>JACDQD010000011.1:6262603-7512603 GCA_019843655.1 Lethocerus indicus
CCATTTCGCACAGCTAATCACAACCTTACGGCCCATCATTATGGGCCTTGCAATGCTAGTTTCAAGGAAAATCTCACTTCGAGCGTGCTCTCCGACCAGGAAGTTAATTTTGAGAAGATCCCCGTCCGCAGTAATAATAATATCGTTTAAAGGGATAATACTCCGCGCATCGCGTAATACTTCCAGTTTGGGCTAATAGAAGTTGGTTAACCGACCAAAAAGTAAAAAGAATGACCCGATTCCGATTTCTTGTGCCCAAATGACCCGGAGGTTTTTTCCCTTCAGATAATGCCGCCGTTCTCCGAAAATCTATGGCCCTATTACAAACAACAGCCCCGGGGGAAGGATATATCGTTTCAAGTAACGTTTGCCGAAGAACTGGGCGGCCCACCCGGCTAACGAGCTCCTCCGCTATCAGATATTTCATAATGAAACTCACCGATTCACTGTCCAAATTCGGCTCTCTAGTGTATATGTAATTAGGTACAATTTAAATTGTATATCCTCGTCGGTTTCAATCGGGTCCGACTGGCACTCCTTATATAATATGGGGGGACATGTTTTTGAGTAAGTCTTATTATAATAATGTTGAAAAATGTACTTATTAAATATTAATGAACATTTATCTTGCGTAAATAATAATTTAATATCCGTATTAATTATATTAATAAATATTATTATTTGTCCCCCCCCTCTGGTATCAACGAATAGTATGCTCACCTAATAATAGTCTACATTTTTTGATCAGTTCATAGAAATGTTTTAATTTCTTTAGTGTGAATTAAACGTACGTAATGCACTTTTTACTATATAAAAATAATCAAAACCCTTAGAAACTTCCATAATCGTCCATCGTAATTTTTCGTTGTTCTAGAACATTTTATATAGTATTTGCATACATTGGAGCTCAGTAAATCGTTACAGTTTTGTTTTTACTGTGAAACAAAGGGTTATTTCTGTGGACAAATTCGGAAATCTAGATTCCAACGATCCGGTATAATTATTATACTGCATCCACTTCGGCCTCGGTACCGTTCAGTCCTGCCGTCCCGGGCGCGTATGTTAAATATGCGGGGTCATGTTTATTTATGAGAAGGCCGACTGTCGCCCATATTTTTTTTCTATTTCCCTATGGAAATGAAGTCGTTCACGCGCCCATTATTAAAAATGGGAGTCGGTTTGATTAGGAGAAATTACACGGCCGATTCTTAGGAGCGGCCGGTCGTACCGCTTTCTCCGTGTAATTTACGGTCTGGCAATCTTTCTGTCGCGGCGGGATCGGGGGGAGGGGAGTGGTTCACGGGGCGAGTTCGGAGGTCGAATGTCTGCCAAAAACTCCTCGCAAAAGTAATAATGGATCCGTTTCCTTTTTTTTCCCCTCCGAGGAAGTTCTTCATGATCGACGACCGTCTTCTCTTCCCCGTGGGACCGGGAAAACTTCGATACTGACCAAAGTGATTTATGTCGTGCCTCATTAGAGAGTGATTATAATTCTTTCTTTGGCCCGATGCGTACGGACTTCTGGAAGAATATTCTTTTCAGGGCCCTTTTTCCTTTCGTAATGGGCACGGACGGAGAAAAGGACAGGTACCGCTGTCGGACGTCCCTACGCCTCCCATTTATGTTGTATTAACCCGGCTAATGAATGATCCCGATCCCGGAGATTGAAATCTGAGGGCCGTAATATAGCATTGAATTGTTCCGCTTTCTCTACCGCGCTCTACCTAAGTCTGTCCTATACCGAGATTCGTGTTTCGAAATAACTGTCTGTGCTCTATTCAAAAATACCGGACATTATATCTGGTTACACTATAAATCACCTTATGCTTTATGTTCATATTAATAGTATTTTTTATTAGTCGTACTATTTCTCTCCTAACACGATGTACAACAACCTGAGCCAACTGTGGCACGGCATTTTGCCTGAGACGGGACCCTTATTAGCCAGGTATTAATAAAAACGAGCCATATGTCTTGATAGCTATAACAATATATTTCCTATTAGCCGTGGGGAATGCTAGAAAAAGGTTTGATTGAATCTATTATTTGTTTCTTGTCTATTATTCCGGTATATTAACGGACCCGTAATGTTGTGAGCTGAATATTAACGCGGGGTAGAAAGAGTTTCGGAACTTATCAATTTTGTAATTAATAAATGTAAATGAGTGTGTTATTGAGGAACTCCAGTTTGCAACATTATTGTTTAACCTCGGTTATTGTGACTTCGAATTATGTTATTCTTATCGTTCCGGGTTTAAAACCGTTCGCGTGTTCGAAGTTTTCAGCGTGCACTATCGCTGAAAAAAAATAAACCCTAATTTGACCACGAGCGATCATTGAAACGCGAAATTCCCGTATTATTTTTTCCTTAATTGCAGGATAACGTGCACGCGAGTGATGCCCAAAATGCTTAATAAGGAACGGTTAATTGCGCGCACGGTTAATCCGGGCTGCAAAACTGCTCTTACGAGTCGAGAAATAATGGCGAATCGGGTAATTGAGCATATTTTTTTTTGTTTTCACTCGTTATGAGTATTTTCGAACGTCCAATAGCGCCGCGCCTCAACATCCCATTGGTCGTCTGCCAACTGAGCGAGGCCTCCCACCGTCTTCCGAATAAATATTCACGATTGGCGCGGCACTAATGAGACGCCGGCCAACGGAAATAAAGCGATGTTCCGATACTTCTAATGCGGGAGGAAACAAGGCTGAATGGACCCCGCCCCCGCCCAGCCCGGTCATAACCCTCTAAGCGTTTGTCTTGTGAAACGGGTCTTCAGATTATGATCCACCGTTTATATGGAGTTTGGAACAAGCCGCTGGAATATCAGGAAAAAATATTCGTTCAAATTCGCTTTTTTAATATGAACACAAGGTATGTTCATACCCTTCATATACCTATCTCTACTGAATTTAAATTTCTAATCATGAACTTGAATTTAAAGTTTTAAATTAATTAGAAACGGGATTGTAGCTCCTGTGGAAAGTGAAAGTGTATTGAGCCGTCCACTTTTCATATTGTCCCATTGTTCTTGTTATTTTTAGGCGAAGCATTTCGCTCGTATATCCCGTCATGGCGGGAAGTGAATTATTGCCCCGGCCGTGGGGTCTCTGTGCTGTAAATATTTAGTTATAGAGATGCTGGACGTGGCGAGAACATTATTTACCGAGATTTATCGACTGTTGCGGTGCCATTGGGGATCGATTTAAAAAAAAATAATTCGGTCCGTTTGGACGAAAAAAGGGGGAGGAAAATTAAATTCAGTTTTTTCCACGAGCCTGGGTGTACCGCAATAGAATGGAGCGCAGGTCCGATGGACCTGTTTTTCTTATCCCGACCCCTCTAAAAACGGAATATACGTGAATGAGATTCCATTCTCGTTGGCAAGTGTTAACGTCGGCCAGTATTAATAGCGTTTCCGGGGTTAAATCAGTTGCTTCTACTGCAGTGAGCGTTAGCGTGGGCGAGACACTTGTGTCTGCCAGGAGTACGAAAAAAAACACCCTTGAAGCGTCTGTGAAATAGCGACTTTCAAGAACGATTCGTCACTTTTTTATTAGGAATATGAATGGCATAACCGTAACTCTAGATTCCATTTACTTTAGTGGCAAAATTTACATTCGATATAATTTCGTGATAATCCTTACAGGTTCACAGAGGTTTTATCGAACGTATTACAATCATCTTTGGCCATTTTCTCCCCTCTCTCCCTTCTTTTGTCCTGTATTATTATTAAACAATAATTTCGCATAATTTTAAGTATGGTTATTAGGAAAAATGCGGAAATTGTTTTACGAAACAAAAGGGTTGATCAAAAGCAGTTACCAAATATTTGTTTTAAAAAATGTTGTAACTCTAGTGGTCGGATGATGAAATCACTAACTGTATTTGGACTGTTAATTACGCAGATTTAAAAGTCTACTGGCCCGTCTGCGTTTTTATAAGGGCCATAACACTTGCCTGAGAACAATAAAAGAGTGATAAGGATCATAAAGCTGATGGCTCCTCACGGCCGGCTATCCAGCTGAGTTTTGTGTGCTGTAATCCGTGTGATGCTTTTTGAGAGTTGCGATCTATATTTAATTTAAAAAAACCCAACTGTTCCCCCTTCATACAGACGTTTTTCACGATTTATAAAGGGGTAGTTTACCCCGAAATATGTTTTAGCTGCCAGAAACAGTCATTGACCATAACTAAAGTGGGCACTGCGTATAGCCGAAACTCGACCTTATATCCGTTTTCTGATTGAAGCGAATTGCCCGCATTTCTGAAAACGTTACTGGCCGGTATTAAAATTTACTGGCGCCATTTAAAATATTCGTGCTTTAATGAATAGGACACAGGAATTATTTATGGTAATACGAGTATAGCGAAATATGTATGCATACAAATGGAATTAAACTGGCGTCAAGCCTTCTACAAATTAAGAAAAATTAGGCAATATAAGAAATTCGAATTAACATGACGGTGTAGAGTTCTATTTTAGTGGCCTACTACGGAGGAATGTTCCGGACATGAATAAGTTATACAAGCGCGTCCTTAAAGGAATACAGATTACGGGGGCGTTACCGGGAAGAGATCCTGGAGCGCGAGGATTAAAACAAATATTCTAACGGCCAAAAATTAATAGCCCCACGGTAGCCCGGAGGCCGGCGGTAAACTTGAAAAACTGAAGCGTCATTCGGACTTGTTATAAAAGCCCAATAACCCCAAACATAAATCTGCATTCGTTATATCGGGGGCCCGGGCCGGGGGGAAAAAATGTTAAACCGGCCGTACTCATAAACAATTCCTTTTTCAGAGTGGCCCCCTGCGCGGGTTCTATATTATTTTTTTTTGTGTTTGTGTTTTCCGAGCCGGTTTTCCGACTTTCCACTTTATTTTCCCCGGAGGGATAGGGCTCGAAAACGGCGGACCAATCGTAAATGACGGGACATGGGCGGGGGCGGGAGCGTAATTTTCTGAGTGCATTCTGAAGCCTAGGTTTTTACGCCCCATTTTAACTATTGGAAGAGTGGTGGGGGCCGTACGAAGCGTTAACGTTACGCCTCGGCGATTCGCCATTCACCACCAAGCCCCCTTTTTGTCTGTTCTATCATCCCTGTTGGGAGGGGAAAGAAAAGTATAAATTCCAATTAGAAATAAACCGGGTATTTTGTAATTCTCGCGATCCACTCGCTGATCTGGTCCTAAACCGGACTGGTTTAGGATTTTCACCACCTTCAGTAGCATTTAATCGGTATTACAATTCCTCTCACATTATAAAATGTCTGTCCGGAAGAACTTTTAATAGAACCTCCCCCCAGTAAACTGATAATTTATTAAATGTCTATAGTATGTCCAAACGGGAACAAACTTTGATGAGTGATATTTGTTTTGCAATCGAGTTTCTCCAGTATATGTTTATTTTCTTGCCACTTCCAGATTTCCTCAGTAAGAGTCCGCTCGTACTTGAGTTTGTCTGTACTCGTTCCAGTAGTAATATGCACTTTTTTAACTGTATAAACAGAACACTCGTGGGCCTCTCTAGGTAACAGTTTTTTAAGTCGATATTATGGTGGCGGGTTGAAGAATTTAGTTATAGAATTGGAAAGGGTTCTTGAGAGTTGAGTAGTTTCATTTATATATTCGATAAATTTTCATTATAAAACCAAAAGTTGCCAATGCAGAGCCCTCCTGAATCCCATCCTGTAGCTATTTTAAAACATCAATTACTTTTTACACGCTATTTGATTATATAAAAAAGACGGCTGAGATTCTAAGAAATACATTTGCGGCGACGAAATTTTAATCTCGCGTATGCGGCCACGGTCAAGGCTCTCTCCCGGAGAATTATAATCAGGTGTCGAGGTTCGAACAGTTTAGAGTTGGCTGTAGAGAAAAAAAAATTGCGGATTTATCGCCAAGCGCTTCTTCTCGTTCAGATATAAGCCAATTCGGATTGCTCGGGTGGTCAGCGGAGTGTGTACGCCCACGTGTAGAACCGTTTTAAGAGCCGGGTCCGAGGTTGCCATTAATCAAACCCGGCGGCGGTTCCTTCTTCCCTTTCCCGCGTCTATCCCAGGTGCGGCAATAAATATCGGCGAAATATTTTCCGGCCGAGATATTTTAATACCGGACCACTGTAGCTATCTGTATAATGTACCAATCTTGATTAATAGTCTTCGCGCCGATGTACTCCCGGTTTTCCATTTATTTTTGTTGCTGCTCGCGCCCTAAAGATATGTCCATTACTCCATAATACACGGACATGTATATTAATTAGTGTATTACTCGGACATCTTTATTTACGTTCGCCGCCTAACTGAGCTGCCCGTGCTCGAAGATTTGTGTATCTTTCTTCCATCCGTTATCTTTAAACGGCTATCTCCTAAACCCTAAGCGATTGGTATCTCTTGGCGTTCCAAAATTTAATTTGAATCCTGTACGCTGTTGGCTACCACTTTTTTCTCTTCTCTATGAAGACATCTATTCTCGGGCACCAATTGCGTTTATTATTGTACAACTTACACAACACAGTCGAGAATGGCCTCACGTCGTTAATCAACTGAGAAATAGGACTCTCGCACGGACTTGTGGTCATAGTATTGATTGCACATTGACGGCTGAAATTCGAGTATTTCAACTAGCATTATATCTTGATGCGTACAAATTTAATTGATCAGAAGTGACCGTAACAACTGCTAAGTTAACCACTAGAAATACACGGTATATAAATATTATTTGTCGAAGTCCACTTCAGCTTTTTGCAAATTAAATCGCAGGCGCCGATCGGTCTCATTTGGCCCGTAGGACGAGTTTCCCTTTCAGTACAACACTTTTTCCCCTTTTTCGAACTCATTACCGCTGATGACTTCGTTAAAGCGCAGTTTCGGAGATGAGGGCTTAGGGGCTTAATAACGAGCGGGCGGTGTAGCCGGCCGGACCGGGCGGGTTCGTTACTCCGCCGGTGTTTATGAAGTTCGGCCGATCCAACAATTCCGAGACTCCTCCCTGAATAATTAATGGGATATTTTGTTTTATGAACCCGGTAAAGTTTACAGGGAAAGTGCCGTTTACCCGCCTCTGAGTCGCGCAAAGTCGTCAATCTAAAAATAATGTCTTAATTACATAAAAGCGCCTGGGTTCGTAATAATTTTTTTGTATTTACTAAAGCATTATCGCATAATCGTTATGGTTATACCGTAGAAATTAGCACTGTATTGCATTTTAAGACCTTGCAGGACCGCAATAAAGTGAGAAAGAATATTTTATTTTATGCATAATTGTTTGTATATGAGTATAATATATGTATATATATATATATATATATATATATATATATATATATATATATGTGTGTGTGTGTGTGTGTGTGTGTGTGTGTGTGTGTAACCTAGTTTCTCTCTCGTTTTTGCAATTTTCTAGCACTTCTGAACACTTCTCTATTCTAATATTCTAACGCATTCTCTTGAAATAATAAATAATTTTTTAAATAAAAAAATGTATGGTATTAAGAAAGAAGATTCTTTTCCGAAAATCTTTCTAAAAGTACATATCCAGCATCGTAGTTGGATAATGCTTCGCGTCACCGGAACTTCCCCTTAGCCTGGGTTTTTTTCCTGCCCCCTTCGGATCGGCTTTATCGTCTCCTTAGTCATCCTAATCTCCGTCGATTTGCGACTAATGGCCCGGACGAAAACCTCACGCCGCGAAGAAGGGCCTCCGTCTTATTTATAACGACGTCTACATAGAGTTCGGTGCTCGTGAACGATTGACGAAAGAATTCGGGATTTTCCGACTGCGTCTATTAACGCTCCGACGATTCTGTTTTTCAGTCGACAGCCTTCGGTGACATTAAATGCGCTCGTAATTTGTTAAATACGGCGTTGTTGTAGGTGCGTGACAATAACACGATTAATATCCTAATTTGTCAGCAATTGTCTGGTAAATGAAGGACAATATGGCGATTACAGCTAAATAAATTCAGAATAAAAATTCATAATATCTTAGCCTATAACTAGGTATAGGCTAAGAGTATATTATAGTATTACCTCAGGAAGTTATACAAATGATTACGAAATTGGAATTTTATTGTCAACGTGTGTTCGGACCCAATGCCTAGCTGTGGCTGACTTATGCCTAGATGTAAAGGGGGCCGACGTAACACGAACCGATGCCTTCCGATAAGGTCCCGATAAGTATTTTATTGGGTTAGCGTTCGATCCGCCCACGACCGCTAAATAACCGATCCCGGTAGTCCGTGGGAGTTCGGGGACCGGTAGGGGAAAAAAAGTGGAGACGGCCCGGTGAAAAAAATCCCGATCGGATCTCCCGGACGTTCGAGATCCTAATCGGGAATCGATCGCGCTGCCCCCGCTGTTTGTCTTACCCCCCTTCGGACTCTTTTCACCCTCGGCTTCGCTTTTGTCCGATTCCGCTTTTCCCGGAATAAATTAGGATCAAATTTGTCCGCCCGTAATTAATTTGTCTGTCCGCCCCTCCGCGGATTCGGCTTTACTCGAACCGTCGAAAACATCCGCTTTTAATCGTTTTCTGTTGTCCGGGGCCCTCGTATTTTCAGTCTCCGTGAAAATTTTTTCCCCGTTTTTCGACCATTCGACAAAACGAATACCTTTTTTCCACCTTCCACAAAGTTATGCTAGACCGGTTTCGGTTCATTCGGTAGCATTCCTTCTGCGAATTTGAGGGGCGTTACTGTTATTAGAGAGCATTATGCTATTTTTAACCCTCGCGGATTCTCTCACCTGTATCTGATTTTTTGACGCTGTAATTTTTAACAAAATCTGGAAACCAAACAGGCCCGAAAGAGTGAAGGGGGTTCAACAAATTCGTCCTTTTCTCCTCACAAAAGGGATCGGCACACGGTTTCTTATATCTCAATATCCTCGGACATAGTATCCGGAGGCCGGTTGTTAGACAGTCGTTAAACGCCACTGGGAAGAAACCTGTTTACTGTTTAATAGTCCATTGCCTCCATTTCGGCATCACGAAAGGCCTCGCGTGTAATCGGTTTCGGCACTCGCATCTCCACCGATTGTTGTCCGGTTTTTATTTAGGAAACCTGATTCCGACCATTAATTAAATCCTTTAATTATATTTTGTATTACCGTTGCCGGAAATTATAGCTCTGTAGCACTGTTTTTTTAATTGCTTCAATTTTTAATATTCCTTCGAAAAACACAATCACTTATTATTGGACATCTGTATCTGCTTTTTAGTTTCTGGGTTCAAAATAATTTATGTCAATAATAATGCACTAAATTCTCTGATAAAACGATAAATATTATACATGCTTCTATTTGAATGATGACTGGTTTCGATTATTTCTTTTAACCGCATATTATTATTAACCATAAGTAATTAGCAATGAGCTTATCACTTTATCACTTTATGCCAGGCGAATGGAGGCCAGCATCCAAATCGGTCGAAAAGTTTTTCCTCGAAGTCCGTATTCGATGCTCCGCCGATTGTGTTCCGTTACATTCCGACCCGCCTCCACACTCTAACGATCTCATACTGGCATCACACATGATACATTCATTGCCGGTCCTACACAGATACTTCACCGGAATAACCGTGAAGTGTCCCGGTAATGGATAACTGATCCGGATTAAAAACCCACCCGGAAAGCAGTCCCTAACCCGTACCTCAAAAGAAAATAATTTACAATATTTTCTGTAGAGCACGAACCGTTAGTCGGCTGCGTGAACAAATAAACAATCCCGTGCGTTCTGAAAGCCTTTAACCTGCTTCATTCCTTTGATCTTCGGATGTCTTTTCACATTCATTTTTAGCTGTCAGTACATTGTTGTTTTAATATTAAATCCTCCTTTCCCGTTTTTCCTTACTTAACCGATATTATGTTAACTAAAGTTTTAGAAATGTGTATTATATTTTCTCAGTGTTTTATTAGATGTCCTTAAACACAAAAGTAAGACTCACAGAGATACCTACGTCAGTCCTAAGGTCATAACCACAGTATAAAGGTTTGTGCCCAATTTGAAATTTTTTCCGTTTGTAACTCGTGACAAATGTAGGAATTTTATTTTTCACTACACGCGGTATTATTTTTAAATTGCCCCGAACTTAAGTGAACAATTAAAAGTCGGTTATATAAATGGGTTGGTCAACGTGAACGAATCTGTTCAGCGACCCCTCGAAAGATCCCTAATGTTTGTAATTAAAATGATGTTAGGCGCTCTGACCCGTTTCAAAATGTGTTCGGCCTAATGTAAGAATATTTTTTACTACAATATATTTCCATCAACAGTAGCGTCCCGATTATAATAGAACGTGTTTGAGCTCGGCATACCGAACAGCGTTAGAGCTCCGGTCAACATGCTGATCCGAATATAAACGGTCGTGTGTTTGGTCTCGTTTTCGCTCGTTATTGGCAGACGAAACGTGTCGTTATCCCCCTCTGTCGGTGTGTAGTATACAAATAAAAGAGAACTAGCGATAAGCGAAAAGGCTGGGAACAGTGTGCATGTTACGCAAATAAAAAGTTTAGGAAAGTTATTCTGTATTTGTCACATTTTACTATATTTTATTACACGTGTGACAAAGCGATGATGGTCTTGATATACCGCCCCCTCTGGAAGGAAGGTTGTCCATAAGGTTATAAGATGTACCTAACTGGAGCGGGTTTTCGAAGATATAAGTAGTAGCGTAACATTTTATTTTAGTTCGTTCTCTCTACCGGGCGGCCTTGTGAAAGTTACTCTCAAAGGTTCTTTAACCTTATTTTTCAGCTTAATCATGCCTCTTCATCGTGAGCTCGTTCTTGCCTTCAGTGTCTCTACGCGAATCTTCGTTAGGGACACTTTTCCTATTTTCCGTCCCACCGTCGTCAGGAGGGACTGAGGAAAAACCTTAATCCACTTGTCCGGAGATAGTGGGGAAAAAACCCTTCCTGCGAGTGTGTGGTAACACTGGGCCGGCTCGGTTCCCCGAGTAATCGAAGCGCTGTCCTTCCGTCCGGGGAGGTTAATATAAGGTCTACCTTTTCTCGCCGGGAAACTCGTGAAAATTGAATTTTCAGCGGCTGTGAGGGGTCTGGGGCCGGTAATTGATGGGCAGTCCGGCGGGAGGTCCCCCGGGCGGCTCGGGCTCCCCCCGCAATTTGCAACTCGGCTCCTCTAAACACGGCCCGGGACAGATCGAACCGAATTTGTCCCCTCTCTGTCCGGTTTGGCCGCCTTCCCCGATTTATTCTAAGGTACCCAGCCGTAGTGGCAGAACGCGCTCTCATACTAATATATCCCTACCTTTAGAGGTTGACAATAAACCTAAAAATGTTCATTATCATTTATTATCTCCGGAAACGTTAAAGACAGTCCCCGATACTTATTTATAAGAAACCCATCGGGCCCTTGTGCGTTTTTCAAACTACTTCAGTTGAAAGGATGACGCCGTTGAGAGTTTTCGTTTGCCGACCGCGAAAAGACCCCGCTCGGGGTGTGAGAGGCCAGAAATTTGTCGGTAGGAGAATTCAAACGGCGGACAAGGTCGAGACAAGTGTATTAGTATGTTAGGGGCGAGCAATTGCCGCCCGAGGGGACAATTGGGATGCGACTCGGCGGTGTCCGAGGAGATTAGGACGTCCCGACCACTTGACCGGCCTGAGTCACGTCCCTATCTCTCTCCCTCCCTCTCCCTCTCCCTCTCTCTCTCTCTCCTCCCTCCCTCTCCCTCTTAATAACATCGGACCGCCGCTGTCGCACACTCATCGCTCATCGCCGGCGAGAAACGGTACGCCGGATTACCAGCCGGGAGGAGGGGCCGGAAGGTGGGTCGGGATGATGTATGGGAACCCGGGAAGTTCCGCCACACAAGTAATCGGTGAACTTAATACTCCGGACAAGAGTAAAATATAACAACGGTCCTGTTTTCTTCAACCCTGCCACTTGTCCTTTAAAGCTAACATTGACACTAGACTGTTTCATCGCTCTTACAATTTTCCATCTTCACACGGCTATTTCATTTTCATGTAAACCTCATTATGTATTAGGTATTTTATCAACTAAAAATTATACCAAACTTTCAAAATTTTATACATGTTAAACCTAACGCTCAGTGTACAGTTCGTAAGTTGGTTTTTCCATCATGCAATTAAATACAGAGCGTGTATGTCGTGGGTCCCAACTGGCTTGATGTCGTAACGAGCGTACTGTCGGATTGAACGTGGACGGGTTCGTAATTTCTCCTGCGGGGATAATTGAGTTTTATTTTTGGTCTTCTTTTTAAGAACCGTTACTTTACGGCATCGAGTTCGTAGATTATCGTGGCCACACAAATAAAAAAGTCCAATACCTGGAGACCCGGATGTCAATAATTTTGACTGTTCACGTAGTATGGTTACATTTCGGAATAACAATATTTTATTGTCGACAGTACAATTTTATTTAGTCGTATTACAACGATTTGTATTTTATAGAAGCAATTATCGTTATTACTAATTATTTCAAGGGAGCCTCCGTGGCGTCAAACCTTGTGGAGACGGGAAGGGACGATTTTCGGGGAAACTAAAAGGGACTCCCCGCCCAGCGTAGTCGGAGTTTCCATTGAACTCCTAAATTCTTTAGACAATGTCGGCCCGCCGAGAGAATGAAGTTTAGTGTGGGGCAGCGGAGTAAGTGGGACTTGAATCCGAGTCGGCTTCTCGGAAACTCGGGGACTTTTTCTTCTCTAACCTTTTCACAAAGGTCGGACCTTTAAAAAAAAAGAGCTACGGCGGTTTGGGGTGAACAAAAATAATTTGGTTTTCGGTTTTCTAAATTTTAGAGCCGGTAGACGCTCTATTGTCACGAAGTACGTTATCTTGATCGAATACGCTATTGTCGTTCCCCTTTCGCTTCGAACAGGTTTCGACTTCGCACCAATTTCAATACTATTAATTTACTACCAGGGCTGTCACTTGCCCCCACTCGCCGATCTGGGCGACATCCTTTTCACATGTATTCCCATCCAATATGCATAAGCTATTGAGTCGTTAGGCCAATAAATAAATAATGTTTGAAATTGAAAAAATGGTACGTAATTGTATTATAAGGTACGGGGCGTTTTTGGTTAAGGCCGTTTAGCAACTCGCTGTCGATTAAAGAAATGTTCGGTTTATCATACAAAAATATTTTTCTAACTCGGGACTCCTATATTACGTATCCTATCCTATATAACATTGGGTCACATTACTTTGAGCTTAGGTATGTAGTTTCGAACTATGGCAACCGCTCTGAATTTATTTTGTACGACAGTTCACATTAATTTTAATGAGTAAACAACTTTTATGGCTTAAATAAAGGTTTAATTGCGACACCCAGAATTGATAACGAGAAAATGATAAGGGTAATTTAATAATATTCAGAAACCTCCACAATTTGCACTATACCATCGTGCATACGAATTAATAATTCATTTTTAAAATTATTATTCGTGTCTCGTAAGGCCTAAATATTGTAAATTTATTCTAAAATAAATATCTTCAACCGGGCTCCATAACTCGATGTACTGGGATTCAACCATGCGCTGGTGATTGTTTTACAATTGATTTTGCGGCTTATATTTTATGCAAGGTATACATCCTGTCAGCCCTATACTGTTACTGCTACCGAAACAGGACCGAACGAGCGAGAGGAGCCGTTGAATCGTATCATGATATTACAAAACCATGCAGATCTCCACCTAAAAATATCTAAAACTAATTATGCGAGGATATCCAGTCGCGGAGGCTTATTTACTTTATGCCTCAAGAAGTACTGGATTAAGTGAATAATAAACGTTTTAAATCATACCGTAATTATTTTTTTCCGCTGCAGTAAAACAAGGAATTTTTCTTACACATAATCTTTCTCGTAATCGCTACCTGGGAAAACCTGCTTTTAACGGCCGCCGTCCTTTTTCTTCTCACTTTTATTTTTTGGTTTTAGAGCTCCGCGAGTATTATGCAACGGCAATCATTGTTGTTGGGGAAATTTGGTTGAAATTTCTCTTCTGAACTCAAATTATACCCAGGGGAGTGTTAAAAAAAAGATCTTATTTTGAAAGACTACGCGGACCTTTTGCGGCCGCTTTATTTATTTAGGAGGCCCACCGGGCGAACTGCCTTCGGGAGTTTATGGCTCTGGGCATTAAAAAAGAAGAAGAAATTTCAAACAACTCCCACTTTTTTTCTAGGCTTCCTTCTCGGAAATAGAAACTTAAATGTCTTTAGATTGGATAGAATCATCAAGTTGTATTGGATTGACAGAACTTAGGGTACTTGATGTTCGTCAACCGGCTTCATTATATTCCGTTAATAGGTCGTATCTCGTATAAATTTGTATAAGAGTTGCCTAACTGTGTTATACAAGAAGTAGTTAAAAGAAAATGTCCATTATAATTTGTATTTGACTTTATTCATTAATAATAAGAAGTTAGTAATTTAATTTTTTTATTTCTGTAGTCGATTTTAAAGTTTTTCTTAAAGCGTCTGTAATGAGACTCGAACACCTACATTTGAATATAAGTATTTGTAACTATAGCCATCCTACTACAGAATTAAACTTCTTCTTTCTACTTTCTCAGAAACACTGTACAAAGTTAATATTTCAGATTTTTCATTGTTTGAAATACAAGAACATAGCGTTTATACGCTTCGTATTTTTGACCTCGACATTTCGTAATTTGTTCGCCTCCTTTCTTTATAAAGGGAACTATATTTTTATTCATACCTTGCTGACTTTTTTTTATTTTTCATTTTTGTAATCAGACTTTTATATTGCCCTCGATGAGATACAAATTGAATAATCCCCTTTGAAGCGTTCAAAAATGGAAAACAGCCTTGCCCTCCTCCGCCGCGCTCGATTTGCCCAATTAATGGCGTTCTATTCTGAAAATTCTCCGACGAAAATTGATTATAATTTACATACTTAAAGCCGGTCGTCAGACCCGTCCCGTAGGTAAATCTTTAAAGACCGTACTACGGCTGGACTCGGGTCCGGTGCCAAACTCTCTCTCTTATTCTCTCCTTCCCTCTCTCTCTCTCTCTCTCTCTCTCTCTCTCTCGCGCGCGGTTCGTGTATGCTCAAGATGGCACAGGGATAAACTGAGATTTATAGCTTTTTCTTACGTGTTATGCGAGTTTTAAATCTTTCGCCGTGTCCAGTTTATAGCGAGGACGGCGGTAATCCACGGGAAAGTAGGCTCTACCAGCATTACTCGTAAATTCATTCAGTTCGTACATATTCCTTTATCTTCTATATATTTATTTTTTAGTCACGCGTTCGCAGTTACTGCAGTCTTTTAAAACCTCTTTATATTCCTTTTTTTTATTAAGTGAAATATTTCAGCATTAAGAAACTCCAATCTTCATATTTCCATCGTTTCTCGATCTGATTTCTGTCCCATCTCGCTTCTTTTGTCCTGCAATGGACCGTTTGTAATAATACAAACATCAGTTTTTAAACACAGTTTAATAATATTGTGTTAATTTTTAGGTTCAACCATATTATTTATGACACTTATTTAGGGGACCAGTGAGATTTCAGCACGGATTACGTCAAAAAATTTGTGACGCACATTTCTGCGCTGTTTCCGTAATATTGTGCCGGACCCTTAGTAGAGTACAGTTAATAGTACAGTATCCTGTAGGTGTAAATTATTTCTTCGGTTTATTCCTTATCTAACACAAAGAAATTCGAGATCTGTGGTAATATTCGAAACCGCGCTCACACTAAAATCATATTGCGCGTATTGATTCGGATGTGCAACATTTGCTTTTTGGAGATGCTGTAGGCTGAAATAGCTTAGAAATGGTAATCTAGTTGAAGGTAAACTTCAGAGAGTGGCGCGCTACTGTTAATACTTGACTCGATTTTGCGGGCGATTGATCTCAAGCGAGAGACCGGTATCAGTAGTTAGGGGAGAGCGAATGCGAAGTTATACGAAAGGGCGGCAGCTGTCGACCACCCCGGTAAGGGAGTTAGTGTTGACAAAGCCCCAGTCACGTGACCCGGGCGAGCTACGATAGATTTCTTTGTGGGCAGGCCGTGTAGATGACAGACGCGATAACTGTCTCTCTGCGGGCATCTGCACGATCGTAACTCGTGCGCATCCAGATGCTCCATTCTTCCCGGTAGCGTCCCATTTAGAAGAAGTTAGGGGGAGCTCCACGATCGTAGGAGTCCCGCGAATCGCACTAATTATTTATTCACTGGAGGGGCATTAAACAATCCATGACTCCGTTTCAAATTTCAAATTTGCAGTCGAAGGAAAATTCCAGGGAAATGGAATCGTTATTAGTGGCACGGGATCTGAACTTTTTATGTGAAACAGTTTTTTTCGTATCGAACTATAATCTAACAAGAAAGCCGGACATAGTGAGTCATAGCTTTTAATCTATTCAAATTTAGAACTGAAAGAAAATTCGGTTGATGTAAGAAGTTATTTTTTGTTGTTTCTTGATTGCTAGTCGGGATGAGTGAGATCTCTCTCTCGGAAGTGCCCTGTGGTTTTCTCATTAGGAATTATACAGCTACGAGTTTTATCCAGGCGAATCTTGGTCCGGGACACTTCTTTCATTAAAAGAATCTTGTTCACGTTCCGGTATAGGGAGACATTATTTCTGGGAGGAACCATTCATGGGGTAAAAAACGGCAGCCCGGAGCCACGGCGATTGCCCCCTTTCGACGCGATCCTTAGCCGTTTCCTGGCCGCGAAAGCCTATAAATAATAAAGTCCGAATCTCCCCGGTCGGGGGTGGACCGGGAAAAAAAGGCCCGCAGTCTCTGAGGGGGACAGCGTAAGTACCGCGTTGTTATTGCGGGGAGGGTCGGAATCCCTTTCGGCCGTTGACAAATGGGCCTTGTGGCCACGCCTCCTTCACCGGGGACCAACCCCCGTAATCTAATAGCGGGCTAATTCCGGGGGCTAATCGCTCGCTAGACTATCTTTGGGGCGGTTCACCCGGCATGTCGATCGGCAACGGTAATTACTTCGTTAGCGGGACGTTTGCGGCCAATCAGCCCGATAACAAATTTCCAGCCTCATCCGACCCGGACTCATCCCCCGTGAGTGTCGTTCGTCCTACCCGTTTTGGGCACGTTCCAGGTCGCATCGATTGGACTCCTCCTGTTTCCTTTGACTTACGAAGTCTCGAAGCTCGGCCAAATTTAAAAATTACTAATATAAGGGGCCTGTCGCAGTGGCGGCACTAGCCTCCCTCATTAGTTGCTTTTGTTCCCAACGAAATAATACCGAATTAACCAGTGGCCAACTCATTTACATAATCTAGTGTTTTTAATACTATTAAACGCCAGAAATCGTTTTTACCCCGAGGATATTTCACGGTTAATATTTATCTGACGCACGGGCGAATAATATCAATGGAGAGATGATATTTCGAACCCTTGCCGACTTCCCCGTCAGTACCTCGGGCCCTAGTTTTATTATCCATTGGCTCCATTTCGTCGATAATTCGAGGGTCCCGATATTGATTTTTAATTAGATAAGGACCCATCGCCCGATATACGTGGGCGATGAGTGAAACCGGTTGCCTGCACCCTCCACCCGTCCGGAAGCAATTATTTATATTCCCGGGCTATTAACGCCGCCGGGAGTAATGGACTGGGGGATTACGGCTTTTTTAACGTTCCCTCACGTCAAATGTTCAATTACCCTAATTTCTCGGCGTCCGTATTTAAATCATTGTTTACACACGAACCGCGTACGGGCCGTCGGACATAAATGTTAATGCGGGACATCGGTGAATCGTGATCCTTCGCCGTTCGTATCCATTACTTTCGGGGAGGGTACCGAGTGCTTTTGGAAGAGGTTTTCTTTTGTATAATTATAGATGCGCGGGGACGATAGCACTGCCTCTCCTACCCCGTTAGAGCAACAATAGGCAACGTATTTCATCCTAATTATCCGCGGCCGATAGACCCTATGTAATTATATAGATTCGATCTATCCCAGGTCTACCTAGTCACCGGTTCCTTTTATGACGAATGAGACGCGCGCGTAGACTTTTGCACGATATTTATCTACAAAATGAAAGAGAACATAAAAAGGAAACGTACACATTAGGCACGTCCCAGGTCTATGAAGTTATCTTCATACCCGGAATTTTCGGCATTCTCGACACGGATGGGGCCAGTAAGGAATTTCGGGCTTCTTCCTACTTACTATTATCCTACAATTATTATTTTACGCACAATAAGAAAATCCCGAAGGGCGCCAGTGGGACGTGGAATATTTCAGGAGGTGTTGCACTCGAAGGGGCGTGAAGTTCTGGATCGAGTGCGGCCCAAACGATTCTAAGAGGGACGGAACGATTAAGTTCACGGAAGCTGGAGCTTTCGTGATCTCGGGGGCCTTCCTTCCGTTCCGGTCCATAATCGGGGGGATGGGACTGCGTTAAGTGGCCCATTCCCTCTTTTAACGCTGAGTGATCCCGAGGACAGTTCTGAATCTGATGAGCTCTCTTCGGCAGTAACCCTTCAGTTTAACTGCCGGAGGGCTCGACTCGTTATTGTCAGGAATTAAAGCCACCCCGCCGTGAGATTGGGTCGTCTGGGAAATTGTGATTTTTCTCCTACGCTTTTTCCGTATTATTTCCTTTAATTTTAACGTTTATTTTATTCCATCGTTTTTTTTTTCAAAAGCTTCTACAAACTTACAATTGTAAAAATCTTTAAAAATAAGGATTTATAAGTAGGGGGAACAAATTAATGCCGAATTTTCACTCAGTCTAATTTTATCTATTTTTTCTAATATATCTATTCTTAGAGGCTCTCGTAAACTCCTCCAATTCGTTATAATGTTCTTTAAAAACTGGTTCCACCTTGGGGCACTAGACTGGGGGCGGATAGGTTTCTGGAGACCGATTATACTGAACGGAATTAATCGGACATTGAGCAGTGATTCCTGCCCGGTTCGACCTCCCCAGTCGGGAGGTGCTAATGAGGAAGCGCTCGCTAAAAGCGGACCGCCTAATTCAGAGGGCTGTGGGGCCCCTAATCGCGTGGCTCGCTCTCAATTGCTCGTCATGGACCAGTTTCCGAGCCGGCTCCGGAATGCGACCTGTCCGGCCGCCTCCGTCTTGTTACCCTTTAATAGGCTCAATTTTATCGCAGACTTTTTTCCCACGGTCCACATTGGCGACCGTGAATCATTACTTATTCGATTCAATAAGTTCGTTAGTATACCTTAAAAAAGTGAAGGCTTATGCGTATGAGGGCCGCGTTGAAAAAACCGCCCCGATCCGTTATCCTGGATGCCAATTATCCCCGAAACCCAAAATAACAATGTCGAGCGATACCGGAAAAAAGATCACAGTGCTATAGGGTCTAGAAAAACATTTAAAAATAAGCTATTGCTCTTTGAAGTACGATAAAATATTCTCACCCCCCGAGATTGTTTAAATTGTATAAAACTAATGATACGAAACTAGTACGAGACAAGCGCCGTGTATGTAGGGGAATAGTCACTATATGCTTGAAAAACCCGTTTTAGAATAGTCAAGAGAGAGAAGTTCACGCATATATCTATATTTAAATGTAGAAATGCCTGAGCGGCAATATGTACAATTATTATTTGCAATACATCGAAAAAATGGATTCACTTATTGAAATAGAGATTATTGAGAGTTAAAACTAGATGCCTACAATTCGTCAATATGTTTAGAATTATAACCATTGTTTTTTGCGGGCTCAGGGAGTATCCTGTCTCATTTTGCCTCATGCAATGATTTGGGGGATCGTACGTGTTTGGTGAAGTGGTGAAACTGGTACCTTTACTCGGCGAGGACTCAGAAATGTCAGGCGGAGGAGGCATTGCTTTCTCCGCTCGCTCCGGCATAATACGATACTTTCACGGCCCGTGTGAGATTTGTTTGGGCGATCCGGGGGACCCATTGTGGCCTCCCAGAGGCGTCCTTGGCACTGTACCGCTATGTCCATCGCCCGAAGCAGACTGCTTTTCTGTTTCCACTTTAAACTGCAGGAACTATCCTGTTCCAACTCCGGTTAATTAGGCCAACAATTGGCCAGTTAATCGCAGGATAACGCAAATGACAATCGGAGCTCTGTTGGACTTGACGATCAGTGTACAAATCAGTATCAAATTACAAAAACAACAGTACATTCTGTATAACTCTTACTTAAACACCGTAACAATTGCTTCTAACTGTATTGTCCTGACTGGTTGATTCCAGTATTGATCTTCATCCCATTCTCAGAGTATGTCTCGGCCATACTTAAATTTTAGTACATTTTAATCTTAACTTTATTGCCTTGTTTGATAGCAATTATTCCCAACTAGACATCATTGTCCGGTATTAAGCAAATTGTTTTACAGGGCAGGACAGTCCCTTTATAAGTCCTCGCCGAATAGGTCCAGTAACCGACACATTTTCGAAAAAGGAGCTATCGGACCAGATCTACAGTAGCTGGGAAGCCGAAGAAAAAAAGAAGTGGCACAACACTTTACGATTTTAAATTGGGGCTCTTAGGCCTCGTTTCATTCGCCGGACGCAAATTAATACGACTCATAAATTCGAATCTGTAACTAGATTCTGGGCCCTAACCTTGGTCTTATCTAAATCACTACAGGAACAGTGCTCCCAAGTTTATATTCAGTCTGGAATGTCAGATTGTATTTTGATTGAGGTATTATTTATCAAGGCCTGTTTTGGCCTTAGGTTTAAGTTTGTATATTAGGCATGACGAAGGTGAAAATCGTAAAGGTCCAAATTCTCTTTCTCCCGTGGAGAATGGTCCTTTGGACCATTACAGCTGATTACCTTTGTTCGCTATTTCAATTAAACTGTAGTTAACATTTATTGTTGGGTGTACCTCATCACCGGGTAGTATTTTCGAAACACCGCGCAAACGTTAGTTGCATAATATCTGATTTTGATTTTTATATATCGAACATAAGTTTCCCACTCTGTTCAAAAGGCGGATTTAAAACATTCAACGAAAAAATCAGACTTTAATGATCGACGATAGTTCGAAAATTCGGGGTTCGGTGTCGAACTAATATTTACGTGGAATATTTCTTTTCAATTGAATTGAACGTATCTCAGCAGAGTTGCAGGTGGCGGCCTTATGTTTCTACGATGTTTTGATATATCTCTCGTGTTCGGTTTAATAGCGGTTTCCAGCCGAGTAGTCGAATTCTTTTGAAATGTAAATCTGCCAATTATTCTTAGGGGAGTGTCCTGGATTCCCGCTGTGCGCAGTCCATTATACAGGTGGCACAGAGTAAGGAAATCTGATGGTTGCACTTAAGCGCGGCGGGGGGGCGCTTTACGGCAGCGGGCCGTACAATAAACCGGGCGGTGGCTAACCTTCTTAACGCGTAATAATTCGAGGGTTGTCGGACCCCGGATCGTTTATCAAGACGAGCGGGTAATTAGCCGGATTTAGATCGCCGCTAAACGCCCGGCGGTCCTCACGATCCCCAAGCCCTGTGGTCAGCCCGAGTGCGAGCGCCCAAATGGCTTTTCAATGCTGTAATTTAGGGAATGTGGAATTACCTCGGGGATAAAATCTCCCGGCTTTGTTATAATCCGAAGGCGGAACGTGAGTTCTAATGAATCCTCAGCTGAGCATTAGACGAAATCATTTACCCTGGCCTACAAATACGGCTCGGCTCAATTTAAACGAAGATTACAGTAGGCTGTATTTTATATAATTCCTATTGTCGGGGCGGGCCGTCAGTAACACGGGGCGATAGATTTAACCCGCATGAGAGTGTCATCAATCGCAGAGGTACACTCCAATTCGCCGGAGGTACAGTTTATTGCCACTTCTGAGAGGAATCCATCATCGGCGGCCGACCTGCCTCATTAACACTACATTACTACCTCGAACGCTACCTACTTACGACTGTTTCAAACTGAAATGTCTAGCTTAGGCCCAAGACCGTGATAATCGCATTAGTGATAATATTTTAAAATATCGATAGTGCCAAATGAGGATTTGCTGTAGAACCCAGCCCGAACTTCGAGACGGTGAAAAATGTTGTCGATCTCTTCTTTCGAAAATTCAAAACGCCGCAGATTCTAAATTTCTGGGTGGGATATGAAACTATAATTGGACATATGGTCGAGAAATTAAAGAAAATAAATAGGAGTTTAATCGAGGTCCAGTGTCCCAAAAGTGCTGTACGACTGCATTACCGTTCCCGGAATCGTGTCCAGTCCGTTGTAATTAGGGGCAGGATACCGCTCCAAACTAATGGGACTCCGGAGCGTTTCCCAGTTTACCGAAATTGAAACTCAAAACGACTTGTTGCCTAATGTCCTCCTCGCCGAGAATGAAGATTCTTCTCTACTGTCATGGAACCTGGGATAGGTCCTTCCCCCCCAAGTAAATGTCCTTTCACGGGAAAATCCTTCCGGGGAATATCTCCGTGAATGATGTTGGAAAATGTTTTTTCGATTGTTCCAACCGACGGGCTGAAATCCCGCTGAAACTGGTAACCCACATTGCTTTATTGTATATATTAATTAATTCGAATTACTCGTTAGTCGAAAATATGACGATTTTTTTTCGTGCGATAATTTTTTAAAAATTTAAATAAAAGAATTTTAGATTGTAATCCTGCTACACAGCGGAGTAACAAATATAGACCGTTCTTCCAGGTATCTTGACGTCCAGAAACTCCCTGGAAACAGAAAGTTTTCCTGCACTTTGTCCGCCCTAGAACGCGCGTCTAGGAACTTTTTGTTTGAATTAACAAGAGAAAGAATTGCGCGAAACTTTCCTCAGAATCGACAATTCGAAAGTTAATAAAACGTAATATAGCGTGTACAAAAAGGCCATATATGAATCTTCCGGTAATATATTGAAACTTCGATTCCTGAGTTAATTCTTACACAAATTTCACGATTGTACGATGCTGCTTAGGCCGCTAGGCCTACGCCCACCGGCCGAAGAGCACAATGTTTACGGAAGCGGAATGGGGTGGACGCACTACAAGAAAACACGTTCTTCCCCCCTATCGATTTCCCTTGCAAATCCGTGAACACCACGTGCAGATTCTATTTAACCAATTGCACTTTTGTAAAACTTATTTTCGCATAATAAAAAATTGAAGGATGGATGCAAAACATAATAAAGGAGCTTCATTGAAGACACTTTATTCATGTAGATCCTGCTTGAGAGGATTGACTCAGGAAAAAATAATAGAACTTTTAAAATCTCATCTTGAAGAATTCAACTCTGAAATGTTGAAAATGTTCGATTTTAAACAATTACACGTAAGACCTCAAATAAAGAATTATTGATAAAGAATTGAACATGTTATTTAGTTAGGACGGTTTTCGAGGAATCGCTATGATGGGCTATAAGATTACGTTTTTCCTGGATTAATGATTTCGTTGGAAAATAAATTAAACCGCGTTGGTAGTAAATTTGGCCTAGTGAAATTTTATTATTATTAAGTACTTTTTTAAATATACAAAATATATAAATCGTGGAACTTTCAACACAGACTCAGTTTCCGCATCGGGCACGATAGAAATTTGAATTAGAGAACTTATCTCTTATAATCAACGGTTTTCGAAGGTTTCGAGAGAGTTTAGATTTCGTGAAAAATAAATTAAAATTCGGTGACCCTAAGAAACATGGAAAAAGCGCGGATTATGCCGGTTAATTTATAAGATTAACTTCGGAGCGAAAAAAGGTAAGGCGCGGGAGCGTGTTTATGGGACGGTATAAGAAATAAAATGTTTGAAAACCCGGGACACACAGAGTGGCGCAAAAGGCACTTAAACTTGTTTACAGCCAAAGTTCTGTTCTCAGGGGCAAATATTTACCCGTATCCGCGTTCACTCCGCCGGTCGTGCCGGACACTATCGGCCGATCACAAGTGGTCGAATCATTTTCGATATCGATTAGAGGAATAGACGGAGTGACTTTTGCTCCACCCGCGCTCTCGTCAACGGTCTTCGAAACCGCGTCCTCTCGGACGATCCACTGGGGCGGCGGCGGCGGTTTTTACTGTAGTCATACTAATTGTGTTCTATTTACCGGGGAGAATTGCCAGCAGCGGCAGTAGAGCAGCGGCGTGTACGTTGGCAGTTTGGGGTCTCATGTCGGTCGGGGTGACGGTGACGGTGACAGTCGAAGGGACGACGGTCGTGCTACTACTGACTGCCGGTGCCCGGCTTAGCCCAACCTTCCCCTCCCGCTATTCCCCTCTCTCTTCCTCTCATCCCTCCTCTATCCCTCCTTCCCGCGACTCCCCCACAGCGTTTAACCGCTAATTCCCCGCTTTTATTTATTCCCCTTTCAGTCTATTTATCGGGAATACAAAAACATTCCTACATTTCATCGGAAACGGTATACCATAATTTCAGGACCGAGGGTCCTCCGGGGTTTTGTCGTCCATCGTGGAAACTTTAAACTGGGCGTACGACAGAAACAGTTAACAATGGAAAAAGCAAGGACTATCGATGTTTTCAGTTAATTTGTAAGATAAACTTTTAGAGCGGACTAATGCTCTCTCCCCCTCCGCTATCCCTCCATCTCATAACTCCCCAGAGCGTTCAACCCCTAATTCGCCGCTTGTATTTATGCCCGTTTGAGTTTACGATGGCATTTATTTAAAAAAAACCCGACCCTACATTTCGGGGTAAAAGGTAAGGGTCCTCCGGGGTTTAGAATACCGCCAGTCATCCCAAATTTAAGACCTACTTTCGGTTTCTCGCCGTCTGTAAATTATTGAGTACCTACGCATTTTCGCCGCCGATGTAGAGAACCCGAAACCGGTCTAGGACGGGTGGAGAAAATAACATGAGCGATGATATGCCAAACGCGCGCAGACCCCTAAACAGGTATGTTAATTAATTTTTGTATTGTTACGGCCCCGACATATGGTGTCACGCGTTGATATAGTGCATTCCCCTCACTCCGTTAGTCACAGAAACATCGCCAATTCTCAGTCGGGATTGAATATCGCCTCCAATTTACATATCGCCCTTTCGAGCGACGTCATTATTTTAATCGGACGTTATAATTCACACCGTATTGTCTGGAATAAACCGTTTCCAACCCACCCATTCCCATATTTTTACTGTAAAAATGGCGTATACGCCGCTGCATAATAACGGGTCAATATCGCGCTTTCAAATGGACTTATAATTTCTAATTCTTGGCAAGTCATTCTTAAAATGTGTGTAAAATAGAAATACTTCACGTCGTCTCCCCCCTTTACGTTTGCAATTATGCAATTCACTCCCTGTCTGTACTTCCATTCAACATTTTCTCACAATTATAATCCTACAGTCGGATAATTGAACTTCACGGATAATCCTGCCAAAATTCCCACTACATTGTCTAGTAACTGTAAAAGTTTCATTATTATTATTCTCTCTGCACCTCTAACAGTAACACCTGTAATTTAGATAGGCCGTATAAAGCGGGCACTCTGTTAGTCATATTCTTATACTTGTAACCGGATAATAGATAGAAAAATATTTCATACTCCGTTGCTTAATTATTCAACTTCATTTCGACAAATTACTGCGGTAATATTATGTAATTTTTTTTATATATAAGGCAATCTCTAGTGCTGTTCGGTAATTACGGTTGGGCCGTCTGTCCGCCCGTGAATATCACTCATCGCTCAAGTAGACGTATGAGAGGTGTGCAGATTTAACCACCTTAACCGCTCCCCTCAATTTTTTTCCCCACGTGTTATCCAACATGTCAGAACCCGTCCCACGGGGGATTGTTAAACTTGATAAAACTATTTCTGAATTCCGAGCCGGGGGAATATTGCGGCGTTAACAAAATTTATTGTGTGCTGTGAAGGCGTGCATATAAGTAAATCCGGAAGGTCGCGATAATAATCTAATCGACTAGCGATGACAAATTTAACCGTTTACGAATATAGGGGCGAAACGATGTCCTCAAAATAAAATAAGCCAATTTTATCATACCTGTTTTGTGGTCTGCGAGGGGTTGGAATACCGTAGATTTGTTGTCTACCTCTCGCCGGTTTGGTCTTTTGCCAGATGGGTTTCGGCCGCTCACCATCTTCAGTAGCGGTGTTAGTTACTATTGTCACTTTGGATGTTTTTCGGGCATTTCCACTGCACTGTCACTTGTAATTGACTAACACACCGCTACTGAAGCTGGCGAGCAGCCGAAACCGGTCTAGAAAAGACCGAACCAGCGAAGACCTATCTGCGGTAAACCAATTTTATTTTGAACGGTAACATAAATATCGATAGTAACAAAATAAATAATAGTTTCTAATAACATAACATTTGATGACACATAACTGTGACGAGACATATCTCCAACAATATCCATAGTTTGAAAATACAATATTTTACTTCTTTTATTTTATATTTTATAGCTTTCAATCAACATAACATAAAAATTTTGAATACCTTGCTTAGTGACCTGCGATGTTTTGGAATATAGTGCGGTCTTCTCTTGCGTTTACGGCGGTTCGCCGTCTTCAGTAGCTTATCGTCGTCATATCGACGAAACTGAGCCGCGATCTTGACACTTTATGACCCGGCACGGAGCATTAAACGCGGGGGAAAAAAACATTCTCTTTAAAGGTTAATTGCCCGGCGAAAACTTCGTTGCGTTCCATCCCGCATTTTAATAAAGCTCATTATTCCTTTCTTGGAGATTGTTTCGCCAATTGACTCCTCGAAAATTTATATATACAGATATAAGATTTTGTACGTAAGGGTCTAGGGTTCGAGAGATCTTTTCTGTTAATTCGGTTTCAATCTGGGAAACAAATTCGGTGATGAGTCAAATCGAAACTGACCCCCGGAACTCTAACACAGTTCTGTACCATGCAATAAATTCACAATAATTTTTACTTATATAATATGTTCCACATTTTGCCAGGCGTTAATAATCGCACGGTTTATTGCCTTATTCATTTTTGTAAAATTTGGAATTTATAATAGCACTACTATGTATTAGAAATCGCGATGAGTTGCTAGTAAGACTCGTATATCGGCATGGCGCTAAGTATCTTTCAAGTGAAGTTTCGCGGACCATAAAATAGACATAATAATTCCCAGTAATCCATTTTAGAAACTAATTATTGCTTATCCCATACCTCCTAACGTTATATACGGCTACCAGTATTGAGCGAATTTGCCTTGCGTTAATAATACCAGTTCTGAAACATGGAATTTATTTCCGTACGAATCGTACGAGAAAAGTATCCAACCGTTTAAAAAACAACTTAAAGCATCTATTGGACGAGTGCTGTATATTAATAAAATCGTGTTTCTTGCTGTAATCGAGACTCATTTTTATAAAATGAATTTCGAAATTTAACTGCATCAGAAGTGGGCTCGGCCCCTTCTCGCTCACGAGCGGGATCGTCGCAAGCCTCGTATCATTATATATCATTACACAATATTAAACGCTTAATCCACGTAGCGAATTGCAACCATTACCTTGGTCGCGGCCATTTTTGTAATTCCTATCGAAACCCGTTTTTTTCCCTCCCAACTGTTTTCCAGAACCTCCTCAGAATAGAACCATATGTCGGATAAATTTGTCTAGAATTATTAATTAATTAAATTAACTTATTACGGATAAATTTATTAATTCACTCATTTTATTAGTTTTTCTCTTATTCAATATATTATTGAATGTGTAAACGCTCCGATAATGTTTCAAGATTGTTTTTTAAATGATACATTGGATAATTTTGACCCCCAACATTTTTCGCGCCCATTATGTTTACCTTATTTTGGTACCCTTTTTCAAAATGCGATTATAAAAATTGGGCAAACGTTAACATTTTTAACCCCACTACTCTTTTTTGTCAGGTTCGATTATCTACAGGTCTGGAGATCTGGGGCGAAACCCGACTGTTGATTTACATACTTAAATTAATTTACATTTTCAATGTTAACTTTATAATGCGGCACGTCGTTGCAATTATTGTAATTGGAGATGACAAAAGTGGTTCAAATCTCAAATCGAACATTATCGGTGATTCGGTGATAATAAGTAATAACATAATTGAATCAGGAGCGTAATTTTTGACCTACAAAAAGTATAGTTATTGGAACATTACACTTGAACTGATTATACTTATGGGTAAATTTGAATTAATGTACTTCCTTCTTAAAATCATTAATCAGTTGCGTTTTCGCCGCGTCACTCTGACCATTTAGCTGCACCGAACTTCTGATGTCCCTTCAATTACTCCTTGTCTGGAATCCACTCTCATTATATTGCGGCACGTTTGATGGAAACACATTTTACGTGGAACAAACCAGTTTCGTAGTGCTCCAGTGAACTCCGAGCTCCCCAATATATTCAGAAATGTAGTTTGGCAGAAAGAAAGTTATTTACTTTCGACCGAAGATCGTGAAAATATTTTGGTATCGAGGGGTTTTGTGCCACCTTTAAACAATTTCAGGACTCGGTATGAGATGACTGCAAGTTCAATAATTTCAGTACGACTCACTTTCATGCAACATGCGACTCTATGCACGCTTTATGAACGCTTTGGGCCTAGGCGATTGGGCGGCGTTTATGCTTTGACAAAATCGTGAGCGCGAAGAATAAAATCGTGTCGGAAGCCACGTAGGCTATTCCTGGTCTCCTGCGGGACACGCAGGAGCCGTTCGTGTTCGAGACGCAGGAGGTGAAATTTTGCAAATTACAGGCAGTGGATTCAGTTTCGCGAAATAAAACCATAAGTAAAACTATTGAATTTAGTGTGTAGAGCGCCTATCTCGCATGATGCTCAGTCTGGCCAACCGATCGCAAGTTCGGACTATACTTTTATGTTACGACAACCCCTCGGCAAAATTACCTTCGCGATTGCTATGCCGAACACTGGAATCATTTCTTATATTATACCGTTGTTTGTATTTCGACGCTGAGTACTTTCAAAGGCGTCGGGTTTACGCTCCATTAGGCCTAATTTGACAGTCATCGTCGGTTTCTGGCGTTAAGGTCGCCTTACTCCCAGCTGACTCGTAAATTGCTGCACGTTGCCAAATAGAAATACTCTTTCGGCAGTCTCTTATTTCTTCAGTATGTAGGCCATGGAATCCTAAATCGCTGTGGACTCTATCGAAATGTTTTCTCACCAGCAGCCCTTTTTGCGTAATCACAGGATATTAATGTTAACAATCTTAACAAATATTGGAATAACCCGCGCGTTTTGTATGTATGCATGCCGGATGCTAATTGGGTACCATCGTCGATCCAAAATTTTTGATTGAATTTAATTATTCGGTCGAAATAAAGATGAACCTACTGAGACCAATTATTAACTTTTGTACTTTAATTATTATATTTATACACTCCGTTTTGTAGTCGATTTCAACAGCTATTGTTTCTGATGGACACAAATTGAGGATTCAATTTCAATTTCTTCAATTGAACTATCAAAGAGAAGTAAACCGGGTCATTTCGGATGAATTAGCTGGTGTTTCCTTCTTTTACAGATAGTTAGCGAGCAATTATCTTATCTCCTTGTGTATTTATTTGTGAAACGAGATAAGGAAAATATAAACAGAGACTGCAACCTTTTTAAAACCTGTTTCCGATATTAGTTGGTTCTCCTCAAACAGGTGCGGCCTTCGAACGACAATAAGTTATCGTAAAATCTGAAACACACGAAAGGCAAAAGAGTTCTGTTGGTGGTAAATTTAGTTGAAAATATATGAACGTATTTATAAATAAATCAACGCGCTATTGTCCTTATATGATCGGTCGTTTTGCTTAAGGCGTTTTATCGATGACGATATGCTGTTTGTAGCTCAGAAATTGAGGTCGTAATGTTGTTAAATGTTCTCCTTATTGCTTTCATAGTAATATTTGTCATTATCGTAAGCAGCTACTAACAAAACTTCATGTGTATAAAATATTGAACCTTATATAAATATTAATGTCCAACTAACTAACTTCAGATAACCGTGTCTAAAAAATATTAGATGCACAAAATATATTCTGAATTGGAAAAATATTAAAAAACATAAAGTGTGAAATGCAATCTAGTAATTGAAGTAATATTTTTGAAGGTCTAAAGTGCGGCCGGTCTAGGACTAGTTTCTCGGCTGTGTGTTTTTTATTCCTTTTCGAAACAGGATTTAAGTGAGAGCATATGCCGCATGTGCACCGCGAACTTTTTTTCCACTTCAAAAACATCTATGTTGAATCACCGTCCTCGTCCAATAATTCATCCGGATATGTGTAATCGAAATATTTTTAATTGCGCTTGTACTACCGCCTTTTATTATTTAGTCGTTACTCTTATTAAAATGCTACTGAGCCACCCTTCACTTCCTTGGTTTTACTTGCAATTATTCTTTTTTCGTGTGTTCATCAACCATTAATTTATCTAAGTGTACAGGCATTTTTTATGTATATACGACATACATATACTACGTACCTCCTCTAGTATTGTAAATTACGTATTTCTATTGTATTGCACTATATTATTATCTTTATATATATATATTGGAATTAGCGTGCGTGTTAATCAAATAACTTTTATTCGTCAATTGATTGGTATTTTACTCCTCAGCATACAATGTGTGTTGTTTTTAAGAAAAACATTTCGAACGAATTTAAACGCCTGCTTTCGGCAGTCCCGCCCCGCTCGCGCGCGTTGCGGGTTGCCTACCTCGCAGTTGCCGGCGCTTGGAAGGATTTCTTCTACCATTTTTTTTCTTCCATTCTTTTTTTATTAATTTATTCTTTTTTAAAATACGTCTCTCCTTGTTCACACCGCGGTGTGGATTAGATTTTTTTGTTTAATTTGAGATCCGCCCCCAACTTCCGTTGAAATTCAATTCCGAGCCGAAATCTGATTTTGAAAATCTCGGCCAGCAATCAAACCGTCGTCACCGGCGGACCGAAAACTGGGAAATACGTAATAAAAATAAATGACAATGGCCCCTAAATTGTTTTGCGCCTATCTTTCGTCGGGGTTATTTAAAAGAGAGGTATTATTAACATATGGTAATCGGCCGGTAAATGCGTATCCTGCGGCATAGAAATACCGGGCCACCGGTATTCCCCGGATCGTCGGCCCGTGACGCCCTAACGCGTATCGCCCTCCCACCAAGAAATACCCATCTCTACAGCCACTATTTGCATATCAGCGTTGTTTAATATTTCCCCCCATATCCTAGACAATATTGAACTATTAGATGTCACCCAGTACTGAGTGGATTTCGATCACATATTGGGCGGACGTTGATACTGTCGGTTCAATAATTCTGTTTCTCTTTGCCACAAAATATTATAAATGGTATAATCAGTATTAAAAATAAGCACGGTTTGTATTATCATATTTTATGATTATACGCACGAAGGAATTTAATTATTTCGATTATTTTAATGTATATAAGCGACGTGGTTTGAGATATCGGACGATTTCTTCTCTTCTATTTGCTTCTCAGACAGGTCGATTGGTTAGTATTATTGCGAGGTCACGTTTTTAACGTGAACATATTTGTCTGGATCTATTTAAAATTTTAATGCGCTTAATAATTTTAACAATAATTTTCGGATAAGGATTCGGATGCATGCTTATCCCGCTTAAAATGGTCTATAATTTTATGACCCCCAATAAAAATTGTAAAATATAGAAAGTTAGGACAGTTTGAAATATATTTACTTTTCGGGTCGTGAAAATGTGTAATGATATATATAATAACGATTTAAATAACAGAACGTTTCTTACAGAACTGATGTACGAAAATTAATATTCATGAGTGAGAAAAGTCGGTCGTTTACGTCGTAACAGTTAGGTTTAAAGAATAAGTCTAAAATTTCCCACCGAGCTTGATGCTTAATTGGCCGTGCCCTTCGTAAATCGATTGCACGCTTTTAATCTTTGGGCAAATATATTTTCTGAGACTGCTAATCGAAACAATTACACGGTGTTTAATCGCTCACACCTGCAGGCGGCAGGCAATTTTCAAGCTTGTCCGTCGTGAAATCAAAACTAATTGGCTTTTTTTTGCTTTTCCCCAGACGGAAGACAATTCCAGCTTTTTTTCTCATCAATCCCGTCGCATGTTAATTTCTAACCGCTATTTGGAAACGGCAGTTTTTCGCGTCCTTGACGGATGTGCTCGATTCGTTCGGTTTTCGCCTTCCCTTTTCCCATTCACTTAATTGCCGAGTTGTAATTAAATTACTGTGGCGAGATATTTTTCGTGAGCTCCGCTTGGGGATTGGGATTATCTGGCCCCGGGCGTACGGAATGAGTGTCGGGGAATTTTTTTTCCCCTTTTCCTGTCCATTCCCCTCGTATTTGCCTTTTGTATACACGGCGGCTCATCAAGTCCTCAGTGTCACACACGATCACACATTTATAACAGATAAAGTTTTATCGATGGAATGATTGTCGGTCACCACTCGCGTTTAAATATTAAAAAAAAGGACAGTACATGTGAAAGTGACAGTGCAGTGAGGATGCCCAAAAAACATCCAAAGTGCTAACAGTGACTAACACCGCTACTGAAGATGGCGAGCGGCCGAAACCGGTCTAGCAAAAGACCAAACCAGCGAGAGGAGACAGAAACATCACGAACTTACAGTATATAACCCTCGCAGACCACAAAACAGGTATATTAAATTAGAGTACCTATTTTGTGGTCTGCGAGGGGTTGGAACACCGTAGATTCCGTGTGTTTCTATCTCCTGTCGCTGGTTATCTTGCTAGACCGGTTTCAGTAAAAGTTTTCCTCTTAGTCCAAAATTTATTGAAAAAAGTTTACTTTTAGTAATCTCGTTTATCGGTGCAAGTGGACCTAACGAACTTTGGTTAAGTAAATTTCCGCACCATACTCAGGGGGGCGCTAGTTTATCGGTGCAAGTGGATCCAACGAACTTTAGTTAAGTACATTTCCGCTCCACACTCAGGGGGGCGCTAGTTTATGGGTGCATGTGGACCCAATGAACTTTAGTTAAGTACATTTCCGCTCCACACTCAGGGGGGCGCTAGTTTATGGGTGCATGTGGACCCAATGAACTTTAGTTAAGTACATTTCCGCTCCACACTCAGGGGGGCGCTAGTTTATCGGTGCAAGTGCACTCAACGAACTTTAGTTAAGTACATTTCCGCTCCACACTCAGGGGGGCGCTAGTTTATGGGTGCATGTGGACCCAATGAACTTTAGTTAAGTACATTTCCGCACCACACTCAGGGGGGCGCTAGTTTATCGGTGCAAGTGCACTCAACGAACTTTAGTTAAGTACATTTCCGCTCCACACTCAGGGGGGCGCTAGTTTATCGGTGCAAGTGCACTCAACGAACTTTAGTTAAGTACATTTCCGCTCCACACTCAGGGGGCGCTAGTTTATCGGTGCATGTGGACCCAATGAACTTTAGTTAAGTACATTTCCGCACCACACTCAGGGGGGCGCTAGTTTATCGGTGCAAGTGCACTCAACGAACTTTAGTTAAGTACATTTCCGCACCACACTCAGGGGGCGCTAGTTTATCGGTGCAAGTGCACTCAACGAACTTTAGTTAAGTACATTTCCGCACCAATTAGGGGCGCTGGTTTATCGGTGCAAGTGCACTCAACGAACTTTAGTTAAGTACATTTCCGCACCATCCTCAGGGGGCGCTAGTTTATCGGTGCAAGTGCACTCAACGAACTTTAGTTAAGTACATTTCCGCACCATCCTCAGGGGGCGCTAGTTTATCGGTGCAAGTGAACCCAACGAACTTTAGTTAAGTACATTTCCGCACCATCCTCAGGGGGCGCTAGTTTATCGGTGCAAATGGACCCAATGAACTTTAGTTAAGTACATTTCCGCACCACACTCAGGGGGCGCTATTTTATCGGTGCAATTGGACCCAACGAACTTTAGTTAAGTACATTTCCGCACCACCCTCAGGGGGCGCTAGTTTAAGTGCGGAAATGTACCAAATGTTAAGAAATTATTAAATAAACAAATTATTAAATGAGTAACTACGAAGTGTTTTCATTACCCTGCTTATAATATTTAAGGAAATTTAATGCGACCCACGGCTGAATTAGCCGTACACCTGGTATACAGCACAGTAATGCCATAAAATTATTCCATACTTTAAATTACCACGTGGAATATTATTGGTCGGTATGTAACTGGGTCTTTAGTGTTCTTTGAATCTCCCCGGGTAACTTAGTTGTAGCATAATTAAATTAAACCCCGTGTGTGTGTACAGATAACACACAAATTAATAACCGAGATGGCCATCTCGGCCATTTCGGGCTGCCAACTGGAACAAAAGACCCCGTTTTGGCCCCGTCATAGCCAACTCCATTAAAGCGACTCCGGTCGCTTATTTACTTTGTCCATCGGCCCGCGTGCAAAACCCGAATAGGAGCTATGTGCGAAGTATAAACTTACAAATACTTTGTTTCCCTAAATATACATAGGATATTGTTTATAATACAGGAAACCTGACCGCGGGAGATTTTACATTTATATACATAGATATTGGGACTGGGCCAAGTTTGACTGGGCTTTCCTACGATTTTACTCCTAACACCTAATAATAATAAAATATAACCCTAACCTGCTCTCATTCTGTTTGGACCAATGTTGTTGAGAGCTGCGGCTTTATAACTATACTTTAAACGGGCGGCAGTTGTTCATAAACGGACTGTCAGACTGAAATCCAATTAGCAGACCGGGCTTGTTATAGCTCCGCTTCCGTTTCGAAATCAGGTTCAAACCCTGTTGTAATTGCGGGGCGCTGCTTTTATTTAGCGGTCATAACTTCGGGCGGAAAACCGGTCATTTGTTGACAGTTGAAAATAAAACCTCCGTTTAATTGGCGTGCGGGAGATGGTGAGCTTTTTTTTAATCGCTCTCTAAAACGCGATGGATTCATTAAAACGAAAAATTTCGACTCGATTAAACGATTGGAGCTTACCAACCCAAGTGTCGTGGATTTTATATGCCAGTTCTATTGAATTATTGTAGGTTCATTCGATTTCAAATTTAGACATCTACCGCCGTCATTCCCCATTTCGTATTTCTTATTTTTTATTGTATCGTACAATCAAACATTAAGTACCGTACTTAAGTGATGGCACTTTTGAAGTGTATCCGGGCTAGAGGCCGTGGGGACCTCTAGGCCGGTACTGTCATGGGTGGGATAATGTATATGACACTTCCACATGTCCCTGTTCCACTGTTCTCACTTAACCATCTATGGGCCCGTGTAACTTTCAGGTCACATTTCAATTTATCGAGATTTTACCAAATAATTATAGCTTTTTTCGTGAGATGGCGGATAAATCTTAATCCTATAATTTGTCAAGACAACCAATATCAATATCAATTTTGTTTCATTCGCATATATAGGTTTATAATTGCTGATTTTTCGTTCCCCCAATTTTTTTGGATTTAAAATAAAAATTCGGCCCATAGAGGGTTAATTAGTGAAAGCGCGATATGTATTCTCGCTTAAATTTATAGTTCATTTTTAGTTTCCTTGTTTCTCTGTATAAATAGTTAAATACTTTCTTCTCATACCGAATCATCAAATTCTTTTGGTCCTTTTCATTAAAAATTAATTTAAATTTTTTCATTGGGCTCCTTCTCCATATTGGCGGGCTCTATGTTTTTGAAATTTCTTCTTGTTTCTGTTCCTGTCGCATCTATTTTTAAGATGGCGGCTAGGCGAGCGATACCAAAATTTACGACTAGGTGACCGGCAGCCGCCCGTTCAATAATGCACTGTTTCTTGCGCAACTTGTTTCCTCTACTAAATAAATTAGGGTTTCGGCCAATTTACAATTGAGCCGTGGAGGGCCAAGTAGAACTTTATTGCTGCCTTCTAATTCGTCTGCCGGCCTCAGTCCAATCCTATAAGCCGGTAGAGCTGCCCGTCCATGACGGTAAACCAGAAATTGAATTTGAAAAAGATACATTCTTAGTTGGTCCGAACTTACAAACGTCCTCGTTTGTCCGTTGAAGCCGAATGAGTTTCGGGTTTTCAAAGACAGTACCTTCACTAACTATCCAGATGATGGAACCAGAAAGGGTTCCGAAAGTTAGTTTAGATTTATTCCTCTTCTGCCTTGGCACTTTTCTTCCTTTCCCAGCGAATCACCCTATCCCTGTCCAAACAAAACAATAATTAATCGAACAAACCGGAAATTAAAAACTAGAGGGTAACCGCGTTTGTTTAATCTATAAGCGCACAGTGCACAAGTAATGGGCTGGGGCCTGATGAACGTTGTTTAAAATAAAATGTGATTTAAAAGGTGAAAGGTTATTATTTCGACCGGACCGTGTATTTTATGCGGTTTAAACGGGTCGAATAACGCCACCTCGCTTGAGACTGGCGGCTGGGAGTTAGAAGGGCGTCAAATCTTGGTAGGGAGGTTAAGTATGGGCACATAAAAGAGGAGGGAAGAAACTGGGCCGTAATTTACGGGCTCTGGGCAGAGACCACGGCCGGCCCCAAGGGCTAGTTTTACATCCAGTGTAAAACAACTTGGCGTTTACTCCCCCACAACTTCGATCCGGTGCCAAGACAAGTGTACGGGACTTCTGGTCGAATTACGCTTTCCGGGCGAAGCAATTACGAAATTATTAAGCGTCTTTTTTTATTTGTTGTACAATCAGCCATTACTTTCTTTTGTTAGGGCGTGGGTAATTATTTCTTGTCAGAACTACCTGAATCTTGAAATTTCGTCTTCTTTGAGAACTCCCCGCGTTTAAGCGGCTAAAAACGCCCAAAGCTTGCGTTTATACATTCATGGCTGTAAAGTTGACAGCCATTTATATACACAAGCTCTAGCCTTAACTTGAGAATTCGTACTGCACAAATGCAATTAGAATATTAGTTCAACATACCTGTTTCGTGGTCTGCGAGGGGGTTGGAATACCGTAGATTTCGTGTGTTTCTGTCTACTCTCGCTGGTTTGGTCTTTTGCTAAGACCAAAAGACCTTAGGTCCTTGGTGCAATTAGAATATTGAAGGCTCCCGGTTCACGACACGCCCGGGAAATTTCCCCCAGTTCAGTCCTCAGTGGAACTCAGCTTTATCATTGCAATATCGTACTATTAATAAAATCCGGCGCGCTTTATAATCCAGCTTATACGGCCATTATTATAATTTGAAAGTGTGAGTAATTATGTATCGCTTAGGACGTAACAAATATACAAAGCAATACTCAAACCGACATGGACATACGGTATTGAGCTATGGAGTTCCGCCAAGAAATCCGACATCGCTCGCATCCAGAGATTCCAGTCAAAAGTCCTTCGCACCATCCTTAATGCTCCCCGGTATATTTCTAACCAGACAATCCACCGTGACCTCAACATACCGACAGTCGAAGAAGTCGCAAAATCTCGGTTCTCCTCGTCCTAATCCACTCGTTCAGTCCCTTTCCTCTTTTACCCACCACGACGGCTTAAACGCCACTGGCCCAGAGATCACCTCGGGCAGTAATTAAATCGTGTCAAAAGCGCCATCATCGGGTGGTTTCTTTATGGAGACAAACACGCGAAAAATATACATGTATCGATTGCACCTATAACTGTAAAATTTGACTGTGCAAAATCAAAAAAAAGTTAAAAAAAGGACGTAACAAACCTACGTTTGGCCTACCTGGCCTGCGCTCATGCACGTTTCGCGACATTCAACGCGAACGCTTTACGAATCCCTTTCCTTTTTGTTCCAGAGGCGAGGACCCACGGTGTCGGCTACTTCCAGTTCTCTACGGACGACGCGGTGAGGGAGCAGCAGCAGGAGATGCTGAAGAAGGTGAGGGCCGAGACTGAGAAGAAGCAGGATGAGGCGCGCATGCTGAGGGAGCGCAGGGACAGGCAGAAGCAGGCCAGGCTTGTGGCAGCCCGACAGAGGCAGAGAGCCAGACTCGGCCTACCGCCAATACAAATACAAGGTATTGTCTGTCACTAGTTTAGATTAATATTTTTGTAAAATACTCAAAAAATATACAAGAAATGTTTTACTTGGGCATAAGACGTTCACATTATGATTATGTTTAATTTATGAACATACTATACCTACAAAATGCAGAGTGGATATTACAGTTCTTATGAATATATATATATATATATATATATATATATATATATATATATATATATATATATATAGTAGAAAGGGTGCTAGGCACTTTGGATGTTTTTAGGGCATCCTGCCTCGGATGATTACGTTGTCTGGATCGCGTGATGCAATGGAAAGAGCCTTTCTTCCATGCCGAAACCTTGGCTCATTTAAGATACTCAGACTAGTTAGCTTCCAACAAGTAATTTGGTCATGCTGTCTGCTAGAGTTTGCTCCCCCAGCAGGTTTGGTCTTTTGCTAGACCTGTTTCGGCCCCTAGCCGCCTATAACCAGCCTTGGTTTTGCCCATCCTGCGGCGCCCTAGGCTTTGAATAGTCATCACGAAGACCCCTCATTGAAAACCATTTTGTATAGGGTTATGGCGCTGAAGTACAATTTACTTTTTCATTTTCATTTTTTATAGGTTCCATAGACCCCTATATTCGTGCGGTTCGATCAGAATTTCAAGACTGTTGTTCCTGTTTACCGGCAGTACCCTACCTGATGGTGAAAACACCTGACCATTTCACACAATAAAAATTTTATTATCCACTGCCTCAGTTATCAGGGTGGATGGTGACACAATATCTGCATTCAGATTCTGCAGGTGATCTGCAATCACCTGCTGGTTAAGGTGCAATCACCTGCTGTTTAAGGTGCAATCACCTGCTGGTTAAGGTGCAATCACCTGCTGTTTAAGGTGCAATCACCAGCTGGTTAAGGTGCAATCACCTGTTGATTAAGGTGCAATCACCTGTTGGTTAAGGTGCAATCACCTGCTGGTTAAGGTGCAATGTTAATGCAATCACCTGTTGATTAAGGTGCAATCACCTGTTGGTTAAGGTGCAATCACCTGCTGGTTAAGGTGCAATGTTAATGCTTCACGGAATTAATGAGGGAATTCCAATTTCAAATTTTTTTTGACATGTTTTCCTATAATGGCACTCCCATCCTCAGTATTATTAGCTATCACGGATTCAGTTCTGTTAACTTCAATAAAAGTATCATTAAAAATTTGACTTTTCTACTTCTATATTGTAGCCCTTAAATTGGTCTTATCATTTTTGAAGCGTTTATTTTTTAATTATTGCGACCTATACTATATAATAACTCTTCCAAAATTACAGATACGGATTTAGAAGTAACTGCTGAAGAGGAGAAGCCGCAAGAGAATAAAGAAGATGAAACAGAGAAGACTAAAGAAGCACTGGAGGTGGCCTTGAAGAGAGCTGCTCATGTCAGACCGTGGGATGTGGGTAAAGATGGTGTTCGTGAACCAGGTTCGAATTTCAGATTATTTATTTTAATTATGGTAATAATATTACTTTTAAGTGTGAAAGAAACTCTTGGATTTCCACGTGTAGCAAAATCGATATGAAGGTGGAGGGAGCACAGTTCCTTCTCTTCAACTTAAATCCCATAGAACATTCAATAATCAGTTATTAACTGATTGTATCAGTCTTTATTGTTGAAATGTTTTCCATTATTATTATACACAAAATGAATAACAATTATACCAAACTGACTTATGTGCTTTATACATTTCAATTTAACTAATGTACACATTCTAGATAAAAAGCTTCTGCAACAAACTGTGAAAATATGCCCAGTGCTTCTATTATATTTTTGTAAAAAAAAATCTATAATTAAATGCCAGTTTTCATATTTCAAGTGATAACAATACTACAGAATAAGAATATCAACAAATATTTATAAAATGTATATTTACAATTTAAGAAAAGAATTAAATTCTAGTTGTAACTATTGTCACATACTCTGCCAAAATTCACATTAAATTAGCACATTATATAAGGGGAATAATAAAGAATTAAACAAAATAAATAATAAATTATGACAACATTTTTGTTTCTATTGTTAATATTATTTCATCAGTTCAGAAAAAATTCTTCCCTAAATTGTACAATAAAATATCGAATTTAATATTAAAATAAATTTTGTGTGATCAAAAAATAAAATAAATAAATGCTTATCATTAATACGGTCATGAAATAAGCCCTGACACATAACAGATCTATTTAATTACATCGGGTTATTTGTGTTAACCTCATTAAATACTTAGTGTGATCACTTTCACATTCCAACCAGTATTATTAAGTATCTTCCAAGAAACTATAGCTCTCATTAAATAATTAATGCTCATTTCATACAATTGTGTTATAACCATACGATGGTAATATAATAATTGAAAACATTGATACACATATATATATTATATACTCATTTATTTATACAGGCTGTTTAATGCTCAATTAAACAATTCAAAAAATTAACTCGAAAGTACTTTCATTCGTCTTGCTGAGAATATACTGTTTTCCCAGAAATTTCAAAATAATATTAAATTAAGAGTCATTACGAATTAGAAATTATCGATATTTGCACAAAACGTGATTAAACTACCTTTGTAATTTGAACCAGAAGAAATACTCGAGTTTATATTAATTTTTCAGTTATGACACAAGCGGAATGGGTGGAAAAGAAAAGGAGTGAGAGGCCGGAAGAATTTGCTCCAGCTTACACCGGCGGGGAGGAAAAGACTTTTCCTGACCCGCCGTCCAAGAAGAAAACATTCACCAGCAGACCTCTTAAAAGACCGGCGCGTAATATTCCTTCCCCTTCATGCGACGGCGATGAAACGGCGAGGGGAGCCGGAGCGGAGATCCCTCCTCCCCCGACGTTCGAGTATTACGCGTCAGGCTCAAACCAAGCCAAGAGGCCCAACAGCCGATACAGTCTGGGCACGGAGGAGGCCATCGAAGCGGGGCTTAGGTACTTGCGACAACAGGCTGAAAAAGCGTCCCACGACAAAGCTCTCGATGAAATTCTTTGAGTCGAAAAACCGGCAATCCCACGCTCCTCACGTTTTTTACACTGGCCCTCCGTAATTTATTTTTTAAATAAATTTTCAACGCGTATTAAATAGGTTTTTTTTTTATACCGTACACGCCGGTGGAGTGCTATAACTCAAACATAAATTCGTATTCTATTGATCACGAAATATCGAAAGCGAATGTGCCGCGTCGTTACAAAAAAAAAAGAACACAGATTTATAGGTATTGTGAAACGGTTCCATTTTTGTACAAAAATAAAATTATTATTCTCAGTACACTCATCGTATCTTAGTGCCGTACTATCTCACATCGGAAATAAAAATTACAAAATGAAAATTTAATTTTCCTGCAAGGTATAAACCTATCCTAAATATTTTTCTTATATAAATTCTATAGCGGCGAAAACAAAAATTACAAAATAAATAATGCCGTGGCTAATAATAACGCGTGTATTTGTGTTCTTTGTTTCTGGTAGTAAAGAGCCAATTTAAATCTAGATCCAGTTAAATTGGACTGTTCTTATATTGCTAGACCGTAGACTGAAACTATGCAGTACATGGTTTTGTTCTCCCAGCGAACCGTGCAGCTTCCGTCCGTGTTGTTGTCCCAATAGCACGAACTCGCAGTGTGCAGACCGGCACCATTTTTCTGCATTATCGTGCATGTCACTGGGGGGAAAAAAAATGATATTCGATTATTTCAAATGAGCAATTAAAACTATCCAGTTACTTGTTATCCGACCACAGAGCTCGTGGAATTATAATTCAAATCGGTGTTTTATTGCAAAAGTGCCGGCATGCGGAAGACATGTCCGAATGTAATGTGAGAGTGGAGGAAAAAATACATTAGAGGTAAGTGTAACAACAAAACTTGCATGCTAATAGGGCTCACTAAATAGTTCACTTTCACCCTTTCACAAGAAACATGGAATAACAGTGGCTTGACTGAACATCGTATAATTATTTAAACCGTGTTATTTCCATTTCTAGTCGACAATTAAATAACCAGATACTTTCTCAACTGCACAAATACAAGTCACAGTAGTAACACTTCATAAAACTTTTTATCATTAAAAAAAACATCTTTTTTTAATGTATCCATTAAACCATGTTAATTTCCATTTCTAGTCAACAATTAAATAAGCAGATACTTTCTCAACTGCACAAATATAAGTCACAGTAGTAAAACCTCATAAAACGTTTTATCAATAAAAAAAAACATCTATTTTTAATATATCAATTAAACTGCGTTAATTTTCATTTCTAGTCAACAATTAAATAAGCAGATACATTCTCAACTGCACAAATATAAGTCACAGTAGTAACACCTCAGAAAACTTTTTATATATATATATATATATATATATATATCCATCTGCTTATAAATATTTACGCATATACTAATCAATATAAGAAACCTGCAGCGAATGGAACTTGTCTGGTACAAATTTTCTCAATACTCGAAGGGCAGATTTAAACAACGGTGGTGGAATTCGAATTGAACAATTAAATCAAGGTAAAATTAATTAACACTCGAGTGCTGATCCCAATTATTGTTTTTCTTATCGAATCTGATGAATATATTATGCGCACCCGTAAGTGACAGTGTTTTCAGTGAACAATGGGATGAGAAGTGGTTGGCGCGATTATAAAACAATGATTCATTCAGAACTTAACGTAACCGTTAACGCCAGATACTGCGCTCAGCTCTGTCGATTAAATATGATGAATCATATCGACACTACTTACGGGTACCACTAATATATCGAAATGTCGCCGACGGCTTTAACGTTAAAACCTGTCGGGACCTAATCGCGGAAACGTAGTTTTCCAATACTCAAAAATGTTTACATCGCTTTCACCGCCGGATTCGATGTATTGACTAGACGTTTTATAAACCGATCTGTGTAAAATTGTACGGCTTATGACGTCGGGAGAGTTGCTATTCGAATACGGGGGCTAATCACCTATGTATTTGAATGCTTTCTGCAGCTTCGTGAGGTTTCCAAGGCAGGCTTCAACAACATTTGTCGTCCACTGGTTGACCTTGTTCTGCTGATAGGCGTTGCCTCCAATTGACTCTTCGATTGCCTCTTTTATGATCGTGCTCACTTCATCCACAACGAACTGGGGCTGCAAAATGTATCACCAACACTCTTTGTAGAATTCAAATCTTTTTACTGTTCCCTATTTATATTTTTACTTTTCGAAACGTTTTTTTTTATGTTTCAACTCCCAGCCCTGTCAATTACTATTTGAATACACTGAACGGGTGAAGTTCAGACTGGTTTCGAGTCGAGTGAAAAACTGGCGACGGCATAAAATCATAAACAGGAGCCCTACGTCTCTTACCTCCTCGCCGACATCTTCCATAGCCATTCTTAAATATACACTGTTTGCCTGTTCGTTTTTTTTATATCGGCAGTAATTTCGATTCAGAACTCATACATGCAGAACACACTAACTGCAGCTGCCAAACTAACAACTGATTCGAGCCCACTGCCTTCTATATCCGCACAACTGATTCGAGCCCACTGCCTTCTATATCCGCACAACTGATTCGAGCCCACTGCCTTCTATATCCGCACAACTGATTCGAGCCCACTGCCTTCTATATCCGCACAACCGATTCGAGCCCACTGCCTTCTATATCCGCACAACTGATTCGAGCCCACTGCCTTCTATATCCGCACAACCGATTCGAGCCCACTGCCTTCTATATCCGCACAACCGATTCGAGCCCACTGCCTTCTATATCCGCCCAAATGAAAGTAGCCACCCACTAAAGATGATATTGTTTAATCGATGATAAAGTTTGTTGTACAAAGACTACATTATTAAGAAATCTAGCTTAGTTAATAATATTATTATTAATATTTTGTCCACTTTTAAATAGTGGAAGAAATTTAGAAAAACAACTGAAACACTTACCATATCGTCAATTCGGAGCATAATTTTTATTCTAGTGTAACAAAAACAAACTGTTGAAATGTTAAAAAAAGAAATGTATTAAACCAAATATAACCAATTTAAAGTAAAATGAAAACTGGATTATTTGATTTTTATGGTTAAAACTAGTAAATTAGTAAGTTATTATACAAGTATTTAAAAACTTGTGCTTTACTTCTCCTATTTGAAGCTAATGTTAATTTGAATTTCTTGTGGATTCACATTAATAATATGGAATTCATATGATTAAATGAGAGATATGCATATTTTGCATAATTATGCCATTTGAAAACTGATTTATACTGTATATAGAATTCACTAAAATAAAATTATATTAAATTTATTTGCCTATTATTAAGAATGCATTAAAAATAATATAATGTGGATAGAATATTGCAAGTTCAATTTTTTGTTTGTGCATTTAGCTTATACCTTGCTTTAATTGGCCATTGTTTTTGAGCTTGTTTAATGTGTTTATTATTTAGTTGAATCTGTATTATTGTAATCATATGTAATTTTTAAAATTATAGTTATGACTAAAATAAAAAGAGAAAAGTTTTTAAATCATCTAAAATTTATTATATTATATTTGATCCCCATATTCTTTTGTTTAATATCTCTTTGTCTTATGCTTATTGTCATTATTTTCCTCCTTGCCTCCTGCCACTGTGCTATAGCACATTTTGTAACTTTCAGTACCTTTTGTTTATTAAAACTTTTATATTTCCATTTTCCTATTCAAATGACACAACTATATGTTAGATTGTGTACTTAGGACTTTATATATATATATATATATATATATATATATATATATATATATATTCCTATGCAAAGATGTTTCAATGCAAATAATTATGGGCAAAAAATAGAATGAGTACTCACACAGAGAATTTACCCAAGAGGAAATACTCAAGCCAACATATCATTTATTCAATACTGTTTAATTTTAAATTCATTCGTATATTTTGCATGCACCACAAAAAGGAAATATTAAAATACCCAATACCAAATTAGCATTGTTTATAAAGAAAATATTCTCCCTCTCTGGAGCATCTACAAAGATTAATTTATAAATCTCAAAATAGTTTGAATACAGGAATTTTGGCTTTCATTCAACATATATTCCTAAATTAAATATAAAAAACGCAACAATGCAATGTTAACAATGCAAAATGTTTATTTTTATTTTGTACAACATACCAACGGTACAATTCAACTTATATTTCAATCATTTCTCAGGTTTCAAATTTTTTTTAATTAACACGAATAATATTGTTAACTTAGAATAAGCATATGTCTCAATTGTTTCCTAGTGGAATAAGTAATAATTCTAGAAGATATATACATATCTAAGCTTTTGCGAGACCAATGACACCGCAAGCAACCCTGGCGCCAGCATTTCCAGTTGTCTTGCTCAGCTCGTGACCGCCTTTGCCCAAATCATCTGGATCGGCGTGAACCTGAAAATAAAACCAAAATGCATTACAATTGTCAATTGGGCCCTGACCTGCAACTTTACCGGAGTCAAACTGTGTACTTGACAGAGGAGAAAAGTTATCCCCAAGCTAAGCATGACTGATATCTGCATGCTCATCTTTCTAAATAGAAAACATCAATTTGTGTACAGAGATTGTTGAATTCCAAATTTCCAACAGGTTTCAAACAGTAAACGAATTGTGCTCAACATTTATTTCGATCCTTTGCGTCACAGTGATATAAATATTTGAAATAAATAATTGGGCTGACGTTTCCCAATTTAATTTTTCACAATTCAACCGATTTAATCATCCTGGACTCCTGCAAAACCAACAATCTTTAGTATGACTCTCTTACATCCTTGCTGTGTATTTTTCTCTACAGCATGCGGTCTGATAACAGTGCAGTTTCCTCTGAACTCCTGATAACTGTTAGCAATTTCAACAACAGTCAGTTGATGTCTCTGTAGTGGTTTTTTTAAAGGCTTTATCATAAAATATGAAGTATCTATTTTATCACACCTATCAGTTATAAACTAGCATTACTTCATTAAATAAGGCTACAACATTTACCATAAATATTTAAAAAGTTACCAAGTCAATGTAAACTATTTAACAGTCCAATTGAAGTCTCTACAGAATAGTAGCATGCAACATGTAACCTTGAAGTCAATATTTTCATAAAATGGTTGATACAAAAATGTGTTACTTGGGCAAAAGACGTTCACATTATGATTATGTTTAATTTATGAACATACTGTACCTACAAAATGCAAAGTGGATATTACAGTTCTTATGAATATATATATATATATATATATATATATATATATATGTATCTAACAAGAAATATTTATGGTACATATAAGAATAAGTAATGCACAATAATACCATGAAAATAAAATGTAAAATAAAATAATAAAGGAGTTCAAACAAAGTTCAAGCATTTGTTTTAATATTTATCAATTAAATAAATGTTCAACTACACCACAAGCTTTGACCCAGAGCATTTATAAAGTGCAATAATATTTTTGTAAAATACTCTCAAGAATTTTGTTGATGTTTTAACAAACCACTGAATAATTAATTAATCACTCCGATTATTGAAATAGCAGAAATTTGAAAAATGTAAACCATTACTAATACCATTATTAATAATTAAGAATTTACCCCACTTGAATTCTATATACAGTTTAAATCAGTTTTTAAATGGAGTACCAAATATTTACTTTAACAGTATGAATGGACTGTATAGTTCAGGAGACTTGATACTCTTGTTTAAAAACACCTTCCAACTACCTTACGCTATTCTACATTTTAGGTTAATAAATATTTTATTCGTAGATTTCGTGTGTTTCTATCTCCTCTCGCCAGTTTGGTCTTTTGCTAGACCGGTTTCTTGGCTGCTAGCCATCTTCAGTAGCAGTGTGAGTCACTTTTGGCACTTTGAATGTTTTTAGGGCATAAGTGTCACTGTTACTTGTACTGACAGTACCCAAAAAACATGCTAAGTGGCAGAGTGACGAACACCGCTACTGAAGATGTCGAGCAGCCGAAACCGGTCTAGCAAAAGACCAGACTGGCGAGAGGAGACAGAAACAGACGAAATCTACGGTACTCCAACCCCTCACAGACCATAAAACAGGTATGTTAAAAATGTTATTCTACTGACAACAGCCGTGCGTCCTATAATGCTGAGCGGTCCAGTCAGCGAGATTCCCTTGTCCACGATCTCAATCTTCGCTGTGCCATCACATGACGCGGTCACGTTTCCCAGGTCGCCGGCATGACGACACATATCCGTAGGAGCACCGTGGTCCTTGTTGTGAGGGTTGAAGTGGGCACCGGCACTGGTACACCCTGAAAAACGGTGTCCATTCATTCTTAGATTCGCATATTTTATTCAAACACACACTGCTAATTTATTGATAGAACACTATTGACGGCCAAAATAAGTTGTAGTCATTTTTTTCTTTTATACAGGACAAGTAGATATAGTATGATATGTTATGTGCTTAAACCAAAATTAAAAATATTTGTAATTTAAAAAAAAATTTTTTTTTATAAAAAAAAGTTGGACAACAGGTTCAAGATAAAATTTCAGGTTAGAAATATTCTTTAAATTAAATGCCCTATTATTTATTTCTTGAATAATATGTCCGACATACTGTTGCTTTTTTTTCTCAATGATATGAGAATAATTAGCAATAAATGGAAATTATATTTTTAAAAAGTGTCTGTACAATGGGCCCATTAAACAGCTTTTGTTACAAAACTGTGAGGGGAATGATGAGGGGGATGATTTGTCAAATAATTTATGTAGAAAATAAATATGGACAAATGATTAAAAAAAAATCAAATCTAAATGTAAAAATGTGAAGGTTTATTTAATACCAATCAGTATTTTTGCAGGAATCAATTTTTGCACATTAAATCAGAAAAGACAAAAGAATGAGATCACAGCTAATTGATTCACTAAAAGAACTTTTGTTATAATCAACTAAATATATGAAATTACATCTACATGAGCAATCTTTTTAACTGTTATATAACCATGGAATTATACTAATAAGGAATAACATTAAAATAATAACGATATCAGCACAGATAAAACAGTATTAAAATAAATGAAATCAGTTTTCTATGCATTTGCTCCTTGATTAAATGACTCCCTTCTTCAATCAAACACATGTTATGCAATAGTGCAAGAGTTCCAGTCCCCTGCGTTAATATATAACATAGACATGCAAATAATATTTGTTTTTACTTAAATTTGAGAAGTTTGCATAATTAAAATTTTTAATAAGTTGTTGGATAACACTGGGGTATTTATGATTCAGAAATCAATACAACAGAGAAACACGTCTTGCAGCCAATGTAACTTCTAATTAAACACCAAAAATTGGATTTAACTCTGAATGAATAAATCTTAAAATTAAATAAACATTTATTTAAAAAATCGCGTTTGACTAATGCAATTCCGAGTCGTGTCATACTTATGATAACGGCAGTTAAGTTTTGAGCTAATATTGACAACATACTTTAATCTCATATTATTAAAAATAGCCTTCAAGCTGACATTTACTGAAGGAATAGCTAATGTTAAAATTTAAATTTCAAAGTGTGACCCTCATCGGTTTCAACGTCAAACTGACCTATTGTTAACAGTGCACTTATCATTCCCACACTATCAGGGAATAAGGTCACAGTTGTAATCACAGGACGTGCAAAGAAGATTTGAATGTCGGGAAACCACTCGTAAATGCTAAGAAAAAAATTATCTCATCCAGAAATAAAGTGTTTCCTTTCGCTTTGACTAATTTATATTGGGGCTTAATAAATACAAGTCAGTTTTCGGTCAGAAAAATTTAAAATAAAAACAAAATTAAATTGTTTCTAGAATTTGACTAACATTTATTTAGGTACCAAGGGGCAGTGAAAAATTGTGGTAAAGATGTTAGTTATGGAGGAAAAAAATAAATGTAAGATTTAAAACGGGAAGTTAAAAAGAGGTATTAAAGGAATGATTGAACCGGTCGGTAATTGGCTAGTTGGACATGTTCCACCATATTTGATTGCTGTTGTCTTAATCTTCCAAATAATTATTTAATTTGGCAAAAAATAAAATTGATACCGGCAAGAGAAACTCTGACCAGGTCATGCCGACCTCTAAATACAGATCAAGTATAAAACATAGTTGGCGACAACGATTGATTCAATCGGATTGTTAATCGCTCTCACCGTTGGTGTTGTCGCCGAATTCGTGTACGTGAAACCCGTGCAGGCCCTGGGACAGCCCCTTGATTTCTCCGCTGATCTTCACTTCGGAATCTGGGCACTGAAAAATCGAAAGGAAAATAAATCGAACGAGAGAGAGAGAGAGAGACGCCGGTCGAAATCGCCCGATTCAACGCCGAATTACCTCCTGTTCGAAGAAAACCGTCCCCTTGACGGTCTCGCCGTGTAGAACGCAAACTGCTTTAACGGGCATTTTCTCGTTTATTTTATTCTTGTTCGAGGAAAAAAAAAAAGAATCGGTTCTAAACTTCGATCAAAATGGCCCGACGTCGCACCTCCCGAGTCTGAAACAGAATTAACAGTCACCGGATCCTTAGAACGAATCCAAGGCCGCCAGTGCCTTCTGATTATCGAACATCTCACCTTCGAAAATGGCGTTTTCCTGTTATACATTGAATATGATTTGTAATTGAAAAACTTCAATATCGGACAATTTTAGCGAAATGGAAATTTAGAAAACATTCCTACTATTTTAGATTTCTATATTTCATTTTTCACCCCTAAAAATGTAATTATATAACTCATTTACATTGTAACATCTTTCGTATATTAATATATATTATTATGACCTTGCTCATTATCTCCGATTATACGCAATAATTATATATAAGTAGATTATTCTATTTTTAATTTAAAACGAATTTTCATAAAGGAAAATGTCCGGGTGGAACCTCAACAGTGGATGGCGAATATTGTTTTGTTTTTTCGTTGGATTCCTAAAGCATTTCGCATATGTTATGACTAATCATCCCAACTCCAATTTAAAGCCTAATTATTAGCATTTTTCCAGCTCCTCCATTCCTTCGGCTTTACTGCAATGCCTTACAAAATATGAAATTAGGCTGGCCATTTCTGTGTCATCCCATCTTTTGGAACTTTCCTGTTTAAACACAGCACATGTTTCTTCATTAAAATCAACATTTATCGATTTTTTTCATAATTACAAAGCTAAACTCTACTAATATCGTTTAAACATGTTGGCACTGCTCTGCATTTAAGAGTTTATCAGTTATTACAATATTAAAAGCAATTAGTGAATAAAATAACTGAAATTCTTAATCCTGCACCTCTTAAAAATGACTAAAAACTTAAAATATTAAAAATGAATGCAATTCTTGGTAGAAAAACTTAACAAAATTATTTCTCCATTACAGTTTCCTGTTATTTATCACATGATAAGACACATGTGTGATAAGACAAGAGACTTCAAAAACCAAAAGAAATGGAGAATTTTTGATTCTGATAATTTTAATATTTTCAATAATATCTAAACATCTATTAAAATGACATAAGAAGAAAAATAGTGTAATTATTGCATAATTTATTTATTGTTATTATATAAACAGGTACAGATATTTTATAAACCTTTCCTTGATTAATGCCCTTCAGTAGACGTGGACCATTCCATACAAAAATCTTTATATAAATGTAAGATGTAATATTGTAATAAACATGACATATATATACATATACATATAGTGCTTCTTTTAAAAAACCTAATGTAAGTGCAAAAATATTCTGTATGCTTGTAAGACATTAGATTTATATGGCCATCTGTGAAAATCACAAGACATGCACTCAATTTCAAATAATAATTAAACCTAATTATATGCCAAGAATTTATAACTGAATATAGAAACACCCATCTGTGTTGTAACAACCACCCCAATCATTTAAGTAAAGAAAATAATCCAGAGTAAACTTCAGCAATAAGAGCACACATTTTTACTCATTTATTTTGATTCTATTATAAATATGTATCACTAATTATTATTTATACATTCACACTCCTGTTAAACAACAGAGCAATTTATTATTCACCCTTTTTTGCAACACACTTACCTGTACTTAAGAATTTGAAGTTGGGCTTATTTTAAAGCTAAATAAATTGTATTAACCCTATTGAAAAAAAAGGATACGTCCAGAAGAGTACATATGTCTGTTAAAAAAATGGTTAAGGAAATTTCAATAGTAAATATAATAATATTTCAAGGCATCAAGATACTAAAAAAGAAATTACAAGAAAACCAAATAGAAAATAATTAAAATGATTCACACAGTGACTCATCTTACAGTTAAAATGTTATCTAAAACATGATAAAATATAAGAAAGGATGCTATTTTGTAATCACATGTTATAGTTATGGTATATTTATAAAACTAACATATCAGGACCTAATGTATAGCTGCATGGCACAAATCTAACATTTATTTATAATACTGAATTAAAATTAAACACTGTATTGGTCATAAACACAAAAATATGATAGCATTTCTATAGCAAGAAGTTCTGCCAATAGCTTCATAAAAGTCATTTGAATTTATGAACAGAATAGAAAAAAAAGGATACAAATAAGCCACCAAAAAATCCATTGGTAAGTATTGTCCGTCTGTTTATGAAGTATTTCCTCCATTGTGGACCTGCTTTTATCATAAGGAGCACCTGAAAATGTTTAAGATTAGCATTTATTATGTTAATTAATTTCATAATTACAGTTGTAATTGTTTTTGGCTTATTACATTTATTCGATTATTATTAATTAAGCTTCTCAACACACAATAAAATTTGTATTCAACCAAAAAATGTATGGTGAGTCAGTTGGGAATATCTCAAAAGTGATTACAAATTAAATTTTTATATGTTTACCAATCAGTGAACTATTATAATCCAGATTATTTGATATTTAATCGAATAATTACTAATGAATAATGTGAACAATACTCAGTAGTCAGTACTGTTTTTGTCAATTCAGAATGACAAAAATTGTCAGTTAACAGCGATTGAATTGCGGAATGCATAAATGGTACAACAATTTCATACAATTTTTGAATGAACGAATACTCACCCATAGACCTAAAACAGCGAACACATAAAATCCGAAACCGTAGAATCCCGTCAAACCTAGCAAGCCTGCGGTGCCGCCTGAAAGTGCTGCCATTGAAGTCCGACAATATTCAACTACGGCCGCATTGTTTCTAACTGCGCCCTCACTGAATGCCAGTATTTCTGAAATATCGCAAACAAATCTTGAGTTTGGACAAGTGACAAACACCCCGCTACAATGGTAACAGTTCAATGAAGTTGAAAAAAGTATGATAAGAAATAATCACAGGGCTTATGTTACAATTTAAACCCTAGGTATTAAAGTTAAAGTGGTTTAAACCACCAGCTCATTGTTTCTATTAATTCTAATTTTACTATAGTGCATATATATATATATATATATATATATATATATATATATATATATATACATTTGTTACATGATTCTCGTTAAAAGTAATACCAATAAATATTAAAGTAAAGTGAGTGGCCTAAAGAAGAGTGGTATTGTCCAGCAGACATTGCTCTCTGATGAAGAATATTAATAAAATTTTGTGGCCTTACCGCCTGATTTTTCCATTTTGGTTTTCACTCTGCCCAACACCATTCTAACAAGGTTTAATTGAGTTGAAAACGGACACGACCGAGATGAACACAGACTGAGAAAAGAGGTTACACAGGGCAAGGTTATGAGTTGGGCTCGACTCTGTTAACTGTGCCGATATTTTACCCTTTAAAATTTGTATTTATTCCGCTTTACGGTTATATCCCTCTCTCTGGGGTCTAATAAAAGCGGTTCTCATTCCCTTCTACTTAGGCTATGGTGAGCTGCCGGACTGATTAGATAACGTCCCCTCCAGTTTTAAGGTCCAGACTCTGATTCGGCATTAGACGGTGCGTCGTTGCTTTGGAATAATCGAGTAGAAACCCTCGGACTAGTTTAACAGCGGGGAAAAGATGAGTGCCTGCATTATAATCTGCCTTCTTTTAGGCGTCGCGACGGCGTCTATATTCGACGATGAATTGGTCAGGTAATTTTAAAAATTAACGTTTCAGAATCGAACCGGCGGTCTGTCGGTATTTTCTAGCGCCTAAGTAGTAATTGTAGTAACAAAATTTCCTCCAGCCAGCCAATGGGTGAAAGAATAGGGGAAATAACATTTACTTAAATTAATGCTCGTTTAGTTCACCTACTCACACTGCACTGTGGTGCACTGCACCAACCAGCCTAAGAAAATCATTCTTTTGACTGTATCTCGGTTTTTCTGGATAACTCGAACGAATATAATATACGGGGGGCCCCGTTTTTGAACTATCAATAAGATCTATTCAAGTGTATAAAGAACAGACGGCGGGAGTTGGAGCTAAAATGTTTAACAATTGTTTTCTCGTGGCCGGCTGAGAACTAGCAACGTCTCATTGTTTAGTGTGTACAGCTTAAGTCTTCCTGCTTGTCAGTATAATTTTACAATTTGAAGTTCCGAATATAATCGTAGGAAAGCGTGGGATAAAATGATTCCGTGTAAAAGAACACCGGGCCGAATTTCCCGCAATTACAATTTTCAAAAACTGACCTTAAAGTTCTTTATGTTTTTATTGTTTTTCCCTTTCAATCCAAATCTGTTTTCCCGGATAATCTCCAACACGAGACTGTTACTTATAGCACCCAGCCGCAACTGAGCTACTCGCAATATTCGTAGACAAAATACCAAACGTGGATTAACTAAAATATGTCGCTCGGTTTTAATTCTTAGGCCTTTATTTAGAAATTACAGTATACCTCTGATAAGGGCCAAGTCGCCTCTGAAGATTCTGGCTAGCCGGGGCGTCCATCCGTCCAAAATTGAAGAACTACTCGCCTACACCGACACCACCAATACTTCGGTCCCGTTGTACAAATTTCTGGACGTGGGTAATTTAATTAAAACTTAAAAACGCTCAATTGAGACACGAACCAATTATATGTACGTAGACAAATCGAGTCGTTTCTTTTTCAGATGGAATTTTTCGGCGAAGTTCTGATCGGTCATCCGGGTCAAAAGTTTTCCGTAGCGTTCGACACCGCCTGGTCAAATTGTTGGGTGCCCTCATCTCGCTGTTCGATCATAAGGCACATCGATTGCGGTATAATAGAAACAATAACAATTCGCCACAATCCGTTTAATGATTTATGCCCGTATGCGCGTTTACGCTTAAAAGTAATAGATTATTGCGGGATATTTACGGGGCGGACATAGATTGTAGCCAGCCCCCAATAACACGGTTTCTAATAACAGAGATGGTCTATTTTTCAGCGCTCCATGAAAGATACGACAGCAGCAGGTCCAGTATGTACGTACCGACTGGGAAAACAATAAATCTAGCCCTAGGCCCCTATAACATGTCAGGAATGTTGTCCACCGATCTATTCCACGTGAGAAAATAAAATACGGCTGTATTCGTACTCGTAGTTATATTTCTGGCATTTGTGTTGGCACAGTATATATTGATGGAGAATGGAACCGCCGAATTGAATACTGTATTCCAAAAAAAATGTTTGTTACCTCGACAGTTTTGTTGTTTTTTCAGGTTGGAAAAATAAACGTTACAAATCAGACGTTTGCCGAAATAGAAAATGTGCCGTGGGTTTTCGCGTTGAGCAGGGCGGACGGCATACTCGGACTGGGATTCCAGTCCTTTTCGGTCGGCGACGTAGTCCCATTATTCTACAACATGGTCAAGCAGCGCAGCATTCTGAAGCCGGTCTTTTCGTTTTACATGAACAGGTGACCGCCCCAATTGCGATATCCTAACAACTGGTCCGCTACAATTGTTCCAATAAAAGCCTCATCGACAGGAAACGAACCACTTTAAAAGGCGTGTCAAACTGGCGTTCCGGGTTGGAATAATAATAAGCCCGTAAAAAAAAAAATTAAATTTCGCAACTGACTGCGGATGATTTAAAATTTTCGGATTCTGAGAAAAATGAATTGTTTACAGGGATCCGTCCAGTTCTCGAGCCGGGACTCTGTTTTTCGGCGGAGTCGAAGAGAGGCATTACAAAGGCAATTTCACTTTTTCGAAAATCACCAAAATAGGATACTGGCAGTTCCGCATGGACAGGTAACTTGGCCGGATAGTGACTTTGTCGGCGAAACGCGAAAAAATATTGGCTCAAAAACTCGAAAACAATCTGTTCCAGCGTCAATGTGAAAGGTTCTTATACAACATTGTGCAAAGGAGGTTGCGAGGCTTATGCCGATACAAGCGCGATGAGCATTCTCGGACCGACTGCTGATATACTTGCAATTAACAGAGCTATTAAAGCCAAGCCATTTTTCTTCGGGAGATACGTCGTGAGTAGCGCCACTTCCATCTTGAACATAACTGGAAATTGTGCTCGTTTATCTGCTCTTGTACTATTGTTCTACAGCAACAAAATAGGCTGTTATTCCGTTGAAATAATCTGTCGTTAATTTATTATGTCTTTTCCACACTACACTTGATAATGTCTACCAAATAGGTTGATTGTGCACTGATGGGAAAACTGCCGGCGGTCACATTCACCATTAGCGGCCGACCTTTCACCTTAAAATCATCTGACTACGTACAGAAAGTGAGTTATAAAAATTCCAAATAGTTGTTATCCCCTTTATTAACTTTATAAAATAATTAAGGAAATAAACTAAACGAGCTGTAAGTAAAACTAAAAACGACGGGAATCAATTCTAAATAATTTATTTATTCATTCGTGGGGTTCCACTAATAAATTCAACATCGCTCGTATCCAGAGATTCCAGTCCTTCGTCGTCTCCGGTATGTCATGACCTCAACATACCGACAATTTCGACGAATTTCAAAATCTCGCGGTTCCTCAATTTCCATTCCCGCTTTACCACTCTATTGCCGATCCATCATCCCGCTCACGACGGCTTAAACGCCACTGGCACGGTATAATATACGCCCCGTAGACGATGTACTCAGAAGCCGACGATGTATACTTTTCATTGTTGCAGATGGCCTGGGGTGGAGCAATGATTTGCATGTCGAGTTTTGCCGAAAGTGGAGGCGACATCTGGTCAATGGGAGCAGCTTTCCTGTCGCGCTTTTATGTTCAGTTCGATTTGGGAAATAACAGAATTGGCTTTGCCGATGCTCTATTGCTTTAATATTAAACAAACAATTTCAGAGCAAAAATTACTCTCAACTGAATTCATTTTGTACTAATTTCACAAATATATAATGTTTAAGTGATCTAATTATGCATTAAAATTATATATATATATATATATATATATATATATATATATATATATATATATATATATAATAAATAGATTAAAGATACAGCTATACCATAAATAACAAAAAAATAAACGCATTTTTGCTCCATAGCCCTCTAAACATATTATTCTGGCTTAATATTCAAGTTATATATTCGTAAATTGTATATGCCATAGCAGTTCTATATTCAATTCTTACTTTTACATATTCGTGTAAAATTCTGTAGAATCGGGTAAAGTAATCCACATAATATACTCTAACCTATATTATATACCTACATAAAATTTATACAATACAAACTACTTTACGTAAATAAGACAAAATAAAGTTATATACACTTTAAGACACATTTAAACAAAAATCTGTTTGCTTGAAATGTCCTTGATCGGGCCCTGAGTAGCTGCAAAATTATTATTACATTCAAATAGTTTATAATAAATTTGTCAGTAGTAAATAATAAATTGTACGCCTTACCTTGGAATTGTGTTGATAATAGTTGTGTGAATAAATAAAACCTTTATTCGAACAGTGGCATATTCAAATAGCCAAAAAAGAAAACCAAGAAAACAGCTTGATATCACTTTCTGGCGGCAAATCATTAAACTATCAAAATTCTTCCTTGTAAATTATAGTGTATTCAATAGTGTATTATAAATTAAAAATTATTGACGCAGCTTTACTGGCCTTGTAGACCAAATTTTAATTGATTATGAGGAAATTTCAGGATACTCATTAGAATAAGACAACATTCCTATTTGATGTGTGACAAACAATGTAAAGAGTGCATAGGAGGAGGAGTAGTAAAGAATAAAAATGAAATAATGATTAATTCTTAATTATTTCCTATATGGTGTGAACAATCAAATACCATTATTACAAATTACCACATTTGTTTTATAACTTTTTTTATAAATTTAATAGATAAATGCCTGATAATTTTATACTTCTCTTTATTTCTTTATTTTTTAGTCACATGTATACCAGACAACATGTGTACCATATGCGCATAATACTGTTGTATATAACACATTTAAAATGGCCTAATTTTGTTCAACAATATAGTATTTATACAACTAGTAAATGTCCCATTCAAGCGCAGTGTCATTAAAACCACTACAAAGGATTTACAATTTACAAAATCATCAACAATTAGATAGGCGCTGTGCCAAGTCTATCTCATAAATGTGAGTTCCAAACTACCACCAATGTAGGACCTCAAATATGTACAATGTATACAGTGTGAATTGTAACAGACATTATATTTCCTGCCTATAAATACGGTGTTAGAATATTTTTATATAACAAGATACATATCATTTTTATAATATTCGTTTGTTTCAACTTTGCAGTAAATAAGGAAATTTGCTGCAAACAAAAATGTAATGCTTTAATAATGTTATATAATTTTTTTATCATTTACAACATCGACTAATGTCCCTCATATTACACTTAATACTCACTAAAATTACTATAATTTGTTTTTTTTAAACTTTTTATCTTACAGCTATTCATATTTACGACTAATTTTATTTTGTTAAAAAACTTAGCGAATTGATTATTTAAAAGGATAAAAACTGTTTACATTTAATTTACAAGCTATTTTATGGTGTATCACAACCACAAGTATAACGTATAATGGATTGAATGACAAAGTTACAAAACAACAGTGTATTCTTTTTACATTTAAAATATATATATATATGTATATATATGTATATGTATATACATTAATAACAAAGAGGTTAACATTGGTGGCAGGTGGCTGGATGTAGCGACATTGTTTGGAACTGTTTTTATCTTTCATATTCGACTAGACGACACTTTGAGGTAACTCCGAAACAATTAACAATCAACATTTCTTGTTACATTAATTCAACTGTCGGAGAAATAAAATATGTCAATTTCTACAAGACAATCATAGAGAACACATAAGGTAATTGATAGCCTAATATCTTTATACAATTCTGGATATTATTCGCATTATAAAAGAAATGTTCAGTTTATTTATGTCTCTTATACTGCACAATAACACCCTGACAGTGCGAATATATCTGTACAATATGAAAGTACCTTAATGGCCCCTCATCTTACTTAAACAATATACAAAATTAAATGACACATAGTTTGTTTATTCCCATATTAGAATTAAATTGGCTGTGCCTATTGTCAATGCATAATTACAAAATTTCAAACTGATTTTTCCACGACCGTGCAAATATTCCAATTATGCTATCGATAAACAGCCAAATACACTAGTGTTTTTAGTTTGTTTGTTTGTTTGTTTCGTCGACATCGACATTATTTTTTGTGGAGAGTGACTCACAAAATAGCCTAGCATTTTTAAAGTTGTACAAATATATCTACTACGTTTACACAATTTTATATATTAACGTCTAAAATAAATATTACTTACTATAGGCTATAAACAAAGCGGAATGTCACACTCACGAAAAATTTTATACAACAATATACAATCGACTGCAACAGGGCCGGTAAGCTATTCTCAAATCTACGCATTTTATTGCCTGGTACCTAAACACGAATTCCACACCATTATTTTACTTATTTATTTTTTCAACTAGGTTCGAAAAAAGCTGTAGCACCAAAGTTCAACGTGTTATACTTATTGAAGATATTTGAATAAATTTCAGCAGTATATATATATTTTTTTAACTATCACTGAATACATGAAATTTGAAAGTTAATTGTATACCTAATAAGTACCAATGCGCACCCAAACATGCAACTTATTAAGGATGAAAAATTATATATAGTTCTTAATGAATTAAAATTATATTGCTGGATATATATATATAATGTGTGTATATACACATATATACACAGGATAATTGTTATACAATGCCAATTTTTTCGAAGATATTGAGAATAAACTGTATACAATATTGAAGGTTATCGTACTTAATATTGAAAAACAAAGTTCACAAGAATCACTTTGGGTAAAGAAGTCACATTTACCTGGTTATCTTTTTTTAAATTGAAAATACACTGAATAATACTGCATTGGGATTTTGTTAAAACTATTCTGAACTTCACTTGTTCAGGATATTCAAACAGCAATTCACAAAACTAGGAGTTTAAAAAAATTTTGAAAAGTAAAAATATAAAAAAGAAAAAACACTTAAATTCTATAACAAGTATAAAATGTTTTAATATTTAAAGCTAAAGCCACTTTTATTAATGTTTGAATACCTCTTGAGAAGAAAGTAGAAAGAGGTAGAAGGGATTGAATTAATTAGTGAGACTAGCAGTATGGTAAATTTAGTGCCATTAGCACTAATAAAATTAAAAACAAATTCCGATACACATTTTTCGATAAAATTGTAGTATTACTGACCAAAATAAAGTTGGAAGTATTGCTTTTTTTCATCAAGCTTCTACCACTCAAGGATTGACCACTAAACATCTTATTTAGAATAATAATTACTTTTGAGTATTTATCCCATTCACCCATTCTGTTTTTCCCCCATAAATTGTGCATTTGAATACAACTGTATATAACTTTCATTACAACTACACTTTTCCCTTAGTTTAAAATCTTTGGTTCATATAACTGGAAGTATTTATGCTCGTATTTACTTCGCAAATTTAGCCTAATTTGAAAACTCATGGAATGAACAAACAAACTGACTATAGCAACTAATGGATTTTTTCATAGTTCTCAAATAATATTATTAAAAAAAAGAAGAATCGAATACAAACAATAAGTTAGGCCATAATTTGAAAACACGATAAAAACTGTTTGCCTTCAGTTCTTCATATATATATATATATATATATATATATATATATATATATATATATATATCAGACACATTTAAACTAGATTAATTTCAAATAAGTTAGTTTAAGCATTTTTTAAAATCTTAACTGTAGTCCAACATTTTTCTCACTGTTGCACTGTTCTGGGCTCAAAACGTAAAGTTCTGTAAGAAATTTGTTGCGCGTGTCATCATCACTTCGTGAAACTACACTCTTTAGGCCATCGGCTGTCCAATCCCGTATCAAGACTTCGACATTCTCTCCGTTGCCATCGATAACAGGTTGCTGAATTCAACCTCCAATAGTTGTCTCGCCTTTTGGGACAAAAACAATTATGAAAAATTAAAAAAAACAGAAAATTCTAGAGTGTGTTCTAGTGTGTTGAAAATTCAATTCGATTAAAAACTTGTTGCATGGGAGGGACTGAACATCTGACCTTCCTCGTGTCATACCAGATGCAAGCCCCACGGCCAAGAAAATAAGAAGACTTTAACTACTATGAAGTAGTGCCACTGGATTATACGTGTAATGTATCATTTATATTACATAATATAAAATTTCTATATAAAGTATCTACAACAGCTGTTTGGCACATCTGAACTCGTACTTGGGTGTGTTGTGTACAATACTTTTAGTCTGGTTAGTTCAATAATTATAATAAAAAAAAAAAATTAATTGTAGGAAAATACATTTTTTTATATAAATAATGACCAAATATATATATAACAATGGGAAGTACAACCACAATACATTACCTGTATTCCAATCCATTAATATAGTGATGACAATAATGTGCTATCTTCACCGAATAAGGAAAATGTGAATGCTTACATCATTTAAATAAGTTATATAGTGAACATAGACAACTGCTTCGATCAATTAATGATAATTAATTAAATATTTTTTTTGTGGAACATAAGATTTATTTAGCTACTTTTCAAACAGCAAACATGTCAAACAACTAAGTCGGAAATTAATGACACAAACAAATTTTCTTATATAAAAAAAATAAATAATGTTAATAAAATATTTTATATATATATGTATGTATATTTAAAGAAGTAGAAAAAATATTTCTTTCATTAATAGAAAATACATTTTTTGTAACAATATTAAAAGATCTTACTAGCATAAAATTTGTAGTATTAGTAATGACAAGCTGTAAAGTTTAATCATGTTTTACTGCACATGATGATATATTGTACTATATATGTGTTTGGAATAACATTTTTTAAAGCCCCTCATTTAATAGGTATGTATTTTTTGGCTCACCATAATAAGATTGCATTTTAACAATACATCAGAGTTGCATGAAAATTGATGATCATTCTACATAATTAATTTATTACTGAGTTTAATTAAATGCAATATTTTATTGTCTACATTGATTACCTGAGTATTTTGTGTGGGTATTTGCAGAGCTAGTGCCATGCTGTTGTGATCAAAGCTCTCATCCAATGCTATCAGTGCTCCATGAACTCCAGACTCGGTCAGATTACTTGCATATTCCTGAAAAATGAGAAAACCTTACCATGAACAGACTTGACATAATAATGTTCCGGCATTTGAAAAAGGAAAAAATTAATCATTGTAAAATGTAGAACTGATTTTGATAATGAAAATCAGATTCCTTATAGAAACATTTACTCCTAAGTAAATTATTGGTATCTCGATATTGTAATTTTTGGTAAATAACTAGCCAGTGACATATTTAAATGACATAAGCTACTTCCTAAACTTTTGAGTGGGTGTATATCGATTAACTTTAATTTAATAATGCAACAGTTCCATGAATAAATTCATGTATATTTACCTTAAGACCTATTGATGACACCCAACGCATAACTCTTTCATTAGACCATACTAGAACATCAATAAGTTCGGTGTCCGAAGCACGCCTTCTCTCTTCAAGCTGTTTACGGTCGTAATTTAATCGTTTCAAGCACGATATTCCAAACTGCAAACTTGTTCTAAAACAAAATTAAGATGACGGTTGTAGATAGTCTGAAGCTGTTTCATTAGTTGCATGAAAAATTGGACAAATTTAAACAATATATAATTCCTCTGTTTAGTTTTCATGCAGGTATAAATTAAGAATTTGACATTAATTACGAAATGTTAAAATTATCATTCTAATGGCTTCATCTTTCCATTTGTCTACATTGTGTCTTATCAGCCCTTTCATTTTTATTTAGTTATTGAAAGTGAAAAAACAAAAATAAAAAATTTACAAATTTCTACATTAAATTTTTTAAAAATAAATTTGAAATTAATAATTTTTAAATCGATATATTTTTTAAAAAGTTAAATAATTATTAAATCATTTTAAATTACAGCAATTTTTTTAAATAAATAGAATCAATTTTTAATTTAAATTTAAATTAATTAAAATTTAAATTTTTTTTTAAAAAAGTGTTCCCCTGGTCTGAAATTGTAAACATTCATAAATATTTTTTTTCTCCAGTTTAAGAGCTAATACTACATGCATGAAGTTCCCATTCAAACTTAGGCTTAATGTAATCACTTACTTACTATGATTCACTCGGTATGATTTAAGTCTATTGAACTGCTAGCCTATTAAATAGTAACAAACTAGAAAGTGTCATTTTTAATTGCACGATCATGTGTCTCACCTGTGGAAACTGTCGACCATTTTCAGCTGTCCGCGGAGATCTTTCTTCGTAAGGTGGTCCAACATTCTGGCATCGACCAGACTCTCCATGAACGTGCTCCTGTACTGGGGTAGGCCGAGCGACGGGAGCCAGACGTTGCCCAACCACTCGTGGTTCATGTCGCCGAAAGCCAGCGTCGTCCGCGATGTCTTCGGAGCAGATGGGCTTGTCAGGGATACCATCTCTTGAATCGCAAGGCGAAGCTTCAATCGGTGAAGAGGATTACTGTAAACAGATGAAATTACTATGTACCACACAACCAGCTAATTTGTTATTTGACCTAAACCCCCAGTTTAAGGATTTTTTACACAGGCAGCTGGAACAGAACTCGATGTTTTAAAATCAATGCCTCCAGTCAGTGAGGTCCCAAATATTCTTATTATCTATGCATATGTGTATTAGAATACGTACCTGATTCCTATTTCTCTTTGAATTTCCGTATCACTCAGTGCACTCATGATTGCACCCGATTTGACGTTGGCTCTACAGGCGGCAACGTACCAGGCGGGCATACCAACCCACAATTCCAGCCAGGCAACTATAGTCGGACCATTCCACAGAGCAAAAGGTGTTCCAGCTTTCATTGCTCCGGCCAACAGTTCATGTCTTACACAACTGAAGTCAGAGAAGAAAACAAATGATAATTATAAATAAGAATAATTAAGAAAGCAAATTTGTATTCTGCGAACGATAATAAAATTGTCCCAGTTTGATAATATTTATTATGGAAGAAAATAATTGAAATAATTTTAAATTTTAAAAAATTATTTGAAATAATTTTAAATTGCTTTATCGAATGAGGTATTCGAGTGAAAGGAAATAATTTTTTCCCCATTCACAAAATAGTGATTTCAGCAAACAAGTAATTGAGTATACGGTAATTTAAAAATCTTATAAAAACTCATAAAAATTGTAGAATGGAAAGAATTTCAAATTCTGTAAAAGTGCACACCGGTTAGAAAAATAAATAAGCTTCGTTAGATCTGCCAGATTATTGCTGCCAAACATCAACATATTGACCAACAACACACACTAATGAAGCGAAAACTTCAGTTCAATATTGCCTTCCATTTTTTTTTTTTTTTGGTACAATTGAAACTATCATGAAATGGGTTTGATGAACGAGGACAAGATAATTTTCTATATCTGAACGGATGAACGTTAACATACTTTTTCTTCTTCCTTCTGTCTAGGTCGGCCCTCTGTCCAAGGTTGCTGACAGACATGCTGTCAGTAGTTATATCCCCTTCTCCTAATGAAGTAGACATTACTACGCCCTCTTGTCCCATTGTGCCACCCTCTTTACCTTTACCCTGTGTACAGAATTAAAAGTCAAAATCTGACATGACCTACAAGTTTAAAATTAGCTCAATAACTTTGAAGATACTCAATTTGAAATCTTACAAAAATGAAATTTCGAATTTACAAAATTGTCCACTATACTCCAAATTCCACAGACGAATGAAATGATATAAATGAAGATACATACAAATTATGATATCAATTATTGTCAATCACATTCTAATAGTAAAAAATATTGTTATATTTTGTGTATCACCTCAGTTCCAAGAATTATGAAATGAAGGAGGAAATAAGTTTTTAATAATGAAATGAAGAAAAGCTAAGATTCCAGTGTATGCAGGACATAACTAAGAAATAAAATAATAATAAAATAATTGTTTCGGCTAATGCATTCGTGGAATCCACAGGCCCAGTTGCCCATCAACGAATTTTTATATTTAAGAAGTAATTATAAATGGAAGTACCTAAGTATTAGAAATGTGAAAAATAAACCTGTTACTCGAGTAAAAAAAAATCACACAGCCAAATGGGAATTCTGTGCCGAAATGTTATTTATGGAATTATTAAGAAAACCTTTAACCTCAGCCCCCTGTACAAGAAGTACAAGGAATATGAAACATTTTGAGGTGACAATAATGTGAGACAGGCAAAACACAAGTGGCTATACTTATGAATCACTCAAATGTTTATTGTTCAGGGGGTGAATTATAATATTCATTTTGTGGAATTACAAAACCGTTAGTTTTGTTTTATCACTACGACCGGACTGTCTCTCCTGTTTATCGAGGTGATGTTAATAAGCGGATTGGGGGAGTGGAAATATCGCGAGAAATGGAGCGGCGCCTAACCTTCTCCTTTTTGCTGAAGAAGCGGCCGAGGGAAGACTTGATGCCTTTCTTCTTGTGCTGGTGAGCGGTGGCGTACTGGTGCTGAGCCGGCGCGACCGACTGTTGCTGACCACCGACGGCTCCGACTCCGACTCCGACTCCGACTGCGGCTCCGACTCCGGCCAGGTGTTTGTGGAGCGAGTCCTGAGAGCTGTGCCGCGAGGACAGGGGAGAGGGGGGTGTTGAATATCCACTCGGCCTAAACACACCACTACTCTCTACTACACTACTTTTCTACCTCCTACCATTTTTCTCATTCAGGCATCACTGACAAAAGTTATTTACAGAGGGACGGGGTACAGGGTGGTTTTACTTATGGAGCAAAGGTAGACGGGATCTGTTATTGAGAATCTATATCTGAAATAGTCTTTGATGTGAATTTATTAAATATTGAACTCTGATAGACTGTTACATATGATCATGGTTAATATTAATTTTATTGAACACGAACAACACTTTTTTCAAATTTTGACAAATCTCTGTTAAATCCGAATTGAATCCTTGACAACACGAGAATTTAACATTTTCACACTTTATAAATAGCTAATAAATTTTCGAATAATTACCGGGATGAAGAAAATAGCTGTACGGTGTTATCAAAAAGCAAGCGATGTTTACCTTTTAATAGTGCACAGAGGCGTACAATACAAAAAAGAACTATAGAAAAATGGAGAAAAACTATTTCTGAATCAATCAAAGCGTACAAAATTACAATGATGCAAAGTAATGACTGTAGATAAGTAACTAATAATGAGTGTTCAAAAATTAAAATCAAAGGTCACTAAAGATCTATAACCTATAAACAAGTCTAAAACTATGTTCAAATGTTCCTTAAAAGAACATGCGATAAGTATGTCATTAATTGAATAAATACTGAATAAGTAGAATAATTAAAGGATATAATGGAAGACTGTGCCCAAATAATATACAGATCTTGTAAATATAATTATAAATATTGGTCAATGTATTGTGTGATTTATTACTTTGGAAAGCTGAGGATTGATATAATGATAATGTTCATTGAAGAATTACCTTCGGCCCTGCCCTGCATTTTTTATTCAAACTTTTGTGTCATGAATTAAAAGCACATTCCTAACAGAAGGTACAACAGTGTGAGAAGAAATAATCAGGACTTGGCAAAGTTATATAAAACTGACCTTATAGTCTAAAAAAAATTGTAAAATGTTTAGTAATAACTCAATTATATCTGCATCTCTTAATTCTAAAAATATATAAGTTACTCTAAACACTGAAAACACTCTTAAAGAAGTTACTGAAATTAGATCTATATGATTGAATTATATATTAGTAAAAACATTCTTTAGAAGTTAATTTTTAATGTATTAATTAAGTTCAAATAGTTTTATAAATTGAAAATGAAAAACATCTGGACACAGTCTGTTAACATGAAATGGATGATTATGAAAAAAAATGTCACACAATGAGGGTCAAAAATGATTACACCAAACTATTTCCTTTTATAATTAAGTTTTTAATTTCCTCCAAATAAACAAAAACAGGTCTCTGATGGAGAAATAGTTACTGTATAAGTAATTATGTATGTGATAAAAATAATATATATTAGCCCTCATAAATATTAATTAAATGTTTATTCTATTTTATTTAGCTTGATACTACCCTCACTGTGTTAATGAAATAAAGTAATAGAAATAATATATTATAGACTATAGATGTTATAAACTGTGAGTCAATTAGTAAGGCAAATGTAATGAGCAAATAAATCAAAAACACAAAATAAATAATCATAAAAAAATACTGAAACTAGTGTGGCGTATTCCCTACATAGCTTTCTGAAACTTAGCAGATGGTACAAAAAAAAAGAATACTTTATGCATTGTTAACATTTTTAATACTTTGATTATGTCTGAATGGAAATGTAGTAAAAAATTCAAAATAGAAGTGTTTATTTTTAACCAGTTGACTCACAGTAAACCGATTAATGAATGACTAATACTAAATTGATTAGGTTGAGGTCTCACCTTAGTGTAGCTTGGTTGTAAGAAACACCACCATGCGGCAGTGTGTTAGCTCCAGTTCTTCTGCACAAAGCAGACATATAAGCAAGCATTAGCCAGGCGCAAACCAAGCAAAACCGTAAGCTGATTAATGGAATTTTATGTATAGCAGCATTATGTATTATGATTCCCATGCAAATTAGGTTATTTATAACATTCATGCCAGCCAGTACCTAATTTAAATTTCAATGAATAATAAAGTGTTAATATACAACAATTCCATAAATTATGTTAATTGTTTTAGTTAATAATATATTAATTTTTTTAAACAAAACTTTCATACTTTATTAACTGGATTAATTCAAAAACTATCACACCAATTTTTTTAACAAGGGCTTAATGTACCATAGACTCTGAGGCCTGTAAAACTATATAAAAAAGTTCACATTAATAAAAAGTGTTTGTTATTTATATATAAGGTATTAAAGCATATTTATATCTGGCTGATACGGTTTTTACAATAACCTAAAATATTAGACAAATATGTGCAAGAAGAAAAATGAATTTTCAACCAATTGACAGATTAAATAAACAAAACCTTCATAATTAATTCAGTTAGTGAATATTAAATATATGCAATAATTTATTTTATTTTATTATAAATATATTGGATGTTAAATATACATCTAACTTTTGGAAAATGTTTAAAATTAAGATAATTTCGAATTAGAGACAGCTGCTTATGTATGAACTGGTTTACATAAAGAAATTATCACTTCAAATGTTTTCTTGTCCCTCGAAACAGAAATTAATAACCAACAACATAAATATTATACATGTTAAAATATGAATTATTTACATTGTGTAAATTAAAATTGTTAAAGACCAAGTGAATGTATACAAAGTGTACAGAAAGCTGATGATGATTGCTTGTGATGTTCAAACATGATTGGTCGGCTAAGATATGAAAAAATTGAACGTTAGAAAAATGCATGCTTAAAAAGGCAAAAAGAATCAGTTTAGTTCTTACCTTCGGAGTTCTTCTTGACTGTGAGCCAAAGCTTGTGCGACCCTTTCTAGTCTCATCGATCTAGCCGTGAGTGGGCTAGCTGCCCCACTGCTTTCACCACCGCCCAATGATTGTAATTCGTCCGACAGTTCACTCGACAGTTGTGCCAGCTGCAGCTAAATCACAGATAACGATGAAAATTAATTCATTTAAAATACACAATTAAGAGCTTAATTAAGATCACTGTCAGTTTTTCTCAAGTACTGAAACACCTTATCTGAGCACAATATTTACAAAAAATTTACTATTCTAAAACAACCAGAAGCAACTTTAGGCGGTTAAAACATTAGCAGTTCTCAACAGCGCAAACATTAATGTGCTGACTAACTATTGTTTTTGTGCAAACGGACCTAGGGAATTTTTTTATTATTAGAGTATCAAAAGCTATAATATCTTATTTGTTACTATCAGAAATCTACATATACTATCACAAAAAAACCACAAATTGCCAGTACAAATATTGTAAAATAAAATCAACACGAACACACAGACTACTGGCATTCCGAAGGATATAATGAAAGTTCAAAGCTAGGTAATAAGATTTAAAAATTCAGTTCGATTCAATACTGTCAATCCAACTAAAATTAAATTGCTTAATTAAAACTGCAACACTGTAACTGTAATAAGATAGTAGCAGCAATTCAACACAGTACATGCTCAACAGTAATATGTAATACTATTTTGCCGCCATAAAACTGAAACCACAGTTTTATAAAAAAATAACACAGTGAGACAAGCATTGCAGCAATCATAATAGCCTTATAAATTATACATTTTTTGGTTTGTTCATATTTTGACTAGTGCTATATCACAGAAAACAGGTGACAATGTAACAACTGAAAACAGTTAATCAATCAACTAATGGTAGAAAAACAGAACTTTTGCAAATTTTGATTTTAATATTATTACAAAATTATAAGAAAAAGCAAAAATGTAAGATGAACAATACAGCTTCTCTATGCAGTGAAATTTGCAGAAAAAATATAAATGTCAAATCTCATATTAAATAAAATTGAAAATTATACTCCATGAAAACATAACTAAAGTAACAAATAATTCGATCTTATCTTTAATATATAATATTGATTTCAATGCACATTAAAAGGGCTAACATCCTTATTTCTATTATGAATGAATATGAAAGGCCCATACATCTTTAAATAGGTGGGGAAACTGATTTTTGAATCTACTCTTAAAACCAAAAACAAGTAACAAACTGAATGTTAGCTATTATGTCCAAAATTTAGCATCTTTCATTTGTAATAATATCACTCCTGTACAAAATATACAATTTTTTGACTCTCAAATTAACTTGAAACTAAAATAAGAAAAGAGACTTTTAACATGAAAATGAAATAAATACTTTGATGATAATACAGTATTAAAAAAAATCATTATCAAACAGTAGACACTTAATATAAATTAAGTTCAATATTGCAAGTTAAATTATTTTTTCATCAAAGTGGAAATTAGAAAAACTCCTTCTAACACACTACAAATGCATTTTAAAATATAAGCAATCTCTAAGCAAATGCTGGGATGAAAGCTGGCTCACAGAAAAATAATTTAAAGATTTTAATTGTACCTTTAATTGAAAATAAACCCCTTAACTATACAAATTCTATTACTATTTAAATATCCAATCATTTCCAACACCAAAAATATCTTGCATAGTTCAGAACATATTCAATACATAAAGGGGTTTATAGTGCAATAATAATTTTCATTTTGATTTTTTAAATGTAGTAAATAAATACCTAAAACAAACTGATAATTGTGCTTTTCTAATGACACTTAATTATTTTAATATAATAGATGATATCAATATTCAATTCATAAAGAAATTTGCTGAAGAACAATTTCGAAATTCAATAACAATCAATGAAGCATTTTTGTGATTCATTCTAAACCTACTGTTTCAATTGTGTCTTTAAGGCATGCTGCATAAGCCTACACTGGATTACATAATACTTTCAATGATCTCAATAGCTAATAATATTAAACTTTAACAATTAATAAATTACAATTATAAATTAATTATATATTATATGGTATAATGATTAGATCATTAATACATAAAGGCTGACGCTTTCTGACTCATGGAACTGCAATCACAAGAAGATTACTTGAAACATTTTACATTTTTAGGGTGCACACACTCATCATAAATCTGCATTGAACACTATACAGGTAAACCAAAGTCCACATTTACATGAATAAAAACCAAGCACTTAGTGACATGAAAAATATGGAAAGCTAGATGTTAATAACCTAATAGAATAGCTAATGTGCTATTAAATAATTTTTAGGATATAATATGCATAGAAGTGGATAAGAAACTAAATAGCCTAAAGAAATAAACTTTGTGGAAATTTGCCATGATAATATAAAATTAATCATAATGATTATAAATATAGCCTCACCATAATAATACATGTCTGTACATTTTTTATATTCTACTATAAATGTATGTCGAGTACAATATTTACTATATTCATCTAATCAAAAGTAATTTCTACGAATATACAGGAGAGCCAAATATATAAAGCAGCAAGAGAGGAGCACAAATAATGATGTAATGGATATAATAATTATAATAAAACGGGAAATATAGTGAGTCCTAAATTGTAGATTCTTCAATAATAAGGCTGCTAATTACTTTTTAAATAAGGTTTATTCAAAGAAAAAAAATTGCAGGGATTCAAGCAAACTTAGTAATACAAGCAATGTCCACAAACGAAAAATTAAACCAAAGTATATACATTTTTCAAGGCCACCCTCCATAACTAAATAATAGCTGTAGTGAGATATTATTTTCATTTTGTGCAATTTTTCCAAGTCAAAATACTTCTGCACAGGGAATAGTTACTGTAAAACTCCATTACATGCATTTTAATGCAAATATAAAAATTACAACCAACCTTTTTTTATTACTTAAAATGGTCTCAAGAAAGAATTGTAAATCAATTATTTATTTATTATCAATTATTTCAGTATTTTAGTATAGCAATAAAGTAGTAAAAGTAGATTTAAGATAATTAAAGGGGTGATCTGCAAGAGATACGATTCTGAGATGTTCACTTACTTTAGTCCTATGCCAGAGCAATTTTCAGCATTCATGAATTTTTTTTGCTGGTTATAGAAGAATCATCACAATTCTGAAGATGAGAAGCTGAAAATGTCCTGACTTACAACCAAAATAAGCAAAGGGGAGGTTGAAAATCAAACAAGTGTCTGTGCCAAAATATATCTATAAAAACATCGAATTAAAAGTATTAAGAAAGGTATCTTATTTGATCGGCTCCTTCAAATACATATATTAATACTTATTGAGAAATTTTTCCTAAAATATAGCTGCACGTATAGTGGGTATACAGCAAACTGTATGTTACCCGTGACAAAACCTTAAAATTCTTAATGGAGTTTCACTCAGTAACTAGCAAAACTACAATGGCGGGAAGGAGTGGAAATGAGGAATGGGGGGATTGTACATAATCCGGGATGAAGGGAGTGGTGAAAGCATGTTTTCTTTTGTCTTGTTTTTTTTTTTATTCGTTCGAGCAGAAGAGAGAGAGAGGGATAAGCTATGAGGACAAACCTGACTAGCGGGTAGCGACTCTGAGAGCTGGCTGGGAGAGACGATAGAGGCGGCGTACTGGTGCAGGTGGGCAGGAGACATTGATGCAGGTGCCTAGACACCATCATAACCATAAGTCGTTTAAAACTCCTCCCCCACACCTAACCTTACAACACTGTTCACTTACAAAACAAAAAAAAAACCCTAATCTTCCTTCCGGATGAGTGTCAAGTTTGAAAAAAAAAAAGAAAAACATTAGGCATGTGCAGGAGATTATATTCAGAGCTGCCCGAGAATTCTTCCGACAAACATTCCGTATTAATGGACTGATTAAATTTCTTTTCAGACACCAATTAATCTTGTCTATAAAGCGAGGACGATTTATGCCCTATGTACCCACATAACTACGGCATGTTAACCTACAGTGGCCTTAGAGTTCATTCTGCAATTTTAATTACGGATGACAGAGAACACGCTAATTAGTTATCACTACGCCTTTTAATAAACATGGTAAACTATTTTTTTTTTTTATTTAGTAGTCTGATGGTTAAAGGAATACTGTATAGGTGCAATCTTGAAACGGCTGAGTAATGCCCATTCAATAGCAGTGCATAGTGAATAACAAGGCCGATAAAAAGTACTGGGGTGCAATAACAAAATAATACTTTTAGAAAGAAATACTTACTATGTGCACTGATAGAATACTGTTAGTTTAAGTTAATTACAGCTCCAATTTTAAATTATATTAAAGAATGACTCCTCGTAAAAAAATTATGCGATACTGTTATTCCTTAATTACAAATAATATTTCAGTAATTTATGTATACTAAAGAGAACAAACACTTTACAACCTTGGTAAAATTTTTTAAAAATAATCTTTTTTCGTGGTATATTTACATTATAATAATTCAAAAGGTACCTACATCACTCCTGCACATGCCTATGGAAATATTACTTGCCCAACAAACATATTGATGGAATGCGCAGTAATAAAAATAATTTTACGTGGAACATATTTTTTTTTGTGTAACACTCAAAATGAATGTTCATTCGATATTTGTACTTGATAAAAATGCAAGGTGGAACAGTGGATGATGATATATTTCTAAGCATAATACATTGCAAGATATTTCCTAGTCAGCCAGCTCTCCCAATAGATAAATTGAAAGATTCAAATATACCCACACACTAGTATTACTCAAAGTTTAAAGTAATATAAGTAATTACTTACAAATCTAATTCCCTCAGGGACTGTCATAATTTTTCATAATTTAAAGGACTGAGGCAATTTAAATACCAAAGAAGTAATCCACACATATGAAAGCATAAGAATAACTAAAAGAATATTATGTATATTAGGATACATGACAGAAGTTCAATATGTTATATGGAAATAATGTAACCGTACAAGGCAGAAAAGTAAACATTTCAACATCCAATATATTTCTGGTTATAAAGGAGAGTATTAAAACAGTGAAGAGATCTTACATTTTTTAAATATCAGGGTGGTAACTTAAGTCATAAGTATTTTTATCTAAACACTATCTATGATTAGAATAAGATATACTATTCTGTCTGATTTCAATGAAATAGAAGAATACTTAATATTAATACTGACAGATTTGACACCTCACACATTAAGTTTTAAACAATATAATTTTTGGTTAATGAAAACTTTTTCTGCCATTAGAGTAGTTGCTGGGTCAAAAAATCTACTATTACAATCTTATAATTATCTATCATAACCTAAATAAAAACGGCACCCAATTCACCGAACAATTTTTTTTCTTACAGAATGGTTAACTACAATAATATAAGATATGGATACGCATATTCATACAGATTGTCTAAACATATCTACAATTTAAAAGACACAATTAATGCGGCATATTTAGCAAGAAAAACAAACGAAGAGCACACTTTGAATATAAGTTCATTAACAATATTAATAATCACAGACAACTGTTATTAAATTAAATGAAAAAAATTAATGGTATTGTAAAGTAGGTATTGTAATAAAAAAATATTAATTACCGTGTGATATTTATGAAGGTAGTCCCTATGAGGTGACTTTGGAGTAGATCTACCCGACAAGGGGGGCGATCCCCTGTCCAAGCTCCTTCCTCTGGCAACTAAATTCATGTGCTCCAGACTTCCTACACGTGATTCCAGTTCTTCTGCACGAGCCTCTGTGCTCTGTTTTTCCTCCTGGATAAGCCTGTGAAATATTGAATTGGATGGTAACTCAATGATTAAATCCTGACTCGAGCTTTATACATATTATATAAAAAATGTAAATAAAATATGTATATTACATCTCCCTAGAATATCAACATTCTGCAAATCATATAATAATAATAATATGATTTGCCTTTTTCATTTGTATTTCATGTAATAATTTCATTGTTTCATATTCATAAAGGTAAATTAAGAAAACAGAAACTGACTTAATATATTACTAATTTTTATATTTACACTGGCAATATAGCTGTGGGACTAGTGCTATAAGAAAGATAAATGAAATGGCAAAACATTTTTAGTGTAAAAGTTATTCAATATAAGCTCCTGGCACGCATTCTACAAATAGATTGCCCCTAAATTCTTCTTACAAAAATTTCAGTAATTCCCACATAAATCTTGCTTCACTGGTTGATATGCACTCAAATTGAGTTTCCTTCAACTCATTCTTCTCATCTTAGGGACAAAAACGAAGTCTTGTCACTAATGGATAAACAAACTACTGAGCTTGGACATACATTGGTTTTATGAAAATTGATGTAATGGTTTTAAAAAAAAACAAAGAGTCAACACTATGCATAATATGTGAAGAAGGTAAAACATTTACCTTATTTCATTGTTGATAGCATCTAGCTGTTCTTGTAGCATAAGGGCTAAAGTCTGAGCATCTGTATGTCCGGATGGAGATAGCATCTCTGCTCCACTAAATAAACTCTCATTGTCATCACCTTCTGCATCACTGCAGTCAAAAGCTTGTTGCACATTAAGAACATGTGCCTGTTCTAGTTTCTCCCATTCCTAGAAACAATTTATCTTTCTTGTTTAAGGAAAAACTCTAATCAAGTGAATAGCTGTATACCCAATTGTAATACAAGCAATTCCAATGCTAAGGTAGATACTCCGTTACTGTGATAAAATAATAAACAAAAATGGATAGTGTAATTATATTCCATGCAGTAATAAACTACAATAATCATTGAATAATAAATGAATGTCATATATTTGCACATATATAAATACCCAAAATTTGTGCAAAAAGCAAGTACACTGTAAAATTAAGACAATAGCTACCCTAAATTTATGCTACACATTAACAACATCTAATATCAAATATTCCTAAAACAAAAATAAAACTTACCCAAGGAATATTGCAGACCTATAATTAAAAAAAAATTAATCAATAATTTTCCGATTAATTTCATATTATATCCAGTGCCTATTAATACATTTTCACAGCAAAATTATTTTTAAAGACATACATTATATATAAATCAGTTAATAATTTAATAAAATATGCACACTTGTTAATATAAATCAGTGTATCTAATGATAAAGATACAAACCTTGTTGTGGTCTTCTTGAAGTGAAGAAATTCGTGGTTTATGAGTTCTGCGAGGTAGGGAATGTGTATCGAAACTTGTATGGCTAGTACTGTGCACAAACCCAGTCTCACCGGCTGTAGGTGATAAGCTCCTACAAAATGTTTATAACTTAATAATTAATTAACTAAACTATTGAATATAGAAATAAGCCTACTCTATAAAATATAAAATAATACACCATGTAGCAGAATTGACTGCATCATTTTAAAACACAAATAATGCAATCTACAATTATTTTCTTAGGCCTCTTTCATAACAATTATATTAAATCTGTCAACTGAGTGTACAGGTTCAAAGAGATTATGTTACATATGTTCAAGTTAATATTTTTTAACATCTGTGATCTTAAAAAACTGGTCCCTGAAATTCACTACAAATACAACAGATTATTATCATGAGCTTTAATATACCCATTTAATAAGATGTATAAAATAATTTTTCTGTACCTGGTAAGAGCATCTGTCTGTTGGATATTAAATGCAATTTCTTGTTGCAGCATCTGTCGTTTCACATTGTCAATTTCTAGTCTAGCCTTACCCAACTCCTTGACAATTTCACCCTGTAAGAATATTTAAAAAAAAATGTTATAAACTTTGGTAGGGGAATAACTAAATTTTCATTAAAATTCATACTTTATCAATAAGTATTTTCCAAATACCTTTTCTGATTGAATATCCTCCATTATTTTTCTTGTCTTTTCTAGTTCTTGGGTAAGGGCATTTTTCTCCTCCAAAGCGTGCATCCTTTCTTTCAGATGTACTTGTAACCTCTCATTTGATTCTGGAAAAGTGAGTTTTGTCAAAGTACATTTAAGTAGATTCTTTCAAAATAAACAAAATACCAGAAACAAATCATTTTAAAATTGTCTGCATTTTCTATTTTACACCCGCAGCAGCAAACCAACATTTATTATTTGGTTTTACAAACAATACAGAATTTAATTTACTACATTTTAATTCCAGATGATGCTTATATACCTGACAGTAATTTATCTACTGTTGTTGACAATCTGGTGTTATGTTCTTCATTCATCTTCAATCTTTGGTTTAACCTAACTAACTCGGCATTCTTTTCTTCCACTTGAGCTTCTAACCTTTGTATTCTATCCTCCGCAGTCCCATGGCGCTCCTGTGCCTAATGAAAGTAGTAATTCCGAATTTTCGTAAAGTATTAATAATTATCTGAGAAACTATCCATAAAAAATAAACTATATGGCTATACTGTACTATACTATGCTATATACAAAGCAACTAAAAAATAACTAATGTCTTTCCCAAACATTTAAAAAGGAGGTGATCAAGATAAAACTGAGTGAATGGATTCACTATTTGTGTCATAGGTTTAGTGAAGTAAAGAATAAGGGTTACAAAATATACAAATTATAAGCTTATGTAAATCTTCAATAATACCAAGTGTGTTCAATACTTGCAAGAATATGTAAAATCATCAATACACAATTTTTAATCCCTAACCTAAATCTCCATACATATCACAATATACCATTCGTTTGAGATGTCCCTATCAAATTATACAAGAAATGACATCCTATTTTTAGTTTGCAAATCATACTATTAATATTAAATCCCTAATCCCTAACTCCTTACCAATATACACTCCCGAAATATTTAAAAGGCTATGGCTACTTGACCACTTTACATAGTACTAGCAAATCAGTTTCATCAGAGTTATATTTAAAAATAAAATATCACTGTATATCTATTTATTTAGCATATTACTACTCAGTAATTTACTAACTTCATTGACTGCAATCATAATTATTAACTCTGCAGTTTAAATAGTTACACTATGTTGTGTTAGTCATATCTGGTTAATAAAAGTAAAGAAATATATAATGTATTTAGAAATAAAATATTTATTTACCTGAGAAAGGGCAGCCATTCGGGCCCTCAATTCTTCCTCCATTTCTGGCAACTTGGCAAATTGTGCTACTTTCTGTTCGCAGAGTTCCAGTTTTTCTTGAACAGCCCTTGTCTTTTCTTCTTGAAGCTAAACAAATTTCAGACTAAGTTATGAGCATTGTTATTAGTTATTCATAAGTTACATTATTTGTAAATTCACGCATAGGAATGTTAATTAACAGTCATGCATTTATAAAATAAGTAATGATCCCTATCCATCCCTCTCCCCTTGCTTATATAGTGCAATTGGCAACTCTGGCTGTTATGTGTTTGATTTTTTAGTTAGTTTTTATACTAGTAAAAAATAACAATAAAATACCTTCAACTGTGCTTCCTTATGTTGTAATTCTTGTTCTAATTTTTCATTTAAATCGTGTAATGAGGTAGATTCCCTCTGGGCATTCAAGTACCTCTTCTCAAGGGTAGCAATTCTCTCCTCCTATTGGTAATAACATTAACAATTACTTGTAAATCAAATGGAAAATTTACCACTTCAATGTATCAATGAAAGTTTCTGAAAATTACCTGATCTTCCTTTTGTGCAACATTTTCTTTAAGATCTCTCTGTAGCTTTGCATTGGTGTCTTGAGCTCTGGAAAGTTCTCTTTGAGATTTATTGAGGTTCTCTTCTAGTTCTGATACCCGCCCAGTCAATTCCCCTACCCTCCTCTCCCACCTGCTCACCTCGGCACTCTAAAACATGAAAATTACAATTATAATTCCATTGTATACATTACTGCATTGTGTACATTACTGTTGTATATAGTATACTGTGTCTGCAGTCCTGACTGAAGTATTTAAATGAATGATAAAATTATGTTTAAAATAAAAGATTTATTAAAAATTATGTGTAGTAATTGACTAACATGTCATGTGTTGTGTTTACTAACACAACTTCTACTCAGGAAGTAGTGTTAGAACAAATAATTTAATAATCCTTGAAGTCATGTTAAAATACTTACCTATTAGATTACAGTTAAAAATTCTTACTTGCAATTAATATATATAATCAATATATATATATATATATATATATATATATATATATATATATATATATATTGTGAATGTTAAATATTTTAATAAATATGAATGGATTTGAATATTCTGACAATTATAATAATCTCAAAAACTGGCTTGTATTCAAGTATGTATGAAAAGCATACCTTCATACCTTAGTAATATTACCTTAGTACTTTGCAAGAAGAATAATTAAAATAATGTTGGCCTAAAACATACAATTATGAAACAATTATTTTCTCCTAAGGAAGATGAATTATCATAAAAAAAATTAAAGTTATGGTTACCTCCTTTAAATAAGTAAAATAGGGGGAGAAAATGGGCAAATAATAATAAACTTTGCATTAATATATAGAACAAGCAAAAAGCGTACTTCAAGACTGATGCAACCTAACTCAGAATTTAAGATAAAAGTTCGTTTGAAAAAAAGTTGTACGGCATTGGTGATTTGACTGTTGACAGAATATATATGCAAAGTGTGACCAGGTCAAAAATTTCATAGGCGGGTATTAAGCTGCAAAACATCACAACTACTAATCGACACTGAAGATGCTTGCATACAAAAATAAGTAGCAGTTTTTAATGAAATTTTCAATTACCATACCTAAATTCAAGTTTCGGTTGCAGAATTAAAATCTGAACAATTTTGATACCATATAAAAGCGCACCTTCTAAACCAGACTAAAGAGGTTTTGTCATATATCAAATTAGGCAATGTATAATAAAAATGAGGCATGCACACAGCTGTCATATCTGGGAATCTCTTAAATGTAACCTTCCTCATCTTTTCCTAGACTCTTTTTTTTTACTCAGGATTTATATAGCGCTATTGCCGTTACGCTCTTATTTCCTAGACTTTTATATTCACGAGAAAGAAAGAATCAGCAAAATATTGCACTGTTATTGTTTACAGAAAAGCTGGTATGAAGAAAACATGAAATATAATGTAAATATATCCCATACTCTTGATATTAATGTAGGAAATTTGAGACATCTCATTAAATGCATGAAAAAAAAGAAACTTCCAGATTTCACATGCATATTCCGCATGTACACAGTATGTATATTTTGCTTATGGCAGCAAAATATACTAAGACATCAAATAATACAATATAATTAAACTAAGAGTAATGATAAACACTTAAACAATAATCTCAAAGAAGTTTCACTTTTACTATTTTATATGTAATTAAAAATATTTCACATAAATTAAAATGAGGATAACAATTTGAACTGTGTCTTAACTTTCTGCATTACCGTATTTCAACTATAAGAGTATAACACAGTATTATACTGATTAATCAATTCATATCACCCTGTTGTAAAATAAGAGAGACAGAATTGAATCCATACTGGAGTTAGTAAATAAATTCAAAAGACCATAAATTGTGTAACAGCTGAACTTATTCGAATGTTAAAGCTGAAGTACAGTAAACATTTACAAATATTCCCATTACCTGTTTTTCGATGGTGGCCTGAAGTTCTGACAGTTTTGCCTTATCACCCTCGGGTTCAATGGAGCCATTGGACACCCGCTGTGTCATCAACACAATACATCAACACACCAACATACATAAAAACAATAAAATACATTTGAAGCCAATAACATAATTTATTGGAACAAATTTAAGATACATTAAAAATATAATGTATGTTCACAGCAATTGGGACATGACAAACCCACCATAATAAATTCTGAATTTCTGAGTTTGCTATTAACATTGTGGTTTTTGTATGTTGGTCCTTTGATGCTTCAAATGTATTTTTCTTAAAAAATAAGGCTGTAGGATGTCATTCAAATAAAGGAATTTTACAGAACTAATATTGGGGGAGCATTCTTCATTACTCATGCAACAGAATCTAATTCAGCTGAAATTCATTCAGGTAGACATTAAAAGATATAACACTATACTGGGGTGGTAAAATGCAACATGAATTTAAAACAGAATTTATAATAAAAAATAAATAATTAACTTACATTATGTACATACTAGCTTAAAAATTACTTGACCACTAACACATATCATCATGGAACAGCAATTTTTGTTAAAAGCTTTTAATTGATAAAGGATGGAGGGAGGCATGCCTCTATTAGGGGTTTAATGCCACTGGTAAGAAAAATACTACTGACATTAATTTCATGTTGTGTAGAAGAAATATTTGAACCAAATTTTAATTTTCTTTAAAATGCTTGTTATAATCCTCTGGTTATTACATCGTTCTTGTCACTAATTTCTTTAATGCCATTAAAATGGAATGTAATGGTTAATCTATTACTGCTTTCAAGAGTAAAGAATATTCTAATGCTACACCTAAACATTTAATTACTAGGCGAATCTAAAAAAAGTTAATACATGTTTAATTAACAAAAAATAAATCATGGATTCTGTTAATATTGTACCTTCTTGTCATTACACTGAATCCCCTAAATTGAGATAATTTAAAAATAACAACCCTCTTCATAACAATTTCAATAACTGGTTATAATTATGAAATATACTACTAAGATATATTAATTTATAGGGGAAACTAATAAAAGAAAGAATTATAAAATTCCCCAGAAACCTAAGAAAGCAGTGCCATGAATAAATTATTTTATCAAAGTCTTTCATATTTAATAATTTTGTTACATGCATTAATTATAACTATGTTTTATGTATAGTTATATTAACATATTTGTTTTATTTGTGTTTAATATATTAATATATGATTTCATATATTATAATATATGATTTTATATTGGTCCTATATGTTTGAGATCATTTCTATAAGAATTACTCAAAGTTTGGGGTAAAAATATAGGCACTGATTGAAAAATAAACTGATACTTACACACCACACAAGAAATTTCAGTAACTAGAACTGAAATGATCTTACAAAAACATTTGTAGTGAAAATCATTCTGAAGAAAGTGTGGGTGTAGCACAGCTCTCTATAATTTGTTATTTTGCATAAAATTTCCACATTTATAGTTTTAAAATTCAAATTTGCATTTGGGCAAAATTATGTTAGATTTTTGTAATTGTAGATAAATAGCAACATAAAAAAGTTGACTTAAAAACAGGATTGTATATATTATTCCTTTATTGTAGTAATTGCTGTTTCAATATTGCAATCACAGAAAGGGACAGATCTTTTAATACCTTAATAGCAGATGTCTGCCCATCTTGTGTCGGTTTTTCTTCTTGAGTTCCATTCTCTTTAGGTTTGCTCTCTCTATCCTCCCCACTGGTTATAAGCCCCATTTTGTACTGTTGAAGCTACAACACAAACACTCCATCCATGTTATGAAATAAAATCTCTTGTTTTTATTTTTCAGCTGGTGTATTTTGATTTGCTCATTAAAATTCTTCATACAGGAAAAATCTACTTACTGTAACTTTTTTTTATAAAACTTGATACTAGCCAGTTTGAATTTGAAAAAGCAGGGTGTTGACTGAATAGAAATAGTCAATCTTACTTGAACACACGTCACCAAAGAAAATGGTTATGAATCATCAAAATTGAATCACCAGAATTGATACAAGGTATAAAAGGAATTTATTAATGAAAATATTTTAACAGTAAACTTTTTTTGACCTGAATCTGAGAAAATATTTGAAATGTAAGGTTAAAATCGTCTTAAATTACTTCTAATTTGATCCAAATTAATCTGAAAAATAGCTTCACAAATATAGATTATATAAGCAGTGGCTGTGTTTACATTTTATGAATAAAATGTATTTTAGAACTGAAAACAAGGTCTACTGGATACTTTGTTTTGTGGCCCAAAGTAGTCAATGAAATAATTAATCTGATGAACTGAACCACAATAATTGAACCTGAAAAATTAAGAGTAATTCTTATAGCCAACTGATATTTAATTTATTACCAGCCTTACAAATACTCAAAACTAAATTCTAAAAAGAATACCATGAAAAATAGCAGAGCTTCCCATTTATGAAGTTACATAATTAACAAATTTTTTTCCAAAGGCTTAGTCTCTTTTTAATGATATTATATTATACTTTCATAGTAGTACATATTAAAGTATTAAAAGACTGCACTTATAATGTATTTTATCATTAGCATATTATAATGAACATGATAATTACAAAGTTGTAGAAAGCTAATAATGTGTTATGATAATGGTATGATGAACAATTTTACTCTTCCTTATCAGCAATCTATGTAAAGTGCAGGTCTACTTGGTTATTTAATGCCTAGTCTAAAAAAAAGTCCTAGGAAGTATTCCTAATCGTAAACAAAAACCAGTAAAGTATTTTGTTCATGCTTTCTATACATGCAGAGACTTAACATTATTTATCACATTTAATTATAATAAGATTTCATACAACTGTCCAGTGGGTGCCAATTTGGAAAACACTTGCTTAGCCATTAATCTTCCATCCATCTTCTTTTATTTAGAAGGGATTGTACTCAGTATTAGATAAACAAAACACAACAAATTGTACAAGTATATGTTGTTTGATACTCGTTTGTTAAAATTAATAATTATAATTTAATGTACAGGAAAGGGTCCAAGCACAAGGATGTGTGACAGAGAAAAGTGTGCTTAAAACAACAATTATAGTTTTGTTCAATAATCATGCACATTACATACCAGACAGGTATATGAAATGCTGAAAATATATCTCCAGTTCATTGTAAATAATAAAATAAATTGAATAACCATAGTTCTCCTCTGAAATGAAACTAATTTCAATATAAAAGAAAATGTCATAACAGACAAATTCATATTAATATGAAACTAAATAAATAATACTCACTTCTTCTTTGGTGGCAGCTAAATCCTCTTCTAATGTTGTATTTCTTTCTAATGCAACTCTCAATCTTTCCCGGACCTTCAAAAAAGATCAAGTTCATACATTCAATAATGTTTGCCAATTATTCTTATTCACCAATCCCTTTACATACAGAATACTCAAGTTATTTATTTTGAATATGACTCCAGAAACAAAACAGAAAATGTTGAATAAAGCTTCACAGTGTGCATACTGTCCATATGCATGAAAATGTACATACATTTTCTGTTTCTGTTCTGAAAGCAAACACTAATTGCAACCTAACCGAATATAAACAATTATTAATAATAAGTAGTATTAACGATTCTATAGATTCATTTGATAAAAATTCATTGTTTGAAGAGGTTTATATAGACTGCAATTACTAAATAAAATGAAGAGGGAAACAAGAATAAGACCTTAAGGTCCGGGAATGTATAATTCAATATTTCAACATTCTTTATATTGTATAAAGATTCTGTCTAGGTTATAAGGAAAATTTTACTCTGTATAACAATTGTATTATACAAACCAGCCATTTCTTTGCGAGCAATCCCAGAAATTACTTTCTCATAACTGAGCCCAGGGAGTGGGCCTTGAGGAATTAGGAGTTGCCAACGTAATCCATACAAATTCAAAAGATCCCTCAGGTATCCAACATTGTAAGTGCGTTCTTTAAATAATCATTTTTATATAAAACAGGATTACCTTTTCGTCTAGTGCTTTGTGATGCTCGAAAAGGCTTTTGAGGGCCTTAAGTACTTCGACTTCGCTGGAGACGCCCGACTGGGCAGCGGCCTGCCTCTTAACCACGGTCATCCTTAGGGACCTCTCGTGGCGCGAGACTAGACACTCGAGGTGTTCTAACAGCAACTGTGGACAGAAATCAATCACATAAAAACAGTTATTAACGGAATATATTAGGGTGTAAAAGAAGCGGTAATTTATTCCGAACATTTACCGCCGTTGATTAAAAAAATCGATTTATTCTAATGGAACTGCCAACATCATATGAGCCGTTTATTTTGAAAGTGGCCTAAGTTCATTTATCTTCAAATCGAGATATTTAAGGGTTTGCGTTTCAATGAATTTAAAAATATACGTATACGATACTAATGTGTCATACTGCTTAAGTGTATCTAAGGGTGTTAAATTTATAGTTCCTATTAAAATAGTGGCAATTATTAAGTGAAGAATATTCGTTTTCCTATCAAGAATGGAGTTAGGCCACTTTCAAACTACACTTTTCGATTATTTTACTAACTCTGAAAACTTATGTCTTAAGAATTATCGTATTTGCTCGGATTATAAGCAAACTGAAATGCTTTACTGATAAATAACATAACTTGTGACTGTAACCATTACAACCTGAAAAATGGAGTTAGGCCACTTTCAAAATAAACGGCTCATATATCAACAGTATATAAATAAGATAACTACGGTAGGGGATGAATCGAAATTAATGGAAAGGAAAAAAAGGGAACTGAGGGACTATATTTTCCCACGAAGGGTCCGTATAATCGCCGCGAAGGGATGCGGGACTTTATTGAATTCCACTTTAATTTGTGAGGGAACAATTCAATAAACCGGCATCACTGTAGAGCCTCCCCACGACCCGACTAAATTAAAAAGAGGACAAAATGAATAAACTGTGCGAATACAATCGAGCAATTTACTCAAGTGGTACACGCAATATTTTGTAAACTTTAAACATAGTTTTCACACGGAGTTACTTTGAATGAAGTAAAATAGCAACATGCAGTAACGACTTAAAGCATTGGTTGCCTGCAGTATCAAATAAGTTATTAAATGAACACAACAAAATTGTAATAAGGAAACACATTTTTTAAGTTATTATTAAATTAATTTTTTTTTACTATTTATTACAGTTAATAAGCTTTAATAAATAATTCTATGAGCTATATGACTCATATATTTAAATTAGGAAGTGTATTCTTCTTAATTACTTCAATCACCTAAGGCACGACTGTCCGAATAAACATAATTTATTCACAGTCGTATTTTTGTCCAATAATAGAAGTATCGCTTACCCGTGTATTGTTCCTTTCCGCTTTGAGCTCGGCTATCTCCTCTTCTCTTTCCAGGAGGTGTTCTCTCGCCTGATTCAGGTCCTTCGTCAACGTAGCGAATTCCTGAAAAAAAAAATATAACAATTAATAAACTCCGGAATAAGGGCAAACTAGGAGAGGGATATGGCACGAGAATGGTAATAATAGGCAAGCGGAAACGCAGAATTTTATTTCGATATATTTATTAAAATACCAAAACACAGCTTACAAATGTATACCTGTACAAACCAACAACCATGTGCAAATAATTAACACTCAATAAATATTAATTAAAATATAACAATAATATAATCAACTATAGCCCGTCACATATTTTAAATAAGTGTCTAAATTTACAATGTAATTTGTCTTTTACACAATGCTGATAGTCTATACAACAGATTAATATATTGATATATTTACAAATAAACCAGTTATACTTCATGAAAAGTAAAGTGATTATAAATAGTTTATTTTATTATCAAATAAAATTTCCCAGTGTGGGAACTGATAATTCCTTTCCGACTCTTCTTGTTCCGATCATTTGAATTTTTGCCAACCGCAAATCCATTCGTCGCGCAAAATTGGCCCGCCAGAAGGTGAGAACCAATTAAAAGAGTGGGCTAAGGTTCTTACCTTCGGATTCGGGAGAGCAGGAATTTTTTCAATACTCATTCCGGCCGACCCCTCCAAGACCTAACTTAATGGCCGCCGCTTGCCAAGAGTTAATTCCCGCGGCAAGTTTTAGACAGTAGACGAATTTTCGCCCGGTCCGTTCAAAGAGAATATTTCACCGTATAAGAAGAACTAGTTACATTTTCAAAAGTCGTTTAATATAATCTAACTGCGTTAAGAAGGGTAGAATTCCTACGTAGTGAAAACTGAATGCGGATAGTCTTTAATTTAAGACTTTACTGTAGGCTAAAAATTATTGGCTATTTCATAAAATATAAATTTAGCTTTTTCGATATTCCCGCTCTCTTTTTCAGTACTGACAAGTAAAAGTAAAGTGACCGTGCAAGCACTATACTAACAAAAAGGGCTAGTGAAGATTCGGCGAGCATCCGAAACCGGTCTCGCAGAGGAAGATCAAAAAATCGCAGGCGTGAGAAGAGGTATTCCAATCTAAACTAATGTTGTGTGAATTATAAAAGTCTGATAAGAAATTAAATAATTAAATCTTAATTTAGGCAAAATGCATAACAATATATAATTAAACTGATGACTTGAAGGCGAAGAGAACTTATATCAAAAAGTCACACAAATTTCCGGACTTCTTTAATGCCAATTTTCTTAATAAAGTGTAATATCGTTTACGACCGAGTAATCAAGAATCCTCCCCTCGTGGAGGTTTTCCAATTCCGACGGCTGACACTAGGGTTCGCATTCTCCACATGTGGGCCACGGGGCATTGCCCAAGTAGGCAATGATTTCCCAAGAGCAAAGAATCATCGGCCACCATACCCGAGATAACTCGCCCTCTCACTCTCCACCCTAAAACCACCTCCCGTAGGATAATATCGAAAACAGAAATTAAACCCTATAATATCAATTAGAACGGTCGGACGAAACCCTACGTCCGCGTTGTGGAGCGTTTCCCCCCTGAATATTTATGCAGTAAAAATTATGGGGCGTTGTGCCGGGGGGGGGGGGGTGCTTAATGAATAAAATTCCAGGACCCGGGCGAGAATTCATGAAACTCCGCCATGTTCAGTATCACGACAAACAAAAAATTAATCCCCCCCATTCCGAACGAATATTACTGGACTCCATCTGCATTAATCTACAACCGAAAGTTTGGCCTCGCGCTAGGTGCAGTCTTCCCGGTCGCATATCGCGCTTCCAATTTGCGACAAATTTTAAACCACACATTATAACGAAAATAACAACCGTTGTTTGACCGTGCAAATACTGGCGAAGCGCAATGTCCGAAGGACTGGAATGAGGAGATGCTAATATTTCGAACAGCTTATTCTCACCGATTTAAGATATGACAACCTAACCGTTAAACGTTTGGTTGAAAATATTTTAGTGCTATCTTACAGTGGTCTATTTCTCAGCAGAGATGAGACCAGTTTCATCAACTGACGTACGTTTTATTTTTTTAGGTCTCTCGTTTCGTTAATTTTATTTCTATTAAAGAACCGGTCAACAAAATAACACCTCTACTGTGAAAAGCTTTACTCCTGTAAGCAAAAGTCTGGCAAATTTTAATCCAAATGAAGACTGAAACTAATTTATTCTTAGACCAACTACTTCAGAATAAATGCATCTTCTCTCAGCGGTACTCTGAATTATTAAAGCGGAGGGACCTAACTTCTGGAAAACTATTAGAGTTTGTTTGTAATTTACCTTTGGACTGATAAGATTGCACGGACAGTACATTTATTCGTAGGTTTGTGAAGTATAAAAAATATATATTGCGAAAAAAGTTTCTAAAAATTTGTTTAGATATATTGCACCAATACTGCTGCATGAGCTCCGTCGGTATAACTCCAATACCAAATGCGATAGACCCTATTACTCGAATGGTAATGTACCGCATTTTTAGTTTACCGATTATTTGAGGAAAAATCAGTCCTCAACTTAACATGTGAGCTCCAACCTGAGGCCCAACCTAAACTTTCACGCAGCATTCTGTGATCTGTATCGCGCCTATTTCACCGGCGATTTCACTTAGTACATCGGTGGTTAGGTGGGGGACTTTCTTTCCATCAATTCAAACGAGCTTAGTTCAGACAGCATTTTCCCCAGTCGCAGACTTCGACCGATTAAACGGATAGAAGGGGTCATCAACTTCATTATAATCGCCGGATTATCCCCTATAACTGCCTGAAAGACGAAAGTAGACAGTTTTCGTAGGAGGTTTCGCTGCCCCTTTCCCACCGCCGGCATTCGTTGAATAAAAATGTTAGAACAACTTTAAAGTAGGGTACGAAGAGGGAGAAACGTGCCCGGAATTCGAGTGCAGTAATAGGTTAACTGGAAGCGGAGCACGTGCCGCTCCAGGGGATATTTCACGTCTTTTTAAATTAACGCGGTCGAATTATCGCTTTCCGAGGAACTTCTCACTGCCGCTATTGCCCAAAACCCCGAGATACGTACAGGTGCCGATTTCGGATAAGACTTTTCCCTAAAATTAATGCGTCGAATGAACCCAAATCGCAGCTTATTCAGAAAAAGAGCGATGCGGGAACGGAGCAGAACGAGAATACAGAAGGCGTCCGAAAAATTATGAATTAATAGAAATAATGTTCAAAGTATCGTTGTAGAAATCATTTTTGAACGGACACGAGAACATGTGTGCTTATCGAATATTCGTAGGAGGAAAACAACAGCAAGAAAGAGTCCACGAGGAAGAAGAGCAAAGGATTAGCTCAGAATTGAAGGTTAACATTGATTTAAATAAAATTTTTAAAATGTGGAAAGCCATTTGGGTGTTTCACCGCTTATCGTTTTATACAGTCGCGGCGATGAGAAAAGTTTAAAGAACAGATTCGTTTCGGTCCAAGCATTCCGAACAGTAAACAAGGTTCGCGAGGAAATTGCCGGGGAAATGTCGGATAAGACGACCCCCCGCCCTCTCCCTTCGCGATTGATTGGAGTCCTCGGACAGGGGGCAAGCCGGCCGCCCACTCGGGTTAATTCAATCAACTACTCCGCCTTAATTACCCCCAACTCCGGGATTCAACCCTTCCGGACGCGACAGCCGCCCTCTCGGTCGCCAATACAATCTGGGCGGCCCTCCAAATTGAGGAAATGCGATAAAACGATTGGCAAGTCTTCAGTCGCAACAAAGAAAACGCGAGTCGGGCCCGCAGACTCGGTGCGGACAACGAAAAAGTACCGAGCTTATTAAATATCCAATTTAATAAGACCAACCTACAATAAATGAAACCTATAATGATTTTTGTATTTAGTGAATTTAAGTAGGAGGAAAATGAAACGTCTCCTCTCTATTTATCACGACGTAAACCGTTTGCACCAGTTCGATTGGCATTTACTGCCCTAAGGCAATACGGTGCCGCTAAAACTGTCATATAAATGTATAACAATAAACTTGGATTAGCATTAAAAAAACTGCGATTAGGTCCAAGAAGGAATATCAAGGCTAATATTATTTTCACTCTCGCTGGCGGAGTCAATTATTTTGTTATCGCTCACACTAAATAGCTACTCCCGCTATTCCTTTCGTAAATTAAAATGAGTATATCGTAATATAATAAAAACGGGAGGGGGGATAAAGGTATTGTTTAAACAGGACTTCGGGAGTAGCGAGCCACGGTTAATGGCAGGCTCCTAAAAAGAATTAGGAGGGTAAATTGCGAGAGCTCTCAGACATAATTAACTTTCCTCCTTTGAGACGCACTAGGTTCCTCCCTTCGGACGAATCTTCCGCGTTCAAAGAACAGAAAAAGAATTTACCCAAATTATTCTTATCATAACCGAAATTAATTACTGCGCTAATTGAATTTCAGGATTCAACAAAAAGAAAGTATTCAATTACCTGTTTGTTCCAACCGAGAAGGACAGATGGAATAAAAATGGCGCCGGATATGTTTTCAAATTAGAACAAAAGCTAGTAAAATTTGATAGCCCGATAGTACAACATAAAAATGATTTTTAAAATTTTAAACTGACGGGATTGTTTTTCCGCATTTTTCTCACACGGCATTAATTTCCGTCCAACAGGGGACAGGGACCTGATAAATCGGAACCCAGATGCGGCCCCAATGGCTGTCTAATTAATTAAATCAAGATAAACCGAGTTAACCGCCGGTAATTAATTGGAGAAATAGATTTGGTCCCGGTACCGAATTTCGGGGCCGAAACAGCGACGCTTAATCGGCTTGTAATGCGCTCGCGGCAACCGTCCGATGCCTTCATTAGCATGCGGGCTCGATCGCCCATCACACTGACCAATAACGCTGGTCGAATTTTGCCGCTAACTTTTCAAATCTACTATTACCTAATTATTCGATTAAATCCGCTTTTAATATACGGTCCGACGATGTTCGGGATTCTGCCACGAATTTTCAAGTTTTTATCCCTTAATACAATGTGTATAATATATATTGTGATGTACCGTAGATTTCGTGTGTTTCTGTCTCCTCTCGCTGGTCTGGTCTTTTGCTAGACCGGTTTCGGCTGCTCGCCATCTTCAGTAGCGGTGTTAGTCACTTCGGATGTTTTTTGGGCATCCCCAATGCACTGTCACTGTCACTTGTACTGAGACAAAAACGCACGAAATCTACGGTATTCCAACCCCTCGCAGACCACAAAACTGGTGTTCTAAACTACTGTGATATATTTAAGACGAATAAAATATAAACAATCCGAAATTACTAAAGGCGTACGTTTCCACAATGTAGCGTCTGTTCACTTCCTGTCAATTTAGCTTTATATTTAACAGAAAAATAAATAAAAAAACGTTTCCAATCGTCTTCCTACGGGTAACAACTAACCGATATTCCTTCAACTACGTCTTTATAATAAAAAGCGGTTCCAAGAAAACTCTTACAATTGCCGGTCGGAAATATGAAACCGAATATATAAAATCGTTTAACAAAAGGTGGCCCACTGCTCGGAATGCCAATAGTACACAGCGGTTGAGTCTGCAGCCGATACCGACAATGGGGCAATAAATAGAAGCCGAATAAATTAGCGTCCACGACGGGGGTAGAAGTCTTTTGTCGGGCCGCTTTGACAGTGAGAACACGCCCTAAATTATAAAGGAAGGATAACCGGACTCCGTTTTGCCCAGTGCACTGCCGGCAATAATAGTGCCGCGGGACGCGATTTTTAACAAACAAAACTTTGTTCGTTAAAAAGTTCAAGCCAGTTCCCCTTCCTTTCGTCGTTACAGTGAATAGTAGGCAGACGGCATTTCCAGTCCATTTCAAAAAGAATATAAAAGTCTAACAATATCTACATTAACTTTTTGCAGTTCTCCTACTATTGTGATGGTTGATAGGAGCGGCTAATTAAAACGTTAGACTATTGGTGCTATCAACAAATCCAAGATTCCACCGCAAAAGTTTATATCTTTCTAAGATTTATGTTTGAATTTATATGTTTGGACTAGTGCCGATCGGAGATCATCTGCTGAAGAAAGCACCCTGTCAGCACTGTCACTACTACGGCGGTGGTATTTATCCTCGGTTATCCTTTAGCTTGGGGAATGGCGTACCGCCCTGTGAGCCCCACAAGATAAATATTACTACTGTACGTAAACATTAAATCGACTCTTAATATTATCCCTATACATTATTGTGCCCAGTATAAAATAACCCTAAAGTAATTAAATTTTAATTCCTCATCAAGACTCGACGAAGGCCAAGTAATTTTGGAAATACGAGAAAAACTTCGTCCGAAACCAAACTACTTACTGCTGCCGGAGTAAATAAATGATAAAGTACTCGATTTCTCATCGGGAAAGAGAGATAAAAACTTCAGTAAACTTCTCTCGACTCTGTAGACTTCTGATCGAATTATAAAGAAACTACGTTTGGACTTCAGCCTGGGATGCAGTTTCGAGATTCTGAGAGAACGAGCATTGCATATTAAAGCATTCACGCAACCACAAATGTGACCCGGACAAAGAAAAAGTTATCAAATCTTGGTTACTCATTTAAACATTACTAAGTTTAATTCCTAATTAAATTAGTCAAGTTCATCAAAAACAAAAGGCTGAACATCAGGCTGAAAATATTATACTACGAAAACTTGATTATTCGTAATAAACATGTTCAAAAAATGTTACTTCATAAGTTCATTACATTTCTAATGGTGTACACCCATAAGCACTTAACAAAATGGGGCATTCGCAGAGAACTTGCAAGGCTAATGATGTAGAAAGGGAAACCGGTTGTTGCTGGAATTGGGGCCAAGAAAAGTCGAGGAAAATAATAACAAGTTTGGGGAAGTTTTTTGGCCGAGGCCCCGTTTAATTTATTCCGCTCGAACCGACCCCGCCGTTGATCGAAACCGGAAAAAAGCTGTGTTTATACGCCGACGTTTCACCCGGTGCCGTACTGTTCAGATTCGAAAAGATATTCGTGAAAAGAAAAGAAAAACAGAACTTAAAAAGCTGACAAAACACCCGGATTCGTTTTGAATAACGGGAACAATCCCCCTTCCTCAACCGTCACCGGATTTTTAGGTTAAGTCCAGGAAAAAGTGAGTTTAAACACGCGAAAATAGCCCAAATTATTCCGGATACGACGGCGGAATCGTGAAAGTTGCTCTTATGTTTCACTAACGAATAAATAATTTTGTTTTACTTTGAATGCTAACCGAGCCACAGTACTACGCCATCCCACCGAAAGTGATAAATCCTAGATTCGCTTTAATACGTTCAAGACTGTAGAAACGGGTCCACAGCTATAGTCATACCGAGAGCCCGGCAGCCAATTGTTGCTAAGTTATTGACCTGTATTCTTGTTTCAATAAATATATATATTAGATCCTGTATTTCTATTTTTAGGGACCTAGATGGCTCCTGGATTATACCAGCATGAAATGGTATAAATGTCTCCGTCTCCTAACGCATATTTGATCCTAAACTAGACCAGTTTCTCGTGTCAACACTGCCTCCACCACTACGGTGTACTTGCCCTAATTACGCAGATACACGTTATCTCTCCGATACAGTTGCCGATAGGATACTTCATCAACGACCTAAGCAACTCGGTATATAACCAGTGAATCGCTCGGTGACTATGGGAAGAGGCCGATAAAATCACAAAAATTATCAAAATCGATGAAATAATAATTTGATTTATTAAAAATATTTGGAGAATTTCAGGTCGTATAACGGTAGTATTTCTATTATTTTTAATAGGGTAATCTCGGAGGTAAAAACGGATCTGCAGTTTCACTCGTACCGAGAGTATGTACCTGTAGGAGGACGAGGTGGATGACGCAGGAGCAAGAGGCCTTTCTGATGCCGTTCTTGGGTCTGGGAACCTGCGTCGAACAGAGTCCTTCGAGGAGGGCGAGGGCGTTGGTTCGATTGCCGCCGCCTCCGCAGGGCTCTTCGGCCTCCCTCAGGCTTACCATCCCCCGTCCGTGCATCGCTAGCGGTCAACAGACGAGCAATTGCAACTGCAATGTCAGGCCGAAACACTAATTAGGAGTCGACACGAGTCCAAACGCGGGCGGAGAACGACGATCCGCTCGAAAAGAGAGCTCGGACAGATAAACTCGGTAGGGACCTTTCGGAATAAATATTGAACGGACATTTACTAGCGATGTTCGGTCTGAGGCTAAGCAAGAAATAACGCGTATGAAAAATATCGCATTCCACCTTCAAAACCGGTCTAGGTTCAGACCAAACACAATTCAATTCACATTAGTAGTGGAGTTTGACTACTGGGGTTTAAGATGAAATGGTTGGAATATTATATTGAACTCTCCTTCTTCGTTGAAACTTTTATGCCTTTACAGTGTCAAGCAATCTCTTTCCTCTTGAATCGGCAATACTCTAAACGGGTATTGAGCCCAGTGCTAGAGGTACCATCAGACTTGGGTTGTAGACATTTAATTAAATGGTAAAAATCTTATATAAAGTATTAAATATTTCGTAACACAGAGAATTAAAGTTATATTCACGTATAAATCGAATTTTGCTGACGTGAATTTCTTGATTGGGTAACGTGTAATCCATCTATATTCACTCAAGGAAAGGGTTTTCAGGATCTACTCTGAACTCTCGATTGGCGTTATCATAAGTTGAATGATGAATATTACTGTTCTTCTTGAAATGGTTTAAGTGTGAATACAATTTTACAGACGAAAACATATTTATTTACTCTGTAGTTAAGTCTAAGTTAGTCCCGTATTGGATGAAGTAATTTCCGACTTAGGGTTTAGTCGCGTACATCGATCCGGGCACCCAGCCGAGATGCCAATCACCACTGGAAGGAGAGTGGAAGTATCTTCTTCCCCTACTTGAACCGGTTCCCACCATACGTACACTCCTTCCGACTTCAGGGGCCCAACAGAAGTTCGAACAACTGGGGGGGGCTTAATATAACCGCTCCTGTGCTCTGAGAAAAACAGAATCAGACGGCTTGATGAAAATCCGGCCTTTTCATTGGCCGAACAGGTATCTCCACAGTCTTTATCTCTATTATTATTATTATCATCATCAACTCTATATTTTTCTATTGTTATGGATCCTGTTGGCTCTCAGGTGATTTCATCGTAGAAATGTATAAAAGCTAAAAATCGTTTCAAATTCGGTCTCCTTACGCTCATTTGATCCTAAACTAGGCCACTTTCTACGTCATCACTGGCTCCAGTACACTGTAATTGCCCTAATTACACAGATACACGTAACCTCTCTAATTACCTCTCTAGTTCCTGATATGATGCTTCACTGAAACTCTTCTGACAATGGTAGGAGACCGAGAGGAGTGAATATTTCACACAGAAATAATAGTACATTATTGATACCTTAGTAAATCGTCAATGCATTCAGCTGTTTATTTTCACTGAAAGTCAATAACAACGATACGTAAATGCGAGCAAACAAAGTGTGCATTCTGTGTTCCCTGTCGCGGAAGCCGAGGAAATGGAACAACTTGCCATTTCTACCGGAGACTTGCCTAGAATATTCCACTGTGTAGTTGGGCAACTACGTGTTGCTAGAGCTAAACCTATTACTTTCAAGTCGTCCCAGGACGGAGGAAAAAGCAATATAAACGCGTCCGAAGGCAGGCGTTTTAAGGGCCCTCTATTCAGGGACCCGCTGCCACGAAAGCCGGTTATTTCTGAGCGGAGACACAAACTGAGAATAACATTTCAGAATTATTTTAATATCGGCAAATTTTCTCCGAGAGTTGTCTATCAGTCATTAGCAAAATAAGAAGATCCAATGTGGGAATATTTTCATAGATTTACAATCGCTGCTCAAGGGAAAACACTGTGTTTTATTGAAGGGTTATTGCCATAAAGTTCCCATTTTTTACACATAAAATTTCGAAACTATATAAGTATATAAAATACATTATGATATTGTGTATTTAAAATGTTATGGATAAAGCATTATGTAAATAAAGCACCATGCGATATGTGTTCCGTTAGTAAAAACGGCTTTAGTCGGCAGGCAGGTCGAGAATAAAATCTACGGCCGCAATATGACTCGCGGCTGAAACGATAAAAACTCGAATAAAACGTTGCGGTTTCTCATTTTTTTTCTTTCTTTCTTTCTTGACAGAAGGAAAAATCCCCGGGAGCGTATTTATCGCGGTTGAAGCGCACAACAATACCGGTACGTGACCTAAACGCGGAATCGCCGCCCAATACGAGAGAAACAGTCTCCCGGCCGGACCAAATATCGGCGCCGAGACCAATTTATACTTTAATCGAAGCACGCCTCCGGCAAGGAACACACGCGCTGGATGGGGGGCGAAGGCCCGTCCGGAATTCCAGGTGTAATATCGGCGGTCTTACCCACTGGACAAACGCTGAGCCTCGCACATAACGAGAACATAACACGAACAGAAGCGCGACGGGGAATACGAATTTGCGGGATATCCGAAACAGCCTTCGGCAATTTATCGGATACGCCGGTAAATCGATATTAAATTGCGACACTGAGAATGAAGTCTTTATCGCGCCGAATTTCTAGGTTATATAAGTCAAGGCGACGGATATTTAACATTTATTTATTTTTTGTTAAATGAAAGGGGAAAAATGGGGTTTTGTGAATAAATAAAATAATAATAGTAGTAACACTCCACTAAACTCGGAAACAATTAAATAATTATGATTGTTAAAGATTTAATCTCAATACTGCCTGGCGACTGATTCTTTAAATTCTAAACTGACATGCTCTTCTTCATCGTGGGCACATTCGCGTTCCTCCCCTTTTCTTCGTTCCCTAGCAAAGGACCTATAGCCTGTCCCACCGATAGGTTTCGTCTACTGACGGTGGGGGAAACCTAGCAGAGGGACAACTCTAATCCGCCCGTCCGGGAATTGAACCGATCGTGCGAATTGTCTGAGCCTCGTAGTAATATCCTATCGGGCTCGAACAGCGTCAATACTGGATGGATTTTAAATGGTCGAGAATATGGATCTTTATATTTTCCCGATTTTTAGGGAAATTCGTCGCACTGGGCGTCATACGACAGCATCAACCCTTACCCGGTTTAATTATCGGCTGGAGGCCGTAAACTGCGGCGGCGGACTGGCCCATAACAACAAACTCCTCCTCTTCCGAGGGACCGCAGTCTTTGAGGCGCCTCGAATCCACTCTCGAGATTCCGCGAACACCCAGAGTTCCCCAACTGCTTAACTATTTTCTTACACCGCGGACTCGGCTATGTGTCGCCTAGGGACGACGGATGGCTAGATCTAGACAGCCGAGAGGAGAAATTCGCCGTCCTACTTCAAGTCTACAAGTATTCTCAAGTCCGTAGTCTCACTGAGGCTAAGAAATTATTCTTTTACGCCAAATTTTTTATTAAATACGAGCAATCTGCTTCCGCGGGTACTTTTTCCATCGTAAATTGCCTTTTTAAAGAATCAATATTTAGACTGCAAATTAGCCATACATTAAAAACGTATTCATTCTTATTTGTAAGTACACAGTCACATTTTGCAACTAGTATTCCTGGGATTGAATTACGTCCGATTATTCTACGTTTCAATTTTCATATAACACCAAACGCAGGTGACAATATTATAAATCTACGTGATAAAGGCGAATGAAAACGTGTTGCAAGACGAAGTTCGCGATCAGCAAGGTGCTTTACGATCGTCGGTGGAAAGGAGCCAGCTAGCCGGCCCCGAAGTCGGGATGGACCCTGATTTACGATCTCATTTAAGGGTATGGCGCTTTACTGGGGCATTATCGACACGGAGGGGTGTGTGTGTGTGTGTGTTAGGCCAGACCACAAACATATAACAACCACACGTTTATGGTGCGCTCGTTACACGGCTGACCGCAAAACCGAGAGATGCCCCTAAGCGCACACATTAAGCCGGGGTCTTGAATCCGGGGACGGGGAAACGCTGCCTTCGGTATATTCGTCCCGAGCTTGGAAAAAACAGTACTTCATTACACTGCTGCTTTATGAGCTATAAGCAATTGGCGTTGTGCGCGATATAATGCAAATTGTAAACGGAAATTTGATGCGAAAAGGTAAGTAACCTCAGTAGAATTAATTTCGGGTAGTCCTATCTTAAATAAGCAGAATCGAAAATAACCGGTGGAGTGAACTGAAACATGAATTTCACAACACCGTTGTTCGACTAATTAGGATAGGAGGCTGAAAACGGTTCATTCTAGACTACAAGACGGTAACGATAGTAACATGTGATCGTGTTTGCAGATCATGAATCGATTCAATTGGAGTAAATTAATTATTTATTTATTAGTTGAGTGGTACATCAACGTGAATTACCTCTGTAATGACTGAAGGTTACACTTGAATAACCTATAGGACATTTCGAATATCGAAATCAAAGATCCAAACCGTCTCGATTGCTATCCCTCTCAATCTTCCTCATTCCCATCCCACACCTTACTGAGGAGTTCATTCTTTCTTCCCCTTCTCGGTATTCTATTGCCTGATAGCGAAATACAGAGAATACTCTGTAGACTAACGCCCGTTTTACTAAGGCTCTCTAGGAAGACCTCGGGAACATCTTTTTGAAGAATACTCCCCGCCGTTTCTACCCTCCGCTTACTTTCCCCCGTCGATTTCCCCTCCCGAAACGGGCAAGAGGCTAGAGATCCCCGAGGGATTGCACCAAGGTTATTTAAACTCGTTGGGTTTTCATGAGGCCCCCGAGTCCCCTGGGGCATACCCGGGACGGCGGGACACCCTCCCTGCATATTTATACCGCCAATCCGGACACGCAGAATTCCTCATAGATCCCAACCGGAAAATGGGTTTCCGGTTGAAATAAGTTTACTTAAATTGTTCCCAAGATTGACATTAGATTGACAGATTGGCTATCCCCAAAATGTTACGTTCTTTCAAGAAAACAACATTCGTGTATTCCTGAATATTTTATTCATTTCTACCGGCACTCTTAATTACAACTGTACTCCGGTTCGGCTAACATCAGAGTAAGATTTAAAAAAATATTTATACCATCAATATTGTGTTATAAAAAAACTGATGTCACTGTTTTAATCCATTAATAGGTGACCTGCCGGACAATAGACACAAGAGACATATTCGAAAACCCGGTGAGTATTGACGGTGGAGAAAACCCGATATTTTTGGAGAATAAAAAATGAAAAACACGTACTAAAATATTTCTAATAATGACATTTGAATTTATAAATCGCATTTATTTATTAAGAAAAAAGTGTTTCCAGAGTATCCGGCGAACAAACGGAAGAGGAAGCGTTACATTCTAATCAGGAAGTGAAACCGGATACCACGTGATCGCGCATTCCCGATGCACAAAAGTCATTCCCCCAAGCCGTTGAAGGCGTCCCTCGTAAAGCGTATTTATCCGGAAGGCGGAACTGAAAGGGGTTGGGGGGGGGGAAGAACGGCACTTTCCCGGGCGGCGTCGAACGTATGAATTGTTCATGCCGCCGGTTGAGAGTACAACGCGTACAACGCCGCTGTCGGATATCGTTCAATTTTCAGCTTGAACATCGCCTCGGTACGCGCTGTTTTAATTATTGACGGAATATCCGCGAGCGCGAGGCGAAGGCATTCGGGGCCCCGACATGTGGAACTCGACGAGACTACCCTCTTTCGTACGAGGGGGTTCAACAAAATGGAAACGCCGCGATCCGCATGACCAGATTTGGTGAGAACTGGGTGATCCCAAATATAATTCAGGACCAGTAAAAATATATATAATATTCTATATAGTTAGGTAAATAGATAATACTGTAAATGCATTATAGATCACTGGTTAGAGTGAACAGAATAAATTTACTCTCAGATTTGGTCTTTTTCTGTGTTGGTTTCAGCTGCCCGTCATATTTATTATTAGCTATCATCATAATAAACTTATGGGGAAATGTTTGTTGTATTCCATTTCCTCACTGAGTCAAATCGGTACTTGAAAACTAGAAGAGCCTTCCGTAATCAGTTTAAATGAAATTCATGTAATTAATGGAATTACGCGGCAGGGATGAGGGAACTGAGTACGGGAGAGGTGCCGTACGTCGTAACAAATTGTAAACGAGCAAGAAATATATACGATTCCGAACAAAGACTTTACGAGGCCGACAGTTGGGGGGCCCTTGCCGTCTCCCGATCCGCCGTGTTCCGGTCCGCTTCTGCGAGGGAATGAAAATTGAATTACACGACCGGAATAATTCAACCGCTCGCCCGAGGTTTCTCTCCGAGGAGGATTAATTCGTGGGAGGAAAGAAACTCGCGGCAATTTCGGGATTAAGAGGGAAATGGTGGGTTGTTATATTCTGTGGACGAGATATTCACCCGGTCCCGACTGTAAACTAACGGAAAGCGCGGACGCCTTGCAAGGTCCCAGGCGATTAAATTAGGATTGGGCTCGACGAATCAAACAGCTTTTGTCCCGTATTCAATGTTGAAGTATTTGTTCAACAGCTTTCCGACTAATCCAGAAAACGCAATTATCCAAGTATCAGTAATTATTTATAATATTATAGCCGAGTACACTATAAAATATTTCTTTTAAATCTTATCTTATAATTTTCACTATTATAGCCGAGTACACTATAAAATATTTCTTTTAAATCTTATCTTATAATTTTCACTAACTTCCGGTAATATCCGGCGTAATACTCTGCTAGTCCAGGATCTCTAGTGTAAGGGGTTTTCCGCTTTTCCCCTGGGGGCCTCCCAGGTACTGTCTGCCTCCGACGTTTCGGAACTGTTACCGATACCATCATAAGAGTGAAATAAGAACATCTTGCTTTTAGGTAGCGTAATTCAAAGGTAAATGAATAATGTAAACAATTTTTCTTCTTCCAAGGGCCGGTCTTCAAGGAACAGGGGGGGGAGAGATTATATTGAATAATTCCTACACTAAAAATTGCACCAAACACAAACACTGACCACTGCAGGTACAATAAAAGATACAGAATGGGTTTATTATCTGAACTACATCTATTTTTAAGGCGTCAAGTTAATTTTCCCCCTTTCGGAAAAAAAAAACACGGACCGGATAGATGAGATCCCGACGTGCGAACTCTTGTTAAACGGATGCCATATTTACGACCGGCCTGGGAGCTAATTACAGAGTAACAAAATGCACCGCAATTAAAAGAAAAAAAGAAGGAGGCGACCGAGGAGGGATGGGAACACGAGATAAGCCGGGGCCAGAGTAGGCTAATGAGAGAAGGAGCCCACCGTCCGTTCGGGGCGACCTCATAAATTGGGCTCCCTTGTTAAACCAAGTGCCAAAATACGAGAACGTCAAGTATATGCGAATGAAAAATAACAAAACCATGCAGGCTACTGTACGCGTGGTACTATAGAAAAAATATTAATCGCAGAATCCATTCAGGATTCCACAGTTTCTCTATTCACGCCAGGTCCACTCCAGTCCAGTATTCGAGTGTACTACGTTCGAGGCCAAGCTATAGAGTCGATAATTAATTGAACAGTAATGCACAATCATTTCACACAGATAGTGTAATTGTAGATATAATCGTATCGTGGGGGTAGCGAATTTTAATTAATCCACGAAAGGCCAATTTCAATCATTGATCTCACAGGAGGATATCGTGTACGACTTTGCTAATAAATCACATTAAAACAATAATCGCAAATAATTTAGAGTAAACGTCACGCAATTTTAGGAAAAAATATAATAAAAGCCCGCTTAACGAAAATTAGAGTAATGCATGTTTTAAAATAGAAACAATTATAGTAACTAGTATTCAATCATGCAGTACTGAAGGGATTCACTTCAGGTTGAGAACTATTATATAAATTTAACAATTAATTTCGGCTTCAGAATATTAAAATACAGAGGATGAATTTTAAAATGTGAGCTTAACTGGAATTCTCGTCCACACGCATTGACCTTCCAATATTCCCGTTCTTCCTCAGATTCCATGATAACAAGAGGGAGGAGGGGGTTCACGTACCCGATTCGGACAGAAGTAATTTCAACCCGCGCCAAGACGCTCCCGAATGAGTTAAATATTCCTCGGCCGGCCTGAAATGAGTATTTTTAACCAAGTTTTCCCATCGCCCAGTTTAATTATTGAGCCGAGGACGGCGCCGAGGGTAGGCTAGGCCCGGCAAGACGCCGGAGCCTCACCACGAGGGAATAAAAATCCCGAACGGAGGGGCAGCGAACTCTTATTTTCTTATTCTCTTTCTTTTTACTTCGAATCAAGAAAAGTTTCCATTCCCCAGTACTCAGGAATGAACGAAAAAACCAAGAATTTTCTTTATTAGACACGATCCCGCTCCTTAGGCCCTATCTCCAGAGGTGGAAATTCGAAAGTATCTCGTAATTCATATACTACTGGTCTTGATTAATTCGAGGAAAAGAGTTTTCAAAATTCTTTCCGTAAGTTAATACAACAATTAACCGGTATTATTACTATCATTAAATTCATATACGCCTTACCGAGAATTTATGTGGCAGGGGAATACCGAAAGGAAAACTGTAGGGAATGATTACACTGCTTCCACCAAACGATTATTTTAATTCTACTACCACGTACGCGTCCGGAAATCAATTTATATAAATACATACAAGCGGAATTAATTAGTGTAGATGATATCAAGCTTCCGTGTCCAACACGGCTGTTCACAATCGAATGTAAAATAATAAAGCTAATGCGGAGCTTATATTAAGACCAACGGTAGTGTTACCCGGACTAACGAAGGTTATATTTCAATAATGATATTAAAAAAGATGTTTTGATCACGAACCACCAATAACAGAATGTCATTATAATCCTTCAATAATTCAGATAGCCACTACTTCCCAGGATCCGATTAATGTTGTATACGGTCGCCCTTAAACAAGCCGGATATTGGATGAACGGTAAATTAAAAAAAAAAAAATCCGATCCAGAGATAGAGCGAGAAAAAAAAATGCGGGGCAAATCCCTACCGCCGGGGAGGGAGGGGGGTGCTATCGATTCATAAAATTAACAAAAAAAAATTAATTTCACGGGTGGGAAGCGGAGCGCATTTCATTTGGCCCTGTTTGCAGTGGCCCCGGATGGTATAGATCGCTCTTCAAATAAGTACGGAACAAAAAATTATCCCGGGGGGTGCTCCGCCCCCCATACTCCCACCCATATACCGAACCCCCTCCAAAGTCCGTCCATTTCGAATTCCGAGTTCCGACCCAAACAAACGCTGCTGAAGAAAATGGACTGTCAATCGCCCACGTTTGCTTAGTGACCGACTCACTAATAAATCCAGAAATTAATAGGCATTTAATGCGCGAACGTCCGTTCGCTAAGATTCATTCTGTTCTCTACTCCTGAGTATATTCTGTTTTTAATGTTAAAGAACCAGTTTCCAGGTATAATGAGAGAAAAAATTTCACAAATACCACCGAGAAAAGAGTGGAAATTCTCTCAATTTAAACAGTACCGTTTACAAAGTACAATTTAAACAACAAAGGATTTTTCCCCGATCAGTAGAATTATATTTAGTAGATTTCGTGTGTTTCTGTCTCCTCTCGCTGGTTTGGTCTTTTGCCAGACCGGTTTCGGCTCCTCGCCATTTTCAGTGGCGGTGCCAGTTATTATTATACACAGTTATATGTTAGTTATTACGGTATTCTTCAACACCTCGCAGACCACAAAACAGATATTCAAAATTAAACAAGAGTTTTATTTTGTCCTTGTTTCCAGATTTTTATTTATTATCGCGAGTGTTATTTGGATTCATATGTATTAATGTTCAACGGATAGTAATCAAAATTATATTCTCGCCCACTAGAAATCCGGTTTGTATAAATCTTGGGTCATACACAGACGATTTTAAGGTTTCAAGTAAGCGACAACTGCCGAAAGTGCAACAAGCGTCGGGGACAATTAAAAATACACGCTTAATAGAGGCGGCTCTTTCATGCGTCTCCCGTCCGTATATACGTATGTATAAGCCCGACGAATAAATTTGTATTCAAACGTTACCCGCAGCAGAGAGATAGTGAGAGAGAGAGAAAGGAGAGAGAATTAGAGTGAGGCATAATGCCCGCCTATCCCAAACCCCTCTCCGCCCCCCTTCCATCCCTAGCTCTTTGTTTTTAGCCGTATTCAAGCGACGCGTTCCTCCGCAAAAAATACAGCAACAATATTTAAACTCCATCCAGTTTTTGTGGTTGAACGGATTTTCGTTCCGCTATTCACCTATTTGGTTTACGCGAGACCGGTATTCCGATTTGAGTAGATATCCTTTATCCGTGTATAATGTACTGTACTGTGTATGTGTTTTTCATATTTTTCTTTTTATTTATCGTAAAATCAACCTTTATGGTTATAGGTACAATTTGCGGAATATTTTATGTCATTCGCTTCTCTCGATAAAGGAGCCACCCTGGATTTCGGATGCTTCGGACGAAGCCCGTAGTTCAATGCCTCATGACCAGGTCGGTTTCGAGTTTGTTAGCTAAGTTTGATGTCTCTTTTAGTAACGGCATTAAGCAGTCCTAATTTCCGGTTCAAGTCGATTCTTTAAAGCCGGTATTTGTTCAATGCTACAAATTCTAGTAAAATAAACGCCGCACCCTCCCGCGTAAGACCCAAAATAACTAAATTTCAATCAAAACCACAAGCCCCCATTAATGTTGAATTAGTTTTCTTATTTGATCAAAGTGCGGCGAGGGGTTGTTTCAAAACATTGTTCCACAGTGTTTAACATTGAACCCTGTTCCGATGTCAGGTTAACAACGTTCCCAATTTTGCCTCCCACCCATCCCGCCCCCTCATCGCCTTCACCCCGGATTTAGTTTAAACTTGATCGTGACAGCCAAACTCTGTTCTAGGTACAACAATCGGCGGATTGTCTTTCGGTAACTCAATCTAATAGAGCATTGATCAAGGTGTCCCTGCAAAACGCATTCGTGTCAAATACCTCGAGGACCAAACTGGTGTAGAAGAAGAACAATGAACATTGCTGCCAATACAAAAAAGGCTAATGTCTTTACTCGGTATGTTATCCTGGGTTTGTATTTGATGTTTTATACGGCCACAAAGGATTCGGCGGCTTCAGTGTTCTCGGCGCCGGGGATAACAGTCATCCATCATGAAACTCAGTACGTTTTCAACTGTTTCCTTTGAAACATAATGAAAAGAATGGGAGGGCGGCAATACGGGTGGGGGGCGGGCTCACAGGTACAATGGCATCCCTTTGATCCGGACCCAATCTTCCGTTTCCCCTTCACAATCCATTCCCGGCCGGTTTTAATTTATCCGCCGATACTTCCGGTCAGTTTGTACCGACCGTACGTAACGGGGAGGGGGGCTTTGTTCGCCCCAGCAGAAATTGGATTAGCGACGCTGACACGTTTTGAATTAGGGTAAAAGCCGAGTAGTGGGCGTTACAGACCGCGGAGGGACGCCACTGCAATCCGAGCCGGGTCTGGAATAATCAACGCCGATGCAGTAAGTATCGCGCCAACTCTGATCCATTATTCATCCCCATCCCCTTTACCTCTGTCGCCGTTTTACGATGCGTCATCCGTCGTAGTCTCATTTTCATGGCGGTGTGATATTCAAAATTAAAATCGAATACAGATTCCCCCCTCACCACCCTACCTTTTGACCTACGTTAAACGGGTCAAACGGGGAACACCTCTCACATTTGCTCCTTCCTCACGGACAGGACCTTTACATTCATTTACCTAGCCCAATATAGTTCAAGCACTGAAAAGAGATAACTATTTTTCCGGTTCAAATTCCTTTACTTCCAGCACAAGCATTCTAATGATAACGTTTTGAAATTGAACAATTAGAAGGTGCTTTAAAAAATTCGTCAAAAATTTTATCGGAGAATTGTGGGTTTTCAGTAGGTTCTGAATCACGAACTGCCCACAGTTAGAAGGAAATACTCCCCTAATGTTCCAGCTATTCGTTGATACAAAATATATTATCCTGGCCGACTGGTTAGCGGTATTGCAATAAAAACAACAATTCAACAGGGCATTTTAATAATATTCCCTTTGCTTCGGGTTCGACCGCCCTGCGCATCCGGGAATGGCCACGGATAAAAGAGAACAACTCAATAAGTGGATCCAAATCATTATTAAATGGTTGTTTACTGTCGGAGTCCCTAGTGATTTCCTCTGAACCTTCGCTCGGCCCCCTCGAGTGCAACAGAGAAACTAAATTCTATAAATAATATATACGCGGAAAATAGCATTGGAAAAACGATAAATCAAAGACCAACGCCATAGGTAATAAGTTAATAATTATTTAGAACAGCCAAATACCGTCAAGTGTTTCCGATCCGAGAAGTTTAAATCGGGCTTATCATAATAACAAACCATTATATTTAATTCTGTTATATTAATAATGCGTAAACCGATTATTAATTATTATTCTAGACTTTGGATGATTTGATGTTATTTGTTGATATTCCTGTTTGCTTCTATAGGTTATATTGAATAAATGAACAACGTTGCACCTTCACAGACGAATAACGTTGGGTCCAACCGGGGTTGGCAGTGTGAATTTATGCTTATTTCTCCCCCTTTACCGTTACTCGAAAGCATATTTTATATTTTAGTCAGAGTACAACTACCGCATATTTAAAATCATAACTTTAAATCATTAAATCGCAGCTCATTTTTTATTGTGACGAACAGTTTCGTTGGGGTGGCCCGTATCGGAGGGTTCGCGCGACTAGCGCCCGTAACGAAGTCTGAATGTAAATTCGCACTTTTAATGCACAGAACCGGAAATAACAAAAACACTAAACTAAGCCCCGAGAGAACGATTCGAAGATATATTTAGAAAGGAAAAATTTAAACTGGAGCAGAAAAAAAAACAGAATCGGGAAACGCTGAGTTTGAAACGACTTCGTTTCATTAAATATTCAGAACTTTCCCCGGAAGAACATTTCGGTCGGGATGACATTTTCTCAAAATGCCGGTGTACCGTCGCGAGATTTGCACTTTTTGAACTCTGAACTTTAAGAAAGTGGACACATGCTGTGGCCTTAAAGAGCGCCCGGCCTGTGCGTCGACACCCCTTTTTATAGATGGATTATGTTTTTTAATAGAAACGGTTTGCCTAATGTATTAAAGCCGCAGGTATCATTATAGATAGAATATTCAAACAATCTATTCGATAAGATTATCATCAGTAATTAGTTTAACAAATATTAACAATCGATAAGAAGAGAAAAACACAGGACCTATTTATCGTGTTATTTAGAGGTATATGAATGCGATGTTCATTGGAAAGAAATAATATTAATTTGAGAAGACGGAAAATAGTACACACCAAACATAAGCATCGAGAATTTTATATTTAATCCCATATAATAACAGTTAATTTACCCAGTACAAAAATCAAAAACTTTTCAGTCAATACATTTTTTTTATTTTAAGTCACGACTACAAAAATACATTTTAAGTTACATTTTAAATTGAATAGCACCATTACGACCTTATCGTGAACGTCGAAAAACTATTAAAAACGAATAAGAAATCAACATGAACTACAAAACCAATGGCTCCGCGCCCTAATCACGAGCTATCACGAGAGGAGCCCATAAACTCCGCTATGCTCATTAGTATTCAATAGAAATGTTTCATTACCATTATAACATGAAAGTAATGGTATTATAAGGTGCAAAATAGTTTTTTGCCCGACCCCAGTTGACCCTAGTCCGCCCAAAACGATTCTTGTGAAAACCTCAATTCAGTTCGCCCGGTATTTCAAATTATTAAAGGCAGTTCCGATGATAAAAAATAACGCCGCGTTCTGCAGGTAATGGGAAAAGGTCGGCCGAATATTACCGACGGAGGTGTAGAGTGAGGGGGTAAAATGGGCCATCGCGAAGACATAAAACTTGATGGCCCCCATCAATTAAGACCTTTAATTATTCCTAGTTGCAGGAACTAGATCGTCATTTTTCCGAGATCCACCATCGGAGGGGGCCGGGAATAAAAGGGAATTTTCCGATTTCTCCCAGACACGCGAAAAATCGGGAAATGGAAACGCGAACCGGGATATAAACTTTTTCTCCGACCTCGCGGCAAATGCTGTTGAAGAGGGCTTGTTCGCAAATGCGATACTGTACGCGCCGTAATATTTTGATTGTTTCTTTCGGCGGCGTAGACGATGTTCCCGGAAATAGGAAGGCCCGGAGAGAGGATGAGCCGAGGGCCGAAATTGAAAATAAACCTATCGAAGAGCACGGTTCTTCTGATATATGTTTACGGTTTCAGTAGACGCTGAAATGTCATCTTGGAATTCGCCTATTTCTACACGTTTGAAATCAATCCGGTGAAACATGTAATGTAATGAAATTTGTGTACTCCTGTACACCCAGGGAATTATGAAAAACACGACTCTGCCATGAATGTTGGTTCTTAAGCTGGCTCCCTCCGCCAAGTCACACTTAATATAAATATTAAGACTATAGACTGTACCGCCGATGAATGCGTAAAAATTACGCATTTTTAGATATGCCGAGTATGATTATATTGCACGGAGGGAGAGGAAATATTTCGGGGATGAATTTTGCATTCGAACTCTGCACATTTGAACCCCGGGCCCGATATCGGGTTGGTTTAGGTCGGGCAAACGGTTGGCACCACCCAAAATGAGGTTCGCATTAAAAAGCAATCGTCGCCCATTCCACAACTTTCCAAATAGCTCGGAGCAGCTCTTTGAAAGAAGACAGAATGTGAAACAAGTACCCGTACACCGAATTACACGAAGGAAATGCCCTACCGACCATACATTCGGAATATAGCGCGAATTTACAATAAGTAACTTTTCTTTTAAGTAAACTCAATGATATACCAATTTGATGGAAATATCCTGACATTCCCACCGGCGCAATTTTTCATTAAATTGAAACTCTCATATATTGCAACTCAGGTGATACTTTTACTTCCACTACCCGCTTTTATGTGCGTAATGATTTGTGTCACCCTTTCTTATCCGAATTTACTAAGTAACTTTAATTTACTTTGCATGCAGCGTCAGCAGAAGATATCAAGGATGATTAAGAAAGGAAAGGGATCAAATTGGATTAAACAATCCAATCTATCGCCTATAACATAGTCATATTTAACCCCTTTACTTTTCTGTTTAACTTAACTCCAGAGTTCATATAACTTTGGTAATAAACTCGAAATTGACTGTGAAAAGTTAATTAAAACAAGACTTCATTGGCCTCAGTACAGGTTGAATAATATTCCCACATGGGCCACAGTGGAGGGTGGGTCAAGGTCGAGTTTGGGTTACACTACCTGCCTACCTTTCGACAGCGTACACACGTTTCCACAACAAATACTATATTGCTTAGAACGTGTCCAAACGTTTATTAAAGGGGTTGAAAATAGGATTTCGCCAATTCATCCCTGCGTATGAATGATATGTTCGATTCTAATTCCATCCTCCTCTGTCACAACGCCGTATAATAGCAAGTACCGTGGGAATCGGACGATCCATTGTTAGCATCATGACACTAAAGAACCACACGAAATCACTAAGATACGAAGTGCTTTCTGAAATATACCTCAATAATGACCATAATAAGGACATATACAATTCATTACGCCCATTTACTTCTTACATCAATATTGAAAATTCGATCCATTCAAAATACTTTTTATCTTTTACATTGTTTTAATACCTGTTTTGAATATTTAAAGGACTCGAAATAATCATTTCGATTATTTTGTTACTATTCCTTTAATGTTTTAACAAATTAAGTATTTTAAGATCCTAAATATTTGAGATTATATTATAGTTTCATAACAACGATAACTCGAAGATCTATCGTCACGTGTAGATAAGCTAACTATTTAATCGCAGGCAAACACTTAACCGTGACGTGGTTTAAGCAGCGTCTCCACTTTAAATATTCCGGGGATTTTCGGATGCCAGCGGTGCAGCAGCGGTTAAAGGAGGGTTGAACGGCGAACAGTGGGGGAGAGAAAGTGGAAAAAGCGAGAGAGGGTTGAAAAGGGGACCGGCGAACTTCCAACCGGACTACCCCTTTTGACTACCACCACGGCTATATTACATTGTGTATATTTAGCCCCCGGAGTGTGCACGTGTGTGTGTGTGTCCCGACTGGTGGGAGTCAGCCCAACAAAGCCCGTCGCTTAGCAACAGCCCAAATCCGCGGTCACCCCGCTACCACCCACCTATGGCAGAGCCGGTGCATCCCCTACTAGTTATTGTGTGTTCCTTTCTTACTAAGCCGTACCGATAGCTCGACTAATAGGCCGTTCGGTCAACACTACTATTATATTAAGTTAAAATCATTCTAACTTTGTCCATGTAAAAAGAATACTTAATCTGAAGGCGGATCAGGAGATGAGTAATGAAATTCTTACGTTTTTATTGTCATAACAGTTTGACATTTCGGGAAGATATATTTTCGATAACTTCGTGAGAAATGCAGAGATATATTTAAAACTCACGGTATTCAAGCTCGGACGACATTGCACTCTACATACAGAACAACCAATACATCAAGATATAACGCCTAACAAGTATCGGGGGCTTTAACAGTACACATCGTTGAGCCCAGACGTTTTAATGCACATCCTGAAAACCTAGGCGAAAGCATAGAACAAACCAACGAGTGAAATATAAAGAGACAAACGGCTCATGAATGTTAAAATATTTATCCCGCCCGCTCACACCTAGCCTGAGGATATGAAAATAATATGCGGAATTTATAATGAAATTTCCATTCGTACAAAACATTCCCCTTACACAATGCCGTTCTGTTCGGTGATATAATTTATAACACAAATCGAGAAACTTTGTGTGAATCCAACCGTGCACTCCGGATGATTCGGGACCACCTGACGTCGGCAACGGATTACGCAACTAGTGGGGATTGCCGAAACCAATCAATGCTGATCCCCGCACTAGCAGTCAAATACGATTTGAAAAGTTATATAAGTCGCAAAGCCGAAAGGTTTTTAACAGAGGTATATTAACAGAATTACTGCGGCGTTTAATGCAATTAAATTTCCCACGTTTCGGAAGTCCTGGACACTGGACAGAACAAATAAAAATAATTCGATTTCAGAACCTGGGAAAAATGTGTAGTGCCGCGCCTAGGAATCGTCGTTGAGGTCATCCAGCACTCGGAAGCTGGATGTCGTTACATTTTCTGTCACTTAAATTTTAAAACTGACATTGCTTTACGACGAAATACAAACGACGTTAACAGGCACGTAGTGCTGTACAGCCACACTCAACCATTACTCTAAGCACCATATGGTGACCAACATATCGTCTTTTATTTACTATCACGTGGGAAGTATGTCCACCTGACCAGTTAAAAGGAATTCAATTCGATTGTTGAAGATCATTTCCTAGGCATCCGCGCTAACGGGCTACCCGTTTTTTTGCGTTACGGCGTAACGAGCTGAGTGCATTAAACCAGAAGATTCTACGGAAAGTCGTTCAGTTAATCAGTTTATATTAGGATCGGAAGGAAAAGTATCGAAGTGAGGAAGGGGAGTTTCAGGAATTTATACGAAGTATGAAATTATCGGCATGAAAGGCGTCCAATCAATCGATCCCGATCCGCACTTGCAGACCCCCAACTCTGATATTATCGCCCTCAGCGATGGTTCGAAATATAATCACTGTAACAAAGCTTCCCGGGATGCGTATTCACCGACTGAAGCTTGGATAAGCGCGAAACCGGTCCAGCATGGAACCACAGATAAGCGACAGCGAGAGTGATGAAACAATAATTTCTTATCAGAGGCGATACATTACTGTTTTAACTGAAAGTTAATTTTTATAGTTTAATATACCTGTTTTGTGGTCTGCTAGGGGTTGGAATACCGTAGGTTCGTGGTGTTTCTGTCTCCTCTCGCCGGTTTGGTCTTTTGCTAGACCGGTTTCGGCTGCTCGCCATCTTAAGCGTGTGTCAGATTGTCGAATATAAGCGGATTAACAAAATCCAACCCAAATAAGACAAACATAATTCCCCAATAACAATAGCAATATGTATATATATACAACTGTCAAACACTACAGTACAAGTGAAAGTAACAGTGAAGTGAGGATGCCCGAAAAACATCCAAAGGACCAACAGTTACTAACACCGCTACTGAAGATGGCGAGCAGCCGCAACAGTCTAGCGAATGACCAAACCAGCGAGAGGAGACAGAAACACAGGAACCTACGTTAATTTTGATAGTTAACACTAGTCCGGAGCCGGTTTTGAGTCTCTGGGCGCGGTGAGATCGTCAGCCTCCCGGACAGTTCCGCCCCTAGGAGAGAAACGTTTCTGCCCTATCGGAACACAAAAGCGGTTCAGCAGGAGCCGGGGAGTGGGGAAGAAATGGGCTGTCGTTCGATCGGCGGATAATGACGCGCCCTTTAGCCCCGGCGCGTCTCTCGCTACCGGCAAACCCCGCCTTTTCAAATATGCCCGCCGCGCTAACTTTTTCCATTAGAAAATACGCGACCGGTTTTACCTCCATCGCGGTCTTATCCCAGGGATGGAGTGGGGGGATACTCTATCGCGAATAAAAGTAGAGGTGAGTGAGTCGAAGTAGGTATATCTAGAGATATGGGAAGAAATAGGTTGAACTCATTGAAGGGCAGAAATATGCAAATATTTGGGGGTTAGTCATGAGAGCTGGGAGAATAGGTAAAGAAACAGAACACTTATGGGAGTCAAAGAAATAGTAAAAGTTGGGTGTCATGAACAGGTAAGAGTACAGAAATGAAAAGAATTAGGGAACCCATCAAGGAGTATAGGTATCTATGGGAGAATGGTAGATTAGATCAGAGTGTAAGGACACATCAATAGGGGTATATGGTATATAAGGGAATGATACCGTTTTATATAGCGAGATTGAAATCCTGAAGCGGAGAGCAGAAAAAAGTGTTTAAAATATTTTCTTCCAGGTATCTCGCGATCGACAGTTTGTCGACCCCTGAGTTAAACAATGCAGTAATGTAACCTACTGCCGCTAGTCAGTTTATAATTTTATTCAGAGTCGGAAATAAGAAAATTAAGAAATCGTTAATATCGAGAGGATAATATAAAGTTAAATTGCAAATAATTATAATAGGTTAAACCTTAAAGAACGATGTAACTTGGGTTGATAGATCGGTTGATTTATCAACAACAACATAAAACGATGATCGTAGAAAGCTTATTTGAAGCTTCGATATCAGACCAAATAACGATTGGGGAATTAAGAAAGCCGACAACAGAGGGTTTAATTTTGCTTTGAAGGTGTCAAGATAGATTCTATAATACAGGAGGAAGCTGTGAACCGAGGCTTTATTAGTTTTGGACTGGCGGAATATCCCAATATTTCAGACCGAAACTACTCGGTCAATACGATGCCTTCACTCCCAGACTACGGGCAATGAAGGCGCCCTTTCCTTGAGTGAATACACACGGTGTACGCGACAGAAGGTTAATTGGCGGCGGTACTTGGGGGTTTACATACTTACGCACGTACAAAAATACGGACACACAACTGACCGAAACATGGTCCGGACACTGGCCGCCGGAACTACCGGGAGGAAACTCTCACATGAGATCACTCGCGTGATGTTATCTGAACGCCACTTTAGCACTCTCACTGTCACTATCCGTATCGGTATTAATGGTTAAGGGAGCCGGGCAGTATTGAAAGCGGAACTTTCTCACACGCTCACCGGAACGAAGTAAAAAATATTAAAAAGCCGTCACTATACATCCGGTGCACCGAGCCCGCAATACACCACCTTGCGCCGTGAACGCCGATAGGGGACTGGTAACTCGTGAAAAGGATTCGGGCCGTAAGCTCGCTTTCAGGGACGTTAGCATCGCTTACACGAACTATTTCGCTTACTTCATATTTGCTTCTATCAATCTAACGAAGGAATGCCTCGGACTCAATCAACCGACTGTTAATTATACTCTCGTTTATTTTATGCTGCCGGCTGTAGTGACAATTTTTCGAAAATATTTTCAGTCTTATTTTAGTCAAATTTCAAAAGAATACCCGTATGTTCCCTCCCGGACTTCCGAGGTTAACGAATTTATCAGCCAAGTTGAAGTCAAAAAATCAAATCTGTTATTTAATATGAAACTGGGTGCATCTAGAAAAATAGTTTACTCTCTACGCTTCGTTGTCTACAGAAAAGTAAAACTCAATGTATTATTCGAAAAGGATTTTGCTAAATATAAAAATACCTCTGCGCTACACAGTTCGATTCAGCAAGGCTTTTTTGTCCGTTGCACTCGGCAAGGTATAACGTTTAAAATATTTCCGACGCCAAATCGAATTTACGGTTATTATATATCGATTCAAAATTGGAACGGAATAAATTTCTCCGAGCGGTTAAAAAAGAAACGGCCGGGCTGTGCTCCGAACTCCGAGCGAACCGAGATAAGTGAGAACAAAGCTGCGTTATTTACAGAGGACTGAGAATAAGCGCTACAGTGTAATAAACGTATCGGAAGTGAAGCACGGGAAAACGAAACAAGATTGCGTACTAAACAGCGTAGTAATAGTGAGCAGTAGCACGGTTACAAAACGGGATGGGGGGTGGAGGATTAGTGACACCTGAAGTACAGACAGATCCCAATACACGGCGGAAATGTGTTCAAACCGCATTGACGATAATTACACAAAATGGACGGGCGGTAAAAATTTAACTACAAAGAAATTCACACTATAACACAGTGCCGGCACGATGCACAAATAAAACTAAATCAATTTTAATCTCGAATAATCCCCACCGTCAGTATCCGAGCGCACAGAAAAAAAGGATATTCATATCATAGCCGGGGCTAGCGACTCACTATTTATACATATATATATATGTTCCGCTATCAGTGATCCGGAGGCGGGCGGTGGCGCAGAGGGGCGCGAGGCCGACTGAAGCGAGGAGAGAGAGAGAGAGAGAGGGAGGGAGGGTCGGAGAGAGAAAGAGAGGAGAGAGAAAGAGGGAGGGAGGGAGAGAGAGAGCGGGGGCGGCATTGCCACTCGGGGGCTCTCCCCCACCGCGCAGCCGGCCGGCCAACCCCCACTACCCTCCCGGCTGGCTAATATACACCACGGGCAGCAAATAAAAAGAATTTTGAAGAACTTTAAGAATTGGCATTTAAGTAAATGCGCAAATATTCAACAACGAAATCGACAATAATACTATACAACTACTCTTCCGGGAGGTTTTCACTTATAACTATTTTATTGCTAGAACTGTAAAAATAGAATAAGCGACATTGAATAACCCTTCCTGTAAACTGGGTTGCGGTTACAAATATCTAATGGAAAATCTACAATTGCGTCCAATATTTAATGGAATTAATTATTGATGAATGCTATTTAACAGGGTCGGAGTGTTAGCACGGCTCCTACACACAATAGTAGTAAACAAAGGTTCGTCTATTTAATTTTATAGGTTTCAGTATTTTTCTTCAAATTATTTTAAACATAGCATTACTTAAATTTTCAGCCACAGCTATAAAAATATAATTGAAGAGACATTGAAATAGCACCGGTAACAAATAGGGAATTAACGGAGCAGTATTGGCTTTCCTTCAATATTTTTAATTTTATTTATTTGACATATTGGAATCACGTGACTGAATATGATACTAAAGTAGATTAGGTCATTAGCTCAAAAAATGGGTGGAATTAAGACACCTTTGGAATAACCATTTATTGTATGTATCTATATATATAAAGGCTCCCCTACACTGGGCCACCACCCCACAACATTAATAAGCTAACCCTAGTCCGTCTGTCAAACTACCCTCGCCCCCATGCTATGCGTCGAAAATCAACATGCTAAAACTCAAAGGGGTAAACTTGTGAATTAACCTAGCAGGTTCGAAACCGGTTCTCTTTAGGTTGGATTGGTCGAACTCCGACCTTATAGTAGGGAAGAAGATAACATCGCAAAAACACAAGGGCTAAGTTCTTCCCAATTTAAACTCAAACAGCATCGATGGGGACTAAAAATCCTAAACTAAGTGTTCGTAGCAACTTAAAACCGTACAAAGAATAATATAATATACTTCCAGAATTTTCGGAGAACGAGGTTTGGAATGCACCAACTATCGCTACCTTCAGTAGCGTCTCGTCAGTCGATTAGTGAGGCACTTAAGTATGCTCGCTAATCTACCGGCGGAACGCTGCTCAATATCTGCGAGAAACCGAAACCTGTCTAGTATTAGAACATTCCAGTATAATGAAGCCAACGTGTGCGAATCGATTAGAGGACGAAATTTGAGTTCCCCGAAGTTATTTAGTATTCAATCAGTCGGGTGGTACTGAGGAGTTTATTTTCAGACATGCGGAGCATTTTTGTTTCAAGGAACTAAATAGATGACTGATATATCCCAGATAAAGTTGCTGCAAAGCCATATTGAAACCGACGTGGACATAAGGCATAGAACTATTGGGTTCCACTAAGTTTTCCAACATCACTCGCAAAAACAGAAATTTACATGCCCCCATTTTACCCATAATTATAAGGTCGTACAATAAATGCTTTATAAAAAAAGAGTGTAACTCCCTTGTGACATATTCGAGTGTAACAGGCTACTTTCGAAGCTACAGAGAGTCCAAAACCTTTGCAGGTCTACAAGAAACAAAAGGGCAAATCTCTTTTTATTCCTATCATGCAAATACATCCAGTACCAGGGCAGCTTCGGCGTATTCAGAGCCGCTCAAGTACCCCGTGCGATCCCCTCATGGAAATTATGGTCACAGTCACCATCTTCCGCCCCGCGTGGGGGGGGTAGTCAAAACCCGGCCCGCTGGCAGATACCATAAACAATCCCGAGTGCCGGGTAAGGATAAGGCCACCACGCGCCATTTCACGCTCTCACGAAAGCCAAAACTCTCGGCAAAAAAACTTAATATTCAAAGTCGCTTTTCGACATAACTCCCGCGAGGGGGGAGGAGGGGTGCGAAAGAAAAAAAATCTATCGAACTCACCCCCTAGAAAGGACATTAGCGCTTCATCCCCTCTGTGGGGTCTGGCTGCAATGCCGAATTTATAATTGCTCCGGTACCGTGAATAAATAAACGAGCCAAGTACCGAGGCGTCAATATCCATACCTCGTTCACAGTTGATTTATACTAGCTGGTGTTAAATCGTACAAACAAAGAAAGAAAAATACTGACCCTGCATTAAGAAATATATTACTAGTCATTTTTGTATGCACATATCGAGGTGATACTCTTTTATAATCGACTGCGTATAATCTTGACAATTTGGAGGGTTTGGGCCAATTTATAGAAACGGTATAACATTCTGTGCGCAATTGCGATCTCCTGCCAGTTACACGCCGATTCGGCCTTACGCTAGACCGGTTACGGTCTCTCAACCATCTCCAGCAGCGAGACAGGCGGAGAACACCATTTCGATAACTGCCTCAATACTCGTGAAACCGAAACTGTTCTAGCGTACAATCAACTAGTGAAGAAATGAAAACATTTAATAAGAGATCACTACTCGTTCGATTCCACCGGGAAGCAAAAGGCAATGTCCCTGGTCAAGGTAAGGAATATAGCTGTGTATTAATAACATGGTATTAATTTGTGCCTTAAATTTTCCCTCATTTAAGGGAACACTAATGGATGAAATTTTTGAGGTGAATATATATATATATATATATATATATATATATATATATATATATATATATTTTATTTTTAAACATTTCGAAATAATTTTTTAATTTTTACGGTATCGAAAATGAATGTCGATCCCAATCGGGAACATTTCCACCGAGATTAAGGAACATACGGGTAGGCTCCCGTATATATTTTCAAGCAGTTTATTGACACTCGGCGAAAGGTGAACAGAAAACCAAATGAGGGGGAGGGAGAGATAGAGGAAACGCGGTCGCGATTGTTAATTCAAGTAAGGCCGCCAGCGACAAACCCGCCTCTGCTCCTGTTTACACATGCCGTTAATTATTCAAGAGAGGAGCCTTACAGCCCCAAGGAGACCGCCGGGGTTAAATTCCCCGTAAAAAGATTATTTACACCGCGTCACACAGTCCCGGGCATTAATAACCGCTTTTACCTCTGTCCCCGCGGGCGCAGAAACGACGCCCATTATGGCCGCCCAAGACGGTGCGACATTACACACAGAACGGGACTGATAAGAAAACAAAGCTAATATGCACCCAGTGTCCAATCTACAAACTCATGGACGAATGATTAAAATTAATGAACTACATGACTGAACGTTCCCTCCGGAGTCAGTTACTTCGTTAATTTTAATTTTTCTTTATAACCTGCTATAATCATCAATAGTTCAGCTCACCGAAACTGAGATAAAACAAATCACCGTAATTAGATCGAACAAAAGGACACGCCATAATTTTTTCTGTATTCGTAAGTAAAATACGTCAACCCTACCACTGAGTCACGAACTACTCAGAAAGTAGCAGAAAGGCAACCGCCTTAATGTGGAAATATTGTTTGTAGCGAGAACGCTTACGTCTAATAAGCGTTATGCGTTATCGGGGGAATAAAAAATTGTTGGATGAGTCGTGGAGGACGTGAAGCGAATGATAGATGCGTCGCTGGTACACTGGTCCCGCAGCTAGGTAGACATTGAGGTATTGACACTATAGACGTCAGTGGCACTCTGTTGATTTATTTGCGAAATAATCTTCCCTGATTTTAATATCCCAATTAGAAATAGAAGGCGAAGTAGTGATATCTGTATCAATTTTCCTAACAATTTCGTTACAAATGCTTCGTTTATCGATACTTCAGTTAAGTAATATTAATCAGCTTCATTGATTACCTGCACTAGAAACAGCGTTCGAACAAAAAGATACGAAGTAAATAAAGTAATAGTTCAGAAAACGGTTTCTCAGCATCCGTCCGACTTGAGCGCTGGCCGCAAGCGAGAATCGAAACTCACCTGAAAAAGAAAAACAAAAAATGCGTCACATTATGCCGGAAGAAAACTTTTAAACATGAAAATTAATACCAGAGCGGGACAAAAGAGGACTTTCCGCCCGAACTTGTAAAAAGTTCCGGGATTCAGCTCTTGTCCTCGGACCGCAGGAAAAAACTTCTCCTAATACAAAATTCAAAATGCTGCAATAAGATACATACAAATAAAGATATAGTTAATAATACATTTTAATAAGAAATATGATATTTTGCCGCTATGATAATACAATGATCTTAATATTGGTGATCTACATAAGCATATTGTAAAAATGTATGAGACTAGTGTATATTCTATAATACAGTAAAAAAGGTAGTTACAAGCATCTATCCTGTTACATAAAGAAGGCGTACTGAAGTCTACCACGTTTGCAGCTGTTACCAATATAACTTTTGCCCCACGCAAGAGTAAAATCGAAATATCGTTAACACAGCCGGCGCAATGTCCCCAATAAGAAAGCAGAATGTGGTCTCTTCAATTATAAAGGATATAATTAAATTTCCAATCGATGATATGAACACCACAGTGCATATTATACAGTTTAAAGCAAAATTGAACAGTCAAACGAGCCCCATTTCTGGAAAAGAGAATCTTCAGCTCTAATGACTTGGCAGACCTGCGAGAGAATATGCTATTTGCCATTTTACGTCTCCATTGAGCCGCTACGCTAGGCCGGCCTCAGCTCCCGAGCATCGTCGTTAGCACTGCGACAGTAAATTATCGATGCGAATACGTCCGCAGTCTGCCGACGACGCACTGTCGTCGAAGAGAAGCCGAAACCGGTCTACCATTGGACCAAATCACGACTGGAGATATAAGGTCACAAGACCATAGTTTATAGTTTAAAGAAACGATAAAAAAATGACAATGAGCTAATTAATCCGAAATATACGTTTTTAATACATCTATCAATAATATTTGCAGTCGCACAATACTGTCAACAATCATAACTCTCAAGGAAGTACTACTGCAGTAATAAGTAATTTAATACTATATTAAATACTTATTTAATTATAGTATTTAAGTAAGATTTATGCTTATCCCGATTCTTTAGAATTGTTTGATATATGCTCACTATAACTTAAAATTCCAAGCCTAACTCGTTAAGTATTAATAATTATTGAAAGCATCATTTTGGAATATCAGACAGAACAGAATGTTCCCAATGTGTCCAATTTTATTATAACTATATTACTCTATTGTACGAATAATTAAATCGTCTATACAGGGCAACGGGAGGTGGACAACCGAAGTTGACAGCGAACGCCCTACCCTCCCGGTTTATTTAATTCATTTTAACCGCGATTCATAAACTATGAAAGAAGCCCGCGTCAATTCAATCAGGAAAATCTAAAAGATGCAGGCCCGCACGCCCCTGTATTGCCGCAGGAGAGAGGACGGTGCGGAATAAGAACGCGAATTTACCGCGGTTCGGTTCGGAATATCGATCAGGGCGGGCGCGAACGCAGGAGCAGCGCGGGACGCCCGCAACGACCGTATTTCCGCAAATCTATGAAAATCGGACGTCGGGGGAAAAAAAAATGGAATATATTTTAAACCGATCCGCCAGAGATACACATACCGCGACGAACTTTCAGCACCTTACTGCGTTTCTGGTGTTCAAATTCAAGTAGGGTTTAAGTCCAAACCCTACTTACTCCTGACATCCCAAACGTTCCCTACAGACGCCTCAAAAGGAAGTGACCTTACTTAAATGTACCGAGTAAATAAATAAAATTAGAAAGAGCCAGAGGGGTTTCTCCTCCGTTATTCTTTACATTACCACTGTTAGTTTTGTATCCTTTATGAATTCTAATAGCAATGTTTTGTTTTGCAGTAGTTTTTCTAGGCTCTTCCTTCAGTTTTTTCTTCATGATTTATATTGTTCTGTATTTCTGTTTATAGTATTCCGAGGTCGTGGCGTTTCTTTTGTTTTTCTTAGCTTCTTATTTGTAATTTTGTTCCTTCTTTCCTGTTTTTCGGTCGTGCCCGAATGAAGAACGTCATAAACCTTTTTTTTTATCCCCAATTCCCGGGCATGTGTTTTTTTCACAACGATCCCCTATCCCCGGACAGGGTTTCCCCCCGCCGCCAGTAGACGTTGCGGACGCCTCCATGGTGGAATAGGACGTTCAAGGAGCACAGTTGAAAGTGCTACTGGAACGGTTGGAGCTCTTGGGTGAATATCAATCAAATTAAGAAAATCCGTAGCCCAGTCGGCGGTACATAATTGAATTTCACCTTTCAATAAAATACAATTTAACTGACGCCGGTGGCGGGGGGCAGGGAGGCGGCTCCGCCTCCGCCCAGAAACGTTTTCTGCTTTGCCGTCTTCGAGAAATTAATATTTATGCACGGCCAGAGGGAAGTGGGCTCTTTCCCTACGCTTTCGTTGGGGTCGGATTTCGATGATTTATGGCCCACCCAGACCGCCGGCCGGTCTCTCTCTTCAAACAGATTCCTACCAACGGGGAACGGAGGTTCAATGCGAATCTTATTCGGTCGGGGAAAGCGAGTTTTGGAAAATCCGACGGTTTCTTTTCTTTCGCCGACCATTATGTCGAACCGTAATCCATTCTAGACGGTCCGCTATTTTAAACGGGGATGCCCCCGGAATTACCTTACGCCACGGGCAGAACACTTATTGAGATTCACTGTCGTGTATGAACAATTCGAGTGAGGAAACGTTATTTCATAATGGCAAGCAGACAAACATAAATCGTAAGATGTGCGTTTTATGCATTATGAAATTCAAACTAACGTTTTTTTACATTTCACAGTCCTTGTGACGCCAGTCTCATACAACAGTGCAATTCTGCTGGAAATTACTTGAGATAAAAAATATTTAAGTAATGATTTGAGCCATTACAGATTGTAACATCTCAAATATATAAATATAATTCCAAAATATCAGAAAACAGGAAGAACCACGACCACTCAAACCTTGATCCAATGCCTTGAGTAAACTGTTCTTCTGTGTAAACTTCTGTGAGATGAAACCAAATTTGCCTAAAAGATCTGGGAATTCTGGCTTGGAAATACATTATGGCGTTTCGACACTTGTACATAATTGTATCGACTATTCATTAGGTCAAAAATGCTACTGATATCAGAACCGCTTTTTATCCTTAATTAAACTGAATTATTTATAAAGTCCGAGATCGCGGTCTATTAATATTCTCGCACTTAACAGAAGTCGATTCGTTATTTCAAAGTTGGGGGTCTCAACTTTCCCTCCGCCGTTTTGGAACGCCTCTTCTTAATCAGCGGCCCACTCGACGTTGGCTTTTATCGGACCCCGATATTTATGGCCTTTCGAGGGGACGAAAGCGGACACAGTTGAGAAGAAACACAAAACCCGACTATCCGTTTTTTGGTCCGGGGAAAGTCCCCGACCTGCGGAAAAACCGGATAGGGGGGGGGGGAAAGCCGGAACCGAATCTGAACGATCTCGGATACACAAAACGAAATTATCAGGGTGGAAATCCACGTCCCGTAAATGACTGTCGCAAACATACTGTGAAATATTTTATCTCATTAGAAATTCCAGTGCCACTGCATACGACAAACGGGACAAAGGTACAGAAAGAATGGAAACCGCTGCGACATGAATATTCATTGCTCTGTTATTGGTATAATTAAATACATTTTTATACTGACTAGGCCATTAATCATCTTCAGTGTTGAAGCATTTAATTGAGGATTCGATTCAAGTTGGTCGTCAAGAACTAAGCCCCTTTGTATATTTTATTTACAACAGAATAACATTGAGTTTTATTGACTGGACTTGAAATTATGACCGTTCGTCCAATTATTCCTTGAATTTAAATTGTTTCCGGAATATTCCCTAGAATAAAATTGGCACTGTATAAAAACTGATTTGAAACAAATATACAGAAAAAGTAACTGGGGCAGTGGATTTTACCGCGCGATAGGAATTGTCTTCGAACAATATAGGAACTGGTATGAACTGTCTCGTAACTGCTATGAATGCAAAATCCTGAAACCCCGGCGACAAAATGCAGGATGAATATCGGCCGAAAACGCATTTGTAGGACTTGATATTCATAGCGCGGACCGTACAATAAACCCGGCGAACGCGTATAACCATAATATATAAGTTAAACTGTGGCGCCTCTAGAGCCGACGGCGACGGTCTAAGCCCCGGGGTTCAATAACTTCGACAGGACAATACGCCGATATGTGCGCGGGCGACAGAAATTGCCGGCGGCCGCTAAGCCGGAAGCTATAACACGGACTTCCAAATAATACACTTCCTCGAAATACCTACAACCGCGTACAAATTATGCTGGCAAATATCATCCGGGTTAAACGCCTTAAATCCATATATAATAGAAAAAAATGATCAACAGGAAATTTTAAAGTTTGAGAGATGCACTTTCAGTGGATCTACAGGGCGTAACAAGGGATCAATAGACACGTATATAAGGTCGGCCTGAATATTACATTTGATGGAAACGTGTTCTGAACTTGAGGGGCGTGGAAGACTTGATACCCGAAGAGGTCAAAGCGGTAACGCAATCAACACGAGTGTGCCATTGCATTTTCCAAAAAATAAAAATGTAGTCTAACCCCTGGGGTTCAATAACTTCGACAGGACCGATATGTGCGCGGAAGACAGAAATCCTATAACGCTCGGAGTTCGGAATAATATGCTTACTCAATACAGCCCATGACTTACAAATTATGCGATGCTTTATACAATGAGAAAAATCAACTGGTCTAAAACAACAGTCAAATTTTGAAATTTGAGAGACGCATTTTCACTGGATCTATAGCTCTTAATAACATGTAAATAGGGTCAGACGGAACGTTATATGCAAGGGAAACATGTTCCGAACTTGACTGGGGACTTGAGGGGGCCAATGCGGCAACACAATCAACACGAGTGTGCCGCTGCACTTGCCATTTGTATGAGGGGAAGCTACCCAGCAGTCACCACAAGCAGAATTCCAGATGAAGTATACCAGAATCCCCCCCAACCCGATAAGATGCTCTAGCTCCGCGAGGGTGGAAATACATCTCCCTAATGGTTTAACAGGACGGAGAGCTCAAACGTCTCCGAATAATATTGTCTTTACATCATTACACAATAGGTAGCGTCGTTGTACAATATTACAATGAGGTTTGAATTCAAGGGACCTTTACGGTGCCTTTGAATCCACAATTAAGCGCGCAGAGTGTTACGTGGCCTAACCTTTCTGAATCATCCCGTTCGAGAATTTCCAGACTATAATTTTCTGACCTACTTCAGTCCAGCAACTCGTGGGCTCGAAACTTTGTTCAGTGCAGGAAAAAAGATTTGAAAATAAACAGCGTACAACGCACTGAAGTGAAATGATTTCCAACTCATCTTGGGGTTTTAGTCGGTGTGCCAAAAGGAGAGTACGTTTAAGGCACATTTAAAAAAAAGTTCACCCCATAAAAAAAAAGTTCGTCTCAAGATACTGTTGCACCGGCAAATCAAAATCAATATCTTAGTTATTTTGCGCATTTCATTAGTTCTTCCTAGACCGCCCACATGTCACATGTCGTTAAACGGGCGGTCTAAAATTATTTGTATCATCAGTCTAACATTCCCAGAACGGTGATTAAACAGCCAAGAAAATTAACTTGGGGAGGCGGAGGAAATTTATCTGAGCCAGTAGGGCCGAGTATGGCTTCCTTAACAGATGGGAAAGTGTAAATGTCAGCCGAAAATAGGGAGTAAGTAATTATACCCTCATCGTTCTACGATTTGTTCGAATACGAGAGATTTGACAATAATTATCTGATTTAACAAAAATTATGCCCTTCTCATAGTTGCCAGTTTAAATATCTCTATTACTTTAGAATCTATTTACCCATCTTTTTGTTTCAATAGTTCAGTGATACCGAATATATCTTATTCAAATACAAGTTAATATGTGTGTGTAGTATTAGTTCCCTTCAAGACTGTATAATGCGTACTGATTATTTACATGGAACAAGAAAAAAAATTTCTTTTTTTTGATTTGTGAAGGCGGCAGATGGTTGAGAGCAATTCCTGTCATACAGTCCAAACTGAACCACCCGGCCGGCCTGAAATGAGAAGAAAAATACTTTTCCGTAATAACGCGAACCAACACTGCCGCTCTAAAATGCGAAAACTTTTGATGATTGCAATTTGAAGTTTTCTGACGACTCTGACTGCAGAGAGGGGAAAAAACAACGGGCAGAAATCTGATTAGACGAAGGGAAAATGTCATCAAAATGCAGCGGAGGATAATTTATTAGGCACGACGTAAGGGGATAGTGACAAATCCAATGAACGCATTGGTTAATAGCTTTCTCTTTCCGCAAAAATTTACGGACTGAATTAGAGATGACCGTACTGAAGATTAGGAGAAGCCGAAAACGGTCTAGCTATTCTAAACTCTCGCACGGGCCCACTTCATTTAAAAACGACTCGTACGTATTGACGTACCTTTAAATAAGAAAGGTTTTTCATATAAATATAAAAGCCGGTATAATGCACCGGGTTCTAAATGCACAATTCATTTCCAATTGTATTCTCCCGGTCCGATCCCGTCATCTCATACCTGGCAGCCGACAATGCTCGTATTTTATACGGCTTAAAAAAACGTATTATTGAAGGAATTTAATAAAGCCCAAACGACCGGATTTTCCAATTCCGCCGGCTATTAACTGAACTCGCGGGACCGACGTCGCGGTGTTTTACGACCCCCCTCCACCCACGCGGTCGAAGCCTTCAGTGCTTTCATAGGCCGTAAAAACCCCCGTAGGCCACCAGGGGGGGGGGGCGAACAATAATTATTTTCGAAGGTGGTGAAAGATTATAGCGGCTTTAATCAAAAACCGGGGCAAAGAGAGCAGGGATATGAAATTAAGGCTGGGAATTTCAGAAAGGAATATACTTAAGATATATCTCCTGCGTAAACTCCATTGTCAGTCCTTGATTAAAACAAGGCCAAGAATATCAATCCCGACTAGCTGGGAACTGCATAAACTGATTGCACGAATCTACTAGGCCGTAAGTACTGCGAATTATTTATAACCTAATTTTAATAATGAGGCATGTGAGAGGGAGAGGGTGAGGCTATTGAAAATAAGCTGATATAACGATGTTTGGAATAGTTAATATTTCTATCAAATTCGGTGGAGGGTCCTGAAGTTATTGGAGATCCACTCATAAACATTCAAATTCGCAATTGGATTTGCAAACTTGTTCGGCCCACGGGGCTCGAAATCAGGTCCGGTCCCTCAGCGCTGGCAGCGGACCAACTTTACGTTCAATTACACATTATTATTGGTGACTTCAGGATTATGCAAGAAGAGAAACGCAATTACTCTCGCTATTTTCTGTCTCCCCCGATTTGGTCCCGTGCTAGACCGGTTTCTCCGGTCTAGAATAGTGCTAAATCAGGGAGAGGAGACTGAATACCACATGAGTTATGGATAATAGGAATATAACGCTTACAAGAAGTATAATTTGGTATTTCAATTTTGATGTTTCAAAATATACAGCTAGAAATAATACAGATAGGTACAAATTAAAAGCTTCCTTATATGCGTTAAGAATAACACGTAAAATTACGCCATTTTTATATTTATACGTCCTTGTTTTTTGATGCAGCGATAGAGTGGAGCACATTCGTTCAAATAGTTCGGCCATATTCCGATAGGGCTCACCTCTGTCTTGGCCGATAAGGCGAAACGTAAAAATAAAGGATACAAGACACGCGCAACTGTCTACTTAAAGATGAACGCCGTACATAAAGAAAAAGTAGAAACACACCTACTATCGCTCTCCTTTATTTCCAGTAAAAATGAAGATCTGCACAAAATTCCGAACTTACACAACTTTTCCATAAGGGGCTCGCGGGCGACGATCCGCCCTGAAAAATAGGATCGCTCAGGGTCGTATATCTTCCTCTCGGCAGTTTTACCGAGAACGGCCAACGCAAAAAAACGAGGATGGCCAAGTTTCAGGGAACTTTTTATTCCTTAAATATTCAACGGCGGGCAGACTCCCGACCAATCTTCGCCGAGGGGATGAATTAAAGCATTTCCTCAGCTCGAGCCACTCTCTATCAGTATAAAAGTATCTGTGTAAAACGAACTCAACAGATTCATATCAAACCTTTAAATTTGTTAGAAACTTCGCGCGAGTAAAAGTTTCCCTTTACCCTAGCTTCCTTCACTTATTGTAATCTCCGACTTTAAAACCTTCCAAGTTGTAATACTTTTTAATTGGTCTTCCTAAGCTACAGAGTATATACAGAATTAGAGTTTTCTCCATCGACAGGAGACAAATTAAATTGTTAATACGAAACTTGTTTTATCACTCTTAGATATCATCACATCTTGTTCCCTCCAAGAAAAATTTACTGAATCTGAAATCATAAGACAGCTGTAATTCGAAATAGGTTGTGTTAAAATATTAAACGAAGTAAATGAACTACGTGCAAAACTGTATTTGTGCAGAAACTACCCGGAATTGCGGAAGTAAACAATCAAACTCCGAAAACCCGGCGATCTCCTGATCGCAAGTTCGCCCATTGAGCTCCCCTTATAACAGGGGTAATCGGCTTTGACCGAGCCCCATTTTACGGCCTGTTTGGCCCACGGCCCCCTCCAAACGTTTCCAATACCTTCGGAGTCAACTGAAAACCGGGGAAAAAAATATCCCCTTTCCTGATGTTTGCACGTTAGCGCGGCGCCATTTTCGACGGTGGATTTTCGGAGGAGGCCTTTGTCGAGAAACAAAAAATAGGTTGTTTCGCCGTGAAAATCACAAATCGTTCTGCGGAGTATTAAAGAAAGAGTTGGGGCCGGATCTCCAAGAGCAAACTGGGCCCTATTTTGACACAGCCGAATATCTGGGGAGTACGAAGTATCGAGAGGAGACGGTATCGGACTTTAAGTGTCGGCGGTGTTTTGAAGGCGTGGTCGATGCTTGATTGATCCCCGGCAGCCGGGGGCTTACCTGGTGGTGGGGGTCGGGGGCGGGGGGAGCTTCGTGACCGGAATCCGGGACCTGTCGCCGCCCCCCCAACCGAGGTTTTTATGTTCCGGCCGTTCAAGAACCCTCCGACGTGCGAAAGATACCGCCCCGATCTAAATAATTAATCCCGAACCGACCATAGGGCTTCATAATTCACCTCAGAAATTAATTTCCTGGAAGGCTTGACTCCGGTTAGGGGGAACTCGCAAATTATAGGCGGGAGGGGGGAAATGAGGAGATATTTCGAGTTCTAAAGAACATAGCGGAAGTATGATGACACCAAACAGATGTAATTCATAGCCTTATATATTCAATTCATTTAGTAACTCAATAGCTTGGCATATTTAAGAGAAGTTCCCTCAATTATTATGATAAATCAACTTATTATATATATAAATACAATAAATGGTTTATTATTGGCCCATTTTTGCACTGTATGTATATTGAAACAATAATTAAATAATCGAAAACAAATATTAAAAAATATTGGAAATTTAAAAGAAAGACAATTTACGATTTATACCTTTTATATCATGGCAATTTCCTAATCCACGAGCAGGAAAAGGAACGGATACAGGGTCGCACCGAAATGGTTCCTGCCTTTGCCCAAAGATTGCAGTACATTTGCCGCCCAAGTAGTTCAGGAACTGCCCGACAGAATGCACTCCACGCTCAACCTATCTGAACGGACCTCAACGCCTAATACACGTTGCTGATACTATCACTTTATTACTGTAATACAAATGAACGTATATTATTACCGTCTTATATCACGCCGAAGAATTAATCGAAGGGGTCTGATGATCCCGGAGTCCCACATAGCTAAGTTCGCTAGTGAATACTAGCGGTTAAAGCAAACCAAGAAAGACGTCGTTAATTTGAATAACGAATCGCGTCAACATAACTGTCAAATGAAAAAGTAAGTAGTCCACAGAGGAGACAAAGTCAAATAACCTTCTATGAAGCTCCATGAATTCTTGTACAATAGTCCACAGTAATAATTATTGGTTCCACAAAAAACCTTTAATCAGACTTGTCCTGGAAGTGATGAAATTAAAAATATGCTTTCATAGACTATTTTGGACCTCTCAGTGAGAGATACTGCGAGTGCAAATTTCAATATAAATTGACAAGATAATAAATCCAATAAATATTTGCTCAACGGTATAAAATACACGCTCTTGACTGCCAAATGTGAAATGGCACGCAGAAAAAATTTCGTGCGTTTTTCAAAACGGTCCGTCGCATAATATTTGACAAAATGCTTACTCTCGGATGCAACACTATTACGCGTCTCGGGCTGGATTGAGATGTCACGATGATAAGGAAATACATTGCGGCATATACACTAATAAGAAAGGATTTGAAAAGCGGCAGGTAAGTCTGGGAAGGGACAAAAGAAATGGGACGAATAAAACAGAATATATCAGCCGTCATTAAAGACGTCGGACCAATGTCAAATCGTATGTATACAATTTTTCAATAATTGTTAACCGAATATCGTGAATTTCCTTAAGACCAAATGATTGAATATATTTTTGGCTCCATACTTCCTCTGTAGGTGGGTCCAGAGTCCTCGGAGAACACGGACTGAAGGAGGGACAGTACAAATCAGACTGGATCCAAAGGGGACCGGGAACACAGCTTGCTCATGAATTATACAGAGGGTAAATCGCCGTCCTCAATTACAATGGCCGAGGGAGGAGGAACAGGGGGCCGGCCAAACAGTGGACTGCGGTCGTACCAAACCGCTTCGAATCAACCGTTGGCACACACACCCCTATTTTCACCTACACATGTCTTTCTAGTGATTACCGTAACCGTTCTATCTGTAAGACGTCGAAATTAGGACAGATAATTAGAAAAAAATATATATAATCAGTAAATCGGTAATCAGGGAAAGCCATTCGAAAGCACGAAAATCTTTTAAGTTCAAAATCGAAGTCAAAATATTATATAATTCTTTCTTTTGTTTGTCTACAAATAAAACGCAGATATAAAAGCTTTACAATAGGAAATTCATTGATTATGCTATAAATGTATATTAACCCTCGTATTATTTAATGTTTAACCGCGACCATCGCACCTCAGGGCTCCGGTTTACCCTTAAGATGAATTGCAGTAGAACATTCGTACGGATTCATCAATAAATTAACAGAATGTCCTGTCCTGATAGAATGTTTCATTATAAAGATCCGTAGATTTAGACCGTCACTCTCATTCGGCTGCTCGCCAGCGTCAGTATTATTCCGACAGAAAATTATGAGATTGGCCACGATCCTCTCCGAGGTGGAAGGTGGTCGAAAATTAACGCTGCATCCGCATTTGGCACGCGACTGACTAATTTACTGGCTGCTGGCGATGGCGAGAAGACGAAACCAAAATGGAATCCCGGTGACTGTGTATAACTCACGGTCCAGTTTCATGCCCTTCAACTTCGGCTGAGGGACCGAACCTGATTAGGGGGGATATAACCCCCCGTGGGAAAAAACAAAATCGGGAGAAATTTGTTCCCATTATCTTCCCTCTTTTTTTTCTGTTGGCCCGACCGAGATGGATTGCCCGCAGAGCATTTAATTCCGCCAAACACCTGAGTCCAAATGACGATACCCCCGAAGCCGCCCGCGGCTAATCTCGTTTCCGTTGAGATTTTAATCAAGACGAATCCCCGCGAATTTTCCTCCTCCGGGCCGGGGAAAAACGCTGTTTCCTTAACGTCAAATTTTCCGATATTGTTCAACCCCCACCCCACGAGTGGGCTGGTGGATTACTCATTTACTTAAAGTGCGCCTTTTATAAATGCTGAAAAAATTGCGGTCTTAAATTCGCTGTATTTATCAATCTAAATAGATTGGCATATGTAATATTCTCTCGGTACTGCATAGAATCTTGCCTTTGGAAAATCCCCCTCGGAAACGTGAGCGCACTAAACGGTTTTACGAGTGGAAAAACACTCCAAACCTTAAATCGGAAAGGAGGCGATAAAACCAGTACTACATTCTGAGCCCTTTCCCTCTCAATCTTCTTCATCCACTTCTCTCATTTTCTCAGATCCATTCTTCGTAGGCGCATTATATTATGCTGGTTCGATTCCACCTCTTCGGTGTAATCCGTGAATAGGTTAAAGAATACAATATCGGGACTGATATATTCGTTAAAAACATTAGTCCGTGGACGTAAACTTTGCCCAGTTATAGGGTTTGATATACTATTAGTCGAAATATATTACGATTAGAAAATAAAATACTTAAAAAGAATACACATACGTAGAGTCTGGATCGAACGTTTTCTTGAAAGACCATCTCAAATAAATTTCCAAACTCACCTGGAAAAGAAAATATAAATTGTCAGTAATACAAATATAGTTGGGGAAGTACAGTTATAAACTTAGAATACTAAACGTTTTAAGGAGTCACATATAATTAATTTATGACTAGGATAATGGTATAATTAAAGACAAGAGGATAACAATGATTCTTTCGAATTCTCTCTTGAACATGGGCGACCGATAAGATGGAGCGCAACTGTACTGCGGGGTGAACCAAATTTATTGTTGCAAATTAATATAAAATTTCGAAACAATTCAACATCCCTACGTCTCGCGTTGTCAAGGAATTTCTATAAGAGCACACAACATATCCTGTCCTTGCAGTGATGAACAAATCCACGTGCTGTTCATTCACCGGAATACATCTCGGCGGGGAATAGTCTGCATTCCGACCACCGCTATCTAAACTGTAACGCTGACCGAAACTGCAGTTATATTAACATTAATTCCTCTAATATCTCCGCATCCGACCCACCATAAATAATTTAGTTAGTTCCTTACGTTATTACGTTTATAATCTAGCTATGTACTTCATGGCCTTGTTCTGGGTAGGTTATTGTTCCAAACCGGCATAGACGAACCTGAAACGCACTCGGTATGGCTTTAATGGGTTATGAAGCCTAAAATAGAACCCGAGAGGCAAATTAAACAAATTATGGCAATTATAAGACGTATTATGAAATTAAACGATACGCATTACGAACGGGAACATGCCAAATTACACCGATTTTTCATAAATCCAAAAACATAAATCATCCCAGGGGGAAGGGGGGGCCGATATTTCACCGGCCTCACACATTAGGGGTCTAGCATTTGCCAGACTGTCATGTCCGACAAGGGGTGGAAGGTGGAGAGGGACCCCTGAGGAAACGTGAGGGATGAAAGAAGGTGAGGGGAGTAAAAAACCCTCATTTCCTCCAATGAGAATTTATGTAGCAGCAAAAGCGTTCATGCATCACCAGGAAGTTAAAAAAGAAAAGGGTCCCCCCCCCCAGGGCCAATATTTGCATTAGAACCTATACCGCAGTAACACCTCCAGAAAAAATGGCCCCACAATAATAAGATTAATTGAGGGGGTCGGCAAAATACCATGCTAAATTGTACTCAGATCTAAACTGAGAATTACACACAAAAGCAATGGCTTTGGTTTAAACAGTAGCTACGGCTAACGGTGAACCATCATCTTAGATTAGGGCGAGAAAAAATAAACGGGGGTTGCTCTGAATACACACACACGCAATTTTTTAAACAAACACACTGCACAGAAAGGGTGCACACGACAGGAGGGACTAAAGAGACACTAGCAACGAGCCAGGGAGTCACACCCCTTATATAGGGGCTGCTCACGACCCCAAGGGGACTCGGTAAGTTTGTTACTTCGCGTGCGGCAGCCCATTAGCCTTTACAGCTGTTTCACTTACATAGATCCGACATAGGAAAATTACGGACTTAATCTAACTTAACCTAGCACCCATAGGACGGGCTCATTAGGCCCGCGGGGGGATTCGAACTTCTCTACAGCTTTGTTTCAAAAGCCCTCTTATCCATGTAGTGAAAATTCTACGAGGGATATTGTAGGGACGAAAAGTGGGGGAACGAATGAAAACTGGCGCCCTTTTAGGAAATAGACAACTGAGGACAGGAAAACGAGGCGGGCGGTTGAATAATGCAGCGTACGGGGGAAGAACCGGGAAGAATGATTGAACAGACAGAGCCCCGAAGTAGGGGCACCGGACCAGCTAACCCGGCAACTTTAGAACCGATTTCGCCATGTTTACTGGCGATGGGAGAAACCTCGCACGGGGAAAACTTTATACAACGCACATTTGTGGCAATCACTTCCTGCTTAACATGTTCATAATCTTACAAATATATAACAGCAGGGAAGCGAGCAATATAAAATAATTAAATATATTATATATAAATTACAGCGTGAAAATTAAAGTTTATCTGATGGACGCTCCTCGGGAATTGTTGGTCTTAAGTATTTAGGCCGGGGCCCTACAAGGGTAATTAAATCAACGACCGCACCGGGCCCTATCCACACAGAACAAGGAGTCTCTCGGATGGACGCCTGTTCGGTGAAATGTGTTCCGCTTCAACCCTAAAGCGGTACATCGTTTCGAATATAAGCGGTTTCGAGGGTGACCGCAGTACCCATTGCAGAATTTTCAATTAAATCCCCCTGTAGTATACTCAACGACACGACGCCGCTAGTGAGTATACTAATTTCGTAATGTGTTCCCAGACCGATGAAATAATTCCTGATGCGGTTTTTAGTTTCGCGCTTTTCCATTCCCCGTCTTATTTAAATGAAATAGCGTTTTGTAAAGTCCCGTCCCTGTAAGAGTAGTTCATATTTGAATTAGGATCAGTTAATCGATTTGGCCAATATGGATCGTTATTTGATAAAAGATTTATTTTGCCTCGTCTCCGGTCCGTGTCTCCCCGTTAAAACGAACTACATGTATCGAATTACAGCCATTGTACATCAGCCCCTCCCCCATACCCCCATGGGGCCGGCAGATTTATGCACCGGCTGAGAAAACAAGTTGGCCGAAATGAACTGAGCGGGGTAAATTATTGGCAAAATGCGTGTACAACGGAAAAACGGGGACCCAACTGCGAAAACAGGACGCCGGCGGAACTAAAAAAGTTCCCGTCCCCAAAGTGCTGTACAAGCCGAATTTATTTTACGGAATCGGACGCAGAGGGCCAAGCTTTGTTGGGAACGGCCGGATCGTGAGAGAATCATTACGCTCTTAGAGCCTAATTTATTAATAAGTAACGCCGAAAACTGTACGGGCGGTATAGGCGGGCGGTCATTCGATGACTTAACTACTCCAACTGGACGATAGTCTCTTCGAAAGTACGGTTCTGATGAAGCTGACCTTTGGTTGCATTCTCGACCCAGTACAAAAATCAGCACGAAACGACCAAAGTTGCTAATTGCGTTGTATAAACAAAGAATACAAAAAAGGACAGAAACGCGATAAAAACCCGACCTGAGTTTAATCGGGATCGAAAGGTCACGGATTTAGCCATCGGCCGGGGCCGTTGAAAAGCCATCAATTCGCTGGTCATTTGTTACTCCGAACCCTGTGATCATCCAGAACGGATTCAGAAGAATCGGAGAACAATTCAGGCGCGAACAATTAGATAAGCTTTTTCCCGGTTGAAACAAATTTCAGACGAGCCCCAGAATCCAAAAAAGTATATACTGTATTGACTATAAGAACACATGTAACGTATTTCTCAACGCGTACTCGCGCCCTCTGAAATGCTTCTACGATGATGAACTCAATTCGCAATCGAACGCTACAACTGAACACAAGCGTTAGTAGACACGCCCCGAGCAAGGGCAGAGTTAAACGGATAAGAGTGGCGACAAATGAACGCCGAAAGGCTGGGCGGGCGGTAGAGGCGGGTCATTCGCCAAGACGGATGGAAAAGCTCTCCTTGAGGGGGAGTAGGGCCAGGTGTGAATTTCACCGACGCCCGGACGCGCGCTCGGGCAACGCTTTCGAACGCGCGCACAAGATCCGGGCGGAGGCCTAGAACATATTTCAAGTGGGGCCTCCAACACAGCGAGAGCAATATTTCAACACCCAGATAAGGCCCCGTCCGAGGGTCCTTGTTATCCGTCCCGTGAAATATCTCGCGTCTTGTAACAGCGTGTTTTGCCGCTGTGTACGCCACTCCTTTGAATACCGGCAATACATTCATTTATTTGAAGATGCGCCGGACGAACGTCGATTGGTAAATATGTCTGAACCACAAAACAGATGCGGACACTTAGGCTCGAAGTCTATTACATTTGGTACTATCAGTATTGAGCTCCGGAAACGTCGATCTCTAAATTGACTTGTAAATGCGAAATAAGGAAATGGTAAACATTTAAAGATAAAACATACCGTGGTTGGGGCCTGAACGTATGGAAATAAAGCATCGGACCTGGAGCATAGATGGCACGTCAGTAGGAGTTTTTCGAGGTTTGTGATAAGGCAGAAGCACAAGTCACAGTTACTGTGTAGCTCAACAATTTTTGGGGGAGGAGTATGAATCCCGAATTAAAAATATCCAGCCTTTTGATAGTTTTCAACAGTTTTATTTCCTATATCTGTTATTGTTTATACTCGTTAATGTTATATCGTCTGGCAAATACAATTTCTTTAACAGCCGGGACACGTCTGATAAAGACACACGGTCGACAAATAGACTGAACAGTTTATTGGTTTAGGGGTAGTAAAAAGAGAACAAGAGGCCCGGGCGGGGAAAGAAGGAAACTACTATTTTAACCCCTCTCCTCCGCCCAGTCGACAAACAAGAACCGAATAGCAACGAAGAAATTTGCGAAGTGTTTCAAGTGGCGGGGGCTTAGCGGGTCCCTTTTTGGTTCTGTTTTTTCCCCAAACGACGCCTCCTCTCTTCCCAACTCCAGTTATTCAACTTCGGGGAACTTGGAGAGAATTCGTTAAAAAATTCTCTCGACCCCCCCCTTCTCCCTCCCCGCAACATCCTACACCCCACGAATGGAGAACCACAGCAGAGCATGAGTTTATTTCCCGAAATTCGGGTCGACCGCGAGGAAACGAATGCGGAAGAGAGGGAACTAGAAAGAGCTAAATGTGAAGTCCTCCAAGTGATGGATTTGCGATATTAGTTTTTAATTTATTCAGAAGATGCGCTAACTAGTCCATGATAATGTCATTATTGTCTTTTTACGATTACGACAATGCCCTGGAGCAAAGAAAGTAATAAAAACTAAGAACAGGTTCATCCATCGCCTAAATTCGGACAAGGTAGCGGGATTGCACTAGGAAATGGACTAATGCACTTAGTCCGAAAATATTTGGCGACATTATTTTTACAGGGACATTTTGGCCGGCGAATTATCGACGGGAGAGATAGGCGGCGGTGTTTGACATTCAGGACACGGCCGATACCGAGGAATGGACGCGGCGAAATGGAAATGGCGAAGTTGTGACCCCAAAACTGCGAGCCCTTTTCGCCACTTTGTCCACGACGATCGGACTCGTCCGATGTAACGGGTCGATAGCGGGAGTGTACCTCACTAATTTACCGGCGATGGCGAGAAGCCGATTCCCTTTTGACGGTACACACGCTAACCGGAAGTCTCCCTGATGCCCTTAAACAGTAAGCTACGGAGACTAATCTCCTGTGAATATGAACTCAACTTCAATTATTCACTTATTAAAGGCTTAGCGTTTGAGGGCATCAGGGGCAGGATACGAATTTCCTTCAATTAAAACTTGTACTAATTAATCTACAGGATCTGCAAGGACTTTTTTTTCAGGTCATTGTCTCGTCCGGCGAGCATGTGTGAAAGTTTTGCTCTCACGAATGCCTAGGGGGTGGTTCTTTAATGTTTAATTCTGAACCAACTTCGTCTTTACGTGGGCTCATTCCTCCTGTCGCTTACTTCCAGCGAATCTTCGTCGGGGAAACTTTTTCTCGTTCCCTCACAAAAAGGGCCCTATACGCATCCCGCCATGTTGTCTACGAACAGTGGGAGCAAACTTTAATCCGCTCGTCCGTAGGCTTTGGAATGCCGGGGGAAAAACCCGTACTTCCAGAATATATAACAAAAGTGAAGTGAGCGATACAAAGTAATTAAATATAGCGACGAATACAGTGTAAAACTAAAGTTTGTTCAACGGGACCCCGTCGATAATTGATACTCCTAAGTATTAAGATGGGGTCCTGCAAAGGTAATTAAATCAACGACCGCACGGGGCTTCTCACTGCAAAACAAGTAAACTAGGATGGACGTTCGGTAGGGTTCCGCTTGTATCCTAAAGGGGTACATCGTTTCGAATATATTCCAATTCCAGAATTCAATTTTCAGAGAAAAGAAATACATGACATTGTTTCGAGAACGTAGTTTCGTAGTCGTGAACTCGGGACTGCGCCGGAGGGGAGTAGTAACACCCCGGGAATTTAAGAACATGTCCGTTTTCGGGTGGGATTTTAACGAGGTTAATGCCCCCCCCCCTTCGGGGCTCGTCCCCGAGAGACAGAATGCCTGATTATGGGGGTGGAGGATCGGTCCAAACCTCCTAATGACGACGTGACCCCCATCCCTAACAGCATGGGCGGTTCGACACGCCCCGCGGAACAGGACTAACGAGGCCCGGAGGATCCGAACGGCGGGAAACGGGGGGCAGGAAGAAAAAAAGAAACGGGCAATACCGGATTAACTAATTAAACAGCGTTAATACCGCTACCTCTTCTACTTTCCTGTCTCAATTAGATTTCGGTCCGCGGAAAGAGATAGCCCAATTGTCTGAGCGCTGAAAGGACTATTCATCCTATTGGACAGCTTGAAATGAGTTCGGCTAACGTTTGTCGAAGTTAAAGCGCGGGCCATTCCAAAAAGAAAAGAATACCTTTTAAAGGGACTTTTTCATTCACTCAAAATGCCTTTTGAGGAATTCTTCCGTGATCGGAGTTTGTAATTTAAAAATATTACGCCATACACATTTTTATATTTAAACGTGAACGGGAAAAACAACCGCAATTGTATTTATAACTATAAATTGTTGATTTACAATAAATAAAAAAGCAAAAACAGCTCTATAATCGGTCATTTCAGTCAACTAGGAAATCTGTACGTGAAATCAAATTGAAAGACCCTGCTATACATTGTTTTCTAAAATTGAAAAAAGACGTAAACTTCAAGACGAAAACATCACCCGACTATCCGCCGCGGGAATGGTTCCAGGTTTAATCTAAAATTTAATTCCGGGCTAGAACGCGAAAAAAAGGCGGTTTCGAGAGTTAGGGGCGGGGGAGGGGGGCATACCTCCCGCTAAATCACTTCCCGGCGGGAGGAGACCGCGGCAGTTTAACCTCTGCTTAATTTTGCATAAAGTCGTAAACATTGAAGCCCCCGCCCCTCCTTCACCGGCTCCAAGTTCAAGTTTGCAGCTGCAATTTGGGCCCGACGAACCTCCCTCCCGGAGTGTTCAATCTGGGAGATTACCTACCTCACGGAGGAGCTCTGAAACCGATCGGGGCCGCCGGGGGAAAAGCGGCATTGAGGGAACAAAAGGACGCGTCCGAAGGGGCGGTAACTCGGGGCTAATAAAGACGAGAAACAGGAAGCCGTAAATGCCGCCCGGACGAGAGGAAAAGGCGGAGAGACAGAGTAAAAACCCCTTACGAATGAATTCAAATGAAATATCTTCCCTTAGCCAGTTTTCAGGTGTATTTTTTCCCTAAGGTTTCCCTAAGGTAACAAACGAATTTAGCTGCACAATCGTCTTAAGTGTAAGACGAGCATGATTTCATTTAAAATTATATTAAACTGAAATAAATTTTTTATTGACAACTTAATGCCTAGGTAATATAGTAAGAGCGGGAAGGCCTATAAAATGCTTAGCGGTCTACCAACCACATCGTATTGAAGAATGATAGAAGAAGCGAGTGCATGGCAGATTGACCGCAGAGTACAAGAATAAAGCAGCATTTCGGATAAGCGATGGCTTCTTTCGGAACAGCGGCAATTTCGCGAGACCCGAACTCAAAATGGCCCCCTTAATAAGGGTGGTAAAGGAGTGGGGAGACATCAACGGAAAATAAGGGCTCGGCCAGGGTGATTCTTTTTTAGTGGTCTCAATGGCCCCGTTTATCAAAGTTAGCGCGGTAAGCCGTTTTTGTTGTTTTCCCACTTTCAAATTGACGCTATTATATTTTTAAACAGCTATAAATTTAAAGAAGGCAAGGGAAAAAAGTTCTCTAGACTAGCCTTAATACAATACGTCAAATTAGGCTACTACACCGAGAAGATCTTACTTCGTTCAAGTTTATCTTAACTGGTATTTTATTTTTAAAATAATAAGCTTCGTGCGATACTTGGGGCTTTGTTCACATATGACGAAGGATTATTTTTTCTTGACTGCGAATCGGAAACGTTAAAACGTGCTCAATATACTCGTTATATTATGAAGAACAAACTGGGCGTAAATGAATTTTCCGGGTCGGAACCGTTTTGGGAAATGGAGTAACAACGCAGAAACACAGGGTCGGTAGGTAGGGGGGAAACCAAAGGAAACTCGGTCTATTTATTGGGGGAACAAACAGAGGGGGACCTCCCCCAATTAAGGGCCGTGCCCAGGTCGGGTCCACTCCTTTTAATCTCCGCACAAATATAGAGTATAATTAATTTCATTATACCGTATGACCCTTGAGGGCCACTCCACAGAAGTTTACGTGCCCTGTACCGAGAGGGAGTTAGTTCGGTAAAACTTATTTGAATATTTATTGTATTTAAATATTGGGACGAATTCCACTATTCCTTAATTTAAATGATATTAAAAAATCTGAGATAACAAAGCGAGGGATTCTTACTCCGACTCTGAATCGGCGGACAGTCAAAATTAAGGACTTCAATTTAACTGAACTTCTGAGGGGGGGGGGAAATAAACGGTCCCGAGTTCAACAGGAGGCCCAAAGACTTGGGACGGTGTTCAAACACCATCAGGGCCGGGGGACCCTGAAAGGAGGTTAATATGGCCGGACCCCGAGCTTTTACGGCGGCTATCAACCCTTTCAGACAGATCATTAGAACTGCCCAGCTTTCTATGTACAGGGGATAATATTAAAGGCACAGAGAGGGTTCACTAAAATTATTACAACTGGTCTGTATACGACTAGCTGACTCAGTAGCAAGAGATGACCGGGGAATTATTAAGCCCAGTCTCTCTCTTCACTTTTGTAGTGATGTTCCTCACGTATATAAATGATTATACATCCTACTAATTATTTAGATGCTTTTTTGAAGTACCACGATTACAAATAAAAACAACTTCAGGAATATAAAAGCAGAATAATAAAATGTATTTATAATAAAGTTAGCTTGAAAATCCTGTATTTAATTAGCAAATGAAATAAGCTGAAAGGAATACGAATAAAGGACGACTTTCCCAATACTTAATTGACACTTAGCAATAATCAGGTAGACCTTCGCATTCCTAACTTTAATCATAGTTGTGTGGGAAAGCATCTGTAAATTGATGCACAATTCCAATCAATTAACGCTCCATCCTGCATGTCTGAGGAATGAAAAACAAATTTTCGTAATTGTCGTAGAAAAACCGCATAATTAGAATTAAATTATTTTATTTATAAACTCTTAATAACGTTACCCTACTAACCCTATTTATGTAAATCTTTACTAGTTTCAAAACCCTAAAATAAAAGACTGGAAAAGACGAGAAAATGGCGCTCAAATATTAAAATACGAAGACATATATTCTGCTCAGACTTGGGGGACAGACTAAATATAAATGGACCGCCCCATAAATTAAGGGTCCTTCCGAGCTTTCAAGAATATTCCCTGTTTAAGAGGTCACACTTCGGCTTGTTCTAGGGAATGCAGAGTTTTAAGGGAGGTAGTGTATTGCAAATTTCCTGTATGGAATTATACGTTCGATTGTTCTTCTCAGAATTAAATTTGAAATCAGAATAGTAAGGGCAGGAACGGGAGTACCATCAAGGGTACATTCGTTTTATAGAATTCCACTATCACTAAATGTAATTTTTTTAAATTGTAGTTGTGACAAAACAAAAAAAATTAAATTAGAAATAAGGGATCATGGGGACAGAAAAAAACGTTCAAAGTAGCGGTAGTTGTGCGTGAAGTACCAATTCCTTTCCTTTAACTAGGGTCGCGGCAATTATCAAACAAAGGCATCGCACTACACTGGAACTATTATTCCCCGACACTACGATAGACTGTGAATAGAAGCGGTCGGATCCCTAAATAAAGGGGGCCCCCTATAAGACCCCAAGTTATCAAGAGCAATCCTCGTCCTCGTCGTGGGAGGTACGTCAGTCAGACGTCATTGGGGAAAAGGAGAGACGTTTAATCAGGGCCGGAGGAAACAGAATAGTGCCGCCCTTCCTCTCCGGTTTAGACTCCAGAGATCCTCCGAAATTACCCCCCAGGGAATATTACCGAGGGAAAGACCTATATATAATCCTCTTCCAAAAGAATAGAATAAATCGTCGGTTGTGCCAGAAAAAGTAGCATCGGCACAACGAATATGCGCAGGACCACAAAATACTGCTTACTAAATGTGCCAGAAATTAGGACTCAATCAACTAAGTAATAAGTGAACTTAATAATTGAGCGACATTTCTTCTGACCGAGATGATTCGTAAAATCGAATGTGCGACGCTCCCAATAGATCCTATTACAAAAATTGTAATTATAATTATAATAAATGGACACTAAAGGAAAATCCAGGTAATACTTAATATTCCGGAGCAGATAGGATTCTAAAACTGGAGGGGGATTAAAAAGTCTCATTTATCAAAAATGCATCAAATTTTTAACATTTCCTTTGAAGAATTCTTTTTGAATTAATTAATACAATTTTATACACGGAATAGAGAAGAGTTCTAACCGTTTTGATAAGGGCTACATTAAATATTAATTCAAGTTTTAACATTAAACACGATTGAAGCAATTATTATAATGTACAGAAATTAAATTATTTATTTATTTGAAATGTATTTAATACTGCACGACACTATGAAAACACTCCGCTACATCCGTTTTGAAAATACTTTCACTTGCAACCAAGCTTTCAGTCACATTGATCAGATCAGTCCTTCAAGAAGTTTTGTCGGAATAACTGATGCATTATTCAATGTCTGCGAGAAGATTCTCGAGAGGACTACGGGAAACCGCTGGCGTAAGCGGTGAAACGAAAGCCCAAATTGCATTAACACTTAAACGATATCACACGTCCAGCCCCGCACATCCAGCGGGAGGGGTACATACATTTGTTACTTCGGCATAAGTAATATTCGGCTACTTTTATTGTCGTGATAATAAAAAAGAGCCATAAAGCGTGTCGCAGTCGGAATGGTCTCGCCCCCGGCCCCTTTCCAAATAACCAGACTTAACTGCAATGTTTCCTCCAAAACTGCAGGGCTCCCGGCAACAAGGTACAAATGTGTTTAAATTTTTTCTAAACGTCCCATAAAAACCAGCCTCCTTAGGATATAAATTTGACGACGGCCGTACGGCGAACGCCACTTTATATTTTGAAAACGCATTATTTTTAAGTCTGTTCGGGCCCCATAAATCGTATGGACGTTGTGACAAGGAGGAGAAAATTATTCGGAGAAAATTAACTTAATTACTCCATTAGGCTAGCCCACAAAACAAAAATTCTGGCTAGAATGAAATGTGGTCGAGAGATCCCGTCCGTTCACGTACTAGCGGTTTCTCGATATAAATCCCCACGTATCCCATCAGTATGATCCTTTAATTCGACAGCTCTGCCTCCTGAAAATCCCGAGCGCCGCCTTTACAGGAAATGGCCGCGTGATTTCCTCACTACCCAGTAAGGGCAAGAGGTACCTGCGTTTTAAAAATCACATTGCGAACATGATTCCAAGGGATGAACTGAATAATTTTGAAAATATTTCAAGTATTTCAACGCGCTAATACGCAACACTAAGTAAGTATTTTATGGAGGCTTGAGAAATATAATTAATAGAACCTTGAAGTCCTTGCAAGTATTGGAGGGGGGGGGGTACGCGTGGGAATTAGAATTGTTAATACGGTTTAGAGTTTACTCAAGGGGAGTGGAGCTCCGAACCCCGATAACCTGGAGGCTGGTGGCCCCGCCCTAATAGCCGCCCCGATAATATGCTAATAATATCTATGATAATTCAACCCTCCCCTAGATAATCAACGAAATAATTCAAATCAATAATACCCTCACCTAACCGCTTCCACCTTCCTATTGATAATGAATTATAATTTTCGCTCCTCGGAACTACGAGTAAAACAGAGAGCGTCTTGTACTACAATAAACTTTTCATTCCAAATTCCTTTTTATTAACATGTGTGATAGTATTTTAAAACTTTTCTTTTATCCTAGTCGATCACAAGAAGAAATTCTAGATTATTGTCAGAGAAAAGTAGACCAGATATTTTCAACGGAGCAGATATTAGAAATCTCAAAATAAACTTCCAGAAAAAGGGAGCGAATTAAGAACAAAGTCTATAATTAGTTTCGTCGGCAAGAGAAAATAGATTTTGAGTTTAATTTCAAAGTCCGTAAATATAACGAAAGTATATACTGGAAATATATCGTCGCACTGCACGAACGCATATTCACCTACTTCATTTTCAGATAACTTTTTATAACCGGCGCAGGAATGAATTATTGCGTCGCTTACGTTCTATCCCGCCCTTGCACGATATACATGTCGCGTACCGGTACGCGAACGAATGTGCAGTCAACAACTTCCGCCCGGGCATAACTTGAAATCGGAGAAGACCGATACTCGATAAAAGCAATAAATACAGGGGAAAAACCAATTTATTGAACCTAAACACACCATAAATTGAATTTGTCGAACAGTATTCCCATTCAAACTTATAAGGAACTCCAGTATGCTTTCGTAAACATTAACGATTATTTTACGTTTATAAAAGAGTAATTACTTTAGGCATAATTAGCACGAGGACAACAGGTTACTAACAAAGGGTTTGATGAATTAACCAAATGAATTTAATCCGGGGGGACAAAAAAAATAATGCGCGGTATCAATAATTTATTATTTCCAAATAATATCTCCCTCCTTCGTTCGTTTAATAAATTCCATTAGGGAATCTCGCTAGATTAATGGAACGCCTTTCGGTGGGAAAACGCCAGTAGATTAAGACCACCTCACGAAATAAAAGTGAGTACTCCACTCCCTTTCAGTGAAGTTGGTTTAGAAAAACAGAGCAGAGAGAATGAACTAGCCTTTAATATAAAATTCTGCGGTTTCTTTTATATCCGATAAATTTTTAATTGGAATACAAGATTTACTTGAATTAAAAGGTTCATTACGTTCTAGTAGTCGTAACAGTCAAAGAGCTTGAGCACATTTTCTAGTCAAACGGAATTAATTTAGCCGTTTATATTTTATTCGACTAAATTTTGTTTTATTTTTATATATTAACGTCAGCCTCCGGGACATTTATTTAACGAAACGTGCACAGATAAAATTATTTCTAATGGACGGAAACGGTCAAATTAAATTTTTATTAAACACGTATAAATCCGCGGTTCAACATATGTCGGGCAAAAAGTGGCGAGAGAAACTACCGTTTATCAAGTCTCTGTATCCCAGAGGAGAAGGCGACGGCAAAACGCGAACTTAAAGTTACACAGATAGCTGAAACTTTCAAGTTCCCGATAGCGCCCGAGGACGCTCGCAGTCGCCAGGTTATCTCGCGTGGAAATGAAGGACCAGGGGGCCCTTCTCTTAAAAGAGAGGAGTTTCAACCGTGAAAAAAGGTCCGATACAAAATTCTAATAACCCCCCCCCCCCGAGAGGAAAGTTTAATTAAAAAGGGATTACCCAGTTATTAAGCGGAAGGGCGCTAAACAGTTTGTAAAACGAAATGGGAGCTTGCGAATGGACTTGAAACCGACCTCGATATTAATTTAGGAACCAGACTTTTTCTTTCATACTTTGGAATTATGATACTTGACCCCCCCTTTCGAAAAAACGGACGAATTTTGATCAGTAACCTAAATATTAACGTTAACAAATAAATTAACCTGCAGTTAGGAAGGAATATCGAACCGCCGTTATTTGTATACGAGTGATATATTCCAAAATATTATAGAATTTCTATCCCGAATCTATCGGTTTCTCATGCGAACTGGTCTAGTGTATGACCGAATGGGGAGACAAAAATTTGTTGCTCCATTAACAACCTGAAGATTTAGCATCAGGAAGAATAAAATTGTCCGCAAGAAAATCATCACAAACCTAATAAGTATATTGGTGAAGAAGAAACTGAGTTCATAGATGGAACTGGCGGGAGGTCGATGGGGGCCCCTGGGGTAATCTTCTTAGGGACCGAGTCCCTAAGGTCGAGCGACTACGGAGTTTCTCTGAAACCAGAGTCCTTAAAACAATCCAACGGCATTATACCAAAGGTGGGCGTTTTCTCGAATGGAAACCGCCCTCTAATTCTGGGTCAGTTTTCAGTCGGTCCACACCGGGCAAGAAACACTCGGTTGGAGTCCGAGTTTAATACGGACGATTTCACCCGAAGACTCTCTCTAGTATTAACAGACGAAAAGCTAAAGCGGGAGTTCGAGGGACATTCCCAGCTGCTACTTTCATCTCAAGTTTTTGCTAAGAACGGAGAGGACTGAAATTGTCATTCTAGTTGGGTTAAATATATTTTCTATTTCCACAATTAAGAAGAGTCGGCCCAAATGAATGTTACTGGCATTGGAAGTAATTTATAAACCTATTCACTAACTAAAATAAACCAGCAGTAATAAACCTATTACTTAACTAAAATACGTTAAGCTGCCATGTCGAACTCTCGGGAGTCATGATGACCAAAGTGAACACGCCTTTCAGTAAAAAGAAAAAACATCGCCACTGTCCTAGAAAGGGCGGGGTAAATTTATTAAGCTAAAACTAAAAGAAGTGAAAAACCGGAGCTGCTCCATTATATAGCCCTAAAGAAGGTTAGAAGAACACGGATCCATTTAGGACGCATTCATTAAGTTTCCTTCCCTAAGATAATATAGTAGAGGATATTACATATTCTTAAGTGGTGAAACAAAAAATACAATGACTGATATATTAAGGTTTAAACACAGAGGGTACAACCGCTTCTGGACTAGATAAGGTATTCTATTTGTCTATCTACCTTCTATACATAGATAATTGCAAGGAAATATCTTGTGATGTGTTATGGGCGTGTTTCTTTCATTTTGTAAATCTTCATTTTTAGTACTGTTTCATTTATTAATGTTAGTAGCTGATCAATGTCTGTTATTTTGTAATATTTTTTCCATAGTTTATGTTCTTTCTGTTTTTTATTTTTTCCAGTTTACTAATACGCGTTCCACTTTTATTCCTTTGTTACAGTGTTCAATTATAAATAGATCAATGATCAGTCTTAATTTCAACCCATTGATTAAGTCAATCACTGGTGATAGAAATAATTGTAAACAATTATTTTCTCTAAATATGAAAGGAGTCCAAAGAGTGGTATATTGATTAAGTTGGTGGGGGCGTAAACTTAACCCGAGTAAGCGAAATAATTGTTAAAATTCCGGCACTAATTTCAAGTCCAAAGTTTCGGAATCGCCGACCGGCCGTCAAGAAAGTCTAACTAAGAGATGAGGGATCGTTAATAAGGCCGAGTTGAACCAACTTAAACGCTTTGACGGATTGACGCCGTTCATTAATTTTCATACCTGTCCCACCTAGGCCGTTTTTAAGATGTGTTTATTAAGGACTTCGGACGATAAGCCGAGATTAATGCTGGTGTTGAACGGCGCAAGGAAATAATGGAAAAATGCAAATTTACGCGCGATATCCCCTCCCGTTAATAAAGCTGTATATATTAAAAATTATCCTTTTAGTAGCGGGATAAATTTGAATTTAGAAAAATGATTAATTTATTGTGCCCCTTTCTTTGTCACATCTAAACGTGAAAAATATTACCGAACACGTAAGTGATGGATCAATAAGTAATTTTAATTAAATAATAGGTAATTACTCTAAATCAATTTAAATTGAAGCCTGGTTTCGTTCATTCATTAATATTCAAAGCGTTGTTAACGTACATTGTCGAGTAAAAGGAAACAATTTTGACGGTTTTATTCGAAATGCGAACAAAACTTTCTGCCGAGTTACAATATTATAGGGGGAACATAAAATTGAATCAAAACTCAATTCAGACCGCTGAAAACATTGTTTCGAATTCCTTTCAGTTTTCAATGTATTTTCAATTAGGTTCAGAAATGATACTTCATTAGGTTATTTGTAATGAAGAAAGCCGATTGTAAAACGATTGTAAAATTGTGTAAAGATAAATGAAGCTTGTTACGAATTGAATTTACTTTTGTCGTGTTAGCTTTAGCGATTGTTTATTACGTATGACTCGTATTTACAATACCGATGGAAATAAGTTTCGCTACTTCTCTTATGGGGATAGGCATTCTCTGCGTTACACGAGGGTTCAGTTCAAGAATTTTAGGATGTCGTACACCCATCAAGCTGTAATAAACCGCAATAATGCCGGGATAACTTACCCCACGGGAAGGATAACGCGCCTCCCTACCACCAGTATCTCATACCGACAATAAATATCAGGAATACTTGTATCGTCTCCCGAGACGAGGGTGGAGTTAATACCGAGCCTTGGGTTAGGAGAGGGTGGTTAACCTTTGCCGGATTTTCGGCATTCCCGGAACGCGGAAACTGTCGCCCCAACGGGCGGGACTTGGAGCCCGAAGTTGCGACTGGCTGACTTTTAGCGTGTTCCCCTTTTAAACCAAATACACCGACCCCGGGGGTAATATTTCCTAATAAGGGAGGAAATTTGAAACCCGCCCGCCCTCCCGTTTGCCGGGCACTGGGGCAGCCGCCTTTACATTACGTTTACAGGGGGGCGAAACCTAATAACTGACAATCTGGGGAGAGTTAAAATACCCGAGGGAAACAGAGGGGTTGAAAGCCAAACCGCGTTTACAGTTTCCCCTAATGTTTCGACTATTTTATACCTTCTGTAATCGAATGATATATCACGGATCTCCTTACAATGTGCAGGTTAATTTCAATTTGAAAGCAAGCCAATAATCCTTATTACGGGTACACGGAAAGTGTTGAAAGTGTTCAATTGGCATTATCGCCTGAATCATAAGACAGAAACTATTTTAGGCATAATTTATTTATGTTTGATGTTAGACTGGTTTCGGCTGACAGCCATCTTCAGTAACATTCCCTCAATAGATTAATAAATACAATAGACAATTTCCCCTTCACAAATGTAAATAGTTATACCGATATTTGTTAAAAACTCTTTGTAAAATAAAGGCGCCGCGATGCCAATGGCAATAGCTCAGGACGCCGTGATACAAGCACTAAAAGGCACTAGAGGTCAGACGGGGAGGGCGGCCGCTAAACGCTCCATGCTTTACAATTCCGGGATAGCGGTCACAATTCTTCCTTACGCCGAGGAAACAAGGCTACCGGCCGGCTGTGTAACTCCCGAAACCCCTAAATCTCCCAACCCTTAGTAACTACTAACTACCGCCTGACAACAAATCGGGATTTAGACGACCGAACCCCAACCGCTTGCTACCGCTCAATAGCTAACCGCTAATAAAGGACTTGAGATATTATCCCCTTAAATCAGGCCCAAACGAGACCTGACTTGTGGAATAATAGCGGCTCTTTTTAATTCGACAAATCAGGATTTTAATTTGATTTCGACAAATCAATTCCTCCTGTGCATACACAGCAGAAGTTCAATTACTGCCAATATGCCGAGATTAGATACTTAGGTATTTTAACAAATCGGTACGTGTTGAAATAGCAAGAAATATTTTCTATTGTCGATGGGAAAAATGATGTTATTAATTTAAATAATTTTATCTCTTTGAAAGCCAAAACCCGACCGGCATAATGATAGAGGCGGAATATTTTCAGGATTTTTCTACGCTGCTGCTAATTATAAAGGTAGCAACACAATCGCCGGAGGAAGGATCAAATATGGTCGGCCAAAGGAAAAACAAATTGAGTAGACGCCGTTTATAATACTTGAAAGCGTTCGCACCTTGTTACTTTGAACAAACTGCTAGGCGGCATCGCCTCGGACAGCCGGTACACCGTCGTGTTAACGGCAGAGCCGATGGGGCGGGGTGGGCTTTAATAAGGAGGTCTCACAAAAGGGGATGGGGGGTTGTTTAAGGCGCAAAGTTAACGACTTTGCTCTTATAATCTCTCCGGACTTTATTAGTTGCCTTTACCGCCCCCCTCCCACCATCCCCCACGATGGTGCCACACTACCTGTAGTCAAGAGCAGTTGGGTATTAATTAAGAATGAAGTTATTGGACCCATTAATATAACGTGGGGGATGGCGATCGGTTTTCCAGACTGCATTAAAAGCCCATTTTCCGCCCGGCCGTAATAATGAAGAGAACAATTAAAAAAAAAAGAAAAGAAGAAAAGTCGGATCCTAAATCTCTCGGGGAAAAATTAATTGGGCAAGGCAGCAACTAATGAACGGGTCAGCACAAATGATTCCGAGGCGCCGGTTCTCTTAACCGCCCGACATGTGTTGAGCAGTCGCAAAAACTCAAAGAATTACTTACATTAAGGTTAAGTAAAATTAAAAAACTTTGTTTCTCCTCTGCGAATTTCCGTCGCGGTGCTTTTTTTTATCAAGACTGATAACAAAATAAAGGTAACGCGCACCATCACCAGGTGTTTGAAACAGGTCTATCTTCGAACAAAATTGGTGAGCGAACGAATTAAATTAATTATATTCGGGGCCGGGCTCGGGGTCGCATCCACTAGACCAGGTGTATCAAAAACTCATTTCTGCCGCGGGCAATTTTGCGGTGTTTTTCGAGGGCTGTATTAAATTTTCTTAAACATCCCGATTCTTGATTCAGTAACATAATAATTAATATTTACATCTTTATTTAAATTTAAAGAATGTATATAATTAGAGTTCAAGATGTTTTTATCCATCAGTACTGGATGATGCAAGAGTGTGTGTGTTTATAATGAAATATTATAAATCGTAAATTTTTCATTTGCATATTCAGTGGACCAGCACATTATAAACGTTGATATTAATTGTTATTCTAATAAGGAAGTCCACATAATTGAGGCAATTTTCACTTTTTTGTCGCCTCGTAAAAAGTTACCCTGCATTAGGTTTACCCAGTAACACTGGGGGTCATTCGGACAATCAGAGGTGGAACGGTTGCCAACTATGATTGAGGCGCTATCGCGCTCGGGCAGGTAATACTGGCTGGCTTCTGGGTATCTTGGACTTGGAATAGGGCCAAGAAAGGGGCCTCAAATAGCGGCCCTAAGCAATAAGGGCCCCGGTTGGACCTACCCCTTCAATTCCTCCAGAAAGTAAATAGCCTCGGGGATGACTCCTGTTACTTCTCCAAATAACCGCAACGATTCCTCGGATCGACTCAAGTTCCTAAAAAATCCAATTATATTACGGATTTCCCACCCAACAGCAGATTGGGCTGTCTTGGGCTCCACCTGGACAAGACGACTCACGTGGAATCCCCATACCCGCTCAAAAGAATCGACTTAAACAGAAAATTTGGACTCTTAAGGCCAGTACTAAAACGGACATCAAAATTGACCTTAAGTAACAAACTGATAATATACAAAGCGATACTTAAACAGACACGGACATACGGTATAGAGCTATGGGGTTCCACCGAGACATCCAACATCGCTCGCATCCAGAGATTTCAGTCAAAAGTCCTTCTTACCATCCTTAATGCTCCCCGGTATGTTTCTAACCACACAATCCACCATGACCTCAACATACCGACATAGTCGACGAAGTCGCAAAATCCCGGTTCCTGAAGTTCCACTCCCGCCTTTCTCCTCATCCTAATCCACTCATTCAGTCCCTTTCCTCTCTTACCCATCCATTATCCCACCCCGCGTCGGCTTAAAAAAATCAGCACTTGTGCTTACAACATTCATGTTGATTGCACAAAATAAAAAAGGTTAAAAAAATATTAGGGATTACATAGACCGAAGTGGAATTGAGCGGAGAAACATCTTATTAGCACGGACAATGTACCGTGTGACGTCAACCCCAGATCAACAGCAGAGCAACAGTGCTGACGGGACGCTCTGACCGAAAACGGCCCACCACTGATGATATTCCAACTTCTCGCGGCCATCCAAGCGGATAGCCTAAATTAATACAGAACTCGGGGCGGCCTTAACCCAACACGATTACAATTCAGCCCGTCAATTACAAACGGAGGTTCGAATTGCGCCGGTACTTTGACTGCCAGTCAGGGTGACTGTGAACAGACAGCTCTGACAGAATGCCGCCTCGTAACCGGGACGATACCGGCGATCTAAACCGCTTTAGAATAGGATTAAACGGTGAGTTTTGATAGCTATCAATACTGATTGACGGCACAATCGAGTTTACGCTCAGTTTATCATTCTATTAACGCATTGACTCGGCATAAATTTGGCGAGATTGGCTTAATTTTTTCTCTCCCCAATTTGATTAGACCTCTCCAACTCAATTCCTACTGAGTACCTGCATCATGAATCGGGCTTGACGTCAACCGCTTTCAAAGCAACCTTTGAACTGCCAAAGAATGTCTCTCTGAACGCTGTTTTTTACAACAGAAGAGTGACAATGACTGACTTTTTCACTGTCACTATGTTTTCGGCTAACAAAAGTGTACTCTCTCTCTCTCTCTCTGCACAATGGTCGCATCAATGACAATACGGTCCTTTATATGCCCAGTCAAAGAATTTGAATGCAAAGTTCCAAGTTTTAAAAAGTAATTAATATATTCTTCTAAAACCTATACAATTCAAAAGTGTAGTATGCAATGTGGTAGCATGCAATGACCACTTTAATGTGGTATAAAAAAATTAAACTGGATTCAAGTTAATCATCGCATTCGGTTGCATAAATACATTAATTTTTCCACAGTAGGAAAAAATCACTGGAAATTATTTTATTTAAATTATTTTATAGCCCTAAATTCGGCAATTTTTTTCGAGGTTCCCCCATTTCCCAATTTATTTTTTACTACGATTTTCCTCTCCCAGATCCATATTTCAAAAATGCTTAACGGGAAACCGTATCTCGACAGGTCGTAATATACACTGATATATACTGAGGGTGTGAGAGCCATTTATTTGAACCGGTGCGGGGATGTGTGATCAAAAATTATTCGAGGCCGGCGTTACAGCGCCTGTATTTACAATATGTAAAAATATCGATATTCTCCCGGCAAATATTTACGAAAGAGGCAGGCAGGAGGGATGAGTGCTATCCTTTGAGAATTACTCAAGATTCCGAACTTACCGTCTGTAACAGGAGGTGTTTACATACCATAAAAGGAAATATTAGTGTAAATTTAGTGTGAAAAGCGAATAGATAGATTTATATGTCCCAAAACGTTCAGTGTTAACGTTGAATTCTGTGAAATTCAAATTAATCCCATTAATTTCATCAGAATAATTTTGACCATATGACCTATAGCATATCTATACAACAGTGGATGGCTTTTCAGCTGAGATTCTGCTGCATCTTTCAAACGGCAGTGGGAATAATTATTTTATAAGATATATAATAGCTGTCTCGCAGACAGTATTTTATTAGCGGACCCCCGGAACAATGTAATTGTATATAATCAATTCTATTAGCCATTAGAATAATTGCTATTTCCAGTCGCAATTAAGGAAAATACGACTCCCTAGAGAGTAAGTAGGAGTGAAGGAATCTGGGAAGGAGACTGGAAAGCGGGCTTAAATAATGCAATTCAGAAGTCATGCCTCAGGGCATAACGCGATACCAAAACTGGCCCGTATCTCAACCAACTGCCGCCCGCTGGGACCCGAATTCTGACAGCGGGACCAAAATATATATAATCCGAAGAGATACGCGACATAAATATATACGCTGACATACATATATGTATGCATATATTCAATAGGTGGCGGCTGAAATCGACGAGAAACCTCCCGACAGATCAGTGGCCTTCACTTATACAACTCGGGGGTAGAAAATCTAAATTTTATGGTTTGGATAAATTAAATTTCATTTTCTTTATTTATAAACGAATTCTGGGAATTATAAAATACAACCCCCGTCTCACAGCATTAATGAAGGGTTGACGGGAAGCTTTATCCCTCCCCGCATTGGCATCCATCATGAAAGATTGCCAATAACGGTTTTGCCTATCTCCTAGGCAAAACCTTTCCAATTGACTTTCAATTTTCGTGTTAAGATTTGAACATTTCTTAAACTTGTGCTTTAGAGTATGCGCAACGTCAGACTTGAAAGTGAAATTATAATATCGTTAATAACAACAATAATGTATTTATAGAAAATAAAACTCTCCTTATCGCCCAAATAATTTTATCTCTATCACCGTTTCTTCTGTTCTTTTTGGTACCAAAAAACCGCACAAAAGATACGCCAGGGGGATGCGGGACAAGCGAGCGATCTCACAAACAAAGTATTTTTCGGTCCCGACCAGAGATGGTACTTTGGCCCGGCAATAAGGAGCCCGCCCACCGCCAACAAAGACGCGAAGTCTCTCAGGTAGATGAAGTCCTCCGCCGAAGTAACAGGCATCCTTAGAACAATGGGTCTCATCCGGTCCATTCAAAAAAAGATACATTAAAGAAGAGAAAGTTTATGAAAAAAGTTACGCGATACCCTATGGTATCTGGTATATGGTATATGAAATTCCATATATTCAGGATTTATATGTAAATAATATTTAGGACTAAAAATTATGGTTCTGCCCATATTAGCACATTTTATGTCCAATAATTAACAAATTTAGATGTGAAATTATAATCAAAGTTATTCAAATTAAACAGAATTTTTTATTCCAAGTTGTCGTTTCGGCTGAAGACAATATTAATATTAGGTGAATTATTGAGATCAATTCAAAACCCAATAAAATAAATGTATACTTATTTGCTTTTGTGGAACTACGTACGATAAACGAAACGTCATGCTTTATTCCATTCGATATAATCCACTCAAATAACATCTTACGAAATGAAACTGAAGTAAGACATCATTTTAGGAGCTTATTTTGTTTTGTTACAAAATAAGTCATTGAGAACGCTACCTCCAAGTGTCATCTAATAGTTAATGGTTATGCTACAACGATATTATGGAAAAATATTGTGAGCATTCAATTAGCTTTTTTACGCTAATGCTCAATTACGCGCAAAATTGCAAATCCTATTTTCGGATAGGAATATCGATTGTGTCGTACAAACCATACTAGGGAACTATTGGAACTTCGAACCCCAATAATGGTTAAAGAAATGAGTATGAGTTCAATTGACCTCAGTATCTTTCTATAACGTAATATTTATGTTAACCCTCTATGGGCCAAATTTGTATTTTAAAAGTTACATGGGCCCATAGAGGATTAACATATATTTATGTTGTTTGCGCGAAAATAATAAAATAAACAAACAGAAAAATACCGCAGTAACAGCCACAACGACCTGCAGTATTAAGCGGCCGGCCTATACACGAACAGATCTGATTTGAACATTTATGTCGAAGCCCCTATAAACAAATAACAGTATTATTTTCCAGTTAAATTTTTATATGTTTAAGAATGCTAAGTATAGTGGAAATAATTATTTCCTACGGTCGTAATAACACTGAAAACAGCTGGAAATATCTCAATATTCATGAGAAATGTATCGGAAAACACTAACCACGTTTAATCGTTGGCACATTTGACAATATGATATTGCCATTTCGAAACTCTGTCATTCAATAATACATAAACGAAAATCGCAGTTCAGGGTTTGCACTAGTCGAGATAAGATATTCACAGATGGGACGAAAATAACATAACAAAACATGACTGTTGCACTATATTCACCCGCGATTATCAGAGGCTTATCACTGATCGGACGCGTTAATTACATTAAATAGTGACCTGTACGAACTGTCGTATGCAATCGGTGCCGTGGTCCCTCAGAAAGTTGTGGAGCGTCTCCATCGCCTGGGGGGACAACAGCTTGTAGCCGTTGTTGTTGCCTACCGCCAGGTACATTTCCATGTCACCCGGAACAACCTCGGTCTTCAACTACAGGGCCGGGACCCTCGAACGGGGAGGGAGGGAGGGAGGGGGGGCGACCCCTCGTGACGGGCCGCGAAGTAGACGACGACTCGGAGTACGACGTTCGGGGTGCCGGCAGAGTCTCTGACTGGGTCCGACTGGGGGAGGCCCCCGGGTGGGGCTGTGCATGCGCCCGACGCCAACACATCCCTTCTCTCTCTCTCTCACCCTCTCTCCCTCACTCCCTCCCTCCCTCTCTCTCACTCTCTCTCTCTCTACCCAGTATTCAACCCCTGACCACACTCAAACTACAAATGTATATCCGGACCTCGCAGTCGGATTACTGGATTCCATTCTTCCCACTCAAACTACAAATTTCGGACTACTACAGTAGTAGTTCGGACTACTATAACAGACACATGTCATGAGGATAACCTCCAAAAAACCCATAAAACCCACAAAAAGATTAAGGATATAATTACAAAATGAAAAAAACTCCAGATTCCTATTATGCTTGATCTACTATCTATTATACTTCTTTAATAGCCACAACTAAAATATAATCAGCCACAATGATGTTAAAGTAGCACAAATAGAGCATAATGGAACCCCACTGGCTATCCAATTTTTTAATTATTTTATGTTTAAATCACATGGCCACTTCTTTTCCAGGCATTTGGGATGTCACTAGTCAATTTATACTTGTCAACTATCGGATTTAAATTAATACCAGAGAGTGTAGTTACATCTTTCCATTACAAAAACATAAAAGTACAAATATACTTTTATATATCTATATGATTTCCGTGCCTGTGCAACAAACCCTTATTCCCCCTTCGACCCCTGACCGTACTCAAACTACGTATATATATATAAGGTTGAATCCGCCGCGAGATTACTCCATTCACTTCTGCTCCCCTTCCCCTTATCTAAACGACGTGGGTTTTAGAAATCCTATATATAGCGTACTGTCCACTGGCAGTGATATCTTTGGATCACTCGAGCAAGGGAGGAGGCAGGTTACATGTCGTCGTCCTAACAGATTATGTTTGGTCGAAGCCGATCTAGCCAAATTTAAGATAGTAATCCCTTTTAAGGGGGGGTTAAATGAAATGTAATGGCTATTTTTTGTTTTTTGAACATTCATTTACATTTAAACCCTATTACGCGTACGCATACATAAATTAGAGTGGCGACAATAAAAGGCTCGGGAAAAGCCCGCATTACAACCTGGCATTAAACATTATCAAGCCACGGAAAAGCTTTAAATGCAGTCATAAGTAAATTTACAATTCAACGTTTAATTGGGCCTGTTTAGCTTTTAAAATTCGAACTGTTAATTGACGTGCAAAAAACTACTTATCCGGGGGAGGGGTAAAAGCACGGACGAAGAATCGGTACACACTTCACGCTTCATTTAGTTAATAGAGCCAACATTTGCATTGCCCGCCAGTTAGCACGCTAATGGGTCGGAATTAAAAAGGACCCACCCCTGAATTTAAATAGCCTTATACTTGTACTTTGTAGGAACGAATTTTGCTTGTAATTTCGTCAACATTTTCTGGGAGGGTAATAATTAGGCGAGTCTATTATCAACTGCTAAGAAACAGCGATTGGCTTAATCAACCACACCACAGTCATGAAACAAGATAGATGGTTTCACAACAAAATGCAGAAAGCTGTAAGATGTAAATTAGTTAACGAACCAATAATAAATTAATACGTAGGAAAATACACAACCACTAAAATATGATTACTAATATTTGGCGACTTCATCCAACCAATAAAGGAATACAATCTAATGAACTGCGACCGCCCGAACTATATCAAAAGAAAAACAGCAAATATAAGTTAACATAATAAAACATCAAAAGACCCGCCATTTTTAACGAATAGTTCCACTTTATAAAGGAGCGCTTTAATCTCGACTCCGAACTGAAGTCAGAATAAAAATTTGGACCCGATAGGAAAGAATAACTATTTTTGGAACGGTAAGAAGTCTTACGAGTTTATTTCCAGAAAAATAAATAAGAGGAATAAAACAAATTATATTTGCTCCAAATTGCATCAAATAGAGTCGTCGGCTAGCAATCTTTCTGAAAAGGGCAGTGTAAGAATATATTTTCCTCAAATGGGTTTTCGACTGGATAAAAACGTAACCCAGAGGAAGATGGAAGACATAATTGCAATCGATCTTCAGTTAGACTTTATATACACACTACTGAGTGCAATACTTAAAAATAAATATGTCTCACAGGATATAAAAATAAAAAATAGATCAGTTACTAATCACGGTACAACAGATCCATTTATTTTAAATAAATAATTAATTAAAATTTCTTTAAAAACAAATATGATATCGCAATAAGCCTTGCAAAACATTGAAAAGAACTGGATTCATTGATTAGCCCAATAGTTACAATATTGTCATGAAATTGTCAATCATAATCATTTGTCAATGATATGATGAACTGATATATCTAGAGAACGCATACCTTATATATTTCGCCTATTCTCATTTAGACTTATAATAGACAATGCGAGATGTAAATACGATGTCTGAAGTGGTTTCGCTCTGTTGTAAAATAAATCAAATACGTAACCTTATTATTGTCTTTGTTTGACAACCGTTATGGGGCCCAAAATCTTTATTTTCAGAATAAAAAATAAAAGTTCGGCTCCGGACACTGGGTGTTAATACCCCAATGGGGGATTTATGCGAGAGAACGCCGGGTGAAAAATTTACTGGGCCGGTATTTTTGGGCGAGCGGATATTTCGCGGGGCTCACCGTTTCGTCGAACGGCCGAGGCCTGACAAATCGCGGACCAAATCGCTGGGCCATTTTTTTCCCTTTTTCCCCACTTTTTCCCCGGCGGCGGAATCCGACCGATAAAAGCTTTTCCAGGGCGCCAACCCCCAGGACAACAGAACAGGCCTCGACCGGCGGAGTATCCAGATTCTGCAGGCTGATGCAACGGAAAACGAAATTGGATTTCCCAAATATCGAGGAAAGCGCCCCACGGTGTCTCCAACCTGACCCTAAAGATCAGGTTGGATCTTAAAGCCCATTTGTCCGGGACATCGGACATACAAAAATATAAAAAATTTCACACACGAATCACCCACCGTCCTAATTCAGTGGTACAGACCCAACTATCTTCCGACATTCCAAATGTTCCTAACGGACGCCTGAAGTGGCCATGTGATATAATGTATTAGAAAAGTAAATAAAAATGGGGGAAACCCTTGTAATATTGTAATAGGAAATCATTGTGATATTCTTCACTACTGCTGAAATATCATGACACCATAGTATTTTAAAGTCCTCCTCTTTTTACAGGCGTTCTGAAATACCGATGAAGAATTCTAAATGTTACACATAAAACAATTTTATGCCTGTAAAAAGTAACATACTTTGCGTTACATCGTCAGTTCGATTTGGAACTAAACCTCAAAAAACTTACGAATGAGTTACGCAGTAAAGTAGCATCGCGGTTTTTTACAATACAAAGGTTTACACAGAATATGCGAGAATTATTTCGCTGCACTCTAAATTTAACCCTCTATGGGCCCGAGTCTTTCAATTTATCGAGATCTTACCAAATAATTATAGCTTTTTCGTGAGATGGCGGATAAATCTTAATCCTATAACGTTGTCAAGACAACCAATATCAATATCAATTTTTTTTCATTTGCATATATAGGTTTCTAATTGCTGATTTTTCGTTCCCCCAATTTTTTTAGATTTAAAATAAAAATTCGGCCCATAGAGGGTTAATATTAATATTTTGATATAAATATTATAGCTTTCATATTTATAACGGAAAGCCGTATTATTTTTTTGATGAACGAAACTGACTTGCAAAACAAAATAATTATTTGTTTCAGTCTAGGCCCGGGTTTTAAAAATTCCAACTCTGCCTCTGAAAGCTTACGGAATTAAAACACGTCGCGACTCCAATCTGACGCGAGGGTGGATATTCATTATGGGAGACAAAATGGAAATAGTTTTTTCCTGAAAGGGAAGGGCCACTAACTATAACTTTTATTAAAAGCGTTAACAATTATTACGAAAAAAGAACGAAGGAACCGCCATGTAAAATCCGGAAGAGAGTTAAACTGCCGATAACACTCCCGACCGGTTATTGACAGGTCAATTTGGCCTAAACAGATGTGGCGGTTTACCGCGGTCCGGTAATTCGACAGACGCGGAACATCATTATTCCTTTTAACAATCTTGGATTAACCTACATTCGAATAAGCAGATCCTACTTTTTGTACAAATACAAGAGAAAGAAAACAAAAGGAAAGCGTTAGAGAGAGGACGGCGGGGACGAACGGGTAACACTGTCAGCTCATTACTTCAACTCATTAAAAGTTTGAAAACCCCAAATTCCTGGAACTTAAGAGCTTTCCGCACTCAATAACAGACTGTCAAGCTAGGGGATTTTAAATGTTTTGCAACTGGACTAATGAACAAAATAGAAATGAGGTATTTAAACATTAAATAAACGTGCCAAACGACGTGGGAAAAAATAAGTGATATTTCGAATCGACAAAGTGTTATAAACCCAGAAAACCAATTAAATCAGTGAATTGTATAAACGAATTTATAAGTGGAATAGAAATAGAAACATTTATATTGAAGGAGGATATAAGTTAGTCTAGCAAAATAATAATCATTTAGGTGAAATGTATTTAATTTCCTGAACCTAGAATCTTGATATGTATACATATTTGAAATTAAATATCGAGAATATTAAATTCAAGCTACGGATAAAAAAATAAACATACGCAATCGCTCATGCTCTGCCATTTCCTCGAATCTCAGTCTTAAACGGTTCAAACTCACCTGAAAGAAAAGAAAAAAATTAATAAAAATCAAGCACAGGCATATATTTTAGGAAGACTATTTTAACATATCCTACGAATTGAATTACAGATTTTTAGGAAGTAAATGTGATTACTATAAAAGTTCAAGAGTTTTTTCGTATACATCATGGCTGTACTGAATATTAACACGTGCAGAAATGAAAATAAAAACCCATCTGTTGTCAGTATGGGCGCGGCAAAAAAACTCTGGCGCGTGCTGACAGGATGCTGAATTCCGGTAACGCTGGCGTCTAGCCGATATACGGGCACGCCTGTAAAACGATGCTCAGAAAAGCCATCAAATATTCCGGAAAATTCAAACCAATACGTGAGTAGCAAATAAAAATTGCTATAAACTATTTGGTTAAAAATAGTTTAATTTTAAATTCACCTGTAATAGATTTTATGTAGGATGATTAGATTATTAGAGCGATGTTACTATAACATCGCTCTAATAATCTACACACTATCTAGTACACTATGTACTAATTCACTGTATAGACAGTTCAGAACTGGGCGATGGCTCAGATCGGCAGACCAAAGTTCTGCAATTCCGGCCCGCATTTCCCGAGTCCCTTTCATCAGTTTTCATCAGTATTTTCCGCGGGAGACTTTCCCGATGTCTCTCCCGGAGGTGCAGTAGGTTCGGACGCGCCCCTCCTATCCCCCCAAGAGGCCACTAAAAGTTTCGGCTCCCCCCCGCCCTATATTTATTTATATTCTTTCCCTTTCATCGCGACCGTCCACGATACACAGTCCAATATGTCCATTCTATATTTCACGGTACTCCGGTTTTACTTCACTACCATTCCAAATATCGACCAATTAATTACATTACTTAAGCCCAATTTCTGACGAATATATCTTATAAACAAGAATTAACGGTGGAGCGAGAGTTGGGGAAAAAGTCAACTCTCCCATACTAACAAAATGCAATTGCATGAAGCATGAGATCTTTCAATGTGGAGAGGGGCAAAGCTTACAATCTCAAATTTGAACCGAACGAAGAAAAAATCATTAGTTTCGTACAGTTCGTTTCAGGCGAAAAAGAGAGGGACGGTCGAAAATAATTTTCAAGACCGGGATTCAAGGCGTTATTTGTAACTATAGCCCGGGAAATAGAAACGGAGCTCCGGGCATACTTAATGCGGAACAAATTTTCCAGAATCTAATAATTCCCGGGGAGCAAGACGGCCGGGAGAAATTGGAAAAAACAACGCCTCGTTTGTCTTCCCAACGGAGGAGAATAATAATCTATTGTTGGGAGCAGATGGTTTTCTCGCCCTGGCTTAATCTCACCAGCTGAGCAAATTAATATTCCTCGGGTAAAATTCACTCTGTCCTATGCTAGACATGTTCTTCGTCCGCGGTGTTCTATCTTTAATATTCGGCAATGAAACTAATGAACTAAATATACATTGACATATATACTGGTAGAGCGTTTAAGAGGAGATATCATCTGTGTACTTTCCTGGCTTCTTCTTATAAGGTAGGACGTTCGGTAGGAGCTTATCTAGACATATATGCAACTAAGATCTGATTTCCATAAACATAAATTTTATTTATTCCTGTGATCATTCCTGTGAGCTTGCGTTTCTAAATTATAACCGAAATTCAATTTTTTAGAATAACTCTTTGAAATATCTCTTGTTATATAAATTTTCACGCTTCGCAAAGACGGAAGGAAAAAATAAAATCTCGAAGCCCGACAGACAGCATACGGACAGCGGAACCCTGCGAACGACGTACGGGTTCTTTTATAGGTAACGCGATGGACTGATATTAAAGCTCCTTTAAAAGGTTTCTGGGGCGACACTTCAACCTCGTTTTTATCCCTTTATTGTCGAACAGAATTGAATTCAACAAAAAAAAAACAGAAAAATTGATTTGCGACAATACACACATTCGAGAACTACATTCAATTCAAGAATTTTAATTATTCACACACAAAGGGAATTTATGAAAATTATTACTGTTACTTATTTTCATTAACTCAATCACCCCAACGAATCTTAACAGAAATAAGTTTCATATCGTTATTCATTTTCTGTCTTACTTTACTTGCTTTCGGTAGTGGGCCAAACGCGTTGCGAATATCAAACTTCGCCATCAACCTGAGCGACCCGTTCTTAAATTCTGCAATTGCATTTTCTGTAATGAAATATTACCCAATTTTTCAGTAAAGAGTCTCCGAATGCCGTTCTATTGTAAGGAGAACTACCGGCAGGCAATTCATTAGGGTTCTCTTCGCTGTTCCGGGTGGTAAGGGAGCGGGACAGATTCTAGATTAAAAATAGTACTATGGAAGGGCCCGAGAAATTTATTCACCAGAATAATACCTTCAGAAACGAGCGAAAGGGAAGAATTAAAATCTTTAATGCCTATTCCATCGGAGGGCAACAATTTTTAATTTGCCCGCCGCTCATTTCCCCCGAGGCGCGAGCAGGTTTTATCGCAGCGAACATTCTCTGAATTTTTGCGGACCGAGATCCCTTATTAGCCTTTCAGTTTTTATTTTTCATGAAGAAAAACGACTTGAAAGAACCTTAGGGTAAGTACCGTAAAAAAGTAAGAAATTAAAATGAAAATTAAAAATATCATTCTGTGTGGCCGATAGTAAGTAATAATTGGGTGGAGTAAAAAGTAATGAATTGTAGATATTTACAACCACTTTCCACTTTTTTTTATCGATAACTATTCCGCACTGCTACGATAAATAGTTGACATAAAAATTGCACAGTTCAATGTAGTCAGATATTAGTAAAGAAATCTAATGCCTGCAGTATATCGGTCTTGGAAGACACAGGGCATAGAAGCTATCGTAGAAAAGTAATTCAAGTAATTGAAGTAATCTTCAAAAGTTAGTTTAATCCCAGAGAGGGTGTCGTTAAATATGGCAAATTACAACCTAATGTCCATGGCATAAGGGCGGATTGGAGCCACCGAACTCTCGAATCTCAAGACGCACTTTCCTGAGTTACCGCGGCTCCAACTTTCAAGATTAAAAATACATTTACAACAAAAGATTTAATGTTTCTTTTTCAACTTTAAATGTGAACGTTCACGACACTAATGCGGCGTGAGCATCAGTAAAATGACAATTTTAACGTATGACAATAAACGTGCGAAAACTCTGGTCTTTCACCGCTGGACTATTTTCGGCTACGGAACATCGTCAGTAGCATTCCAAGTGCCGCCAGTATCAAGTAATATATTAAGGTAGGCCACGATACGCTGCTGTCACCGTAAAGAGACGACAATAATGCACGAATCGAACAATTACCTCATCACTGAAACTACTCCAAGGCATCGCTTTTGCAGCTGGCGCTATCGGTTTCATTAATTAGGAGTATAGCGCGTATTCCGGATATTCTCGAATAAAAAAGGAGGGGCCAGGGGGCCTGGGGTATATTATCTCGGAGAGGCGGAAATTGTAAACCGTTCGAAAAAGATGAATTAACATAATATCCAAGCGAAAGAGGAAGGAGCAGAGTGGGGTCGGTCTCGAGAGTCATTTATAATACGAAAGGTTGAAGGTTCCTTCCTCCGCTTTTCACCATTTTTTCTTTCCTTTTACTTTTCTTCTTTTTTCCTTATTTTCAGGCGAAAGAAATTCTTCACCGTCTCTTCACCGACGGCCCTCCCCTGAAAACAGTTTCAATTTCAACAGAGCGGTCCCGTGGCGACCCGCCTCCCTTACCCAGTTTCTTTGTGAACGTCAGTAGGACTTTCTGTACGTTAATACCTTGTATCCTATTCTGGCGCCTCCCCACTAGAAATTTACTTTCCCTAGGCTTGTCGTGGATTTGAGTTCGTCTAGAACTTACCAGTGGTACGTTTTAAAGTCGACTAATGCAGTTCCGGATATTAATATAATATAAAATATATAATTACTTATAAATTATAATTACATTTATGCTAAGCATTACAATTAAACTCCATTAATGTAGGGTCTCGTCACTACCATCTTCTGTCTGTTACTGCCGTACAGACGGAATGGTTAATCTGGGACGACACGACTCGCTAATTTACTGAATGGATATTACTGACGATACTAATACCCCGAATCCTGTCTAGAATATGTCAAGAGCGACGAAATTCCAAACAGTCTGACAGTTGGCTTAAGTAAGCGTATTTTAACTACGGTTTAGATTAATATATCGCTGCAGACAATACCGGTACTGCAAGAAAATGAAACCGGGGGGGGGGGGTCCACCTTCAGGAAATGGGAAATTCTTCCATGTGGCCCAATTTTTTCCTGCAAGGCAAAAGATTTTCTCTTTCCAGACAATAGGACTCCAGTTCGTGTGATATATTGCTTGCAAAAACAGAAAGACGCATAGGTGCAGGTCTCGAAGTAATGGACCGGACATCAACAAACCGCTCTAAAACCAAAAATAATATATAATCTCCGCACTGAGATACTGTTGTTATTACGGCATTTTTCCAGATGCCAGCGTCAATGTTTCCAGGAATAATTTTAATTATTTATAAAATCGAGTTCTATAAAATGTATGTCAAGTATTAATAAGTAGTTTGACCGATAAAATGATCAACTGGAAACTGATATGCACAAATGTAATTGCAATCGGAATAAGGTTCTATTTTTTTTCTGGGGTCCGTGCAACGACCCGAAACAAAGCGGTGCCGAAGAAGTAAATTGGAGTTTGCAATTATTTTAAGGCAGAGTGCCGGGAAAGAGAATACTACGGTCGGACAAATTCAGAGTTTCGTTCGTCGGAATCACTTTAATAAAATCAGGAGCGCAGTGCAGTTGCACGACTGCGAACAAGAATCCTACCCGCAACAATGATGTTTCCCGTCGTTCTGAGGAGTGCATTAAGAATATTAACTGTTTAAAGCGTTATTACACCTGTTAACTAATCCGCCGTATACATTTAATTTGTAAACTGCACCAAATTTTCAACACAATTGGTCACATTGGTTCCAAGTAGAACACATTTTTTTGAATTTTTGGAACCATGAAATATGATTAAAAAAATACCGTTGGGAAAGTTCTTAATATTAATGGTTTATTCGTAACACAATAAAGCATGATGGATGATATTCCGTAGAATGAAAAATTTCTTTATATTATAAGTTAAATGAAAGTGTCTCATAACACTTCAACCACGCAAGCCAATTTTCCATGCGGCCAAACAAAAGCGGCAGTATTTAAAATATCAATCGGGAACCATTTCCATTATTTCCATTTATGACTCCTTCTTTTAAACGCATTTACAATTCCCGGCTGTTAGGGGTATTTTTATTTTTGATCTCGGATAAATGGCCCCCTTCGGGCACGGGCCCCCTTTGACCGCCGGCCGGTTCATTTTCAGATTCTTTTCCGCTGGAATGGAAACGAAAGGGGTCCACCAAAAATGGAAATCCGGAGGGTCCGCCCGCTTACCGTAGCGCCAGGCACGATGGAAAATAGAATGCCGAATATCGGATTATGGGATACGAATTTTCATTTTTTTTCCTCCTGACCTCCGACAAAATACCGCTCGGAAATGATTCGATCCGATGCTGTAGAGCCCTTCGGACAAATTTTGCCGGAGCGAGCGCGATTCTGGAAGGAAACCCGCGGAGCATAGTTCCAGATAAACTGGTATAATGTATGACCCCCGTCTCCAGATGAAACATAGTGTCGATGCCGACGGGGTGATGATGGCGATAAGCCGCAACCTAACATAGGAGTCAAAAAATCGGCACAAATGCAGTATATAGGCTTACTTTCCCTAGTGAAGACTCGCTGAGAGAGAACAACGGTAACGCTAGGCAGACGGGATTTGGAATGGAATAAATCCTCAGAAAAACCCTCGTTTTGAAAACACAAGACATACAATCAGAGTTGAATAGGTGCCCAATTACAACCGACCGGTCGTGATAAGACTAAGTGGCGTTATTGGGTTCGGCCCAGGGTCGAATCGTAAGGAAAAGCCGAAAGGAGCGCTGAAAAATTCTCGAGAAAGAAGGAAGTCAATATCCAATTTCTGGCGGGCGGGAGCGAGCGCCAACGTCCCAAAGGGGTTGGGGGAGGGAAACCCAATTTGAGCCCGTATTGATTCCTAATGTGTAACCGGGTAATTTACGGGCAATGAGGGGCCTCGGCACTCACTCCGGTTGCGAAGGCAGCCGTCGAGATACCTTCGAAAAACGTGGTCTTGTTAGCGTCCAGATTCCAACAGTATTTCTCATCTTCGGATGATTACATTTTCAAAGATTAAATTTTGGTAGTTGTGACGTGATTCGGTATAATTTCGGCCCGCCGTTTTAATGTCTGTCCAGAATAGGGCCAGACTAGAGACTTTAAATTCTACAGTTTGGCAAGGAGTATGATTTGGACACTATAAATAAATATAAGACAATATAAAATCGCTAAAAATGGTTTAATGTTAATCGATCTAGAAGAAACTTCGTTCACACAAGTGCAATTACACTGTTCGAGGGTAAATTCCGCATTATTCCACTCCAGACGACGCAGAATATCGTAAGAGTGATGATTTTCCTTTATTATGACTTGACAGTTGTACACTGCCGGGGTAGGTGACTCGGAAACGAGCACCGGCAAAGCAGGAAGCGTATTCCGGGGTTTAGGGGGCACCGCAGAAAGAAATACAATTTCGATACAACCCTTCGAGGAAATACAGATTGTATATTCGATATTATTTCCATGTCCGTGTGTAGGGAGGCGGCCCCGGCGGGCCTGCAAAACCGCTGGGAGAGATAAGGCCCGAGGGGCGTAAATCAAAGTTCTCTCGGCACTCGGAAAATCAGGTCTGGGACCGGGTAGAAAATATTGGATATCCGCGGATCGGACGCGGTTAGAACAATGCCTGGTGGAACGCGCTGATCACGGACTGATCAGTTCCAACGCTCGATCGGCCGCCGGATACGCCACATTGGCCGGACCGACAACGACCCTATAAACAGGCAAACTTCGATACGAGCCCAAGGGGTTAAATTGGCCTCCACTTGCCTAACAACCATTGTTCAGCGAAACGCGAGGCAATTATTAAACCCGTTCCGGACATAATTGCACCCGGCGGAAGTGGGATGGGAGAGTGGGCAATCAAAATATTTAGGAACTCCTTGTCCGGCTGTTGGAGCATTCCGGCGTTAATTGCTAGAAATAAATGTTAGATAACCCACACAAAGTGTATCAACTTAGGAAACACGTTCTGTTTAAACAAAAAATTAGCAGTAAAATATTTACGTTCAATTGCCTTCAATTGGAAATAATTTACTTTTCAGCTAAGCTCACTTTAATATGTCAATGTGTCAATATGTGTAAGAAAATATTAAAAATTAGTAATTTATTATTATTCAATATTAAAAGAAAATATTTGATTCCCCCAAACTCGGTGTACAGGAACTTAATGACACAAATATGATGTTAAATCCAGCGATAAGGATAAGCCTCAATATTAAACACGGATGCTGTATATATTTGTAATTTATAGAACTCCTCCTCATAATATGCTTCAAGAAAAGGTGCCAGGTTAAAAATAAGTGCTGTATCCTTTTTGTATCAATTATTAAAAGGGCTGCAGTCTTATGTCATATTGGTGCCGAATAAGGCACTATTGTGCACTGGAGATTCACCAATCGACAGGATGTCGGACAAGGGGTAGGTTGAAATCTTATTGGAAATAACAGATAAAGTAACATAGTTTACTTTGGCTTAGATTCAATGATTTTCTATAGGTTGGTTCGAGATACTTGGTGGGGCCGGTGTAATTCAATTTTTCGCGATAACGTCCCCAATACAAGAGTCGGTCCGATGGAATAAAAGGAAAGGGACGGAGACAGATGAAAACAGATATAAAAGGTACCGCGGTTTGATTGGTCGACTGGGGGGGGCCGTTAACTCCGCTCCCAGCCCACGCAGAACGAAGTCGGCGGTAACACGAGCCGCCTCCCCATCGCCGGGCACATATTGCCTTTTACGGTTATTGCCGCCACACGTGGGGGCATTATCCGGATAGGAGAGAAAACCTTGCCGAGCCGAAATCCGTCTCGGGAAATTCGGATTCACGGCGCTCCTTTTCCGGGGGGAAGTAGACATCGGAAGGCTTTCAACGCCCCCCCACTTAATATAATTTAATATTCGACAACGACTTGGGTTGAAATCAAGTACAAAGAACGAAGCGATAACTCGGTAAACTGATTCTAAAATAGAACGGGTACAAAGAATCAGGGAGTTAGTAAATAAAAATATTTTTTAGTGGAAATGAAGAAAAGTTCATATATTCATAAGAAACGTAAGATCACTCCCTGACGCAAAGAGGTACAAATATGGAAATATGTGGTGTGTTACCAACGCTAAATGAATTTATTGGATTCATTTAAAGAACAAGACATTTTAAAATGGTACGTCCTAATTTTCAACTAACATAAAAATATTCAAGCAATATTTTTATACCTGGCGACAGTTTACAGACCAAGTCAATATAGAATCATAATGGCAACACTCTAAGCACTTTTGATAAAGAAACGGGCCTTTACGATTTAACACGCTCACTTATATATAAATAGGATAAGAAAGAGTTGGGAAAATATTTGAAGAGAGCCTAACAAATTAAAACCGACCGGTTGAAGCCGATAGAAGTTAAAGCCGTTAAAACAAGTTGGACTTCAACAGTGTTGAAAGGGTCGTAATTAGACTGATACCTTAGGTGGATTCGTAACAAAATTACAGGGAACCGACTTTTATACAAGTCCGAGTAAAACACACTTAATTACGCCGGGGAGTGTCGAAAGTGTTATTTTTGTTGCTTCCTCCTATTCGTTCGCGAGCAATTAATTAGTGTATTATTAAAGAGAGTTAATTCCGACTTTTAAGGCCTTTCATACGTACACTGTTATATCACAACCCGTAACATTTGCGAAACAACGAAACTGGTATCTCGGGCGAAAGGATACTAAGGCGTCTCAATTTCAACCCACAGGGGACACCGGTACTCGTGTATGGGTCAAGCGACCCCACGGCTCCAGCTCGCATTTACCATGCCAACGTTTGTTTGAATTTTACCTCCATAATTCAGTTCTTTACAAACATCGGACAGCAATAATTCACAATTCGTTTAGAGCACATAAAAATCATTGAAATATTTATGAACTAGTGTACCGACTGTAGAGGCTCCTATCAGTAATTGAAGGAATAATCCTTTAAGAAAATAAAAGAATAGTCTGTAGGAATATGCTTTAGGAATCTGGTAAAGGTTTCAATTGCAGCATCTCAGTATATACAAATTGTAAAATACTGACCGTAGAAGTGTATTCTATTCAGTAATTTGTTGAGAGTATTAACTATATCCCGAGAAGCAGTAAGTGGCAGTCCAGGATACGATCCAGAAAATCTGAAATACCTTCCTAGTAGACCTCAGTTACAAACGTTCTTTTGATGCAATCTCCAGCCTTCGCCCGGGCGACTCCCCGGCTAATAAGATTCAATTTAAGGGATCCGAATCGAGTTCCGGGTGTACGTACACCGGAGATAAATGCATAATTTAGAACTTCCCTAAGAGTGGGAACGGAGGAGGGGGAGGGGGGACGGGTCGACGAGAAGTTCGCACGTCGGCTTTTGTTACAGAGCCCGGGAAGCTTTATGCTAATTAGATGACGCCTCGGGCAGTTCAGGAAGGAAGTAACTAGGGGGGAGTTCGGGCGGGGGGATCTTGCATGAAAAGGGAGACTTTTAGTGGATTACTAACGGAATTCGAGTCCCATTTGCAATCATGAATATAAAAAATACAAAGAAAAAAATAAAAGCGCAAGGTAGGCAGCCACATGTTCTAACTCCAACTAAATTTGAAAGGATTAACGAAGACAGGATTAATTGTCCTCCTGCTTTATTTTTACGAAACAATTATAGACTTTTTTCTTAATAATCGGATTAATACCAGTTTCTAATACACTACATGGGTCAATATTAATGTCATTTCTACAATTAATTCATTGGGCACAGATCATGGCTTACAACATATGTATACGAGACCGTATATATTTCAGGTTTTACGGGCGTTGAAACATCTAAAAAAAATGCATATATATTATTCAACAAGGCGAAAATAGAAGTCAACAAACGCGTATGCCTCGTGTTCTGCCACTTGAGCGGACAGCATATAAAAACCACCGTATTTCAGAGGACTTCCCTCGCCCCACAAACTGCACCGAGGGCTATTAAGCAGCTGATGAAAGCATCCTCTACCCGCACTTCTACTGAAGATGGTGAGAATCAGACCGGATACAAAATAAGGACTGCTTGCATTTTGCATAGCGACAGTAAGGAAATTATATCGTCAGTAAAATCCGTTGATGAATTATTCCAACAGTGAGAAACGAAAACGTTACGCTTAAGGACACTCACTGCAATATAAACTCACATCTGAGACATGATTTTGAACAGAGTAATGACAAAAACACGTCCTACGTTAGCAGGGAAATCGGTGGGGTCCGAATGCGGACAGACTTTAAAACGATTTTAAATGGCGTCAAAAGAAGTTGTTTCCTTTCAACCCGGCCGGCGGGGGCAGATGCGTGGGAACTTATTATCGAGGAAGACACACCTGGGTGGGTGATGGGAGTCCTCCCAACCGGCATCCTAACCGCAGCTGGCTGTCTTTACCCGAGACCGCATCTGCTCGTAGCGACTCATCTCACACAGAGAGTTTATTAGAGGAATTTCATAATAAAGGACTCAATTAAAACCGCGGACAAATTCGTTCTCGGGTAAACTGTTTGAATATCTGTTGTCACAAACAAGTAATATTCCAGAAAACTGAATCATCACAGAATCCATGTTTCACAGGAGGTCAATGTTTCATCTAGCTAACTTTAAACTTCAAGTTCTTTAAAGAAGATGCTAGTCAAAGCATTAGATATTTTAACCCACGACCAAATAATTTGATATTATTAGATCAGTTATAAAATGAAGTTTCTTAAGCACGATATCCCTACTGTATTGTCCCTGTGCCCTCCTCAGTCAGAAAACGTTCCTCTCGGATAAGTGAAGGAGTGATATTCCAACTTGATTTCAAACAAAACTTTCTCGACGAACAAACTTAGGTATGAAATCTGAATGAAATCGACCCGCCAGGAGCACAAGAAGTTCCTGTACAGCCCAAGAAGCGTCGATGGCGCTCTTAATATAAGTCCCAAGTTGAAGAGTTTAAAGGGGCCTCCTAATACACATTTCGAACTGAAGTTTTATATATAAAATATTTTATACACCTGTATTTCATCTCCTCTTTCTGTCATCCCTCGACTATTGATTTTGATCTTAAGCTGGAATGTTTACAATTGTTAGCAATAGTAGTGCTTTGAGTAACAGTGCATGTAGTGTGAATGTTACACGATATTAGTTGTTAAGTTGTATTAATTGGTAGTTATTTTAGGAATGATTTCATTAATAAATAATAAGTAGCTCTCCAGCTTCTCTAGCCTACCGGAAGAATCACATGCAGAATGAGAAACCTTAATTTTTGATTCCCAATTTGAACAATTTTCCATAATTCATAAAGTATATTACTTCACCCAATATGGGACCCAAAGTTTTACAAATGGGCCACCCAAGTCTCATATAATGGTGTAAATAATGGTAATTACATAAAGCAGGGTCCTTAGGGTATTTAATGTACCAAGTGGAGGCATAAGGGGGACTTGGCACAAGAGTCCGTATCGAACTCCCCACGAACCCAACAACCATTCGATTCCTGTTAACTGCCCCGCTCTTTTGCCAGGCGGGAGCCAAAGTGATTTCGGGCCCATTTATCACTGACACTCTCGCGTTAATCGATCATATAAGTGCCCATAAGTTTTTCATGCGGGGCAATTTCTGGCCCGAGGAGAACATAAGACTGGCCGGTGGATTTACTCCCACCGGCGGAAATGGACCATGAAATACGGCAGATTCGAAAAAGGGGGAGAGTAGGGCGTCGAAGGAGGAGTTCATACTGAAACGTGACGAAATAATTTTATTGTTAAAAGGAGAGAACATTTTCAAATTTTTTCAACGCAATCGATTGGACGAAAACACAATTACGACTCTAATTATAAGTGATTATGATCACGTGGAGATTCAGTTGTTGCGAGCGAATTCAATTCAGTACTGACCGTAAGCAATCAGACCTGGATTTGTTCAGTTTTAAAATCGTAGAGTTTTATACCGCTCTGAAATTTCAAAAACCACATTTCATAACCGAAAATTAAATATAAAACGCTCAGAAAGTGCAGATGTATTCGAATCCTCTCTCGAATCCGTATGAGTGAAATTGAAACCGGCGACCTTAGACCGTTGAATTTATAATGAGGCCCGGATGGAATTTTTAGCCCGAACGAGTCTATCTAACACCCGGATACCGGACGACTATTCAGAGCATTGCTCCTTATATCTTTGCAAAGATGCGATTCTCACTTGTGAACAAAACGAAGTACCTCGGCGGGCCTTTTTCAAGAAATCCGGGAGTACCGTAGAGAGTGAAAGTGTGGAAGAAATTTCATAGAAACAGATAATACTGTTGTACTTATGCACTATATGAATCGGTAATTATAAAATCTGTCTTAATACAATAAATTAAAATATTCTCATTTTAAAGATTTTTAATAAAAGGTAATAAAAAACTTGCCATTACAAGGGGGAATAAACAAAATCCCTAATAAACAACAAATTTGAATTTAAAATGAAACGAGAACCCACGCGGTATATCCTATTCTAAATGACCGAATTCAGCCCAGATATTTCTAGGTGAATTCGGAAATGTTCGGAAAGGGTTAAGAGGCGACCCCACCGGGTAAAGGCCTGGGAATGTGGACAATAAGCCGAGCCCGTGGAGGAACTCGAGTCTCCCAATAGTCTCCGGATCATCTGCAGGATATTTGGAAGTGAGAATTCGCCAGTACTGTAATATCGCAATTATTAAATTACTTCGGAAATTAAACAGAGATCCTCAAATATTGTCCCTTATTGATACAGAATAAGCTGCAATTAATTATATCATTTCTTATAACCATTAATATGAAATTTGACCAAAACCACAGAAATTAGGGTAACGGCACCTACCTACATTGAAGCAACGAGAAGATGGCGTCAGAAGGTTATCAGACCGACTTAACTAACGAAAAACAATTCCACTAAATATATTTCACTCTACACTTCAATGACCGTGCAATTAGGACGGGGCCATACGCGGTGCAGAACGACATATTTCGTGGGGGACCTCCGCTCAAAATTGACTGCACGATCAATGGGGTAGTTGAAAAAAAAACAAAATTAGGACGAGCAGAGCGCCAGCTCAGAGCCATAAATACAAACAGCCGGTATACTTCACTTTTATTTCCCAACATTTACAGGGTAGAGTGCCGCGATGCTTCATGTCCAGCGATGGGACGGGGGGTGGGGCCAATAAACGCTCGACTGTTACTGCCCGGGCCCGCTTCAAACTTTCCTTATAAATAAATCAAACTCCGGGCGTATTAAAATCCGAGCAATTTACCCAAACCCGGCCACTGTTTTCCGAAGCCGAGGAGCGGCTCTCGATTGGTTTGCGGCCCCACTCGAAACCGGCCTTCAGTCGAAAATTTACCGAGAGACATTTACCGATCATTTTATATTTATTACTTTCCAACTTGACCTCTTTCGAAGGACAGATTTTATTACGTATCGACTATTCCGGCTTACTTCGTTGCCTGTAGACGGACGTTTCTGCCCAAAAACGCCGTTCTTGAAATATTCCGGTTTCAAACACTGCACTGCGCTAGGTCGGTGTGAAACTAATACTAAACGTATTTTCATATTTAAATCCTTCCCCCCCCCCCCCCCAATCCTGTTGTTCATATCGGACGGGGCCTCATTCATAAGCGAATAGCGTCTGGGCCCGCTCCGGCAATTCGTCACTGGGGACGTCGCACGGGACTACGGTGAATAATACAGAGAGGGCTCAGACGGTTTATTGGATTCCAGGACTCCTCCATATGAAAGGTGCGCTCCTTCGCCTCCTCGCCCACCCTCCTATACACCAGAGAACACTCCACTTCCCAACTATGTCCTACAACCGGTGCACTAGAGCGGGATGCATTTTCCCATATTTCCCCCACCGAATACAAAACACGCTGCTCAAATATGCAAGGATTTCCAATAGAAACATATTTCCCGTCCGTAGGCCAGAGTTAAGGCAGTTGTCGCGCGGTTTTTGTACGGCAGAAAGTATTTCAGTCAACAGAGGTGAAAAAATGAAAAAGCAATTCCTGTATAGCGACAGTTCAAACACAGTCCGAAACTCTATTGTTCAGCAGGATGCGTTTCCAGCAGGTTAACACGCTGTGCAAAAAGAACAGTTCAAACAAAATTTATAATATAGTGTGATATAGAATCTATATCGTGTGGTTTGTAAACCGCTGATTGCCAGATACCTTAAAATTACAACCTTCATAACTACATAACAAAGCTTTTTCTTCTTTAAATTAATCCAATAACTTAAAAAAGGCTATTTAAATGGTCAATTTAGGAGGATAAATAAAAATTAATTGTAAACTATACAATTTTTGACTCAATAATTTTCCATCTGTAGTACAATACACTTGAATATCCTATCGGAATCAATCACAGCGTGCAACTATTCATCATGACCATCTACTGCAGCATCATGACATAATCGACAGATACGCAATCACAGTCCGTAAACCGCATACACGTTTCAGACGATTTGATAACCCAAATGGGCTTGAATCCAACGGAGTAACTGGGCAAATTGAACAACCGAACTCCAATCAAGGAGCAAACTTGGATTCAACCGCACTTCGAGGATTCAACCACACCCATTCGGCCAAATTTTCCCCGATCTTCTGTCTCCTCCCGCTGGTTCGGTCTTTCGCCAGACCGGTTTCGTTTTTTAGGAATTTCGTTAGGCGGGTGTGTCTTCTAAGTGGCAGGAGCAGCTACTGAAGTCTAGCAAAAGAGAAAATCGGAGAGGGGAGACAGAAGATCGAGAGATCCATGGCATTCCAAACGCTTGCAGACCACATAACTTCATGCAGGTATTGCAAACTTCTCCAAAATTATACTAGTATTATAGCATTACTGAAGTATAATATAGTCTACTATAGCTTTAATTCAGCCTCAGATCGGGCCCCGCATAATTCTCGACCGAGAACTCCGTATTCGACCCCACGGGAGTTGTCATTTTTGGCAGAGCCAGGTTCATAAAGAACACTGTCGGGATATTAATCCGAAGGGGGGCGCTATCGATAAATTCGACGGCAATAAAGGCCGTGGGCCAGACGTCGGCGTCGTTTAAAAAGGCCCCGCTCCCGGTTCGAATTCCCGGCACGTTCGCCCGCCTGTATCCCCAGCCCTAACATCCTTGCGGCACCGTAGAGCCCCCTACACGCCGTATTAGTGTATTACCCCTTCTGCGGGACGGGGATTTTCAAATATTGAGAACGGCCCTTTTTTATTTTTAAGAAAATGGCCGTCTTTAAGCCGGCCTAAATTCGAGGCGGGGTGTATCCATCTATGCGGTGAAAATAAATTGGGCACAACAACACCGCATGGAGGATTCGTGACTCCTTCAATTTGCTAATCGGACAACAAAGCTCTCGCGGAATAAATATCCTGAAAGCGCGAAATGACTCACTAGCGTAATGAAGATGACGAGCGACCGAAAGCGGACTTGCAAAAGAGGAGACAGAGCATCGTGAAAACTACAATTATTATAAACGAAAAACTACAAAATTATAAACGAAATCACACAGGCACGCATTTAAAGGGTTAAATAAGAGCCAACGAGAGGAGAATACAGCGATAGAAAACGATATTCCAAACTCTCGCAGGCCACAAAATAGTTGTAGTATTGTGATAAAAACGTTCTAAAATTCCGCCCAAAAAATATAACTAAAAAAATACCACAAAACAGATATTCCAAACTATTTTTATTTGCCGCTATTATTAAAAAATAAATAAAATCAAAATTTGTTATTTTTAGAATTGTTGACAACAAACTGCGGGGTCAAACTGAAAGGGAATCGTATTTTGGTTGCGGTCAGAGCGGGACGAATCAATTAACTTTGCACTTAGCCAAATAAGTTTAGAACGCAATCCGTGCGCTATAGAAACATTTCCTGCAAAGGCGACGGATGAAGTGGAGGGGTGGGGGTGGTTTGAGCATAAATTAGCAGTTGTTTAGCCACGCCATTCAAATGGCTGTAACAAGACCGGTGTATTTATAGACAAAACCGACGGGCGGAAACCCTAACGGGTGTACAAAATTAATTAGCAAACGCTTACCCTCCATTAGGGGACGCCCACAGAAACGTGAAAACGAGGAGGAACTCACCTGTAACAAAAATTATCATTTAAATCGGACCATTGAAAATTGATACTCTAATAAATTAAAATATAGAGGGTACAGTATTTTCCACGTTATTAATTTACCTGTATAATACGAGTGGTATAGAAATATTTAGAACGAGACGAGAAATTCATTTCATTACTGAATTCAAGCACCCAATCTTTTTAAGCATATCTACTTCATTTCATAATCATTTTCTATTTTTATTATAGCAAACATTTAATAAGGTGGATAATAATAATACTGTTATGATCAAAATACCTCCCGCAACATTACTGCCAGACTGAATATTCCGAACAATCAGGATATTTGGGAAATAATAAGGTTTCGAGAATGTGCAGTAAGTTTCATTAAAATAAAACTACACATAAAATCTGGAATAACAGAAATAGAAATTTTCCTTCTTTTCTAACTGGAAGTTTCAGAGTTTGCTTACTGTTATGTGAGCAGACATCAACCCAAAACACGGGAGAATTTATTACAGGTAAGAGATTGTAAATTTCTTAATACAATTTCGCAATGCTTGAAATAATAAGTCAGCAGTTTCACGGAATCCAGAGATCGGAAGGTGCCAAGCCCGCAGCTTTGTATTAACATTTTTCATAAGGACAGTTTGCCCTACTATTACCTAGAGCCGTACTGCGTCTACAACCTAAATTAGAGTTATCAGGCAAAGTCCAATTAATGAGAGAAATAGGAGCCAAAATTGGAGCCCAGGAGGCAGTTTAACAAATAGCCACTTCGGACGATTACCCAGCCGAACCGCTTTATGTACAAACGGATATTAAAGCCGGATCTAAGCCTTAGTGAAACAGAGTCAATTTCATAATTATTTACTCGATTATAAAACTGAAACATCGGCAGAAGCTCTAACCTCTGTTCAGTTATTTAATTTAATTTAGAGAATTACGAATTAGAGTACATGACGTGGCTGTTTGAAATATTATCACATCTGCGATTTTCCCCCTCCACTGGCTTTCTATTAGCCTAGCTCACATTAACTTGTGTAAATAATTACACACCTATATATTACACTGAACAACACCCCCTTCCAAGTAACAAGGTATTAACATCACTGAGAAACACTTCATTCTAGAAATAAAGAGATGCATAATACTGTCCTTCAGATGCTTGCAGTGGGACGAAAGTTCAACTTTCAATTTCAACAAATGTGCCAAAAATAAACCCTTACATTTTGAATTGGCTTCGTCTAAAATACGCATAAAACGACGCAGATGTTATGGGCTACACAGAATTATTGAAAATATGAACCAGATTAACGAGTTCTATTGTCGTTCGAGGTCCGGTAGAACAATGGCTGTCAATCAATGGGACGAAGCTTCCGTTCATTATACAGGTACTGTGTTTTTGTCCTCTAAAACTGGCCCCTTCCTTGCTGTCGGAAAACCCAACAAAATATGATACAAAAAGAGTTTCTTTGGTTGTAACAGTTAATACACCAGAAAAATATTGAGATTGGGGGGAAATAATTTCTAATAGCTATGAATCTATCAAATAATGTAATTTCCCCAGTAAATATTACTGTATAGGTGTCATCTTGCACGCTGCGACCTAATCAGGGTTTAAGGGCCATCAGTTAAGTGTATTCCTTTGGACAGTTGAACGTTTTGAAAATTTTATTGGGCTACTCAACTATAAACATGTTCAACTGTTAACACACAGAGGAAACGTTCAAGCGGTCCGGAGCCGGGACCGAGGTTCAGACAATCCGTCAGATCGATACCGGTGAGTGGGAAACAGGGAATCCAAGCTGCCGATAAACAGGCCCTTTTAGCCCGCAGGTTTAATGCCCAACCTCGCCATCCACCCCCCCCCCCTCACATCCCAGGAGCCTAACTCCGGAGTGCATTAACCCTCCTCCCCCCACCCAACCGGTTTCATTTGCACCCTAAGTAAAAGTTTAATTGCGCCCACAGTTCCCAGAATGGAAGTGGGCAGACCGAACTGCAATTAGGAAAATTAGAGCGCGCGTTCAGAGACCCGGGAGAGGGAAAAGAGAAACAGGTCTGGGTTAATTCAAATTTTAGGGACTGAATGATAATTCCCGGACTGCTTCAACAGCGCCGTGCGAAACCCGATTCCGTCAATGCGAATTAAAAATATATCTATTTCGTTAAATATAACTGTGTACGACACCTACAGCAATCATATCGGGAATTATGACTTAAATTAGATACAAATTTGATTTAATTATCCGAAAAATTACTAATCGATGGATATTAGTTTCCCAACCTGAGATCACTAAACAAGCACTAAATTAAAAAAATAAATAATAAAAAATAAATAATCAATTTCTATTCTGACTTTAAACTAAATTATGAAACTGATGACCCAACTTTATATTTTATTCAGATAAAATAATACAAGTTTGCCCTGATTCATACCTAAATGGTAAGATAGGGATAGAGAAAAAGTAAAATAGATTCTCTACTTGCAGGGTAAGGAAACTTTTAGCAACGTTTATGATACTGCTTTCTATAACTCAAAAGATATTTTTCAAGTTGTTAACTGACTTGAATGAGTTTATCCTGGTCTTGTGAAACGAATCTAAAATTCCGCTACTTCCCTTTATATCGAGAGGGTAAAGCTCTGGTAGCCCGAAAGTAGACTTGGCCTGTAATTAAAAGTGTGCCTATGAGGGGGGAGGTGAGGGTCACGTTTGCCATTAACGCCAGCCAATCCCGGGACAACGTCCTCCGTAACTTTCGGGAACCGGGAAAGAGGTCCCCCAGGGACAGGAGGCCGTGTGGGGGGGGGCGGCACCGACCCCACGGCCACGGCTCAGATTAACTTCACCCCACATACAGAACAATTACACGCCGACATTTCACACTGAACAACGCCACTCGCAAGTACAACTGCATTAACACTACACGAGGGATTTGACAGGCGGACAGAAGGAGGCAGCTTTGCTGGAAATCAGTCTTCATTACGGAAGATGTGGTCTTGAGTTGCTGAAAATCACGAATTCTACAACGAGATTTTAACGAGATCCTACTACGAAACGAGAGTCTAAATGCATGTAATGAACAAAAAAATCCTCCCTGTAACCGCCTTTTCTCTCTGGTTTTCTCGCATAAGCACTGACGGAGGGTAGAAACCAATACGCGGTTAAATATATGAGTGTAACAGAAAATCTTTTTTAACTTTATTTATTGTACAATCAACTATATGCCAGTTATATGTACAACTGCGGTTTGTTTGATTAGTTTCACTTGTTTCACTCGATAAAGACGCCATCCAGTGATGGTACTTTTGACCTGCATCCGGCCTACAGAAAGTCTCTAGGCCAGTGGCGTTTAAGCCGACTCTAATAATGGATGGGTAAAAGAGGAAAGGGACTGAACGAGTGGATTTGGATGTGGAGAGAGGCGGGAATGGAATTTAAGGAAGCGTGATTTTGCGACTTCGTCGACTGTCGGTATGTTGAGGTCAATATGGATTGTTCGTTTAGAAACATACTAGGGAGCATTAAGAATGGTAAGGACTTTTGACTGGAATATTTGGATGCGAGCGATGTTGGATTTCTTGGCGGAACCCCATAGCTCTATTCCGTATGTCCATGTCGGTTTTAGTATAGCTTTATATATTGTCAGTTTGTTGACTACTGTCAGTTTTGATGTCCTTTTCAAAAGAGGTCTCAAAAGTCAACAGAAAATCACAAGAACGAAAAGAGATTTATGTCTGTCCATGGAAAATCTAAAATATTAGCAAGTTATTAATTAATACGATTTTTCTTGTCCTGTTTGTGGTGGTAAAGCGAAAAGAAATTATCAGTCGTCTGCCAATTAGACGTTCCTCTCGTGTTTGAAGTGCTGACTAGTTGGCGTACACAATCGACAACGCTGTACCCGATAAATTAAGTTATTTAAATAACATTACAGAAAATCACTTTCCGTACAATAATTGGGCAGTAAGAAGCCCACCTCAAATATCCAAAACGATAGTTCACTCAATTTCCCCAACTTTAGTTTCCTAACTCGCGTGCGATCCTCGACAGAAGAATATTTTCATCGCGTGCCCTACCGCTTTACCGCATATTAAATCGTAACTCCTTTTCCTCGCTTCTCCTTATACGGCAATAAAATATACGAATTATTATTACTATTTCTGCCTATCACCGCGAACCCCGTCACGGTTCACGACGGGAATGGATTTTCGGAATAATGTATTGCGGTATCGGTGGTGGCCAAAATATATCTGCCGATAATATCGCATCGATATTACGTGTGCAGTGATTAGAGCAATAAGCTAGTAATCCTTCGACTAACCTCGTATCTCATGATTTTATGGCCGGGTGCCATATCTGTAAAAAGAATAAATAAAAATGGAAAAAAAAACAAATCTAACACGATGACGCTCAAAAAGGGCAAGAAAAGAAAAGAAGATATGTTACTTCAGGCTAATAGGCTAATGATGAAATCTTTAGGATTGATCTATCTATTTTTTGCCTCGCTATTTCTTCTGGGTTCGGTTCACTTTATAGTCGGCGGCCGGAAACTGTTTTTTTTTTCTTGCGCATGGCGTTTTTTGGCCCTCAGCCAATAGTCCATCTCCGCAATTCAGTTTCACGGAGGGCTCATTAAAAGGAATAGTTCGGCTACTAGAATATTCAGTCGTCCCGAGGACAATTTTCATATTCAACGGCTCAACGTCTCTGGGGCGGTCTACTCTAGACCAATTTTAATTTTTTACAATATCTCAGAACGAAAAGCGCGCAGACTACCTTACACAAGCAGGGGGGAAAAGATTTTTCCGATCTTTTCCTCTGAAATGTTAGCCCCGGGAACGATTTCTCGGAATAAGGGAACGGAATTAATTTCGAGAGGGGGAAAATTCCTTTAAAAGGCGGCATAACAATTATTTCACTACTGGGGAAAACGGATAGACGCCATTTCCAGGAAAACGCTACAGAAGAAGTTCAACAGGCTGGCGTCTTCAAAATCTTGTAAAGATGAAAATCAAGGTCAAAATATATAAATTCCAAAACTGATTTACTACAACCTATTCGTGGCTGTGTATATCATTCACTGTTCTTATACAATTACTGGGTAATCCATGGAAACTCCGGGATATTACAAAGTTTCCTTTCTATTTGGACGTTAATTTATAAGAATATACAACAAGAAAATAATAGATGCAGTCATAGAATGCGACAAAGGACAGTAAAGAAAATTCATTTCATGAGGTTTGTCGAGACAAATTTAATTTTAACACTTACTCTTCCTGGAAGATACAGCTGTTGTTTGTCTCGTTATTATTACGATAATTAATGGTATAAAAATATACCAGTATATTTCATTGTGCCGGTCCAGCCATTTTTCAGAATATTTTTTTGGAAGGCTCCAACGTAAACAGTATGCGGAGTATAAATGAATTGCAGCAGTGTTCAGCGATTTGGGGATACGCAGAGGGAAATACGCTCGCCGGGACCTATCGACTTATCGAAGCTTAACAGCTTGCAGAAAATAGCGTGAAAAAGGTACGGTGAACGGCTACAGTACATTGAGGGGGGATCCTCTTGCGACAGCCAAGAGACTGGCGATGGGGCGAAGGAAAAAAGAAAAGCCATTTTCGAAGCGCTCGAGGTCTAACAGGAACACTGCGCTCAAGGCGGGGGAGGTAGGGACAAAAGGGCCTTTTATTGCGTTAGAAGCCGGGCTGATGTAATTGAAAGCATTGGAACATAAAAATCCGCTATACGGCGAAATAGCAGCTGAATAATTGGACTAAACACAAGGGCCAATTAATCAAAATTACCTGTAAATTGACTTTTCCACCCGAAGCCTACCAATGCCTTGGGGGGACGGAAAGACTTAACGAGGGCTTAACGGGGTTTTTTCCTCGTTCGGCGGAAAAATATATCGGCGATGGGCGCCGGGTGAGAGCGGTGGGTGGGTGGGGGTACCTAACCGCTACAATGCTGTACTTGACCTCAATATTTAAAGTAAGTCCCTCCTTCAGGCCCCTATCAGATGGGGCTTGAACTGAACACCAGTTACCAGCCTCCAATATAACAGTATGACCTCCTACTTCAGCAATTGTCAACTATCAGATCTTAAATTTCAAGCATTATTTTTACCCCGTCAGTATGAAAATACCAAGGCAATAACAAATAATGTCAACGTCAATATACAAATACTGTAACAGTAGAATTCGTATCTACGAATAGATCCTAAGGTACGAATTTCTAACATAGAACTTTTAAACGATATATTGGAAGGATGGTGATTTATACAATGCACTGGAAATGGCGGAGAACCAAAATGTTTTATCTTCCTTCGGTCATGTACCATATTCCTCCCCCATTGAATATAAAGTAGACAATTTAATTAGGCTGTATCAACGAAGTGACCGTAATAAATTGACGAAATTATGCAAGTGATGTTTTAATTGTTAAGATATTGTTTTCGTCTCTTTTTCGTTCTTTTACCACTTTTTCGGTTTGGTATATTTGTATTGCGTTGAACTGATGTTGGTTGCGGGGGTCTATTGTCGGACAGTTTTTTTGTTCTGTTTTTTAGTTCATTCTCTCTTCTGGTTGGCATGTGTGAAAGTTCCGCTCTCAATACTGACCGTCTATAGTCGGACGGAACGCATTCATTGCGCCGGACAAGGGATATTGGTTCCGTATTTTTTTCAATTCCCCAACAGGGCGTTCAGAATGGGAAATGTCTCTTGAAAGCCGACAAAGGATGTTGGTATCCGCAAGGGGTAAAATTCACGCGTTAATGGCCAGAAGGGGCGGACCCCGACTTACGTTTCAGCAGGTCAGAGTGAGGGGGTGGGTCGTCCCTTTCTTATTTCAGTTGGAGGGGTGATCCGTCCTACGCCCTTAAGTGGTCGATTTCCGTCCAGTACACACGCCTCATCCCACGGCCGAAACTTTGTTACGGGACACTTATTCCTGGAACCCTACTTTTTTTTTCTGTCCGCCCCAAAAAGGGTTCTCGGGCCATTCCCCGTTTGCAATAAGGTCCGATAACACCTCAGGAAAGTGTAACTTGCTATTACCGTCCAGCTAGCCCTACCGTTTTCCGTAAAACCGAATAAATACAATAAGCCGGGTCCGTCGAAAGTAAATTTCGCTACTGAAAAATACCAGAGGGGAGGCTTTACTGGGTCAAGTGTTTATAAGTTTCAACCAATTATTGCACATAGTACAATGCAGAAACAGTTCACCGCAGAAAAAAAGCAGGATGGAAAACAGAATCATTAGAAACATGTGAGTAGATGTTAAAACAATTGATAACATACTATAGGCCACGAATATTCGCATTTACTAATAGCTGTGTTTGTTGACAACAAACTTTAGCTTATTTGTTTTTCTTATTATTTTTTGGAATCGTTCACTAGTTAGCTATTATTGAAGTATTCAGCTCTTGAGTAAGGATGTCTTTTCTATTGTCTACCTTTTGTCTTGGAAGTAAATTCCTTATTCGGATGACTTTATAACTATTTTGGACTGAATATCTGCTTGATTTGAACGCAGTAATAATTTGAAAACTATGACGAAACATCAAAGCCGTGTAAAAGCAGATGAGCAAAGGCGCCCAAAATCCCCAGTGGCGCAATTGGTTAGCGCACGGTACTTATAAGACAGTAAAAGCCTGTGAGCCATGCCGGGGTTGTGAGTTCGAGCCTCACCTGGGGAAATTACTTTTGTTTTTTTTTTCCACCATAAAATCCAATTCAAAATCCGTACCTTCCACAATTGCGACGAAAAAAGTAACTTAAAGTAACGTCAAACAGTCGAATGTAAATTAAAATAGTATATTATAATTTATTCGTAAATTATTATTCAAGGCGGAGAGCGCAGTGTCGTTCCGCTGTCGAACTGTTTCGAAACAGCGATCTAAGAGGAAAAGCAAGCAAGATGCACTTACGGCAACTTAAGTAAATAGCATTTACGACTTTGAAGGAAAAGAGGCTGAAAGGGTCCGCAGGCTAAAACGTGACCCAAACAAACAGCAGACGGGGCCCCCTCACGTGATAAAACTATCCTCAACAACTCGCAGTACCCTAAACACCCATATTATTATTATAAATTCGTCTTTTCACATTATAAAGCGTAATTATTTTTCTTGAATTTAAATAAATTCTTATTTTTTAAACACAAACGTTCCACATGCATAATACGGTCCCTCCCTCCGCAAAAGGTTAAAGATATTTTACAGATAGATGTGGAAGGCATAAATATTTGGTAACCATGGCGCACTAAACCCCTTATAATTTACTTACGATAATAGTCAATGACGAGTATGTTGCAGAAAGGCAGCATAAAGCTATTGTTTCATGCTGTCATAAGTCAAACCAGCGTACCGCACGTCAATTATATCCCCCCTCGAGGACAAAGGGAGTTTAAACAAGACTCGAGGAGTCTCCATTATTCAAAGAGGGGACGGTAATATTGTCAGGGAATAAATTCCGGCAACATCCTTATCGGCGGTCAGTGCCCGGGGGTGGGCTTTATAAGGGATGAAACTCCAGGTCGGGGGAAAGGATTAAAAAAAAAAGGAAAAAAGTAAAGGAAGGGTTTTAAGTGAGAGTTTCCTCCTCATCCCCAACCCGAAAACCGGTGTGGTTTTTTGTAAGGGCGGGGGATTAGGGGTGAAACGCCCCCGGCGGTGGTAGTTCGGGGCTGTTCCGCTTGGCGGGGCTAAACTACGGCCACGACCCGACATCTGCCGGCCTTAACCCGACTCAACAACATTTGCAGCAAAACAACCCCGCCTTTTTTTCCCCCCCAACGGCCATTTCTCTCAGTTTTTACGTTTTAATCCGGCCGTCGACAGAAAGGGCGTTGAATACGACGCTGAAATTCGTCACTAAGATAATGTTAAGTGTTGAAACAATGATAAGCGCGTATTTTCTTAACGCTGCAAAATTATTACCCCAACTAGCTCCTCCACACCTAGACCAAACCAAGTACGGCAGTCAAATTGTCCTTAGGTTCGGCCATTTATACTGAAATATCCCCCACAAGTCGAAAAACAGACTTTTGGCTCTCCCGTTCAAAATATTAGTGCCGCCGTTCGCAAAACCGATGAGGGGCTACCGTGACAACTGGAACCGTTTCAAAATGTTTGTCTCAACAACGCCCGAAACGAGCTAACAATGCCTGGCAGTTTATCTTCCTTTGAACAAGGCAGGCATGCAGACAGAGAAACCAATTCAATTATTAATAATTTAAAATCGCCAATAGGGAGACCCTGAGCCATCCGATTATACATACATGCCGCCCGAATTTTTATGACCTTTTAATTAATTCTCTTCGAATCCAAAGAGAGGAAATTTCGACAGCTATACTCCCAAAAAATGTGTTCAATGAAAATTGAGATTCGTCGAACTTTTCAAATTTTTGATCACATCTTGTGTAGATAATGTTTTCTAAACTGCTTTTTGTCACAGTCGATCGACTTCGTTTAATTATAGTGGAATCAAAGAGACCGTAGCACCCGAGTACCCCCGCCCAATCCACCAATATTTAGCAAGATCCGTACCGTAATTAAATCCGACGACGAGGATCCCTCGCACTCCCCTAACCGGTTTTTAATCGAAAGTGAATCTAGATCCTATGGAAATCGAGTTGGAATTAATTCCAGACCGATTCCATTTCCTTCTCGGCCCTTTTTATTCGTTTTCGGGAACGGTCAATGTCGGTTAGAAAGCGATTCGGATACAAAAAAATATCACTCAGGGAATTGTTTCTAACAAACTAAAGAAATTTATCATGAACAGTAACGAATTGTGGGAAATGAGCTGGTAAATATTTAACAATTAGGGCATACTTAATTTGACCAACGGATGGCACCGCGTTGGTAAGGTGTCTTGCGCATTTTTAATTTTTTCATGAACGGAGACTTAAACCGCCGATTATTTTCACTAGTATTGAAAGACAAACTCTAAAAATGTAATATGTATGTGACACTAGGAATTGCAGTTCAGATCATCTAATGTCTTCAACCGCTTTTCTTTAACGTACAAAATAAAATTACGTATTTAAGTAGGTTAATAAAATGTTTGAATTTAAACAAAACATAACTATATAATTATCGAGTTTGAGCACAATTCAGTGTTATTATTATGTAGGACAGCGAAGGTGCTGCGATCTGTCGGCTCACTGCCGCACTTTTGGACGGGAGTCATACAGAGAGATGAACTCACCAAGATAGTCCTCATCTGTGAAATCCTCAGATACGCGTTCATTCAGTAATTACGAAAATATGTTGCCTTCTAAGATAAGTGTTGTGGTTCCAGAGGTTACGCGATGGGCAAGCTAATTGTTCGCTTCATGAAATGGGTTGCTGGTAATGATTGCAGGAATGATGTCCGTCTATCAGGTTAAATTATTTTCTTTCTTTTAATTTAAAACATTTGCTGGGCGTTATTTTTACAGCGAGCAACAATAAATAATCATTTGGAAGGATGTTTGCGAGTGATATCCTCCGTATATTTTAGAACAGGGAATACAGACAGAAAGTAGAAGGATAGAATTCTTCTTATAGAGAAGTCTTCATAATAGAGGAGATTAAAATGAAAATTTATAGACAGCAATTGCGCTGGTTTTAACCTTTTCAGTGTTTGAATCAAAGGTTTTTCCACTACTGAAACTGTTTCTGAGAGTATGTCAGTATTACTGAGGGGATTAGTGAAACATACGCCGAGTTTCTACCTAGTCAGTGTCGCAAATGGATTTCACACCCTTCTACTCAATCGCCGGTGAAATAGTTACCGCCAAATAAGTATCAGTTACGTGCTGAAAGGTCTCCGCGTAAAAGAAAATAGAGGAGAGGACAATCCGTTAGCATTAACGACTACTGAGGGGATGAGAAGAAAAATGAGAAGTAAATTGAGAGAGGAGGGGGGCATTATCGGAAGTCGGAGGTTGGGGGCCCGCCGTCGCCATGGCGACGTCCCGGTAACGACGCCATAATGGCCGAGAGTTTTCCAACGCCGCGACGACGGGAGCCGGACACCTAACGAGGGAGCAACCAGCGACAAATGACAATGCGCACCTCGCCTCTACAATGGGAGCACTGTAGAACATCGACTTGCCGGAACGGGGGGGTTCTAGACCGGTTTTGTAGTGAGATACTCACCATTATATTGCCCGAAACAGAACTAGACTCAATATAGCTCCGACCGGTTATGCTGTTTAAAATTACAAGAATAGCGTTGGAAATAAATATATCGTTCATTTATACTACTTTTAAATTTCAGGACAAGGAAACTTGTCTATATGCCTGAGTTTTCGTTTCTTTTTCGCTTAGCAGTCCGATTAAATTTGAGGAGACCAAATTGTAAGAAGCGCTACGGGGCAAAGTCTGAACATTAAGGCGAATTTTGCAGAGCTTCCGGGAATCAATATTTCAATGATTCGGAGCTTTGAAATAAAGGGGAAAGAAACAAAATTAATTAATTTAAATACGTGACATGTATATACAATACCTACGTTTTAAATTATGGATATATATAGTATACAGTATACTGTCACGTCAACGTGTACACCCAGCTTTTCAGCGCACAAAGGTATGCGGGGTCAGAAATCGGAATCCCGAGTCAGGGTTACACCCAAACCCAGGTCCTTCACTCCAATAGCCCATACTCTGTGACCCCGTTGCTCCAAGTTTAGCCAACGATACGAACAGGAGTAGATGAATTATAGTTCACTCTACTGGGAGCGGTACACCAAATTCCAGTTTAAAAAAAAATCTTACTCCAAGACACTGGAGAGCTTTATCTTTGGACGGTACTCGAACGTTCCAAAACTGGTATCTTGCCCAGTTTTGTTTCAGGGAAATGAAATATAAAAAATATTGAACAGCAACCAGACGTGTCACTTTACATTAAGAAGACAAATTAAACAGCAATTCAATTTGATTTATGCTGCAAATATCGTTTGTATTAATTTCCGCGATATGACATTGTTTTCTAATACTTTGTTTTACACGATCTCCTGAAATTTGAACAATCAAATTTAACTGTAACTCGCTAAAATTCTACAAAAGTATGAAATATTTTTTAAATACGCCGAAAAATTTCTCACAAAAACTTGGTCAGGTTTTGGTTACGATTAAAGGTTACTCAGTTGAAATAGAAATTGGAGTGAAGTATTAAAAGGGAGGAGGCCTTAAACGGAGTATGCTAATTAAATTGTGTAAAATATAATGAATTATTTGCCCAAATAAGGTCTTGCTCTATATTTAATTAATTAAAGTACGTACTTTGGAACTCGACAAATACGTTGTTCAAACATTTCTAACTCGTGCAGATAATCATCATATAGGTGCAGCATTTATCGATATGACGTAATCAATCCCAATTAATTTCAATAAAATCTGAAAATACAAATTAAAATCAATGAAAAATATGAGTTTGACGCGATGAAAACGTGGACGGATTTGATAATACTTCTTTAAAATCATTTAAATCCCAAATGGTGATTAAACCGAGGATGGAACCATAAAGTACGAGATGTGCACATACAACCGATGCGTTCCAGAATTTTAAGAATGTCCCGCTCTATTGTTCACCTCGCCGAAAGTAGGTCGGCTTAAAAACGGCCACAAAAAACAAAAATGATGGCGCCTTCCCCTAATAACACTCCTGTGTACGGACATTACAACATGTTCCCTTGTTTTTTTTTTGCCCCCTCCCTACATGTTCCGGCTTCCTCCTTATGTCTTGGGTCGTTAGGTGCGGCATATGTTTCACGGCGAACGTCCAGCACTCGCCGTCCGAACGAAGTATCCGAATTAGGCGAAGGCCGGCGGTAATGCACGTAATAAATAGCCGAAAGAAATTCAAATTTTTAAAATTATTACGCCGTATGTTTAAATTTGATGAGTGCAGGTAACAGAGACGTTATCGCGGAAGCGCAGACAAATCGCAGGAAGGTTTTTTCCCTTACTATCTCCGGATTAAGGTTTTCCCCCCGCGAGATTTCTCCCACAGACGGACACGAACTTATCCACGTGGCAGATAGGAAACCGATGGCAAGAATGAACCCGCGATAAAGAAGATCAAAATTAGTTCAGAATGTAATGTGTTTAGGGCAAACTTTCACAAATGCCACCCTGAAGAGAGAATGAACTAAAAAAAAAACTATATAACCAGAACGGTCTATATTTTCATTTACCTAATTTAAGAAAAAAGACAATCCAAGTTATAATCCCTAATTGAATCAATGTTATTCTCTTTAATCCCAAGCATTTAACAAGTAGTGATAACGGAGGCCACAACCGTAGAGCTCGAGTGGATGCAATAATTTCAGCGAGGTACACTTCGGAAAAATCATGCTGTCCGCTAATGATAGATTTTTCGTAAAACATTCATGCCTATATTAATACCCCTGTAGTAATATTGAAAAATAAATAATGGCCCGTTTGTAATTTTATTGAAATCGATAATAAGATTTAAAACCTATCGACGCTTTCTTTAATTACAGAATCTACACAGAAAATATAAAATTCTCACTTGTCCGCATCGGTCTACAGCTTTGAACACGACAGGCGAAATTCTTGTCCTCGTCGTTTGCATTGCATTCAAATGAAAACAGAGACAAAATTAATACGGCGGTTAGAAATAGCTAAACTACCTAAATTTAAAGCGCCTTAAATCTCCAGGAATCCATGCCCGAAGTCCTTCGAAAGCCGGAAAAATTATTCTTGTCGTGAATTGGCTTACCTGAAACAGAAAAAAAGGAATGGAGGTTAGAGAAAGTTGTTACAGACAAAAGTTGTTATGTAGGCTGAAAGGAAAAGGAAATCGAGAAACTGTAATATCAAAACGGATATTGCAGAATATATGTATGATTCTGTTACACACAATTTCAGAAATAATTTTTATATATTTTTTGTTTAAAAATGTCTTTTGTCTCGGAATACAAGCAGCAGATGTTTAACTGATGTTTAGATTTCATATCGCCCACAGAACGGTATAATTAGTTAATTAATGTCCTACGGCTGATTACAGTTATGTTACGCGGTTGCAGATAGTATGTACAAATAACAAATTTTAAAATTATTCTGAGTGTGTGTATTTGTATAATTTATTCGTGATATATTAGTTACCGTGACTATTTGAACAACTAGAACTATTTACCACGTGAAAAATTACGTTAATATTGTACCTAAAGACTTTGGCGAATATTTTAATCGATATCTGATAAAAAAACAAATAATATAAATCAATTATAAAATTAAATAACAGTATTTTAGAAGAATATTAATACAATTGAATTTCACACAACGAGCAATTACTGAACATGTTATTAATACAGAATGAGCCAGAGCGGTAAAGTTGACATGTTGGATGCTTTGATTGATCAAGTGGAGGATCGTTTTAGGGAAGATATCCCCCATATGCTGATGGACTGGAAAAACAAAGTAGAGGAAGGAGACGGAAGAAGAATGGACCTATTCGTGGAGAATAAGATGAGAAGAGGGTAAAGGAAATTGAGAGGAATGGCACTCAAGAATGCACAGGACTATTCTTTAACACCGGATTCAATCTACGGATTTTTTTCTGGATCCTCCGAACCTACCCTCGGAAACCGTTCCAGGTGATAAATTTTCCGAGAGGCTATTTGAGTGTATGACGATAGATATAAGTTCTTGCCACATGAGTCGATAAATATAAATAGCTGTGCGAATGATTGTCAAATTTTATAAGTAATATTGATTCGAATCGATCCAACACTCATCAGAGCATAATTTTTCTTGACATAAACACGACAAAAAAATAGTGAACTATAGGCTTGATAGAAAAACAAACAGACGCATTTACAATCAGCGTCGCCCCGTTATTAATCCTAACGGTGCTTAGTAACTAAGGGTGAAGCGGCAGTTCCCTCCACACCGTCCTAGCGATCAATTACAGACAAATTAAACAATAGAAATAAAAATAAAATAATGATTACTACTCGCCCAGGTCATTACCATTCGGGAGAACCGATCGTTAAATAGCATTAAAGTTATAAATGAACTCTACTCATTCTACAAGCGCCATTGAACGCATTTGCCGTTGGACCGTATCACATTCGAGTCATCAACCATGAAAGTTAGGATGGTAAAAAACATAAAATGGAAGCCTATATTAGAAAATGTAGAAGGTCGTACCTAGTCCGATACATACTTTAAAAATCTATTTCCCTCATCTATTAAAAATACAGCGAAAATTACTTTTCACAAAAAAAAAACATGGCAATTTATTACCTGTAAAATAAGTAAAATTGACTTCTGTGGTACAAAAATTGCGATTTTATACATTGTGATAATTTTTCTTACTCTTTACCTTGGCCTTGATAAAAGATATTTTATTGAATCGATCCGGTATACATAATATAGCTTGCTTTAAATAGCAACTTGGGTTGCCATCCGGTATTAAAAATATTATGCACCAAAAATAATTGTTATTAAAGAAGGAAAAACGATCTTCTTGTCAAGAGACTAAAATTTGAATAATTAAACAAACGACTGAATTAAAAAAATATATATCAGGAAAATGTGTCTTCGAAAGTAAAATACAGTCGGTCGGTACTGTCTGAGAGGCAGATATAATATTCAGAGATAAGTGAACTGGCACCGAGAACTGATTAATTTCCATAGGACGTCACTGATACTCTGATTTATGCCGGTTTCCATTAAAAGCGAACATTACTGAGTCCTAGTCGATTAAGGGGGAGCGGGGAGGGGGTTGGAAATATTTTATGATCGAGATAGTCAAAATGTTTCTTCGCCGGGCGCCTAGGCCAAGAGAGAGTATTTAATTTGCCGAATGCGTTTCGCCACTTCAATTTGCACGTCATATCCAATTCAAAATTGATGAAACACGCCCAGAAACGAAGTTCGCCTAAAAGCTGTTACGAATATTGTACGCATAGCCCGGATGGCTCTAGGCCACAGCCAGAAATGTTTCAGAAATATAAAATCACATTACCATCACTGAATAATGGAGAATTAATGACCCTATCCTTGTTTTTAATGATCCTTTCACAGCAAATCCTGAATAGCTTAGGGCCGAATAGTCGAGTGCAGATAGGAACTCGAAAGTGTGCTTACACTACAAACCTTCGTCGTGCTACTAATCAATTTTTTATGTTAATTCAGGGCATTCTGACGATATCTCAAACGAGAAATTAACTAGGCTGTTATAATTGCAAAAAAACTACCTAAACTCAGTTTTCAACCTAACCAAGTCGTGTAGACTTAGACACATTAGAATAGAATAGCCAATCTTCATGGTCATGTATAGAAATCTGTCCATAAATATACAAACATACAAACTGAATATACTGCACTGATGTACGTTTTTCTGACACTCAATTTCGCTATTCCCGATATTCCGTCAGGAAATTTAACAGGGACGCAATAATGATTGAAAATAGTGCAAAACCTGTACCGGAAAACATGGATAATACGAGGCTAATAGATAGGCCCTCGGGGGGTTGTTTGGGGGGGGGGTGCTCTATTTTCTACGGATTGCGCCTCCGGGATTTGAAATTTATTCGGAAAAAGGTTGCCCATATTGTCCGGTCACGATAATACGCAATTGCCCCACAATTAAATCCGAATTTATTTCCAGGCGGCCATTAAGCATTTCAATAGTTTCAGGAAGATAATAGCCTCGATCCCAAGAATGAAGCACGATGTCAACTCCCAGTCATTTTCGGTACTTAAAATATAGAACTATACAGCAGTTATTGCTTTCAATTGTTGCTCTCGGAAATAGTAGTTTCTGAAAATATTTAGTCCTATTATAGACCGGTTTTATGTCCTCACGATTAGTGAGTTTTGCATATTTAGTGGTGTAAAAGTAAATATTTTAGTTTTACCTATTAACAACTTAACGGGACGTAATTTATTTTGAGCGCACTTTTAGATTTTGAAAAATGTTTTTAATTCTTTTATTGTTCAACCAGCACGCTCACAGCTGAACTCCCTTTAGGGAATTTAGGGCCCGTAGATAAGCTGCGTTACTATGTTTGAACAGAGATAAAACTGTTCTACGTTAACACCCTTGGGGCAGACAAACTCAAAAATACACACCTGTATGACGCAACTAAACGACACTATTCCCCCGAAGCGGAGGAAGGAAATAACAGCTTCGAACTTATTCAGCGCACACTGGTCCGAGTTCCTACCGAGCGCTTCCTTGATTTAAACCGTGAAAATAACGGCGACTGAATGTCAACTATGACGGTTCTGAATCGGTGCCAAAATGCCACAAGCGGCAGACATCTCATGCATAGAGGGGCGCACTTGTAAATAAGTTTTATGACGACGAGAGCCGGCAAGAATGATCCGGCTTGAATTTGAGACGATCGAGAAGTCGTCTAAAAAATACTGCACGAATAAGAACATCAATGAAAAGAAATTTCATTTATTCGAAGTTGAAACACATATAGCACAAGACTGGTATACAGACGTTTATATATCACAGTGAGAGTGATATATAAAACTCATGGCTCTGCAATTTGTTGTTTCACTCGTAACGAATAGATCCGTGATATTTTCGGCTATATCAAAAGGTCTGAAAATATATGCAGGGATACGGATCGAATTAATGAGTTGCCATCACTGAAAAGTAAATTACACTATTTTCCTTTCTCTGATTTTAATCATTTTTTCTTTAATTACTTTTTCTACAGGACTGCTTCTTATTTATTTTAAACAAATTCTCAATTTCAATTGTACAACTATTCGTAGGGCAGACGGCCAGTTTTAATTTCCGTACATTTCTTGCTGCTCGGTCTGGGACAACTACGGCTTGAAACTCCAGGCGAAGCTTTTCGCTCGACCAGAGGAATTTATTTCTGGGCGAACTTCGCTCAGTTTTAGTAAACTTTCCAAGGCCTAGGGTTTGGCCTAGTTGGGCAGCCGGTGTTGTTTCAGCGCCGAGGGGCTGTCCGCACTTTATGCTGAAAGCTCTGAATGATTAATGCCGACTTTATCCGGGTCTAAATAATTCCGCGTTTTGTTCCCGGCGCCGGCGGGCGGTCGGGAGGAGGAATACTTTTTGAATTTACGAAACTCGACCGCAGTCAAGTTTCTCCGTTTTAACAGCGCGGACAACGCCGGCGAGAGTTTCCAATAAATAAACCAATTTGAAATTGAATTTCTCGGTCTGTGACACTGCGGGGTTTAGATTCCTATCTCGTAAGATTCCACTTAAGCCTCGCCGTTCAGTCTCCAAGCACATCAATTTATGCAGAGCGAAGGCATTATAAATTTAAAAATGAATAAGTATGTGCTCAAATATTGGGCCGATGTTTCAACAGAGTAGAGCACTTTAGCTGTCCGCCCGATAAAGACAATCGGTATAACTTTGGCCATTATATCGTTCAGCAGACTGAAAGCAATCGGCGAAGTGGTAGAAAATCGAATTGATTTTTTTCCGCGATATTTATTGCTGGTTCGGAACGAACGATATTTATTGTCACAACCCTACGCCGACAGTAAAATCCCCTTACTATCCGCCTCTCTCCGGCGAGGTACGTACGGCCGACGGAGCACGATGTGGTAAGTCGCGATCTGTTGATTAATAGTGTAACTTAATTAATTTCCAACTTTGACCTGATTGATTGTGCGTCGACAGTGCTGACGGGATGCTTCACCGACGGCTGACATGCCAAGTAACTCACGCCGAGAATGAGACGGGAGTCCAAATCAGTCTCGCGTATGATCGAACAGGTGAAACATTTTTTCGGTCTTTTACCTACGAAAAGGTACTGCCTGATCTAGGGTAAGTAAGACAACCTACAGAACATCGAAGTGGTGAAAACAAAACATGAAGGAAGCACAATACTAAAGATAGATTAAAAACATGATTTACGCATAGACGCAGACATTTCTACAGGGGCCAGCTACCAATCACAGGCAACAATCAGCACAGTCAACGTGAAAATAGCGCTTCGTGGATCATCGAGGCGTGGAAAAAAGTATACAGGCACATGTATTCGTCAGGTTGGGTGAGAACGAAATACAAATACACGTCGGGGGGAAAGGGCGGGAGGGGGAAAATGTATAAAACGGAACTGGATTTGAGGGAGACAGCCCTCTTGAATAAAAGAGGAGCCCGTGGAACCGCTTCCTGTTTTTGTGTTGATACAAAACATAAAAAGCCGTCAGTATAAATTTATTACGCCTCGTCGTTTTTTGGTTAAAAACGGCCCCACCCCCTGTAATATTTATTGTGGTATTAAACAGAAGTAGCTAAAATAATAAAAAGTAGCAATTATTCCATCCAAGATCCAAGATGCAGCTTTCGTATCTCGATATTGTGGTCGATTTTTTTAAGAAATAGTTTAGAATGAAAAGCCTCAGAGCTATACCTTCCTTAAACATTTGTCTGAATAATATCTACGACTAAATTTAAATAGTAATCCGTGCACAAATATTGTTCCTTACGCCGCTTTGTGGGCAAATAACAGTCACGCTTACGTAACACCTAAAATTACCGAAACGCGTTACGGTATTACTCTGATCCTCCCACGAAACATTTCAGACCAATTTAGCGACCAATACATGCTGCTGTTCAGATTGTTGTATGTTCGACATACTTTCATAAGTCGGTTATATCTATATAGCTCCACAACATCTCCAACTATTTGCAACAAATATTCGGAACGGTCGAACCGGTCCAATTTACGTTCAGTCCAATAACGCGAAGGGGTGGCTGTACGCGCTTTCGGTATTTACAGAGATGAAATATTTTGTCTGCGGTTTTATTTTGGAATGAATTAACGCCGACATCAAAGCGGCGCGGCGTTCAGAAGTGTCGGGGTGAGAGATAACGTGGCATCCGAGGGGGGGGGGAGCTGCGATCAAAAGGACACTAACGCAGATAAAAAAAATAAGTAAAAAAAAATACTCATGATAAATGTTCCGGAAATAAACTAATTGTGCGTGAGTACAAAGGGAGGTAATAGTAGATCAACTGAGGCGGATCGCGTACTTATTTCCATTTTTAAATGCGGCCGTTTTTGGATATCCGCCGGGAGGGGACCGAACAAATACGGAAATAAACCCGGTGTTCTTCGTGTTTCCGATTCCGTTACGGGAAGGCGACCTGTTTATTTTTGGTCACGACCGTAACAATTTACATCAACTCGCAAAAGGCCCGGGACCGTATCGATAAATTTGAGTTATAGCACTGAGAAGAATTGGGCGCCATATCCAAGAGAATGGGATAGGGGACAGGCAGTTCGGTAGGAGCAAGAAGGGGGAGATTCACGCCATGTCTGACAAACTCAAGACCTCTTCGCCTGCGAGTATTCGACGACTTAAGTGGTTTGGCCATATTCACAGGTTGGAGAAAGTCGAGGTCTCCGACATGCTATTGCTTTGTGTTGGACAGAATTGACTGGAAGCGTGTAGAATATATAGAAAAAGACATACGTACAATATGTAGAAGGGATATAATTACAGATAAAACAGTGAGCGGAGAGTTCACTAACTGGATTAATAATAATAACTATTTTAAGATCATTGTGGCTAGCCATTAATTCTGGACTAGATTGAGCGTTTGTGATTTTTCAGAGAATTTTGTACTTTAAAGCACCCGTGATAAAAAGGCGTGATAAACAGTGGTCATTGTGAAACAGAGGGACGGGAATTAAGCCATTTATCTGAAAATTGCGGTCTGTGAAATGGACGGATTATACGCGTATAATATTTTAAACCTAAATAATACCTACGGGTGAGGCATCTATTTATTCCGTAGGTATATTCGGTTTAAGGCAAACCAACTTCCTCGCCTTCGCGGGGGGCCATAAATGCCCACGGGACAACGATAAAACTAAATTTTAATAATTTAATGTCAAAGGGAATTATCTCGAGGCACTATAACGGAGGAAGTTCGTACCGTAATGCCTCGTAAATCATCAGGGATTCCTGATTTAATTTGGTCTCGGAAATTTACCTTATGTAATCTTTAAAATATTGTACAATTCATTTTTAAAGGATTTTATAAAATGTTCCGCTTATATGAACAAATTGCTGTAAATAGTATTATTAATACAATGTTTCGATGCAAATACAAATAAAATGCATCTTCGCTGAGATTCTATTTGTTTTTGAACTAATATAATGTATGAAATTTACTCTTGTCTACATCCAATGGAGTATCCAGTTTATTAGCAATGTTACTTTAGTAACGTTATTTTAATAGTCGACAAGCGGAAATTTGTCGCTCAAATACAGTATAGTTATCCCAGATTGGTAGAGACAGAAGATCGTAATTGCGGTGATATTCCAAGCACACGCAGGGCCTCAAACAAATTACAAATGACTTTCATTTTATTAAAGTAAAACTCAAGAAGACAGTGAGAGGGGAATTAAAGCCGAAATCCTCCCTGCGAGACATCAACGGATTTCCGAGGGAATTATCTTTTGGGGCCCGTAAAGCGTACTGGAAATAACCCGGAGCGGCCTTAATACGTCGCGGAGGGCCCGCCGGGAAGATATTATTTGATAAAGGAGTGCCGACAACAGGTAGGGCGGGAGGCGGGGCGGGGACAGAAAGGGAAAAGGATAACTCTATACAGGCGAGGGGAAATTGAGGGAAAAAGAGAAATACGGGGAGGCCGAGAGGGGAGCTGAGACAGAGAGGACCGAATCAATGTTAACCGGGAGGGAAAGAGACGGGGAATATTCGGGCTCGGGGCCCGATTCCGAATATCCGCAGAGGTTCAAAAAGCAGACCCCTCTTATTCTCCCATTAGTATGCGGCTTCGTTGGGGGCCTTACTTCGCCGCGCCTTAAGCGAAGTCCGATTTCAGAATATCAATATGGAAAAGGAGGACTGCGGGTGAATTTAATTTTGAAAAAAATTAGGACGCCGTTTATTTATTGGCTAGCTAAAACTTGCTAGGCCAATGCCGCCAGAGACCATACAGTTGGATACGATCCTCGGTAACTTAGGATACCCGTTAGGGCAACCTGTGGGGCGCTGCTACCAAATTATCATTTTAGAATGCAAGCATATAACAAGCAGCGTTCTATGAAAGCGAGAGTTATCGGTTTCCGAGAGGACAGTGTTAACGCACACCGAACAGGGGCTAAGGACCCCGGCGCTAAGTCGGTCTTATTTGTCACACGCGAAGACGAAAACCCACGTGACCCTCAGAACACAGCTACGGGGCTTCCAACGCGTCAACCCTAATCCGCCGGCTCAAGGCCGCCCCCCGCCGCTATTTACCCGGACGATTCGATCTTGAACGCGGAAAAGCCGTCCTCTTGTAATCTCCCACCGATTAACCGCATTCCGCTGCCGATCTCTATCGAGATCACTAATTGACTCTGGCCGGAAAATCAGGAATGGAATTTTTTTTTCAATTATACCGAGTTTATCTTTGGAATGGAGCAATGGAAACAGGTTTCCGTTTAACCAGCGTTTCCCATGTACCCAGCACTTAGGCGTAAACAATACGCCTAGCCACTGTTAAACATCAAAAACACGTTGATATAAATACAGGCATGAAACAAATCATCAGGTTGCTCTTGTAATATCCCTGAAGGAAAGAATGATCCTTTAAATAAGTACCAGGAGAGAGTTAACAAAACTAAAGGTATTTTGACAGGCTGAAGAGCCAAGTCAGCGAGCGGGCCAACACAAGTATATTACATAAGCGACGTAATATAAAAAACTAATATTAACGCGGTGTCATCCAGGGGCGTCGCAATTCTGACAAAAACGGGCCCGATCCCCAAGGCCGATATTTATCGCGGATTCGATACGTACGTGGAATGAACACGACACAGTACGCAATCGGTTTTCCGCGACGGGGCGCACCGTTCGATACCGAGACAATTATCGCGATTTCCTGCTATCGCGGTTGTTATTATTATTTTACAAAAGCGGGACGGCTATTTGAGCCCCGAACCCGAATCGCGGACACGACCTTGCGGCCATTAGAATGCACTTTTTTAAAACTGCAAGCATTCATGAAACAAAGCATGAACTCCTCTTTTTTAAAAATTATTATCGTCACCGTATTATGAATATTTTCTGGCTGTTTTACCATATATCATCGACATCACCGAACATCAACGAAATTTTGTTCTGCAGATCCGTTATTATTTATAAGCAAACGCAGTTAAGCACCTACAGTACTAGTCTATCCGTTTAAGTACCGCTAGGAAACGGTGAGAGAATATGCAGGAAGTATTTTGTCCTATGGTCTAATAATGGGATACTCCCGAAGGTTCGTATGCATTAATAACCAGACCTTGTTCGAATTTGTTTTCTCCTTCTTCTGAATTATCCCGTTGTTAACATCCAAGACACGAGGGACTAAAAACTATATAAATAATTGTATCGATCTTCAGACAACTGTGAGGTACTTAAGGGTTACATACTGCAAAGGGAACTTTAAAATCATAAACGATCAATCCCCGTCAAAGGAAAGTTCGACCCAATAGGGGCCCAGACGCAAGGGAAAGTGAGTGCTTAAAGTATTCAGTACTCGGGAACTTTAGGGTCTTTATTAAGTTGGAGTGAAAGTATCCGGCGCCCCGATTCGGCGGGGGGGGGTGGGGTCTTCGGTTGATTTACGAGCCCGCCGTTATTCCCGCAGGTGGGGTAACCAATCGGCGATAAATTCGGGACTCGTGTCGGGGAACAATTTTACGCGGGGCGAAATGTAGGAGGAGGAAGAGACGAGGACCGGGGCATTGTGTCCCTCTCTGGAAAAGATGAAAGGCGGGAGCGTGCAAGATTGATGCAGGAGGCATCATATAAAGAGCCGGTCTCCTCACCATTGGGCGGCTGGCTCCGGTTATTACCCAGCAGTTGAAGTTTTACGCCCGATCGGACCCACTCCAAGGCGACAGCTGTCCGTTTTCCCGTCTCCAATCCAGGTGTCGCTCTCTAATATCCTTTTATACCTCCAGCTGCGGGTATTTGTCGGTACAAATGCTCCTTATAATGTCGATATTATTTTATTTTTGAGACTAGGCACTGAATTATTTCCTTATCGACTGTACAGTCAAAGAAGAGCAAAAAAATACTAGGGTAAAAAAATAGTTTACTAATCTAAAATATAGAAAAAAAATTTAATTTACCGCACCAAAAAAATGTGCATGCCCCCGCACATATAAATTGGAAATATTAATGTCATTCGCGTGTAAACAGATTGAAATAATTATTATCGCTGTATGAACTACAGGGATGAAATTCTATCAGATTAGGCCACTGTATGAAAAGATTGATAACACCGTATTGACACCAGCAAGCCTTAGATGGTGAAAAATGAATAATCAACATAATTTTGATTTATATTATAAAATTTCAGCCATTTTCATGCAGACCGTTTTGAGACTAATGTTTATCGATATTCCACCAGTTTTTGTGGAATTACATTTACCAAATTGACATACGATGTATAACTGAGTAACACAAAACAGGTTCTCTCGCCTTATGAGAGCTTCAAAATAGTCGGAATAGTGTCAGATGAGCACGTCGTAAAAAATATTTCAATGCGTATATTAAATAGGCGAATATAATAGTTTCCCGGTGATATAGTAAAATCGGGTCACCGACGGTACGAGTGGATATCGGATGAATCTTGATCATAGAAGGGAAGAAAGGCCAAGAAGGGAGCGGGAGGGAGGGAGTTTTCGTTAGAAGATAGAAACGCTATCTGGGAGTGCCAGAATAGGAAGGATAGGGGCTTATCAAGGAGGGGGCCTCCCAATACTAAACCAGGCCGGTTACTCCTCGCAAATACATAAAATTGTACGGGCCCTGTACTAAGGTCCTTGCCTTCGGGGGAAAAAAAATCGGGACGCGGGACCGAAGAATTTGCGGCCTAATAATTGAATCTCGGGCCCTACACGATTTCCATTATGCATAATCCAATCCGCCGGCTATTGGGACCGGGATCAACTGGGACGTCTGGGCCGGGGCGAAGCCAACTGGGACCTGGCTTTACGGTATGTATTTTTAAAAATAAAAGTTGGTTAATTAAACGGGACGCCCCGGGGATATTTTCGCGATTCCGGTAATTGGCCGCAACCAGGGCGCGTTGCGCACAATCGCAGCGGGCCGGCGTATCTGCCGAAAATGTGGGTCATTCGCAAATATTTATAAATATTTCGTTGTGCTTTTGCTCCGGGCTAAAAATTGGAATAATTAAAAGCTCCATAACTTTAGAACGATTTAATCGAGTGTTCACAAAAATTAAATCAATTATCTGAGACAAGCTAACAATAATTATGAAACTTTGTTCCCCAATCTGTGTACAGCCATGAGATTGATGTTGTAAATTATTGAAATAATTACTACACGTTGAAGGATGATTTTGCCGTTTTTTTAAACATAATAAATACGAATACATTCTCAACTTGAAAGCAGATTTTAGGACGTAAATATTTTACTCCTTGAATTAATTCCAAGTGTAAGTAACACATAAGAGTATGTCTTGGGAGATACAAACACTTCAGAGTTTACTTGTGGAACTTTAAAATCTATTTTAAGCTACGATTTCGCAAAACCCCACGTATTTCCGCCCGTGTTTTCTTAAGAACGATCCTTATTTTCTGTGGCAGGAACACAAAGGAAATGAAATAATTCAAGACGGCAAATTGCCAAATAAACGGACGGCAAATTTAAAGGAATTGGACCGTGAAATAAAAACGCGGGTACATTAATTTTCGGTGTACACGAAATCCAACAAAATTATTTCGAAACAGTGATCATTAATGAAAATGGAGTTCTTTCGTAAATGGCTTAATACAAGTATGTCGTAAATATCAGCCCACAACAAATATTCATTTTCCGAATTTGGCAACAAATTTATGTATTTGGTGTAAATAAATATAGATCTATTATTATTATTATTTTACTAATACAAATAATACAAAAACCGACCCATCAAACGTGACACTAAATCATTACAATAATGAAAACGTCATTCGGAATAATTTATCCTTTGGTACGAGAAGTCGACGCAGGTACAGGAAGTCTATTTCCATTTACTGTTTTGATTGAGAACACCTGACCTTGTTCTTTCATGAGCACATTCATTTATCTCATAAGATTTGTGCGTAAAGGAAATCGTAGATTAGTTCCGCATGAGTAGAACAGTCGGCCATCCATACAAAGCCAATGAAAGCCTTACTGAAGCAATAAATTATAAAATCTAAAAGGTGAATTCAGTTCAAATTTAATAGTGCGGTCAGTTTCGTTGCTCAATGAAGTACTCGGTATGTCATTTAGCCGGCTGATGACGGTAAGTGCTGATCATACCAGTGTTTTAGAATTCCGAGAGGATGCGTAGAATGTTTTGTTACATTTATTTATTATGCGCGAGGAAGTTTTACAGATCAATATATGATATCGTTTGGATAAATATCGTGAAAGCAATTCTGTACAATTACCCAGATTGCATTTACATACTGATATTACAAAATATACTTCCAATATTACAGCGTCAGGGTTGGGTAGGTGAATAACCGAAGCCCTTCTCTTTGTACTGGGACGGGAATGCCAGGAATGAGGACGCTTCAACATACGCAAAGTTCGCTTCGTTAAAATACAATGGAGCATTAATATATGGAAAAAAATTATTCGCATTCATTTATAATTGAAACCCGACAGGAGCAAATCGCATATGGAAAATTAACGCATTTTAATTTTAAACAAAGAAAGCCATTTCCTTTTAACTTATAAATATTGACTGAAGGCAAATGAGTTCCGGCCTCCGCTACCAGATGGAAGCGCAATCTCCGAGCCCTTAAACCGCGCACGGTCTCTGGTAAATATCTTATTAATATGTTATATGGGAGACATGCAGAGGCCTCACTAGAGTATGGAATATGATTAAGTATTAATGGTTATTTTTTGAGAGGGCCTTTAACGATGCTTACAACTCAAAATATTGGTTTAATAGCAAACTCAGAAGTCGTTTATAGAAGTAAGCGAATAACTATCTATTTTATTCTCCGCCCGATTCCCAGAATGCGAACGCGGGTTATAAAGGTGAGAACGAAAATAAAAAGGGAAGTCTATTTCGAGTATTCAAAGTGTTACGGGCTTCGGGGTCCATTTGAGACGGCTGGGGTCGGTTCCGATGATGGATGCTTGAGCCTTGCCAAGATTTTTATTGCCCACTCCAGTCCAAAAACCGATTCATCGCGGAAAAACCGATGTTTTCATTTACAATAAAAAACCCCGAATCGTACACGCACGGTAAATACAAAATTTCAGATGGACGATTTTTCAATCTATTTAGAGCAGTTAAATAGAAAACTTCGATATATGTATCTGTAAGGTTGATTGTACAATAAATAAAAAGTTATTATCGAAACATCTTCAAGATGTTCCTTTCTATTAATCTACAAATTAGAATGAATCCTAAACACACACGGTGATACATTTTTGGCGATGTTTTCTGTCTAGTGTATTTAGGAATGAATATTCCCAAGCATGAAAAATTTTATTTATTTAAAAAATATATCAAGTCGTAGCTAATAATGTTTCCCTTAAAAATCACTTCTAAGATATTCAAATGCGAGTGTTCGGAAAGAATTCAGTGTTTGGGTACTCGACGCCGCACCTTTCGCAATTTTTTCAATTAATCTTAATGTCGGATCAATACCGAACAGCGTTTTTATGAGATATAATTTACAAATATGAGCCTTAGGGAAATTAATTAAACTGGAGAAATCCAATCGGGGATGCTGATTAATTAAGTGCGTTGCCCATTCGGATATTCGCTCGTATTGCCGGAAAATCAGTAATTTGGGCCGAATAATTTCGTCGTTAGCCAAATTAATATGGTTCACTCTCTATTCATATAATGCCAACACCAATCATGTAATAATGTTGTTAAAGTAAATACTGTTGGAAAATTATGTATGGATATATTAAATGGAGGATCCGGGAAATATTTGATTACGACATAATTTAAACGCCAAATATTCCAACTTTATACAACGTGGGCATGTAGTCATAGTGTTTATGGAATGAAATGTTTTCTGACGTATCGTCATGAGTATTAACTTGAACATCTATTTAACTGATAGAATTAAATACTTAGATAGGTTTCTATTTTACAAAAATACAATGATAACCTAATACGTAAAGTGTCATACGCATACCTAATCGTAAAATTGGCCTTTCGGAAAGACCATCACGCTCATCGGTACGCACTACATGGTTGCATACAACAAACCAGTTGATTCAACCTGCAATTATGCCTGATCGCCGAGTACAAATTATAGACGCTGAACCAAAACAAAAAAAAGGGAAAAATATTCCTACTCTAGAAAACCGGGAGGGAAAGCGTGGAAATCAAATTTAATTGGGTATACGATTCGGGGCCGGCAAAAATTGTAAATTATTATTTATGAATAAAAAATACGTCGGGACCATTAGCGGAGGCGGTACCACTGGGGCACGCACGTGAACACTTTTATAGAACAGCAACAGGTTATAAAGCCGGTGCCCCGGATAAGAATCTAGAACAATATTATAGTGTAATTCCGCGCATACTTCAAACGTTCCTTGGAGTGAGCTCCTTTTAAGGGGGGCAATATTCGGCGGAGCGCTCGGGCCTCCACCTCCCCATTCTGGAAACTGAACGCTGCCTTGTTATTTATTAACTCCGGCCCGGGTTTATTACTGGCAGAGAGGTCTGGAATTGTGACAAATAATCAGCGTTGCTATTCGTTTTAAATTGAGACTCCTAGCATAAATAGTTTCCTTTATTTTTTCAAAGACTTACTAAACCTAGGATTATCCTATCTCTTAACCAAACTTCATTAGCACCTATCTTTACCTTAATAAATTATTGACATTATTACTTAAGTTATTAACACCCAGGATACGGTAATCTTACTTACTGAGTGCACAGTTTAGACTATCATGTGTAACAATCTTTAATTTTAATTTGATTTAGAATAAATTAAAACACCCTTCGAATAACTCTCCCATAATGCTATAGTAACTAGTTTCCTAGTTATTTATGTGACTCGTGTTATTTATGTAAATCAGATTGGAAACAGTTAATTCCCGAGCAATCAATATTCGACCAGGAGTTAGTCTGGATTTGAACTTGAGGCCGAAGGGTCCATCTAAACAGAGTGGGACCGAGGGATACGGGCTCGTCGTCGTCGTCGCTCCATTAGGCGTTTAATAGACGGGAAGAAGTCAATTAATAAAGTTTTAAACTCGAGTCGCGCCCTGCACCAGCTCGACCTTACAACAGTACGGTCCTATAACAGATGTCTCAAAAACAAAAAACTAGGGCCATTTTGTGTTCTCATTCAATAAACGAACCAATCCCCAAAACCCTTTATTAATACGAATCTGAGAAAAATTTGAATAAGACTACAGTTTTAACGACCTTCTACCCCCCTCGCTGGTCTTTTCCTAGACCGGTTTCGGTGACTCGCCATCTTCTGTAGGGTGTTCGTCGGTTGGTGGTGGGTGAATCAATCTGGCACATAGGATGCTTGTCGGGCATCCTGTCTAAACGGTCCTGAGCAACCGGTCTAGTTCTAGCAAAAGACGAAACCAGCGAGAGGAGACAGAAGATCGGGAAAACTACTGTATTCTAAACCGTCGGATACAACATAACAGGTGTACGAATCTCATGAGAAGATTACAGGTGAAAGGAGAATCAACACTTTTTTTGACATAGTAAACTAGACAATGGTACATGAAAATAGACGGGAAGGAGCCAATTAATGGGATCTTAAAATGGAAGATTGCCTCACACTAGTCCGAGCCCGGGGGCCCTACTCGCTCACAGCGTCTCAACTGCTGTGGTCATTTCGCTCATACATAATAATGAACACAGTCCCTTTACAACTCTTTGTTTGTTTGTTTTAATTATTAATCAACCCCCATTCACTGAGCACTATCGCAATAAAACAATCATAGCGACGTAAATTTTCAAAAAATTTAGTAGCCATATTTATTAATTTCCATTTTAATTACCTTAAAGTAAAATAATCTTTTAGTAAAGGTTACTATTTAATTGTCTTATATGATCCATTATATGATTTTAATTTACAAAGCGTACGTGAGTATAGAATTGTATGTAATTATTGTTACGAACTCGATTTGTAACAAGAGAAATATATGTTATCTATCTAGCTATCTAATGGGTACAAGTGTGGCCACTTTGTGCGCTGATACAACGCTTTAACTCTTGAGAACTGGAATACCACATTAAAGACGGGGCCCGTTAAGCACTGCCGAGCGTATAACCGAACGTTAAATTACAGGAGGAGCCGCGTTTATCGGGACAGCGGCTCGTTATAACGGGGGCCGGGGTGAACCCCCCGTGCGAGAGAACGGCCTAAACAATGGGCCCCAGGCCCTCAATTAGCCCTTTGTCTTAGTGCCGGATATATGCGGAAATAATTGTCCCCCCTCGGTTATATGCAGATTGGGGGAAGGACCTTTACGCTCGGATAGGCCGGCCTAATGTCGACTCCCGCAGCTTTCTTTCTGGGTAATACGCTGTTTTCATAATTTTTCACACGGTTAATTGGTTAACTGACGTAACGGAACATCGGTGCTCGTAACTGTTCCGGGTGTCGAAGATAATTGATGAATTTAAACGAGTCCCCCGTGATAATAATTTCAAATTAACGGCTGATAATTTTACTCTTCAAGATCTCTTCAACAAGTGACCTTCCACAATTAGTTGGCATCAGCATACACGAATTCAACATCAACCGGCGGCAAGCATACTATCAATTAATGGTATAGAATTAGGGAATCCACCCCGAGTATCTAGTCAAGTCGATCCGGATTAAGCCTACTTTGAGGCGAGCGGAACGCATTAAAACCTGGCGCATCAAGTCGCTTGGAAATCCGGTCGGGGGAAAGCCAATATTAACCGCGAAACCGAATCCGTCCCATCAGAGCGCCGGTATCGAACGATCGCCGGGGCGGGGTATTAATGACGGGCCGAGTCACAGGTGGCCGCCGCCCCCACGACCTGTAATGGCGCGTGCTCAACTTCCATACACTCCGGGCCCTACCCGCGAAACCACGCGCTCCCCCGCGCTTAGAGCCGACTGAAAAAATAGGCCGCGAATTTAAAAATACTGACGACCATTTAATGCCTAAGGCACATAAAAATTCGCCCGGAATGTCCTGGACCTTAGTCTGTAAGTTAATCATAAGCAGGGATTGTTCGGAGACTCAAGCGAAATCTGCCGACATTTCCGCGGTAGCAACAGAGAGGCAAACCAGGGGTTTAAGTCGGTATGACAAATCGGAGAATCCGACTCTACCGAGTCATGTGACAAGGTGCTTGAAAAAACCCAACAGGTAATTTCCTGTCTGTGTCCACGGAAAATATTATTTTCCGTGCACCAGGATTTACACTGTTGAGTCACTCTTATTGCTAATCGCATACTACAGAATCCGGTTATAAAATCGTGTTATATAAACGAGTGCGTGGGAACGCGACTACTCGGTGATTTTAGAGCAGCGCCGAGTTTTTCAGTCGAGTCCCCAATTCGTGTAAAATTCCGACCATTTAAGCACTGTTGTACTACTACATTTTCTGCCGCACTCTATTCAGAAAGCCGTACTACTACAGCCGGCTTTATTGGGGCCGGAGGGCGAGAAAGAAGCCGAGTCACAGCAGTGAGGGCAAATGTTAAAAATCTTTTTCGAATACCTTTTATTCCACTTACCCCCCCCCAGCAATCTACGGCCGCCCACTGTGTAAGGCATTTTAAATCACGCGTAAATTCGGCCCATTCTCCCGCTCGATACGCCCTTACAAATGCGTAATCGCCGACACTGGAGCGCGTACGGCGGGACTGGGAAAGGGAGGGGCGGCTACGGGGGAGGGAGGGAATAAAAATCCGTGAGTGGTGGGGGGCGGGGTCTGACCGGGGGAATATAGGCCAGGAGTGGTGGAAGCCCGGCATGAAAGGGGGCGGCTATCGATCCCCGGGGCCGACGTCCCCTCTACGCCGCCCCCGCCCACCCATAGTACACACCTTCCCCTCCGCCTCGTGCTCTCTGTACGCGGAGAGAGAGAGCAACAAGTATATTTCAATAAAGAGCCAGCGGTGGGGTTGGGGGTTGACTCGACATCAATGAACTTTAAATACTATTTTTGCTCCGTCACGGTTCCGGAGGTCCCGAGGCCTATTTTCGGGGGTCAAAATCGATGGAGGCGAAAAATTGGGTGGTGGCTACTGACAACCATTTAATTTATAATCAAGTGAATTACATTATTCCTAAATTATTTTTTCTTAGCCCAGAGGTACAGCGGTGTTCCTATACAATATACAGAAGGTGTGACCCACAATTACCGGAACACAACCACGTGGCGGTAGAGGTAATGATTTGAGAAATGTATTGGTTGTGGATCTAATTTTTATCACCGATATTAAATTATACCAAGATCAGGAAATGATTATTGCAGGTAAAAATTAGAATGCTACTTACTATAATTCAGTGTAATTTTAACACTAAAAATGATGAGTCAATAACGCTAATGCAAAAATAACCGGAAATATGACGACATAATAGTGCCATAATTTTAATACGGGTCATAAAAATAACGGTTAACGCATTGCGTTACGTTATCTAATAATATCGAATCTAACAAGAAGGAAGATAAATTATGGTTCATAGAAATCAATGCATTAACCAAGTAGTTTATAACTGTTCAGAAATGTGCTTTTTGAACAATGAAAGATACTCCTGATCGGACTAATATCTTTGCGTTAATAATCATGCTCCAACTTTACTTCGGGAACAGATCAACAGGCACGTTTTAGTAACCGGACTCTAAATGAACTTTGCAAAGGGGGTTCTTGCGCCGTAACTGGGTCCGAGAAGTCCCGGCAAAGTCCCAGATGAGGGAGACCCGACGTGGAAATCGATGATGCCAAAAATTTGGGCGGACCACGTGGCTCGCGAAGCGCTGAGCAATATCTGAACGTAAGAGTGGAATAAAGTTTTAACACATTATCGGTGTACCGGAGGGAACTTTTTATGAAATCTCCTAACGGCAGCCACGTGTTCGATACGGAGATTATGGTACTACGATAGAAATCCTAATTATTTGATAACGAAATCATTACATTCACAGAATCGAAGGAATTAGAGCGCGCAGAACTTGTTCTTGCATCACTCGTGACTTATGGTACACGGGAGGATAAATAACGGCACGGTGTCTGGCATGAGCCATAAATATCACAAACAAGCTCGCTACTTAACGTTTACGGTTTTGTATTACTACACAGAGAGTACATTCATTGTCTTCGCAAGACTACAATGGAGGTTCACTACAAAGGTAAACTGTACAAATTTATCCACATCACTTAGCATTCTTCAGGCTTTTGAAAAGGTACGATCAGAAATCAATTAATCCCTTACATAATAATACAAATCATTTTAATTTAGTACAAACAATAAAAAATTATAAATACTCGAGGAAGTACGCGCGAGTTTGGAAGCACGTAATTGTCAGTAGCATTCCATTATTACTATATTACGAAGAACTCGGCCATATCGTTCTTAGTTAAACACACTTCACTCTTATTTACAGTTTGTTTCACTCATAGTGTATGTGTTTTTCTTTACCTTTGGACTTCTTTAAAGTTTATTTTCTTCAAGACCAGAATGAGAAGTCGAAACCTATCTAGGACCCAATAAGCGACAAGGAACAAAGCCCAAAAAGATCAACAGTGATACAAGAAAAGTGGCTCGTCTATGTCCACAAACGCGTCTCCAGGACGAAGTCCTTAGTCACTAACATTCGGATGCAAACTAAAATGTATGAGACTTCCGGTCCCTCTATATACGATATTTTTACATCGGTATGAACTTTAAATGGATGTCCAAAATGAAATTAAAGAAATATGAACCGATTTATAGAAGTGATTTCCGTTGAAGCAGAATATTATCCGTATTCTCTTGTTTGGTCTTAGTGAAATAGCAGACTTAGTACACCTACTGAAAAGCTGCATCGGTTTTTAATAACGCTGACGAAACTATTCGTGAAAATTGCGCGTCGAGATTCCGCCGGTTGTCCTTCAACGAACTTAATAAATCAGCACTGGGGACATTATTTCCGATCGGAGACTCATCATATATTAATACGAAAATCGACGATAAAAAATTCAAACGGCACCAAATATATCGGGGGCATCGAATAAAGCCGAAGTTGAACGGCGTGACAAACTGGGCACTTGGTCGTAACACGGAGCGGAAATTGTTTACCCAACAAACAAACCAAACCGAAAAGCTTTTCCAGCTCGAGGGAAACACTTTGAAATATCTCGAGTGTCCTTCACTCGACTTTCCGTCCCACTACTGAGAGCTGTACAGTCGTCTAAATCGGTAATAAAAATGTACCATCCTAACAGTAACTCGAACATAATTAATGAACACGAATGTAAAAATTATTCCCGGTAATCAACAGTTAATAAAAAACAGAAAAATTATCATAATATAATAGGTATAATAATTTAATGACTTTCGTTAATACTCCTACAAAAACTGCGGTTATAGATTCTCGTGAAATAGTGGAACTTTGTAATGAAAACAAATTTTACTTGACATTTTATTAAATCATTTAAAAGCCACATTCTGATACGTATATTTTGAAATGAATCCCTTGGGTAAGTACCTGACCGTGTTTAAGACGTAAGTGGAACTCCGATGTTAGTATAGATGAACATAAAAACGCCATAACATACCTGATAATCCAGTTAAAATGTATACTTTCCTTATCACCGAAGCAAACAAGTCAGGGTCAAAAGGGAGTGGCCTATTCCCCATTAAAGGAATAATAATTTTCTTTATATCCAGTCAACAGGCCTTATGTAAATAATTACATACGCACATACATCGTCGACAGAGGTCGTCGATAGAGGGGGGAAAATAACAGAAAAAGCATCTTTAATTTATTGGAATCGATTCCAGATAACCAAACAACAGCAACCTAATGTCAGAATGGGGAATGTTAAAGCGGACTTTACGATCATCGACGGTCATTATGTTATCTTCAAATTATCAGTTGTTTCTATTCATCTATTGCGTACCGATTGCCGACTGAGTACCCAATGTTTGTGCAATATAGAAATTCCACGCAATGAGTTAGACAGAAATTTGGGGGATAATGGAAGAGAAACATTTGGAAGAAAAACTACAAAATACAGCACATGCTGTAAATTACGAATGTTATTATATGGTTTAAAAGTAACTCAGAAATAACAACTATTTCTTATTGGTTAATGAGGGGCCATAAGAAGGAGCGCTAATTTAGCCGATTAGGGAAGCGTTTTGTGGGGGCAGCCGTCAGGTCTCCGGTCAAATAGGAATCACCTACTTGACCCCGGCCGGCGGTTAACTCGACACAGTGTTAGTTAAACGTCATACATTCAGTACAAGAACTGATCGCAACAAGCGATACCATTCGATAAGAGTACACGTGTGCAATCATAGCTGCAGTAAAAATTTAATAACGAAACGACTGAGAATAATAAATAGTTAAGCACCACTGGAACGAGATATGAGCGAATTCAAGATATGAAACAGCCCGAACATACTTAAATTTATTCATCCTCAACCTACATATGCGAGTGAAAATTGTATGACCGATAATATTTCAATATACTTTAAACTGGATGATCATTCTGATAAAGAATATATATATATTATATTTCCACCAAATAGTAAAGACGGATAAAATGATTCCGGCAGGAGAACGCGTTTTATCGATAAAGCTTAAATCCTGCAATGGCCTCAGTGATCGAGCACCTTGCAAACGTTCTTTGTCCATTCACTAACGCTAAGAACACTTCACAACCCGAACCATCCCATCGCACAATGAGCCTAATTCAGATCCAGACATGAGATTTCCAAGAGACTCTTGTAATCCACATGTCGTCCCACAAATCGTCTATTCTCCCGTGAGATCGTCTGAGATGCGATCTGCTTTTCCTTAGCGCGGCATCCGGTTCGCCCGCATTATTCCCTCCTGTCGTGCACTCCTGACTGGTCCATCCGCTGTACATTAAGCCGACCGAGCTTTATATAAGTACTTTATTCGTGCCTCCCTAACAGGACTTTCCGCACCGGGTCGTTACTTGGGGCTCCAAAGTTGTGCCAAAATCGGACGCCGCGCCGATCCCTTTTACAATGCGCCCTCCCCTTATTTATGATCAAAATACTGTTTTCCATCGTGCTTAAGTATGATTTTCGAACTAGTGTACAGTATTTACCCCTATTCGATCTTGCCGCCAGTTCCGCCCTGATGTGTATTTGGTAGGAACGGTAACACGAACGAATATTAAGGAATTATTTTATCGCGAAAGTTATACTGAAATTACACCATGGCGACCGGCGTAGGCCTAAGCATAACGCGACGGGGGGGGGCCTCGACGGATAAGGGAAAGGAGGAACTACCGAGGATCGATGGTGTTAGGCGAGAGGGAGAGGCTCGGTGTCAGCGCCCCCGGCAAGCTATCGCGCGTCATTTACCGAGTTTATCCTTTAATAACCGGGTTATGTTGGGTCACGTTTCCCCAGACATCTTGTCGCCCCCTCCCCCCATCCTACCACCGACACGTATGGGGATAATTGAAACACTAATTACTCTCGGCGGGCGATGCGCTTAGGCAACCGATAAGACGTCTTCCTCACCCAGCCGATAGCGTCTTCATTACAGGTTTCCACACCCGTTGACCTTTCTGAAGATCATTTTCACTCCCGTTTACTTCTACGCTAAAATTGATTTAGTATCCAAAAATATTGGCGTGGAATTCGGCAAGATGGTGGCTAAGACGCCTCTGTTGCTTAAAAACAATGTAACTCCGCGATTGCCGATTTAAAAATAACCGAACGATTATTGTATTTTTACAGTTGAGGCAATAAAATAGTTAAAAAAATAATTCGAAAGCCAAACGTCTGTAATCGGGGCGAGGACGGTGTCGGGGAGGCGATGGGAAAATTAAAGCCGCGATTCAAGGCACTGGGCCGGCTTCCCGGGCCGAATTGAAGAAGCCCTCCTCGGTCGTGAGACGCCCACGCGGGGCTACAACAAATCGCCATTATTCACAGCCGAGGGGAACGGCAATTACGACGGCAAGGAGACCCAGCCCAGAAGAGCCGGAAAGTAGGACAGTTATTTCGGAAAAAGTAAGAGCGGACCTGGGCCGAGGCCAGAGTGTAATAAAGTGGCGCGCGAGTAAAGAGGTTTCAAAGATCAACCTCCACTTCGTACAATCAACCCCAGAGGGGGTTCTTTGTACAGTTCTACGATATATTAACTCGGAGGTGGATATGCCACAGCTACTCCGGCTTAAGACTCCGTCTAAGACAGCGGTTGGCATACAGATAGCTCGCGGGAATGATTTTTATGTTAGCGATAATTAAAACCAACCTCCTAATTTTTTCTCCTTTATATGAATCCATTAAATTTATCAAACTTAATTCATATTTCCATATTTTGAGATTAGCCCTTTGGTTCGGGGAGTGTGCCGGCCCCCCGATCTAAGACGTTTATGCCTTGTCTTTACCGTCGTCTACGAAAGACGACTCCACCAAATGACGACCACTCCAATAAAAGCATCGATTTCTAATAACTCTGAACCGAGCGATAAATCTAATCGTTGATAGATGTGCAAATCCGACGAATGCTTCTGTCCCCTTTAACAGAGCAATAAATTCGTAGAACGAACAGGATAATAGCATGTAGTCTGTATTACATTATACCACTAAATATAGTTCAATTAAAAATCGGCATTACTGAAATAATGGAAATTATCACCTAATAGCGGTTAATATTTTAGGAATTTAAACCTACCTAATTGAGGGCAATCGAGTACATTTTTCGTCTCCCATTTCTAATTAAGGCTTCATTCCGGGACCACGGGAGCCTTCTCATTCCCTCGGTTTCTCGGTTTAATGAATTTCTGGTAATCGAACTCCGCTCCCCAGAGGTCAAATGGGGAGCAACTCCCAGCGGCCCTTAGACACTTACCCCCCGCCCCCACGCCCAGACTATATTTATTAACCCTTTTCTGAACAACGCAGAAACACGGTACCACCGAGGCCTGGCCCTAAGCGAATGCGGTAGGTTTATTGAATTAAACCCAATTATTTTATTATTTCGTCGTCAAATTTTTATCCCAAACATTTCAGCCTACCATCCTACGATATCGAGCCTCGCTTTTAGAAATGTTTGACTATTATTATAATAAAAAATAATATTCTGGCTTCATAATGCTTTTGTTACTGCAGCCGTATGCTCTCGTTATAAATTTACCCTGAATTTTTTCGAATTTTATAAAACGTGATTGACGCATTCACAAAGCAGTTAAGGGGTTACGCGGAGTAGGACACATCGATCATAGACTGGGGTTAAGAGGAGCGATAAACCGGCCTTAGTGAGGGAGAGTAGCGTTTCGGGAACAGAAATAGCGTGAATTAAACTGTAATTAACCGGCCTAGAGTTCGAACGCGGACTAAGTTTAATTCGGGCACCGGCCCGCCCCTAGCCACCCCCCCCACGCCCAGATATACTCCCCTTTACAACATTATATCCTAATTAACTCGATATTACTGAACCCATTAGTTTACCCCCGTTGTCATGGGTTCAAGTCTGGCAAGTTGTAGCAAAAACCTAACCAGACGTATACAAACCTTGCGCGTACAAATTTGAGGAAGATCTAAAAAACATTTAAAACAAGTAATGAAACACGAATTTACATTTAAAAGAGATAATCAAGAGGGTAAACAAATTATACGTACTGATGTTAGCTATCGTGCAAAAATATACGGTACCAAAACAAAGGCATTCAAAACAGTCCTTTTTTTTTCAAGAGCTCCAAACAAATATTTTATTTTCCCCATTAAATTTAATAATAACATAGATAAAATTAAAGTTTAATTGATTTATTCGTAACATAATTATATCAATAGTAACCAGAAAATTATAACAATAACCAGAAAAACAATGAGATAAATTGCCGAATTATTCAAGCACGGATCCCCGAACGGTAACATCAACTTCAAATTCGAAACGGGCAATAACCCGTAATCTAAATACCTCTTCGCCGATAATACGATAAAAAAAGGGAAAAAACCACAGCCATCATTTCCAAGCAATACTGAGCTATACACAAACCATATAATTTGATTTATGTCCACTCCGATCGTAACACAGTTAATGACTTTCTCCGGCTAAGACCCGGATTTGAAGCCATAAATCTATACCTCTCTAAACTTAAGAAGCCGGTAATAAAATGAAACGCTCGAATAAAGTCTAGCTGCACAGAGACCGTAAATACCTTTCTACCAAGTCAGTTACCTTTTAAATTAAATATTCAAGAGAATTAGATAAAAAAAAATCAGGGGTACAATAAATCCCCCAATTACATTTTACGACTTTTATATCTATAAATGGGATATTCAAAAAGTTATTACCCTTGATCCACTTCAATAATGTTATCACTCCATTTTTGCTGACGATGTTGCAGAGTGTAATATTTTATTATACATTTTTTGTTGTATCTTTGCATACCCATAAAGGCCAAACGCACGACAATTACTAGTATAACATATTGCGTAGTAGGACTATAATATTACATAATAATATCATAACATGACATTATCTGTAGGTAAAGAGTGTTTGTGTGTGTGAATACACCCTAAATAAGATATTTCGACAATTTAAATCAATAAACTAGTCTAAATATTATTGGTGTGGAAAAATATATTGGAAAATAATGTTGTCAGTAAAAACGTGCTTAAGACAAAAAGTATTATCTCTGACAAAATTTATATACACATTCATTTATAAGGCAGTAGAAAAGAAAGACGTAGTTCAACATATCAGAAGAGCAATAACCCCACAACACTTACCGAGATATTAATTAAGATGCATGAAAAATTCTCACGATTGCCCCGAAGAATCAGACCGAATCAAATCACTTATTTTTTGACTAACGGGTTTCAGAGAAATAATTTTGAAAAATAAAGTTTTATCACTTGTGGTCCTTAGAATGGTGCAATTAGCGTCCAATTGTGAATTTAGAAAATAATGCAAGAATCACTTGGGAAAATGATCAAAATCATACCCTACAAATTTGATCATTTAAAGATAAGAAGATATAAGATTGTTCCTCCTCTACTAGCATCGATCGTGGAATGACTCTCTAGACCACACGCTATAAAAGTGACAGTACAGCGATACTTCTGGCAGGTTATTTTATCTGCAGTAAGAATCAGTAAATGGAATGCTACTGGCGATGACGAAAACCTAGCCACGACGAACACGCCAGAAGATAATAATAAATAAAGAGAAAGCCTCCTCACGTAGAAGTATTTCCATGAGTTCAGAATTGTGTCAAAACGCTAAAACCATGTTAACAGAGCTCGTACACAACCTAACAACTCTATCGAGCGCCAACAATATTTGTCCAGACCTACCAACTGATAAGATAACGGAGTGCTGTACACTATTGACAGTTACAATGGTAAAATCGCAAACGGTTTATAGCACTGGGAAACGATGACTGTTGACTAAACCCTATTCATACTAGTATCAGTGGGTTCTGTGTCAAACTATCCATGACTTGTCACCACTCATTATAAATAAAGAATCAATTTTATTTAAGAAGCCAACACACATCACAAGTTTAATATTATTAATTAATTAAAAAAGGAATATAATTAGGAAATAAGAAGACAACCGCCAGAATGTGGAATCTTAAGAGCGTGATGATCGATTTCTGGCGAAAATATCGGTGCTCTATTCTAGTGAATAAGTTGGTTGGACTAATTAATTAAAATAGAACAATAGTAAAATGATACATGGAGGTACCAACGTTAAAAATAATACCTGTCTCGATCAGTAACAGTTTATAGGTAACCGATACACATTGGAAAAATAACGAATTACAATTCGTCCATTATCAATAACCAACGTGTTGACCTAAATCATAAAACCTATTCGATCCCGTGTCAGCGCCTGCGATGGACTCCAGGATGTCACGTGACTTCAAGCATGCCAACCGGCGTTGGAAATAGGACAGACACAACGAAAAAAGAAAACTTCCCAAATAAAGAAGCCAATTTCACGATATGAAATTAATTTTCGTCCAGCCCAGAAAATCGAGTTCCCGCCCTCAGGACCGAAAAGGTTTTACATTTATTATTCCCGTGTGACAGTTCAAAGCGGCTCGCGTGTCGCGTGCAGGCCCCATTCATGGAAGCCGATACCTGGGTAGAGAAAATGAGGGGGAATTCTTGGAAACTGCCATTATTAATATAAAACGGAAATATTAAAATAATACCAAATGAGAAATTACTACCTACAAACTGGGAAACGGATCTGCGTATCTTTTTCCGACATTGGGATGAAAACTAAATTTGCCCACTCCCACTTGGATAAAAGAGCAATTTAAACACAGTCAAGATTTCAATCTGCCGGGAACCGCACGGAATTAAGCCTTGCTCCCTTAAACAGCGTAATAAGGAGACTACAATTTTTACAAGGCTTATAATTGATATTAAGTGGAATCAATTAATTCAGAGCGTTGTGAATGCGATTACTTGAATAGTCGATGTGGGAGGTTCAGATTAAAAGTAAGAGGGTTAACTCTTAACGATAAAATGCTTGTTCTAATAATTTGTTCGGAACAAAAATTATAGACTATATATTCTTCGCAATAAAATAAATATGTACATAATTTATATTGGTTATTCAAATAAGTTTTATTAATCCCTAAAACATCAAGAATTTATTGCCTGATCCCAGACAACATCCGGTTGTTCGTAGTGGGACAAAGATAAATTCAGTGACCCGCTATCGTTAATAGTGATAGCAGATGCTGAAGATCCCCTCATCTGACATTACATATTTTGAAAATTCAAATCCAAAATACCGGAGAATGCACCTTAAAATTTTAAAAAAATTAACTTTTATCCAAGGCCGATGTTAATTGCGATCTTCCCATAGGACGTTCCATCACGGGGACGCCGTCCTACCGTTTTAATAAGGCCGGAAATCTGACTGCGGGAGAAGGGAAATAAATTTGAATCTTCCAATAAACTGTCTGGCGATACCTACAATTCTTAAAGTCGGGCGGGATCAGTTCCTAAGGGCCCCGGAGGTAATAAATCTAATAACGCCTATTGAATTCGCGACCCTTCCCGCACCAACGAAGGGGGCGGGTTACCAATTGATTTTCAACCCTCCGAGTTAAACGCTGATTCGTCATTTGGTATTCCGTCCCTGGGTCCTGACAGAACCGATTAATTCTGTTAAATCGTCCGCACGCTGTTGCCCATTAGCCGGACGCGAAACTGATAAGTGTAATGCGAGAACGAAAAGTAAATTCGCCTTAATTGAAACGATAACGATAACAGTTTTACGTGGTTTTCTCAAACATTTTTCTAGACCTGTATACCATTTAAAATGTAACTGAACTCATCTAATTTAGTGGAACCAGGGCAGAATTCGTATCGATTGCTACCAGTACGACCAATTCGCGAAATTGAATCTTAAAGCAGGGAAAGATGCGATTCGGTTAGTTGCGACTCGGGCGATGATTAATGGGTCCCAGTTTTATCGCCGCGACAATTTTATATTATAATAAGGCGGGCCCTTAATAAAATTACGGCGAAAGAGCCCATTATTGTTATAAACGATCTTCGGCCGAATAAAAAAAGAAAAAAGGGAAAATAATAAAAGTTTGAGAAGCCCGAGTTAATTTCGGAGCGATGATTCCACCCCGACGACTCTCGGTTAATAGAAGTTCAGTTTACTTTCGGAGGAGGCAACATAAAAAAAGTAGTTAAATAGGATTAGGTTGGAGTAAATCCAGATACCGCCACTCTGCTACAGCCTGCGGAACACGCAGTTGTAATTATGTGGGTGTACATTAAGAAAACTTCCATAAAAAATGAATAATGATCAGCAGTGGAAGGAGATTTCTTATGAGAATTTTATAAGAGAGATGTCTATAGGCGACTTTCTACGGGTCGTCTATTGCGGTTAAATCAAGTGACCGCATGGTAATACCCAAATAATTGGTAATCGTTAAATTAGCTAAGCCCCCCTCCCACCCAGGTAATCAACTATGACCCAGAGTTGCTATAAAAGCTAAGAAGATATAGGAAGAAGGGAGTCCGGAACTGCCCAATTAAATTTCAGTCGGGCGTATTATTAAGTTAATACTGTTTAAAATAATGCCGAGGGCAGCATGTAAATATATATACACACATATACAGAAGAACACGACCCACGGACATCGCAGCACATTTCACGGACGGTTGGCTTAAATTATTTCTGTTTTAATCATTACGGAAAAGGCCTAACGAAGTGGGAAGTAATAGCCTGAGCCCGAATCCTTTCGATTTTCTGCCCACCATAGCGAGATTCGTTTATTAAATTTCTAGAACTCGAGGTGAGCAGTACAGAAAATGCGATTATTTCTTAAACTGAAGTTAAACAGCACCCAAAACCTAAGCTCAGTTAAAATAAATTATTTTCCGTTGCATTTGTATATAGCCTAAGACCTATTTCATATCAGTTCATACTTTACTGCGAAAAAGGACTTCGATTAAAGTTCGAAGGTCCACACCCAAACTTTTCCCTTCCTAAATTGAAGGTATATTGTACTCGGATGCCTTTTAAATTAAACACTCTGAAAGATCCCCCCCCCCATTTCGAAATTCTAGCACGGTTCAGAGAAACCTCATTTACTCGTCTTTCATTTGCAAACGTTTTCCCAAATATGACCGGACTCGGGAGTTCCACTGAGACTGAATTCGCAGCGAGTGTTGACAAGGCGGAACCTGCAAATATGTAGTTGGAGGCAGAAATGTTTATTTGGTTAGGTCAAGAACAGCGCCAATATAAGCTGGGTCAAGCTAAGGGCAAACGGGAACATAGTCAAGAGCAATATGTGCACTCCATTAAAACCCAATATGTATAAAGTAAATAACGTAAAACTAGAACCATTCTGTTGTTCCATAGTCTAACATTAGAAAGTAGATCAGAATTCAGAAGACGAATACATCCTCCAGGCAAGGGCGTTCTTCAGATTCTTCCAAGGATGTTCTTCAGACGCACAACTCGTAGGAGATATTTATAGCTTAATATATTATAGACCGTTCGTAATTAGTAATGACATGATTTACACTCGTTTTAAGCGTACGACCGACGCTAAAGACTGTTGATTTATCGAGATCAACCCTTTCACGCCGTAAACACATGATATTAAATACAAAATAAATAAATATTAATACGATATGGAATCAGACCTACAGCGCAAGAAATGTTGAGTGAACATTCAGGGTTCAAATAAATATTTCGATGGATGTACCGCTAAAACAGTTTTGGAGGGCAGATAACTCGTTGTACGAATGAAATATTTACGGGAAATTTAAAAGCGGAGTACGCAGCTGTAAGAAGTGTTGCGGTTATTCCCCAGGAGCCTACCTGCACCTAGGGTTCATTGATCTTACGTAAGCTAACAATAAGTTAATTAACAACCGTTTTGCCGTTGCGGCCTGGAGCATCTACAAATAAACGTTTCCTCTGTTGTAATTAAAGCTATCAATAACTTTGTTTTTAAAGCTTCATCTATATGCAGATAACAATAATCAAATCGAATGAGTGTCGCTGTTTCGCACTAACTTTGAAGTATTGTTCCACAGCAGCGGTCCCGTTAGATCTTAGTGCCAATTTTGTTTTTGGAAAAACAATGCTGGCCGATTCAACAATAAAAACTTTTGAGTTATAAATAGTATAGATTATAATATTGATTTGCCACTGCCAAAAAATATTCTTCTTATTACTAGGTTCAGAACAGGACTGGTATAAGTGTTCGAATACAAAAGAACGTTTAGGGGTATGGCAAGGAACTAGAAATCGGGTTAGGAGAAAGGAGGCGGAGACCGATAATATCAGGACTGTATTGGAGGGGCCTCGGGCATACGCACTAAACAAACGCCCAATATTTCATGACAGTCGGACCTGTATTATTCATGGCGTTACTCTCCTACGGGAGGGTTCGATTCCGATTGGGTCCCGTGCGGATTGTCCAGGACCTTCCGAAGACTATAAGCCCGAGGAGGGAAGCTGGAGGATTTTTTTTATGGGAGAATTATTCCTCAATATGACGGCCCGGATAGTGTTTTAACAGAGGTGCCGGAAGAGGCCAACCCACATTTAGGCACATGCCGGTTGATCCCAGTGAATTACGAATTTTACGGATAGATATAGCATTACTAATAGCGTCATTTAATAATTATAAGTGAATATAGACAGATAGCATTACTTGAAAAGTAATTATGCTAAATATTAACGCGGGTATACCGAATACCATTAAGCGCCCCCTCGCGTGCTCCCATCATCATTATACCGAATCAAAGTATCAAACGGTAATCGCTTCGCAAGCAACATTCACGTTCGTTAAACTAATTACAAGGGTACGCATCGTACAGCATCTATTACTCATATTTATTGGCTCACCGCCGTGCTCAAGGAGAAGAATACTTCAGTTCACGCGGCAGCGTATCAACTAGTTCTTAAAAAACGCAACGATTCTGCAGCTTTTGCCGATAGCTTAACACAGACACAGGCGCGCACCCGGCGGCCGATAGAAGATTTCTGTTTTCCTAATTTTAGCACAAAGGTAATTATAAACTCTCTTGGGGCTCCAGTTTCCGGCTGGATTGTGGAAAAGGAGACTGAGGAGGCGGCTTTTGTCGGTAGGCGGGGGCGGAAATGGGCCGTCCCGACTGTTTGTAGAGCCTGGGACCTTTCAAAGCCATGCACCGGTCCCACACACACACACAGAAACAGCCCATTCTCACCCTCCCTCATTCGCCCAAGGGACGAAAAGCTATTAACTAAATTCCCGGTGATGAAACTGACGCAGTCTTGCCAATTAGTAGGAATCACAAGGAATATAAATTGACCGGCGGCAAGGAATGGCCATAAATTAACTTTTATATTACCACTTTCGGAGTTTACCAATTCATACACGTCAAGGACAACAATACTAAATCTAGCCGAAGCGAATGAATTTACACGTGAACAGTTCAGCATTGTCGGATTAATCAAGGTATTCGGGCAAGAAGCTAAAAATGTTGCCAAAACGTTTCCTAATAAATATTAGAAAGTAACGACAACCGAATTAAGTCAGGACCTTACAGATGGCGGGAGGGGGATTGGAAACAGCAACTTCTACCGCTTGGCACAATACGTGTGTTCACTAGAGTATTGTTGGCGGTTTTGCAACAACGCCGAACTCTCCCTTTTTGGCAGAGCCGGGAGTTGTTTCCCCGACAACCAACTTTCCGCTTCCAGACGATTCGAAATCTAATTTCCTCCGCCGAACGTACATTCCGACCGGCGCTAAATTTCGGGGGCCGCCCCCCTTCAGCCGAAGCCGAGGAATAACGAGGGCAGGTGAAAGGGGTAGAATGGTGGGGGGGTCGGAGAACCGACGTCTCAATAAAGCGAAACGCCGAACGCATTATATATTTATATCGGAAAGCTGATGTAATCGCGGAGAGGAAGGCGGAAAGAAGGGGGGACGTATTGATCGGGGGTGTAGTGCCCCCGCCTGTCACACATTACCCCACCACACACACCAATCAGACTTTGTAATTTTACGCGATGAAACGGCCCCAAACAATATAATACCGATAGTGGAATAACAATGTTGATTCGCGGTACCTATACAAACACGTAGTAAATCGTAATTCCCACCTCCGCCCCACATAAACACGGATATATTGGTCTATTCCGAGGCTAAGAAGTCGAAATAAATAAATTAATTAATAAATTTTCGGTAGATTTCCATAAATTTCAAATATAAAAAAATATTATTAATTATAGAAAGAAGTAGCAGCTATAAATATTTAGTTACATTATAGTATTTTAAACAATATTATTCTGTGCATGAACATAAAAAAATCACGCCTGTTTGTCGATTCAGATTTTTCAGAACGCTTGTCACTTTTTATTCCTAACATTTATTGCCCCCAACATTTGTAACAGATATGATTTCGCTCGCAATAAGAAAGTTTGAAACACATACCTCGTAACTCGAGGGAAACTTCAGAACCAAGCTATTAAATGCCACAGAGCAGTACACACCTGAAACAAGGAATATACAAAGTCAGAATGATGCCACAAAAAGGAATATTTGTAATTAATTCGCAATTAGTAATAAATATTATTTTATAAATACAATATATTATACACTCATTATAAACATGTAAAGCGAATAAATTATGTACAAAACTGAACACATCAACGGAGTGCGCAAAAATCAAATTTATCGAGATATATATTTATATACCTGATAATCGCAAATTCCTATGACTACTTCATACCCACCAAGAACGCCTTAAAACATTGAGATGGGACAAAGGGCCATAAAGTGATATTAAAAAACGCAGACTTTCTAACGGATATCCTAAATTAACAGTAAACAGTTAAATCTCTGAAATATATTAAAAATACCCACAGTTGTCCTCAATGGTTTCAGTATTGTATTGTACAGTAATAATTTATTGTTTTGACATAGTTTTGATCTATTGTCCATAACGTTATTATATAATATCTCGAATATTTAAAAGGGCCCGAAGCAAATAAGTTTTAAGGTGAGCCGTTGCCAGACCGAGGTGTGCTGACGTAGATTAACGAGAATTCGAAATTTCATTGGCCCCAAACGGGCAGTTCCGGCCGGGACAATGGACAGGATGTTGGCAATTACAGGACAGATCGCGTTCCAGATTGGGAACGGGGCAAATGCCTCGACCCGGCCGCGCATTCGAACCGTCTATTCCGGTCAAATACGCCGATAATTACGGATATTAATCCGGTCAACTGCCGGCCAACCAAGTAGCAGTAATCCTGTTCACCGGTACTGGAGAGGCTAAGTGCAACACGGAGGAGCATAGAAGCTCGGAACCATAATGAACTGTTTATAACATCGTTAAACGGAAAAAATTAATTATCGAAACGACTCAATATTAACGCATGACAAAATAAAGCCGGAAAGCTTTCACGATCAAAGCCCATTGACAAAATATCGACAATCGAAACCCCGGCAAAGGATCAAAAATCAAAATCAACAACTATAAAAAATCTTATAATCAAATGATTTTCGGAACAACAAATGTTCTTTCTGGTCTTTAGGCGAACACAATAACGATAAAAATGCATTTATAACCCGGCGAAACTAGTTAGGAGGAAGTAAAAAAAAATGTCATGATTCAGCGAATAATTCCGTCCAGAACCTGTACTGTACCAGAAATACGGACAATATAAGCGCCACCCTCTACTGGCGTTCGGGGATCACAATACACAACCGTAGTAGGGACTGGATTGGTGCAAATAAACCGATAGCCGAAAAAAAACTGTTGATTCGGTTGAATAATTCTGATATATTTCAGGAATTTAAACTTGTTCATTATTTTTATCTGAATGAACCGTACCGAATTCTGCTTCTATTGTAGATTTTAATTAACTTACTAGTGGCTAGATGTCACTCTGAAATAAAAATTAAAGTTTTAGGTTTGGATATCTTGGAGTTGCCTTCAAATAATTCCAACAGGAAAAACTTGCTTTAACACCGGTTAAAGTTGGGAAGCTCTGAACAATAAAAGCTGGATAACTTCAAAGGCGCCGTCAAGATTTCAACTCCTGGCCAATGCCGGCCCGTTACTGAGCTGTGCACCGAAAAATAAAAACGTCCCCAGAGCGTAAAGAAAGATTCCGCCGGGTGATCATAAACGTGCCGGGCTGTAAATCGCGGAAGGAGGAAGGGGGAAAAGAAGTCGATGACGGATTTACGACGGCCCGGGATCAAAGAGGAATCTTTCATTCCGATATTGAGACTTCTCGGGACAGAGAGAAAGAGAGACAGGGAGGAAGCATATATATATATATATATATATATATATATATATATATATATATATGTATGGGGAGGCCAACAGTCGCCCCCGGGAGGGAAAGGGGATGCCTCTTCCGAGATGTTTTATGAGGCCGTGCAGGCGTGACCATCGACTGGCTAAATATGTTATAGCCGACGGTTTATTGCGACCGGGACGTGGCTTTCGATTCGAGGCAAAACGTCCCGGAACTTCAGTAAAACGTAGCATCCACAAAAAAGAAAGTGCTTCCGATTTAGAAAAAAAAGAATATATTCCTCTGCCTTTTTTAAAAAACGAGGAGCTAATTTTACAATATTCCCGAGCCCGGAGAAGTTCAAAACGAGAAATGGTCGGCGAGGGTTCGGAGTGTTATTGTTTCTCTCCATTTCTGCGTCCTACAGCTTAATCTAGTCATTGACTAGAACCAATGTTCATTTTAACATTGTATGCGCTGAATGATGTTCAGCGCCCCCCTAAACACCTACAAATACTCCCATACTATACCCTTTAAATACTGAGGTAATAATAGCACGCTATTATATCTATTTGTGTGTACGATATATTATGTATTATAACGTAACGCACATATCTCACATTAGAAAATGAACTGAAGTGGCTAACAGAAGACAAATATTTTCAATATTTCCTTTTTATTTAAGTGTCCAGTATACGTGAGATCAGCATTCAACAATCAAAATACCGAAATTAATCTCACGAAAAATGTCAATGACAGTCATTACTGAGAGAAAATATACGTCGAAATTATCCATCGAAATTTTCGTCCAGGGAAAATCCAAGAACCGTCGTCATTTAACACTTTCGAAAGTAAAAGGAGCTTGTATGGCTTCAAACCGGCCGGTTGAGAATATAGCGTGGTTCGCTTTGATGCAATCGTACGATTTCTCCCGGGCCAAACTTCACAGGCGCCGGCCTCTTTAATCTCAGTTGCTAAGCACAGTTTATTTATCAAACAAAACACTATTGACTTCACGGCTAAATGGAATAGTGCCAGCTAAAACTAAGTATGAGCTGAGATCGCCGCGAACGTAGAATTTTTTATATGTTCAATTTTGAACCATGCTAATGTTCAATCCAGTAATTCCTTTACTGATTTTAACAAAAACCACGTCTCACAACATTGAAATAGTGAATAGTTGCTATATAGCTTTATTCATGAATAAAAGTTATCGTTTATGGCTTTGTTAATTATTAAAACTACATTACCTCGCAACATATTACAGTAATATAAATTTTATTTAAAAAAATAAATGTGAGGTTCACCCATGAAACTTGTGTACAGCTATTAAGTTTAATGGAATATCTCCCACGAATTGAGGGTACAAAAAAAAAGCGAGACTGGTCTCTTGTACCCGCTTATGGCTTCCGGTAAAAGGGGTTAACGACACTCGTAAACACAAATGTAAACACAGGTTTGTATACACAGGAGGCGCCTTAGACATGTGTAGACCGCAGCCGAGCCATGCGGCAACAATAGGTTCCCGCCCAAACACACTGCCGACAGGGGCAACATGACGGAACATAAATAACCGGCATTCAATAGGCGCGTAACCACTTTATAAATTCATGGCTCACGGAATTCTCCACGGGGGGAAAAAAGGTTCGAGTCATAAACGGAGACGAGTCATTTGTCATCCGGCAAAATGGGTATAAAGTCACGAGGGGGCGGGGAAATAAGCGCTGGGTTAATGGGGAAACTGAATGTGTCACGAGGTACTGCACAGTGGATGAGCGCCGAGCCGCGATGAATAGCCCTCAGCTGTCGCAAAGATGAGAGCTATAAAACGGACGTATCCTACCATTTAAGGCACCCCGTGCTCCCGAGCAGGGAAAGGCCAGGCTTTAAGTATAATTGGATTCGGTTTTGATTGCTTCACTTCAATGAGTTTCTATGACCCTCAGGTCATTGTCTACACCTGAACTCCGAGGAAAAGGCCGACGGTTATAACGATTCAAGTTATGCATCACCTTCATGAAAAACCGGTATAGACTATATTTCAGAAGATAAATCACTGTAAAATATTCATAAAATAATCCATAAAACAGACCTGTCGTCCCATCGCATGCATGAAGTTCTATATGCTGAGCCTAGTCAGTATAATTGGATTCTGCTTCGAATTTGACAAGGTTTTATGAACCCCAACCAGAATGTCCTCGTCTGAACTTTAATTAGTAAGATAAGACTCGAGCGTGCGGACCACCATTGGTAGGAATCAAGAACCTTGCAGGCTAAACCGGAGCTACAACGGGGAAAAGAAATAATAAAGCAGCAAAAGGTACCGGTCTAGGATGTAGACCTGTTTATTCAGAGAACCCTCTTGTCCAGTCCAAGTGAATGGATCCACTCGTTTCATGGGTCACTTTCCTGATTCAGAGCCACGGGAAGAACGATTAAGACATACCTGGTAGTACTAAAAGGACTTGATTAGAAATCCCTTAGTTGTACTAACAAGCCCAGCGTTTTAATTCCGTAATTACGTAGTATATAGTAGGACATTCTGAAGATTATTTTGCCAATGCTCTGAATCTCAGTGTTCGTTTTTAAATAAATACTGGGACTAGAGTTTCGAATTACTCTTTTCTTAATCGCGAAGTATACTTAGCCTGTGTTCAACCGAACTAAATTAACTTTCCCTCACAGTAGCTCCCCGCAGCCAACTCCGTATTTGCTGAACTCCGCTTTGTCCACACTCACAGTTCGAATACTGCTAAGTAAAATTTACATCGGAGTCAGATGTGGGAAAACCCACTGTGCAGCGAGAGATGAGTCAGCGGTTTTCTTTCAATGGATTCGTGAATCAACCAAAAAAGCTACAATTTGAGAGCCAATTACGGACGGTTGATTTACTTTCCGCTGATCTGTGTAAATTAACATCTTCGATTTAGTATGAAGTATGAAGTTCTGAAGTATGTACCCATCCACAGAGGTAACAGAAACGTTTCGCTCAACTATAAATAGAAAATTCATACAACCTAGGGTCCCATTGGACGTCCAAGGATATTGTTACCTCTATATTTGTTATCCAAAACAAAAGACTTCAGTGTAATTTTTTAATAGCCAAAAAATCCAGTAACGTATAACAAAGCCCGCCTGGACTGAAAAACAGCGCACAGCCAAACCTTTTCAAAAATAAGTTTCTCTCTATGAAGAAACTCCCATTCCTGCAGAAAACAGGTTACCCAATACAGCGGATGATGCGGAAGCGGAGAGACCGAATGAAATTGGGGAAACGTCGGCCGGGAATCGACGAAACGCGGAAGACGAACGATCCCGTCGCTCGGCCGACGTTAACGGCCGCGAAAGGAAAAACCCGGCCGCCAATGATATATCCCTTACTCGGAAAACGGACTCGCGAAGGTGAAATATTCCTTGGGCGGAAAACTGCGCTTCGAATTTTCACGATGCGAGAAAAACGAGGCACAACGATGAAAAGCGGCTGCGGTAACGCGGTAAGTGTGATGAACGAAAGCCAAAACTGGCTACCTTGATCCAATACACGACGGGAACAAAATATGGAAAGAAAATTTAGTTAATTCGATATCTGTTAATAATAATTAATATAGAACGTCTACAGAAAGATGTTCAATGAGTAAAATACAAATTCAACTTTAGTTATACCCTATTTAGTTGCTATTAGTAGCGCTTATCTTGATCACATCTAAGCTCAACCTGCCAGGGGAGTTTAAGGGTTACTCGAAGGGCCGGTATACCTGAGGCCCTTGCCGATAGCGACGCGTACGGCGTAATTAGCCGGCAAGACAATGAGAACAGTCGGAAAACTAATGAGCTATCATACGGTAGAGTCAATAGCAAACGTCGACAGTCGAGCCGGCTGCGGAGGCGGGACCAACTTCCTGAATGTCAATACGCGAGAGCCCACTTTGCCAACTCCCATCTATAAACGCTCACCTCCGAACAGGGAGCCCAACTCCAATACAAAGTTGAATTATGAAACTTCAAATATGAACCGGATTCGGCGGAAAACTTAAAATATTATACCCGACGTTTACGCGGTACGGAGATACGAAATTCCCACCACGAAAGAAAAACCACAAGGCCACACTCGAAGCTACCGTTCAAAATACTTCAATGTTGAATTCCGCACACCAAATGTTATCGCTGATAAGGACAAGGGAAAATCTCTCTTCACTTCAAGTATTTTGAGATTAAAAATTCATGACGGAAAACAACGGAAAGGGCAGGGCAGCTTGGAGGAGACAAAATTTAATATAACTGAGCTCCCCCATTTACAGGAAAGATGACGCAGAAGCTCCTGGAGCGGGATTGAATCCGATTTTGAAGAGGGACGGAACCGAGTCGACGCCTGTAATTAATCAAGAAGGTTTCCCTCCCTTCCTTACGGGGGGATCTCACCGTGAGATTTTCCGCAGAGATAATATTTCATCTATTTCGCGCCTTCCAACGCGCCGCTATTCACGGTCGAGACAATAGGACCTGGTGGGTGGAGGGAGCGGGCCACTTACAAAGAGAAAGGGAGTAAGACCCGTAAGATAATAATTTACTATTGCGCGGAAATGACAGAGGAAAAACTGACAAAATATCGAATAATTTAATAAATGTAACATTAAACGTTCTAATAAGCCGTATGAATAACGTTCGTTTACTCCTGGAACCTACTCTCATTATATACGGGCATCTCCCCACCACCCTCCGTTTTATATTTAAGAGTATTTATAAATCAGTGCTCACCATTGTTCGATTTGAGCAGTAATTCGAGCGAAAACAATATCCCCCATAAGTCCTATATCAAAAAAGTTTTCCCGGCACTTGAAAAAAAAACCGACTGGAACAACGCCCATTTAGCATAACACGGTGGGCCAAAGTTGAACTTCGGCTGGAAAATTAAAAAACCAGAACGGTGCCCGTTATATTCTCCCGGCGTTATCGAATCCGGTATTCGACGCTGAAGTGTTGTGGGAATAATAACAGGAACCCGGGGTTTAGTCAAGGGCGTGGTCCAGTTCCACTCGCCCTCCCACCCTTCGGGGTTAGTAGGCCGAAACCGGAAACCATCGCAACCAATACCGGCCGCCAGGTCCGATTTCTACCGGCATGTAGTCCTCTCAACTGTTTGGTTCGCAGATGCAGACGGAGAAGTGGAGGCTACGCTGAAAATGCGTATAAAAAAATGGCAAGTGAAAAGGACAACGATCCTATCTAATAGTAAAAATTCCTGAGTCACAATTAACCGAAAGGTTTCTAGATCCGGGACAAGGTTTCTATTTAGAGGACTGTCTCCTCCTGATTTCCGGCTCCGCGAGGGAAACCAGACATGGCCAGTGACCCCACGGCCCCGGCTCACATTTACTGCATGCACTCTGCAAATACAGAATAATTACAAACCCACAAATGCTCGTATACAATTAGGTGTACAGCTGTCGGGGGTTCCCACATTGAACTACACCTCTCACAATTACCGAGCTATTAACGGGGCATACCTCGCGGCTACCGCCCCTCAGATGAGTTTTGTCCAGAATTTATCTGTATAAATTCATCAAAATCTGTTCACAGTGAACAAAGTAAAATTGTTATGCCGTGATCGAGTGGAAGGTCTAATTTGAGAAGGAATCCTACGGGCTGGAAATTACAAAAACCCGTAGGCGAAATTTATAGGTATGGAGAAATTTATACTGAACGCGTACTTACATCTAACAAGTAGCTTCAGAGATAAGAAAACCGAAATAATTAATTCGAACATTTCCATCGGTTGAGAAAAAGACAATGGGAAACAGGTAATTAAAATATTCGAAAATAACAATTGGTCTCCCACGTACGGTCATAGGAGTCGGGCCTACGAAAAAAATAAAGCAATTATAGAAGAATGAGTTCGAGACTAAATGAATAGTGGTTTTATGTTTTCACGGACCAGTATTAAGGCGGAGCAATTTACTTATAATCATTTCCTGGCACGCTAAAAGCCATGCGGAAAAACCTAGAAGCCCGGGTGGAATATCTAGTTGCTTCATATTTTGAGAGTTTTTCACCGGATATTTTAAGAACAACCAAATGAATGATTAGTGGAGATTAATGGAAGAAGGGCTTTACGTTAACTGGCTAAACAATTACCCGCCAGCCATATATTATCGATTAACGTGGATGAATTTGACAGATATTAAATATCTGTCATAAAAAGTAATAATAAATAAATTAGAAGAGCGGATGCAGGGAAGTACTATCGATCAGTACAAGAAATTGAGAAACGAACCTTCGTTCCCGGCACGATTACAACACGTCCCATATCAACATTACATTTTCATTCGCCCGAGAGTTCGAAAAGCTTTTCCTTGGCAGACACTTTGTTGAAGGAAGCATTTACAATGCAAATGACCTGGAAGAATGCAAGGATTTTATACTGAAACGCTCAAAGACTCATGCAATTTAAGTATTTTGCATCGGACAATTTCGAAAGTTATAAACAGGACTTTCAAACGTTAGAAAATTGAGATGCAAACTAGTCTTATTTTCTGCACGATTATAGGTTCAATTCAATTCCATTCGTTTGGGTACATAAAGGGTTTTCGTTCGTGGATTATTAAGAATTTATAATACAAATGTAGCGTAAGTACAAACAGTAAATATACTATGTAATATTACATGTTTGCAGGAGATAAATAAAATATTAGTTATTATTATATAGGAAGAGGAAAAAATCTCAATAACATAAAAAAATAAATAAAAAAAGAATATTACAATTTCGAATTAAAAGAACGAAAATTTTTATTTTAATGGACAAAAAGATTTTGCTAAATTGAGATAATGGTAATAGCAATTCGACTTTTGAGCAATGATTTTCCGAGCCCTCGCAGACGGCGATAATATATCGCCAATTACTCATAATCTCCAACTGTTGGCAATACCGAAAATATGCGAATACCATCTATACGCGGGGGAATGAATTTCACGAGAGAAACTATTTTCAGAGACGCTCTGCCCGCAGATTGGGAATTAAAACGTAACGCGTTAGAGCGTAGACCTGAAATATGAAGTCAGCGTGTGCACGTGAAGCGATGACGACAGGTGTTCGGGCCAGAGTGGGGGCGGCGCCCCGGCCACGTGCTCCTCCGACGTGTAAGTCACATTTTCAGCGTTATCCATTGTGTAATTGGATGAAAATCGATAGTACGAAAAGACTTACAGCTGTACAGAACCGGTGATTGACATTATAGTGGCAGACGTTAGTGATAATTATGTTCATAGAAAAAAAAATCCATAAAATAGGTATTTCAAATCCAGGTTAAATACAGTCAAAATCCTTGGTAAAAAATGCTTCTAAAATTATACCCACACCGATTATAATTATTTTAACATTTTTTTGTATGTTACGCACATATAAATTGCTATTGGTCATCATCCATTAATTAATTATACCCGCACACATTATCGCAAAAAAACTCGATACTTTTATTGCTATTCCATTTCAATAAATTGGAAACCCTTCGATGTAACCCCGATTTCTGGGAAACGGTAATAAACGACAAAATTAATTTGGAGAAATAAAAATTGCCCGCGCGCAGTTTCACTTTTGACTAAATTACAAAGAACAGAATCGAAGCGGTGAAATTCATTTTTCATATTAATACGCAGTACAACATATTTAATATTGTACACAAAACTTTATTTTTTATTCCCAACAAGCAACAATCAATGAATACGTATAATCTAACTGCATAACTATGCTTTGAAGTCTATCACCAAAACGCTCCTACAAGTAATAAATTAAAAAGCCTGAATAATATTTTTGCGATTAGAGAATTTCTAAGTCCGCGTACAGCTCCGAAAATATTTTCAAAGCGCTAAAGGTCAGGCCATACAAAAAAGGCGCGACTTCCCACACACTATTGATGGGTTATTATGGGTATGGGGGCAAAATCAATAATGCCTTATTACAATAACTTTAAACCATAGAACAACCGATACTAATTCAGAGATATAACCTGATCCAGGTTTATTCGAACCTGGGAAATTAACTGTATATGGTTAATTTAAGTAAAACTTTTACATTAATCCAGTACTGGAAATTTGAATCGATAAAAAGGGAGAATATTACTCCAGAGTACTGCTTCGATTTAACCGCACTAAAATATGTATCAATATATTACAAATTGATGGTGAACAGCGAAAACAACGGGTTTATTTTACGATCTAAATTCGCAGCTCCGGTTATACTGCAGCAACTTATTTATGAATTTTATGTGGCGTTCGATTGTCGATGGGATTATAATACGCAGTTTCTGCATCGCTGTAACTTAAAACGGTGCCTGTGCTCAGCAGTAATTCCCTTTAATAAGCTGAAGGTGCATTCAGTCAGAGTGCCGCAGTCTCGATTCCCAACTCCTCATGTGTATCAAATTGTTAAGTTATTTAAGTTTAAAAATACCTGGTTACTTAAGTAAATAACTGTACCCCCTTTCGTTCAGGAAAGGTTTAAATTCTTTTTAATTTCGGTTTCAAAAATGGCCACTGTGATTTACGAGAGGGCGGGATTAAAGGTGAAAAATCACTGTCGGAGGTTTCGGAACAAACTGGGAAACAACTGCCGTTTAATCAAGTCGAAAACAAGTTGCATAAGAGGGCGAAAAAAAATACAGCCCGGGTTATCCCCGAGGGGGTAAAAATCCAATAAACGGCGACCTACTAACTACCCGGCGCAGGAGGCTGCGGTACAGGAAACGAGGCCACCGGAGATTTATAGGGAGAAGGAAAGGGGAAAAGGGGGACGTTCAGGCGACCGAGTGCCCAACGGAGTCCCGGTTTTTCCACACCGCCCGTAACGGGTTGTTTTCAACGACCGAAGAACGCCCCGGGCGGTCGTTTTATTAACGAAAGAATCTGTCAGATCGCCCGCAGAAAGAGTTGGCGTATACAAAACAACTTCGGGGAACGATCGCCCAAAGCGGTTGAAATATATTGCTGAAAGGGAACAAATCAGGCGCTAGGGCCAGTATGACGGCTATTTTATTTGTGACAGCTTTTTTGTACGATCACCATACTGTGTGCATAATATTATTTGCACTTAGCCACCCTGTTGTTATTGCAGGCTTATAGCTTGGTTTTAAACTACAAACAGTTCATAATTCTTTAGATATTTCTTCGCGAGTTATGCGGAGGATTTATTTTAGTACATTCGCGATAGGCACAAAAATAATCAAAAATATAAACCGAAGGTAAATATCTGCTGCCCCCACTTTATAGTCTGTTTAAAGAGTTAACGAATTCGTTGTTTTATCGGTTTGATATTCTCACGATTAAATCCATTTATCTATCTATTAAAGGTATTGCTTAAATGTCGGGGTTTCCTAGGGGAAAGGATCAAATTCCACTACTGAACATTTTTATTGCAGAATTATTTATATAATTCTTAAAATATACAACAGCCACTCTGCGCTTCGAATGGCTGTTTGGGGTACATACACATATCTTTGGTAGTAATGTGGATTAATATAACTATATTAACAATAAGCAAAATTGTTCAACCTCACATTTCACGGTTCGCGTCACCCATTTCATGAAAATTCAACTTAACTATTCAAACAGGGCATAATCTAGACGCTTCATAGGGCTTACTGAAAACAGTACAAAACCGCTAATCCCTCAAAGCCTTTAATATCCACTCCAAGTATTCCTAATCCTCTTAAGATGCACTTCATTACCATAAATCTAATAACGATCCACAGTATCTATGATTTTGTAATATTATGAGCTATAAAACTTACACTGCACCCTATATAAACCAATTTTCCTCATTGACTCCCTTTCCTTAATGTTTTAAACGATCTAAATAAATACTAAATATTTCGTACCTAATAATAAAATTATTTTTATAAACGGTATAATTCAATAGCGGCGATATTAAATATCTCAATAAAAGGTCTTAATAAGAGATACTAAGGGTTATCACAGGGGAGATTGGATGTAGGAGTATGGCTGCAAATTAGCTAATTCCAAAACCTGCTGGACCCAACGTCCACTCAGGTAATAATAGTGTTAAATAAGTTCTCGTGGTTGTTAGAATTCCACCAGCGCACAGGATCGAAAGCGTTCGGGCCGAAATTCATCACCCCGCAAATTCCAAGCTGAATAGCAGCCAGGATCTCTTAAAAAGTTTACACCCGATTAGCGCTCCGATTTCAAATAATTTCTAAGGTGAATTTCGGTAAAACCGTCTAGAAACTCTTCATTGAGGTCGGAGCAAAAGCAGAGTGGGGGCGTTGACGCCTGGAGGGATGGGCCACACGTTGATGTATACGGCCAGATGCCGGCTGGTTCCCATCCTGTTCAGCTGCCACCGCAAATAAACCGAAACGAACAAAAAATAAAACAAACCCATCCGACAGTCTGATCCCTGTCTAGACTTATAGTTCTAGGCCTACCAATATGGTCTAGTATGTACGCAACTGTATTTAAATAAAATAAATCACATGCATTCGCATTATTCCGTCACCCTTTCCTTCTCTTTTAGCATATTGTCATTTCCTTTTCATGAAATTAACAACTATATACTTGAACAACTGACTTTTCAACACTGTTTTACCTGAATCATAAACTCATAACTTAGTTTTACGTTAACATTACAACACAACCCTATTAATTCATACATACAGAAACAACTTTCCATTTTAAATTATTTAAGTTTAAATTCAGGATCAATAAGGAGGATTCTAAAGAATTCAATATACTCCTGGCATCTCCCAATGCTGTACCTGTTTTGTTAAATGCACAAATCAACTTCTCAAATATCGGGTATCTGTTTGGTGGTTCACCTAACGAGCACCCGAAGTTCCCGAAGTGATCGATTATAAATTTATCTGAGAAAAGCACCTTCTAGGCCAAAATCAACTTATACGTGCGTCCCTCAGTTAATAAAATTACGCCCACAAATGAATTATGAGCGAAGCCCCACAACTACGGTATATATTCCTCAACTTGAACAGTCCACAGCGTGGTCCTAGCGCAGGCTCCTTGGGAACGTCAGTATTGTACAAACTCTGGGATCTATTGCGAATGCTAGCTAATATAAGGGTATACACAAAAATGGAAGTCGCCCAAATGTTTGCTTCGCCAAAAATACCTCTGAAGTATTTATCACATCAAAACAGAGATTACGGGTCTATAAAGAACCAGAGCAATTGGCAGGCTGGGTTCGTGTGCTCGCTCGCGGCAACTGTAAGGCGAGAATGGGCGTGGGAGAATCGTCTCCCGGGAGAGCGAGAAACGAGAAAACTCGGGGCTTCCCTTTTTAATATTCAAAAGCGTGGGCCCGGCCGACAATGCATAAACATCCCGCGGAGCCCCATTGCATATAATAATTGTCGGGCGCAACTCTAAGAGAGACACTGAGAAGACCTACGGCTGAAAAAGTTAGCCCCCCCCGGGACCGACTTAGCGCTTGCATCAATCGAGAGGAATGCTCTTGGACCTCTTAGACTTGTTTTCGGGCGGTTCTCCGGATAGCACAATCCCCGGGGCGCCGATTACTGAAAAATGTTTGTATTTATAGACCGAGGCCGAACCCTGTTTACAGACCGTTGTTGGGAGTCTACAAAGGGCGAGGCAATTGGCTCAATGAATCGAGTCCATTGACTATTGACGGCGGATAGTAAAACACAAAAAACAATAGTCCTATACGCCTTTGAAAAGAAAACAAGTGTACGGGGTGCGTTTATTGGTCCTTAAACTCCATTCTCGCTTCATACATTTCTGAATGTCCTATATCTTTCAAGGTTCCCCGATTTTAGAACATCCCACAATTGCTAAAACTGATAAAATTTATGCGGTGGTTCCAAGAGAACCGATGTTATTGCCAATCGTAGATGACCAGATAGCAACAATGAGGATGCTGCAGAAATTTATATATATGTAATTGTTTTTATTATTTAATTACTACCATGAAAACATATATAACACCCCATTATGTTATTAATCTAGAGTGTCCTTGGCGCAACTATTAGCCAGATGTCGGTAACCACAGCCGACACTACAGAACACTGTGGAATAAATTATTTTCAAAATTTTCGACCTTGGATATAAACTTTAAGCTTACAAAAACATGCCGGGCGGAAGTGTTGCGGTATTCGAGAACAATTTGTACAAGACGCTATTGTTCATCTGTTTTGAAAATTTTACAACAGACAGTTCATTAGACGGACATGTCAGGGATGAATCTTGTGAAATGTTTACTTCTCTGGGCAAGAGCGCCGTGTCGGGAAATGGAGCTCTAAAGCATTTCGACCGCGGAAGACCGACGGATGCCAGGACCGTGTGGCAACGACCACATTAACCTGCCAGATTTTCTAAGGCCAAGGATTCCGTTCGACCCAATTTATTGCCCGGCAAAGTGTTTCCTCGTGTTACTAAACGCCGAGAAAGTAGTGAAATCAAATTTACGAGCCGCTGAGGATATTTCAGCAATTACAGGCACACTTACTTCGACAAGTTTTTATGTAAATGTGGACTAGAGAATGTGCACAGTTCGATTCCAACAGCAATGAACTAAATATAGATTCCTGCTATCATGGGCGTTCCCGCTATCGAACCAATAAGTGACAGTAGAGCAACGCGATATACCAACTATCGTGGTACTGATTTTAGGCACATATTATTATAGAAACAATGGCAAATAATAAACAACAAAGAACAAGAAATAGTATTTAATTTGTTTTTCTGATTCTCGCAGACAGCGTGAAATCCGCCACGTGGAGGGGCACGGATAGGGACTTTGCTCGGAATCCCTAACGAAGATTCGCGAAGAAAATCCAACGGCAATGTTGAGCCAAAGATTAAGAGGTAATAAATTTGTTTTAATTTAAGAGTCGCCAGGCAGTATGAGAGCAAGAGATATAAGAGAAGGGAGAGTGAATTGGACAAAAATAATAAATGCATCCCAATAAAACAGGCCATTCTGAAAGGAAAACTTCGAAATAAAATGATTCCATATTTTTATTTTACTATCTCCACCCCGAAGACTATCTGGACGATCGTCGAGGAATTCAACCCGGACGATAGGGCCTAACCGAGAGTTTCGAAACTTTGGGAAGGGGCGACGCCCGGGCCCGAATCTAGGTCATCCTTACACCGATATGGGTAAGACTCGGAGAATGCGCTCGATACCCGACGCCTCCTCTACGCATTTGATGAGCCCCGGCAACCGCCAAACACGGAACGCTACTTTGCCCCTTCCCCCAGAGCGCCGAGCAAAGCCCGAGGAGGTTCGTGGAAATTCGAAACACGAACGTTTCCAACCGGGGGAATGGTAGTTTCGGTGTGTATGCGTCTGTGTCCGACCGCCCCTGTTACAGGTATAAAGACGAAGTTTATTTTCGTGAAGTTTATTTACGATCGTTTCATAATAGCTACGACTATCTCGTGCCCCTACAAATAGAGGATAGGCGAACGCAGGATTTTTTAATCTAATTTAGGTTAGACCGGAGGTTCTGAAACTTTTTACGTTCAAAGTTAAGGCGTACAAAAACATCAAAAATATTAGAAGCAATTCTAAAGACTGCCCTGTGTACCGTATTGCCCTCCTCTTCCGCTGTATTTCAAGTGCTTAGAATGATCTTACTAATTATATCAAGACTATTACTCGGAAGTACGTTAGCGATTTAGCGATGGAATGCTAAAAAGTATGGTGGAGCCTGCAGGGTTAGCATATATATTCCTAGTTAGACCGGAAGTAGCTAAACTTTTCATGTTTATGACTTTAGTCTTAATTAAGGCGTATAAAAACATCAGAGCTATACAGAGCAAATCGTCCGACTACCCTGTGCGTACTGCAGAGAAAAGATCTGTATTACTTCTATAACGTTACGGTGTGCCTCTCTTGGTTATTCTGAACCTATTGGACGCATAGCTGGTTGCTTAAAATGAGCTACTTATTACACCAAGACTCGGAATACTGTTTCAGCGATGGAACGTCGGTGAGACGGTGGAGCGTGTTGAGCCGCTAAGTATATTCCATGTATCACCTCCACAGTGAGTGATTAATAGCGTCATGTCAAAGGGGCGCCCGTAGCAGGCACTCGAGTCCCACGGAACTTTAAAAGTCTGAACGAGGGGGGCGAACAACTGTTGAAGAATTCAGGGGGCAGGACCAAAAGACCAGGGTTGACTCTGAGGGCCGATTCCACCCCTAGCGGTATTCTTTTTTCCCCCGCAACCGGACTCAGCGGCGATTAGGGTCGGGAGTACATCAAGATAAAGCCGAGGGGGGGAGGGGTCGCGCCCCCTCACCGGCTGTTGGAAGGGCACACCGAACATTTGCATACACTATTCACTGGGGCTCTTTAAAGCCCCACCGCACTCCAAACCGGAATCCGTGGAATTTACATTTAAAAACAGGCCGGCGTTTCGAATTAAAACGGCTCCGAACGTCCGATTGTACAGAGATACCGATTCAACGAGCACGCGCCGATTTTGAAATGGATTCGCTTTCTACCGAGCCCCTAAAACACGCTTCTAAAATTAGATCGTGTAGTGCTTCGGCGGTAAAGCTATTTACGTAAAAGTAAAATAAAACGTAAGCAAATGTCTTATCCAATGCCGCCGTATTGGCAGATTTTTTTATGTGCAGCAGATGGTTGATATCATGGAGCTTTCTACGTGCCAAAAACTACGAAGGTCTCGAGGAAGTCGATTTAAATAGAGGATGAATGACAGGTAAATAATAACATGTGAATGCGATTTCAGCGTAGATATTACGGACAAAGTTCGATCTTGTAAATAGTAAAAATTTTAAAAACTAATGCCCCAACGAAAATAGTGTAGACTTTGGGATCTTGTTCCCAATTGTAATAATGACTTCTGGATATTGATTATATTAATTTTTAGTTTATTTAAATTCCAATTTTCTCTGTAAATTCGTTTCTTCATCTTTATCTATCTATCCCGACAGCGACCCTATTAGATTAGAAATCCATATATGACGAGGAATTTACAAATGATACGTCTCGTAAAGTGAACTAGGTTCAAGAAGCGTGCCTATTTAGTCCTCGACATGGCGGCTTATTTCTCTTACACGATCAGATTACAGGGACAAAAACATGTAGGAGCGAAATTGCATGTAATAGAACGCCCCCCACCTCCCACAATCACCGGCGAATCAAATACCGAAATCACTATACCGCTATTAGCATTTAAACGTAATCACCATCAGCGTTACAATATCCCAACCATTACGGGACGTTAGTATCAGTAATTTTATACGTAATCCATTAAGTTATCGTCATTGGATAGAAATTGCTACGCGCGAAACAACAATCAATTTAGTTGTTTAATGGATGTTTTATTTTGGTCAATGATTCTGACAGGATTTTCAACAGTTACCTACCTAGTTGTATATATAAATAACTTATTTCGATTATGGCCGAAGATTACATATATAAAAGCTGCATTTAAGTATAACAACATTACATGTTTTGCCACATCATTTACCTATACCGCATGAAAGAGAACATAGAGGCTGTACACAACCTCAGTTCATATATTCACACTCTCAAGAGCAGCTGTTGCCACGAGTGTATTACAACAGGGCCATTATAAGAACCACAAACACACACACTTCTTTAGTTTTACGGTCATTATGTAAATCTGCTGTCTTAACAGGAAACGTAGAGGATCTCCGGCTTATTGAACAATAATTTAAACACGTAGCTCCATTCAAGTACAGTGTACCACTGTTCTTGATTTCGCTTGAAACTTCTTGAAACGCAAGCTCTGAATCTCGAAAGAATTAAATACAGGAGCGTTCCCCCAGTTTCGTTTCAAAACCGGAAAATCTTAGCGGACTGGGGAAGGCAATTAAAAAATACTTAAAAAACGCCCAACCGCGACAATTATAAAATCGTTTGGGGTGGAAAAGATCCCCCCGCCCGACCACCGGATGCAGAAAAATTCGACCGGGGGCGGGGGGAAGAAGGAAACCCGAGTTAATGGGGAAGATGAACGGGGCAGACCGCCAAAAACAAAGGATAAAAAGTCTACTCCCGCGGGGGGGCTGAATGAAATTAACGACCGAAAATTATAACCGGGTTAGGAGGTTGCAGAGCTACCAGCGAGTAGAGCCCAGAGTTGTTAATAGAGCTGCAATGACTCAATAAACGGGTGGGATTCCAACAGTCTCGTCCTTCGTTATTGAATTAAGGACTCCCCCCTCCCGTCACCCCGCCTCCTCTATTCCACCGTTAAACCGACGAATTTTAAACCCAGGGGTGAAATATTAAACTCGGGCGGAAGGTAATTTGAGCTCCGTGCAAACAACCGGGATTGTTTGCCGTGGAAATAGCCGAATGGCAGAAACTCGTCTATGCACTTCTGCCAGTACTCGAATTATAGCCAATCCCCCAAAAAATATATACAGCTGTAACGTAAATAAACTAATAATAGTAAACGCTCAATTGAAAATGATCCGTTTACCTTCTAGAGCTCAATTGGTTCCAATAAAATCTCTCCTGTTGTTCTCACATTCGGGAGATGGTGAACACAGCAATTAGACATATTAAAAGATTTTTTTAACCACTACCTTTAGTTTTAATTACTTCTTAAATATCGTAGGAAACCGGAATAAGTGTGATAAAATTGAATGAAGAGGTCAACAATTAGATGACAGACGCTGCAAAAGGAACGGCGCTACAAAATACTTCCAGCGACGGCCTCGCAACATTACTGCAGGCCATATAAGTGCAATAAACTTAATTCCCGCCGGCCGAACAAGCTATTAACCGAATTAAAATCGCATAAGGGCTATTTATAGACGGGCGTCATCGGGTTCACTGACTCCACCCCGAGGAACGGGAATCGTCCTTTCGCTCATTACGAAAGGCGATGAATTATCGTTATAACCCTGCCTCCGGAGACGGATTTAATAAGATAGAAGATCGCAAGATTGATGATATAAAATATAATTGTTTAATCAAGGTTTCAAATAATATTAGTAGCTTACCTTATATTGCGATAACCCAGAATAAGGTAGACAGTTAAGGTTGGAAGATCACTGGCACTTACCTGAAACGAAAAATAATATTAAGTTTATTATAGTTATTATTGCTTATTTTCACGAACAAAAAATGTATAAAATAATAAATGTATAACAATATTTTTTATCTTATCAGTTTTTTGTCTAGACTGCATCTCAATACTACTGATAGTATTCACATATCATATCAAGACTGACTCATATCCGTACGTACGATGTCGGTGGAACACTATCACATTCAGAGAAACACATCACAATTCCAACTACACGACGTTCCGACACGAATATCGAGTTAAATACTATTGAGGATGGTGATAAGGCGAAACTATTTCAGCTGAGATTAAACACAGACGGAAAATCAGACTTGTGAACTGATATGATTCTTAATATTACAAACATAAGACTTTATTCTCCTGATCTGAGTTCAGGATTTTTTATTTATACATGTACGATTTAACCAATAAGGGAACCAACTGTCGTATATACCGTGTGATTATAAGTGATTAAATATATTTTTATTTAATCTTCTTCCTGTAATACATGAAGCTGAAATGAGTGAATTATATTCCGAACTCTAGACAAATCTTATTGTAATACATACACAGGACATAACTACCACGTTAAGGATTTTTTTTAATTTCTCAGGTTTTGTTCCTGTTATGGAGACGGAAGCTGAAATACTGGTTATATTCTGAAACCCCAAACACGTAACAACTGATCTATTTCTTTTCTTTATTTGTTATTATCCATTATCGATTACATCGATCGAACACCTTGAGTTCCCAGATACCATGACTTTGTGACTCGTCAACAATGTACTCGGGGAAACGGTAAGGGCTCTGTCCTACAGTTCTACCCAGCAATCAGTCCTTCGGAGGGCGGTTCGGGAATACGGATTTTTTTTTCTCCGTCTCGAATCCGTTTATGGCCCCGTGCCAGGGCGAACACGAGAAGGGCGGCGGCCCGGTCCTTGTTAGCGGGGCCTGCGACTAATTTACCGAACCGGAATTCCTCCTTCTGGCATCATTAACCCGGACATGTCGCCCCCGCGGGACTCCCGAAGCCCGACACCCCCCCTCCGTCACGAAACGCCACCAGCGGGGAAAAAATCGCCAGTTATTTATAGTAGTTACAAATTCGGAGGAGGGGGACTGTAATTCACTCGACCGAGGTTGGCCGGAATATGATTTCGGAACAGCGTGTACCGCCGAAATTGCATTCGTGGTCTGAACGACAGACTTTGAATTCGCGTCCATTTCCTACTTTTAAACAATTTATTATATTAACATAATAGGTAAACTATAGATTTGGTCTAGTAACACTGCACTCGTCCGTGCTATGTATAAAATACTTAAGTGAGAGACCAGTTTTTTGCCAATATTGTCAGTAAGTAAAGTTGTCAAGGTATATTATAGTCATAGCGCCAGTAAGAAATAACCATGATTTGCCGAGGCGAACCGAAATCGCGTTTAGACAGATAAATTGCGATAAGTTTAAAGTAATAAAAGCGTAGTAAAGGGGATAAACAAGAGAAGAAAGAAATATCCCACCTCTACCATATCACAAACGTGATACTGGCCAGCGGAGTGCGAAAAATACTGTTGAAATAAGCTATTTGTAGGGCGAGGGGTAGGCAATTCTGTGCCCTTTTTAGACCAATATTGGGGCTCGACCGGGGGTGTAAACTGATCTGTGGGGCCTTCCAATTTAACCGCTTTATATATTCGGACCCCCAAGATATGCCCCGAGTTATTCAGGTAAATCTTTCGGGCGTCCTTTCACCGGAATCTCCCGACAATGAAAATCCTCGACTTTTCTTCGCGAAACAATGAAACTGTTGCCCTCACTACGATTGCCAATCCAGCCGGCTTCAACCTTGAGACATCCACGGTAAGCTGAATATCTCCATCGCCCACGGGCCGGTATTTTCCCGTCTCCTTTCTGAGCTTTTACTTTCCAGAACGAAGCATCACCGCCTTCCCGTTAACAACAGCCATAAATGGATTTAGGCCACAGTCTTCCTTGAAGAGGTATGACTACCGATTCTTGTAATGAAAAATGTATATTTGATTTATGACGTAAAGGCAGTGGTTTTTAAATTAAAATATAATTAACAAGCTAAATCGAGGCCTCCGCCTGGCTGACGGTTCGATTTCAGCCAGTTGCTAGCACCGTGCCCTTGTTAGGTTAAGGAATATTGGATAATAATTGAATCGTCGTCGTGCGTGGCGGTTTCAATCCCTACGTCATTTTAGGGGCTGCTGTTTGATCTGTTATTGCAGAAACCACCTCTCAGACATAGGTAGCTGGTTCGCGGCATACTATGGCCTCATTATGCAAAGGAACATTGAGTTATTGAAACTGGATGAAATCTGTCAATTATAGTACAAATTTACTCTACTATTACTGAGAAGCTAAAATTCACAGGAAGTCTTTCTCTGGCCAGAGGAAATGGCCACCCGTGAAGGTAGAGAAGACGGACGAAATACAATGGGCCTCCCCAACAGTGAAACTGTCCAGGAATCCTAAAACTTAAGCTAACCCAATCCAGGAATACCATTTAAAAGGCATTAGGGGTAATCCCGTTATTTGAGCTAGCCGGATTTAATCCTGTAAAAAATAAATGGCCTTTTTGTTTTTTCCCTTAAACTAAATGGATTTTTTGGGCGTAATTCAAGTTTATAAATGAATACCGGCCCATTAAAATCCCGGACAACCGTTCCGGTTCATCGTCCATACATTAGTGTCACGGAATTATTACTGTTAATCAACACAAGAACTTGTTTGTGTCATGGAATTGTTATTACGGTTACATTGTAATTATTGTTTTCAATAAGAATAATTTAAATCGCTAAATATTTATGGTATTGGAACGGAGAGATATTCAGAGAGACAAAAAACAAGATAACAAATAGTTACATTGAATTGTCTTCGATGTGCCAAATCAGTTATGCCGAACGCGGAACTAGTGACACAGTTTCAGACTACAAGTGCATTATTCTGAGAAAAGGTTTACTAATAATTAATCTTATTTTGAATGGTGATTTAGTTATCTTAATTGAGGCACGGCGATGAAGGGATTTTGGTATAATCGAGTTTTACAGGGATGGCAAAATAAATGAGTTTCTTCTTTCACAACCCGAAGTCAATTCAATTCTGCTCCGTTGAGACATTTTTCCTAATTACTCCATGTTTTAAAAGTTCAATTTATTTTGTACACAAATAAAGGCTGCGAAGTTGTCGTCAGCGATAGTTTATACCATCATTGCCGCGATCTTCTATACTGCAAGAATACGAAACCGGTCTAGAATAGGACAGCAGGGACTGAAGAAAGAAGATTGCAAGAATGACGGTAGCGTAAGAACAGTTAGCAAGGGTAGTTACATGTCGCTGCTGCAAAACGACATTACAAGCGATAGACAATATCGAAAACATAAAATCCAGTGATAACAAACAGATAATACGTATCCAGCGCGGGATGCTGCAGATAAATTGTTGAATCCTCCCGCTCACCACACATCCCCGTTCAGCTTTGCTTCCACGCCGAAATTCATTCCCAAACTATTTTCGCACAAATGAGAAACTTTCCAAGCTGAAATTCTGCTCTCATCCCGGCTGAAGAATGCAATTAATCTAAGAAAAGAGAGCGGGGGAAAAATTACCTCCAACCCGTCATACGATCGAAGAATAATATGGGTCGGCGGGTTTGGCCGGGATCGTTTATTTGATCCTTTTAATACTGAAACAGGGAAAGACTATTGAGTCACCGCGTAGCACGCATTCCCAACGTCCACGTACGGTGAATGACGATTTATTGTCGAACGTCATCCACATTTTCCCGTGCAGTTTCCTACGTGAAATTTTTGTGACATAGTAAAATGAACAAATAATAGTCGCATTATAGCGCCCCGCCAAAGTCATATTTCAAACGAGCGGATATTGACAACAATAAATGAAACGCAAATAATATTCGTTATTGTTGTAAATAGATATTCATATCGATGGGAAGAGAGACTGCGCATCGAGCTATCGACTGCACTGAGACCTGACCAATCCATAACTCTGACACAGCCACCTTCACAAAGTCTACGTTTTATAACAAGGAAGCCCCACAGGCTACAAGCTGCGTTGGACGCAGCTGTACAATTGCAAATAGCAATATATGCAGGAAACGTTTAGCCTTCCGGGACACGCAATGCCAAATGTTGCCTAACCACATTTCTTCACATGCTTGTAATGGATATAAATAGAATGTCGTGTTTAGTTAACATTATTATTCTTGAGATATTTATAACGAAAATATTCCTCGCCGTCTGCCAGTTTGCTTAAGTAAACGCACTACCTATAACCCGGCCCTAAGCCATTTTTTTTTTAGTATCTTGGAATCCGCTAAGCAAAATTTTATCTGTCCTACCTATGCTAGATCGTTTTTAGGATGTCTGAAATTTGTAATTACAACGTTATTAATAGCAAATATTTATTTGTTATTTTGCAGTACGATTTTGATCAAATCTATACTTTTTGGTCGGCAATGTACATTCAGTTATAAACTTCAATTTGGGGAAAACGTATGGAAATTTGGAAGAAACAGGAAATGCGGCGAGCTCTAAAAAAATATTCAGAGAATAAAACTAATAGGAATACGATTCTAAAAACAACGATTTAACATTATATCGGGGCAGAATACTATGGGTGTGAACTGCGCAGAGGCCTCCCTTTTATTGATCCTCGGCCCCTGATGATGCCGCCCGCCAAACTCGCCGAAACGTCGGCCCATCCTCGCCCGGAAACGAGGACATCAAACCCATCGAACCCTTTTTACACCGTCTTAAGTATGTTAAACCATTTACGGAATGTTCTCTATTTACGAAGCAGAAAGAAGCATTTGTTCCTAACAAAACAACAATTTCTTCAGGAAACCATAATTATTTAATCTATTAATAAGTGATTTAATTATAGAGAAAAATAATTCGAAAATTATACTTAAGCTTCGAGTTTTCGTTAATGCGACACAATTTTCAATTTGAACAAATGAATTATCTCTTTCAGATTTTCATGGGATAAGAGTTCAGGACTATCAGAACTTTAGACAATGGCACTGCTGGTATATATTACGAACTAGAGAAGTCGAGTTTAATAAATGCTGCGAGGAATTTTCATCAAATGTCATAATAACGTTCGGCCCAAAGAACGACGGGGGAGATCGCGTGCGATTCGAAAACCCACAGGGCCAATATGTCATCCCCGGTCCGGATTCAAAAAATATCCATTAAAGACAAGGCCCGGGGCCCGATGGATCGCGTGTTCGCCCCCTTACCCAAGGCGGTCCCTTCGAAAAATCGCTACTGAACTTTAACGACCCAACAGAGCATAGTTTTCCACCCCTGACCTATATCCGTCCCCGGATCGACTATGTCCCAGTAAAGGGATCGTCAAACCAACAAGTTCTTCACTCAATAAAAAAAACTCAGCGATTCAACTTCAGCGTCTCGAGAATTTCAATACGCACTCATTCCCAATACATACTTAAATACCAGGTCTGCTTGACAAGACTACATGCGTACAAACAAACGAAACTCAGTACATTTTCCAAAAAATGAACCGCCATAAATGTTCGGAGTTTGATAATTTTCACCTATATACAAAAATGTATTGATATGTCGAAAGATTTCATATTATTTTAATACGTTCGCCTGCGATGGAAATTATTCCTCAGTATAAGCTGTTATCAAAGATATAAGAAAAACATGAAGAACACAAACATGTAAAGTAACTGAGCTCGCCAAATAAAACTCTTAAAACTGCAAACAACTGACAGATAAGAATCATTATTGGAGAAATTAAACCATAATCATTATTGGTAAATTTGTTTCTAGATATAAGGTTATTCCATTAGGATTATAGAAGATAATGCTGTTTATTGAATCCCGTTAAGAAGGAGAAAAGTAAGAAAATATAGGATCGAACAAATGTTAAATGAACAAGGGTGAAGTTTAACAGCGTCGCGATGAACTCTGACCAGAGCACGATTCGGTGACCCGCGCTCCGATTTCAATGACATTTCAAACAGAAGTTAATTGGGAACATCTGTGCTCCAAACTCAATTCCAACCGATATTGAAATATGGGCCGCAAATCCCTCCAATGCAGACCGGTTTTGTATGAAAATCGTCGCCAAATCTCCGTTCACGTTTTTTTCGCGATGCGCGCGTTTCACTTTTTTTTATGATCCGACATAAACGGGATACTCCCCAGTCAGACAAAGAAAAATTCCTCAATAAGTCCCAAAACACCGGAGTTATTGTCATCAATCTTCTCTTACTTGTTAAATCCAGGGCTAAGCAGGTTTCGACGTATTGTCAAGAGTTTAAATGTAAACGGATCGGTAAAATATGAACTGTAAGCTATTGTTGCTTCTGTGGCTTGTAGGAACCATTGCTGACTGGGACATTTTTATTATTGCTCACTTAATTGAAAAAACGGAAGCGCGTGTTTTTTATGCTGCGTATTAAGAACATATACGTAAACGACACATACGTCAAGCGATTTCCAATCGCCACGGGAGAAAATTCCAACGCTAAACAAGAGGGAGTTTAAACTTGATTAAATTGAACCTCGAAAGGCCACTATTATCTCGTAAATACTTCAACTTTCGAGTGCAACAATCGCATTAAGAACAGGACGGTTATTCGAAATAAAATCCTTATTTCAGCTTTCAACACTCGGGGCGACTGTGAAAATGAGGAAGGTTGGTTTGAGGGGACGGCGTGGGTGTGTCCCACCCCGGGGCCCACCCACAACTACTATTGCTACACGCGGGACTGCATTATATCCGGTAACACTGGTTTAAAATCGTGCAAATTAAGCCCTGGACTAAATAAAATAATTGCCTATACCACATAACTATCCTTTCCCACAACCAACCATAAGAATGGAAAAGCACTTATGTAGTTCTTTAAAAGTTAAGTACTATCTATCACTAATCAAAATGGATAGGAGATTTAGAATTTAGAGAATTAGAATTAGTTTTAAAAATTTACAATAATTCGGCCTTCACAGAGGTGTTCTCATTCAGGACATTTCTTTCGGGCAACTTCTTTGAGAAAGGAAAATATAAAATACTAAGGTAAATTACACGAGGATAAAAGTGATTTCCTTTATGAAGAACCTATTTTTCGTTCCTCTATCCTTTATATAGATTCAATTTATACTAATGCTACTAAAGGAAGATGAATATCCGAGAGACGAATAAATGAACCTTTTCGTCCACACATTTCTTGGTCCGGCCATATTTTTTAGGATTGAATTCGAGAGTAGCGCAATTTACCCTTATTGGTAAAGGTTCCACAACTTTGCTCTTGTTGGGATAATGCTTTGCGAACCATTTATTAGGAACCGGTTTGAAAACGTTCGAGTCACTTTAAGGACGAAGCCATATACAATATTCTAAGCCAAGCTTTGAGAGCTGAGAATTAAAACAATATTTTAATGGAAGCTTAACTGTGAAAAGAACATCTACAGATTATTAATTTTTTGAAACAAATCACTGGCTAAATATTATTGTCCATCAAAGTATAGTTCCATCAAGTTAATGAAAAATAAATACATTGTTTCCAAAAAAAAATGACAATGAAGCAAGCAATTTTAAATATCTCTGTTCATTTTTATTTAGAATAAGCGATTCGTTTAATCTACAAAACTCCCGGCTGTTTGAAAGTTTGATACAAAGAAAGTACAGCAAACAATTTTGCTGTTAACATTTAGGCCTTGAAGAGGGTCAAAAGCAATCGGTTTATTTACTAGCATGAACAGGATACATAAAATTGGCTCCGAGCAACGTTCCCATTCAAATGGTGAATACACAGCGGGGTCAAAGAACTCTTTAATTAGGTATACAATAAGGTGGATTTCATCGAGCGTAACCGGTTGAGATTCTATTATCAGAAAGTTACCCCCACTATTGGAGTTTAGGAGTTCAGATGCTATTTAGAATTTAATAATCACACTTCCCGCTGGGCCATGTCGGTATGCTGAATGTGTATATTAGTGTTGTATCTGTATTATAATATGAAGAATAGAAATAAACAGTTCTCCGCATCTAGTATTCATACTGAGGGATGTGCGGATATTCAATTTCTCGCACTGTTTGAGCATTGAATTGCGGTCGTTTTTTCTTTTTATCTATTTTATCGGACATCTTTAAGGGCGAGCTGGTGAGAGCGCCGAGCAATCTCTTTCCACTTTTCCTCTCATTCGGGTCACCTCCCAAAATTCAAACGGCCAACGTTCTTGTCAACCAGTTATCCCATAAAAGATTTTTATATTTCGCCGATTTAAAAATTTAATATAAGTAGGTAAGGAGGTAGAGTAAAATAAAATTATTGCTATATTAAAATGTTATATGTTTCTAGTCCTTTTATTAACATTTTGGTCCAACACATTTCGATGACTTGGAAACATACCGTATATATTAAGTACTATACAAATGCAATGCTACACTATGTAAGAACCCTATGACTAAGAATATTTTTTGGAAATATGGCTCACCGGTAATCCCAATACACTTGTTTCATTTCCCTGGCCAACTCATTACACGAAGTTTGTGAAAGAGTGTTAAAACGATTGCATTGAATGAAGTTTCAAAGTAAAGTAAATGAAATCGAATATATACTGTTTACTATAAACAAGCTCCGCCGAACTATAATATACTGAGGGATATGTAACAAAATTTCAAATCGCGATAATTTATCGGTCTGCATGCTTGTCCAACCAGACAAAGAAACGAGGAATATTTTGAAAATACAGAATAACTTTTATGATTCGAGTAATACGGCCGTTAACCTATATCTGCAGTATTCTCACGGTTTATATTCATGTCGTATATTTCATGCAATTTGCACTAACCAGAGACACAAGGAAAGGAATGCAATACTCTGGTAATAGGGACGATATTATAAAATATGGAGCATTTATATAATAAAAACTGCCTAATATCTGTAACCCAATATTCTGTCCCAAGTTTGATTTTCGGTAGGCACTTTTAACTAGAGGCAAGCCGGTTATTCGGAAACTGAGAGCGGCTCTCGGTGCGGGCCCCCGCCCCACAATCGATAACTCTCGTTTTGTACCTGAACCGATTTCACTGTCACCGCTTGATTTCCCTATCACTTGGGGGGCAATTCCGGATCACAATATCCGGAACGGTCCTCAACGACGTCGGGAACCTCCAGAACGCGGGCACAGAACTATTATAGTTTAATTACAACAGAAATAATGATTCCATTTAGCCCTGCGAGAGTCATAACAGCTCATGTATTCAGTTCATGTTTGCAATTGAAACAAAATTAGGTCCGTCGGGGAGCTAAATTTCAAATGATCATTCGGACATTAGACTTCGGTATTTACTACTTAATGTTCAGGTATATTTCTTTCAAAACTTTTTTAAAAATAAGTATCAGTTACGCATGACGTAGAATAGTAGTATATTAAACCAAGTTATTCCCCCACGAAACAGGCGAGTGAAAAACCGCCATAAAAAGCTACGGTCGCCTGAAAGGCGGGAGGAATTTAAATGTTCCACCAAGAATTGCCATCACTAACGGTAATTGACGAAGACTCACGGTATAATGGGCACTCAAGTCCGAAATTCCAGTACCAGTTCCAAATTGGTACCAATTAGTGGGGAACGGTTTGAGGGGGCCCGGCCCTCTTCTCTAGCCGGCGTTCCGAAATTATTGCGTAAATACACTACAGGTGTTGTAAGTGTTTTTGAGCACAGTTCTCTCCCTAATTGAATTGGACGGAGCCGCGAGGGGGAGGGGGCTTAGCTATTCCTAAAATTTGTCCCAGTTTCTCCACCGACTACGTTCCCACCCCCGGTGTAGGCAGGGGCTCTGGGACAAGCACACTGGAAAGGATTTAATTGTCTTTCCCGTTGAAATGTATCGCGGCAATGGTTTACGCTTAAGAGTTGAATACACAGTTAGTGTTCTAATGTTGGCACAGTATTTAACGTTACTTAATTTATATGATCCTCAGGGTACACGAAGTGCGCAATAGTATATAATGACCACCACTATTCGGTTCGTCGGTACAGTAAGGAACATTGCATTGGCAAGAGAGATGATAAACGCTTGTGAACTTTAAAGACCGAATAAAAAATCCTAAAATTACTGATAAAATAACGAACACTTTTTCACGAATTTTAACTCCGATTTGGGTAAATACATTACGCCATACATCCACTCTCAGCATTCTTTGGGTAGAGACAACCAAAAATATTTATGTTTATTAATTTTCTTACAATAAAGTAACTGCTTCTCACTGAATTAATAACTAAAATTTAGAATCAAGGAATATAAGAGGGTTAAAAAACGACTGTTCTTCCTTCTTCTTCACAGACATATAATGGAACTTCAATACGACAGATACACATTTTCCTTTGCCACCGCCCATTAGAACAGTACCCGACAAAATCCGGGCACGTTGAAAGAGAAACAGAATCTTCTTCCTGGATTTTCGGGGGAGTTAAGGGACTGAAAAACAGACTGAAATAACACGAATCTTTTTTCCTATCAAAATGGGCCTCTGATGATCGTTTGTCCCCTTTCAAAGGCTCGGTATGAGATGTTTTCATGCCCCCCCTCCCACCAATATACGCCGCCGGCGACCGCTCTAAGTATTCGAAATTCCACATATATATATTTTGTCCCCTTTTCAGAATTCCTGCTTTAATGCAAGAGAAAAAGGCTTAATGATTTCCGGGGTTCATTTCCCCGGCCGGGTCAACACACGACGGGGAGTCAGAAAAAAGTCTTATCTCGTTCGTTGAAGCTTACGACTTGTTGACTCGAGATCACTGGAGTGGGGTTCATTTTTATATCATAGACCCAGAACTGATAACGCAAATCTTAACTTTGTTAGAAAAATGGCCAGTCAGCGATTGTAACAAAATGTAAACAATATGTAGTGGATGCCGTTTCTATTATTTGTTGTTCGATTTACTGTTATCACATTCGCAAAAAAAAAATTTCGTCCAGACACGTTTCATCGCCATCCTCAGGACCACACTATTAGCAACGCTTTACCACATCATCCCCTATACTTACTTTTGATGTCCACGAGCAACTAGCGACAGGCCTATGACATTATTACTGATACAATGTACAGTATAGAATTATAATCTAAAACCAATCTTATATAATCAGCGTACAATAAAATCTAGTCGGGCCTACAAGATTAGATGTTCATTTCGCACATTTCACCAGAACTTAAAGTTGAACATTGTGTCAAATTAGTTTCCGGTTGCGTAAATGGAATATTGACAATCGGCACACAACAACGAATTACGGGGCTAATAACGTTAAATATTTAGAGGGCGACGTCAAATCGGAATTCGCTGGCATCGGAACATCATGTGCAATTAGGCTCCGCATTACTCATGTTTTTCCTGGCAGTCAAATAACCGGTGACGTCTCGGGGGCTATTTAAAAAAGGTAATAAACATTTACCTCGTCACTCCATAAAGATCTACGGCCCAGTTGTTAATATTTCATTGACTTAATAAAACCAATAAAGGCGTTGAGCTCAATTCATAACGTATGCAATTTAATACTATAAAAATTTGTCTTAAGTAAAAACGGAGCGACGGATGAGAATATTTTTGAAAAGTTTCGACTAGATCCTCTAGTATAAAGGTGACAACTAGGTTATTTCCCGTATTTTCTACATATTCCAGACCTACAATCATTCTATACTGATATCCCGACACCGACATCTGAAACGGTTTTGTGGTACAAAATAATTTATAGATATAATTACAGGAAATGCCGCCTTTTTATTACAGCAAATAGAAAACGCCACTATTACATGATTTTGAAGCCTCGCGAATTCTAAATTTCTATCTTTCACAATGAACACTTTCTTTGTTCCGTATTCTGGTTTCAAACACGTGTACATTTGTGTTCCATTCGACAATATTGAAAGTGAACCTTGCGGTGGACCAAAAACCCCCCCGGGCGTATGAAAACTCTTCACTTTTCCCCCAACTTGTTATAACGGCCGGGTTAGGACCCGCACGGAGTTGTCGGAAACATTTTAAAACCGGATATGAGTTTCGCCTCGGTACTTTCAATTGGGGGGGAAAAACCCTTACATTACTTCCGATAATCATTTTTATAATGTACTGCCCCCTCTCTTATCAGGAGTTGGTAAATACAGAAAAATAACTAAAGAGTTTTTGTTTTATTACCGGTGGAGTAACACGTGGTTTGATTGCATTTGTAAACTTCAAACAAAACACCTTGATCAATTAAAGAACTGTTTGCATTAAAAGGACTAAATAATTGATTGCACTCTAGATGTTTCAGGGAATTCATACGAATGGTAAATCTAACTGTTAACACGGAGTTTCATCAGAGTGATAAAAAGATAAATGTAATGTGTTAATAAAATATTTTACAAGAACCTAATATATTGATGCCTAAGGTAACAAACAGTGATCATAAATCTAAAACTTTACATCGAAAATTCGGAACTCATATTCATTTTACGTTCGGTTAAGTTTTCACATCATATACGTTTTGCATACTGACATCGGGGAAAACACATTTCTAGGATTACTTTTCACAAAAAGAAGTGAGGGTACTCGGAGCGCAAAAACAAATACGATTAGGCGGTCGACTTAGGGACGGCCATTAATATTTTTCCGCGTCTGTTTTTATTTTCCAGCGCGGTGAGCGCGAGTCCCAAGGTAAGACTTCAAAGTTGGTCCGAGTTATAAGTCCCGCCAGTGCTTGGGCCGAGAGGGAGGAAATTCAGTGGAGCATACATATATCCCGGATGGACCGTTCATTTTAACTTTCGAACGCCAACAACCGACAGACGGTAGTAACTCATTTACGTAAAGCTGTAATTTAAAGAAGCGCATTCGATAAAATAGTGGGGGAATTGTATAAAGCTAAATGACCTATCGCCAAGTTACGATTAGGCTACTCGTTGGGAAATTTGATGAGAATGGCTTCACTATCTGTGAGATGAGCACTTTTTAATTAAAAAACATTTTCTCGCATATTATATTATATATCTATATATATACCGCATATATTATATATCACAGCAAATTCAGAACAGAAAGTTTATTTTGAAGAAAATTTGTTTTCTTGGAATTGTCGTACTTAATAAACAAGTTCAACTATTATTCTATCCAATCCCTTGTTTAACAAATAATCCTTCATTATTCGGGTATAGTGTACACAATATAATCCCAGGCACCCAAAAAACCTGTATTTTTTTTAAGTTAAAAGTCCTACTAAAAAAATCCATCGTGGTATAAAGTCAGACCCAAATATTACACCGTATTTTAAAAAAGGGCTATTAACTATTTTTCGCCCCGAGTGCATATTTTCCGCTTGTTTGCCCCCCCCCCCGGTCTGAGGCCTCTTTTCGAAAGGGGAACAGCGTTTAACAGCCGCTGCCGAGCCGCCATATTTCAACGTTAAAGGGAAACAACAACAATCCTTTAAGACTTTTATACCACGGCCCCACCCCCTTACCCGAAACTTAACCTAAGCTTCAATTCAATGCCCCCCCCTCACACCACAGGCCCCCCCCTTTTCAGTTTAATGAACGTACGTCCATCGGAAAGAGGAGCCGGAGAGTATCGGATGGTGGTAGGGGAAGAGGGGGAGGGGCGATATCGCTCGGCGGAAAGGGTAAAAAACGAACAGAAAATAACAAAAAAGAAAAGAACGGGGAGAAGAAGAGAACTTCCGTAACGGAAACTTCATTAAAAAGTTAAAGAGTAATGGCCGAAGAGATAAAAGATTAAAGACTCTTCTCCGGGCCTCTTCCTAATAGCGCAGGAGTGTCTTTCGTTTAGACCAGGCTAATTTATGCGATCGTACCCCTGCCCTCCACCCGCCTCAACGCCCATCCACCATAAAAGTCCAAAATATCGGCTAGTATTTAATGTTCGAGTCTCACGCAGTAATATCAACCGCGGCCGCTCGATAAAGCGGAAACACATCGCACTGCGGATCGCGAACTCGGTACAACGCCTTCATGTATATCCCGTTGCCCTCGTCTTACTGAAATTAATAGACGAAGTTTTGAAACTGCTTTAGAGGCGCTCTTTTTCAATATAAAATATGCCCCAACTGCGTCCACTACTGAGAACGGCGACAACCCGAAAACGGTACAGTTCGAAACGAATTCACGCGGGTGATTTATACCAAACCCGCACGACTTCCAACTTCAAGACCGCAAATTTTTAGTCGCAACTCCGAAATAACAACAATTTAATAGACGACATTTTTTTTTATAATACTAAAGAAAATTATAAACTCGGTTTAGAAATCTTTTCGCTAAAGGGACAACCGCATCAATTTGTGTTTGTCCAATCTATCTTTACACCATCAGAGTCGCACACCTCTGATATGTTCTCTGAGGCATATAATTTGAGCTAATAGCAATCTGGGACTTTGCCAAACGCCCGGTCGTACGACCGCTAGCTGTTGATATTACATAGGAATTTTAATGCTCAATTAAACGGAGTAAATATTAATTATGTTTCGATTACAAATGCGGATAAGTTTGTTCGACTTTCTAAACCGATTCAATCGGTCACGGGGACCATAAAACGAGGACAATTCCTTAACTGAATCAAGATTTGTGAAGAAATCCTAGATTAAATCTACTGCTCAGTTGTTTGAACAGATATTTCATTAAAAAATTATACCGAAAACAAATTCGCATTATGCACAAGAGATACAGCCCAAAATCGAATTCGTCGAAACGGTTAACTCTTCTTAAAATATGTCAACTTCAATAAGGGACAAAAGCGCATTCTTATGCAAATGAAAACCAGACGCTTGAATTGTATTACGGGAACTGGGACATAACGCAAGCAATTAACGCGAGATTACACAACTGCATAATGGGGAAACATTCCGTGGTACAAAATGATACCCGTGTATTTAGTATGGAAGATAAAACGTTTTCAGGCGAGCACACCTATTGCCTACAGCAGGGATTCTGGAATATTTTGCAGCTGAACACTTTTTGTTAAAAAAAGAAAGTAATAAAAATTTTTAAATATCCAGAAATTAAATAAGGAAATAATCACACAAAATCCTTATCATAGAACTGCAAGACATGCAATATATATCCTTGCTCATATTCCTTACAGTGTACACGACTGAACCTACACTGGCCTTAATTTTTTAATATTTTAATGTGTTGAATTATTAAACTAGAATATTATATATATATATATATATATATATATATATATATATATATACACGGAATAATTTAAAATTAGCTGTAAACATTAATTCGTAATATCGTACATACAAAATAAAATTACAAAAATTGCAGTGTCTGTCCATTGTTCTTGTGGGCAATGTAAGATAATAAGTTTAATAAATCTAATAAATTCCCCCCAAGGCGTAGACTCTATAAAAATCTCTTAATGCTACACAAAGGTTTGAGTAAAAAATGGGCGTAAAGTTAACCGGGGAAGAGTTTTGTCCTGGTCGTTCGTACTATAAAAGGACCGAAATATTATCTTCAGAAATGACGAAGCCGCGTAATTAAAGAAAGTTAGTAGCGCCAGTCAAACAAGAATATGGAAGATTAACAATAGACAAATATTCCCTAGACATATAGCCCTGTCTAAGTTGCGGGACCTGGCAACCGGCAAGGACCAACGCTTTCGAAAATGTAACTAACCTGCCCGTCTAATAACGCCCTGCATTTTCCGGCGAAGCGGTCCCTTATTATATAACCTTTGATTGACATTTGAGAATTCCCAAAATAATCTCCGGCCGGGCTCGAGAGGAATTTAATCTTCATGTCAACGATCAACTCAAAGATAATGCGATGTACCTCATGTCTTATTGCTGAATGACATGTCCCATGACTAAGCCCATTCCTCCTGACGGTACAGTTTCGTCAACAATTCAATCGAATGAAACTCTCAATTTAATTGGTAGGGGTATTTTATCAAAATTACATACTATATATGTATTATAATTATAATAATTTCATTGTTTTTAAAATCATTACCCAAAGCAGAAATCTATGTAACATTTTAGTTCTAAGTGGTGGTACCTTCGACTCTACTGTGATACTAAACAAATGCCTGAAATAAAACCGGCAAAATAAAAATTCGATTCAACTGGAATCATGTTTTGACGAATGCGATCACCTACTCGTGAAGGGACGTAACGAACCTTAGTGATAAGTATTGATTGGCCTCGTATCCGTAGGAATACGCTCCCGTAATTTTCAAGCGTACTGTTATTCGTTGAGTGTTAATCGAACCCGCAGCGGTTTGCGGGTAAAACGAGTAGAACGGGAAATAGAGGAGAGTAAGACAGGGGAAATTGTGCCATTGGAGACGCGGTGCTGCTGCTATCTGGCTTGCGTAGTTCGGATGTCAAAGAGCGAGGTTTGTTGCGGGTTCGAATAGTATACTTTAAAATCGGGGGATTGTATTGATACAAATCAATCGATATATATACGACTAAGGTTTCACTGCGTGGTTAGGAATTCAGATAATATTCTGAACATTCGCTGATCCACCATAAACTATAATCTTCGGTCTGTTACAACGTGCAAATGCACATAGTTTTTTTTTTTTCACGTAATTACACTAGGATTTTAAATTTTAAAATACCCTCCAGATCGTCGACCGCGCATTTCCGGGAAGCTTTAATTTCGGGAGAAATCAATTTTCAAAGAGCGCGAAAAGTGTCGCCGACACTGCGCCCTCTTCCCGATTGATAAATCCGATTGGCGCCGCCCCTTTCCTGGGCCAACGGCCGCCATGTCGAGAGCGACGAAATTTAATTATCCGGCCAACGAAATTAAGGGGGTAGCAGTGATAGAATATACAAAGCACGCCCTGAGTCCGACCACATCCCGCAGAGAGAGGGAGAGAGAGGGAGAGAGAGAGGGAGGGAGAGAGGGAGAGAGAGGGAGTGGGAGAGGGAGAGGGAGAGGGAGAGGAGAGGGAGAGGAGAGAGAGAGAGAGAGAGAGAGAGAGAGAGAGAGCCCGACCTACGCCCGACACCGGTCCTCGCCCACCTACCTCCCGAGACCTCTCTTCGGTACCAAAATCAGCGAAAGAACACTGAGATTCGGAATAAATTTGTTATTAACTAATGAAACGTTGTCCGCAACACTTGCCTAGTTTCCGTTTGTTTCCTACTGACCAAAGGTGTACACAGACATAATAATTCAGACCAATTAGTTTGATACAATTTATCTGAAACAGCTCAGAATACTAGAATTTTAACATGGGGCATAATTCATACCCGAGCCTAACGCCCAGGCAACGGAAGTTGTACTCCCACCGCGAAAAGTCCCGGCACGTTTTTAAACCTACGCGCCTCTAACCTCCTCGAAAAGAAATCATTCATTTTACGCGGAAATTGCCGAAGCTATGTCAGATAATACGGCTCAAACCGCTGTATTAGGTAAGCGATTGTTTTTCCCCCCGTATATTCTATTTCCGCGACATGCAATGGATGTATTGCAATTTCCCCTCAGTATTGGAGCAATTTCAACTCTTCGAGAAATCGGTCGGCCGACTGAAGGTAAACCACGTTTTGCCTATACGAGTTGGCATTAAAATGTAATTTATTCAAATATCTATAACTCTGTAAGTTGAGTGTTTTCAATGTCCTCACCAACCGCAATATTGGTAATAGTTTTTTGTTTTGTAGCAATAGTATCTTAACTGAACAAATAGTGTTATGGGTAAATTAGGACCATCGGCCATGCTGAAATTTTCAAGACACCGAGTCTCAGTGCATAAACCACCGGGGAGAGAACAGTACACAAAACACAGCAGTTAACTTTGCAGCGTTGTTGAACTCAAATCTTTCGTTTACTCGCTCGAAATTTTACGGGGTTTGGCCGTGGAGAACGTGCCCATGAATTTATTAAATTTATATAATGCCGACAATTACAATTAAAACAATTCTAGTCACTAAAATTTCATACACTATTAATTTGGGTGCAGCCCTATACAATATTTCATATTGACAGGATAAAAGAAATACAGTGAAGGTGAATCGATCACTCTGGAAATATAAGGCGGGAATTATTTTCCGTATAATTTGCTAGAACAATCATATACAGCACCAATAGTTTTCCCTCTTTCTCTTCCGTATTTATACACGTATATAATATTATCAAGTATAATGAATTAGTAGTGAATATAGATATAACACTTTTTGGTATGACAGTGTGCATATCGAGGCTCATATGAATCATCGCGACCGACTTATGCGTTGGAGAATGAATAACACCGCATACCGATCAGGATTCGTGTGTAAGGAGAGAGTGATTAGCATAAACACGGCATTCAAATCAGTATCAACACTGCTGTTCCAAATGCGTCAATTTCCAAGCAGTTCATAACGAGGAACACTCAAAACGATACATTCGCGAAACTAAGCACTCCAATGCTATAGGGTACTTTTTGAAGCACCACGGAAGGATCGGTGGAGTTCTAACATTGCAATATCTACAGAATGAAGTCACATTTCAATCATTTATAATGCGTTTTATAAATAACACGTCAAAAAACAAAAACACCCAGAAATTGGATCCCTATTGAATCCCTAGGATTGGGATTGGCAGAAAGACGGGAATGAAATTCGGAAAACTAGGATTTTCGTGGCCGATTAACAAAATCACAGTACAAGTGACAGTGACAGTGCAGTGAGGATGCTCGAAAAACATCCAAAGTGCCAATAGCGACTAACACCGCTACCGAAGACGGCAAGCAGGCCGAGACCGGTCTAGCAAAAGAACAAACCAGCGAGAGGAGACAGAAACACAAAAAATCTACGGTATAGTATTTCTGTTTCCAATTTACTTCAATTCAAATTGAACAATAGGTCTTCTCAGGAATTGAGGTGTTCCACTTACTTAGTGGGGTAATTTAAAAAATGCAATGACCAGGCGAGGACATGAGACTGAGTCGTGTACGTAAACGGCCATGAGGGAACGTGGAAACGAGGTGTAGAAGGAAACGGTCAAGACAACTGACGAAGGCTACAAAAGCCGACTACAAAAGGGTCGGATAGTTAGAGCCGCTGAAGGTAGGAATTAAAAAATATAAAACCGGCGTGCGTCGATTCAGGGCGGGCACGCGAGGGCCCCCGGTCGCCTAATTGACCGCCGCCTTTTAGAGGATGCACCCCTCTACCCGCCTCCTCCCCCCAGCCCCGCCGATAAACTTTATGCATTATGCAAACCAGAAGCCCACAATTAGAACCGGCCCCGCAAACAAGATTAATTGTTAATACGAAAAGGGGATGGGGTGAAGAAGAAGAAGAAGAGGAAGGGGTGGGGACTACTCAGACCCCGGCCCGACTGACTTCCCTTTTCCGCTTAACGAGTTTATCCGTTGCTCATGAAAATTGGGAAAACAACTTGACAGGAGACGAGAACCAGACCGTTTATAATAAGGGTATAATGTGCACGCACTAGAAGAGTGATAATTATTAATGACATTAATTAAAATTTAAAATCCGCAATCCATCCCGCGTGTAAATTAAGGACTTCAATTGAGAAATCAGTGAAATATAAAGCATCGAGACACACTGACACATAATGTTTTTTTTAACTTTTTTTATTTTGCACAATCAACTTTAACAGTTATAGGTGCAATTGATACAAGTATATTTTTCACATGTTTGTGAAAGAAACCACCCAGTGATGGCGCTTTTGACATGATTTAACTACTGCCCGACATGATCTCTGAGCTTGTGGCGTTTAAGCCGTCTTGGTGGAGATAGTGGATGGGTAAAGGAGGAAAGGGACTGAACGAGTGGATTAGGATGAGGAGAAAGGCGGGAGTGGAACTTTAGGAACCGAGATTTTGCGACTTCGTCGACTGTTGGTAAGTTGAGGTCATGGTGGATTGTGTGGTTAGAAACATACCAGGGCTCATTAAGGATAGTGCGAAGGACTTTTGATTGAAATCTCTGGATGCGAGCGATGTTGGATGTCTTGGTGGAGACACATAATGTAAAGCAATAAATAGTTGTCTAGTATAATTCCGTCAAATCTAGCAGAGGATTGGTAAAAAAGGGATAACATGTTGTTTCAAATTCAGTGACTGGATCGATAAGCAGATCTCGCATGATTTATAGTACGTACAATGTTTCAATTGTTATATTCTGTCAAAATTACCGGTTTAAATATGCTAAAAATTATCCGGCTCCAGGTGAATATAATACGCGTTCATAGAACAGTGTAGATGACAATTCTTTATAATGAGAAACTGAATCCATAAGGACGTTACAACGACTGAATGAACAAACAAGCATTAGTAATATGCCCGAGGAATTAATGACGATCCGCCGGAATGAGACGTCGTACATCAATCAACGCAATGATATGGGGGAGGGGGGGTTTATAAATAAACTGGCAACATGGACCATTCGGTGACAACGCAGACGGGGATGAACCATCGGCAGATGACAGACGGTACTGAAGATGGCGGGAAGCCAGAACCGGTCTGAGGGTTCGGTCAAAGGACCCATACGGCGAGTGGGGCAACTTTTTTTTAGTTTATCTACCTTCCTATAGACTTGTTCTGTAAACTTTAATTCTAGGCTAATTTAAGGGGTCATTCGTATGATTGGTCTCTCCACGCGGGTCCTCGTTAGGGACACTTTTTCTCGTTTCCGAGCAGAGAACCTATCCCTCCCGCCAAAGCGAGTGGGGCACAGAAAATCACATAAACAAGGGTAACAAGGAAAGGCTCTCAAATTTATAGCAAATTTGACGGCAGTTTCCAGTTTGCAGCTGTAATGACAGAAATAGGAAATGGGGGGGGGGTCTGGAACCTGAAAGAGCGATAAGGGGTCCACGTGTCTGGGACACGCTTGCTTCTCGACAAAGACCCAAAGACGGTACCTGAACTCCGGTGCCTTCTTTCTTATTTGAAAGGGCGGTCCCCGGCCCGGCTTAATGGAGGGACCGGGCACGGAGAATGGCTCGGGGACCTTACCATTGATTTTAGGCCCCCCTTCGAGCCTCCCTTCGGGGCTCCTTACTTACACAACTAAGCAGGCCGACTAATCCTACAATAGTAAGGTCTCACAATGGACTAAGGCGGTGGAGACGAAAACGCAGCACTGAAAACTACTGACATAACAGGAAGCTGAAAACCGAAGGGAATGTCTTAAAGGACATTATCATTTTTCAAGAATATTTCACGTAACACAGGTGAATATGGAAACCGTTTCTGAGAATTAAGGTTATTTCTTGCTAACATATAGTGCATACGCACGCGACGAAAGATTTTCTTTTTTTTGTTTGTTTTGTAACATGTAGAGTGCTTTATTTATATTCAGAATAAAAAGGTCTAACATCATTACACGATTTTAAATAATATTGCACGAAAATAAAATAATCGTTGGAATGTTGTCACGACAAAAAAGTGATAATAGTACTGATAAAATCAAATGAAAAGACAAAGTTTTCTTTTGAACAAGAAAATTAGGAGCATAGAATTTTACCACCAGGTTTAAGGGTTTAAGTACTTACACAGACATAGTTTTATAGTAACCTTCAACGACACTATAAATACGATCCTTAAAGACCGTAATCGTCGTTAATTAAAAAGGTAAAAGTTATGATAATTCATTGAATAATTCCCCATGACCTGAATTGTAATTAGAAATGAAATCAGGCCACCGATTGTCAGTATGAGTGTTCCAATAGTAATGCATACGCCACCCGCAAGAGAACAATACGGCTAAGGTATAACGTATTTTAGTCAATTTCGAATCGCCTTTTGAAAAAAAAAGATTCAATAATTCATCCTAAATTTCAACTTAATTTTTCCAACAACTCGAGTGGTTCGGAAATAATGAATCCACTACCAAACGATATATAAGATCAATTGGAATTCCAGGGAGAAACGATGCAAATTAATTCAACGAAGATTTAGTATATTTATGGATAAGGATTTGATATCATTTGTTTCCAAACGGCCATTAAAAAACGCATTAATATATAACCGATTAAAATGTATTCGTCCAACCGAAACATTATGAACGCCGATTGAAAGGGGCGAGACAATGGGGAGGGCACGGAGTCAGGTCACGTCCGGAGCCGGCGCTTTTAAATGAATTTTGGTAATTCCTTTAATCAGAATATAAATTAATTCCTGGTGAACACGTCGACGCCGAAATAAACCCCGATATGAATCTATAATGTGAACCCGCCACCGCCCCAACCCCGCAGCGATCAACGAGGAATGGAATTGATGGAATAGTTCCGAAAGGCATTCGCGCTATTTGTGCTTCTTAGGAAGGTAGTCATACTGAAATTTCAAATTAATCCCAAGACTATGATCGTTAAGCCGTACAATATACTGCTTATTGTAGGTAATACAGAATATTTTTAGATAGATAAATCATTACTACCTAGAGAAAAACGTCGGTAGGGGTAAGACATTTTTATGCGGCGAAAAACATTCCAACCTATTAGCTTAAGATACCTCTCAGATCGCAAGGGGTTGGGACTCCATAATTCATGAACCTATTGTCTCTGTTACGCTAGATTCTCTGCTACAATATATTTTGAAGAATTAGACGACGATTCATACAGAATAAATAATTATTATTTCAGGGTGCGGGTGACCGGGTTAACATGTTTATTAAAAACCTTTGGAAATTGAGAACGCAGCGCAAAAACTGCATTCGCGATAGCAAGTCAATCTCTACAAGAATGGCCTTCTGCGGGTTGCAAAAAATTAGGTCGCATTTACATAAGAACAATGTCTATAGCCGTGACAATGCTGACATACCAGTACGCCACCAAACCCAAAAAAACGGTTCAAAGCACTTACAATAATCATAGGGAATAAAATAAATACAGAAGAACAAATATTTAATTTTCGATGTATAAAATATTATTTCTTATCAATTGTGACACTTTGTAATAAGCAAGTCAGCCTTGAAATTCTCGCCGTCGTCAGTAGCATTCAGTTTTTCAAATAATGAGGTTCTTACACAGCGGATTCCGATGAATGGCTTGAAGCCCCCCCTAGTTAACCACAATCCATAGATCGGCGTTAGGCGCCGGGCCTCCCACAAATAAAATATTACCGTCAACCACTTTAATATTTACAGAACGTGCCGCTGATATTTCTATATGGCCGGACATCAATCAGTGTCAAAGGCCCGCCACGCGAGCGAAAGGTCGATAATTAGCTGAGTTATGTAAATTTGGATTCGATCGACATACGCTGAAACAGGGTCATTACTCGGCGGATTGAGGGTTGACTTTGAGGGGAAGGATCAATTCCTGGGGAAAGTCAATAAAAAAACACAGTGGGTCAATTGGAAACACACTTGTAAACACTTACGTAAAAAGGAACATTAAACATCATGTACAAGGTTATAACCGCCTCATTAACATACGAAGAGCCTAAGCCTAAGACGTTACTTAGGTTGTATACACCCTGACTCAGTGTCTGTGGTCCTCAATATGTCGAAACATTCACGTAAACAAAAACAAAAATCAGATGTCATAATACAGGAGTGTATTTATTTATCCTCTTTCGGGGATTACACACAATCAGAGTAATAAATCCGTAAACGTACACATAAATGAAACATAAATACAGAAACTAAAACAAAAACATCAAATAAGACAAAGTGCCATCGTAAGTTTTTATTAAAAATAATAATGAAAATTAGTTTTTATACTTCTGTTTTTCTTACATTTTTGTATATATCAGTAAATGATTAAAATATGAATAATTATTGAAATATTTAAATTAAGTAATCTCAGGCATTGCGGTCACAGAAATTGGTTCCAACCGTTGTACACAAATATTAAATAAAATATATATAAATAAAATTTGGTTGAATTCCTCAACGCTTCGCTGATAATACAATAAACATTACTATGTTTTTCTTGGAATTTTAATTAATGAAGCCAACGTTAGGGAAGTGGAAGATTGAAAACGAATACGAAATCAGGCTGGAAGAGCTTAGAACTGTTGCTTCCTTTTGTCCTCGTGCCCAATTAATCAGTCCAATTTAAAAGTCTTGATAGCGATTTGTCAATGGTACCTGAACTGATGGTGAGAGGGGTTGGTGAAGTGGCACTTGATTGCGTTATCCGAATCGGTCGTAAGAACCATTTAAAGTGCAAATATAGAACCAACACGCATCTTAAACTCTAAGCTACCGATGCGCCGTAAATTTATAGATGAAAATGATTGATACGTGATAAATTTATTTAATGAAATTGATCAATCCGTAAAGAATTTTCAGAGTTACCAAGAATTTTTAAATATAATCCTATAGAATTACTGGAGGATTACTGCCCGAGTTGGCCTATAGGCGAGTACTTTCGTAGCCGAAGTAATTAAGTTCCTGTGGGATGTATTGGATACAACTGTAGTACAGGAATAAAAATCCTACAGCGGTTAACAAATTCATTCCAGAAAAGACGCATTCAATTGCCCTGGTTCAATCCAGCAAATCGTTTTGCTGGCTAGATAATGGGCACCGATTCTCAGGCTCGTTTCCGTTCTTACATCACTGGAAACGCATTATCGCTCCCCCAGACTTTCAACAACATTCAATTCGATTGAGAAAAAAATTGGTAACTCATAAAAAAAACCCCTTAAAGGAAAGAGAGGAGGGACTGATTTTCTATCGCTGACAGTATCGATAAGTTTATACATTGAATTAATGCTAATAGCACACATAACTAAAAATTTGAATCTACCACAGTTTTTCTTTTCTTGATCATAACGTTTACTTCGATATTTCGTTAGCGCACGGTATTTTTAAAAACGAATACGCCCGAAACTGCCTAGCTTAGGGCTAAAGGTGAGAGTGAAGACCGGGAATGGTAATAAATATGATGCCTTTTTTTGTAAGTTCTCCGCCATTTCTCCGTTGGAAAAATATAATTTTGCTAATAGTAATAATAGTAAAAGCATTCAGTACGTGTGCGGTGATGCGGGCCGTATGCGATTCGTGTAGTGGAGGCGTTTCATTGCTTAATTCTGAATTGTTGTTAAGAAAAGGAAGTAAATCGTTAGAGAACAGAATGCGTTACGTACAATTTGTGTATAAGGGTGTTGCAACCGGAAGTTGAGTAGATGGATAAAGACCTGAACTAACTGACTGAAGTATAGACGTTGCAACATAAACTCTAGAAGGTAGCATAAAACATAGAACAGTATATAGACAGGTATAAAGACTACCGACGTTACAAGAGGAAATAAACGTGAGAAAAATAAAAAATCTACGTATAAATATTAGAAAATTAGAATTTCCAAAATGCCATCCTAACGATCTTAAAATACGTCATTAATATATTAATGATAACGTTTAAATAGTTTCACTTTGAAAATATGTAATCATAATTCAGAATATTAATCCTTAACCTATCAATGACTATACGTTAACGAGATTCAAGGATATGGTAAAGAACTTATTCATTGGAATATAGGAGAGTGTAACGTATCTAAAACGTATATACAATGCACTAGTCGTCCTGCTGAATCCCGCGCAGATAGAAGTGAAAAAATGATCGGAATTAGAAAAGGAATAATAAAGTGCGGTATAAGAAGAAAAGTATGGAACACTTGTCCAGGAAGGCACGATCCCTACGCAACCGCCGATGTGTGTGCTTTGAATCGTGAAACGGGACTGCCATCCTCCCCGATGTGGCCGCAGGAGGTGAGCTCACCGTCGGTTTGAACCTAAGTTGTCTTCTAAAATTCGCTCAAGAGTACCGGCCCCATTAGTTTCACGTTGAAGCCGCCGAAATACGGATGAGAAATGCAGCAGCTATCATTCGGATAAGGTGAAGCCAGTGCCCTGGCTAATTTATTTTCACGCCCAGCCCCCAGCTTCCTTGTCAAGTTGGGCCCACTTGTAAACCCGGCGTAGCGCGATGATTCAAATACAGAACTGAGCCGTTTATTTTGAAAGTGGCCTAAGTCCATTTATCTTCAAATCGAGATATTTAAGGGTCTGCGTTTCAATGAATTTAAAAATATACGTATACGATACTAATGTGTCATACTGCTTAAGTGTATCTAAGGGTGTTGAATTTATAGTTCCTATTAAAATAGTGGCAATTATTAAGTGAATACTATGCGTTTTCTTAGTTAGGCCACTTTCAAAACTAACAACCGGATTCATTATAAAATTTGAAGGTGCCCAAGTCCATTCAACATAATTTAAGATGCTTCAAATTGAAAAAAACAATACTGAATTTATTTTACATATCTTTAAAACACTTCGGAGACATAATTTATGCGATTCAAAACATTTTTTAACTACATAACGCACAAAATTACAAACAAATTTATTACAAAACAATTTACTACTTATCTACATTTTGTGCGTGTGGAAGGGATTTGAAGAATATCTTTTCCCTTAATTCCGTTTAATATTTCGCACTTTTCGGATGTATGATTCATCAATCTTTTCTCCATCGTTATTCGTATCTTTATTCCCATGAAGACGAATATTGTTCTATAATTCTGTTTCTTTTTCGCCTTTTTTTTCTTAAATCATTAAGGTTAACTTGTAAATACTAATTAATTAAAATTACCTTCATCGCTGCTTTCCGATATTATCAATAGTAAATATCTCGATTTAAGTATAAATGGAGTTAGGCCACTTTCAAACTACACGGTTCAATTATTGAACTAACTCTGAAAACTTATGTGTCAAGAATTATCATATTTGCTCGGAATATAAGCAACCTGATATGCTTTACTGATAAATAACACAAAGTTGTACATGTAACCGTGGTAACTGGAAAAAATTGAAAAATGGAGTTAGACCACTTTCAAAATAAACGGCTCAATTGGTCCTTTATATTGGCACAAGTAGAATACAGCGACAATGCGTACTCGTCTGAAGTCTCTCGCTCGAAATTCCCCGCTGGGCAGATTCTCATTTTAATAAAAATAAATTCTCCGATATAGACCGGTTTCGGTTTCTCATTATCATCGGTAGCGCGGTAGTGGGGCATCGTGTCTACACAACAGTCACAGCACTGTTACTGTGCCCTCCACTAATATACAATATTAGGAATAAAATATAAAAATTCATTTTCTTGTTCTTTAACAGGCTACGACATTCATGCTGCGTAAAGGTCATAAAATAATATATTTTGAATCAGAGGAAAAAGTCATCATTTACTTAAAGCGATGATTTGAGTCCTGAGATGTGAAAATTAATTATATACATTCATCTTGTAATTCTTATAAGATTTAACTTGTGATTGTTAGTAACAGTAGAGCGATAGTATATACAAGATAGCAACCAGTGCCTTCCGGATCTACTGACATAACGCTACTGAAATAGGCGAGAAGTCGAAGCCGGACTAGCATTATACGAAATCAGCTAGTGGAGAATGATGGTATTCCAAACACCTACTCGACGAACCAAACAGGTATCTAAGATTATAAATAAATACTTTCGGTTACAGAATCAGTTTTGACAGATATTAATGTGAGCAAACCTTTCCATTAAACAGTCTTTTAAATAATACGTACATATTGAATAACGGATGTTTGATTGCGAAAAATATCGTTATTTACTCCGAACTTTACAAGTGCCTTGATAAGATATAAAACTAATGTATAAACGGAAATGTATAGCCGTGGTCGAAAACAAATAAAGTTAAATTTACAATAAATACGAATGGATATTCACAATCTTATAAATCATTGATCCTAAGTATGTATGAGTAAACTACAGTGAAAGTTATAACATAAACGAAACTGTAACCGTCGGTAAAGGTGCACAACAGTATTTACTATTATATTGGAAGATATTTATCTAAAAAAAATTTATTTTTATAATACAATGAATGTACCGCTTTAGTACACTTCACAAAGTATTTAAATATGCATATAATTCGAATACCTTTAAAGTATTCAGAGTCAATCTACGGGCCAGAAAAAAATGGCGGGAGATTTTGACTGCACTGGTGCAAGAAAAGGTTGGTTTTTTGCGAAAATGGTCGAAATATATAACATATTGAGGGTATAGTGAGTCATCAATTGGGGTACTGAGCAGCATGAAATTTTAATCATTTTTGTCTAAATCAATAGAATGTGATATGAATACTGTGGGAATTAATTCAAAATGAAGAAATTATAATTATAATTGGTAGCTTTCACAAAAGAATAAAGTATACTTAATATAGCCTTAAAATAATATAAAATTATATCTTCCATAAATGGTCCATAAATTGAATAAGAAATAGGTTTTTTACCCTATATTGTAATATATAATATATTAGATTAATGATGTAAAACATTTGCAAAGCAGTAATCTGTATTATGTTTTATTAACAAATAAGGTTAGTAAAAAAAAGAGGACTATATAAAACAGGTGCCTTATGTTAACATATTTTTCACCTATACTAAGGAGGGAAAGCTATTGCCTTTAAAACCTAAAGCCTGGCAATTGGTATAATTCCATACAAAATACTGAGAACATAAATGTTTCTTGGCTCAGGAAGACTGTGTTCCTAAAGGTAGAAGTTGTTAAGAATGGTCTCTGGAAGCCCCCTTAAGCTTTAATACCATCTGCAGACTCAGCTACCTGTGACTGGCCCCATTCCTTTCTAGAAACCTTTGTATGTCAGAAAGGACAGGTAAAATTCTAAGTAAAAGCATACAACTGCAATTGGGCATAGCTACACAAAAGTTCTACATACAAGAACTGGGGCTGACAAGTCTAATAGGTAATTTATAATAATATATAAATTAAAACAGAATTTTAACCTAACCCATTCAAGTATAATTATGGGAAATAGATGTGTACTGTTTTATGTAATTTAGAAGAAGCTACAGAACTTTTATCATCTGTTCACAAACAAGATGTTTCCCTATAAGAAAAAAATAAGGCCTCCATACTGGAATGAAGTGCATTTCAAGTATATGGACTGGCAATTAAAAATAATACTGATTTACTGATCAGTATTACTGATCAGTAAATCATACTGATTATACTGATTTACTTTTTAGTTATAAAAAAAGTTTATCAGTAAAATAAGATAGTTTACCATTACTAAAACAATTAACATTCAATAGATTGTTGAATTTTAATATGATCCTTCCTTTTGGTAAAATATAACTAATCTTCTAATCATTGTTTCAGTTGTTTGTCTTTGGAGGAGGCAATACCAAAAAATAAACTTAATTATTTCCACTAAATTAGGTCATATTAACTAAATTTTCTCTCATTTGATAATTCTATGCAAACTGCTATCTCAGTTTCCTACATTTTATGCTCTACAGCAATTCTTTTGCAATTTTTTGGGGTACTTTTTATTACCCCAAAGAACAGGGAAATATAAATGTGTTAGATGTTTTCGAACATTAGCTACTATTAAAATTAACTTCTGGACCAAAATCCAATCAGCAGTTTAGTGAATATCAAATACATGACTGTGAAGAATAGAATTTAATAGAATGTTTATGTTGTAATCTAAACTAATGATTGGTAAAGTTACATGCATAGAAAACAAATGAATCACTACAAATAAACAAATTTCCATATGTAACTAAAGAAAATCGAATTTCAATGTATTACAAATTTGAGTGGACATAACCACACCACAGACATTCAATTAAGTAGTCAGAGTGATAGTGATAATAATTAATAAACAATCATGCACAGTAACAATGAAAAATTACTTACTACTAACGTCAAGCATGATGCTATTTCGATAATTAAACACTGAAGAACATAAAGAAATGCTATTAAAATTGATTGCGTAAGCTAGAAAAAAATCCGGCACTTTTAACAGGGTTGCACTGTTAACCCTTCAATACGGTTATTCCAAATTTTCCCTTGCACTGTTACCCCTTCAAACCAGTGATTCCAAATTTTCCCCGTCATAAAGCTGAAACTAATTTTAGTCAACAAATAAGGATTTCCGGAGGAAACATATAGGATTTTATCTTTCAAGATTCTTGTTAAAAAGGAAAAAATCAAATTAGGGGTTGAAACTTTATCAAACCATGGATACCAAATGAAGTCAATGCAAATTAGGTGGCCATGTTTAAAAACCGCCCTCCGGTTTGAAAAGCGATTTCAAATCCTGGAATAAACATGCAATTGTATCATACGTAGCAAACGCAGCAGCTACAATATTCACAATACTTGTTTTTACGACACCTTGTAATCTCGAACTGGATATACCGAGGCGGGACGTGTCCCGCCGGTACGTTATCATATATATTTGATACGACAGGCGAATTCTTTGAGACGCTACAAAATCCTCGATATTTATAACAATTCTAACACAGTCGATATTAAATTATCCTGTTATGAATAAATTATGCAAAAGGGCAGTTCACATGTTGGCGTTTCACCAAAACTAACATCGGACATTTCTGAACATAAACCTGGCTTCTATCCTCTTCTAAGAGGCTCGTTTAATGCATTTTATACGTGGTTTTTATTGTACATCATACCTTAAGTTTCAACTGAAATATGTTTCTACTTATAGATCCTAGTACAAACATTATATACAGCGATACGAATACACAAGAATGATAACCGCTAGTTGTTACTAGTGCTGGCGTTCGTGGGTTATACCTACTGCCGGCTTAAATTACAGAAGATATGAAATATTGACGTATTGACAATAAATATTGATCGCCCGTGGGGCCCTTAACTGTACGGTAGGGTGGAATCAATAAAGCTAATGGGGAAGAGTGGGGGTGAAGTGAATGGCTGATAGTATTTTCGTAGTACTCACCTGAGGGAGGTTTGCAGAGATTTGTCTCTGGAGTGAATCCCTTTCTTTTTCAACTTCGGACAACTTAGCCTCTGTTTCGCTCAGTCTTTCTTGTGTCTCGCGGAGACTGTCCAGAAGCTTGTCCCTTTCGTCGAGCATTGAGACCATCAGATGTTCGAAATTCGGGTCCTCGCCCGAAAACTGCGAACTCCTCTGGCTGATACTGTCCTCCGAGATGGTTGGCATTACGTCGCACATCATGTTCCACATTTTTACGGTATACAATTTTATAAAACCAGAAAGAAAGGAAAAATAAAATTTAAAAAATCACGGGAGGAATATAACCTTAAGACGGGGGGGCGGCCCTAACTAGAGTCACTCAACATTTCGAAGCACGTTTGGTTTCTGAAAAGGGGACTGAAGCACACACCAGACGACACTGAGCACCTAAAAAATCACTGAAAACGGCTACGGACGACATTATTGCGGAGAGCGAAAAAAAGACACACCTACAAATTCCTACTCCGCCTGGCCTACTACTAGAGTTAACAATCCCGGCAACCATCTTGGGCCGTGACGTCACAGCTAAAGCCCAGTGATGCCCTGTACAACACCGGACAGTCGAAGAAAATCCCCGTCAACACCTAATAATGTGGAAACAATCCAAATCGAGAAAATAGCTCACTGTGATTCGTATAAACATTTATATTTACCATATATAACACTAATTCTATATAATCCATAAAAACCGGCGATTTATTTGTAAGCACTCTGCTTTTATAAACTATGTCTCCTCCGCATTACTGAGCAAGTCATTTTTATGCAATTGAACTGTTTTGTACAAACACAAATGGAACAAGCAACATTGTTCTTGTTTTAAGAAACAGAACTTCACGTTCTCAGACAACTGGAGCTTTTGAAACATTTCAAACTACGTTTCTTTCATTGTAGAAATCTATTCCAAACGCTAAATTCTCCTGAATTCCGGGAAGTTTTGTAAAGTTTGGCATCACTGATGGGGGGAAACCGGCTGCGCTCCGTTAAATATATATATATTCCAGTTTGTATACATATACAAATTCAATAATTTCTGTGTAAAATATTATGTCAGATTGACAAGAAATTATTCTACATTTGGAAAACTATTTAAATTTTCACGAGTAACTAATATGATTCATACGGCGGATTATTTGTTCACAGCTCCCTATATTGCACATACATTATGTGAGTGTAAAAGTTTTGTGCTTTATGTGGGTCACTTTTGTCAACTTGGTTGAGTCTCTGTGATAAGAACGTATAGGATACATCGTTTGTAGTATCGTAACTTCGAGAATCTGTCATGTAATATTGCAATAAAATGTCGGCGGCGTACAAAAGGTGGAAGAAATCTGCGAAAATGCGCAAACCATCAGAAAGAAATCCTAGTATTAGTAAGTCGTTAAATCTTTCGATGCCTTAAGTACGTTTGTAGCCATTTTATTGAATTCATATCCGGATAACAATAAAACATTTTAGTTATTTGATTCTTATTTGCAGACCTGGGGTTACTAGCAGTTGCAATTGTACTCGCTCCGGCGATGCATAAGCTATAATAATAATAGAGATGCTATCAGCTCCGACATACTTGACACTTTACTTTTCAGGAATAATATATTTAAACAATAAATTTTTGTAGGTTACATGCATAACTCCTGTTTTTTTTTGTACGAGGTCAGTTGTATTTTTTCATAACCTGCAATCATGAAGTTCATTCTTGTTAGAATATTTTTAATATAACCATTTATCATCAATAACTCAGATTCTCAGATTCAGATTTTCAGATCAGTTATGTGTTGTTTTAAATTTGGTTATAATTCTTAATATGCTTGTTTTTTCATAACTGGAGTTATTTGCATTGTTATTTACAGAGATAGCTACTTTGTCAAATTAACAAATATTAAACAGTTATTTTATAGCTCTTTTGAAACAGGTAGATTGGTATATATTAATTTCTAGAGTAGTACATGAGCCAATGAGATAAATGTAATGTTAGCTAGTTATTTTTATTTCACCTTAATGATAATTATATTTGTTTAGGCCATTGTAGCATGAATTATACACTTCATTTATGTAGTTAATTAAAATTTCTGGTATTTTTAAAAATCTTTTGATTAATAACCAGTTACTATTTGACTGAAATACAATTATATATTATTTATTATAATTTAGGATAATTCTAAATTAACGTTAACTGTTACATATTTCAGAATTACTATACATTTTGTATGATAATTATATACATCATACACAGGTAAATAAATAATATGTATTTCATCATGGTCATTGTGGTTTCATCATAGTAACTGGTGGTTATTGGGTATCACTATTAGTAACATTGTTTATATTCTCGAAACTGATTAATCTGGCTTAACACTTTTCATACAGTAAAATTTTGTTGTGTAACCAAGCCAAGATGTTATTTTTAAAATGTTTAGCATCATATGATTAATTTGGAGAATGCTTAGTTTCTTAGTTGTTATCATGAATTATTTCTTCTGTGTGGGCTTTTATTAATATATTTTTACAAAAATTGCTCTACTTTTATAACATGAACTGATTTTATATTATATGGTTTCAGTTTCAGATGTCAGGCTTGCAGATTTTGCAAATTCCATGATAGCAGGTGGAAAGGGACGTATGAAGAAGTTTGATTGCAATCTGACTCAAGAGGGTGAGTTGTACGTACTGTTAAAAAATTATGTATGTTTTATATATTTTGTTTTAAATATGTTTTTACTCTGTATTTAAATTGTACTGCAATGCCAGTGGTGCAACAAGCTGCTGACTTCTTTGTTTTTTAGGGTTACATTGAGATTTCCAATTGTTATATGAGTTTAGTATACAGACACACAATGATTATATTGAATGTTTTATTATAAAAATGTATTTTTCCATATCTATCTTTTTGTTTCTATAATGCAATTCCCAGAACATAATTTTCACTGTGTGGATATTACAATTTTTATGATTAAATGTCTTACTATCAGTTTCTTTTATATGCTTGTAACAGGAAAATAATATGTTCTATTACTTTGTAGTGCTTATTTGTACTTGTTTTGATCGATTGCATTTGAAAGTGAAAAAGGTACAAATTTCATAATGCTTTGTTTTATGTGTGATATATAAGTGCCATATGTGGCAGGTTATTTCTCCAATCGAAGGGATTACCACTACTCTGATAATGTTTCAGATGTACATTGTTACATATTCTACATGGGTCATTAGTTCACTGTTGATTGGTTTATATCACTTTTGAGTATAAGAGATTAAGTATTGAGTGAAACCCTATTTAGATATTATAGGTTTTCCACTATTATTCCATTTAAAATAAGCTATATTTGGTTATAGTAATGGAGGAAGTTGCAAAATTGTTTTATTGCGTAGTGGAACTAATTTTATTCTATTGCAATTTTCAGTAAAGCAGATTGGTGTTCCCAATGAGGAGAATGATACTTTAGATGGTAAGTGAAAGAGGAGGAGAATGAACTCTGTTCAATAGCATATGAATTATCTTACATAGAAAAGTATATAGCTTGACATTTTGGGCAATCCTGGTTATTGTTTTTTACCTTTTCAAAGATATGCTTTTATTAAACTAATCCAAATCATTTGTCTGCATTGGGATGGGTTTTAGAGCACCTACCATAATGGGGTTGCTATAGCACCCGTGCCTCAGAGGTAACTGTAATGGGTATAACTGGGTCCCCTTGCTTATGTGGGTACAGAAAGAAGTTGGACCATTACCATTATTGGTCCCATGGTAATGGGACATGACATAAAATATATATTTATCTTTCGTGTATGGATGCTGTGCATAAAATATTATGTTTGATAGGAACTTAGGTAATTAGGTTTTTAGTATAATGTGCTCATAATTAAAATTAATGAAGAGGAATAAAATAGAAAATGATTTGAAGTTTATTAAGAAATATAAATCTTATATCAGTGAGAAAACAACCTTTACAATACTTAAAAAATGTATTTTATTTACAGTAATAATATAATGCACATTGCATTGCGGAGTCATTTTGACATTTCTCAAAGTTATACTAGTACTTCTTTGCATGCTGTCAGCCTCCGTAGGGTTATCAGGATCTGCCTGTACTATAATAAATATTGTTACTAGGGAGTTATGCAAGAATAACTTGAACAAAACACAAATAGAATTATAATATAGATGATATAAAGAGGCTTAAATACTGACCTAAAGGCTGTCATTGTACTGGAACATGATTTACAAAAGAGGCATGAATTATTTCATAACTGAATACAAATATCATATACATTATATACTACCATTATGTCAGCACTATATAAATATGAAAGAAGGAAAAACATGAATATAGAATAATTTATATTTGCTCTAAAAATGAGTGAATTAATTTAATTAATATTTTAATTAGATAAATGCATATAAGTACAGAATGTGTCTGTTTAAATTTCAGATTTTGATGTGACTAAAATAAAGGCTAAAGACATGGATGCGAACAAGACAAGTACATCTGTCTCCTCTGAAGTTGAAACATCTAGTAGTGAATATTGTAATGTGTATCCACTTGATATTTGGTTCCACCTTGCCAAATTTATAGCACCTGAAGATATTAAAACATTTTCCCTAATCTGCAAGAGTAGTTATTCTGTTGTAAATACACCCAAGTTTTGGATTAATCTTTACAAAAGGTAAATTCAGTGTGTCCATTCTGAATTTATGTTTTGTTTTATTGAAGAAACATAAGTGCATTAATTATGGCAATTTTCTTGTTTGAAATTAACCAAGTACAGTAACTATCAGCCCTATTTGCCAGATTTGGTATGGGAGTATTGGGTGTATTAAAAAAATCTACTCAATTATTTATAACTCCCCATGAATCACATATAAAATTTGGTAATTAATTATATATATATATATATATATATATATATATATATATATATATATATATGATATTAAATATTATTGATATTTAATATCATATATGATATTTAAATATTATTAAATATTTATTATTACTAATTCTGATTCTCTATATTTGGCCTGTAATATTATCTCATTTTATTTTAGTCATTTAATTACACTACTGATTTTTTCTTTTATAGGCACTACTGTAAAATGAACATGCCCAAGCATTTACTTCCACATTGCCTTGAAATTCACCATGGTCTCAAAGCATCAGTAATTCAAGCAATGTTCTACATGTATAAACCTTTCAGTGATGTAGCTTCGACTTCCATGTATGTGAATAAGTTTGAAGTGTTACAAAACTTGATTGGAAAGTGTTGTATCCTCATGTCGATTCAGGTTTGTTTGCTTACTTATTTTTAATAATATTTTATTGATTGTGTTACAATTAAAGGTTTTATTTTAATGAATTCTATTTAATACTACATGTTTATTAAATGGGGCTGAGATGATTATTCAACCATTGAAGCTACTTGCATACCATTGAAGTGGTATGTAAAAATTGTCTGCCCTGTGTGTTTTGGTTCTTAGGTCAGGTATATCCGCCAGGGGTCACTAAAAACCTATGGAAAAACAGCATATGATTTCTATAGTTTTAATTTAAGATTGAGGGTTGAATTTGAATTATAGGCATGACAAACCTTTGTACTTGGTGTTCTGTGTTTCATATATTAGAATAGTGCTTATTTAATTTAGTGTTTTGTTATTTTAATATTTATCCATATTTATTTAAGTACGTTATTCATTTAGATTTCTTGAAATTTTTAAAAATTATTGTTTTTAATTTTCAGTTGTTTTGTTATTCAAATTAGTCTAAAATGATGTATTGGAATATTAATACAAATTGGTCAGTTACACAATTATATTAAATTGCCTAATAAATAAGATAAACAGAACAAGTGTAAAATTTATTTTTAATTTTTATTTAAGGGGACGGAATGTTTTTGCACTAACATTATTTAAAAAAACAATTATCAGTTTGTTATAATACAATTTTTATTGTATGTTTCATATGGACCTATTTTGTCATATGTCAAGAACAACAATGAAATTCTATTAATTGATGGGATATGAATTCATATTTTGACATAATTGTATAATAGAGGAAAAATTATTTTTTATTTTTCCATTACATTGCTTTTTGTTTTCAGAAGGAAAGCTGTCCTGTATATATTAGCTATGATATATGGATCTATAAATTCAAATTTAAAAAGACTGAATATGGAATTCATCGAAGAGAAATGTCATTGAAGAACAAGTTACATATTGAAAGTGATATTAATGCAAATCCGGAAGAAGATTGTCAGATTCTTCTTGTATGTTAAAATTTAATACATACTTTATTATATATTTATTTATAACCAAATGTAGATTTTCAAATGACTAATAACCCTCTAAAACAGTTATTGCATCATCTCATTATTAGGTGAGAAAACTTCAGTTTTTCACTCTACATTTGTAATTAAATAAGTTCATAATTTTAATATGAACATAGTTGTATTAACACATTTTTGGTTAAAGATTTATTCACAGATTGGTATGAATGCAGTCATTACTTATATATGAAACATTTTAATTTTTAATCAGTAGCAGATTTGGTATATTAGTTTAAAAGTTTTTAATTAAGTATCTTAATAAATGGTGGTTATCCAAAAAACTGAGTCATTTAATTAAACCAGATGTTTCACAACTCATAAAGCCAGTGTAACTATATAATTAATTCCACTACCTCATTTTTGTCTCATGTGGCTGTGAATATATTGCAACTCATGTGGGTTACTTTAAAACAATGAAGGGAATATGATAGACCTATCAATATAAGGTGAATTACAATTAAATGATTAAAGTACTCATGTCTAGTTTTAGAGTCACCACAAATTAACTTTTCACAACAAATTAAAGTCCCTGCTCATTTTTTAGCAACCTCTTAATATTCCAAACAGTTTTCATTAGTTTTCAAAGTATAGCCAACATATTCTTTATGTGTCAAAATATAAAGGTGATATAGTTATCTTGCACATATTTATATTTAATTTAATTTTATTCATTTATTTCTAATGTAATTAGTGTTCTTATTTTCTATGCATGAAATACAGTTAGTGAAAACTTTTGGACAGTGCTTGCATTCCTTATAGTATTTGAGATAATTCATTAGATATTTATTATAGATGTGCCTAAAAGTAAACAAAATAGTAATTCCTGGTACTATTATTTTATTATTTGTTTTGTTGATGTTATTATTTCGGCTCTTTTATTATACTATATAATTTTGCTATGGTATAAATTTAAAAAATTACTCTGTATTGAATCATATTAGTCTTTGCAACAGTGACAGGCTGCAGCAAAGCACACATTAGCCTTTCTTTCTATTGAATTGTTTCATGAAATGAAAAAAATTAAACTTCAGTTCTTACTTGCAGTAAAGAACCCATATAAAATTAAAGTAGATCTGGGGAAAAGGAGATATTGGAGTTAGAAGCATGGTGCTTGCACCATAGTAAGTGATTGTATGGTACAAGCAAATTCATAACTCTGACCTTCTTTTCCTACCTTTACAAGCAATTTTTGATTCATACATATTAACTGATGACTTTAAAATGATTAGGTCTTTCGGAAGAATAACCAAAAATTGGTTTGCAATGAATGTTTGGCATTAATTTCAATAATTATATTTCAGGTTCGAACTAAAGAATTTGTAGCCCTGCCATGCATTTATGGTTCAAAATTGAAAAAAGTGTGTTGTGTTTTTAAAGGTATACAATTCACATTCAGTTCCAATCCTTTTTCATATTCAACATCTGATGATGTGGAGTTTATTTTGAGGCCATGTTTTGAACTAAGTCTTATAAACTGGTGGCATCCAATGTATCACAGCGAAAGCTATCATCGTGTAAAATAATTACATCTTTCATTATTTTTCAAGAATTGTGCATTACATATATTTGAGTTGATATGTTCTTATTAAAAGAAATATTTTTTATTGAATTAAAATTCAAATAAAGGAATTATAATTATTTTAACTATAACTATTTGTTTAATTAATATGATAACCTATTAAATTCTTCATCTTTATTTATAAATAAAATCAATGATTAATTATACGCTAAATAGTTTTGAAGATAGAATTTTGTATCTATATATATTATTTTTTAGTTCAAAAATGATTTTACAGATAACATGTTTTTTCAATTATGAAATTTTAACATTAAAAAATACTTATCATTTATAGTTTTACAATTTTGATTAATAAATAGCTGTTTTTTGTGATTAATTGAAAAGTAATTTCCCAAGTCTAATAAGTTACACATTAATGGGAAATTGAAACAGAAATTAATGAAAAATATATTAAACAGTAACATTTTATTTTTGTCTACTATTTAATAATGAATATTCTTTTTATTTTTGCAGTGAAAATCACATTGTTTATACCTATATTATAGTGTATTTCCAAATAAATACATTATTTTCGTATTGACAAATGTGAATATTCACAATGAAAAGTTCAGAAGCATGTATATTATTTGCATTCACATGAGTCAGCACTGTATTATGCTTTGTTTCTGTTCTAATGTGATTTATTGTTAACTGAAGGAATCTTAGGTTATCATGATGTATTTGATGTTACCTGTGAGAGTCTAAGATACCTAAGAGAAGATATTTTTGTTAGTAATATCCTGTGGCTTACTAAATTACAATATATTTCTTTTTATATTTTTTATGTGGACTGATACTCTTTTTTTGCCTTTTCCCTATTCCATTAAAAAATCAACTGAAGGTTATATACAGATCCTACTCAATTCAAATTACTATGATTATAGAATAACTGCTTAATGGGTAGATAAAGATTAAAATTTCTCATAATTGGAAAGATTTATGAGGGATTTAGAATCATGTGACTATTATTATTATGTGTGCATTTATTTTAATGAAACAAATTTTGTTTCAATTTACTTGGGCCAAGCTGCCTTTTTTCATGGAATCAGAATGTCAGTAAAGAAGTATTGAAATTATACATGTTAAAATAATAACAATTGTTTAAAATTAATAAAAGCACATCCTAATTCGATTAAAAAAGGTTTGCTTTGGAATGGTTTTTCAATCCAATGTGCCTACCCTGTGTCAAATAAAACCTGTTTAAAATAAATGTTGAATACATTTTGTGCCAATGACAGCTAACTAAAGTAGCAATCTTTTGCTCATGAAGTTTGTTGATGTGATTTTAGAGTAACATCAAAATTATAGAAACAGAAATATCCTGCTAAAGCTTGCTTCCATTTCAATTTACAACCAACATTAGCTATTTCAACTTCAAAGCCTGTATTTAAGACCTGGCTGTGTTTGAAACCTAGTTCAATATTATCCATCAGATGACTATGGTCACCAGATAAAGGTTCAACATTTAATGAAGTTATAGTCAGTCATTTAGTGTTAGTATCATCTGGAAGCTTGAAGTTTAGTCTGTGTAGCCCTGTGTTAATTTGCCTTCTTCCTCTTTTGTTCAGTCAACTGAATAATTCAAAACATTTCATTAAGACTGGGACTAATTCAGTCAGAATAATTGTTATTAATTTGCTGCAAGGTGTTGGTTGAGCCCATTTTAATTAACCGAGTCAGGAATGACGGCCATTGGAGGGGGAGTGGACAAAAATTCCCTCCCGCATTTTTTTATCTGGTCATTTCAATATTTATTTGTATAAAAATAAAGTCTGAATTTAAATTCACCCATGTCTAAACATGATTAAGCGAACTAGGTTTTGAATAGGGGCCTTAATGCTTCATTTAGTTTTCTAGAATAATGAAAATTGAGTTGAATAAAAGCGCGGCCGCAAAGATTTTTGATAATTAGACGTTGGTAGTAGTGTTACGAAAAATTCTATTGTACCTCGGCGGTTTTGATGCTGGTTATTCGGTTCTTTTTTCGGTTTGTTCTTGAGTTCAGAGTGTTTCAATAGTGTTTTCAGTGTTTGGAAATTAAATTTTAGTGTATTACAGTGGAATAGATCGTTTCTTATAGCTTCGTGAATGTGTAATTCTCCAGCTCATTGTAGCTATGTGTTCTCAGAAGTACGCCAATAGGTAAGTACAAATCGAATAATACAGCTTTTCCTTTTATGTAACAAGCCGAATCCTTTCTTTCAATATAAAATTGTAGTAATGTTATTGTTAATATGCAAACATAAGTTGAACACCGCTGAAAAAAGCCAAAATATAGATTCGACTGATGATAGACGCCATATTTAAAATTAAACGCTTCTGCAGCATTCCTTTTAATGCTCCGTTATACATTCCGTTAATATACATTTCGTCCATTGTGTACTTAGCAAGCGGATAACAGTAGGAAGCATGTCGATCTCAAGGTTTGTTTTGGTTGGAAAAACAGATCCACATTTCGTGGTAATACTGTTGGCCCAAGCTGCGTGAATTATAAGGCCGGCAGAGTTTATATGCCGAAAATCATTTTGACGTAGTACCATGGTATTCTCGGTTATCGGTCACATGTGTAACATTGAAATTACGACATTCAGTAACACTGTGGCCGAAATAATTTATGTACCTAAAAGGATAGCGTGTGTGGGAAGAGTGCTCGAAGCACTCTGCACGATGACTCAACTTTCTCGCAACTTTAGTTCGCGGCTTGTGAGTTTGAACGACGTTCTTGTACTTTTCTCGGGTACCGCATTTTCTGCCTCGCGTTATAACTCGGAAAGGGCCGGCAGGTATTTGAAGCTAAAACACTTTCCCGATTATTATACCAACACTGTGCGCAATACAATTATATTTAGACCTAAATTTCGTGTATATAAATATAAAAGGTGATCAGGAGGGGAATGGTATTTTGTCCTTTCCCAGACATCTGGAGACCGACCAGAAGGGGCAACCCTATGCCTTAGAAGGCATAGAAGAAGAGTTCAATGAATACATTGTTTACAGCGGGTTTGTTTCGGAGTCCGTTCCTTAATATGCGGTAACTGCACAGACAAGACTTCCGAAAAAATACTTATACTGATACTTTCGTTTTTAGTTTTTTCCCCCCTCCCCCTAAAATATTCGGAAAAAATGGCGTTATTAGTTTTCGGATATGAATACTTGGTTTGGCCTAGGCAGAATTAACACCTGTTTCTAAGCTCTTGAAGTTTGCTTTTGAAGTTTTTTAATCATAATAAATTGCGTGGAGGCTAGTTGAATGAAAAAGAGGGGATACTAACCCCTCCCCCCGTCCCGCGTCCCCCACGATATAAAAACAAGGCCGAGTTGCCGAAAGTTTATAAAAACCTTATTCAAATTCACAGCCGATTTTTATCGTTGCGTTTCCGCGCCGCCGGAATATTCTCCTGCCAGTTTTGACCCCCCCCCTCCCTGAGCATTTTGCCCCATCGTGTAAAATAGCGCAATAAAAGACAGGAACTGCCGAAAGGGTCAGTTATGATAAAACCTAATTGGTTAAATACCGAGAACTATCCAGATGAAAAATTTCTGTGGACAACTAAAAGCTAGGTAAACTATGGTTTCAAGTTCCAGATGCTTAACGCGTCAGGACAAGTTACAAAACCATTAACAGGTCCTCCCAACTTTACGTGACCTTTTTACTTCCCTCCGGCGGCAGTATAATTTTCAATTATCCCCCTTGTTTTATCAGGGGTCGGGATTTTTTTCAAATTTCAACCTACTCTGGAATGGAAATCCTTAGGACCGAAAACGGGCAGCCCAACCAAATTAAAATAACATTTATGATTATAAATGATGAGGGTATTTTTTTATACAATATGCGGTAGTTGTAAGTATTGAATTTCCACCTCGAAAAATATTCCGATCGCCAGACCTAGAAGATTGCGCGGGGTTTTATATAATCACTTTTTATCATTTCTAATTGGGCATCTTAATTTCTGTTGGAATGCTGAATGTTGGAGTTCTACTGATCAATTTGAAACTGCTGATGGTAGAAGAAAGTTTTTGATAATTCGATTACTCAATTCAACACAATAGGATGTACATTATTGTGCAAGCCTTTTGTCCTATAAGATTTCAAACATGCAAGTATTAGCTGTATTACTTCAAAATAATTCGCAATTGGTTTCGACTGATCGTATTTTTTGGTGGTAATTTTACTAAATCTCAGAATACATCACGTTTAAGCTCTCCGCGTTTAATTGAGAATTCACGGTACTGTTGATATCTCGGCTTTGTTTCCGCTCGTTGTTCTGCTTCAATCTGGATCTAAGTGAAGTGCCATTGTCACAACATGCGCCCTATTCGCCGAATGCAGTCCCTGCTTCCCCTTCTTGTCCCCTAAATATAAAATCGCGACGATGGCTACCCGCTTTCTCATCTGTCGTATACTTTTTAAATTAAGTTGCCAATTTTAAAGAGCGGAATAAATTACCAATGTTTGAATGGATCTTTTTATTACTGACGCAGTCGTGTCAACTATTTGCCTACGGATAAACTCTTGGCAATATGCACACCAAATTCATCACTTAAACAAATAAAAGAAACTTATTTCCTAGTTTCTACAGCAGGTAGGTACGCGTGCCTATAATACATCGCTCTCAGCCAGGTTATCCGAATCGCGGACAGATGTCGCTAACGCCTATTTGAGACGATATAACTAGGTTCCTATATTAAATTCAGGCACGGTTATACGATTGTACCACTTTCGGGATTCTACCGATGAAAGAGAGTTGCAGAAAACTGTTCCAGATGATAAACAATCGAGAGTATTTTTCTCTGTTACTGCTTCGAGAAATAAAGACCTAGAGCTTTGGTTGGTTACAGCTATGTATCGATCTTATTAACCCGGCTTCCAAAAATGTAAATCACTTATTTCTGAAGTGCAGAGCGATTCATGACGATAACATAACCGATTCTATAGTCCGAATATTTGCAGACAGCTAAGTTCGGTTTCGGACGGTGAATTTTAATTATTAATATTACTTACGCGATGGAATACACATGGAATGGTGTAAGGAGTTTCTTAGTTTTCATACGACGTTCTGTAGTGGTAAGTTTCAGAAGGCCGAAATTCTTGGAGATTGCTAGATTTCACTGCGGTCGAAAAGTGAAATTCCGAGGCCGTTTACTCCAGGTGGGGGGGGGGAGGGTTTACCTCTGGCTTCGCCCCGTTTACCGTTTAAGCCCGGTCACACCCTTGTCTCGTTCAGTATGGATACAATATAGATCGTGCGAATATTGCACGCCCCGTACGCAGAACGGAAGATCGATCCCTGGCCAAATGTATTTACTGATGACTCGTCATCTGCGCGGATCGCGGGTAGTGTGAACACAAGTGTGAGGACAGAGATAACGGGAGTAGACGAGGGAAACGTGATTGCTCTTGGGATTGGGTTTATGGGGAAAAGGGGAAAATGCCTAAGCTCCTTGTATCAAGGTGCGTAAGTAGATTGATTGGAAAACAGGCGTCTTCTAGTTTAAAAAGCAGTATAAATGTGTACAAATTTTGTTTATTCATTCAATCTTATTTCTGTTCAATTTTGCGATTTTACTCGTCTTACCTGTAGCCAAATGAAAAATTCCCTCATACTGGTTGATTCATCCAGAGATCCAGAATCTCAGGGAAAAATCCTCCCTGCATAAGTCCTACCTGAAAAGCTTCAAGATGAATACCAAATGATGAAATAAAAATGATGTGAAAGAGGATGTTGGTCTGAAAATGTCTGAAGTTAAAACAGGATATAAATTAGAATAATGGAAACCCTACAATTTTTTAACACAATCTCTATTTATTTATATGGAACACACGAAAGTAGTAATAGAGCAAATATGTGATGTGTGATTTGTGTGTGTGTGTGTGTGCGTGCGCACTTGGTTTGTACAGCAGTATGGGATGCTACCGTCGAGAGAGAAAGTAGAACACGCTGGAATACGCCCAATCAAGCGAGACAGAGATAGGGAATCTCGCACGTGATGGATGATTTTCCGAACCTTCGCGGACCCTCACATAAATATCTGGAATTGGTTTTGAGATAAACCTGGACAAATATTTGTGAATTCACTTCTTAAAAGTTCTTAACTCGGGGTTACCGCCCCTGAGAAGGATCTTACCTACAATCTTCTCTAGATGTCGGTCTTCGGATGCATATAAGTCAGAATTTGTTTTTCACTGTTTTATTGTCACATCTGTAAAATAAAATACGTTTGGGATGTCGGAAGATAGTAGGGTTTGGAACATTGGAGTGAAATTTGTTATATTGCTGAAATTATTATTTGTTATATTATTCACGAGCCTCTCGTCTACATGATGGTATATATCCACAAAAGTGTTTTTCTTGTTCGTAACTGCATTAAAACTTGCCGCCTCCATTGCTCCGGTTTAATTGAACAAATGAAACTTCCGGGGATTCGATTCTGTGATCGAATTATCTTCTTTTTTCGTGGTCTTAGATCATCAGTTCTGAGAGTCCTGGGGTCTGATTAAGGGACCTGACTAATTGACTAATTGGGAGAGCGAAAACTTGTATGCCGGATGCTTTGACTAATGTCTAGGTCTATTCGACTGACGACGTAGTTCGAATCGATCGCGTTCAGTAACGCAATTAGGAAAATGATATTGAATGAAGTGAAATGTGGGTCGCGGTTACTGAGAAAACAATCCTCCGACAGAACAGGATTACGAGGTAAAGCAAAAAACGGACTAATATAATAGAGACTAATAATTTTCGAACCTAATTTATTAATTAATAACAGGATAATCGTACAATAAAATATATTTTATTCAAAATATAAGGTAAAAAGTGACAATAAAACAAATCAAAGTCTTAAATAAATTGTTTGGTCTAGAAATTCACTCCTTGTTAACTTCGCGTGAGTGTCAATTTGGGATCCATACTGCCAGCATAGTAGCACAATTATAGTTTTTTATTTTTTAAATTTGATTTTGTGAGTTTCTTCTTCTCTCCTGCGCTTCAAATATATCTGAAAATGTTTGTTCTATCCTCTCGATAAAATTATATAAAATGCAAATTTAATAGTTGAAAAATAAAATAAATAAGTCGATATAATAACAGTACCTCCGAGAGTGCGTACCGATTAAAGATTATTATTACCCATAATATTGTGCAAGGCAACAATATCGGTGCACAATTTGTTAAGCACTAGTGTATTCAACATTCTATTAAAATGTTGTCCACATTTCAGCCTCGCTTTTTTAGGAAACTATGATACTGATGTTGCGGATCTCGGGTTGTTTTGTAAAGTGAAAAATAAACCCCCCCCCCGCACTTTCCTAAAAAGGAGAAATTCGTCGAGTGGAGGGACAGTTTGAATAATTAACTGAGGCTCTCCATTAGTGAAGTGTGACGGGAAAATGTCAGAGAGAATTAACCATCACGCGCCTAAAGGAATGAAACTGCGTACGAAATAAAGCTTAGATTTCGGGTTATTATTTTGAACACCTTATTATTTTCTGGTTATTTCTTGGAGGACATTTACATTTCGTTCGTTACGTTAGGCTGCATTATGTTAGTATATTCCAAATCTTACCAGTAGTTATTCGATAAGAACAAACTTCGAGTTAAATGTTTAATTCAATTTTTAAAATCTATGTTGTCTGATAATTATATCCAGAATGTTTTATTCTGGGCATAAATGTCTTATCTGGATTAAGTAAGCGTACTTTTCTTGTAAAAGTACCATTCATTCTGCATGAATTAACAGCGACCTTTCAAAAAAAAGAATTTTATGATATCTTAGAAATGTTTCTTGTTTCGAACCTACCGTTTTTTAGTGAATGGTAGTGACTTTTACTGCTGTACGATTATAATAGTAAGGTATCGTATTAACATAAGTAAATAAAAATGATTAATTTAATGAAATATATTGCCGTAAGGAGGGAATAATTTTACAGTTTGGCCCCGTGTGACATTCTCAGTATGTGATGGGCTTAAGATTCACTATAGAACAAGTGATGATATAAAAATAACGCATCCTCAATCTATACCATGTCAAGAAAAATAAGCCACCCCGCAAGTATTTCAAGGCTGACATATTTTAATGCTAAATTACAAATAATGTGAATTTGGACGCTCGGGTCGGATTAGGAAACCAATATTAAACTGACATTAAGCACTACTTAGATTTATCAATTCCGCCCAGTTTTAAGCTCCAGGTACATATAGGTGATTGATTATACATCATATTTATTATATTGGTTGTAATTAAAGAGTTTAGACTTTGGTTTAAGGAAGCCTTATTTCTATTCTGTTCTGGGTCAATTCTCAAGGCCTCATATATTTTAACTCAATTAATTTTTAAGTTTTTCCCAACTATTGATAATATTTGGTGGCATTTGTTGAAAAATAGTTGACGGAGCACCGGAATACCGGAGTACAAAGATTGGGGGGTAAATATAATTTTGAGTTTTAGTCCCGTTTTCTAAGGCTTTGGTTGTGGACGCGTGGAAGGGGGGAGGTTGCGTCGAACGCTTTCAATACACTTATTAAGGAGAGAAGGAGAAGAGAGAGGCTGGCGACACTAAAATTCAATTAATAGTTTGGCCGAATTTAGCCCGGCTCCCCCCTACCCTTCGGCTTCGAGCAAGTCGGCCCAAGTCGCAAGTCGCAGCATGTCAAAACATTACCAACATGTTATTATGAGCGACGGCTAAAATAATTCGGCAGGTCTATTACGCTATATTTACATTGGGGTGCCATAATGCCTGTGCCCCTAACTAGTTTAGGCCATTGTTGTGAATGGCGTGGAACTAATACTTCTGCGGTGATAGCAGTTCGTCCGCAGCACGAGATTTCCATTGCATTTGAACCATATTGAAGTTTCCGCTTGTTAATAATTACGGTACAGTTTTTATTGACCCTACTGTAGTCTTAAATGAAATTTGTGTTACTAGTCTTACCAGACTTTTAAGTTCTTTTAGTTGTAACAGGATGTTATTTGGCAGCAAACTGTCGATTGTTATTGATCCAAGGAGAGGGTGCATTTGAATATGATATTGCAAGTACACTATTAATAATCTACTCACTGCAGTCGGTTAGAGAGAAGGGATAGAGGTCCCTATATAATTACAGCTTATACTGATTAATATCGGTTAATTTTGTTTTAGCACTGTTACTGTATATGTTATATTTTTGTTATTAGATTTGTGTTGGGTCGTTTTTATATTATTAAATTGCGCATTATCGAACCTTCCTTTTACTACAGTTATTAATTTATTTTATTGTCCATTGTCCAGATATTAGGTTTTCCATAACTATATACCCCCTTCTCCCGGTGTATTAATGGATCGTATTCTCAAAATGCCGGGATATGATTGTTGATATTGGTTTAATTAATATTTGTTTTTACTTGTCCTATACGACGACATCTTTAAGCCAAAGCCCTTTTGCTCCCGTTTTACACCAGCCCTCTTTACACTTTTCAATGCGGTTATAAACACTGCCGAGCGATAATGGACGCGGGAATTAACGTTGCGTACAAAATATATTGTTGGAGGCGGTGCGGTGTTGGGAGGACGAGGAGGAAGGAGGTGGCGGAACCCGGCGGGTTCCAGATAAGCGGGGAATTGGAAGGAAATTTCGAAAGGAAACAACCCAGTTGAGGATGATCAATATGGAAATTCGCCGCCCGGTTTAACCGGCCGCCCACCAGCCACGCTTTCCCAATCGGATTTATGACCCCCCCCCCTCTTCCACCGTGCACAGTTTTATGACTCTTTAATACCCGACTTTTATAGTCGGATCTGCAACCAGTTTCAACCCTTCCGAGGGGCAGAAATCTTATGGACCCGCCGCTCTATAGCTTTTCCGGCAATACTCTTTTTAAACACTTGAGCATACCCGATATTCATCTTCATTACGGTATGTGCAACTAAGAAATAACAGAAATCATCAATACTAGACCGTAGTGGTGTAGTGGTATTAGTTGAATACGTGAACTACTAGACTAGATTATTATTGATGTTAGGACCAAAGATAGGTTACAGAAAAATGCATTGTCTGGTTGTGTTCCAACCACTGGCGGACCTATCTACCCCTTAGAAATATTTTATCAATTATTTTTAACAATAGGTTAATTTATATCCATTCAGAAAATAGTGTTTTAGTCATTCTTACCACTCTCATTGTCTCTTCACAAATTCTATATTATGAAGGAATTCTGCTGTTATGATCGATTCTGTGAAAAACATCTTTAATGTGTAATCCTTTTACTTCCTATACGACAGTTCGCAAAGGCCTTCGGGTAAAGGCATGAAATAAATTGACGATGATCTTACGATCCCCCCCCCCCCTTATGGCCCTTCATAAGGGCCGCAACTTCACCTGGGCGCTGAAAATGTGCTCAGAAACTAGGAGTCAATACCTTATATAGGAGTTGGGGTGAACTAAGGTCAGAGGCCTAAGGCAACGGATTAGGGATTCTTTTCTGGCCCCCCACGAGCGTGCGTATCAACTAGGTATAGCACAAGTTGAGCATGAAATAGGCGTACGAAACAACCGAACCAGACGAAATAGCCGAGTCTCAGACGTGGCAAAGTTGCACAAGGGGGCACCCTAACAAGGAGCAGTATTATATGGGTCCCCCAAATTCTACACGATACTAGTACGGCCGAAGCGAGGACGAAAGCTCGTGCAAAATAGAACATCCACACTGAGCTCATCGGACATTTAAGGCCGGTTCAGGGGACGTGACCTGCAAATTCTCGTTGTTTTTTACTATTAGACTGTAAGAAAGTAACGCTAATATTCATTACATTATTTTCCTTTCGTGTATTATACTTGTTGAAGAACAAAAAATTTAGGTAAACTAAACAAAATGAAATGACCGAATAACAGTGTGGCATTTGATGCGTCTATTTATTAAAATAATTTCTTATTCTGTCTCCGGAGTTTGAATTTCGGCCGAATTAATCGGTCAACAATGACTCTCGAATTTCTCGCGTATTACAATAATCGGCCGATTTACAAAAGCCTTTTATAAAAGATGTTCATTATCGGCTGTCGCAGTTCGTCGGCTTCAAACAAAAGGGCCCGGGAGGAAGTTCGAACGCGGGCATCGATCGGTCATTTCTGGCCGGTTAAACAGCTTTCGCCGTACGCCCTGTTCCAAATTTATATTCTGCCGCCGCGATGACGGTATGAAGTTCGTTATTATGCAAAATGTCAGTCAGTCCAACGTCCTGTCCGAAAGTCTTGGGAATTTCGATTGTAATTTGGCCGGAATATACAATTTCGTCTGAATAAGTGTAGGCCGTTTGAATAGCAGTAAGGGTGTATACGTTGATGAGTTGGGGATGTAAGTTGGTTCAGGTCATATTTTCCCTACAATACTGTAGAGTGGACGTCCTATATCCGACAATATATTCTGACTAACTCAAAGAGTACATGAAAGACGATGAAGGGTTTATTCATAAAAACATTGACGGATCTGTTTGGGAATACTGTTTAGTGGTTGGTCACTTATAATTATTATAATAATTAAGAAATGTTTGGAGTGAACACGGGTCGATATTCTATCCGTAGGATACAGACGTCTCGGCAAGGACGAAACTGAATTAGGAGTTTGAAATTATCAGGAGCACTTAAGATCCCCCCGGTCCGGGGTAATACTGGAGGACGGGGGCGGCACACTTTCTTGCTATAAGCCAAGTTTATTTTCGAGATGGTAATGAAAATGGGAGAGGAGTAGGACGTCGGCGCGGAAGGCACACTCTATCTCCGGCTCTTTTAGCACCGAAATCCGACGCTTAATTCATATACTCGCTCCTATTCGGTCGAGTTTCTGTCTCGGGGAGTTTTCGAGGTTATTAACACTTGGATCTAGTGGCCCCAGCTTCAATTCCCCTTATCACTATGTTATACGGGTCCGTTTTAATGTGTGCCAATTTTAAAATGTATTACTCCCTGGTATATACACGTTGTCTTAGTTAGGAATTTCATCACCGATGTGATATTTCTTTCAGATAGGTTGACATCATTTATACGAATGGTAAAGTACAGATTAAAAATAAATTAATTCATCTCTCGCAAAGCTCCCAGTGCGAGTTATATATACAGTGACGCATAGGTAGAAGTATTCTGAATAGGTAGACGTATTCTATTGTCTACTTTTTTAAAATCTGCTTCTATAAACAGCACTTCAAAATGTTACAATTCATTTTCAACCACATCAGAAAAATTTCTACCATTGACGTACAAAGCATATATAGTCTAAACTACATCAGGTTAAAACCCGACATCGCCAAAACAAACTCTGTTATCCTACCCATGTGAGACACTTTTTGACTCACTGGCATGAGAGTATACCTACCGGAACCTTGGATCCGGTTTGGGAATTACTTGTTTAATTGTTAGCAATGTCTGTGTTGAATTTTTCATGATTCGAAATCGTTGAAAGAGCGAGGATATAAAGCCTTTTGTGCAGTCTTCAAAACGTGGGCTTTCAAGGATTCTGTACTGGGAGAAACCTTCCGCCAGCGTTGTCATTTTGATTATTATTGTTTCAGTCTCCGTTCATAAGGCATAGAGCGGTTGAATGCGAGGGCTAACGAGTCGGCTAATTATTCGGCGCGCGTAATCGGTTCTTTCATCGGCGCCCGATTCAATCCGACCCGATTCTATAGCATATTGGGCAATCAGCGATTTTTATTCTTATCAAATATGCCTTGTTCCTAGGCTGATTAGTCTTCCTGTGAAACCGTACAATTACTAGGGTGAATACAAGTCGGAAATAGTAAGAACCATCGGTATGTTCTGAAACAGAGGTTGTCACTGTATGTTGCTCCTTCGATTCCTGCTCTTGGCAAAAGCCTTATAAGGGTAATTTAAGAAATACGGATCGTGATGCTTGATTCGGTCCCCGTTCATGGTACTCAGATATAAGGTATCCTCCTGGAAATCCTCCCCAGTAAATTTCTAAAAAGAACCAGTTAAGATGTTCGAAAGGCGTACAATTCCTTCCATGGATTGCTGTATTACCTAGAAATTGAATAACAATTAAATTTTGCATTGTAGAATATAGGCTGGAGGGCTGTAATCTCCAAACTGAAGAACGATTTGTCCTCCCAGTGACGACTCGGAAAAGTTAATTACTTTCTAACTTTTCAATTTTCATTTTGGACGCTTTCCTGAATATTGGACCGGAAACAAAGCTCTCGGCCGCACCGTTTAAACTATTTGCCGATCTCAAGGTAATAGTGCTGAAACGCACTTTCCGTTCGAAACATTTTCCCGTCTTCCAAAGATCCCATTTGCAATAGACGTTCAGTAATTATATCTGTTCGTCGCGGGGATAACTTATTTGAAAGGTTTATTTTGAAACTCGTCCGAAACTCGCTGGAATAAACTTTATCGCATTTACAATATAATAAGCGGCTGAACCTAACTTTAATTAAGCCGCGGTTTTATTCAAAATTAATGAGAAAACTGAAGGTATTCAAAATAAAATAGGGTTAAGCACCAAACTTGATTTTTATAATACTTCCATTATTTATTGCCTGGATGAGTACAAATTCTTTAAGCGCGCCTGCTAATGCAAGTCATCAATAAGTTTGATTTAAAATTATTCCGTGCATTATTTATTTTATTTTTATTATTATTCTCTTATTAACTGAAAACCAGTTTCATCATTTTTGAACGCTTTGGCCTATATTTTATTTTATTGATCGAATAGCTTGGCAATGTGGTGTTATTCCCATTAATACCACTGAATACCCCCCGGCCACTTCTTCTTCATACTCGGATAAGTGAACGCGTTGTTTACAAACCTAGAAATTCACAAAAAACGACCCAATGTACAATGTATTTACTATTTTAAATAAAAATGTCTGGGAACGTAATTATGCAATACAACTCACACAACGTTGGCCGAGGGGAGGGGGGTCAGTACGGGACGGGTAATTACATTAAAAAAACCTTTTAGTATAAAGACAAATTTCCCCACTGGAGTTAACTTACTTTGGTAGTACGCGCTGAAAGCGTATTTCACATTTTAGCAGCCGTTTTTTTCAGAATTCTATGCGATCAGAAGGTGTTTTTATAGCTGTATCAAAGTGGGTTCTATTTCTGCACATTGGATGGGCCAAAGGTACTTTGAAATTGAACAGATTAAGAAACTGCAATTTTGTTTGTTCTCCCCCAAATTTAAAGCCCTGTAGTTATTAAATCAAGCTTCATTATGTGTCGAAAGAATTTTCCTCGAGCACCTAAATTTCAATATTTGTTTCCCTACAAATAAGTGGCGCTAATGAGAAGAAATCTGCAGGATACTGTAAAATTGTTGCGCATTTTAATGTAAATTATTATTATTATATATAATTGAATATATATTAATTATATATAATTTTATTATAATAATAGTATATATATATATATATATATATATATATATATATATATATATATATATATATAGTCTTCATTATCGTTAAATTAATTATAGATTATATAGTTTCGCTGAAGTAAAATATTTTAAACTATTTTACCGCTTTATGAGACTCTGTTCAGTTCCGATTGTCCGAGGTTGCCAATGACGCAAATGCCCCAACGAGTGACGTTAACAATACACCGTCCGGAATAGCTTACCGATGAATCTCCGCCGTGTTAATTGCAGTCTAATTAGCAGAGGTAATTACAGCAGCCCTGAATGTAATAATATTATCTGCGCTGACTCGAAGAGGACTCCTGCCGACCAACAGCCCCAGGGGGTGGCAGAGAGCATTTTGTGCCAACATTCCTTCATACTTTGACATTTCATTGCCTTATTCGTGCCTTAGGTTTCTTTTAGAGTATTTTTCCTTTTGATCAGTCGGTATTCGACCGAATAAGCCCCTTCTCTCTTTTGTTTATTATCCGGTCAACCCGCATTTATATATTGTAACATAGTATCTCGGAAATTGATGCCCTCTAAACGGTTCCAGGATCGGAATAACCCTTGTCCCAGGTCCTAAATCTTTGGTCGAGAACGTCAATAATATGCAATCTTGAGCGCCATTCCTCTCAATGTTCACAATCCATTTCTCTCATCCTATAAAGATTACTTACGGACACCAAGAAGGCCATTCTTATTAATTCTGTCTTGGAACGATATTCCGCATTATCAATTCCAACATCCGATTATTAAACGGTTTATTCTTCATCACTGCGAAAACGCCTTAAAACACTGAAATAATCCGTGAAATGAGGTATTGCACTCATTAGATGGATGAGTGAATTTTTCTTATTTCATTATTTCTTCAAAGTCCTAGGCTTTGGCCAATGGCTGCCCAGTAATTCTTTCTTCCCTAGTTGTTGTTGAGTAATTATATAGAAGCAACAAGTAATTTCAATTGTCTCTATTATACAACAATTAATACCATTCCATATGTGAGTACCCTTGATATATGTTTTGGCGCGAGCAGCACTGCTGGCTGGAGAAAATCGTATGAGTGGTGAAATATCAAATCCTCGCGGTCCCAACATTCAAATACCTTGACATTAAGGCGTCACAAGGGAAATCAAATTGCGAACCGCCCGTTATGTGCGACCATTTTCGCGTAACGAGCGTAAGTTCGCGAACTCTGTCTCGAGGCCAATTCACCGTTGCCCCGGTACTTGATTGTAACATCTTTAAAAATCGTCTTCTCGTTGTATACACCCCTATATACAATTGTAGGCGGCCTCGGATGTCAATCAGCCGAGTGGAAATTTATCTCTTTCGCCGGTTTCCACGGCCTCGACAATCGTCGGGCGTCGGCCGGGGGGTGGGGGGGGGGTTGGACCGGGGCCTAATTTTATTTATTCCCGCCCGTTCCGCAATAATGAAACACAAACAACCCAATATACAATAAGTGCCCCGCCTCCCCAATCTACGTACAGCGGGTTTGGATATTGGTTGAGGGTGGACAAACATTCGGCCAGGATGAGATCCGACCGAGGGGGCTCAACAAGTATTGGGGCTCGTAATCGGCGCCCTTTCTTTAGCGCCCGATCGAACTGATAAAACACAGTAACATCCCGGCACAACAGTGTTCCTCTCCGCAGTGATGGATTGAGGCTCAGAATAATAATATAAATGAGTAAAGGAACGAAATATATTGTCGGTACTATAGATGAATGTGGGAGTATGGGTACACCCTAAATCATTACCTAAAGGTCAAGTCGGTGGTTATCCCTATACGCAACCCACACGAACACATTATATATTACGTCCATAACAAAGATCAGTTTGAATTAAATAGTATTATACATGTGGAGGATAAAATAACATATTTTATGTAGGTAATGAAGTAAAAAATCTGCAGGATATAATTTTAAGACACCTATGGGATACACTATAAAAACCTTCCTGTGGCTATGTCACTACCCATCAGACAACATCTCCTGAAGAATCACCCTCTTTCTCCTACTGTTTATAGATGACTCAAAGCCTAATGGCATCTCCGTGTAAGGGTGGATATTAACAAATATTTACACCGTTTTCCCGCACTTTTTTGGAAATATAAAGCGGTCTTAAGCATTATCTTTAAGATAAACAACATTGTTATTTTTATCCTAAGTATAATGGTCCTCGGATATTATAAAGCAGACTGTGGCTTGAGTTCGACAATATGAATCATCATAGTTTGGCACTGATGAAATATTGCATTTTTCAGAAAACGTATCAAGGCGAACTAATAAATAATTAGCCATTTGGATTTAAGAAAGAAGACCATCGTAGACTTTCAATGCACTTGAATCCGATTTCCGAATCTATTAAAAACTTACATAACTTTTTTTATTCAGGTCGGATGGAGCTTACGAGATTACCGGTGCCCAACTACTGTAAGTACAAATTATTTTAAGCATAATATTTCATAAGGATTTGTAGAAATACAAAACATACATTTTGATGAAATACGAAAATTTGATTAATCTAGGAGAAACTGTAAATTTTTCATACATAGTTTATTATATAGGCCTATAAAAGTACAATAATTTGTAATATCGAGTTTCTATAACAGATTCTATACCATTCTCCTAAATTATGTTGATTGCTCAAAATTAATAAGGACTATGTTGTAAGATTCGTAAAGAATACATGAATGATCGACATAAACATTTGTATATGCATATAATATTGAATATAGTTTTTATACGAGTTTGAATGTTGACACATAAAGATTAGGGTGCACTGAATCATAGCTGATAGGGTTACCCACCTTTAGGAGGAAGTAAAAACACCTTCGCATAAATTCGCTATCGGTTAAAAACCATTAGAGTTTCCCTCCAGTTTGCACTGGCTCCCCCGGGACACTTTTGAACTTTCGGCACAGCGGACTTCCTTATTGCCGCATTTTGTCACCTATCGTCTCGAATTTTTTCCATAGAAAATGCTCCGAAAACGTTCGGATTTCACGGCATCGACATGGCCGACAGCGCCCATATATATTAAGGCCCATGTTGGAAGATTTCTTCCTTTTATTGACTGGGGAGTAGAACACAATTTGATATGGTTCCCTGCGAGTACCTGAGTTGAGGAAATTAGCATATAGACCAAAATAGTTATAGCACCTGCTTGATTTTTGGTTCTCACTCCCCTAAATAGTCGCTGAACCGCTGTAGTGGTGCTCCATCGTGGGTTGGCATTTACGAGAGAGATTTTTATTGAAACCTAACTATGTGACTTTATTACCCAACTATACTAGTGACGACGGTACCAAACACACGAGCGCTAACATTAAGTCACGACGATAATGACAGCACAAATTAAATTGAATTTAGCCCTGATCGCTTCGATTAAAAATCGATGATCGCTTACGATCTATGGACCTTCTCCAGAACTACACTATTTTATCTGAACAATAGACCTGTTTGCCTGTTACCTATTTTGAAAAAAATTATCATCTCACATTCAGTATATGCACAATTCTTATATCAAACTGCGTCTTGATCTTAAACTAAATTTACATCTTCATATGAGGAAGCTATAGAATGCTAAAACTGTCTTTAAAACTTTTGTTATACACAGAATTTATACAGTGTGGTATTGCTGGATGACATTTTTTGTAGGGGATCATGTCATATTAATGATTACTGTAAACACACAAAGCTTATTCGAATTAGTGCCCCAATAACATAATCTATTGAAATTTGTATTTTTAACCGTTTCGAGCGAACGCGTTCACGCTGTCTCTTGCTGAACTGTGCCGGGTCTCTATCGCCTGCAACTTCGTAACTGGCGGAGGCGGCATTGTTAGATCTCACGATGTATTTTTCCGTTCTTCTGTTATAATTTTCAGTATACCGGAATAAAGTTATTATCAAATTTACATAGTTGCTAAATAATATGTTACTCGAATGTACGTCCCCTAAGGTGTGCGTCGGTACTACAGGAGTAGTCCACTCTCGGTATATTCAGGAAGTATTTTGAAACCGGACAAATTTTCCCGTCAAATAATATGCCTGTTGCCACTTTTAAATGTCAGAAACTGGAAGGAATTTTTTATTTATTTTTTTTAACGTTATTTATTGTACAATCAACGCTATCAACCTTCACCCTCTGGAAGGAATTTAAAGTCCAAACATTCACGACCGGTTAAAAATATTCCCCAGCGGTTCGGAAATTCCGATAAGGGCTGTAGACAGGGATATCTGTGCGATTTGGCCGCGAGATGTAGGGTGGCGGCCGCGCAACAGGTAGGGGGTGGTGGCGGTTTTGGGGGTTGATGCGTGTCGGTGGTGGGGGTGCGCTGGCCGGCGGTGGTGGGGGGCGGCGGGGCGGGGCCTAGCCTATATAAGGAGCGGCCCACCTCCGACCTGCCCCCACATCAACCCCGGACTCGGCACGAGACACACTCACCGCAACAGCCACAGCCGCCTCCCCCCAACGCTAACGCAACAGCCCACGCGCCGTCTACCCTAAATCCCCCGACAAGTAAGTACCCCAATTATACCTCCAGTGGGGAGAGAAACAGATATTCCTCGATCACAGAAATAATTAGCTTCAGAACAATCCTACTGTTAAAATAACATATACACTAAATTTCTTCCATTGTAACTTCCTTGCTTTAAACAAATATACTTCTGTAATAAGTCATCCACCAATAACTAATAAATTTGGATACTTAATCTGTATAGGACATTACTATTCCACCAAAGAGGAATAAATACCTTTTATTTTCTAAATATTTTATAAATTGACACAAAATATTAAGAATTAGAGTGATATATTTCATTCAATAATGACTATACCTTATAGAAATGTACAAATAAGAAACACTATGCGATATGTTGTAAATGATAAACTAAATTATAAAAACAAATTGGTCAAAGAAAGAGCATACATTGAAGGTTTAATCTGGAGTACTTTTATTTCACTTAGTATCTAATAATTGCAATAAAAAAAATGTATCTATATAGGAATTTTCAATGATTGAATTCATAGCTTGAAAAGATATTACATCTTTTATAATTTTATTCCTTGAAAGACTAATCACGGAATTCATTTAGCTTATAAATCTACGGAATTTTGATTAATGAATTTGCCATCCTATGGCGAAAGCGAAATTTAATTTAAGATTTTTTGAGGGTTTAATCTGCTTTCAAAGTTTTCCAAGAAAGATGTCGTTTGAGGGAATAATTATTTAAGATCGTTTAAAACTATGCAAAAGGGAGCATCGCAAATTAAAAATTGAATTCCTCCTAGTCTGTCGATAACAAAATTAAACGCTTTGCTTATGTAATATAAACCATTTAAAATTTTCGGGAAGTACAAGGATTCTACGTAGTTTTGGATATTTGAATTTGGGAGGATACTATAATGTATCCCTCTGTACACAGAAGAAAAAAAAATTCGATTCAGAAGAATTTCGTTCTCGTTTTGTACTTTAATATTTGATATCCCAACATCATGAAATATTTTAATAATGCACAAAGAGTACAACATAGATATTTGAATTCGACGATACTGTTCTGCAGGAAAGGTAAACCCCTCGGGGTTTAAACTTTTAAAAAGTACTCACTCGTTTCAATATTTCATAAAACTTGTTCCAAGGAGTGCTTAAAACTAAGGGCGGTGAAAGCAAAATTAAGTAAACCCCGGCTGAATATTATTGCACCATGAGATAGGTTGCCCTCTGAAATGCAATAAAATATTCATTTAATATATTCCCATCAATACTTGTGCACAGTAATTAAACATTATTGGTTGAGATTTCATACAACACGAATTATATATTATAGCTCACGTAGTAATTATTATCTGGTATTATTTCAATAAAATAAAACGTAAGTAGGGGTGAAAAAATGTTATTCTGAAATAAACGATCAATGTTATCCTGTCAGTTGTTTATAAGAATTTTATAATTCAGGTAAGCACAGGCGGTACGAAAATTGCGCTATGCTGACATATACAATAAACTTTCAATCACTGTTAATAAAGCTACAAAACCAAGTATGTGTTATATTTTAACTTAAATGCGTGTTAGTAATTCTCTCAACGAATTATTTTATAAAAAAAGGAAATACATTTTCAACATTTTTGCTGATATATAAGAAATGTATTAAAATTTCGGGAGAATGTATCCAAATAGAAGTATCCCAAAGGTGGGGGGTGTTCGTAAAATGTTACAATTTCAGACCTTCTGGAATATATGTATTTTTCCGGTCTTCTGTTATAATTTTCAATATGCCGGAATAAAGTTATTATCAAACTTTACACAGTTGCTAAATAATGTATTACTCGAATGTGCGTCCCCTAAAGTGTGCGTCGGTACCACAGGAGCAGTCCACTCTCGGTATGTTCAGGAAGTATTTTGAAAGCTGACAAATTTTCCCGTCAAATAATATGCCCGTTCCAACTTTTAAATGTGTTACAAACTGGAAGGAATTTAAAGTCCAAACATTCCCCCTAACCCAAATTTTTTCATAGACATTTCTCGACAACTAAAACGCTTTTGCACAAATAGCAGCATTTCGGGCCCAGTTTTGTCAAGAATTTTATTTCATCAAAGAACCATCGATGTATTTTAATTGGGTCCTCCTTTCACACAAGATTATTAATAACAGTTTATTTTCGCATGTCAGAATACAATTTTCAATCAAAACTTGCCTAATTCTAAGGTAGTTTTTAAAGGTTATATATTCAGATTTTTTATATTAGTATTCTTGAGGAATTTGATGGGGCGTGCTGGTATGGCAATTACATGTTGTATCCAAAGAATTCCATTTTAAAACTTCTGCACGTTCTTATTGCATCTGACTTTTGCAGTTCAATTATGCATTGGCTCGATTGAACTTTCTCAATTTCCTTTTAAATTTGAAATAAGGAAGTTAGGAACATGATTAATTGTCTCCTGTGCTATAAGGAAATATGTCACATAGCAGGATAGGGAAAAAACATAAAGCACTAGCGTTACTGGGAATTCGACCCAATTTCCGTAAGGCGCATTCGATACTTAACCAACACGACACATTAGATGATCTGGTTTGCATATCCCCTCAGCCTTCATTGTCTACAGGTTTTCTCTGTTCATCTCAGTTTTATAATTATGTATCCACATTAATGTGTATGTAGACACATTGATTGAATTATTTAATTTTATTATGTTTAAACATTACATCATTAATATAAGTGAATATCTGATTCCGATAGGTGCAGTAATGCGTTTAACGTTATTATCGCCTTCAGATTTATAAGCCTACAGAAATATTAAAAAAATGTTTCTAATAAACGTTTTCGTAAACTGATTCAAATTTATCGGTGATAATTTGACACATAATAAATGGAGGAATTGGAAAGAATTATTGAAGAATTAAGCAACCTTCCAAACTGTCAACGCCTTTTCCTGACGTTTCCGGAATATTAAAATTAATATCTCATTTCCTCGAATAAAGGTAGAGGAATAAAAAATGTATCCATTCTAACATCGAACGAGTTCACTTCAGAATGTAAAGTAAACAATTCTAAACGATACTGCAGTTGTCCGAAAATATAATCATGAGTTAAAGGCCCCAATTATTTTTTTAAGTGTTCATTTTTAAGCTTTATTCTAAAGCTGTGATTACGTTTCATTTCGCTTTGTAATAAAAACCATTGTCCTTTACCGGGGGTTTCAGCAGCATTCATTTGAAATTAAAGCCTAATCCTTTCTAATTCTATATATTACATACAATTAAATTGTAGTTGTGGACGGAATCATCCCAAACTAAAATAAAACTGAATCATATTAACTGCCACTCAATAATTATTCTCTTCTGCATTTATTATGGGCATGAGCGCCTTTACGAACTTTGAAAGGTAACGATTTTAAATTTAAAAGACAAAATTGTTAATTTACTAATTAAAAGGACTTTTTCACATAATAAACTCTGTTGTATGGTATTTAAATTAGCACTCACAACTGAAATCGATCATTGCTTATTTTTGGATCATTGCCCGTTTGTCCGTCGCTTTATTAACTCTACCAAACACGAATATTCTCTCGGTTTGATTGAGCTGAGTGTTTCAAGCGTTGAAATAATATTGGGATTTCTGTGTATTACTCGCTGAGGGATCGTTTTATAGGCCTGTCTGAATGCCCGCCCTACGAACGAAACCAACAGGTGGTAATCATCACCAGTTTCATTTTTCGCCGCTTCGTGACGATACTTTGAAATTCTTCGGTATTTCAGTTGTTGGACATGCAGATTATTCTGAAGCAAAAATAATTTACGAAATTACATTTTCCTATTTGTCATACAGTAGGAACACCGAAACTCTGAGGAGGTTGTGTTGGGCACGGAATAGTCTGTTCCGTTCGTACAATTTCTAACAAAATCGATGTTCCTTACAGTGGACTAAATAGGATTTCAACTTGAATAGATTTTAAATTCAACTTGCTGAACCTCTTCTGCGCGTTCCCCGAAATGAATTTCATTTAAAATTGAACCAAAAAAGAAAATTGCGTCGACACGATTTAGCTTTTTCACTTTTCATGAAATAGAAAAAATGCGAACAAAATGAACCATTGAGTATACCAGGTGTACCGCTAGATACGAGATATGGTTTTTTGATTCATAATTTTAGAATTCCTGGAACTTGGGAAGGAAATTTGGTTGATTGAAGATTGATTGTCATCGATCGAATTTGATATTGGCATTGATGATTGGAAACTACCGTCGAGTTCCGACCGAATCGCGCCCTCACTCTACACCGCCGTAAGAAATGGTAAAAGCCGCGGTCCATTGCATTGCTTTCATATTCTACCCCTCCAATTTCACCCGAACGGCCGGGTGATCATTAATTTGTGATGACTGATGTTATCGGTAGTGATAAAGTCGTCGCAGATCAGTACCCTAGAAAGTGGGGAAACGTTTCGTGGAAAAGTAATTATCGGTCCCCAGTGGGTAACACTACGTTCTCTTGGAGATGAAACCTGGAGCGAGAAAAGCGTCTGAACCAAACTGATTTTAATTATACTAAATTAAGTGATGTTTTTATTGTTTGACTTTTTTACATTTATAGATATTTACAATGTACAATGCCATGATAATATTGAAATATTTTTTTAAATTTAGTTTTGTAGGAAGCGTTGGCTATTTAATAATTCATTAGCGAAAGTGAATATGCAGTAAGACAGTTATGTCAATTAGCGATAGGGTTAGCCAATAATAATTAGGTTATGGTCGTTTTTATAATATATTAAACTTTCATGAGTAATCCCTTTGCACTCACTTAAAAACAGAGACAAAGTTTTTTTATTTTTTCACCCTGCTACTAGATTGTGCAAAAGAGGGTGGCAGTGTTTATACTCAAAATTTAAATACACTATTTTCTGGTTATGGTATAATTAACAGTTGGCATTAACTTTGTCTTCCCAACTTATGATCTCTCCTATTATAATCGTGGGTTAAATCGGTTTCGACAATTCGTCAGCAGCTCCCTGTTTGTACTTCTGTCTCGCCCCGCTTATTTGATCGTATGCCAGGCCACCCCGTCGGCTCAGTCTGTCTGTTCTGTTATCGTGAGACGCTTTAAGTTTTACGCTCGTACAAGTCTAGTTCCGTTAAGGAGGGGAAATACGAAGCCGTAATACGATACAGACGGAATTCAAAGAGGGGGATGATTTGACCCTGTAATTTATGTAAACTTCTTGCCCTAATGGACAAAGCCGAATTTTTCATGAACCGCCCGAAAATCTTCGGTTTTCGACCATGAATTATTTGGCGGGGTGCGATGGCTTACACCGAACTTCACCAATGTCGCCGGAATTCATCAAAAACTCTCCACTCTGGGCTTTCCACCAATGAAAAATGCACGGCCCTTCTTATTGCCTCTGTGTCTTGGAGTGTATCTTCCTAATTGCGACCGGCTCGCTCGCACTCACTGAAACACTGTCTGAATTATATATCTTGCATGTAAACAATATTTAATCTATTATATTAAAAAAAAATATTTCGATTCACACCGACTAGCGATTTAACCAGATTCGATGAACTACCCTTTGACACAAATAGCTTTGTTGCTAGGCTGCCTAAGTGTCCCGTAGGTTGTAGAGAAAAAACCTGAAAACGTAATAAAACCATAATTTTATTCCGAAGATTGTTTCTGTATTTCATCAGAAACTGCAGTTCACGAAAAGAATCAGCTCGAATCTTGGAGAGTGCAGGCAAATATAAAATTATATCATGTTTCTAGAATAACAAATAACTAATTAAAATCCACCAAAGAAACAGTGGATATTTTTGAATATATGAAATGCGGTGTTATGGAGGCCTGGGAAACTCACCACAAGTTAATCCCTGCGGAGATATTGGTTCTTCCTTATTTGCGGTGATAACACCGTGGTATCAATTTGGAAATTTATCCAGGGCTATGTCCGCTAAGTTATCCCGTTTTATTAGTGTCACTTCCAGGTATGAAAGCCGAATTGGGAGACACAACTGTTTCGCTATTGCCTTTCATATTTTTCGCGCGGAATTCCGCACCGTGAAAGTCATATTTATTTTGCCGAGACTTTTGCGGGGAGTATGCGCTCTCTGCGATACGCCGAGTGGAATTTGAGGGCTACATCAAAATCCCCCCCACAAAGGGTCGTTTGCGCCCGGGGAAAATTTATGTCCGGTCCCTTCCTATTGCGGGCCTCTCCACTTATTGCCGGATTTTATATCGCCAAGAGCATTGACCATCTTCCCTCCAGGGGAATTCACGCGGTCTCTCCACCCGAGTTTTCTTTTCGTTGAATTAAACCAAGCTACTAACCAGTGTGACATTCTCATCCACCTCTTAGATATTACCGATACAGGTCTGGACCCAGACAACAAATTCCAGGGAACATAATATAAAATTTCATATATATTTCATAAAGGTATCTCATAACTTTCAACGTCGAACCATCAGGTCTATTGGAAATCTACGATCCCATAGCTCAGCTTTAGTGCTGAATTTTAAATGTAGGTAATCGATATAACATTCTGCTATATGTTTCGGTTTATTCTCAGCATGAATTATCAACGCCATTATCGACAGATAGGGCCATAAGCCTCAGAATTTCCCTTCGATCAAAGCGGCGAGTTAGAATAGTATATTTATTATTTGAAACGTTTTATTGCTTTTAGTACTTCTGTATTAAACTGGATTAATGAAAGGGTAGTGTAATAATAAAAACAGTATTAAATTCAAAAGCTCTTACGAAATTGCGGGTTCCACCAAACAACTCATGCCCTTCCGGTTTCATCTGTACGATATTTGAAGATCCTCCTTATTACCTCCTGGCGCCTTATTGCCAGATTATATACCGTGAAAATATTGGTCCTCCCTTCCTGGCCAAATTTCCTAGTACTTGCTCCAGTCCTTTTTGAGTTTAATAAGTGTCCTCTAGTTTAAATTTCTTCTGTATGAAACTAGACTGAGGATATTACGCAATCGTCACTGAGGTAGAGCATTCGGGCGGAAATTTTCCATCTCGTGGCGGATAATCTGAAACAAAATAAGATCAGTATTAATGGACTAAATTGAAAATTAGCAATTCCGGTTCCGTTCGCGTTGACCAGATTTAACCTATATATATTCCCCATTATGCGTATGGTGCACACAATCTCTAGTTGGAAGTTCAACCTTGATTAACCAGAATGACGAAGAGACATTGACATTACTAGCCTCCTGTGGATTACAGAAGCTGATGACAAGCTTAGCGTTAGCGTAGGTGCATCGCTCTGATATACATGACAGTAATGGTTGACTATGAGGGATTATGACTAGAACCGTTCCGGGTAATGTAATCATTAGGACTAATAATTAACAAATACAATATATCTAGTGGCTTACTTCGACACTTGTTGGCCTCATTAATCCAAGAAATCTTTGAAATATATTCAGACTGTTTCTATTGATTAACAACTATGACTCTGTTTTTAACCGAGAGTTAAAACCAGAGGGGTACATATTTCTTAATAGAATTGTATTAAGGCAACCATGAATATTAAATATTTTATGCATCCAGTGTATCCAAGTATATTCGAGTGTAGGAGTACGTGTGTACGGCTTTTATGTTTTTTATTGCTCGGACGATGGGCGTTCATCTTTATATAGGACTTTTCCCCTCTTGCTTTCCTCCGTTTTAAAAGTTTATGAATAAATAACCGTCCGACTGTGGAAGTTCTCTCTGGTGCCGGACCCGAGCATTTGTTTCGCGTTGGGCACAATTCTGTACTCCCTTACACGTGGAACTGTTTCAATAAATTATATGAATTCAAACAACGGGACTACCCTTCCTTATTTTTATCACGCGTTCCAGAATTGTTGGAACCAAATTCATCCCCCTACCACCACAATTGACCAAAGTGTTTTATTGTAGAGGGAGTAAAACATATTTATCTCAATATAAATTATTTAAGGAGTATAAGTTGATAGTCGATCTGTACATTTTATTCAAAATCATGTGCCAATATAATATTAAATTCACTGATTTAGGCGTCTCTACTGAATACGAAACATTTGTTTAGAATATATATGCAATCAGAAATGAGTAAACACTCGCCTTCCTTTGGTATTTTTACGATTTCATTTCTCCTACATTAAATTGTTCTGCGTATAAATTAATTTCAACAATATTGAACTGTCTATATATTGGCTATAACTGGCTATATTGGTTTTATATTAAAATAATCACTCGTGCGCAATTTTTTATTCGGTAGACTCCCACAATAGCTTTCCGTCATCGAGTCCGGCTACCAGTAAAACGTTCTCTCCAAACTGGCGTGTACTGAATTAAATTACAGTATTCAGCACATTTCAGTGTTTTATATATATATATATATATATATATATATATATATATATATATATATATATATATATATATATATATATATATATATATATATATATATATATGATCAGACTGTACTGTTCCGTAGCCAATTTGTCATATTAGTCTGTGATTAAACCCTTCTGCGAGACATTTATAACTTATATATAAACAAGTCGCATTTTTATTAGTTGTTATCTACTTAATCGACTGGTAGTGTACACGTGTATGTATTAGGCGCTGTAAATATGGACAATGTTAATTACAGTATTTTAACAATAATTGACATTTGGCCACGTATATTATTGTTGTCAGGTGTCGGACTTGATTACCGGCATTTTAATATTTATATCGTATAAATGTGTAGTGTTAAATACAGAATACGCTCGTAATTCCTCTCGAAATTGCAATCTCGATAAACTGCCAGGTTGTCCATGCGTATGTATTATGGCGCTATTGTTTGTATTCTAAATTATCGATCGAAGAGCAACGGCCCCGAAGTGAAATGTCTGCTCGTAAATTCCGGGGTCCCGGAGAGATTGGCCGGTTGCTATCTGGACGGCCAAGTGTCCAGATTTTGCCCCACAAAAGGGGGTCGAACTACAGCCCCCGGTTTCAAACGCCGCCCTTGTCACAATCGCTGGTAGTCCTGAAAATAATATTACGGGACGAGGAAACCACACTCTGATTTCAATGGAACCATAGAACACCCGCGGTAGACCGCCCGAATAATTATAAAATAATAATTCTTTCGTTAATCCGAACAAACGTGCGAATTGGTTTTTCACTTCAAAATATCTCGCCGGAAGACTCGGGCTCTTCACCATTTAAAACGAGCTTTCTGTCCTCACTCACGCTGGGAGATTAGTAGCATTTTTATTGTTCTTAGCGTTGCCACAAAGAAAGCAACCCCGTTGTGGAATGTCAGAAAGTGTAAATTGAAAATATGAGCAAATATAAAAGTTATTCCGGTAAGATTAAACTGGCGCCGTTTTAGTGTTGTAGCCGTCATCTGTCAAAACCAGACGCTCGCTCGATAGTGAAAGATTTAATATTTTCTTTATATATATATATATATATATATATATATATATATATATATATATAATATATATTGCATTGGTGCGTGGTGGCTGAATCCGCCCCCCAATCGTTCATTTAAAACTCACAATACATCAAAACTGATATATATTCAATAAATTCAATTACAAATTTTATCAGGGGTTTGTGAGATATTATATTATAAAAAATATTTAGCTCAACCAACTGAATTTTAAGGTTGAAAAAGTGCATGTCATTAATTCCGGTGCACTCAGTAGAAATCATTAAAGTGCCATTAAAACAATTAAAATTCTATTCGGTCTTAAGCTGGAGTTTAGATTGTATTTTGTAAAATAGAACGTAGTTCGGCCGGTGGAAAACCTCCAGAATATATGCGTATTGTTGAGCAGTATTCCTCTGATTTTTCTTAATTCTCTTTTCTGTTCTTATTAATACTTGTTTATTAGAGGTTCATTTTTATTTTTTCTTCTTCTTCATTGTATTTCAAAGCCCAACACGGATATGTTCTCTAAATTGAGCTTCAGGATTTTTATTTCTAAGTTAATCAGCACTTCCCTTATCGGCGCTTTGTCTCTTTATTGGGATATATCAGCGGGCTTGAATAACGTTAATTAAACGTTGTCCGGGAGTGGTAGGCTGCGGACATTAAGTAATTGGAACACTGACGGGGAAGGCATCGGGCCGGATAGTTGAATGCCTGTCGCCCTTCCTTTGATTAATGTCAATAAACCGGCTACGCGTCTCACCCCCGTTTGATATTGCTCCGTCAATACGTCCGGTCGGCGGGATGAGAAATATTAACATGTTAATTGGGCCGTGCCAACGTCGTCACGAGCGGTGACACAAGTGGCACGTCTACCGGTCATACGAAGAAATCTTCCTTATGCCCACTATGTAGGATAAAATAAATTGGCGGAAGAACTAATGCATACGTGCCATTCCGATTTAAGCGTTGGGCGAACTACTTTTACACTACTATGTCCATTTAAGGCGCTAAATTTTTTTTTCGAGAAGAAACTAATGCTAATATTCAAGTGGGTGCCTCCGTGGCTCACACTTTCACGATTTCCATATAAACATTGTGTAAAATCCGAATACCTTTTAATCCTAATATTTATGTAAAGAAATGTATTGTTTACGTTAAATTATGTATATTCTTAGAAAAATAAAGTATTTGCAAATTGGATCTAAGCTAGCCCATAACAGCCAAGTCACTAATTGCGCCCTATCAGAAAAATATAAATAACGAAAAAATTGTATATCAGAAATTGTGGAGATGATTTCCTTCGGATATGCCGAGCGTTAGAGTTACTAAATATATACGATGAGGCCAGAGACTGCAACAAGATGTAGTTAATTTCCGAATTGTTTCATTAGAATTGTTGCAATTTTAAACTACTTGTTATCCACACATTACATATTGTGGATATTATTCGACATTCCACAAGCTTCATACATTGATAAATCCCGATCGCAAATAATAAAACAATCAGTGAATATATAAAATAACTTTTATTTTATTATCGTTATAAGACGCTTATTATTCTATATTATTAATAAAAGCAACTGCGACAAAATATTTGAATATTTTCCGTGCTGTTTTTATTAATGAAAAGTCTTAAATGGGGCAAAGTTGTTTCTACAAAGTAAATGTTTACTAAACAAACGTACTTAAAGAAAGGGGTCCGGCTTAATGGATCTTGTTTGTAGTTTGATTGCGAGCAGTCAGGATTTAGATGAAGCTTAGAGTAATGTTCGATCTTATCTTTGCGCAGGCGAATAAATAATGGGTACGACAAGCTATATTTGTCGGGGTTTCGTACGTACAGGTGCAGTTTTGTGACCTCAATAAGAGTTTTGTCTGGGACTGTTTCTTTCGTTGACCCCCAAAATGTTTTATGCGACCTATTACAGTGAAGCAGAATGTTTAGAAGGCTTTTACATTGAAGTCATGATGTAAAGATTATTAAGATATAGGGTAAAATAAAGGCGCTGTAAATTTTCTACGTGGTTAGGATTATATTTCTCTTTTTGAATCTCAGGATGCCCCTCAGGGCGTAAAAGGGGTACAAGAATTGTCTCGTGGCAGGAGCTCTATCTGAGGAACCAGTACGTCGGTGGGTCAAGTATCGTATGCATTAACATAGTAATTGTTACGCACGGTCGATCAAAGTCTAGTTTACGCTCCATTCCTGGAGTCCCTCTAATATCTCCCTAATATGGTCGTACCTTTGGTATCAGAACGCTCGTTTCTTGAATTTTGTTATCTTGCGATACTTTGATATCGCCAAGTATATAAAAACCCTCGTTCATAATTCTAATAAAGCATTCAGAATTGTAGGAACTCAGAATTTCTTTAGTGGCTGAAACGTACGGCTGCAATACATCATGGTTAACACTGATAATATTATCTTTTAACTGACATGATACAACTATTCTGTATCTTCCTATAAAGGAGATACACTTCTTTTGAATTTTATTAAATTTATTTAGACAACATTGAACAATTCATAGTAACCATTCAAGCAAGGAAGACGATCAATTGCAGTTAATTGATATTTTTCTCTCCAGGATTCCCAGCCATATAACTATTACAATTATATTGAGTTTAATTTAAGTAATTTAGAAATTGCTTCTTTATTGGTAATAATTATTTTTTATTGGGAATTATCTTAATCATGCTTTACACTATTCACTCAAAACTCAACAATTCTCAAGAACACATGGGCAATACAATATTGCGAAAAAGGATAGATAAGGTTTCCAACTAAGAATTCAAGCTGGTATTCATTTGGAAATACAAGATCCGTATTCCGGCCCTCGTCGTACCAACAATCTGTCCTGGGTCCGGTTAAATTTCACCGACCGGGATTAGTCCCTATGAAAATCATTTATTATTCAGGAGGCGTCGATTTGAGTTTCGGAGACGCGAGCGTAAATCGGATGACTGAACAATTTCCGGCGGGGATTAAGCAACAATTAAAACGGGATTTGGTACAAATCGGAAATCCGTAGAGCAAGTGACGCTTTGCCGGCGGAAATAAGGAATGAGATTGGAATTTCCGAAAATTCTCCCCGTCTGTTACGGGCCCATTTCCTTGAACTTCTTTTATGGAAAACATCCAGCCTCATTGTATTCCAAATCATATAAGCATCATGTTTTGCAGTTCTAGAAGGAAATTGATAGAAACCAAATTTAATATATTCTGTGGCCAGTATAATCCAGATGTGCATTTTAATAAACAATGATGTATATCCCTATCCGCGTCACGTAAGGGTCTCTGCCCCATGAGGCTTCCCCCGCAGTCCCGGGATGGACTTTCTTTGTCCGGAACTCCCTTCCGCCCCTGAAATATTCAGACCGAGTTTTTCTTAATTCCGGGATTCAATCCCACAACTTCGATGATTGATAGACGGGAAATTGTAACCGAGAGCCTGGAACACTGACACCCCACTGAAAATAATGATATATTTCCTATCCTGCGCGCATAAAATAAAGTGAAAAAATAGATTGAGTTTTAAAGAACTCAGCCATTCCGATTTTGAAGCTATGCGAAAATTCGAGTCCTGTACGATTTCCTCTTTTACGCAGGAATCGTTTCCGATTGCCGTATTAACGGAGCCGGTGGGATTGAGTTTTATACGGTGATATTTTATATCTGGCACAAACGGGAAGTTATTGCAGGAGCCGGACGCCCTCCCCCCTGAAAACCGCACTTGTTCCCTTCACGTCGGCCACACAGTCGACTGCTTTCAACATTTTTACAACGCTGTGGGACACGTTAAAAAAGGCAACTGATCAATATATGCGTACAGAGTACAATAATATAAGTGTAATAAATAATTAGAATTTGGAAAACAGGAGCAACTTCGTCAATGGCACTGTATTATTATGTTATAATAATCTGTTTACAGACCCGTAGTGATAAGTTATAATAATCAGACCATAATAAGTAGAAGTAATATTTATAATAAACTTACTTAGCTGAGGACGAAAAGGCGACCGTCATAGACTGAATTACGGAAAGTAGAACGAATAAGGCCGGTCTATTTTTGCTACAATATCATTTTTGATATTCGTCCTCGAAATATCTAACTGGTGTATAGGAATGAATCGTTAATTATGTTTTAGGATCACGTTTTTAATGATGAGTATGACATGAAAACTGGGAAATAAAAAATTCTAATGTTTTTTTTAATTTAAAAATATATTTCATCAGAATCATACTTTAATGGAATGTAACTATCTGCAAATAAAAGCCGGGCATCTGATACCATATTGATCCTTACGAGTACGAGACTTGAGTTCCACTTAGGTCTAATCCTCATTGTTTGTCCCGGGATGATCTGGATGGTTTGCATTTGCTGCTCGGCTGTAAGGAGGCAGTTGGCCGGAAGATATTTTCTACGCCCCCCCACACAGCAATTCGTCCGAGAAGATTTTTTTTAAACCGGGCTTTTCCCGAATCTATAAAAAGGAGCTTTCTGGAATTAATTAAGACTGCAAGATCTAATTAGTAAACTCCTTGAAACAAAGGCCACCACCGCCTAACGTCCCGCGCCTCGGGCTTTAGGCCGAACCTGCCTCCGGTGGAACAAATACCGGGAAAACCCCGAAGAATTTCTCCCGTTATTCTCTCGGGAATTTTCTTCGGGAAAAATCGGGAATTTATTATCCCTTAATGTGCGGATAAAATATAGTTTATCTTTTGTGTATTTATTGTAGCCGGTAAAATTCTAGCTTTAATAAAGAAAATGCGTATCTATATATTTAGTAGTATGGTTTTTACGTAGAACGGCTTGATTCCTGTCGCGGTCCTGCTGACCAAATTAAGCGTTAAATAGACGATTGTGGACAAAAGCGAACCGGGCCTAACTTACACAGTGCTCTCTTGCGCTTTTCCCCAAATTAGCGGGGCGGTTCGATTCCGGTCCCCGGGGTCCATAATTGGGAACAGGGGAGGGGTCGAACAATCGAACGGCGGCGGCGACCGTCATCCCGGCCGGCTGCAAATTGGGCTCTCGCGTACACCGATATAGGACCAATATAGGATTTTTCTGGACCGCACAGCTTCCGCCGCGGTCGGACCGCCGGATTGAACCCTCGATGAATGCGGGCGTTCGACGGACAACGCCATATCCCGCGGACAATACGCGGGACGGGTCCTCAATTTATTGGTTTTTGTGTACATCCCACGCGAAATGCTCGACAGGGCAGGGTGAATTTCGACGAAATGGGTAGTAATCACATAGCGGCGGTGTAGTACCTGACGAAAAGGCCAAGGTGGATGAAGATTCAAGAGTCAGACCTTAGAGTCGGACGCTGATGATGGAACCAGTAAGGGTTCCGAAATGTCGGAAGCAAATACAGGAAGTATCCCGGAATAGCTGGAGGTTATCCCTGCCGACCGAGCAATTTTTTCATTCTTATCACTGGAATGAGGACTCTTCATATCCTGAAATGCATGTAATTAGGCAAATAATCATTTTTCATAACACAAAAATTCTATATGTAAAAGTTTTCTGTAACAGGATACAGCGGACAACTGTTTTACAGTGAAATAAATTTGTCTTTCTCGTTTCCGGTCTATAGTACGCTTCCGGGATTGAATAAACTCCCCGATTCGCCCTTACTTTAAGCTCTGTCCTCCACTGCCAAGAGGTGGGGCTCGAAGTCCGTTTCGACGGTTGGTAATTTCCGACTGGTGCGTTAAAACTTTACGACCGGAACGATTTACACCGCACTTTTTCGAATCGATTTTTCGGTCCGATTTCTGTTTGCCTTTTTCCTCCGAGCAACACAAACGTGCCCCGAATGATACACACGTTTGGACGTACAGAGAGAGAGAGAGAGAGAGAGAGAGAGAGAGAGAGAAACGCGAACGGGGCATGGGACCGTGAAATGAGAAAAACCGTGGGACAAGAAATCTCAAACGATTCTGAACAAACAGAAACGACTCCGGGAGCTTCAATAAATTACACCTTAAAAGCCTCAGAACTTTCTATTAACCCAAGATAAATAAATTAGGTAGCGAATTATTTATTTGAGCCATAAATGTATCTATTTACTTGAAGTGAAGAAAATCTCCCACAACTATTTTACTTTTCGGTTTATTTGAGGATTATCGAGTACACAGTAGATTATATAAAGTCACTGTCCCCAAAAATGGCTGGTTAAACATTTTAATTAGGATAAATGTTCCAATTTAAATATATATTTAAATATTCATTTTGTACTTTTCATGTCACTTGTCTTGTTAATTATACAGGAACATTAAAAAGTAGATTAAAATAATTATAGCACAATTACTGCTTTCAAGTGATGTAACAATTTTAATGAGATGTCTTATCAATGAACTAGAGATTATGTTCTAATATTCTTAAATCAGTAAGGCTATAACAATAATGTTAGATTATTTGGGAGTTTTATTTTATAGATATTAAATTGGAAAGTTATCATCTAGAATGAATTGTGTTAGGTCATTGTTTAGTCACTACCGAATGTAATTGGCGTCCCTGATTGATCTGTACGACGTTCACGCACTACTATATTTAGATGATATCGTAGGGCTTTAGATGTTTAGCGACTCATCGTCGTGGTGACATTTACACTCTCTAAAATGACAGGGTATTTTTCACGAACTAATCTAAGTGGAATGTAATGGAGCAAAGGGCGATATAAGGGCAAATAGATATTTTGTATTAACACAATTAAATAATAAATTACATTATTATTAACAAAGAAATAATGTGCAATTACCGTAGCAATTGCAAAGACCAAATTTGGGCACAACATAGTTCACATAAATAGGCTCACGTTCTTGGTTTTATAATTGACAGTCGAACTAATGAATCGATTCCCCCATTATGCGTTCCGTGAATTTTAAAACACCAAAATCTGAACGTTCTGCAAATTACAGATATATCTCTGCTATTGACAGGTTGACATTAGTTAGGACTAATGAACCGCATGAATGCATACGATCCACGAATATTCGGAATATGGGGCCCAGTTGTGTTTTTGACGCCACACAATGTCCTATTCCCGAATATAACCTTTTCAAAGAAACATTTCCCGAACATTTCAGAGTACATTGTATAACTATTGAATGTAGCTGATTATGGTTTTTAATACATATAATTTAACACTTATCTAGCGACATAAATTATGAAAACAGAAATAAATCATCCAGTATTCCGTGGCGAATTTGTTATACAGCAATAATTCATTTGTATTATTTACTAGATGAGATGCATCCATTAATAATTTTCTATTCCATCTGTTAATTAACATTTTTACTTGAAGGCCCCAATGATCATGATTACTTCTTATTCCTAATCATTTATAACCTCGCTTCTACTATTAAGAGTGTAGGCCTTCTCTGCACGTTTGATCGGTATTAGTTGTTCGTGAACAAACCAAATTCCAGACGGAAGTCTGGAGTTAACTGGAGTTAATGGGGTCCTGTCTTTTAATCAATTCAAATTTGCAAATGATTCATTGATGATTCCGCCTAAATGCATTAGACTCGGAGTTCGATCAATCGAATATAGCCCACGCCTGTATACTCAATAGATTTAATTGTGTACTGACACCGTAACCGGGGTTGTTGTGTTGTTGGTCGTGGTTGCAGGACACGGATAGTCCATCTGCACATGGGGATGGATCACGTCCAACAGAAGAGACGTGGTAGCAGTAGGCGTCAGAATACCTTTTGGATCGGGGAAGGCGACACTTTTCAGCCCTAAAACAATACGCGAAAAGGGTTTTATCCCAGTTATCTCAGGACAAGAGATTCGCGGGGTGGAAACAACTTCAAGAATGAGCCCTCGATGAAGAGAAAATAAATTAGTCAAGACCTTAATCTTAAAATACTAGGAAAATCTTATTGCCAGGTGTAAAATACAATCAGCGACAATGAAGTTCGAGTAAGAGAAACCCGAAGACTTTCCCCCTTATTTATATTTTATTTATTTTCCCGGTATATTTAAATTACTTGGCCACTTCTTTTTCAGGCAACTGTAAGGATTCTTCGGGATGTCGGGATTAAGTTGGGTTTGGACCGCAGGATTCTTTTTCTAATTAATTTACAAATTATTGTTTATGTAAAACGACACAATGTAAAATAATTCAGGGGATTTGAAAGTGATTTTCATATAGGGAGTTACTGTAGTGCCGATCATACAGGCGATTATTTTCCTGGTGCCAAAAATTTTCTACTAATTTTGACGTATTACGCGGGCGAAATATTTACTTTAACGATCGATTATCTATACAATTAATACTGCCGTAATCTGGTCTCGGAAGGGAGAGGCAGCCATGAATAATTCCATAACGCTCCGCTTGCCGCCGCCCCCAACCCCTTTCATTCTTGAAAAGAGTCCAGTTTAAAGAGGGGCGGCATTTTAAACAGAGGCCCCATCGTAATTAGCCGGTCGGGAATTTATCCTGGGCAAACGCCCGTCTATTTAACATCAAACGTCGTCGGGTAAAACACCCCACCGCCCTCCCGTCCGCGATTCCCCAAATTGCTTGTAGACATTGCACTTGGAACAGGCACCGAGCCCGGCTCCAAGACAAACGAAATCTCTTTAAAGTTAAATTGCACGCTAAGTTCAATAACAGAAGAAGTAATTCAAGACACCTGTTTGTAATACCATAATTCTGGCGATATTCTGTCTCCACTCATTGATTTCATCAAACGCTGGCCAGTTTTCGGCTTTGTAAACATTTACCTTCCATCCGCGCATTCACGGAAATACTTTTAATTTATAAGCCCCAAATACCGATATAAAATAAACTTTTAAATTGTTTCATTTTAATTCCTTCGTTCGTTAACCATTTCCGTATCAATCTTTATTCATCGTCAACTAGATGAATAATTGAATGGTTTGATTAAGTGAAATTTTCTGCGCAGTTTCTTGCTGGGAAGAAAATACAAGCGCTTAGAAAGACGTAAATATGACGGTGGTAGAAATTTGCGATGAATGGACTTACATTATGATTTATGGTTTAAATTTTGACATTCAAGTGTTCGAGGCTAGAAGAGATGTGGATTTGTGGGAGTCAAATATTTTCCGCGAAATTTCCTGATGCCATGAAAATAAAAAAGGAATAAATAAGTATACATACTCCCATTTCAGAATAGTGATATTGATGATTTCGTAGAAAATTAAAACGTCACCAACCGTAGACTGAATGGTCAAATATCTTCCGTGTACTAAAGGAGTAGAAAAAGAATGAGAGTTAAATGGTATTTTTCAACCCTGTTTGGATCAACTTCCTGGGACATGAAAGTTGATAATTTCCGTAGAAAATTAAAACGTCATCTGCCTCAGTCGGCTTGTAAAATATCTTCCGTGTACTTTGCAACATGTCACGAAAATACAAAGGAAAAGAGAAAGAAGGAAGGAGAATCAGAGGTAAATGGTAATTAGTCAGTCCAGCATGAATCAAGAACCCTTGGGATACGAAAAAAAGAAAGCTCTCAAATTTAGTTCCGAGAATATATTTATTTAGTATTGTATTCGGCCATATGACGCAAAGCCTCATGTGCCAAGCTTAAACCGATTAAATATATATACCCTCATTTAGGAACAAACGTATTGATAATTTCCGTAGAAAATTAATACGGCATCAACGCCGGAGGATAATAAACCCGTGTTTGGAGGCTAAATGTATTGACTGACAGGGAAGCGGGTCCGTCATCTGGATTAATGTCATGTTCAAAACCGGGCTTCATTGAGGCCGCCTCCCGCCGGCCATTCAACTGTCAGAAAAGTTTTTCCCGGCCGACAAATGTATCCTGAACAATGCAATTTGTGTGCACGCGGGTCCCTCACGCCGCACAATTGCGTCGAACCGCGACGGACGCTCCTTTTTTTTCCGCTCCGACGACTCTATCTGCATGTTTATTTGTCCTCCACCAGGATTTCCATTTTTCCGACCGGTATACCCGCCAAGTCCTTACGCCCAAAGGTACGTCCGCCGAAACATGTAGTCCTCCTGAGACTCGATGTAAGTTGTCGGGATGAGCAGAAATGGACGCCCCTTCCGTGCCTACTACGGGGGTTATTAGGAGATGAAGCGTGATAATGCGAAGTTTTTCGGTGCACGATGGGATCTTCATGATTCCGCTGAATTCACCAAATTTCACAAAATTTCTATTTGGGTATAATAAAATAAGCCTAGAGTACTACAAGTTCGAGGGAAGGCACCTTCATTATACTAATGTAGGGTACATAATACAAAATTCTCCTCTTTACATTATATATTCCACAATTGTTCTAATGATTGAAAAAATATAATTAAATGTATTGTAACAACAGCGGTTGAAACGTAGACGTGTCGGTTCCTTCCCTATTTAATATTAATTGTAAGTTGTTAAACAGCGTTTCCATGATTCCTACATTTTTAGACACTTTCCCTTTCCGCATGTATAATGAAGATTAATGTAGTCACGTTTTATATCGGCCGCTACTGTATTGTTGGCATTATTGATTGTTCCCTATACGGGATAAACGCGGATTAGAATGATGCTCCGTGTAACTTAAAGGAAGCTTACTAATCGGCCCCCCTTTCAAATCAACTGTCTATTGTTCTTGTGTTGGTGATGTGCAGACAGGTGTAAGCCGATAAAACTGCCGGCCTCGTAAAGGGGATAAAGGCAGATGGATTTTTGCCGATTATGGTCCTGGCCGTACAACTAATCAGAATGGGGGTTTAATTACCGTGATTATAATTTGTCTATTGTTCCTTTGTTAATGGTGTGCAGACAGGTGTTAGCCGATAGAACTGCTGGCCTCATAGAAGAGATAGAAACAGATGAAGTTTTGCCAATTTTGGTTCTGGCCACACACATAATCAGAATGGGGTTTTAATTACAAGGATTTTAATTTGTCGATTGTTAAACGGAATGTTAAAAAGCCCGCTAATTTGTCACACCTGTGCATTCCTAGTTTGACTGGAGCCACTGAGTACCAGATCAACCAGTAACGTTTTAGTAAGTATTAACTAATATATTCCGAGCTTCTGTTCCGAAATCCACTTGTTGCTCTGAGCACCGTTCTCCACTCAATGTAAACAACCGTGTATGCATACAGTGTTTTAGGGAAGATTTGTCATATTTATCCCCGTTTTCAATGGCGATTCGCTGACTAATTAAACCAGTGACGCTGCTCAATAGCTTCGGTCCCAATTATGCTCTCGGAACGGCAGGAAGTCTCGATCGCTCGCTTAGTTAAGTCAGTTCCTGAACTTGTCCGACCGCGATCTCTGGCTAATTGACGCTCACGCCGACCCAACAACCGCCACTTCGCTGCTTGACTATTCGGGACTTAGTTATATTATAAGATAATTAGTCTATCTTTAATAGCATATCCGACACCTAACTGTACAATTATTTAATTGAATTATGCAGTGTGTTAAATTTAAAATTGCTACACATCATATTTCCCTGTTGTCGGTTATATCGTCCCCGAGATGTGCAGTAAACAAGAAGATATTGATATCGATTTCCGCAACAATCAACGAGTCGTCTACGACTGTTAGTTATGGCTTGTATATTCCGTTCTTACGACTTCTTATTAAGTGCCCCCAATTTTTTAAAAGTAAAAATACTATTTGAACCTATTTCACTTTTTGGTCATTAGCTCGAAAAGGATTTCGCTTCTCAGGATTGTGTAGAATTGTCTTGTAGTCACTCTTAATGTCTAATGAACCTCGTTATGCCGTTAAATCGTTAAAATTAACTTTATTGAAACTTTTGTTAAAAACATTCTTGGTGATACATAAAAAGGAGTGGCAAAGACGGTTGTGCGGTTGAAAACAACTTTACCGAATAGTCAAGGCCGGATGTGCTGGGTTCTATTCACCCCTGTATTCATTTTTTATTCAAAGCCCCCCACTGAATATTGTTGGTAACATTGTCGCTGGGCTCGGTGCAGCGGAAACGGGACCAACAGGATTACGAAATGCTGCAGTTTTCAATGCTATGGCGGCTTAAAAGGACCGTCCCGGCAGTTTCTCCGGTCGCGTCTATTTAGCCGGGCTCCTCCAACGGACCGAAAGATGATCAGACTTCGGGGCTTCATTAGGAGGGGCGCTAATCCCCCGTGGGCCTTCCTTTAATGCTGGGGCGCAGTTTTCCCAGATGTCTCCGGTATGCCGCGATTACGCCCCGGCCACTTTTCCCGACGTGCTTTGCCACTCTACGGCTCCTGTTTGGAATATGAGAAGAGGATGTCCTAAACTGCCTGCCTTTTTGTAACGGGCCCTGCTCTTCCGACCCCCAATCCTTTGGCACCACTTTACTTGAAATAAAACTAGTGTTATCACCCTTACCATTTGCCTTAACACTGTGGTCTTATGCATGACCCATTTGTGTATCTCATCGTTACACTAGTGCCCTTATGATGGTTGAGATATGGACTTTCGTGGAAATTAAAATAATATCAGTGGAGATAGTTGTATCATAAATATGTTATATGGAAAATATTATTTATAATTAAGATGTATACGCAGAATATTTCATTGCATCAAGGTATTGTATCATTGTACCATTTGCGCTTACTTGTTCAGAAGTTGAACCTACTTAGCTTCCCTCATTCATGGAGGTAAAATAGTAAAAACTGTGATGTTTACTCGAGCACTGTAATTAGCGTTTCATAAGCAAAATTGGTTTACTCACGTAACGCAAAATAAATTAAATTCTTAAAATTCATGGCTCTTAAAGTATTTAAAGGCAAATCTTATTATTTATGTCAGCTTTGGGCGCGTTTCCCTATTGACGTTGATACTAACGGCTGTTTCCATTCTATTTTGCGTGGGCCTCAGGAATCAGTTGAATCATTTGGGGAGAGACTAATCCCCCATTAAATGTTTCCATGAATGTAATTCACGCAAATTTTAACTTCGTATAATCCAATTGGAAAACACACTTGCGGGAATTCTCGGCAAAGGGCTGGACAAAACAATTTCAATTCTTTGAAAAAATGTTCATGTGAGACTGTAAATCCAGCATAAAACATCTTTTACATTTCATAATATATTTTTTACGCGTGCATGAGGTTAGGTTTAGGCTATGTGTTATGTGAGTAATATAGCAGAAGGAGGTGTTACGGATTTATATTTTTGAGTCCCCGTTTTCTTCTTTCATGAAACAAGGGTAGCGTACAGGTTCTGAACTAAAATGAAATATAATCTGAAGGTATAGTGTTACGGTTCGAATCCAGTGGGATACGGTCGGAACAAGAGAGCAGCTGCAGAGAGATCTCTGGCCGCAGCTCGGCTCGAAAGTTCGAAGTAACCTAGAACCAAGTTGGTAATGGCGTCTCGGTTATTTTACCTGGAGAACAAGGGGCGGTGGTACAACTGCCGGTTCGTCGGAAAAGCCCAGTTCTGGGTCCCTCATGTGCGGTTCGGGGCGGGAACATTTCCCGGCAGACTGGCGCTGATAAGGGAGGAGAAAAAAAGAGCGCCCGCCATTAACGGCTAAGCCGGAAACGGCGTATTGCCGGGGAATCGGCGCGCGAATAAAGGACACTGTCGCCGGACAAAGCCCCAGTGGGCGGAGGCCCCAATTTGTACTCAGAAGGGATGTTGTCGGGTCAGATCAGCGCTGAAGGGATGTTCCCCGGCCATTGTTTTCCACATTAGGGAGAACGACTACACTACAACCGGGCTTTCTTTGAGTGACTGTATTCCCTCAGATCGAGCTCTAAATGTTTGAACAAAAATCCCGTATTATTTATTTAAATTTGAATGTCACTAAACATTATGGACGATGTTTCAATACACAGAGCATAGAAATATTGTCACAACAGTAGTATCGAGCTGTAGGATCAATAGTAATCACCAAGAAAGCAATCTTCCCTTCCAGCAATTGCATCGATTCAATCAAATCTACTTAGGTTAGATAAAAAATTGTATTAAAAATAATAATTAGTTATCAAATTATAGACATTATATTGCCTTAGTTTTTAGTCAATCTGGATAAATTTAGAATTTATTCCCCCAACAGCGATTATTAGTTTAAACTATCTTAGCCGTCCGCCATATGTCCTTTCCAATAAATGTTCATGGACCGAAAGCTCTTCATGAATATTGAACGATGACGCAAACAGAACCTGTTCCGCGGGAATATACTAACTGCCAATTGAAATCCAATAACAACTGTGTTTGTTTACTCCTCCCCCAATGAAAAAATTGAAATTTGAATATTTCAAATAAACAACTTTCAAGGTGAAATTGGCTTAATTGAAAAAAACTCCTAATTTAAAATTCAATTCTGTAATTGAAATGGTAATTAAAATATTAATTTTAATATATTTGTTGTTATAGCGTTTGTTGTCTTTGTCTGTCTGTCTGTGGGAAGGAGCGTCGCACGCGTTAACATATTCTGATGGAAATGGAACGGAATCGACAAAAAAAAATATCGCTTCGGTATTCTTTTAATTAATTCATTCAATTAACGTTGAGCACACAGGTTTAAATCATGTTTGGACGGAACCTTAAAGCTTTTAAATGAGTTTAGATTATAGACCAATATTGACTGAGGTAATTAAATCAACCGTGGCCTTATTTAGTGAAATGTGGAATGACATGAGAGCAACTTCTCAGTTCACTTCCATATTTTGAAATTTTGAGCTTATTATGTATGAGTCTTTAAAATTGGCCGTCTTGTAATGCCATGCCTTTCAGTAGTCACCCAGTTTCATAGATCGTTTAGAGATTAATTCTGGGTGTGTTTAATTAAACGGTACTAGAAAAAAAAACTACGAACTTCCGAACAGTACGTTGAATTAGGTTTTAACTTAGAGAAGATTCCAATGGTTAATCCTCGTCCTGAAAAAAAGGACTTCCTGCTTTTATCGAGATTCGAGACGAGATAAACTCCAGGTCGGGAGTTTACTTAGGGATAGTCCATAGGGTTCTTCGCCTCGGCCGAAATAGAGTGGCCTTCAGACCAATCTTTCGAGAAAGGTCACATTGCTTTCAACCAATTACATTGAGACACAACAAAAGGCGCACTTTTATCAAGAAATCCCGTGACTTAAGCCGTACCGGGGACTGGTCGCTCTCCTTAGCAAACCCGGCCGGATGGAGGTAAACGGAAGTGTGTTAAGTTCCTCTCTAATCAAGGTTACATCCAATTAATTTTTGCGTTCAACCGACGTTCGTGCTTGAGCAATAACAGAGGCGGTATCGGGAAATAATCGCGTGGTGTACGAACTTAAGTTCGTAAATGCCTTTCGAGAAAACTACTAAACAACTGCACTATTGCTGTGGCACTATATTGGCGTTAATGTGACCACGAGGCTGGGCCGCATTAAATAATTTTTTCGGTTATAATATATTTTTGAAATCAATGAGTATGGAATATAGGGCTTTATTAAAGATAGCCTAAAACATTACTGCTACCACTAAAGTATTTTAGATACCTCCAATTCTGTCATTTTCTTACCCAAAAAGCCATTTATCAAATTGCCATTTATACAAAATGAACACTGCCGTGGACTCGCAATTGTCCTTTCGACTGAGGGAACGGTCTGGTTTAAAATCACAATGGACTTCCCTTAACCGCGAACAAACCCAGATCCATTGTGACTCAAATAGGCCAACTCGAATGACATCTCTAACTTACTGTGACTATTTGAAACTTTCGGTTTGAAATTGGGAATTTAAATGCGAATACAATGGCCGTTATCCTCACGGAGTATAATGCGGGAAGGAATTTACTTGTTGAGAAATTTACGAACATTGTACGGAGAGAAAAATGTATTAGAAATTATTTAATGCCTTGAATTAACATATGATCTATTAAAGCGTTACGATTGAAATCGGAGCTTCCGCTCGCATTTGATTGATATATATTACCTATTAGATCCAAAAATATATATAAAAATAATTCGAATTTTATGGACTAACATACGAGTATTTGGCATCAAATTTATACTATCACCAGAATGTAGTATTAGAATTAGGCTCTAACGCTTTACGCACGAGTCATGCGGGTTTAGTATCAAAGGGGCTTACATAATCGTAGAATTTCTCTTTCTCCCGGCTTTTCAGTTCGGGAGCTTTATATGTTTTAGGTTTTAGCCATTGAAAAGAGCATATTGCCAGCCAGACATTCTTTTTTAAATTACTTTTATTTTAATATAAATGAATAATATTTTTTGGTAAAAATCCTACGTTCGTCTGAATTTTCTTGTGCAAAATTCATTTTAGAATGAGTCGAAGATATGAAATGATTCCACCTCGCGTGGAGCACTTAATTTATTTTCAGGTTTATTGTCGGTTCATTCTAGAGGGCGCGACAACGATACGACAGTAAATAAAAGCTGTGGAACCCTCCCTTCTGCTCTCCTCGGATTGGACTCTGGATTTGGACTTAGCTGTTCCCGGGACTTAACTCTAACCCATCTCGTATCCCGGAGAAGTGTGCGCTTTCTTAAACCTCCTCCCCGTTCAAATATTGGCTTTTGCCGAAGGTTGATTAAAAGTGAGGTCATCCCAGGAAGGAGCACCCGTTGACGTCTTCAACGGTTTCAGAGTTGTAAATTTTGAGGCCCCCTTCCACGGAAATGAACCTTAATGTTATGTGTCATAAAGACGTTAATCGAAGCTCTCTTCGAATCGAAACCACAACCTCAAGAATCCAATTTAATGAATTCCCTCGGAAAATTCAGAATTGAAGAGAAAATTCGTACGGCGATAATGCCTTGGGCCCCGTGTTTGACCGAATTTTCCTTTAATCCTCTGACGGTACCTGTTATTATGTTGTAAAAATGATTTATTGAGTTTTTATAGTTGTAGGAGAATATTTCTTAATGCTATAAGTATACAATACTAATTATTTCATATTGCATCATGTTGTTTTGGTTTATTTACTGCTGCTTGGAACTGATTTTCCAAATTACAAAATCATCACAGCGTTCTACCGCAGTACCCCTATCACAATTGCCCCGAAACAATCTTACCGCTTTATTGTCTGTCGTCTAAGTATGTTTCACGCACGAGTTATACTCTCGACACTATAGCCTTTATACGGCTCCCTAATTAAGATCAAGGCTTAGCTATATAAGGGATGTGTACGCTTTACGGGTGTTAAAATTTTGATGAATTTCCGGACGGAGCTGATTGTTCAGCCCCGACAGAAATGCAGCCCCAAGTTTTGGGCCACTCAACCAATATCCAAACTCCGAACTATTTCAATTATATATGATCTTATTGTCGAACAATCCTGTTTACTGGACTAGTAATTGTGTCTGGATAAACTCAATAGTCCGTTAGCATTAGTGCATGCTAATATCCTGTCTTCAAATTTGGTAATTGATAGTATGCACGTTTTGCGCACTAAACCATAGTGTTTTAAGCTGACATATGTTATATAGTAAGAACATCTGAGGGGGTTTTACAGGCACAAAATAAGATGCATTATTAACCAAGGGCAGTCTGGAAAGTACTCAATAATTATTAATTGAAATCTGAAATTGATTGATGATTCCTTGCAATAAAGAGATCAGGTCTCGGTCGGCATTCTAACTTTTGAAATATGTCCTAAACAAGTTTCGATTCTTCGTCCTTGAAAGTTCAAGCCTTATGCTACCGGCATACTTTATCGACAGTCGAAAAGAAATTTCTAAATAGGGCGGAGTTTGAATTTTTTGAGTGTTAAACGTGGAAAAGGTCAGAGTGCGCCCGCTAACGCCCATTCGAAGATTGTTTCGCCGCTTACGTCACCAACACGTCGCTAATTGGAAATCCGCGGTACCTTTCTAACGCATTTTCCGAAAACGCACACAGGCCAAGATACAGAGACCAGTCTGAAAAGCGGAGCTTTTCATTTCTCTATGGCCCTCCACCTCTCTGTTGCTTATCTGGGAACAAGGGATTGGCGATCATCAAAGGGCCACGTCGCCGAGTGTCGTCCGTGGATTTTTTTCTAGGCATTTTCCCGTTTTATTTCCATCCTGGGCGCGCGAAGCGACAACAGGAATGAAATGTCTTTAATACGGCAAAAAGCACTTTTCCCTTTCGCCCCCAGAAACGGAATTAAACAGGAGGGCTTTCCAGTTTCAAAACCCTTTGAATACTACTCCCGGCCCTTATTTGCTCAAGTGTCTTTAGGGGAGTCTAATCAGCTAAGTTGATTAATAGTTTTTATTTGTCGGTTGACGTCTTGAACAGTGTTTGCACCATTTACACCGGCTCCACTTTCTATGGAGGAAGTATATTGCTCCTTTATGGAATCCTGAGGATAATATATTCCCAATTATTATCGCAGTTTTTCGTATTTTTAGAATAACAATGTTTTGTTGCAGGTATAGGTTAAAAATTAATGAAATAAAGCCTTATTTCGTTTTTTATTATTATTTCCTAAGAATTTTATTTTTTACTGAGTGTAAGTGTATTAAGTATGGATACAAAGACTCTTTTCAACTTAAACCATTGATGGACAGTCCCCAATAACAAAGAGGCTCTCAATCATGTACAATCGAGTGGCCCTCCACACTTGGTATACAAATTACGCATAACCTAAGTGATAATCAATGGATTACGTAGTTAATTGATAAACCCGTCTTTAAATGACCACCAATCAAAGTTGATTAATCCATTAACCCAAGAGGCGTCCACGGGTAAACAAATGAATGACATAAAATTTGTTAATTCACGTGGAGTGAGATTAACGCATATCGCGTTTTACCCGCGAAGGAGGCTTATGTACCGAAATATCGCATTTGAAATTGTATTAAAACGCGATTGTATCATTGAATAAATGTAATATTAGAATGCCGTTTATAAATAGGCAGTAATAAGTATTTTATTTGAAAAGTTCTAATGAAGTAAACTAATTGAATATGATATCTAATTTATTAGATTCAGTGCCATTTCTACGAGGTTTGTCCTGCCTGTACTCAGTTCCCAACTTCATATTATACTGGAATGTTCAGCAGTAATGGGATGTTGAAGTATATCTCTCAGTCTCACTCTTATCTCAAGTATCGAAATATGTCGCCGCGGTGTAAAATAAAGCCGGAGTGATAAATGCGGCGTTCTCGAAAACCCCCTTGGGGAAATTTATGATCCCCTCTTGAGATTTCTCAAAAATTAATTAGCCTCGGAAAATTAATTAATAAACTCCTCGAAACAAAAAGTTTTGACTCGGTTCGCACCGGAGTGCAGGCCGAATACGCCATTTAACTGTCACCGCTAATTAAAGTAACTTTATGTCATTGATTCATCTAAGGAATTCATCATCTGTGATGATTTGTATGAATTTTTCTATTGACGTTTTCTATTTATGCGAACTGTAAATTGAAATGAAAAATTTGTGAAGTCAAGACTAGTAATGATCAGTAATTTCGATTAAAGAAAAACATACACGCATATATTTGAAATGAAAAATGAATCTTATGTTTTATTGAAGAATTTGATGGTTTTTAACAAAATCGTTAAATGGTTGCAATTAATTACCTTTCACATTATTTATTAACCTTGCTACCTACAAGGAACAATTTATACAGTTACAATTGAAAGTAACAATTTATGATTTCGCTAATTAATTTTGATTGATTTAATTTCTCGCAATTTATTTGTGAAAATACGTATGCTTTCATATATTATGGAAACTTGACTCCATACAAAATAAAATGAGCTATTTACACCGCAACTATACGAAAGACATATGCTTCGGAATTAATGCCACCTTCAAAAGAAAGAAGTGTTACTTTACATAACTTAAATGGTCTTCAAAATGGGATTAAAACGTATGCCCTTGTCTAGCAAGATAGCCGTCAGGTATATTCTATATACCTTCTACCCGCGAAGTTTTAAGAGCCGAAGTTTAAACTAAACCAGCGGCCGAAATCAAATTGGCTGGGCTTCAACGACGAGCCATTTCATTTTCGCCCCTGTTATATTTTTTATTTCAAAACACTCGACCCGCCGACCTTTCGGTCTTATTTAAAACCTAGAAGTCCCCCTCAAAGTTTTTCCAAAGTCCGATGAAACAGGTGTTGCCTAGCTCTAAACATTCATGAGGCCAGAAATTGTAGATTTAAGTCGATCCGAAAAGCTGGTTAATATTTTAGTTTCTATTTTATAGACAGGAAAGTAAGGGAGGGTGTATTAAAAAAAATTTTCGTTTACATGCGTGAAGTTTCCAATATTTTTATAACTGAAACGACAATTTATGTTCATGAAATTGTTTCTAATGACGCGATATATTTACGGTGAGCACTGCGAGGTTTCGTTTACAACTGTTCTACCTATATTTTACTAAGCTAAATCTCATCTAATGTCCTCGCATTAACGCGGTGAAATGGGACCTATATTGTCGGTTTATCGGCTCTATTAAGTCCTTTTCAGTTCGTTCTTAAACGAAAAAGGGAAGGCCCGTGTAGAATTGAAACCGACAAAATTGTCTCGTTTCCCCCCTGCCAAATTTATTGCGGCCTTGTGTAGGCGGGTTATATTAGAGCAGAGAGCATCGTCGCCGATTGTTAAATCCGACTGTCACCGATATTTCAGCTGCGAAAAGAGGTGAGACACGCAGAAGCCCATTAAAATAAGCATTATTCGGAGATAAAAAAAAATAATCCGCCTGACAGACGGAACCCACGCGATTGTTCCTTAGCCTGACCCTCCCGTAACGAGGAAGCGTTGCCCTGTAACTGCTTTTTGGTCTGTCCTCTTGTTAAAATTGTACGAACCAATGGCAGGTAGACTTTTTCCCGAATGATTACGATTTCTGAATTTTCGCTGTAATATATCTGTTGATAATGCTGAAAATTAAGAAACTCTAAGCACTTCGATAACTTGGAAATTAAAATTTATAAATATTTTTATTATCACAAACTGATGTGTAAACCAGGTCCTTACTGTATTTCTTTAACTGTATCGTACTGTATGTTGTGTACACAAACATAGGTTGTGTTACTTCCCGTGATAGTTAAATTTGTAAGGTTATCAAATTCACGAAAACCTGGGCTCGTCAGTTGAGACTGAATTTTTGATTTATTTAAATATACTTTGTTCTGTAGTTAATTATCTAATTGTGTTATGGTCATACTTTATACCCTGACCTGCTTTTGATTGGTTCGCTATAACCTGCTCCTTTCTCTATACTAATGGTTATACAACTTTGGTACAACGAATTTGGCGGCAGGACCAAGGCCCTAGGCCGACTATTTGCGGCAGATTCGCGCCGCTGTAATTTTTTTATGCCGGCTGTTATTCTCAATTTTCGTCTAAGTGACATACATTGCCCGGCCTTACGCTTGAGCCGCGCTTAGTCACCCCAGGAGTACGCCCTATTTCTATATTAACCTGCGAGCGTTCTCAGTCTGAGGATTTTTTTACTGCGGAACGAAGTTAAATGCATCCGCAGTTTAAGCCTGAACCTCTTTCTGTGGCGTCGTACACAATTTCGGATTCACGCTACTCCTCTATTAGTAATATTTTCACTGATACATCCCGCCTACAATGAACACTACAATTTTACTGTAGTTCTATCTAGTTCACTCCGAAAAGATGCTATCGGAATAACGCAATTTTTCACGCGATAATTTTTCTCCTTATTTAATTATTCAATAATACTGACTGAATACTTATACTTTATTTTTACTTGAAAACTATCCAGGGTAACATATTCAGGGTAATTTGAGGACTTAAACCGTTGCAGGGTGGCCTGACTTCAAGAAATTATAAAAGTAATTATAATTCTCTATAAATTCGTAATTTCTTAGGCATCAATTTGGCGTCGGTGAAGTCGCGACATCTGAGCGCATAATTTTAGACCGGCTCTAATGAGCGGGGCTACTCTCGGCTAATTTAAAAGGTGCGAAAACACGGCGTGATATAGGAGCTGCTGTTGGAGGCGGACACGTGTGTGTGTTGGTGTGTGGGCGCGCGCGCCTGTGCGTGCGTGTGTGTGTGTCAGTCCCACGCCATGTTTTTTTAAGGCCGGCCACCCCGCCTTGAGGTTAATTAAACTCCAGAATTCCTTTCTGGAACCCGATACCGCTTTGTCATTTTGTCTAGGGGCCGAATAGCGCGGTCACCAACTCCCAACTGCTTGGAATTGGTCTATACGAGGTATAACCTGGGCACTGAATAAACGCAGTCAAATATGGTGCAATTGTATGGCCAAGATAGACCGTGTATTGCATTGGAAGTAAATTAAAATTCCGCTTAGTAGTCGTACGAATTTAATAACGTACTTTATTGTTTCCGCGGGATAACGACAATAATAACCATAGTTTTTCCTCGGTGGTCTGGTTTTTTGCTAGACCGGTTTCGGCTGCTCGCCATCTTCAGTGGCATATTGTTTGTGTGTGTTATCCTGTCGGCACAGTCACTTCACTCTTACTCTGAAGCTTGTATTTTTGTTATGCATTTATATGGGTTTTGTTTTCATTTTTAGTCGGTAAAAATATGGCCCTATATGGGCCCGTGTAACTTTCAGGTCACATTTCAATTATCGAGATTTTACCAAATAATTATAGCTTTTTTCGTGAGATGGCGGATAAATATTAATCCTATAACGTTGTCAAGACAACCAATATCAATATCAAATCAATTTTTTTTTCATTCGCATATATAGGTTTATAATTGCAGATTTTTCGTTCCCCCAATTTTTTTGGATTTAAAATAAAAATTCGGCCCATAGAGGGTTAAAATAATAACATTTCTTTCTATACTATCCGATGATTTGTTGAATTTGCGTTAAAAATTAAAATGGGATAAAACGTTGTTAGGCAAATTGGGCAAAAGGCTAATTTGTAATTGGCGTATTTACGAATACAAGGCGCGAACCAAATTACGCTTGACCCGTGGCCGGCGGCCGAATCCATTTTCCTTGTTCTGAACATTCAAAGGTGGAAGCAAATATATTAAATGTTGGGGAATGCCGGGGACTAATATAGGGGCCGAGGGACAGGAGTGAGACCTCGGGGCAAGCTTTAATTAAAACCGACCGCTCCGATTGGACGCGGCTAGCGTGAAACACGTGCGTCTTACACCCGGCCAAATACCCCCACGCAGTTATAGGACAGAACAACCCTAACCGACCCCCAATCCCCTTGGGCTTACCTTCAAATTCGGTGATTTTCTACCCCCCGATTAGGGAAGTAGAGTCGTCGGGTGTGGTCGAACCTTGCCAGTTGGAGCCCCGTCAAGGTTCGTAGATCAGTAGCGCGGTTAGCACCTGTCTAGAGAGAACGCTAGAAAGCAGGATAACTTTACCCGATTGGACACTTATAGTTAGTTTCGATCGAGTTCCTAATCGGGTCCTCAGATTGAGAACAGTTTTATTGAATGACGTGAGTCAACCAGTTAAAGCTTCGTACTTTGTGTACCACACGCCCAATATATTTTTTCTCTAGGTATTAACGAGCTAAGCACTCCTTATGTACATTAATCTCCATCGAAGCTTGTTCTTAATGTAAATTAGAATTCTCAATTTTTCGAGACCTACAAAATCCCCGTACCATCCGAACCACGCTTAGGCTTTCAGTAATTAGATTTTCGTTTCTTGTGACAACCTCCCACTCTTAAACTCCTTTAAGATAGATCAAATATTCGGGTGGTGATCTTCCAAGCCCACGCATTTATGGCATAATGGCCATTTAGCCAAATACAACATAAAAAAATTCTTCAGCTTAATGCATTAATTTTTACGATGCAAAATATTCAGCACTGTGCTCAAATCTGAAAGAAACATTGAACCAACAGTGGGCGACGGTGGGGTCAAAAGGAATTTATTTGTTGGTCAGTGAACTGGCCATCTAAAAATAACGGAATCTGTGCCCCCTAAAGGGCTTAGTAATAACATTTACCTTCGATGCGGGCACACAAAAATATTATTTCCTTTTCTGGAGCCCCTTAGGGATACAGATAAAAAACTGATAAATTCCGCCTCTTTCTTAGGCATTGGAAACATTTTTCCTGTTTACGGTAATGTATTGAATTGTTAATACTTTCTCACTACTTATGAGTTCTAATATCTCAATTTTTCCCGACGCCCTTTTGGGTCCCCTTTCATATCTCCGGTGTATCGGATCGTAAATAATGTCGTAATTTCACTTTATCGAAAACAAGCCAGCACGGACACAGTCAACGGGCGTGTTAAAAACGTTTACGAGCCCTTTATTGTCCCCGCGGCGTAAAAGTTGCTCCGGTATTTTTGTGATAATGTCCCGCAATGTTCGATTCGTTTATGGCGAATTCCGGCTTCGGAATGGCGATGAATTTCGAACCGTTCCCTCTGTTGCTCGGACGTAATGGACCGTTTTCGCGGGCCCGTTAAAAATTTGAAATCCGACTTTATCGCTACGCGCCTTTAACGATGCGCCTTCTCATATATACCAATACAATCTGTCGTGTAATTACTATGTAATTTTTTTATATATTTCTGTCTGAGTTTGTAATTAAAAGAAAATTCGGTGCGCCACCTTAGAAAAACTCCGCTGCGGAATTTCCCTTCAATTATTCGGTTCAATTAGTAGGTTCCCGACCTGCTCTTATTATTTAAAGGGGATCTCTCCACACATATAAGGGAGGCTGCCTTATAACCGGACTTTATGTGGGAAATAGATGTTCACCAGCAATTGCCTGTCTGAAATCTCATGGGTATGTCATGAGCCAACACGAGAACACTCGTGCAATTCCATTAGTACTGTTTTACTGGTTGGCAGAGCATCAACACTTCAGATTATTAGCGCTACTTGGTCGTAGGCAGTATGACTATAGTTGTGGCCCTCCTTACGTTGCTTAAAACAAGAAACTCCAGCGCGTAATCGACAGGAATTTGTATGAAATTTATACGTGGTAAATGCTTGAAATGGATACTTCGCGTCGCTTGCGTTGAATAAGTATTCAGTAACAATAATCTCAAACCCTCGTGACCTCCCACGTAGGCATTTCAATGAAAACATTGTTAGTTTTTCCGTGAAGGTTCGGAACAAACGTTGATAATATTTCCTGTGAACATTCCGTTTCCAGTTAACAAGAAATTGGTATTAGAAAGTATAATTTGTTTATGTAATCAGTAGCACTGTTGAAATTACTAACTTACGCTCTCCCATCAGTAAATCTATAAACTTTCTAACTTAACTGTATAAATAATTCCCCCCGTTTTAATTGCTCAGTTTGTATAAACTTTCAACTTGTTGAATAAATATTTTATTTAATCAATTTCTCGGCGAGATAAAACTAATATAAATATTTTGTCTGTTTTTTAAATTTGGAGAATATACCCTCTGCGGACCTGTCACATTTGGGAATTTATTCTTCTAATGGAACTGCTTGTCAATAACTGTATACAAAATTTTTATTATGTGATTGATAAATAACAATCTGATCGCTGGTATATTTTATTATGCATTGAGACTGTACACTATTTTTTTTGCTCGTAGTGCCGCTAAGGTAAACATTAATATTCGAAAGCAATTGGAAATGTGAACAGACCTTTTTCTGTAAAAGCCCCGTTATTAATCAGCTCCGGGCTATGCATATTGAAACACCGTATCAGTTTATATACTGCAGAGAGTGTTTCATTAATTCTTCCACGTTTTCTATAAATACGAGCTCCTTCGAAATTTGATATCCAATAAAGTCCGGGTTCTGTGTGGTAAAATGTATACCTGATTACTGATCAAAGGCAAAATATCGACGCGTTATGAACTAGACTAATGTATTGACCTCATTTGTTTATCTGGCTCAAGCTCCCTTCACAAAGTTTCAAGCTCTAAGCTCCTCAAAGCGTTTCTGGTCGAACTTGTATCCTCTTCCCGTCCCTTAAAACCTCCCCAGAACAAAAAAAAACTGTATTCTCTTTCCTTCGTTCTTCCATCCTTTGGATTTCACTTCTATTAATTGTCTTTGTCAGAAAAAAATACTTCCATTCAACTTCTTCAGGAAGTATATTACCATGGTTCTTGCTTTTGGAAACGGTCTTGACGTATCGCATGTGCGTGACTTCTGACCCTTTCACGTACGAGTGTATAATGCACGCGACCCTCGATTCGGGGAACTGGCTCAAATATAGACCTTTTGTTCGAGTTAAAATATTCATACCGAATGTCCTGTTTTTTCAGGGGACATTTTTATTCTCCTTTAATTATTTAGTTTTAAGTAGAGAAATTGATGCGTACTAAGTAGGGCATGTGGCTTAATACAGTGCACTGATGGAGTGGTACTGACAAATTAAACCATTTACCTAATGCAGTATGTTGTTTTCTTTTAGTTTTATATTATGCGAAAGTGGTTTTATAATTAATCTAAGAACGTTGTTATAAAATGAGTGGAGCATAGGTATGTCGATAATTATACTATAAGCATTCCTAGTATATAATGTATTACTAGTCTTATATTTTAATATATCACTATATGTTATTCCTGAAACATATTTCATACGGTCTATGTTTGTCCATATCAGTCTAAGAATCCATGTCGTGGAACAGAACATAATTTTTTTTTAAATTTATACTGCTTCTGTCTACAGAAGGTTGTAAGGAGACCAATGGCATCAATATCCAATAACGGTGGTTTTACTTACCCAATTCCTAGAGATATATTTATATTCGCACCTGTTTCTATGTGGAAATATCTCCTGAGAGTTAAAAGCGGTCTCAAATGCCGACGAAAAAAATAAAAGCCTGCAGGTGTGAGGATCCGAGCCATTCATTCGGGCTACGACACGGGTTCTCAGATGTTTCCACCTGGCCATAAATAAGCTCCGCCGCTTGAAGGGGAAATCGTGCTTGAAATTCAAGCCCTATTCCCTATCATCACGTGTCCAACCCCCGCGCCCCTCCGGTCTCTCTTTCCCTTTTCCCCCCTTAGGTGTTCGATAACTTATTGCTTCTGCTCCGTTCTGACGGTATCAAATTGTGGTATACATCCCGGCTTAAGGGTACTCGGCCGCCTCTATTTCACCTCTCTGTTCATACATTCAGGCTCGTTCTAGATACATGTATTACTCTTGTTAAATAGAGAAACAAGTATATCGAATTCGCGATCGGCGTATTGAATACTATCATGTCTTACGAATATATTTTATCAAAATGTACGTAGGAAAATGAATCAATTAATCGATTATTTATTCTATCATGCCTATTTTTCCGCCGTGGATAGAATTGTTTCCAATATGTAGTAATTACTTATAACATTTAAAGGGTTCAACGGAAGGTAAAAGGATTTTTAAAATTTAAAAAAATTGTCTGAAATCTATTACGGCGTATCTGATACTAACCCGCAACACACGAGTGTCTCCCGGGTTAGTATCTAAGGCGTGCCAGACTTTCGATTTCTTTTTAATTTTTAATGTTTATTTTATTCCCGATTGATGCGGAAGTAAAACATATGTTGGAATTCATTTATTTATTTCCACTAATGTATATCTAATTTGAAGGATGTGTACAGTAGACTGTGGAGGTCCGGGGCCCGGAGGGACGCCGGATTCGGGCACGGTGCTCGTCTTGAATCGAACACAAATATTTGTCGAGCAAAGCCCCCCCTCTCTCCCTCCCTCTCTCTCTCTCTCTCTCTCTCCTCTCTTACCCTCCGAGGCCTCTCACTCTCCCCTATTTCGAACTCGTGTAAACGAATTCCCGGAATGCATCGGGTATATTGTTACGACGGGGCTCCGTCCAATTTCTGCCAGACGGGCCCGGAACGGGGAAAAAAATGTTGGAAAAATTCTGTTTTCCCGTTCCTGGGGCACGTGAATTGATGATTAATTTTACACCGCCCACAGCGGGAATGAATTTCGGCCCAACGTTAATATATAACGCGCATTGGTATTCCCTTCAACAAATAAACCACTACCGGCCAGTAAACGGTCGTAAAACTTGATACAGTCCACAGACTCTCCTTAGTAGACGATATAACCTGAAAAAATTACCATTTTCTATAATCACAAATTTATTTATATAATTTTCGGTTTATTTAGAATGTATGGGTTTGTGTGCCCAACACTTATCAGTTAGTGCTTCGTCAACTCTACCGCCGATATCCTGTAATAAGTAGTCCGAAATTCGAGAAAATTTGACTGATTCCAGCGACACATAATTTCCTCATTTGTGTTGAGCCAACGAGCGATGTACATATCACGAGAACGCCCCCGGTCTCCCGGCCATCTCCTGCCTAATTAATGACGCGGGGCGAAATTCAATTAAAACTTTATTCTTTCAGAAGTTAAAAACAACAAAAGCCGACCGCGCATTTCTGACAGGTCAGCGGCGGGGTGTGTCCCGTTTTGTCTGCCGTCGCGTTAACGAAACTTGGACCGGACATTATTCAACTAGGCGCCATTAAGGACACCGCTTTATCTTTTTGTTTGTATTCTGTGGTCCTCCTTTGACAGTCCAAGGAATATCGTACGATATTTCTGATTGCTTTCATCCCAACCTTTTAGGTTTGAATCGAGTTCGAGTTAATTAAAAAGGAGACTGCAGTGCCCTAATATAATATTGTGTTTAATTTGAGTTTAACCGATTGAATCAGATTCAATTTCCCATTTTCAAATAGAGCCCGGCAGCGTGTTTCTCTCGGCCATTTGGTCCGAACTCTTCCGTTTAGTACGACTGCAGCCGGACATCGGAAGACTACTTGGGGGATTTGCATAATGCCAAATTAAGTTTACTTAAGCGCACGGCTTTACGTTAATTTAAAAAGTCATTTCCCCCGCCCAAGTCCAACCATCTCTCCGTTCCCCGCATCCAACTGCTGAGACGATTTCACGAAGCCATTTCACGCGAAGTGCCCGATGCGGAGGCCTCATCCCTTAAAGACTGTAATACCTGTCCAGCTTCAATTATCCGTAATAGTATTAAAACTGCAATTCCGATTTTTTCATGTCGTTCCAATTAACGGAACAACATTGAAACGCCGCCTTTTTTATGGACCCGATGGAAATGTTGGTCTATCGAACAACACTTTAATCTGCACTGTCCCTTTTCAGCTGTCTGCAACATAAAATTAGCAAGAAAAAACGTTCCCACCTCATCTAAGGCCTGTTTCGCCATGTATTTTGCAGCATTTGAAATGAATTTCTTTTCATGGTCCTTAGTTCTACCACACACAACGGTGCTTCCTTACTATTCAGGACATCAATAGTATAATATATAAGTATATAATAATTTATTTTTAAATAAAAAAAGTACTTCTTTGTGTAGATATTAACCGCTGATATTATCCCTTGTGATACACAGTCTGCTATAGGATAGGTAATCTGTGACTAAGCCTATTTCTATTTTATATTTTAATAAAGGGCGGCTGCCCTTGTTATTATAAATAATTATAAGTGTGAGTATGCAAATTTAATATTGTAAAATGAGTCTAATCGCGATGGTGTTTTGCGCCAGCGGTCCCTATCTCAGATGGATTAAGGAAGGTTTTCTCTCTGCGGGAATTCTGCTCCCACCATCAGCAAACAACGCGGTCGCCTGCACGTGGGGAAAAATAGGATAGCACGCTTTGAACGGAAACGAGGCAAAGTATTTCATAACGTATATTCACGGGTATAAAACAACAAGCCCGCGATGAAGAGGAAATAAATTAGGTCAGACCTTAATTTTAAAGAAACAATCGCCAAGTAGTTTGATAGCGAAATTTTCACTAATGCCAACAAGACGAGAGAGAGAGTGAACTAAAGGACCTAGGAATAGATCCTGACATTATTTTGGAAACTTTTCGAAAGACCTCTTCAAATAAATAATTAGCTATATAAAGTTTAATTGTAAGGTAGTAAACTGTAGTTAACTAATATAAAGAAAGGCGTTGTGCCCGATAAAGTTTTTTAAGTAATCAAGAATAGAAATAACTGAAAATATTTTCAGCCCTCAATAAAAGACCATACGAAATATTTTCAATGCGACCTTCTATTTTATACACGGAATATCGCACTAGCCTGTATAAGGGAGGGTCCCCGATGTCTGGTCGGAATTAAGTCCCGTGCAGCCGCATCCGAATTAAGTTTATCTTTGGTTCGGCTCGACATATTAAAGCAGGATAAACCGCGGTGCGTGTATTCATGCGGGGCACGTGGGGTTGACGTGGGGGGGGACGATCTCCACCGCCGTCCAGCGCCCTTATCTTGGGGCGGACATGTTTCCGCCGAGGGTAAATTTGTAAGGGGACGATAATAATAATATGCCCTCCGCTTCAAGATGCGCTGCAAAGATTATTTGTTATAATTTTCCCCCAACCAGGTTTTGCTTCGGCACTTATCCTCGACAAGCTGATATCCCTATGTAGGAAACAAATTTGGATTGAGAAGGCTAGCTAATATAAACTGGTAACTGATTCAAGATTAGCCGTATTTTACTGTATCCACAGTGTCCAGCTATTTAATGCGGATAATAGAAGACGTCTTTTATGTTTATAAAAAAATAGTGTCGATATTATTATAGATTCCAACAATCCAATAATTAAGGTTCAATAAAGCTTCAATAATAATAAGTGGTCGCATGCTAATTTAAAACTTTTTATATCAAAATCTAATGGGTAAACTATTTTGATCAGTCAATATTTGGAGGCGAGCGAAAATTCCGTCCGCCGCCGGTGAATATAACTCCGGGTCAAATCCGTTTACGCCCTCTCTCTGTGAACTCGATACACTTTCATTAGGCTCACAGGTCGCCCGCCTGCTCTAGGTGTTCCCGATCAACTTCTTCCCGTTTAAAGCGCCCGCCGTTTGCGAAGCAACCGCTCTCAATATTAGACGGCGATATATAATTAGAGCAGTAGGTTAGTTACAGTGGGAAATTAATAAGCGACCTATCCTGGCGAAATTTCAAAATCGTAAAATTTTGATACAATAACACCCGGAAATTGTGATTGTTGAGGATTATTGAACAACGATACAATTTTACCCTTTTTAGTTAGGTTAAATTGATACCTAATTGATCAATTAACATTTTTAGGATTTATTAATTTTTTACAAATTATCCTAAAGCTATTCCCGTATGGAATCTATAGCCCCTGTATCTATAGGGTTATAGAAGCTATAACCCTATGGTGGTTATAATCGTCCGCCGTCCAATCTCGGGGTGTTAATTTGTTGGGCTTCGAAATAAATATGTAAATCTGACAGATCGGATCTCGAATTTCGGATGAAACGGACCTAGAAACGGTGTCCTGAATAGAATAGAAACCTATGATGGAAGTAGACGAGGAAGTTGTGGACTTGAGCGTTGTGTAAGTGTTGGTTAGGTTATTGTTATGTTTCATATGGGTTTGAATTGATTAAGCTCGTCGCTTGTTACCAGCATTTTTATTTGTATTCTATAGAATTCTAGAATCTATATTTTAATTTAGCCCCTATAATTTAACCTGACTACGATGACGGCCCCTTTACCACCTTTTCTTCCATCAATTTTCAGTGCAGTCAGGATGCTTCACTTCACGTCCGCATTTTTCCCAATAACGCGACGATACATTTTTCGTAATAATAACGGAAGACAATAAAATGACAAATCCCGGCCGTAACTCCGGCAGGGTGGGGCGGGCACTTGAGGGAGGGGTGAAACTGACCGGCTTTTCATATCTGGTTTTAGTCAAGGCTCTTGAGTTGTATTCGTAAAACACCTAGGGGCGGCGTATTCCGCCTTCTCGATAACACTCGCCGTTTAACCCGCAGCCAGCGTTCATAACCGTTTTATGCGCCCGGGCTTTATAAACAGAACTTGTAAAGGGCGGCAGATATAAACTTTTTACGTTCACCTGGATAAGCCGTCTAATCTAAATGGGTTTATACGTTTCTTCCACGAGTTATGAACTGAACGGGTCCAATAACGTTTTAATTGCCTAGTCCACCAGTTTTTCCACCGGAAGACAACTGCGATTTAGGAATATTTCTCTCATTAGTGAGTGCGCCTTGCTTTCTGATTTAATAATCACCCTCAATAAGGGTTTTGATCAAATCTATTAGTATAGCCTCATTATGAGCACAGATAATTAATTATTTAGGCAATTATTGTTAAAAAAAATTTTTACAAAATATTATTTTAAGAATATTTACTCGCTCTTATATGCCACGATATAGCCATTACAATTAAATGAATCTTTTATTCTTAGTTTTGGTTTACATTTCGGATCTACATTCTGATAACATCTATAAACGCGATCTGACGACAGTTTTTCTTTAATAATGAATTGGACGCTGACCCGCGCAGACAGAACACCTCGAATTCTGAATGTTCATTTCTACACTAAACTAAAGGAATTTAACTCATATCTGTACTTCATAAGACGTGTTGTGCCGTATTTCATCAATTTAAAGACGTATTCCTTAATTAATCAAGTTCCAGACGATGTTACAATCGATTTTAAAATATCGGATTGTGTGTTACGAGGGTCGTCAGTAAAATGGCATGCAAATTGGCGCCGGCCGTAAGTAAACCGAGTCCGTATTTGTAATTGCCTGGTTTTTTTTTAATTGTGACTGGGACCCGGGGCTCGGCGGCCAACCCACCGTCGAGGTGGGCGTATGCAAATATTTTTTTTACCTCAGTTCCAGTGAACAATTCATTTATTTCGGTCGGAACCGACCCCAATCGAGACCGGCCGATATCTGAGAATAATTTCGTCCGAATGTCAAATTCATCGGGGAATTTAATTTTATTCTCCGTCAACGGCGTGAATACTTGATTCGCTTTATTAATGTTTGAATTACTTTTAACGGCATCCTATTGCCAGTCCCCAACGTTCACTGTTGTTACTTGGTATAAGTGAAGGGATCCTCCTGTATAACTTCTAGGATTAATCTTAGCGCTATTCTCTCAGTGTTGTGTGAGTAGAAAAACCGCCATCCAAACTGTTAATTTGTATAGATTTGAAGTGAAAAATACAACTTCTGTATATTTCTGAGCTATACTTCCATCATTCGTTCGCCATCATCTTTCTACTTACGGTCCATTCTTCCTTCTTCCCTTTCTTCTCCTTTGCACCAAGCAAAGTACACTGAAGATAGTTTCTCAAAGACGACCCGCGGCTCGATTAATCACAGTATACCACTTGACCATCTGTTCTTGTTCGCTGTGAAAAACACCCGCTCGGCAACCACCTTAAGGATGGTATGCGCGATGGATTTATATACTTACGGTGAAAACTCTGCGGATACTAAAACTCGGTCTCGGCGGCTCACTTAAATGGAGCAAATATTGAATATCCACGAATATTGAAGCACGTATGGAGGGCACCTTTAACGCGCCGGTTTATTAACACTGAGAAACTGCAACTGAACCGTAAACAACTGTCGAAATGCGTGGGAAAAATTTAGGGATCACTTAAGGTTCATGTTAGCAATATCGCGGGTGATGGGTCGTAATTTAATATGATCAAGGAACAAAGTGAAGGCAAGGCAAATCCAGTCATGCCTAAATGCCGTTTAATCATTGTATTTATTAATATACGAAAAAGGGAACAGTAATTATAGCCCGTCCGGATATTCTCAAATTTATTCGACTTTATAAAAAAGTACTTAATGACTTTCTGTACGGACAATATGAGTAGAGACGACCGCGTATGAATTTTCATGAAAATGTATTCAGTGCCCGGCCTTCGACCGAGTCCGCCGGCGCAAGTCTTAGATCGGATAGTAAACGGTGGACATAATTCTCGCGAAGGGGGAACGCGTACTTTAATTAAAAATAGAAAGCCGAGGACGGGGCCTTTCACGAGAGCAGCGACAACAATGGGCCCGTGAGCTGTTAACGGTTGAAGGGCCCTTTTCACGAGACAGACAAATAAAGCCAAGTTTTTACAGGGGCCCGACACACAGAAAACGGCGAAAATCGCATAGACCCGGGGTAGTGTCGGACCCGGCCATTTCCATAAACACCAACTTGCCCTTCTGAATCAACATGGGCAAAGATGTAGTATGGAGGCTACGTTAGTGTTCAGGATATTATCCGATATATTATCGGTCTTGATATATTCTCTAGTCGGAGTCTAGTAATTGAAAGGGTTTCTTTAGTTATGTTATTTTTAACTTCGAAACAATCATTTTAAAGGGTCCGAGTCATTCACTTCGCTTGACGTCAGATCTTGTACGTTATCAACGGGTAAATTAATTAATGGACAACTAGTCCGAATTGAATTTCATCGAAGATAAGATGACTTTCAATGATGCAATCGGGCCCGTGATTAGTCGCCGTTGTGGGTAGGCGAATGACAATTAGCCCGGTGGACAATGGACAGGGTTCCGGGAGAAGGAGCCCCCCGCACCACCACTTAAGGACTTATTGGGCTGACCGAGTTGTATATTGTTCGGCTGTCAAAAGCAACTTATCCCCCGGCAGGCTTTTCGGACGCAACTTGGTCTCAGAGCGGAGTTGTGTAGCCGCGGCAACGAGTATTCCGACGAACAAAGCCGCCCTCGGAGGAAGAGCTGAAGGAGGTGTGCACACTACACGTAACCAAGGTTGGTTTAACCAAGCCGCTGCCCATTATATAAACCTAATAACCAATTACCATAGGAACGCGGCCGGTCAATATCTCCGATTTAGGGGGATAGAATTTTACTATTGTCCAGAAATTGATGAATCAAAATCATTAATTTCTGAACATTTTGTGTCGAAACAAAAACTCTATTCTATTGTTTTTTTTCAGGTATTTATAACAACCGGAGTTAAATTTATTATAAAAGGTTTAACCTAATCTTAGTCTAGAATCTACTAGGAATATATTCCTTTCGATTTCGCGAAAATATTTTTGCGAAATTTAATGAATTTGTTGTAGTTACTGGGCTCCCACTTTTAAAGATTTGTTCCAATTTAGAGAAAAGAAATTGGTACATACGAAAATTAGACCGTGGAGCGGTGACTGGTATTGAAGCCGAAGAATCTTTTGATCTGTTCTTTTGGCAAGGGGGGACTGTATGTGGGATAAGATCGTCGAACATCCCTCCTCTCCCTAGGGCGAGGGCTTTGAACGGACTGTACAGGCGTTCCTTTTCAGTTCCAACAGTGAAAAGGGAGCCGGCTCCTATCTCACAAATCACAATGGCAGTTTTCCAGTGATAGCCGAGCAGAAACGCCCACAACTAATTACTACTATCAATTATTGATTGGGAGAAATCTTCAATCGGAGATTTTATCGCATTCTTATACCCCTCTTTAATAACATAGTCCTTTACCGAGGAGACAACGAGAAGAACTTTTCCTCACATTTTGGTAAATTGCCCCATTGCCCATTTTAGTTATTCAGCCAAAAAATCATTGATTTATTATTGTTATTATATTATTATTCCTATGAGTCCCCAACAAAATTCCTAAATTAAAAAAATCTAGCACTCTGCGGAAGAATGTAAAAGCTAACATAGGTCCTTTCCCTGTGTTATAAATATAACTTCGTATATCTGTCTGAATGAAATATTTATGGTGATAATGCTAGTGAAAGAACTTTTCCTTTTTACACACCCACCATCAACATAAAAAAATTGTCCGAACGATTGCCGAAGAGGGGAAGGACTTTTTTAAAAGCAGCAACAACAAAAAATCTTCTCGGGTCTCTTATTATTTTATTGAAGCCCCGAGATAACGTCATTTCATACAAAAATCCGGAGAAGTTATGACTATCTTCCCATCTGAAATTATAATTTCGTGGAATATTTCCATCGGACAAATTGGCTTACATTTTCTGCTTTATACAACGGACGAATTCGGAATAAATTAACAGATTTACCGCCGGGACGACTCGACTGACGTTTTAGGTAACCAGTACTAGTACTTTAAATACTGAATTTTACTTTTCATTTTTTTAAATATTTTCTGTTTCTTGTCAATCTACTTGTACTTAATAATTATTCTTAGAAGAGTGGGACAAATATATAGTTATTTTTATTACTCCTGGTATGTGCATTAAGTAAAATAAAAGGGCGGTAGATACTAAACACTCCAGACACATCGGTTGTGCGGGTTAGCATTAAGAGCGCCGTGTCCGGGAGGCCAAAAGTGCGATAAAATATTTAATCGGTTCTTAGCGTCGGTAAACTAAACTTAGTAGCTAAAACGAAGTAATAGAATCACTTTAAATAGAGAAGATGGAATTTATAACCCGCAAAAATATGTATATATTGTCGTTAGCGGGGAAGCTTAAGTACTTTACTTGTGCGGTCTCAGTTAAGTGATACTATGACGTTTCTGTTTCTTTCTTCGTTTACATCGCCGACTAGAGAGTAGATTTTAATTAAAAGATAACATGCTGTGAACACAGAAGAGCGCGGCGGGATACTATTTTCAAAAGAAATGAAAATCAGAACAATTTTATGGGGTGTCAACACCACCGGGATAAAGACTTCGGCCCGTTTACCAATTATATTCTCAGAACCGTTACAGCGCCCCAATTACAGTAAACGACTTCGCGTTCTGATAACAAAAAATGTTTCTCTCCATATCGGTCACTGCAAAACAATCGGTATTCCAAGTGTACACAAGCCATGCAATTTAAATTTGGTTTCATTAATGTTACTGGACGGGGGTTACCAAAATATTCTACATGACCCCCAATAAAATACTTCATATTTATATGTGATATTACTGTCTTTAATGTCGATTTGACGTTTCCAGGAATCAGTTCTGGCACAAACAGTTACGTAAAAAAATGTTAACAGTAAAACACGAACGGTTTAACAGTAAATTCATACCTTTCAGTTTTCATTGGGGTTTCGGTCCCAAGATTGACAAATAGCATTCAACATAGGACCTAGGTACGGACAGATAAGCTTCAATGAGAGTGACTGTACTCTGTCGTTAAATTCGTTTTGAATTTAAGTCAGTTTAAGATAAAAAATCCAATCCGATTTAAAATAGGTCTAATGTTTGTTAGATATATAAGTCGGTCAGTTTTGACCCTCCTTGTTAACAGTCGGCTTATCGGTGAGTAACTTTAACCCACAGCCTTAGCCGGGAGCTTGGCCAAAAGTCCTTTCAGGGCTTGAATCGCCACCCGGGTTTATTCAAGGTTGAGGAACTTCCCGAGTCCTTTTGAAATATATATCTTCCTTCCCAGGGACTGGTTCGAATTTTCGAAAAGACTGCGGAATTTAAACGTACGAACTAAATATTAAATTCCCCAGTTTGCAATGGAAATTAACCCTTTGTCGGTATTTCAGTAGTTCTTATTAACTGGATTTACAGTCAACTTAATTACGGTAGCAATAATAATAATGATATATTATAATTAATATAATGTATCGTTACTGAGTCAACGAATACCACTATAGTCCGTTATATTGAGGCTTATATATAATATCAAAACGGACCGTGGAGTGAGACCGGATTGTTAATATCGCTGGAATAATATTGTCGCGAATTCGCCGCATGCGTTTTGTTAACTGGCGAGTTTGTTATTATAAACGAGTTATGCGACTAAATTCCGTTGCCCACTATTCGGCCAGGCTGGTCAACAGTTCCCAATTATTCAAACCGGTTCAAAACGATTTTCGGCGGAGACAAACGGACGATTAAATATTAATGCGTTATTCAGCATTGCAAATATTCCGGTGGCGGGACAATATTTGATGAACAGCCTGGATTGCGAGTTCTTTTTTCCCCTTCCGTATTTCCTCTTGCGTCGCCCAATTTATATTACTGTTTTGTTTACGACGGTTGAAAATTGACGAAACAAATTACACTTAATTGGTGGGGGGGTCAATCACTTCTGTAGGAGTTCTCCTCCCGTCTTCGTTTTTCTTCTGTAATTCCTCCCTTGTCCGCAATTTAATACCTTCCTAATGAGAAAAGGGTATTTTTTTCTTACCTGAGTCTTTAGATAACAACAAAAAATAACTGAACGAGAAATGTCGAGTACAAATTTTATCAATAATTTATATCAAGAACCTGCTTATTTATTAAGCACCGTTTTCGAATAAACAAAAAATTGTCTCATAAATGATCCATTTTGTAATTGCCGATCATGCAATTGTAAATATTTTCATGATAGTATTAATTCTTTAATTTTTATTTAGTGTGTACTTCGTGTTTCTCGTTGAGAACTTTGTGACAGAAGCTTTACGGCTGGATGCTTCATTGTAGAACGGCGCGCATTAGTTCCTCTCTGCGTACTAACGGGAAACTACTGTCATTAGACTAAAAAGCACGAACGAGAGTACCAAACAAAGTTAGACATAGAGAATATTATAAGTGGTGACGTTCTTGCGTAAAACATAACTGAAATTGTAATTAAGAATACAATGTTTTACTAGCACTGAAACATTTTATTTTTATGAATTTTATATATTATTCATTTGGTGAAGTTGTTAAAAAATTAATGAATATTTTGAAAAACAAAATTGTATCAGGAATTGTAATTAGGTCGTTATAGTTCCCGAAATTACGTGTCAATAAATAAAAGTACAAAGTAAAATTTCTCTATAGAATAATAGAACAATTTTGCAATTATTTTACAATTGGCTTAATCCACTTGAATTACCAAATTTTTAACAGTGTATGATCTTCATCTTGGAACTGGTTATTAATGCAATCAACTATTATTCAATATTTAGCTTGTACTGAACCAAAATTTTATTTATAATTTTTCATTTAGTTTGATGCGGGCCTCCATTAACTTAGAATTATAGGATGAATAAAATGTATTCATAAAAACAAATGTAGTTCGGAATAAACGAAATGGCAAATAGATAAATATTAGAACATAATTTCTATCACCTGCGTCCGTAAGGTTTTAAACCAAATAGAATGGTACTCATTTAACGTCGTCGATTGAACAACCAAATATCTCGTCCTTCTCAAATTTATTCCTGGGTGAGACTCTCTTGTTATTTCCGCCGCTTAAAGTTCTCTTTGGAACTTTAAGTGAGAAAAAAATGGGATTAAAGCCGGCAGTTAATTCTCTTAAAAGTACCGAAGGGTCAAAAGCCCGAAAGTACCGGGCGCGTTCACCCGGACAGAAACGTTTTGTGACTTGCGGCTCTCGGCTCTATCAAGAGGCCGCGCTTTTGTACGTTTGTACTCGGCCCCTTGGGGGGAAAAAAGGAAAGTCGAAGCAAGGAATTTCAATAATGCCCCTGCCCAGTGCCACCCTTTGTCAGCACCCGTTGGACCCCTAGTTTATTGGATCCCGGGATGGTTAAGTCAATTTCGATCCAAAATGTATATCGCCTAACTCGTGTTGTTTCTGTACCTTTTCGACTGTACCGGGGTCAAATTCTGTATATGCGATATCATGTGGAATATTTCCGTACCGTTGTACAATATATTATTTTTAAATTATGGGGGCCGTGATGGCCAATGGGATTTTCAAAGGTCTGATTGTGGACCACTCGGGTTTGTTGTCAATACCTAAATAAACGAGTTAATTAGGAACCCAAAACAATGAATACACCTTAGACTAAACACTACTGGAAAACTGGAGGATCCAAACGTTCCGACCCGCGATATTCCAAATATCCTGATTAGTCCGTCCCCTCTTTAATGGGTTATCTTGTCGACGGTTTTTACGCCCGGGTCCAAGCCCGGTAAAGCCACAAACGATTAAAACCGAATTATTGTTCCGTCGAGAACAGGACCAGGAATGCTAATATAAAGCGCGCATAATCGGATGGGTATAATTCCGCCTCGATTAAACGATATAATGCCGTGAGGCGGACGAATGAATCGGTACGGCACTTTAATTAGGCCAAAGGGGGCATTATTGCACGGTACTGTTTGTACTGCGGCGCGTTTGATGCAGTAGAACCCCTATTGGGTTTCAACACGTTAAAATAATACCTTAAAATAATAGCGAATTTAATTCGGAACCACGCTACGGGACAAGGGACACGGCGCTTTGCTTGAAAACGAGGGGAAACATCCCCCCCAAACGAAGAATGAGATGAAGCGTAATAAAGTAGTTTAGAAATTAATGTAAAGAAACGGGAAGTATTTAGAGCAGAAATTATACACGTCATCCTGAAGAGAGAATGAACGAACCAAAATGGTTATTGTATGGGCATATATTGTATCTGTTGTGGGTTTCGGAAATTATCCGGCACTTGGCAGTATCAACTAAGAGGCTGTTTTGCTCAAATAAGAAAAATGTCCTACCACCATTTTCCAACGCGTTTTTGAGAAATTTTAAATTATAAATTCATCTACGAATTTCAACTCCAATGTACCCATAATTGTTTTTTCGTTATTAAACACAATGTATATTTTTAGAATGCTATTTGATAGGAAAGGTTTCGTCGACCCCACGAAAATACAAAACCTCGAACTGCAAGAAGTCCGAAGTATTTATTTAAATTTATTAATATATTTAAATAAGCTATTATCTAATAGATGGCCTATTATAATATATTTTTGAACATCCCTCGGGGTTCCAGATCTTTCTCCGAATCCATTCGCCGGGCTCAATATTTACACGGCAATTTTCCACCCTTATCCCTGAGCCAGTCGGGGCGGACACTGTTACCCGTTTATCGCCGCCGCAATAAACTTTAATAGCGCCTTTTTTGAGCCCCCACCTCCTCCTTTTTTCTTCCCACCCGGGCTATTATTGTTGATTGTTATTCCGGTCTGTGTTTGAACAAAGCCGCCCGGGCGTAAGTCAGATGGGGGAGATAAATCATATACCTGGCGGGCGGACTAATTTTTTTCCCTTCCTGTTTTTTTTTTTAAATAAACCGTCCCCGTTCCGCTAACCGGAAATGCCAAGCGACAGACATCCGATTAACATAATAGAATGCGCTAACACTAGAGATTGCACATGGGGGGGGGAGGCTGTAGAATATATGGCGAATCCGTCCTGTATACGAGAAAATTCCTCCTGAAAAGGCATACAAGAATCCAATTTACATTGTTTAGCCCTAGATTTTGCAGAAACGAAATATCCAACCACGGCAATAATGCTTCGCTGCAATTCATCCCATCAGAAGTGAGTTTGAATGATTTTATGTTTGAAAAATTATATTAAAAATAAAGAGATATTCGAATCTAATTATAATTACCTTTATAAATGACCTCGGTCCTCTCAATTCAACAATTTAAATTTTTTTGAAACTATGTACAATAGTGTCTTGTTTTTATTTAATATTAAATATAATTCTGTGTTCCCAAAATTGTCTGTTTCCCCAAAGATGTCACTTTTCTACCTCCTCTAGCTTGCTTGGTTCTATACTCGTTGGATAGTATATAGATTAGGCTGCTATCGTCTGTACAATACTGTTGGTAATACAGTGACTTTGAAATATTTATATTTTATTATTGATGACAACTTTCTTCCCGTTATCGTTATTAAGTTCGGTATTTTCGGGAGAAAAGTGGCCACGCAAAAAGTGTAAGGAAATTCGACTGTCGGGGGTCGTTGCCTCTATGGCAACAATCTTCCACCCCCTCGGGAAAGTCCCCCTCGGTGCTTTTCTCATACGCCGGCTTATAAGTAATATCCATTCGCCCCCGTCTCAAAATGCGGCCGCCTCACGACTTTGTTTTGCCGGAGGATCGGGCACTTTAAACTCGATTCTAGGGGGCTTTGCGATCGTATATTTCCCCGCTGACCGTATTTGTTGGAACCGGACGGCCAAAAACAAACAAAATAAGTGGTACTCAACTATCACATAAAATATGGAATATTTTCCTATCAATCGTTACGTTAATTACATTTCGTAAGTCGAAATTGGTTTTATGATAAATGTAAAACATAAAACCCAAAATATTAAAGTTAAAAAAAGAATAACAAACATTCCGCCTTGTTTAAAATGCAGTTACGATGTCTCATAATAATGTGAAAAAATCTCGGTTGCGTAAATCAAGGAATATGAGATTTTTTCCATTTGACGAGCTACGTAGACTGAGCGTTAAGCTTTAGTACGAAATATCGTACGAGATATCATATAATCTTGATATATGAAATTTTTAAGTTCAAAAATTTGACTGCCCGTCATTTTGCAACCAGCAGCAATTCCGTGGCTTCTGGACGTTGACCGTGGCCAATACCAAAATAATATAATATAATACCAAAAATAAATATTGCTGTGCTTAGTAAATTTATTCCTATCCTTAGAGCTGCACTTCATCTTTTAATTTTCGTTTTCGAAGCTCAATTTTGACTGTTTCGTTTATAGTTATTATGAAGGCAATTCCTTGACCGGTTATCCGAGACGATGAATGTCGATATTCACTCTTGGAAAATATAATATGGGGTTCCCTCCGTCAGGGCAGAAAAATAATGGCATCTCGACGTTGTTCGAGTTCCATAAGCAATGTGCACTTGGGCCACCGACTCTATCATTCGAATTTTCTACAATATTCCGTACCGGAATATACTCGGAAATAAGCGCCATTTCTTACGGCAGGAAGGAAAGGCTGAAAATTGTATATATTCACACTATTCCTCGCTTCATTGGCTTATTTGGTTTTAAGCTTGACCGGTTTTGGCCACGATCACCGTTTGGATTATACAGCAATTTTATGCCAAAGAAGCATCTTGTCAGCACCACCATTGCCCCGTAACCTTTTGATCATCGTAACCCCGTAACCCCGATCCATGATTTCCGGCCGCTATTTGCAGAACAATAGGTGTGGCTATTGTTCAAATTTGGATTGAATGGACCGTGAAATAGGATAAATTATAAAAATGCTTTTAGACATTTTCTGCAGAATATTCTGGGTTTATGCAGTCTATAAATTGGTTGGTATATTTCGAATTTCAGGAAATATTATTTATATTATTATTTATTTAACTCCGGTATATTGCGCGGTTCCTTTTTTTTAATGAACTCCAGATCGAGGAATTGTCTGAACCTCATTTTAATATTAATATTTTGTGCTTCACCTGAATTTAAATATCTTTCGCGCCGTCCTGAAAACCATTTAAGATCCTTATGGAAGCCCTGGGACTTAAACAAGTCCACCCGTATGAATATGCAGATGAATCCAAAATTAGCGCCCTCAAACGTCGGTGGGACGCGATATCATCCCTCGGTTTATTATGAGGCGGCCAGCCGTCGTCAAAGTGAATTAAATATTATGTTTAATTTTTATTTTATGACTGAAGAAAGTTTAATTAAGTTGGAGTTTTTTCCGGGTCTCCACGAACTTTTCGCGCACAAAGCGGGGATTGCTTTTTGCCCCGAAAGGAGACTGAAATAGGCGGCCGGTGTGCGTAGGATGCGGTAGTTAGTTCCAATTAAACGCCCGACGATGTTTTATAATACTACGCCCGCATGACAGACGGGCGTTTCCGTTTTGCCGATCCATTACGCCGCGCTGTTAGTTTTGGTTGTTTGAATTTCACTTTCAGTTTCACCAGTCTGAAACATCAATACTCCGAGTGTGATATTTGAAAACATCAGAGTCAGAACATGAAGGTCTAAGTTAGGTTTATTATTACACATTTCTCCTGCGATTCCACGCGTCTAGTTGGTATTTCTTACCAGTTCACTTCATGCAGGGTCGTTTTGATAAGCACGGTGTTACTTTATTGTTCGAATTTATTTTTGTAGGATTTTTATTGCGACCGATAACACCGTTTTGCCTTATCACAAAGGCGGAACTGTACGCAATTGTTTTATGGCTAACGTGCAATAAACGTTCCAATGGGCCACACAATAAGGTTTGAAGAAGGACTTGACCTGTTCTTGAATTCTAGGCGATATACTTTAAGACACACAACCTGAAGTTTCAATTTAAATTTTTAAATATTTCGGAATACTTTTCCGTCTCGTTTGTGACAGTGCGTCCTCCTGAAGAAGTTATTTAATCGCAAAAAATCCCCATCCAACATTTAATTATTTTAAAACATAACGCATGTACCTGATACGAGTGAAATTCGATACCGGAATAAAACACCTAGTAAATTATTCGGACGGAAGGCCGGATAAAATGTGGATGTTTCGTACTCTTTGTTTATCGCGATTGATACCTTTCAGGGCTTCAAGCTGTCCGAGGGTTGTTGTCGGTTCGCTAATCCTCGCGCGGAATCCGCGCATTTATTAGCCGCGAATTTCAGCCCGCAATTTCCCCCGCGGTACTGCGGTATATTTATTCATGTCGTTGTGGGAAAAGGGCATTCGGTTAGGAGTCTGAATTACAGTCCGTGGACGGGACCACTTCTGGATTTCGGCCCGACAATATCAAAGGGACTCGCTAACGTCGAACTGACTATTTTCCAATGGTGAATCGCGACAGCATGTTATTGCATTAAGAATTAACCGGCGGCTACCTCTGTTTGATATTCCGATGTTTGCTTCCAATGTTTCAGTCCAATTATTATTTAAGTAGAGGTCAGGGACTGCAGTTAAAGACATGTCTCAATATTTGTATTAATTTATTAAACAGGCTCAGTACACGCTCTACTCTTGCAACGTTTATTTTATTTAATAGAAGAAGAAGGAATATATTTCAAGCTCAAAGCAAGAAATTAGCAATTATATAGATTATGACTGATGCAAAAAGATACATGTTAACGCCTGCTTGGTCTCAATAATATTGTCGGTAATAGATCGAGTCCAAATCTAACAAGTGCTACAGGGCTTCTTGAAAGTCTAGGAAAGTCTCACAAATATTTCAACATAATAATGTTATAATAGTTTTTATAAGTTTTATTTTAGAATAATAGTTCATTGCGCATGACATAATACAAATTCATAATATAGCGAAATGTAATCCGTTTAGTCTTCTTTCAATTTTAATAATTCAAGTGGTTCAATCAAACCACGTCAGATGAGGGTACGTCCTCGGGCCCTTCCATTACGCCTCTCGGCTCGAACGCCCTCACCCCGTGGAGATATTAAATCCGCCCTTATCTCATATATATTTCATGCAATCGGGATAATGCAATCTCCAATTGATAAAACGGAGAGTGGGTGTTGAAAATTGCGCGGTTCTTGAGATGAGTTGGAGCCAGAAGACAACAACTTAACAGGAACGGAGAGGTCGTTGCAATCTTTGACACGCTCGCGATTTTCCGCCCCCTCCATCGATATTTCTGCGCAAATAGCGCTCCGCAGGAAAACGCTATTAAATATATAATGCGATGCTACTGAAGATGGCGAACTGACGAGACCACTCGTCTAGTTTGAAACAAAAAATCTTATACATGAGAGGAGTAGAGTTTTTTTTTACTTTATTTATTGTAGTCAACTATATGCTAGGTACAATTGCGGTTTGTTTGATTAGTTTCACTCGATTAAGACTCGAAGAAGTGATGGTACTTTTGACCTGTATTCGGCCTACAGAAAGTCTCTAGGCCGGTGACGTTTAATCCGACGCGGGGAGGATAATGGATGGGTAAAAGAGGAAAGGGACTGAACGAGTGGATTTGGATGTGGAGAGAGGCGGGAATGGAATTTAAGGAAGCGTGATTTTGCGACTTCGTCGACTGTTGGTATGTCGAGGTTATTATGTGAGTAGAGTAGTAAGACAAAATAGTTAAATACTTTGTTAGCTATGATAATTTTTACGTAAGCTAGATTAATTTTACGTTTGTTGCGGCGTAGAGCTGGTATACGTAAACCATTGGAACCATTCAAATTCACTGAGAAAAATAACCCGCTATTTTCTTCAATTAAAATTCTACTTTATTTAATTTATTAATACGATAGGGAAAAATGTATTGTTGTTACGATATTCACACGTTATATTGTTACGAAAATAAGGGCGGAAACTATTGGAAAAAATTAGTTCCCCCGATGCATCCTATTATCCTCCAAAGGGGGCGGGGGGTGCACCTCAAGACTGCAGGTTTAAAGGGAATTTAGAAGTTTTAATCGGGAAATCGAATCTCGGGATGGGAGCAATAACTGAGGGGCGTTGTAAAAGTGGGTTGTATTTTTCAACAATGGGATCCCCGACAGGAGAAAACTGGCAGCCCCCCAACCTCCATTCTGTCTCGACAAAAACATCCCGTCTCACCCATTCAGAGACTTCAGACTTATACACTGACGTCAACGACCTGTATTGTTTTTAGCGGCGCCAGAATTTGTTTTTTTTTCTCTAATGTTCCTCCGCTTTGCGCCTTATCGAAGTGGACTGTATTCCCATTACGCAATATATAAGTATATACACTCGCTCAAACACACAAAATTCGTATCAAAAGTAGTTTTTTTTTCTTGTCGGTAGCATGTCTAAAGATATTCTGGAATTTAGCGTAAGCAATTTTTATTAAATAAGTAAAATTTGGCTTTAAATTTAACATTGACGATTACAAAAACCTACGTGTTACTAAATAGAAATAATTGAAACTTGTTTGGAAGACGATATCTTCGCATCAAGGCCGCAAATATTTGTGGAGCGAGGCAAATATTAATTTGTATATTTATTTTGAAATCATTATATATAGTTTTTATTATCCGGTTTGTTGATTGTCAGAATTTTGGTGCTAAGTATTCTCCGGATCTATTGAAATCTCTAAGTTCTATTGAATAATGGCTGAATAAAAACCCCTAAATTACGTAGTTATGTATTGACCGAAATTCGCTATTATCTGTTATGAGTATGTCTCGTCGTTCTTATGAGCGTGACATTTTTTGGGGGTATTTCCCACTTACCGAAAGCTCCAGCCACATCGCCTGTCGTGCGAACTTCAGACCGAATTTTTTTTAAAAAATTGCGAGTGTTTTCTCGGAAAGTTTCAGAAAACGGATCGATCATTCGTTTTCGGGGCCGGGACGGAAAATAATTTACTCAGAGGCGCCGACACTGTTGGAATAACACACCGGGTCCGAGTGGAACTTCCTTCGGTCCAAGACCGTGATAGTTTCACCTGTTATTTATTGTTGTTTTCCTCTCAACTAACTTCCTGTTCCCTACATTTGTGCGGTTAAAAAAATAATCGTACCATTATAAACATTAAGTACATGAAAACACATATTATCAATTTACGGTTACTCTTCTTATGCCTAGGGTTAATTAAATTTGGCGGTACTAGATCTTGACTTTATACAGAGAGATATACTTCAATAGACCGTATTTATGGAGCCTATAGCTCATATTTATTTTCAAATGTTAGAAAACATTACTTATTTCTTTGTTGGTTTGAAAATTAATTTTTCGCAAATTTACTATTGTTAAGTGACTTTCGTGACATATGATACAATGTTTCATTTTATATTCTTACTAATAATAAATACATTCCTTTAGGTAATTTTATATTCCTTTTTCTAGAACTTTTTTTAAGTATATGTTTTAATCTAACAATTTTGATTTGTAAATATCTACGTTGTGTAACTTTCACGAGATTTTCTTATTGGTGATTGCCCAATTGTTTTCTTGAAGTTCGAAATTTCTGACGTAATTTGTATGTTGATTATTAAAATACTATAATTATTGGTGTTTGGCTGGAGAATATCCGCAAGGTGAAAAAAAAACGGGGTCCTCGAGGTCATTGAAATTAAGAATAAATTAAGTTCTCAAGCGGTTCAATTAAAGTCGGTTTTAATTTTGGCCTTTAAATGAAAAGAAAAAAAGGCCGTAATTAAGGGCCGTGTGATGTCAGTTTTTGCCGCGATTTCTAGATAAGGGCACAAAGGAAGCTCGGTATTATGAATCGGGAAGGTTTCTTAATCCTCGGATCTTTGTTCGTCCGTTGAACCTTACGGTGGTATGTTCCAAATTGTAATTAATTAAAAAACCTTGGGATTTTCTTCATTCGGTGGTCTACCTTCGCTGTTGAATGAGGTTTTCAGTCTCAATAAATTCATTACCGTTTATGTGATAGCGACAGTTGCCGCAATGGGGGGTTGATCGATCACTAATGATCGATTATTAAAAATCGGGTCGAAAGGGCGAAACAAAACAGCGAAATTAACGTTGTGGAAATGCAAAACAGTTCTCCATTGTTGGAACAATGGCTCTCTGTTGCCCGATGCTAATTTTTCGATTGCGTGGGACTGAAACCCTAACAATTTGGCATAATCGTTTATGGCGCAAAAGGTCCAATAATATTGACCCGTTCACAAATTTGTATTATAATTAGCAGTGTCTCGTGAAAATCATGCATATAATTTTTCCATCCAAAGAAATGTATATATTCAACCTAGGTATTTAGTATCGTTGCTATATGTGCTCCGTATGTTACCAACTCATAGCTAAGAGGTTATTGTTCTCTATAATTAGTCGTACTAGTAAGATTATATAGGACTAAATATTTAAGAACGGAAATAGATGTTTTCCCCAGTCTTTAATTCGTACAATACCTCTTTGGGAGAAACGGGGCATTTGGCCAGAAGACAATTACCTTTTATCTTTTTTGGGGTGACAAAGCACCAACCTGTAGAAGTTAATTACTGGTTGCATTAGGACTTTAACGTATTGGGGGGGGGCTTAATCCGGTGGCCAAAGGGCGGCGTAATTGTGACTCGAAGAATGGGACAAATCTCTCGAGATCCCGGATGGATTCGGTTTATCTCCGTTACAATGGAGCTAATCCAGGTTATGCTTTTTCTTTCCATTTCTCTTTTCATATATATATATATATATATATATATATATATATATATATATATATGAAATCCAATGACATTAAAAATTAAATAAGGTTTCGTTGAGAGTGGGTTCGGCTTGAGTGTGGAACGTTATTACGGTCAAGCTGAAATAAGAAAGAGTTTTTATTGCCGTGTTTTTATCGCCAGAGCATTTGCTCATATTCATCTCTTTAGGTATGCACTCTACGGTGGAATGTTTAATATTATTCGGTCGAATTCAGTTTTTGGTTTTCATGATGTCCGCTCCGAGGATTATTGTCTGTCGACCGTTCAGTTACATTGAATAATTTCACAATCTCCGACAATCCAGTCTTCTTATAACCATAGTCCTGGAACTATCCAGATTGGTTTTTGGAAAATAAAATAATTGGTTAAAATTATTAAAAACAGGTCCAAATATCGCGTTTCAAACACGCTGTATTGTTCCGCATCCACACTAAAATGTACAGCGTTTCTGTGGGGAATATTCACCGTTGGGAACGTGATCCTCCACGATTTGCAAGCGGGCGCCGTAAGTTTATGCTACGCTCATGCTCTTTCGTATCTCTCCTGTGTCCTCGCGCGAAAGCCCCAAGAAAACATCCCCTTCGCCGGCGTTGGAATTATTCATGTTCGGTAGGAGAGTCGAATTCGTGAGGCCCGCGCCCCAGTTTCTAATAACGCGTGCGTTTCATCCTTCGGAAAAATCTCGGAAACGGATACAGACGTTTATTTATTTATTTTTCGTGTTACTAGTCCTTCTCGAAAATATTGGGATCTTCATGGACCAAATTACAACGAAGCCGGTCTAGAAAAATAGTTATCATTCGTATTACCTATTACGGACTGTGTTCATTCGTTGTTCGACGTTTAAAATATCCAATTTTAGTAAAGTACCGTGGCTAGGTTTTTTGACCACTGATGCAACGCCGGTTTGAAATTAAATCATCGTTTTTCCGTATACGAAATAAACGAGCGAATTAATTACCTTTTTTTTATCCTTCGGTGTTGTGTTTCGCAAAGGGCGACTAAAACAAGCGGGTGTGCTCTGGGCCCGGAACGGTGCGGACCTTATTAACATATTCAATTAACTGTCCGACGAATCCCAATCGAAACCAATTAGAAACGGTCGCAGGAATAAGTCGGCACAAAGTCCTATCCAGCCTTCCTTTTTCTCTGGCTCCTTTTTCTAAGCAGTCGTGTCATCGGTGGGGCTCATACGCGAAGGGAAATTTTGAAGTCTTATAAAAGGGTCTTTAAAAGTTTTATATGCTCAGATAATGGGGCTGATAGTGGCTTCGAGCGTATAAATATTACCCGAAATAAAAATTTATAGGAATACTAAACCTTTGAAACTTTGGGATTTGAAAAACTTTTATCCGTCGCTTTAGTGCAACATATTATTCATTTGGGATGTTGGTGGCTGTTTCCATTCCTGACAGTAGCGATACGTTATAAAAATAAAAGATGTATTAATAATATTGCGATAAATTATGTAATCGAGATAATATTAATTATAGGAAAACCTACAGCCATCGCCGTTGCGTGTATTACCTTTGCCGGGTTATTTATCCCGGCTGAAATTTGGCAGCTTTATTGCTGTTAGTGGGTGAAAACAGTGCTTTGTGTAAACTGAACGGAACGATTAGGAAAATGAGCACCCGCCGTTGTAAAGCTACACGATTCTGAAAGCAAACAGTTTCGGCAAAATTTAGAGCTAAATTGAAAATTGAAACAGAAAAGTGTACGATCAAAAGCATGCGTGCCGCAACATAATGAAATATGTTAACTTTTAATCGTTAATATGGATTAAATTCTGATTTAATTTTGCATTTACAAAAAAAATAGATTCGGTAAGATCTTTCGCATCTTCTAAAAAGTATGATTGGAAATTGTGAAGCAAAAATAATCTGTACTTGTTTGTCTCCGACGCCATGAACATTTTGACTCGAAATATTTTAGGCGTTAGTCCTTTTCGTCCTTTTCTGAAAGGAATGCCCGGAACGGAAGAAATAAATGCTGGGGCTACAGTCGTGGGGGGACACTCTCGGTTCCCGTTTCCAAGCTCGGTCTATGTAAATTGGGGACCCTCCCACTCCGAATCAAGAATGCTGGTCTGAAGAATGGACTGCCCTTTTCCCTTTAATGTCTTTTACCCCGTTGAAGTCAGTTTGAATATTATTCATTGCCTCAATTCAAATTGTAACCGCCGTTCTCGTCTTACAGTTACAGTAATATGTAAATCAGCATAACTATTCCATACCTGTTTCTGTTTTGAATGTATTCAGTTCGCAATGTTTTTTGGATGAATATCACATAAACATTGTTCAGGATAGATGTAATCTATCAGTGCATAAATTTCACTGCATATATATGTATAGTACTTTTCTATAGTCTATAGTATATAGTATATGTAGCCCTTAACATAATTACGAAATAGTCTCATACGGTGTATGTGTTCAGTATGTGTCTATAAGCAGTTTATACAATTTTCCTTATCCTACTGCAGGAGGGTTACTATTTGGAACCTTAAAGGAGTGTTTTCCTCCTTTTTTTAAATCGTTCGTGTTTTACACTTTTATCCCGTATACGACTAATTTCCAAGTGTCGGATGTTGTTTCCAACTAGATGGCTGACGGGAGATACACGAAAATATTATGTCAGTTGTGATGAAATTAAAGTGGTCAGAATTGATTAGTAGTCAAGAACCAGTTATAACGAAGTCGCGACGAACGGGCGAGTATTCGGGTCGGCGTCCATTGCTAGTGTCAGTTATGATTTTCATTAAATGCCTCTCCGAAGGACTTTACAAGTTAAGCCTAAGCCCCCACCCGGGTTGCACCCTAAGTGACAGTTTTCCGACAGGAATTTTTGTTATAAAAAAATATTATGAGATTTTCTCGTTTTTTTCACATTAATATCAACATATTTATTTTCCTTAAGGAGGACACTGTTTTCCTGGAAATATAGCTCTCGCATATTGAAGAAGTGGGCAACACAATGAGAGCAGGACGCTCCGAATCAGTATCAATATTAAATCCCACTAAACTCTCAGGATAGATTTTATCTCTGTATATGGTCACGTTTAGAAAGTGCAGAATTATGCCATGTGTGGGAATGCACACCTACGACGCGGAAAATTATAAATCTCATTAAAAAAACTCGACGACCCAAATTCAGAAAGTTCATGCAACAGCATTATCGTCCTTGTGATATTATTTACCCTCGCACTTTTTTTGGTCCGGTCGTCGCCAATTGTAAGCTGTAAATTTCCTGCGTAATAAAATTTTCCGCACGCAAAGTTTGTAAGTTCTTCAGTTAGGAATAATTGTCATATTAGGTGTGAAAAAAATATTTTATCACATCTACTAGAGGTCTACTCTTGACAACTTTATTAATGGCTGGCGTTCGAACAAAATCTCGGAATTCTATAAAAATTCAATCAACTACCGAATAAAATTCCTAAAATCTACTGTCGAGAGGATTGTCGCGCGGTCGCCCTCTTGAACGTTCGGAGAGATTTCAATTCGTTTCATTTGCATAACCTCAATTCATTCCGAAAATTTAATTTAGAAACGCTTCGAGCCGTAATGCCTTTTGAAATCGAAATCTGGAAGTGGAAATTAATCGGGATGCATTTCCAGTCGGAGGAGGATAGGTGAAAATTAGCTCCGGCACTTTAATAATTGGTCCGCTCTAGAGAATTTCACAGAGTGCAGTTCACAGGAACCGTTAGAAAAACAAATTGCTTCAAATAAGGTAATCCGAACACAACGAAATTCATTACTGGTAACATCCGTATTTCTCATTTTCATAAATAATGGTCGGGCAGTTGTCACAGTAACATCCACTGGCAGATCATTCAAGTGAGATATCGAAGGGAAACTTACTTGTTGAACTTTACCAATCCCGAAACATTATTACATCAATTTCTCCAAGTAATAACGTGATCCTCAGTATAATATGCATATGAACGGTTCAGACCTTGAGAGCGGGAGTCTCAAACATAAAAACCAAAATATGGAGTCAAACAAAAAATCATAGTAATTTCCGCGACCAGAACTTAAATTGTCACCAACTTGGAGACACTTAAAGGACATCCAACCGATGTTCTTCCAAGAGCATTCCGCCATCAATGCAACTATAATTTATTTTTTAGTTCATTCCCTTTTCCGGGAATAGTCCTCGAAAGTTTTCCTCTCGACACAGCCCAGCGGCTGGTTCTTTAACATTGCAGTCCGAAATAATTTGCTCCTATCCATCCCGTGCGCCCCCAATAAAACTGCACAAGGGCGCGATATTATTCGAGCAGGAGGCTGGGCCCAATATGCCCGGCCGGTAGCCTGTTGCGTTCATTTGGCGGCATGCCTCGGGTTAAAATCGCCGGCTACGGGGTGTTGATTAATGACCGTTGGAAGGTTGTGGGGGGGTTGATCCGCAACCGGGGGAGGGGCTCACCTCGAGGAATTCGATACAATCTGGTCGGGGGGTTGTTGGTGGCGGGAAGGGCAGGGGGTTGTTTGCACAGTTTAATTGACTAACTCTCTCTGGCCCCCGCCGCTTTAAAATGGGCTATCGGATTTTCATCGCTCATCCTACGCTGCTCCCCTCAACGAGGCTTATGAAAAAGAACGAATTCCTCGGAACCGAATTTTAATCTCCATTCGTTCGGTGGTAAATAACGATTAGTTGAAGCGTTTCAACTGTAAAATTATTTATACATCGCGTGGGTTTATTTTTTTACATCTCTTTTTTACCTGAATTGTAAAATCCTTTTTTTCACCTTTTATTTTTGTACCATCAACTACAATGCAGTTATGGGTACAAATGTTGAATGTCTATTTCTCCCATGATGTCTCGATAAAAGAGACAACCCAACGATGGCACTTTTGACACGTGAACAATTTACGGCTTCGGGCTAAGGAGATCTCTAGACCAGTGGCGTTTAAGCCGTCGGGGGGATAATTGATGGGTAAGAGAGGAAAAGGCTGAACGAGTGGATTAGGATGAGGAGAAACGCGAAACTTCAGGATCTGGGATTTTGCGACTTCGTCTACTGTTGGTATGTTGAGGTCATTGTGGATTGTTCGGATATAAACATACCAGGGAGCATTAAGGATGGTACGAAGGACTTTTGACTGGGATCTCTGCATGCGGGCGATGTTGAATTTCTTGGCCGGAACCCCATAGTTCTATTCCGTAAGTCCATGTCGGTTTTAATATGGCTGTATATATTGTCAGTTTGTTGGCTATTGCAAGTTTTGATGTCCTTTTCGAAAGAGGTCTCAACCGTCCAAATTTACGACTTAGTTCTGTTCCTTTCAGTCGCGTCTGGGGGTTCCACGTGAAAATCTGAACCTAGGTTTACTTTATTAAACATTCAGTTTAATGACAATATTTTGATACATTTCCGTATACTCTGCACATCCACTTATTTTTTCCACGTCTTCCATGATTGTGAATAGTATCGTGATCTTGGAAAATGTAATAGACGTGCAGAATTGTGAACATTTCGTACTGATTGAAGTAGTTCACTCTCCGATATTTGACCGCTGTATGGGGTATGGATTTGAAAACCCTTTCATCCAAATAGTAAATCGAAATGGATCTGGGTTGAAATAGCCGCCATTTCTCATAATGTTCTTCACTCTCTTTTCATGTTATTAAGTCTTCCTTCTGATTCCTCTTTGTATTATCTGCTTTCTGTCTTGATTAAAAATATTTCAGTAAAATAAATCTATAATATAACTTCATAAAACATTCAAAGTTATTAATTGTATTAAATAGAAATTGCCTACGAATATTTCGTCTTTTGGCTGTGTCCTTACGTCACGACAATATTTCCTTAAATTATAGACAGGACCATATGATAAATAATGAGATGATAAGTACGCAAAATTCGTATTACCGGGAAAACGTGCTTAGTCTTACGGTTGTATGCTTAATTTGTTCTTCGTGTTTATCTCTTTGTTAGCCGATTGCCATACTTAATGAAAACAAAGCCCCATCCACCGCTCGGCTCTCTGTAAAGAGGATTAACTTCAACACACCGAGCGCAATTACTGATGATAAGCTGGAAGCGATCTCGACTTAAACTGGTCGCCCTTTCAATTTAATCACTAACAGTGAATTTCCGTTTTGTAGGATTCGCGGAATCCTATTTATCTATCGCTTATTTACTTACGAATGAAATATTCAAGTAATATGACTTAAACACTGCCGGTTTAATAATTGCCAGTGGAGAATGTGCAAAATTGGTATACATTTAAAGATCTTAAATTATTAACGAACGACCCACATACTTTTGCGGCCATTTCGAATAGTGTAATGTACGTTCATAATTCAAATGTAAACATTAGCCCATTCATTCACACTTTCAGAATGTGCTTTCCTAGAGTTTAACACAGGCGTGGCAATTGACAATCGGTCATTAACCCTTTGGTCTATAACCACGAGTCTGGAAGACTACCTCTACGTGGTAAAGAATTTGTGCCATAAGCGAGTCCGACTCGTGGTGACGAATTCGTGCATAAGATGCTGCGTATTATTATTAGAACAAGCGATTGTAGTTATTCCACACCGAATATTTTTCCTTTGATTGTAACATCAGTATTTTGTTTTTTCATTTGTTTCTGACGAAACTGGATGATCTGTAACTTTAGTCGCACGGCTTGAGACCGACTTTCTTGTTTAATATAGCTCGCGCAATTGGCAGATATCGTGTAGGATGTAAGGGGTTAAGCAGAAGACAAATAAACGGTCCCATCTAAACCATTTTGATAAAGCGTTTTGTATTGTTGACGAAACGTCGAATAAACTCAAGATCCGAATCTAGGATAACTCCATAAGTTAAACTGGCTTTCCGGTTGGGGAATTATCCCCCATCCTCCCAACTTACAAACAATACAAAAGCCTAAGTTTACAATACTATAAGCGGGTTAAACTGAGGCTGTTACCCCCCTAATACCAGATACTGGGCCTAATTCAGTCAGAGCAGGTCAAGATAAGGAGTCCAATTTGCATTAAAGATTAATTCCGCGGCTTCGTCATAAATTACGGGCCACCTGGACCCCCAATCCGATTCCTCTCTATTCAGAGACGGGGGTTATAAATAACAGACGCCCAAGTCACTTCCGCTTCGGGCCAAGATCGTACCAGATTATATCTTAGGGCAATTCGTGGCGGGGTTTTCATCCCTAGTCCTACCAAACCGAACCAAGTAGACATCTTGGGCTCATTCTTGGCGTTATATACTCCTGGCAAATCGTCGCTAGGGATACTTGTTCTGATTTCCGAGCGAAGTAATCGAGCAAAGCTTTATTTTATTTACGCGATCATGTTGTCTACTGGCGGTGCGAGAAACCTCGCAGTGGGGGTACCTTATTCTTCGGGAAAAAACTCCATGCGTCGAATGCAGATGTTCCATTAGACGACAGTTGGACTGCCAAAGGTCCCGGAACAAAGCCGTGTACTCCGGCTCTCTAATCCACATTAGCGTCTCCAATTATCAAACAGTTATTCGTCCGTGTGCCTGTGGACGCGCGCTATGCGCGTTGAGTGGCCGCGCTTGTGTGTACAAACAGCTGTCAACGGGGCCGGCGTATGAAAGGACCGCCGACCAGCTATGTCCTATTAATCCCCCAACTGAAAGCCTGCTTTTCCTCTACCGCCGTCTGGTTAATTTAAGAGCAGTTTGATCAAAACCGTTCCCGTCACCTTTAAGGCCGGAACATGCCTGCTTGCATAATACACCAAAGGATTGTCCAGGTAGTAAATTAATTACAACCGCTTGTCTGAAAATTGGCTATGTGTTGCGACATATTTCGGTCCGTGGTTAATAAACTAGAAATAACGATTACCGAGTTACTATTCTGTCCCCCTACTCGCTTATTAGACCGGTTTTTGCTGCTCGCCGTCACCCGTATAATTTCGCTTGTAGATCACTGATATAACGACAGCTAATTATCTTATTTATGAGTAACTTACCGTCTAAAAGTGAAGTTGTAAGGACGCCAGTCCAAAATACTAGAAGCGAGATTCCGATTTATATTGGCAATAGTCTCTGAGGTGAGAGCGATGTAGCTTAGTGGTTAAAGCAACAGATTCTGAAGCTCCATGATATTTTCGTTCTTACACAATTGTTACTGACGGAGATTAGTATTTTATATTTAAATGCGACCTATATACCTGTCCAAATCGCCGTATTTGGCTTTATCAGTGACATAAAATATATAAAAATAACGACGAGTGTATACTCGAGGCTTTGACGGTCCGGGGCCGGTTGGGTTTTGTCGGTTGAAGCCCTCGAAATGAAGATTATGGCGTCTCATCTCGGGCATAAAATCGAAGCGTGAGGCGTGAAAAGCGATTAGCTCCCCCCTCCCCCTTCCGCTGATAAGTGGGCGGTTTGATTGAGGAAATTAAAAACTGGAAGGTCTTCACTGTATCTCATGTGCTCATTCAGACATGTTTCGTGCATTCGGCACAAGCGTAATTTTAGGAAACACGTAATTTATTTATATCATTGTGGTTTGGACAGTTTAATTTATGCAAATTATTTAAATAAAGCCACAGAAATTAAAATCAATTCCCAATCAAAAAAATCATAATAAAAAAATATTAAATTATTGTTTTGTTTGAACGTAATTTTTTAAATTATTTCGTTCATGTGTATCATATTGACTTAATTATTAATAATCACTTTATCGGCCACCGCACTGTTACTGTCGACCAAATGGCGGCCGATAGAAAGAAAACATACATATCGAACCCAAAATAGCAATAACAGAAACAAAAATAATAAAATCATTTATAATAGGTCATCTAACCGACCCGGTAGCAAACCAAGTATTCGGTCAATTCTTTCTCATAAATTACATACATTATCTTAAAATGATAATAATAATATGTAAGATAATTCTAACAGTGTGCATTGTAAATAAACAATTGTGGGACGAAAAATATACGCATATACGAATTGGCAAGATTGTAAACGAGGGGGTGGGGGCGTCATCGATTTCTGTGTTCCGGATCTAAATTATGGGGCCGTAAGACTGTAAATCAACAGTCTCCGATTTAGATGGGGGCGGTCTAATTAGGCTAATTAATACTTTATATCGGAGAGGAAGAGGGGCCAATTTTTAGCCGGCTGCCGGGCGGGCGGTGGGGGAACCCGAGACCCAGTATTAGAAGGGGCCCGGATATTATTAATTGCGAGTTAGACTCTTTTTTTTCGCGTTTGTTTAATATTTGACGCCGCGAATTTCTTCCGTCTTTTTTTTTATCTCGCGTGGCCGAGGTCTAATGAACAGCGGCGGGCTTAATGAAGCCAGCGGACGGTGGAGGAAAAATGCGCCCGGTGAAACTAAAACGTGAAGCCATTACCGCTGTCGCAGGTTGGGGCGTTCTCGGTAATTGAATAAATTATAAGCGCGTTCGGGGGAGAATCAACATTTTGAAATAGCTATGAATTTTAAAATTATATTAAAATAACCTCAATGTTGCCAGATTGTGATCCCCTGTTAACGTAGAAATTGCTATTGACTAGACCAACAAACTGGGGGAGGGGATGTTATATTTCCGTTATAGACAAATGGACCTCAGAAAGAATTTTTTTAGTTTTATAGACTCGATTTTTAGTTCATTCTCTTTTCTTTGTGGCATTTGTGAAAGTATTGCTCTGAACTAATTCCATCTTCTTCATCGTGGGCTCGTTCGTGAGCCATTGGTTTCTCCCCCCGCGAATCGTCGTTGTGGGAAACTTTTCCTCGTTTCCGACCGAAGCGGAGGCGTTCGCGTTGTCTACTGGCGGCGGCGGGAACCTCGGAGAAGGGAAACCTTAATCCACTTAGCTAGTGGATCCCGCAGAAAATACTCTTCTCGCGAATTGTCTGTGTAAACTTCTCCCGAAACAGCGTCTCGGGCTCAAAGAGCGTTCGGAGGCCCACTTCTGTCAAGCAGCAAAACTAACGAACTAGTTTTCGAGCATATGCGTCCAGGATTCTCATATAACTCCTCAAATAGTAGTAATATTTAGTCGCTGGCTGACGAATAAAACATTCGTGAACAAGTTTATTCTCAGTCGTCCCCTTTACGACGCGTCTTGCGCAACGGATTGTTACCTGATCATCAGGCAACAACAGTTATACCATAGTTGGGACGCCGTTTGGCAAAGGCGAGAGGACTGGGCCGGTGTTTATACAAAGAGGTTTATACATTATACATGGAGGAAATCGAAGCCGCTGGGATTGGTGCATTTACACTTCAGAGGTTGGATGCAACCCGTGTTACCAATTTGCCGGCCTCAGCAAGGGACCCTCGCTCTGTAGCATTTCCCCCTAATCACAGGAACTTACCCTGCCGATTGTGGTCAGGTCATCGGACATTATTAATTTACCTCAATCATAAAATCCTTATAAATAACATATAGCATATTATATGGTCGACCTGGGATTTGTTAATTCCACGTCTGAAATTAGTACTGCACCGAATATGGACAATTCTTTCGCAATCTGAATATCTCATATAGCTGTATGAATTTATCTTATAAAATTGTTTAAATGAGATTACGTAGCCGAACCATTACGACCATCAATAATCAAATTTCATTAATATTTTTTTTACTTTTCCATTTTAAAGGATTTTTGTTTAAGTGTACTAAATTATTTATTCTCTGTAACAAAGTAATCAATGAAGAAATGTTCTACGACGTTGGAATTAAACTTACTGTACAAGGAAGAGTAAAATGACGACTTCTGGATACATTTTTTTGTCGGGAGTATAATTAGGGGCGAAATCAGTTTCTCTTCTATAAGTTCTTTTAAGAATATTTTGCTAGTTGCTCTATCCCACTTTATTTACCATTTATACGACCTCGCAAATTAGCCTTCGTTTTAATTACAAAACCATTTGCCGCGAACGCAGATAATGAGTCGCGTTTCCAGGTATATTGTGGGCTTGAGCGCGGTTGGAAATGTCATCTTAAATAAAGCGCGGCCCCAGGAATTGCCGACCGCTTTTACATTAACTCGCGTCAAAACGGAGTTACCTCTCTGAAACGTATTTATTGCAAACGGATATTCCGTAATGCGCAAATTGGAGCACAGTCGCTCCTCGTTGTTTTATTACGTTCGGTTTGGCCGGAACGAGTCATATTTTAAATTTATTTTTTTTCCAGGACTCCCTTATAATGTCGGCGGCCACAAAAAACTCGCGACTGTTCCGTCTCCGCCTAATCCTCCCCTTCGCTCCAGGCCACGTCCTCCGGGATATAAAAGTACGAGCTAATTATACTTTTCGAATCGTGGTTGCTGGGGGGGGGGCGGTGTCGGAGACTACCGTGCAGTTTCTTTTTTTATTCGCGTCCAAAAAACTTCCCTACTTCAAACCTGGATTAATTTGAGGAACAAGAAACGGGATGACGGGGGGGGAGACGTGGGTATTAAAAACGTGACGTCTGTTCCAGTAAGAACTGTTATAATCAAATGTATACTCTGTCGCGGTTTTCCCTATTCTATTTTTATATTCATACCTTCCGTCTTATATTTGACAACCCAATACCCGACTCGAAAGAATCGACTTAAACCGAAAATTTGGACTTTTACTAGAGATCTTCTTAGCCCTTAGACCATAATTGTTCTTGTGTGAAAAGTGCCATCTTTGGGTGGTTTCTTTTATCACAACATACACGTGAAAAAAATACCACAGCACTTCGACTTAAAACATTCAATGATAATTGTACAAAATAAAAAAAAGTTAAAAAAAATGTATTTGACAATTTAATGTACCAGATGTATTCATTATTTCCTTTTTCATTTTATCGACTAACTCGATATTATGGGCATTTAATGAAATTAATGAATATGCTTCCAATCACACTCTTCACCGCGGCCTCAACATAAAATCCAGGTTTCCCGAATTTCCTTTCATCGCGAAGTGCATTCAAGTGTGTCGAAATTTTCTTCGTGGGTAGAAATGAAATTTGCATAAATTAAAAAAAATGAAAGTAAATATTTAATCTCCCAATAGTTTAAGCAGACATGAATTGTATGAACCGGTAGGCCAGGCAACTGACGGTGCGAATTTAATTTTACAAGGTGTTTTCAGCGAAGAAAGGACGCGGATTAGTTATCGGTGCTCTTACTCCAAGATGAATTTGTACTCCGCCCGTAGTATGCTTTCCTGGATGGACCGTAATGCTGGTCGAAGTAATGACCGGGGAGGGGAAAATGGATCTTCGCTCGGGTGGGATAAAAATCGCTTCAGTTATCCGCCCTTCGGTAAATAACCGCGGCGAGAGGGAGAGAGAAAAAATGGCGCCAGGATTTACCTCGACTGATTAAGAGGGTCGCATTGTTAGAACTTAAGGCATTGTTAGAAAACGTTGCGAACGTCGTTGTAGCATTTACTTTAACGATTAGGGCAATTTTCAGACAATGCATTACAACAGTTACTCCAACTGATTGTCGATCAGTTTTAAGGTCAGAAGTTCAAGGGTGGTCCGGCACCCTGTGTTATGGCTGCAGTTGTGAGTTGTTATAAAAAAATGAAAATACTAAACTGAATTAATCCTCCCAGTGTTGAATATTACTTAATTGTAGTTTTAGAATACCAGTTTTGTGGTTTGCGAGGGGTTGGAATACCGTAGATTTCGTGTGTTTCTCTCTCCTCTCGCTGGTTTGGCTTTTGCAAAAAAATATCCAAAGTGTCAAAGTGACTAACACCGCTACTGAAAATGGCGAGCAGCCGAAATCGGTCTAGCAAAAGACCAAACCAGCGAGAGGAAACAGAAACACTCAAAAACTACGGTATTACTTAATTTTAATTGCTGTTTAAATTTAATTCAAGGTTTAATATAATATATAATCGTTTGTTGTTACTGTGATTCTTTGTTGTCGGGTACTTACCCGTATTTTTGGGCGCTTATTCGCTACATAAGAAATAAATAGTTTAGATTGAAATCTAGATTGACTTCTTACTTCCTCAGCGATTTTATTGGCCACAAATCAGTGTGGATTAGTCCTCATACCGCGACTGTGCTCGAAAGGCCGTGCAGTAATACGACAATATCCGAATTGATTTCGTGTAACTCAGTTCGGGGCAAGTTCTCAGAGAGGGCAAGATGTTCGCGTAAAAACTTAATTCAATACCTGGTTCTTATCGTTAGGTCGCCTTCCCGAACGCGCGTCTGACTTAGGCGGGCTCCGGGTGCGCACTCGGCGGTAAATTATTTCAGGAAATAGACCGTTATGACTGAGACTTAATTCCGTCCCGCGTATAGAAATGGACCGTATTAAAAAGGCTGTTTTGGCGGCGCGGGCCCGGTTCGTCGCGCGCAATTTCACGCCGTTTAGCCCCAAGATTAGCTGCCCGGAGTCGGCCAATTACTCGGCGCCCGTTATGCCATTACTGGCAACCGGCGAGCGAATCTCAGTAGGCCCGGCAACCACTGTGCTTATTCGAATGAATAGCGGCCGACAATATCCAGCCCGATTACCGTGCTTAAACCCCCCCAAGAGATTCCAATATATACCGAGAAGAGGTACAAGCGTATGACCCCTCGAGCCCGCGAATAGATACATTTTTTGGCCCCGGTAAGAATTCAGCGAGGTAGAAGGACATCGTTCTGTCGATAGTCATGGACATTCCTATAACCACCGAGACGAAGAGGACTGACAAGCATACTTTCCTGTAGTACAACTAATCCAGGTATCCGATATCTGGTACCGTCACTTACTTCTTTTGTAGGACCATCCCTCACTTTATACACCTACTAGTTTTAAGAGCAGCCGAACCTTTGTACGGTATGATAATTTCTACTTCTACAAATTATTATATAGATTTTCATATGCATAAAATGATTATGTAGCTCAGATAACGTAGAAACCGCACTTAATAGAAAATCTTAATTCCAATTCAGATTAATTAATTGTGGCCCTCCCCAGCTCTTCCGTTTACGCCTCCTACATAAAAGCTATTTTTTTCACTAGGCATTATATTACAATAATCGCGGATATAACATGAAGTTGAATGTAATATAGATATTGACGGAGACTACAGTGATATAGGGGCCGTTGTGTGTCTCCCATATACGCGAAAGTGGTTCTGAGGTCTACACCGCTCGGTTTGAATAATGCCGAGGCTGATTTATCAAGGTACTTCCTTGGTCCGTACCCTATAATGTGACTCGCACTTCTGAACTAACACAGACGGAGGGGGTGGGACCGAACTGATTTCTATAGTACGTGGTCTGTACAGCCTACCATATTTCCTAATCAACAGTTTGCATGTTCTCCCACTGTTATTTCCGTAACAGATGTTATGGATTCCCTGCATTTATGCCAAAATAAACAGTATAACATCAATAACAAAATAAGTATATATATATATATATATATATATATATATATATATATATATAATATGTATTATATATTTCCTTTGACGAATAATTTTACTGTAATTAAATATTTATTTTGTTTGTCAACATTATCGTTTATCTTATGGCTATGTTTATTTATAATAAATAATGTAATATACCATAAGTGTATCATAAGTACAACAAAATTACGTGTGATTTTTCGGAAATCTATTTTCTGATAAAGAAATGAACGGGATAGAGTTGACCGGGATAATTAATGTTTTCAAGGGAATACGGCGCTCGATCTATACTAGCCCGTGTACTCTTCGCACGTTGCGGGTTAGTATTGTAGGCGCCGTATCTGTCTAGTGCCAATAAACAATGGGGCGTTGAGGGTTAACATCACGAGTGCCGTCGCCCTTTCGTTATCGAGCGCCCACCCCCACTGGGGAATATCTCGAGAGTGGCCCCTAACGTTATGCAACGCGCCAATAGTATTGCTCAATTGAATAACGCGACTTTATTGCTGAATGCATTGTTTAGACTATTTACGCATGCTATTTTGCATTCGTTACTATCACATTTTTGTACACTGACAAATAAATGGTCGATGTCGCCCTACCACTGTACCAATTTTGGAGTTCGAAGAATATGTTTCTATAATAGGAAACCCTATTTTAGAAACTGTTTTAGAAGCGTCTGAATTGAAGATTCCCCAAATGGTTTTATTAATCATTTGTAGGCATATAAATATCCATCAAACTATTTTTGACAATAGTATAATCGAGTCAGACGTTTATGAGTTTTAAAAATTAAAATAAATGAATAAATAGTAGAAAGGAAAGCGGCGTCAGGGATCGAGCTTTCCATAAATAGGGTTTAATGGATGGGAGAATTGAGCGGGAAAATGAAATAGAATCTTTCGCTATTAATTAAAAATGGGATAGACTCTTTAACAGGGGGTTAATAGGAGGTTAATTTCGAGGCGATGAAAATCACGTGGTCCCGGTTATAAATAGGGACGAGGAAGGAAGTCGACACGGAAAGGCTGAAAGGAACAGGGGAATGACGGTGGGGCGGTTGGCGGGAGGAGGGAGGATAAGTTGTACTTATTCCAAGTTGGCTTCTCGAGTCGCGCTTAACAAGTGGCGCTAAGCCGCTTTTGTTAGACACTCAGACGGCCTTTTCCCTCCCCTCGCTCCCACTCTCTCGCTCTCTTCGCGGACCGCTTTGTATCTTCCGTACCGCCAGTCAAACCGGAGATAACAGTCTATCTCGGGCGTTTTATGCAAATCGCCTTTTAAATTTGCATACCTGCAGGCTTTGCTAGCCGTTTCGTCCCGTCATGATTCGGTTATATTAAGTTAGTCTTAACAAATCACATCATTATTTGGCTGGATCGGTTTCGGATAACTCCTGTTCCTGGACGGAATCGTTTATAACTCCTGTGAAAATAAACAAGAATAAAATGTCTTTGAAATATATTTGAAATTGAATGTTTATTAACATTTTGCCTTCCGGCTTTAAAATTGGCCGGAAAAGCTTCTTGATTCTCTCGACTGACGCAATATCGTGGGTTGAGCTCTCAGATTATGTTTTATCATTCCATTGGCCGAAACTTCTTGAACACTCTATCTGACAACCGTATTTCCGTCGGAGCGAGAACCTAAAGAAGGGGAGGGATGTTGGCTCGGGGGCGGAATCGGAGCTGACAAATACCAGTCGGAGGAGTGGGCTTGATCGCTTAAGTCGGCGTCGAGAAGAAAACCCTGTTTTCTCTCCGGCCGGCGGGCAAAAAGCAACGGGAAAATCATTTCCTGGCTCCGTTCGGACGTCTATCCGGCTTATTACATTACTGGCTTTCCTATCGGTCGACGTAGGACCCGCCTTTAGAAGCGGGGGGCATGGGGCCGCCTGACGTTAACGCGGTTTGACCACTTCCTCGATTTCGAGCCGGAAGGATTTTACTGAATGGACCGCTGTTTTGGCTCCCAATGCGATTTGTCCGCCTCGACCTGTAATCTGTTCAGAGCTCGCTCGAATCCGGTAAAGAAAGAGACACTGAAAACGGTAATATAAATTAAAGGAAGGCGTATGCGGAGCTATTGGTTGCTATCAATGTCTGCGTCCTAACACTGTTCCCAGGTACATATTAAGTCTCAGTTTTAGTGTTCCCGATTAAATAATTAACTTTCGTACATATTCCCTTATCCTACCCCCCTCCCTTATCCTACATTATTATATACCAGGTATATAATGGAATAAAAATATTTTAATTTTTTTAAACTGGCATTAATTAGTTCCTAGTCTTGTCGACTCATCTTGAATGATAATCGTTTAGTTTATTACAGTGATATCTCACTTGCGATTCGACGTTGGAGTCAGCTGTTAGCACATGCCCAGTAATAAACTTTCTAGGCCTTACGAGGTATCACTTATTCGATGAATTTTTTAGGCATTTCATAAAGTCCTGTGACGCGGGTGCGAATCCCAGCGGTGGAGCGAATTTTTACTTAAATTTAAACTGTTTAAACGAGGAGCAATGTGTATTATCTGGCCGCTCTCGGGCGAGTTGTCCCCCGTCATTATTCGAATACTGGTCTGACGGACTGCTTTTTCTCGCAATTCCATTTTGGAAATACCCCAGTCGCGCTGCTGGAAGCTTAAACGCGGATCTATTTCGGCCGTAGATTATACAACGGGCCGATGATGTTTCCGGTTATAACCGCTATCGAATGCAAAGTTAAACCGGGGGTGTTGACGGTTTGTTGCTGAGGCGGGGTCCAGCCGAGCGTACGAGCCATAGATAACACCGCAGTCCCACTTCCCAAAGGATTTAAACTTGGTCCCCTCCTGTTTACGATGCGGACAGATGTCCCACATAACTTCCCCCGGCGGACATTCGGCTTTGGGGAGTCTTCAAACGACGCGTTCGCCGGTACAAAGCCGCGTCGCATTACCAATTAATAACGTTGCATGTATACGAATATGTTTCATAGCCTTCGGGCATTGTGGAAACACAAACGGAGATTCGGTTCCGTTTACCGCGACAAAGCGAACAACCGACAAAATGGGATCTTAAAATATATACATAGAACCTTTGGACAAACTGACGAACTTCTGTTGCACTATGCATTTAAAACATGAATATACCAGCATCTATAGAACGAAATGTGGCCCGGGGAACAGTGACATTTAAAAGCAGTAGTAGAATATTGCGAATGTGTAATCGATAAATTTGACTTGCCTGATTGAGTGGACAACGAAAATATTGATGAAACTTTTTCCCCTACCTTTACATAGTGTTACGGTGTCCACTGTGAGGCCCGAATTGAGTCGTGAAATAATTCATTAAACCAATTACGGTATTAAAATGCGATGATACTACTTGAGTTTGTTGGTTATATGGGGGAGTAATTGATTGCAAAGTTGGCGGTGGTAGTGGTCACGCGACGTAAAAAACCCGCGGTCCGATTCTGCAGTGATAAATTTTTTTTTGTAGAGCCCACGAAGTTGAGAGCGAAACTTTCCCCTTACTTAAAAGAAGACTCCGCGACGTGGACCGGTCTTTATATCGGACCTGAGTCGGATTTTGTGCGGACGGATCTGAAATTGAACCCCGGGTTAAAGGGACAACGCGGGAAGGGGGGGGGGGATGTTCCGCCGGACAACGACACTTCAATTATTAACGCGCTGATTAAACAACCCTTCTCCCGGTAAACATTCATTAGAGTAAAAGCAGACCAGGGCCGTGGGGCCCACGCGTAGGAGGAGGCCGGCCGCCCATCGGCTTCGTCCTATTAACTGTTCCAAATGACAAAACTGTTAGCTGGCGGCAAGGTGACGAATTCCGAGAAAATTTCACACGCCCGGGGTTCAATAATTTCCTCCGGAGCCGCCTTCCCTACGGACGTGTCGAAAATTGAAACCCGCTTTGCCCCATTACACTTTGTACGGTGGGCAATGTGCCGTAATCACACCCAAGGTTATGCAACTTGGAATATTTCATTTTGAAATTAATTAAGTGAAATACACTTCAGAAAGTGCAGAGATCTAAAGTATAGACAGTACTCTTTCTCAATAATTTCTCTGAATGTTTCACTGCGCACTGTGAACCGAAAATAACGGCCCGACAATATAACAAAGAATAACATATTATAAATGTACATTTAAAACAGTATAAATATACGAAAGATTTATTAATTCCTTAGAGCTGCCCAATTTTATACAAACTCTATGTATTATTTTAATTCATAGTAATTAGAAAGTTAACGCTGAATTTGGAAGCTTGTCGATAAGAAAATTTCAATTTTACTTCAATAGATATTAATCTTTTATTCCGAAATATGTTTCATTAAATCGAAAACCCAGAATTATTTCAGTTTCTAAACATAAATATAAGCTTACATGAAGCCTAGCAGCATTGGGAATAGACGTGGCCACCGATCGGCCTCGGTGAAGCCCAAATTGAATTAACTCAAACAAAACCTTCCTTAAATAATTCAAATTGAATTTATTCAATTCATTTCCGATTGACCACTGCCCAATCAATCTCGTCTTCGCGGTCCGATAAACCCGCAATACGCTTAATTTAGGCCCGTCGGTAGGAGCGGCTCCTGAGAATGTTTATATTTCAATCGATAATATATACCGACCGATATTCAATCAAAATAATTCGAATTCGGGCGCGTAAAATTAACGAGTGTTGAAATATTTTACGGGGGATTTTCTCGCAGCGAGATTAATTACGATTACTGAACTCTTTGTTCGAAATGAATTCCGTTAATTTGGAGCGCGCCCGTCGAGAGACAATTGTTTATTTTGCATTTCTGAACAAAACCAGCCGCCTTTCACAAAACATTTTTATGTTAAATCGGCCGTTTAGAAAATAATTTGTCCGAGTGAACAGCGCCCGAGGCGGTAACATTTTCTGACGAATCCAACGTTTGCTCAAAACCGAATAAATGTTGAACAAACAGTTTGCGCCAACCCCCTTTAATGTTGTCCCGTTCACGCCCCACTGCTCCTCGTACCTGTTACTAGATTAATCTGTACTCTGGACTAATGTGTTTAATGGGGCAATAACGCATTTACACACCCACACCGACGCATTTTTTAATTGGAACATTACAAAGGATAATTGAAAACTAAATTAGTACAGAAATTACTACGAATACAAAAATAAAATTAGGAGGCGGAGATCAAAGGATTATTGTCTCGTTATCGAACTGTTTCACAAATTATTTAGTGTATTATTTTTATTTCTGCTGTAAACTAACTTGCGATCTCGTTAATTGCACGGCAATATTTCTCAATTATAAAAACCTAGAAGGGATCAAGAATTCCAATTTGAAGTGTTCACCAATCATCCATTTTGCGCCCTACTCGTTATATTTATTGACTCGACAGTTTAGCAATTGTGATGTGGAATGGTTGTCGATTGAAACGGAACAGTATTGAGAGATAATCCGTTGTCCGCCAGTGAAATAATACAAACGAGCAATAATATATATTCGAATGAACTGTGGAGAGGCTTTCGTAAATTTACAATTGATATACAATTGAAATATTTATTTTGCAGTATGCGCAGGTATTATATAATTCAAACATACTGACACTACTTCGCTCTATGCGTGATATTGATATTGAGTTTCACTTAACGAGGTTGATGCCAACCAATGCAACGGGTTTAGGCACCTAACAATGTGGGGATGTGTTGAACTATGTTGGGGCGCTAATTCGGAATTTCCCTCCGATCGCTCCCCGTTCATTATATGCGGGAATTTTCTGTTACTACTTGCATTTTTGATGGAAATCAGGAACTTCAAAAATATGCGAAGTTGTCGACTGGACAAGGCGAGATCCTCCCGTTTATTCGGTTGCGAATTTGAAAAATTTTTGAAAATACAGGACACCGATAATACCGTCGTTGTATAATCAGTTTCCACTTGTCGCAAAAACTTACCCGGGCTCTGTAATTCGATCCATTCGCGGACCCGAATTTTAAACCGTTTAAAGAGATTTAAAGCCGTATCGTCCGAATTTACGAACCGACCGAATAGGAGTTGCCGATTGAGCTCGTTATATTTAATTTATTCCGTTAAGTCCCGGTCACAATGCGGATCGGTGTCGCGAGGCCTGTTTTGAGGCCTGACCGTGGAGTTTAAACACTGGTAATGAGCCCACCGGCCGGTGCTGTGTTGTCTGCGGCTCTGTCCTGGGGCACTAATCCGTTTTGGGTTAGCTAGCCTCGTTAGCCACTCCCCCGCGTACCGCCCAATTATAAAACCCTCCCGGGATCGGATCCGCTCCGATAATTGTCGGCCGGATTTTAAGAGAAGGCCGATGAATTAATTAAGAACTGGATAAAACCAGTATTTCTCAGTGGAAGAAACTGAGAACATTGTAAATATATCTTAGTTTAATGTTGTACCCTCGAGGTGTTGCCGCAGTCACTCCCACATTTGGTCCTACATTAGTACTAATTATTAAATCTCTTAATCTAATATGATACGTTAATTTTTATTTTAAATCCAAAAAATTGGGGAACGAAAAATCAGCAATTATAAACCTATATATGCGAATGAAAAAAAATTGATATTGATATTGGTTGTCTTGACAACGTTATATAGGATTAAGATTTATGCACCATCTCACGAAAAAAGCTATAATTATTTGGTAAAATCTCGATAAATCGAAATGTGACCTGAAAGTTACACTTGCCCATAGAGGGTTAAAAAAAGGGTGTAGCGGGTATGTAACACGAGTAAACAAGAGAGATACAGTAGTTTCCCCCCATGGCTACTTACTTTTGAGTAGGGTTTGGACCAAAGGGTTAGGATGATGTATTTTCTTTATGGCGAGGTCGCGGACGAACAGGACTTCAAGATCTGTATGTAGGGTAAGGTTGGAGACATTTCTTAGTATTTTTGACAGTACAGTCCGTTGAATTTTCTTGATTTGGCCAAAACCCACAGTTGAAGGTCGTATATCCAGATTGGTTTGAGTTAAGGTCTAGTTGGAGGATAAAGTGAGACTTGGGGGGAAAAAATGTAATGTTGTACAAATGTGTGAAACAACGACGTTCTCTTTTGTAAAATTGAACAAGGATAACTTGAATTCTATTGAGTAGATTGCAACGACGGCAACGTTATTTCTTTTTCTGTTTTATTGCGTTTATCCGAAAATCAGGATGTTTCACTATGACTTTACAGAATAAGATATATTGAAGAAAGCAACTTCGTTGGGGGTACGGGAGCTATTCTGTGGTCTATTTACTTAGCACTGGTCAGAGCCTCGTCGATCCCTGAGCCCGGGGGTTAGGCTAAACTAGGCTTTAGCCGCTCCTGGAATTCTAATGCCAGTCCCTTAGAGTGAGTCTGACGGGTCACACCCTTTCTCCTATAATTTATTCAACCCGAAGGGGATTATCCTTGAGAATTGGCATAAACTATTGTAAGCTGGTGAATGTTCTCTACGTCGTGTTGTTACTTGCTAGATCGACAAATGATCTACGATTGGCCGTTTGTGTTAAACATTAGATGCGAGAATAAAGTCCCCCGCCCCCTCATTGAGTTCTCATTGAACCTCTAATTTAAACGGAAATCGGATCATCCGCCTCTCGTCGGTCCCACCGCTCATCAATATTCGAACAGTTTCCCAGCTTTAAGTTTGATCGACCGAGAAAAAAAACTGATGAAAAATGGAAATTCTCTACGCGGTAGTTTTCTTCATTGGTCCCCGCTCGTATTGCTCACGGCCGCCCTTGGGAATTAAGGCCGAATGGCTTCTTCACCCCCCCAACCGAAAATTACCGGCGAAAGAACTTTTTTGTTCCGCTGAAAGAAGGATTTTTGTTCCGCCGAACATTGTCTGTTCTCATATTTAATTTATACCACGCTCCTGCGGCCACGATAAATTGGTAAGGAGTGAGAATGAAGAAGGGAAAGACGCGACAGAAATATATACGATAAGGGACGAAAAGGGATTAAATATATGTTTTTTCTATCTTGTATTAGACCGGTATTTTGAAAACTAAATTCCTGGTTGGTTCGATGAGTACGATAATGATACCGCCAGTATGAAACCTTTTCTCTCGTCTTACCGCTCGAAACCAAATATAAATCTCAACAAAAATTAAAACGTTGAATATACATTGTTATAATCGGAGAAGAACGGACTCCCACGCTATTTTCACTATTCCTTGAGTTGGTTTCGGGAGCAGTGGCCCTTAAAAGGGCCGTTCTCGAGCCGAAACCTAAAGCCCGCTCATGCGTGACGCTTTCTCCGGCCGGTCAACTTTCCCAATCGGCCAACTTGGAAAGTGGCCATTTCTCCGAGTAAACCACTCAGTACTTTGTCCCCGGCTCATCGAACGAGTAAACCTGGGGTGGGTCTTGAAACCTTAAATCTCGGTTGTCTTGTTTGATTTGAGGGGGACAGGCTTTTGGGCTGTTGGGACTTTCATTGTTTCTTGGTTTCTTCGGAACTGCTGTAATTTTGATTTGGACAGTTGGAAAGACTCGGCCACTCTTTCCAGCTATAAATGCTCAGATGTTCATAATATATGTTTTATTATAATCTACTAATATGACTGGAAATGTAGTATGGAATATTTAGAAAAACGGGTTTATTTTAAGTTTTTTTTTATTACATCTAAGATTTTCACGTGAAACCGATCATTGAATAATGGCGTTAACACATTGAAAGCAAATTGAGAAACACGTCTCACATAATATTTATCCTAAACGGTGTCAAAATAACAATTTGAAATTTTGATTCCTGTTGACAGGCTCGAGCTGACCCATAGCGTTTATACCCCGGTAACGATTCGTGTGGATTCCAATTTATAATTTATGAACTCTTTTATACTGTTTGTTGACAATAGCGAATTGTCGTATTCTATTTTGACGACCAACGCGGAAATGGTGGATTCAATTTGACAAAACAATAGCCGCTTCCCTCCAGCCCGCGCATTTATATGCGGATTAAATAATAAAACGCCATTCCGGATTGTTATTGTAAGGGGCGTTATTCATTATTAAGAGTTCGGGCGGAATATGTTTCGCCCGTTTAATGCAAATATTATTTGGTTCTGGTTAAATATTTAAAATACTAACTCAACTGTTCAGTAATATCAATTTATTTATTTTTAAAGCGGGCGTTCAAATTTTCATAAAACAACTCCCTTAGACTGTCCCTTTTCTCTTTCATAGAGCTGCATATATTTTATTTGGAGGACTGCGTATATTATTGTATAATAAATATTTTGATGTTATTACTAGACATAGCCGGAGTCTGAGAGGCCGGAACGAGAAAATAACATTATTATAGATATAATCCTAGATTATTTAAATTATCAGTTAAAATAATTTTGACAGGATTCGTATCTCACTGGGAATCGTGCCGAATTCACTTTCCGGTTTCTTTTAGACGTGCTCGGTATTAGAAAGTAGGTTCGTCCAACACTTTTAAAAATTTTACGCACCAATAACGCGGCAATTTTTAATCTGGAACCGGTCATTTATTTATTGGGACAACAGTTATGCATAATACCGCCGATATCCAGAAGACGTATTGTGAGCTATAACCGGTTTGGGAACGTTAAACATTCAATCTCGTCGGTACTTTCAGCTGCGCGCAACTCGAACTCGGGACAGGCTCGTACGTGACTCGGCTCTCACTGTATATAAGTACCCCATACCGGCGTTTACTGCCTTTTCATTGCTGATGATTATTGCGGAACGATCCCCGCCATGTCCCGGGACAGGCCCCGATTAACCGGGGCGGATCATAAAACAATCCCCAGTGTATACTATACCCTCGAACCTATTGCCGAGGAGACGGGAAATTTATATCCGGCGCTGAAACGCTATTAGGGAATCGGACATTAAATGCGTAAAATGATGTTCCTTTCAGAACGGAAATGCGAAGATGTTTCATTCACAGTATTCTGACGCTCTTCCCTTTATTATATCACTAACTTCCGGAAGGATCGCGTTATACTCTAGGAAGAACTTCGGTTGACCCCCTGCTATTCCTAGATTTTTCCTGTGTTTTTGGAAACCACCTGAGCGGGCTCCATTGTGGAAGGGTTTTTGCTCTTTCTTCGGGTTATATCTGCTTCCTACGTTTCGGAACTCTTGCTGGTTCCATGATCATGGTCCAACTCGGGTGGTTTCCATGAAAAATCCCGGAACAGCTGGGGAACCCTGCTAACCGAGCTTCTCACTGGAAGTCAAACATATTCTGGTGGCAAAAACCTGCGCTCACTTGTATTATTATAGTTCTTTACTTCCCTTTAGTGCATAGGAAATGCATTGGGGTAAAGTGAAACTATTTACCGTATGCTTCGAATTTTTTTTATTGTGAAAATATAACTAATTTCCTATCGTGCATGAGTACGGTCTACCCTTATGAGAATCTTTATATCGAGTCCAGGCCTTAAATTACGGGAAGGTATTATTCAAGTACGGAATAAATACCACCTTGTCGATTTTCGCTTACCGAAATCCAGAGGTCGAACCCGAATAGATTTGTCCCCAGTCCCATTTTAATGGACAGGGGAATTCGGGTTTTCGCTCCTGAAAAAGAGAGGTGTAGGGGTTTAACCCCCCGGGATCTGCATAATCCGTACCCGAACCCAGTCGCCCGGTCCCAGAGGGGAACCGTTGTAAACCGAGTAAGGTTTGGACACAGCAATGGCAACAGGTTGCCACAGGGCACAACCCTAATTTATACCGACCGCCGTTACCAAGCCCAACTTGTAGTTCACAGTCTGAATCATAAGTCAATCACCAGTTTGCTTTTGTTGAACTGTTATTTGTATTTAATATCTTAGGTCGTATGAGTTAACAATGAATTGCCTTATTACAGCGGCATCGCTGATGTAAATAACGTTTATAGGTTTTATAGCATGAAATATTTATTTCCCAATCATATCTAATATTCTGGGATCTCGAATATTGTCCTACGATTCCAATATTTGTCCGCCAATTGGAAAATAATACAATGTAGAATTGTATAATGTGTTATTAGTATTATTTAATATTTACCTAACTTCTTTTTCTAGGTATGGTGTCCAACGTTGCAGTTATCGCCGTCAGCTTAGTGCTAGGCACGCTCATTCTCGTCACAGCCGCATCAGAGACTGTACCATACACGGGGTAAGTAGTATATTCCATTATATATATTTTGTTTTCGATTTGATGTATAAAAAAATAAATACAACTGTATTTAAACTACAAATATTTATTCAATGATTCTTTCAAGTAATGTATTTGAAAGTATCGTACCGTCTAAATAAAATAATAAAATAGTTTAGGTTTCTGTGAAATTTTTCTACAAGGCTTTCATTGAGATTACTGAGAATAATTCTTAGCTTTGATTTAAGGTTTAGTTCTTAGTTTCATTATAAGTTATTTTCCGTGAAAAAAGTCAATTTAAAAAGGGCGAACTCAGCTTTGAGAATACCTTGGACTGAGACTGTCAAGTCCACTTGCCAACGATAAGATTAAAAGACCCCTAAATGGTTAAATTGAATTTTAACTCTCGTCCCGGACTTTGCAAATGAGGAAGGAGAAATGTTGGATGTTCTACATGGAAAACAATTCGACTGTTTCAAATGACTCCTTCCAACTACCATTTTCTGTCCGCTCATCATCTCTGTGCTGGTCTAAATGTAAACATATCCGTACGTTTATGTGAATCTTGCAGGTGTTTATTACTGATTTAATTTCAAAATGTACGGTTTAGTGTTTTTTAAGGTCCTCGAACGTCTTGATTATTTTTATGATGATGTTCCAGCGGACACATTTCAGCAACAAATTTTCTATTTTCGTTACTCGTTTCACTACAGCGAACGGTAACGAGTAATCAACGGTTGGATTCGATTTTTTCACGTCATTTAGTGAAGATTTAAATTCGCAGAAAAATTCTGAATAGAGGACTCTTTGCAATTAAAAACTCCTAGGTAAACTGTTCACTGTCAGGAGCAGGTTTTCCTACCCGCTTTCTAATAAACTTTAATTCCCGCGACGCATAATCCAAATCCGATATTGTTTAGAATTAAAACGAGCAAAGTTTGTCCAAACAGTGGTGGCCATTATAATAATTTCGAAACATCTGAACCCAAATTTGTTTATAAAACGTTGAAACTATAGGCCCCCGGGATCTTCCATTTTAAAGTCAAATTTCGGTAATGCAATTGCATATAACTGCAATATAATGTTACTTCATAGATTTAGAATGTTTCTAGTCAGTTCTCTTTTTTGGATCTAAAATAATCATTTAATTAGGAAAAAACGCTCGATCTAAATCAGAGTCGGTGGAAAATAGCGGGGTATTTATAACGTCGGTCAAGTAGAGAGTTCCCCCAATTGGAAATAATTGTTTTCGCCTTCAGAAAGTATTTCAGTGAAAGTTTTGAGAAAAAAGGCGCCGTATCGTCGAAACGGACTACATTTTTTGCCCAAGTGTCTTTCTGCTATCGAACACATAAACATAAATAAACATGAGAAAAAATGCGGATCTTTAAGAGAACCTTCTCTTGAAATATATGTTTCCTTTATATTCGAATTTAAAGTTAGGTTGATATAAGTCCGATCCAATTCGCCGGGTTGCCAACCGGAGTGGTCTTATTGACCCCCGTAATGTGACAGATCTTTGATTGATATCCCTCCGGATGCATTCAAATTTTCCCCGCCACTTTCGAAAACTCTCCTCCGAACGCCGAAGTACACTCGGGGTGGGGCAATTTTTCACCTCGCCGAAAACGGAGTTTCGGCAGTTCCGATAAATCACGAACCGCCGACGGCAACATGACAGATAGAAAAGGAACGGGCCGTGAACATCTCCCATTATATAATATTTTTCAATCTTCGTCGTGTTGAAACCCTCTCATAATTAATAAAAATTTCCACGATTTCAACATATCAATGGTTGACAAGTTTATAAAATCCCGGTTGCTAAAGTTCCCATTCCGGTCTAGAGATCTACTCGGTCTGTAGCGCGGATGCGCGTCCATCACCGGGTGGTTTCTTTATCGTCTTGAAACATGAGACAAGATAACATTCAACAATTGTACCTATAACGAAAGAGGTTGATTGTACAATAAATAAAGGTTAATAGTTTAACATCCCTGTTTTGTGGTCTGCGAGGGGTTGGAATACCGTAGATTTGTTGTGTTTCTGTCTCCTCTCGCTGGTTTGGTCTGTTGCTAGACCGCGTTGGTCTTGACTAGCGTTGTTAGTCAATATTGGAACTTTGGAAGTTTTTCGGGCATCCTCTCTTGTATGTACCAGCTACAAGATGGGGGGCACTCTTTGAATTCTCCGAAGGAAAACTCTTTATCAAATACATTTCTCAATTTCGGGCCGGGGAAGTATCCATAACGTCGATTTAAACCGAAGTGAGACAGTGTAGAATACGCGTTTTCTGCAGTACAAGTGACAGTGACAGCGCAGTGAGGATGCCCGAAATATATCCAAAGTGCCAGTAGAGACTAACGCCGCTACTGAAGACGGCTAGCAGCCGAAACCGGTCTAACAAAAAACCTAACCGGCGAGAGGAGACAGAAACACAACAAATCTAAAGGTTAATAGTGTTTGTGGGTTCTGCAAGGCACTGCACCTATAAAACTTACAGAACTTACGAAACTTTCAGTTTAAATGGCTAGTGTTTAGAGCAAATTAGCCCCAATTTTCTGCTTCGGGATACGCAATTGAACTCACGGAATTATAGTTGGCGTTTTGATGAATCTCTGTAAACTGATTCTGACCGGGGCCTCTTGTCGGGATCGATCAATTTCAGTTCTTGGCTCGGAACAATTAAAGACCGCGTTCTGGTCATTATCGAAGATTGATATTGACTCGGCGGTCCAACATTTTATGGGTGGCCACACTCGAACGGGGGCCCCTATTTGAAGTGCGAAGCCTTCGCAGGCTTTGAAGTCGATTTAATTGAAATCCGCCTCAAATAGTCGAACAACGGGCGGCTAATTACTTTTCGGGACCTGGTAACGCCTACTGACAATTTTGAGCCCCACACTTTTCTTAAAATCCCATATTCCTATAAACATGAAGGTAATAAATACATTACGGCCGGTTTATTTAGTCCAAAATAATTTAGGAATATATTATTGCTATAACATGTTTCAAGTCACAATTTGCTCAGATTATAATTCCAGGACACAAACTTTATAGATCCTGTCCAACAAAGCAGTAAAAACAATGGGGGATAAAAATAACCCTACCTACCCTATGAGTATTCTATTGTTTAAAAGATGAATTTGGGAAGAAGTTGGGTAAATTCTATATTGTTCTGACAACTTTATTTAGGCCTCCAGCTTATCAAAGCAAAGTAATATTGTTCTCTAAAAAAAAACAATTATGCTATTTGTTTTCAGTGTTCCGCTATCTAAGTTAATAAACAAACTCATTAGTCACTCACTAATTAAGTAGGAAAAATGTATTAACCTAACCTAGTGTATGTCTGGCTGAAAATGTTTCATTACAGTTGACCATAGATATTAAATTGCCATATTTTAAAGTAAGATTCAGTTTGGAAGATTTTTTGCCTTAATTTACACTAATGTAACTACTTAATAACATTTAAAAGGAGAGTATTTATATATAATTTATAAAATGATTAAATCATGATCAATGCCAAAGAGTTTTAAAATGCAAGGAAAGGAAGTATGTGTAATAAAATAAAATTAATAAATGTGCATATTTACTGAATGAGCTACATTTGTTCTTCAACAATATGATTTCATAAATTAAGAAAGAATATAACTTTTAATTAATCATAGCAGCCTATATTTATCTTTGAAGGTACATTGATCAAAGGTTTTCTGAGTTTCTTAATTCATCTTATTGTAGACAAAATTTGAGCTGATATGAGAACATCCTTTGTGGATAAGTTTCAATAGCCAATTTATTTTTCTAATATCCTAAATAAATATTTTTGGAATAATTCAAAATATATGTTACAGAGCAAGTTAAGCTTTACTCAATAATTCAGTTTATTTCATTCTATTCATTTTCAGCAGTAACAACATTAATATATTTGTTGTTTAATTCTGTAAAAATGTCCAATTCCCTGTAAATTTGATTTATTAATATAAACTTATAAACTGTTAATTTTATAATATTGAATTAAAACAGGAATGATTATATTTAATCAAAATATTTAAATGTACATACACATTATTTAAATAAAAAATAGTTCACTAGAAAATATGTAAACATTCACTGTTTCAAATAAAAATTGAATTTGCGGTGTTACATTGGTAACAGTATATTTAATTGTTGCAAAATTTGAATTATTATTTGAAATATTATCTGGCTTGAAAATAGAGTAATTTGTACAGCTAAAAAAGTTCAAGGATTTAACGGTATACAAATATTGTTTTGGTGAACCCATATTATTCATCTGAAATTCTTTTCATCAATTCTACTTTCAATCAAAGAAACAAATGAGGGAGTCATGCTGATGTAAAATTACTTGTCATGATTATCTGCTATAACAAATTGCTATCTATAATGATAGTAGATGACCTGAAAATTATATCTGAATATTTAATAAATAGTTAATTTTTCATAGGAATCAGGTATACTACCCCCATAACACACCTGTTTAATATGACTCATAGGTAGTTATTTATCATGCAGTTCCTTATATTAAATTACTACGTATTAAATTATGACCTAGGTCATATTACTCAATTGAAATTAGTTTCAGACTAATAACATGTTAGAGACAATTATTCATAATTATTTTACAGTTATACAGTAAAACAATACCTGCTGCTAGTTGGATTATTAAAACGCTTATTAATATATATCATATATCTCACTGTAACATATTGTTTCATCCTGTTAAAGTTTTAATATTCTGCTTTTACTAATATCATATTGGGATGTTACTGAAGAAAAGCATTGATGGTGATGTTTATATAATCATATTTTTTATATTATTAAATTAAAATATAAAGTAGGGCAATTGAAATTATTTTAAAGTCATGGTATCAAAGTAAAGTAATAGGAAATTCCATTATAGGCAGATCAAAGGAACTTGATTATTTTTTAATCAGGAAGATAGAAACATCCTTCAGTCCTTGACGCTATTTAATAAAGCTGAAAATATCTATTCAGGAAATAGCCTTGGCATTGTAAATTACAGGATTTTACATACTCAGAATTTAAATGACAAAAACCTTATAAATATAAAAATTACATTTGAATTCATCACACTTTTTGGGCTAATAATGTTTTACAACAAAAAAACAAGTATGATATCTGTATGAATGTTTTCAATGTGATGACTACCAGTAAATAACTTAAGTACAGAACTTAAGAACTGACATAATAGATATGTTAAATTTAATTTTTTTTGACAGTGCATATTTAGTTAAAATGTTTATAGAGATAACTTTTCCTGTGGTCCATGAAGTAATCTGATTCATTCAATAATAAGTTTTATTTCTTCAATGTGAAATTAATTAGAAAAATGAACCCAAGAGACAATGAAATTGCTCCAGTTTTAAAAATACATTTAAAAAATACAGTTAAAAATTACATTTTTTATTATTGCAGAATGAAATAAAAATAATTGTATGCATATAGATTTGTGAGTAATTATTTGATAATTTTGTTTATTTATTTAAGTAAAACCATTACAGAACTATCCATTTTGGCACTGTTGGAACTTTTGTTTGTGAAAATTACACTGTCCTCATTCAGGGAGCCATATAAAAGTGCAAAATGTTTTGGATTACATTTTCATCTATTTCTGATCATATTCATTGTAATAATTTTTAGCTATGTTTATATTCATGATTGTAGCTTTATATTATTTGTTTAAAGTCACAAACTTTCAGAATGATAGTTGAAGGAGAAGGATTTAAATATTTCCTTAAATTAAATTTCAATTGCCTGAATGTTTCAGATACAGGGGATACTTGGGAGACATGGAAGGCGAACCGGATCCCGAGCAGGTTCTTGCCATCCTTGCCAGGCTTGGACAGACCCTCATGCGAGCCAATGAACTTGAAAAGTAAGTACCAACCATTCACACTAACCTAAGCTTTTCTGCAAAACTAACACTGTACTGCTTTCTATTAAAGAGGAAATTACTTATTCAATTGAGCAAATATTTTTTGGTTCGCATGTACCAATCAAATACTTAATATTATTATTTGTTTCTAACAATGTATAATAATGGAATATTGCTTTAGCTTTTGTTTTATTCGTGTATCGTGTGCAAGTACAAATACATATTTCTAACTTACAATGTCTTGTAACTTATTGAGATATATTGCATTAATTATGGACCATCTTGATAATTCAGACCATCTGTCTTGTTAAAAGTAGGTGTTATGTTACATTTTATTAATTATACATTTGGCATGATAATAAAATATAGAGTGGAGATAAAGTGACCTCCTATACTAGTTCTTACTCTTATAATTTTGTTTACACCCACATGATTATGATCAGCATCCATAATTTATTTAAATTTAATAATAATAATTTTAAATATTGTTGCTTTCATTCAATAATAAAAGTCAAAACCTCTTTAGCAAATAAATCAAAAAATTGCCTATCTGTAATTTTCAGTTACTGCACTTCTATCATATCTGGATTAATGAGTTTCTGTTGTAATAATAATAATAATAATTAGGTCAAAATGCTAATTATATGTTTACACTCAGAAAGTGATTAAAATTAAAACTTCTTCAGGTAAGTTCCTGATAAATGGGCTAAGTAAGATTTATTTATTGCTTACAGCACCTATATTTCAATAATTCTACACTGATAGTTCTGTTAGAAACAGGATTGCAATATATCATTTAAGAAGTAGTCCAATTTAACCAGAATTTTCAGGTAGAAAGTGTATAGGTCAAAGATCACAAACAATAACTAGAAATTACCTTACCATCTATTTTATTGGTTTACTATAAACCTGTCATAATATTCATTTGGGAAATTATTCTGAAGGAGATAGTGGAATTAAATTATTGGAAAACAATAATTACTTTTCTGAACATTTTTAATCATATGCACTGTCTTCGTTGTTTTTTTTATTCAACCAGTAAATAGATGACGGAATTAAAACTCAGCGTTGCAAATTCTTTCTTGAGAAGTAGCTGACGCTCACAGCTCAATGCTTGGTCTCCCCTATTCCTGATACGACTCTACTATGACGACTATGCTTTTCAGAAAAAAAAACAAGAATTAAAATATGCAGAATGCAAATCAAATCCCGTTTCCCTTGAGCAACTTGACAATGGTAAATTACCATAGCCGTGCCAGGAACCCGTGGCATTTCCTGGATGATCTGATATTTGGACAAGTAAATGTTAAGGACATGGATAAAGTTTAAGGAGTTATCCTCAAGCGAAAGAAACAGGCAATTATCAGTTGTCGTAGCTAAACTGTGCCGGTAATTGTTAGATGAACTGTTTAATAAAAAAAAGAATTTATTTAGTTTAGTTTATATTTTAGAAATTTAACTGGGTTTGACACGGTCTCATATTGTGCTCGGTGGGTCGCTACGTAACGGGCTCATTTGTATTTTAAAACACGTTCCTACTGTGAAATTTATCTGTCGCAAGGCTTAGTCTGCTCGCCTACGTGTCCCAACTTCAGAGGTCGTCCCCGATTTCCTCTCAGAACAAATATTTCCCAAGTCCGTCGTTTTCATCTCGAAAAACGGTATAAATTCCCATGACTATTTCTTAGATTAGGCTTAAACCTATTTGTCGCTTCAATTTGACGATTGGAATACACTCGGAGTCATTTCTGTTAGTTCATTATAAACATCTCAGTTGGCATGGCCAGGAGCCAAAGTTTTAATAAATTCTCTAAGAACAGAATTCCATATAAAAGAGGTTTGCAGGCAAAATTATGCCAAGAAACATTTAACATATTTATGATAGGAATTATTTCATATTACAGTTATTTCTTTGAATACAATGAGCGATTACCCAATTCTAAATATAACAAAATATTATTTAAAGCAGACCATCAGTTAAAGAGAGGAGCTCATATAAATCTAGTTCACTAATTTTTCATGATTTTTCTACTGCCAGAGGTGTCGATACAACAGCCTTCTAGTTAGATGCAATTATTTACTTTGAACATTTGACGATTTATATACTCGTGGAAGTAATCATTTTCTAACTTCGTATTTAAATTCATTATGTACTTGAATTCTCTAGTAGAAAAAGAGTAATGCTTATATATATATATATATATATATATATATATATATATATACGTGAAATGACAATATTGTGATAAGTATGACGAATTATAAAATTTATTTTTTATATACATAATATACATATGATATATTACGTTATGTAAAATTTGGGAATAATAGAATTACCCCCGTATAGGTTGATTACGTTGTATTTTATAGCCGATTTCAATTGAAGGGGCATCCATTATTGGGGTAGGCTGGGAAATGGTCTGCCATCTGTCGGCGGCCCCTGGAAAACGGAAAGGGCCCTCGCGGGACTGGAATCGATATTTTCAATTGGGGAAAACTCAAACAAGTGTTGCCCTACCCCGGCCCCCATCCCGATATAAATATTCGGCCGGTTCAATCGAAAACGTTCGGCTTTCCCCCGAAACGATTTTCGGTATTGAATTCCACACGTCTTTGCGCCCGAGGGAGTAGAAAACAGGTGCAGGCTGCAGTAACTATCTTATGATTCTGTGCTATAACCGAAGTAAATCGGAAGTCAGGCATTCTGGACATTTTCTATCACTTTTCCCCTATTTTTCAGTCCTCAATTCTGCCTCACTCCCCTATCATTTGCTCCCTATCCCTGGGGCATTTCTATATATTTCTATGTCTGGAGGGCAGTCTGCATTATATGAAACGGTCAGTACGAAACTGGCCACAGATCCGAAATCCACGAGGACATAAAATTGTAGTACATCTATAAGCAAGTAGTATACGAACAGTAGAGGTAGCAGGCACCTGGACCTTGGGATGTAAATCGAGATTAAATAAGTACGGATTAATTGATTCGATACAAATTAATTAATTAATTCAAACTCGCATTTAGTTCCCGGCGGTCGACCTGTACGCTCTAAATCAATGTCACGACTGGAATCTCAGATAATGATTCGAGAAACCAGTGTTCGCCTTAGTACTAATACACCTGTCTTATATTTATGCCCTCGTCCCCCCTGAAATGGCAAGCCCACACGCGATATACACATCAGAATATATTAACTTTATTCTACCAATTATTTGGGATCGTGTGTCCACTGAATGGATAAATTGGCAGACGTAGGTATGCAGGGATAAGGACGTTTTGTCGAACCGAATTTCGGTTTTCCGCCGTCGTCAGTAGCATTGCGCCAGTAACGCGGGCAGTGTGGAACTATCTGAATCAGTTGAATCGTCCTGTCAATGCTGTTACAATGAGACAAATGATTATATGAAATCCAAAAGTTATTATCACTACTTTGGGTCCTCAGTGATAGTTTGAAATTCAATCCTCCCCTCCTTAATTTTAACCCTCAAATTCTTTATTTATAATTTTGTTTATTTATTCGCAATTCCCTAACTTCAACAATAAATTTGATTGGACTAAATTCACTCAATAGATACATTAACTATTTTCAACATATTCTAAACTCTATCTCTGACAATCTGGTCTCCTTTCATCAATGACTAAAAATCAGTTACTACCATTTAAATAACGTTTAATATACAGTTGACATAGTATTTTCGTACAAAAACATATAATTGTGAAAAAAAATAGTTTTAATGGGTTTGGACTCATCTTATTTAATAGATGCAGGGTGGGTTAAATTTATTTTCAGTTTGGACATACCTCTTAAAAATTGTTGGATAGTAAGTCCAGTTCAATTTATTAGCGTTATTTTGTCTCAAGGCCAATCTAGAAATAATCCGAAGGTATCTGAAAACTTATGCAAATATTTTCTTGCCAAATATTATGTTTAGTATTCCTTGAAAACATGTTTGAATTCTGTGGTTACTGGCTCATACAGCTGAATGGAATATTAATGTTTTTCAAATTTAATTTAACAGATTTTGCAAATATAAATGTACGACATCACTTTATTGAATTGAATTTTGTTGAATTGTACAATATTTTCTGTTCACTTGAGAATGATAAGAGTACCTTGCACAATACCTGCTATCTCAAATATTCTTATTGCAAAAGCAGAGAACAAAGCACTTTTATTCTGATCTTAAAAGTAGTGAGTGTAGATAAATATATTAAAAATTGTATTTTTAACACTGATAATATTAACAAGTGCAAATTAAAATATATACATTCCCTTTGTCAAATGACCAATTATACCCTACTCAGCTGGTAACAGTTTAACTCCACATACTTGGTTGATGAGTCAGATGAAGATAAATGATTTAAAATCAATTTTGAAAATAAAATATATATTATTGCAAAAATGTTGTTTATTTTCTTGTGACACATATTTTTGTTTTATAATAAAATGTAAGTTAAAAGGGTAAACTATTTTTTTCAAGAAAAATATTTCATAAGTTAGGATTTAATTGATTAATAAATTCAATTATAAGTGGCTAAAAAGTGTGTCCAGTTTCAACTTGGATTCAACCCATAGAAAGCATTAAGAAATTAGTCTCCATTGTCCTCTTTAGTACTTTAATTATTTTATCTTGTTGGACTCTGTCAAAGTTTATCCTGCAAATTCAGACCCTTAAAAATATCCCTAAATAGTGTTGTTTAAATATTCCAGTTATTTTAATTCAGAACTAATATCTATTGTAATTTATTTCAGTAATAGAATAGAATATTTTTGACAAACAATAGTATTGAATTAATTTTTAGAGAGTTATAATGTCATCTGAAATATAATTGCTCAAGGAAATACTCAGAAAATAGTCAAACAAATAATATTCATTATTTAAAAAAATTTTAACCTATCAAATTAAACATTTGGATTACCCTTTGGGAAATCTAAATAATATCTCTAATAAGTTATACAGAATGAGTACTTCTATACATAGAAATTAAAAAAAAAACGAATTAAGAAAATTAGTTAATAAAGACTGATGTTGGAATAACACAGAATGTTACCTTAATATAAATAAAAAGTTCTTCCTGAAAATTGGTAATATTATATTTTACATGTTTGCTTATTCAATTAAAATTATTAATTGTTACCTAGTAGGAATTGTTGGGATTGCAAACAGAGTTAACTTAATTAAAAATCTGATAAAAAAATATATCTTTAAATTAGCAGTCTTTCATTTAAATTGAAGAACAAATTGCATGTATTTTTAGATTGGTATTCTTTCCAGTTTTCTGCAATACCATAAATTTATTCTGTACTATTAAATTAATATTTATTTCACTTTCTATTTTACCTAACTAATTTTATTCTATTATTTGTTTTTAGTTTTATGCACTACCACTCTTTGAAATAATTAATTATCGTGTAACAATGAAACAATCTTTAGATGAGACAATTTTACTCTGAATTAAATTTTACATAGTCATTGCCAATAAGTGATTATATTGGCAGGAAACAGTAGTTGACCATTACACTGAACAATCTTAACATCTACTAAATATAGCTTTATAAATAATGAAACTCATTATCATAATTTGTCAGCATTTTCATCAGAGATGATACAAATAATTAAACAACAGTCCCTCAAATGTTATTGCAGTTAGTTTAGTCATTGATTAAATAAACGGTGATGCAATTTGAATGCTTACCAACAATTGTAACTTGAACAGTTGGGTATTATTATTAGGTATTATTCTTATTGCTTAGTCTTATATAAAAGATTTATGTTAAAGAGGTATTTCATTCACCTGGTTAAAATTTATATTTCATTGGGAGTAGAATGTCCGCAAGGGGCAATAAAAAAAAATAGAATTAACAAAATAAGAAAACGTTTTATGCCACCAGTTTGTGTAGATATTTTGGACAAATATTTTTCCTCCAGTATATTTTAAAGGCTCAAAATGTCCCACAGAGTTATAATAATTTTACTTTGAGTGTTCATCATGTGGAAAAATGTTTCTGGTACGAATTTGTTGTGTTAAATTTTAATTAAAACATTTAATTAAAACGTATTTAAGAAGTTAGGTTAGGCTATTAGTATTGATTTAAATAATTTCTACCGAAATTAAAATTCCAGTGTAACTTTCCAGTATAATATAATAGTGCAAAAAGGAGGAAATATTGTTGAAGAGTTCTCTTGGGGCTGGAATATATTTCTAGGCTTACTTCAGAATCGCTTATCGACAATTTAAAAATAGGCTTTAATTACAGAAAATTACTGTAAAATAGGGCGGTCTGGTTTCTGAAACAATATAGCTGGCGCTATCGCCCAATGCGAGGCCGCCGGAGCGTATAAAAATCGGTGTTTACATCTGTTTAAACCGCGGTTATCGGGGCAAGCTCGCCGGGGGGGGCATATCTGATAAGCGTTATCGCCGGGCTATATACGAGCCGCTCTTCGCGTACTCAGCTCTATTTTACGTAACGCTATCGACAGCAGCACCTTATTTAAGTAAAAAAAAACGAAATCATCATCAGTAGACAGGAGAAGATGGCTTCTCCGCGTCGCTATTAGAGTATCGTCAGTAATTTAGAAAGGAGTAATTAGCTCAAATTAGTCGGTTTTCTATCCCCCTCGCCCTGTATTTGTCAAGTAATATAATACAATTTACAGCGACGGTTTTTTTTCCCAGCGATCCGCCATCTCCACAATCCGGACAATCGTACTGAGGTTTCACTCCGCGAGGTTTTTCTCACCTTCAGTAGAAGCCCCCAAAAATGTAGATAAGACTTATTCTTTTGTCCCTTACCCTAAACCAGGGGTCGGTCAAACACGGCTCTTCGCAAATAATAGGCTGATAAAGAATAAAATTGTGAAAATTTCATGCAGCGTATCGGTCAAAGATGTTGAAAAAAATCATTCTCATTAATTTAAATCAATACTTGTTACATATTGTAATTTCTTTATGGATATTTATGCACTACTCAGACGATGCTAAAGAAAAATTCGTGTATTAAAACAAAATTATGGCCTCTTTAAAATGTTTCCAGATTGAAATGTTGTAAGGGTGAATTTGGCACTCTGGTTATATTCTAGCTATTTTCAAGAGATAATGAACGCATCGCCGAATCGAAATTCGTTTTAATCTGACGCTCAGGTTCAACCCCGTATCAGGTCTTGCGAATATTAAAACAAAAGGGACCCGGTTATTAAACTAAGGAAGAATAACGCGGACTCGCGCTCTGGATTTCATGAATATTCAGGGCCGGTTTTTATCATCCATTCCGATTTACTGTTCGGAGTTTTTCAACGCGCCAAACGGTTTAGAGGGCCCGAATTTTATTTCCGAGGACGTATTCGGGCTGGCATTCGGGCCGAAATCCCGAATATCCGAATACATAAATTATTACCGAAAGCAAATAAATAGGGGGTCCAGTCTCGTTGTAGGCTGGGAGTGCCTGCGTCAATAAGATCGGTACCGACCGACGTGCAACGTCTGTCCGAGGTACGAGAACTCCTGGAGTCTAAATCTGTCATATTTTGAATAACACAATGAATCCTGGAACGGCTTCGCGACTCTACCCAAAGGGACGCCCCCGCGTATATTTTAAGTTAGTCTCAGACACTCCGACAGGAAGAACCGAATCAATTCTTCAGATACTACACTTGCCAGAGACAAATCTCGAATACGGATTTCGCAATTAGACAAGTCGGAATTTCATAAATGAGAATACATTTTTGTTTATATTTAAACCGAAATATTAACAAAATGAAAAAGAAAAGCATAATCAGGATTTAGGCCTTTTAGTTTTAATTCTTGATTCAGAGATGACTCCGCTAAAAAGAAGTCTTTTTTCACTGTTTTAGTGGCACAACTGTAGGATACAATAAGGGACATTGGTGTTTGAATTGTTGAACGGAGGAGAAAACCACTGGTTAAATAATAAATAATTATTTTATTTTATTTATTTAATATTATTGTTGTTTTTTCACTATTATATTTGGCGTCTGTAAGGAACGTTCAGGATGTCGGAAGATAGTAGGGTTTGGACTAGTTGCAGAACAGTAAATAGCTCAAATTTGTAATGTATTTTGTTTATCCTGTTGTCTCCGTAAATCAATTCAAAATACAAAACTGTTCAGTGCATCCTATATTGGAATGAAATTTACACTAAATACATTTACAAAAATTAAATTCCCGCAATTTGAACACAGCTATAATTGGGCAGCAATTATACGCTGGCCTTATATCCAATTAATGTTCTAGCGTGAAGCTTTGTTTATTGTTCTTACTGTAATGTGGAAACCTTTCATATTCTCTTACGAAAATCCCAGCACTTTTCTTTGTATCCCACGTGCCGAACAGGTATCTTAAATTACCATCGCCGTTGCCCTTAATTTACTCTGGTTTCCGCCATCGGAGGGACAATTAGTGCGACAGCGTCTTGACGCTTTATTTCTTCCTTGAGTTTTGATCCTTTATTTCGTATCCTTCCAAACAGTTTTACTTCCGCGGGGCCGCGGAGAGACGGAAAAAACAAGGAGCTGAAAGAGGAAGACAAAAAGGAAGGAATGAGAAGAACAGAACAAAGAAAGTTGTATTAAATCCTCGTAAATCTGGGATTAGTCCGAAGCTCAGGTTTTCGCTGAGCGTAAAGCTCTTCAGGGGATAAAGTCGGACGAGGGGGACTAACAGCCTGTTAACTAGCTGTACAAAGCGGCACTATTAGTTGTATTATATCGGGTAGTTTTCAGTGTGAGAATATATATTGTAATATACGTAGTCGACGGTGACTGCGAGGGAACACCCCTTTCGATTTTCCCCCTGAGCTCGCCTCCCTCCGAGCACTGAGCGTAAGCTTCCTGTCAGCACTGTCGCTACGCCGCCCCGGCGTTTCATTTTATCGATTACATACAATTACCCCGCCTGCTCTCCGCTGTATTTGTACTCTCCGACGGGAACCGGTTCTCCTTCTTCTGTAATCCTACCCAGACAGACACGCGGCTATTCGATCCTGAGCCCCCGAAAATCGTTCACGCTTCTCGCCATAGTGTAGTAGTAGCAGCGGCGGAGCGAGAGGATGAGTCAGCGCTAGTGGCCGTCCTGCGCGTTGTGCTCCCCGCTAAGTCCGCCGCCCGGAGCGCCGGTTGGGCCGAAGTCCCCGGCTAAGTCGGGAATTTCCGGACCGATAGTCCGGGCCTTGGACGATAAGCGAGAACTTGTCGTTAACGCAATGCAACTGACGATCGCAGGGAGCCGGTACAGCAAAAATATCTAGAAAATACAGTCAACAATGAGCGGATGTTTTTATTTCGAATATAGACCATACATCCCGGTTTTAATATATTTTAATCACAATTTTTTACCTAAGTCAAACACTCGGTAATTATACCTTATATTTTTTTTATTAATTTATTTTTCCCTGAGAACCTGAATATCTTTACGGTTTATGTCTGTTGCTTTCTCTTACGTGTGATTCAAGTCGTGAGGACGTGATTTACCTCCGATAAATAGTCGCTAGGGAGGTTTTGTGCTGTCCGATTGTTTCTGTTTCGTACTACAATTTAGGGCAGGGGTCGGTGGACTCCGACGACCCAAAGGGTCACTTTCCCGGTATGCGCTGAGCTATCGATAGAATGAGAGTTTGATAAATTTGTCGGGTCGATTGAAGGAAGAAAAATACTTCGAAACGCGGTAGCTAGGTATTCGTTTTCGGGCGAAATAATAATATCCTCGACTGTTTGCTGAATCCGATTAAAACGTTGAAAGTTCCTGTTCTAAGCGCGCGGTTTAGGTTTCTTTTTTCCTTCTTATTTATTGTGCAAACAGCCTTTATTATAAGTACAATCCTGGAATGTTTTTATGTCACTTACCTGAGGATAAGGGAGCGACCGAAGAGCTCTCGAGGGCAGTCGGTTTTGCGGGCGGCCGTGAGGGATACGGCAAGGAAATTAATTATTAAATTCAGGTCCCGAATTTGCCAGACCGAAGGATCGTAGGATTATGGCCAGAGTGGTGGGAGTGGGGATAAAGGTGTCAACTGCAAGCGTTCCCCTTCCCACTAGCGACGGCATTCAAACTATTGTTCCGAAGGATAATTAACTTGGGAGCCCCATTCATTTTCCGGCCTTTTGTTCCCGCTTTCCCGCCTCCTGTTTTTCAGTTTTATTTTTCCCTCTCCGCCCGCCCCCCGACCCCGTCCTAAATACGTCCACCGCTCTCCTTTTATTTCCTCCTTATTCGGCTAAAGTGCCCCGGCGAAAAAGGTAAGAATAATATTGGGGCGAGAGCGTGCTCGATGACACCCCCCCCCGCCCCACCCCCTCCGTCCAATTAAACCTTTTCTGACCGCGAACGTCATTAGGCCGACGCCTTTTAAGTTGTCCCCTTTCTTTGTCACGCCTAATTATTTCCCTTTCGCCCTCGTCCCTCGAAAGTGAGCGATGATATTAATTTTTTGAGGGCTAATCCCGGCAGGACTTTCCCGGGGTCCTTAATAATTCGATAAATAATTCAAAGAAATTAGGTCAAATTTCTATCATAATTTATGATAAAAGCGTGAAAGCTTCATTTTTGAACAGAGGTAGCACAATATTAGTGTAGTTTAAATTTTACGGTAGAAACCGAATTCTAACCCCACACAAACTCCTATCTTTAATTACTTAGCCTCCGGGTTATTGATATATATTATATATATAATTTATAATCTTAACTATTGAACGAGAGTCCTTCTGAGTCCGGAAGGCATTATTGAGAGAGTGATCTAAAAAAAAGAGGGTGATCCGCTCGGAAACTAGGAAAAGTTTCTTTAACGAGCACGCGAAGAAGAGGAATAAATTAGAGCAGAGGTAAAGGTTAAAGGACCGGCAAAACTTTCAGGACAGAGATCGAACTTAAAAAAACTGCTGTTCGGGTCTGAATACGGTTAGGAACATCCGAACGTTTTACCATTATATAGAGTACACTCCCGATATAACCCAGTCCAATACCCCTAGTTGTGGTTTTAAACTTCCCGTCAGATCGTGTATTGCTTTTCGCCGCCCACAGTAGAATTCCTTGGGTAATAGAGAGACAGGGGGTCAGTTCCTCATTACCCCCCCCCCCCCGGGTGTCTATATTAGAGCGTCGGGCGAGGAAAGACCGAAAAGGGCCGCAATGCGGTGCGGGTGAATGGATTTAGCGCCGCCCCAACTCGCACACAACTATAAACTCCTTTGCCGACCGATAAAACATTGGGGCCGTTCTGTTGGCAAGCTTGTCCCGCCCCCCGCCCCCCCGCCCCTGTTTCCATTTTATAGCCTTCATTTAGGTATGCACCGTCTGTATACATCAATTTAAACCTGCTCGTTAATGGACGAGGGAGTCAATTTGCAACATTTATTTATGTTACTCTTATCCTCTGCCCCGATTCGCTTATTTGATCCTGTCCCGAACCATTCTCGGCTTTTCCCCATCGTCAGTAGCATTCCCTCAATTAATACATATTAATACAATACAACATTGGGGCTGTTCTGTTGGCAAGCTTGTTTCCGCTCCGATAACCCTGTTTCCATTTTATAGCCTTAACCCTCTATGGGCCAGTGTAACTTTCAGTTCACATTTCAATTTATCGAGATTTCACCAAATAATTATAGCTTTTTTCCTGAGATGGCGCATAAATCTTAATCCTATAACGTTGTCAAGACAACCAATATCAATATCAATTTTTTTATCATTCGCGTATATAGGTTTATAATTGTTGATTTTTCATTCCCCCAATTTTTTTGGATTTAAAATAAAAATTCGGCCCATAGAGGGTTAATTTAGATAAGCACCGTCTGTATATATTGTATACATCTGAGAGCGGTGGTCGAATTTAAAATTGAATTTCAAACAGCAATTTAAACCTCCCGGTTAATGAACGAAGGGATCAATTTGCAATATATTTCTTATGTCTCGATTCGCTTATTTGATCCTGTCCTAAACCAGTCTGGGCTCTTCTCCGTCGTCAGTAGTATTCCCTCAATTAATTAGCCACCGAAAACAAACTTTCGTTTGTTGAAAGTCTTTCTGAAAATTGATTTTCGATTTCAGATTTTTTTTATCTCCTTCTGCCCATCGTCAATTTACAGAAGTCGATAATAGTTCAAACCGTTAAAAACTTCCATTTTCTTTGACTTTGCGATGGCTAATATAAATATCTGATAACTTTTTTCCTCGAAACAATTATTGAATTGTTGCCCTTATTGACCGACGTGCAAACTACGTTGAGATTATAAATTAATTTTTTAAACAAACACTCTTTTTAAAGTGTAGTCGAATGAATACAAAAAAAAATATAGCGAACGAGGAAAGAGTTTTATTATTTCTCGGAAATATCGCTTCACCCCCAAAAAAATCGGGAACTTGCGATATTTAAAAGCCCGTTTTTCTCAACTTTCGAATAAGGAAACGAGCTGCTCGGCGCTCTATTTTTATCCTCGAAGGTTTTCAACCCCTAAAAATTGGGCCGTCCCTCTGGTTTCTCCGGGGCCTGACGTTCTGTCGGCGATAGCGCCCGGCGCTAAATTTATCTGCCGGAGACCAGCAAAGTACCGCAACAAAGCGGACCATGCTTCGAACAAGAAGAAACTCTTGCTTCGCGATAAATCTTAAAAACGGGGGCGAATTAGAGCCGGAAGTGGGCGGTGTATTTTACTTATAAGACCGCCCGGATAATTGTCTTCGCTTGTTCTCGACGTTTCTCGTTCACTTTGAAAATAATCTGGCTTCCGGAACACGCACACACACACATATATTTATATATAAAGCTAAAATTGCTTCGCCACTGATGGGGATCAGTTTAAGAGGTCATCTCCATCAATTTTGTTCAACATTGTTGATTGGGCTTCTTGCCAGGGGATGCAATTTACAATTTACAAATCACTTTATTTTCAATGAATATACAGAGAATATCGAAACCTACCGGCCTTTCTACATATATATACTGAATTATTACGGTAGAGGCTACTTGAATTGTTTGCAATATTTATATGATAATCGGGAAATTTTACAATAAAAGCCCGAAGGACTTAAAGCCGGGGGATACGGTTTGGGTGACATTACAGGTTACCTTAGAAAGTGCAAAATATTTTCCCGGTTCTGGATTCAATAAGAAACAGTTTCGTGCCAATCCTAACTCTTCCGGCTGGGGGGGGGAGGGGGTTTTACAGGCTACATGAATTGTTTAAAATATTGATACGATAATCGGACAAAATTTTCAATAAATTTACAGGATGGACTTAAAGCCGGGAGATGCGGTTTGGGTAATATTCTCTTCGCTACAGTTTAACTAAAGTACATAATATTTCCCTAGAGCCGAATTCAATAATAAACAGTTTCATTAATACTGTTTACGGCTTCGCCAGATCCTAACTCCTCTGGCCGGGGGGGGGGCATAAATCCCGTTCAGCTCGCGCCCACCGAGCTTTATTTTTTTATAGCTTTTATAGCTTCATTTTATTTATTTTTTCCTCGGGGTGGGAGCAATAAAAAACTGTGCGGGGTAAAAAATAAAAGGAGTGTTTTTGAGGCCGCCCCCCCACGGTTGGGGCGCAATGCGGGGTTCGGTGCAGGGGAGGCATCTGGCGGTTTGGGGCTTAACCCGGCGCAAGCCCCGCCGCCGACTTTACCGGCAATCGATTGTCTCCAATTAGCCCCCTCCCACTACACAGACTCCTCAACAACGCCTTTTCACTTATTCCCGGCCTCCGAGGGGACATTTCCCCACGTACCGCCCTCCGAAACCTACTTAAATCGTTTGGAACAACCCGTTCTGCGCCCTCTGAGGGGTCCCAATACCGTAGATTTACCCTGTCTCTCCCTCGTTCGCTCTTTCGCTAGACCGGTGCTTAAAAAAAAATTCCGTCCCATTCGACACAGGAAACATTTTCCCCCAGCTACGGGATGAGGGACACTCTTTGAAGTCTCCGAAGAAAAACTCTTTATCAAATACACCTTTCAATTTCGGGACTGGGAAAAATCCATAATGCCGATTTAAACCGAAGTGAGACACTTTATAATACCTGTTTTCAACACTACAAGTGGCAGTGCGGTGAGGGTGCCCAAAGAATATCCAAAGTGACTACTGGAAGATGGCGAGCGTCCGAAACCGGTCTAGCGAAAGACCGAACCGGCGAGAGGAGACAGAAACACGCGAAATCTAAGGCCTACTTAAATCCTTACTTGAAAAAAAAGGTCTAGTCAAGCTCTCGCTCAGAAACCCGAAGTGCATTTCATTTTTTTCATTTAATTCTCCATTCTGGTCGTCATTGGCCCATTCCGCTTCTATCGGCCAGAGACTGGTTTAGGCCCCTCGCCGTCTTCAGTAGCATCCGTTCGGTAAATTAACAGCACTTTCGTCGTCGCGGTAGTTTATTTTTTTTCCTACCGTCCCCAAAATTAGGATGGCGGAAAAGAACAGCAAACGCTCCGTCCCGATACTTAAGTCTTACCTCGCGCCGGCTGAAAGCCGGTCTCTGTTTCCTGCTACAATTCCTATATTATCCTCGCTATTTTAATTCCGAATGCGGCGTTTATTTTCAACGGCACAAATTTTTATTTCGTACGAGGAAAGATAAAAAATAATAAATCGAGGTTCTATCGGCTAGACCGGTTTTGGTGCCTCAATATCTCCAGTAAATTAGTGACGCGCCGGTATAAAAATTAAAATGAATTATTCTATTATTTTGAATTATCCTACAATTTCAGCTACTGTCCACGATAGTGTTCATGCTGATGAACCGGTTCTAAGCGTGTTTTCAAACCGTCCTCCCGTTTGGTCTTAGAGGCCCAAAAAACCTCCGAATCGGTCGGACATTAATAAGATGCTTAATGTCGGAAACGCATTCCATGTTCAGATCGGGTATGTTCCAACAATCGGTTGGCAACAACATCGGCTGAACATACAAACTGAACATACAACAGCCCACTTCGTACCACAGATCTATCAACAGTCAATAGACACACCACAGTCCTGGAACAGTAATGCATAATGTCGATAGTTAGAGTAGGTTGTTTTGAAATTTCCTTGTCGTTCAGACCGAAATACTTTAACTTTAAGAAAATCCTCCATTGGTATAAATAAAAGCGAAGAAATAATAATACCTTTGAATAATTATAGGAGCATCCCCCAGCGTTCGGACAATTTTATCCGAAACATACTGTTTAAAAATAACTTTTGTGACTTAAATTAATTATGAATTTTTAGTTTCTTCTTGTTGATCCTACAGTTTAAGTCACCCTGTTTGTTTATTTTAAATTCAAGATTGAAGGCATATTTTTAAATAAATGGTGTCACGTTCGAGTCCTATCTAAGAATGCATCCATGGTGTCCATATTAAAGAGGGCTTCTCGGGCATTATATATATATTTCTAAATCTAGAAATGTATTTCTAAGTCCAGACCTTATGAACGGAGGCCATTTCCTTCAGAAGTTTCCTTAGTGTACAATTGGATACCGATTCCAATTTCAATCAAACGGTTGTGTAATGGCCTATCCCTAACTAACTAAGTTATTCTGTCCTCTAGAAATTCTATTTCCGGCTTTGTTGTTTATCCGGGGTTTCGCCGGATTGATTGTTGTTGATGAGAAGTTCGGAAAACATTTTTTTTTTAGATTTTGACTTAACTTGGTTTCGTTAATGTACGTTTTTTATGTCTATTATTTAAAATTGTTTTCATATCTCCTTTATGTTCTCTCATTGTTTATGTTTCTTTTATGAATTTATTCTATCGTTTCATATTAATTTCTTTTTACCATGCATTTCATTTCATTCATTTTTATTTATTTTTCATTTTTCAGATCCATCATATAGTCCATCCATATTGTTAATGTAACAGATGATGTGGAATAACGGTAGATATCCAAGATATCATTCGGAGGTTTATGCATCAGGTAGAAGGACAACCGGGTACCGATCTGTCCGAGTGTAAACGAGATGAAAAAGCTTGAAATTGCTTAAAATTGATAATAGCCTATAGGCCATATAAATATTTAAATTTATATCGAATAATCCAAATTTATTTTGTATATTTTTTTACACCCGCACTCGGCAACCATGGCCGCTATGCGCTTATACTTTGTAAATTTGAAATGTCTTAAAATGCAATAAAACACATAATAATAAAATAATAATCGTGTTTATTTATTACAACATTCTCGTTGTATAAGATTATAATCGCGGGAGATATAGGTCATATAAATATTTAAATTTATATAAAATAATCCAATATGCACTGCTCAAAGTTTGAAATTATTTTTTATATAATTGGCAGCCTTGTTCTCCTGATAAAAATGTTTAAAAGAATTTTCGAAAACTGCATAAAGGGAGGTAATACGGATACTTCAGGGGAATCATTGTGCATAAAATAATTAATAAGAGAATATAATAGTATTTACACACAATTTATATAATAATTAAATAAATAAATAAATAATAAATAGAAAAACTAAATAAATAATAAATAAATAAATAGAAAAAAATAAATAAAAATTTATATATATATATATATATATATATATAAATTGTATATAAAATATATGTTGGGCAAATTTTTATATTATCCATAGCAGATGGCTATTATTTTAATTTATGATATTTAGTAATTAGAGTAATCTAATCACTATTCAGAAGAGACCACAATAACATTCCTAACGACATTATTGAAAAATTTGTGTGCGTCAATTATATATATTAACATATACTATATATATTTTGGTACTCGCGAACGCCATCTAGCGGTGAACCCGCCAAACTCATGTAGGAGATTTAAGGGTAGTCAGCGCCATCTAGCGGCCAATCCGCCAAACTCATGTAGGAGATTTAAGAAGGGTAGTCAGCGCCATCTAGCGGCGAATCGGCCAAACTCATGTAGGAGATTTAAGGGTAGTCAGCGCCATCTAGCGGCGACGGCCCGAACTACATGTCCGACCTATCGGGATCGAATCGTCTACCTCCTGTGGCGCCTTGTTCTCCTGATACAGAATTTCGTCTTTGGAGCCTGATACGAAATTTCGTATCAGGAGAACATGGCGCCATAGGAGGTAGACTATTCGATCCCGATAGCACGGGCACGTAGTTGGGGCCGGCGCTACTAGATGGCGCTCGCGACCCTGCGGCATGACTTCGGCGATTCTCTACTAGATGGCGTTGGCTCTATCAGAATAATCGGCCTACGTATCAGGATCGATCAGTCGACGTCCTGCGGCCTCCGGCGAATGTTCTCCTGATACAAATTTTCGTTTTCAGCGCACTGTAGGTATATTTATCGCGGACGAATTTTCGAAAACTGCATAAAGGCAGATAATAAATAAAATATAAATTTAATAAAAAAGAATATAAAAGTAGTTTCATCGTATTTCATTGTGTGCATATATTTGCTGTATACACTGCTCATAATTTCTGATATAATTATGGTAGTCTTCTTCTGATACAAATATTGATTATAGGAGCTATCAATTGGTACATTTAAAGCGCGGGAATTTTTAAAATTGAATCTAGGCAGACAATGAGCATACTTCTGTGGAATCAAAGGGTATCAAATAAATATTAAATTAACAAATATATTTAATTATTTATTTTGATATACATTGAATAATATTGGAGTTAATTCGTTATAAATTCGTTCTGTTAGGTATATAAGAATATATTCATATAAAACAAGAACACAACTGTTTACTTATGAATTACAGTACACTAGGTCGTAGATTTCGTGTTTCTTTTTCCTTTCGTGTTTGGTCTTTTGCCAGACCGGTTGCTCGCCATCTTCAGTAGCGGTGTTCACCCCTAAACTCGGTCGTTATCTTAGGGTTTGACCGCTTCATGTAGTAGCCTCGGGATGAACTCACTTGGTGACGTATCGGGACCAAACCGTCGACCTCTTACGGCGCCTTGTTCTCCTGATACAAAAATTGATTTTTAGAGAATCGGTCTGTATATGCACGGATTTATTAATTAAATATCGAGTCAGATGATAGGCATAATACTGCCGAATAATAGGGTTTCAAATAAATATTAAATTAATACAAAAATACTTGCAATATATAAGGTATAACGTTTGAAATAATTCTTTAGCCTCGTGCTGAGCTCAGAGGTCGACGTATCGGGGTCGAAACGTCCACCTCCTATGGAGCAAAAAAACAAAATTTCGTTTTTAGAGCTTGATACGAAATTTCGTATCAGGAGAACAAGGCGCAATAGGAGGTAGACCATTCGATACTGATGATAGCTCGGTCACGTAGTTGGGGCCGCCGCTAAGGGTAGTCAGCGCCATCTAGCGGCGACGGCTCGAACTACATGTCCGACCTATCGGGATCGAATCGTCTACCTCCTGTGGCGCCTTGTTCTCCTGATACAGAATTTCGTCTTTGGAGCCTGATACGAAATTTCGTATCAGGAGAACAAGGCGCCAAAGGAGGTAGACTATTCGATCGTGATAGCTCGGGCACGTAGTTGGGGCCGGCGCTACTAGATGGCGCTCGCGACCCTGCGGCATGACTTCGGCGATTCTCTACTAGATGGCGTTGGCTCTATCAGAATAATCGGCCTACGTATCAGGATCGATCAGTCGACGTCCTGCGGCCTCCGGCGAATGTTCTCCTGATACAAATTTTAGTTTTCAGCGCACTGTAGGTATATTTATCGCGGACGAATTTTCCAAAACTGCATACAGCCAGATAATAGGGATACTTCAGGGGCATCATTGCCCGTAAAATAATTAATAAATGAATATAAAAGTAGTTTAATCGTATTTCATCGTGCGCATATATTTGCATATTCGTATACATATACGTCCATATTCACTGCTCATCATTTGAGATAATTTCTGATATAATTATGGCAGTCTTGTTCTCTCCAAAATATTGATTTTGGGAGATAATTGGTATATTTAACGCACAGGATTTTTTAAAATCTGAATCCAGACAGACAATGAGTGTACTTCTGTGGAATCAAAGGGTATCAAATAAATATTAAATTAACAAATATATTTAATTATTTATTTGTATTATACATTGCATAATATTTGAGTTAATTTGTTATAAATTTGTTCTGTTAGATATATTATAAAAATATATTCGTGTAAAACAACACAACTGTTTACATGTGAATTACAGTAAACTAGGTCGTAGATTTCGAGTTTCTGTCTCCTCTCGCTGGTTTGGTCTCTTGCTAGGACCTTTTTCGGCTGCTCGCCATCTTCAGTAGCGGTGTTACACCCCTATCTCTGGGGTTGGCAGCTTCAGCCTCAGACTGAACTCACAGGTCGACGTATCAGGACGAAACCGTCGACCTCCTGCGCCGCCTTGTTCTCCTGATACAAAAATTGATTTTTAGAGCAATCGGTCGGTATTATTAAAACATGCACGAATTTATTAAATAAACATCGAGGCAGATAATAAGCATACTTCTGCCCGATTATAAGGTACCTAATAATTATTAAATTAATGAAAAAAATACTTGAATAACATCAATTTGAAATAATTCGTTAGCGTCGGGCTGAAATAACTGGCCAATTTATGAGGATCAACGTGTCAACCTCCTATGGTGCCTTTTTCTCCTGATACAAGAATTGATTTTTAGCGCACGTTCAGTAGATTTCCCGCATACGTTTTCGAAACTGTCGTTGGGAATAAAAAACTCTTGATTTCGAATAGATTATAAATATGATATTTAGATTAAAATTGTATGTAAAATACAAGTAGGGTAAAGTTTTATTTATCATCCATTTACTATTATTCATAATCGCTGGTTATTTTGTTAACATATGTCACTGGCGTCCGACATCCCAAAGGTTCCCTACATAAGCCTGAAAAGGAGGTACAAGGCGACCTCAATGTTTAAAAAATGTAATAAATAAAATGAAGGGGGTAAACCAGTGGGTTTCTCCTCCAATGTTTTCTACAGTGCTTGTATCAATGTTGTTTGTTGTATTTTTTACAGTTGCGACAATAAAAAAGAGAGGGAAAAAATAAATAATAAAGAATAAAGAGAGGGAAAATAAGAAATAGTATGTTACTGGCTTGCAGTATACCTCATTCCATGAGCAAGGATCTCATCTCCTTTTGGTGTGAATTACAGAAGCACTGGTTTTTAAATGTGCTTGTTTATGGCTCAAATTGAGCCAAAATTATTATTATTATTAATAAATAATTAATAAATATTAATAATAAATTATTATTATTAATAGCTTATTTTCTAGCGCAGCATAGTTGCACAGTGTAGTAGATTATACAGTAGCATTGCATCCAAACTGTTTTTGAGTGTGCCTAAGTATGGAGGCGTACAGTCTAAATATGGAAGGAAATAAACGGACTATCTAAGGCGCTGAATATAAGTGAATACAACTGAATATACCTCAATATAGCTGAGTATAATCTCAGAGAATTAAACTGTATGTAACTGAATATAATTGAATATAAGTGAATAAAGTTTAACATCGGGAATATTTCGCGGAGAACCGCGACGCTAGCGACCCTTGAAGGTGATGCGGAGTTGTTCTCAACTGAGTGCACGAGCAACGATAAACTAGCGCCCCTGAGGGTGGCGCGGAAATGCACTTAACTAAAGTTCGTTCGGTGCACGAGTACCAATAAACTAGCGCCCCTTGAGGGTGGTGCGGAAATGTACTTAACTAAAGTTCGTTCGGTGCACGAGTACCAACAAACTAGCGCCCCTTGAGGGTGGTGCGGAAATGTACTTAACTAAAGTTCGTTCGGTGCACGCGCACCGAACGCTAGCGCCCCACTGAGGGTGGCGCGGAAATGCACTTAACTAAAGTTCGTTCGGTGCACGAGTACCAACAAACTAGCGCCCCTTGAGGGTGGTGCGGCAATGTACTTAACTAAAGTTCGTTCGGTGCACGCGCACCGAGACACTAGCGCCCCACTGAGGGTGGCGCGGAGATGCACTTAACTAAAGTTCGTTCGGTGCACGAGTACCAACAAACTAGCGCCCCTTGAGGGTGGTGCGGAAATGTACTTAACTAAAGTTCGTTCGGTGCACGCGCACCGAGACGCTAGCGCCCCACTGGGGGTGGCGCGGAGATGCACTAAACTAAAGTTCGTTCGGTGCACCGATAACTAGCGCCCCCTGAGGGTCGTGCGGAAATGTACTTAACTAAAGTTCGTTGGGTGTCCGAGGACCGCGACGCTGGAGCCCTACTGAAAATCTTTGAAAAAAAAATGTTTCACATTGGAACTACGATGGACGAAATATTTGATAAAAAGGGCCAAAATCACTAGGGGTACCCAAAAGTAATCAGCCATTTTGACTTTGGAAATCATTTTATTTTGCTAAAAAAGAAACTATAAATTCACCAATATTATCAACAACTCTGTGCCACTTTTCCGGCAAATTTTCGATTCCCCTCTCGAAGAACTCCTCAAGACCAAAATACATCTTATCAAATTGTTAAGTACTTTTGGGTATACCTGATATATACGCTTAAAAACGATAATTTAAGCGTTTATGATTTTGGGCCTTTTTATCATTTTCTGGCTCTTATAACCGTGTTTTTTGCTTTTTCAATGGTTCATAAACGATTGTATTAGTCTGTGTTCTTCCAAAAGTTCTTAGCAGACGTTTTTGGAAAAGACACCACAGACACAATCGTAGACCAACAATCCAACCGACACCAACACAAATTAACAGCCCTGAAATACCTCACAGACCGATTAAACAAATACACCCTCTACAAAGAAAAATACGATAAGGACACATTGTGCATCAAATTGTAAATTTGAAATAAATTACCTACACTTTTGTCATTTTTTCTATGTTGGTGTAACGCGGAATCATTGGCTATCAGACAATTAATGTGTAAGTGGAAGAATATATAAACCGTAGTTTCACTTCAATATTCATGTTATTATACTTTGGCTGAACAATAAAATTAAGCACAAGTTCCAATCATAAACAAGGAAGTTTGACTACTTTACCATAGAATGGCCTCCATAAAAGGAAACGTTTACGAAATAATTATGCTATGCCGTAGATTTTCTGTGTTTCTGTCTCCTCTCGCCGGTTTGGTCTTTTGCTAGACCGGTTTCGGCCGCTCGCCACCTTCATTCGCGGTGTTCGTCACTTTGGCACTCTGGATGTTTTTTGGGCATCCTCACTGCACCGTCACTGTCACTTGTACTGACAGTACCCGAAAAACACCCAAAGTGACTAGCTGAAGATGGCGAGCGGCCGAAACCGGTCTAGAAAAAGACCAAACCGGCGAGAGGAGAAGTCTACGGTATTCCAACCCCTCGTAGACCGCAAAACAGGTATGCCGAACTAAATTATGCTATGATTCGATTTTACATTCGGCAATTCGTTAGTGGTAATAAACCAACCTACACAATTCTGCCCATATTCGGTAACCTAAGTGCGCAAGTACCACCAGTTAATTCACTGACGGAATTAATTTCGGAGAAAGCCATAAACAAGACCAGATATTCGAGTGTTATTCGAATTTCGAGAGAAATATCTGTACAACAACTGGACGCTTTAATTTCCGCCGTGTTGTATGTAGTCGCCCTTCAGTTCTGTGAATGGCCGACGCCGCTTTCAATTCAGAACACCCAGAAGATAACGAAACGAAAATCGATCATTTTCCGAAAGCGTTTAAAAAAATAACTTAAAATAGAGTCGGTTAAAATGACTCTACCGAACCACATATTGAACAATGGTTACAATGTAAGTTAGTTACAATTTATGACGGTATAAATTACCTAAAATTTAGCAAGGAAATTAGGGACTCAAGAGTTAAAATTAGTAGATTTCGTGTGTTTCTGTCTCCTCTCGCTGATTTGGCCTTTTGATAGACCGGTTTCGGCCGCTCGCCATCTTCAGTAGCGGTGTCAGTCACTTTTGGCACTTTGGATGTTTTTTTGGGTACTGTCAGTACAAGTGACAGTGACAGTGCAGTGAGGATGGCCGAAAAACAACCAAAATGCCAAAAGTGATTAGCACCGCTACTGAAGACGGCGAACGGCCGAAACCGGTCTATCAAAAGACCAGACCGGCGAGGGGAGACAGAAACACACGAAATCTACTGTATTCCAACCCGTCGCAGACCACAAAACAGGTATGTTAAACTAGTCCCCTTAGGCCTTCGTGGTATCGATGAGAAAATGTCACATAACATTTTCCATTGAATATATCTCGTAAAAAGTATCCATTCGAGTATCACTCATACAGCCGTGTATAATTTAGGCATAAATAAGAATCGCAGCAAGGGAATGACGCTGTAGAATTCTATGATACCGTAGATTTCGTGTGTTTCTATCTCCTCTCGCTGGTTTGGTCTTTTGCTAGATCTTCAGCAGCGGCGTTAGTTACTTTTGGCACGTTGGATGTTTTCTGGGCATCCTCTCTGCGCTGTCACTGCCACTTGTACTGTACACGTACACACTGTACACGTCCACTGTACAGATGACAGTGACAGTGCAGTGAGGATGCCCAAGAAACATCTAAAGTGCCAACAGTTATTAGCACCGCTACTGAAGACGGCGAGCGACCGAAACCGGTCTGGCAGAAGACCAAACCGGCGAGAGGAGACGATGTCTACGGTATTCCAACCCCTCGCAGACCACAAAACAGGTATTCTAAACTAATTCCATGATAATTAAACAGCATATAACAGGACCGCCTGCACCGAGGTACTCTGTGGTAATGAGCCTAATTTGAGGTTGGTTGAGAGCAGTGGCCAGCACAATCGTGATTGGCCGAGTAACGATGCGGGCGCCCAATTAGAAAAGGGATCGGATTCAGGGACCGTCCAATCAGATAGAAGCAACGACATCCTCCCCCCTCCCTCGGCCACGCCCCCTTACATCCCACTCGATTATTAATAATTGTAATTAAATAACTGTTATATTTTACCAGGTAGGAACTGTATTGCGTCGTGATGACCAAATAATTAAGGATGAAATTATAACGATGCAGGGCGACCAATACAATGTTATACTTCTATAACTAAACAATAAAAATATAGTTTTTTCAGTTTTTATTTGTTGTCGTCTAGTTTTCTCCCTTTCCGGCCGGTATCTGTGAAAGGTTTGCTCTCAATACTGCCCGGCGACCGGTTCTCCAACCTTTTACTTCCGAACGAAGGAGCATGTTCCTCCTCTTCATCGCGGCCTCATACCCGCGAAGAGAATAGCGCAGATTAAAAGTTTTGACAAAATTCTGCGGCCCCTCCCGGATTTCGGAGAAATTGTTCATAGTTCAGCGGCACAAAATATAGTAGTAAAATATTCTCTCACTGGATCGGAAAAAACAAGTTTCGTTTTCAAAATATACGCCCGAGAGGCGTTCTTCAAAAACTTCCAGCAAATTGCTGATAAAAGTGTTTTTTTTTATGAAACTTTTTTTTAATGAAACTTTGTTGGAGGCACAAAACTTACTGATCAAAAAAATATTAAGACTTGAACCAGACCGGCGAGGTAGTTGAGGCAGCACTGTTTGTTACTAGTCCGTCGCTATACGAAGTAACTATCCGTATTATTTATTTTAGTTTTTTAGAATCCGCCAAGTGCCTGTATTCATTATTCCGCCCGATATTCTCAAATCGATCGGTTGGTTCAGTTCTACGCTAGACCGGTTTCGTTTCCCGAGTGTTTTTGCGAAGCGTCTACGCCCGTGTCCGCTGTCGATGGCGTATCGATTCCGCGGTCGGGTGGGACCAATCCAACGAAATTCGCGCCGTTCGCGATATTCCGAACTATTAGACTGCCTTAAAGAAGTTGGAGAAGGGGACTGAAATGAGACGGCGTCCCCCGCCCTCTGTCCTTGTTTCGAATGAGCGGGACATGCACAATTGGTCTGTTGGTAAATACGTCGCTTCAGTTGCCTCTGGCCTCGCCAATCTGAGAATTTAATTCGTCCTACACTTTATCCAGGAAAAAAAAGAGATTTTCAGCATTGTAAAATATTCGTTCCGTTCCGTTTATCAGGGTTTTCCCTTCGCTCGGAAACGAAGAAACGTTGCCCTGACGAAATTATTAGCCTTATATTTATTACAGTGTAATAAAAATCTTCTAATGATTAGACGCCCTCTTTTGGTGTTGGAGTTTCGCTCTCATGACTGCCTCTGGCGACCTGGTTCATTGACCTTATTACATTCTCAATCGATCACCTTACGAAGATTCGCGGGGTGAACTCGACCGTCGCGGTAGGAATGAGACCTCGATGAAGGGGAACATACTCGTTCGGAAGTGAAAGGATAAAGACCGGATGCCAGGCAGCATTGAGAGCGAAACTTTCACAGATACCGGCCGGAAAAGAGAAAACGAAAGACAACAAATAAAAATTAAAAAAACTATATTTGTATTTTTTGTTATAGAAATATAACCTGGTATTGGTCGCCCTACATCATCACATAAATAATTCTTTGTCGACACAATATTCTGATGTGTGATATTAAATTATATTTTATCATAATATTACAATAAAATAATACACAATTGCGTGGTTAGACTCTCGCAACAATGACTGTATATTCCTCTGCCTTGAGAAAATTTCTTAAATGCTGTCCAATATAATAAAATATTTGGGGATTCTATTTTCTCTATTTCCCTTATTATTTTAACTCTGTCTCAATTCTCAAGGGTTCTTTTCTCATTACTCGTTTGTCGTGACTCGGCACGAACCTAACTAACCTCTCATTACAGCCAGGGAGGGGTAAAAAACCAACAGCGGAGGATAGGACTTATTATTTGCGAAATGACCGATCCGAATTTGCAATTTAAATAAAACACAATCAGTCTGTAAGCCGCCGGGATTCTGAACCGAGGTCAGCGGATTTAACGTTCCGACTGGTCTTTTGGGTCTTGATCTAGAATTCGCGAGGGACGCTAATTTGAATTCAGTTACCACGAGCGACAACGGCTTCCCGTTACACGTGCTCGAGGGGACATACAAAATGAGCGAGATTAGGTTTCGGATAAAGACCTATTGAAGGAACTACCGTGTATATAAATATATACAGCGTACGCCATACTATTACTATTATTATATAAAAACATAGTGTATATATTTACAGGAATTAAATATTACCATAAAACTTAGTGTTGTAGTCGTATAAAGGGTACGAATCCGAATGGATTTTAACCCATTCAAAATTGTGAATTTATTACTGATATAATAGCAGAACAAATAATAATCTTTCAGGGGTTTAAGTGTCCCCTTCGCGGGTAATGGGCAAAGTGGATTACGGGGCATAAATTCAGAAAAGGTTGCAATAATTGCGAATAACATTTATTGTCTCTTTATTTCATTATCCGATCACTGTTCATGAGTATTGAAATAATATTAAATCGAAATGAAATACGTAGCGTAAGGCAGATGTGTATACAAAGACTAGCGCGGATGGCAAACGCAGTTACAGTTGAAAATGGGTGCTTTAGGAGTGTAGAAAATGTTTAAGAGCATAACAAGTTTTTAAGAGTGTGGGGAGGAATGTTACAAAATTTTAAAATATACATAGAAATAATAAAATAAATATAAATAACCTCGTGCAGGCGAGCTACTTTCCTTCGCTACCGGTTTCGCGGGTGGATTTTCGGCATCTGTCACTGACTGTACTGACTACACAACCGTTCACGGTAGAAGTGTCGTGACTGCAGGCCGTCATCAAAGCTGCTACTTCTGAGACGAAGTCTACGGTATTCCGTAGACCTCTGGCAGACCACAAAACAGGTATTCTAAACTAATTCTAGGATAATTGAACAGTATATTAGCAGGTTGTGCGAACCGGTACCGGACCGCCTGCACCGAGGTACTCTCGGGTAATGAGCCTACCCGAGCTCGGTACTTGACCGGGTTGGTTAAGAGCAGCGACGATTGTGATTGGCCGAGTAACGATGCCGGCGCCCAATCAGAAACGGGATCGGGTTCTGGAGTCGTCCAATCAGATAGAAGCAACGACATCCTCCCCCCTCCCTCGGCCACGCCCTCTTACATCCCACTCGATTATTAATAATTGTAATTAAATAACAATTATATTTTACCGGGTAGGAACTGTACGGATGGTTTCGGCATCTCGCCATCTTGTGGCGCGTTGTGGGGTCTCTCCTGTCTCGCTCGTACCGCGGTCAATAGTACGAAACCGGTCTAGCGAAAGACCGAACCGGCGAGGGGAGACAGTAACGCGTATTATAATTGAGACGGGGTTAAAAAAACAATATATTGACGGGGCGCTTGAGGAAGGTTATTTTTCGGAAATATAATTTTTATGAAAACGCGGCCAGACAATGGACGGAATGTCCGTCATAAGAAAAACGGGATTTCAGGGACGCTGAGAGCGTCTCTCTGTGGACAATCCCGTGGGTCTCCGTCTTGCCCTCATATTAATTGATTTGTTTAAAGGTCGATTCGATGGACCCAGTTAGCTGGGCCAATTCTCGTTCGGCCCTGATTGATCCCCTTACACTGCACAGAAAAATAAGCTTTTCCGACCCTTTCAACAAAGGAAACATTTTGAAAAAGTCTATCAAATACATTTCTCAATTCCGGGGAAGAATCTATAATGTCGATTTAAAACTGTGTAGAATACGCGTTTTCTACACTACAAGTGACAGTGACAGCGCAGTGAGGATGCCCGAAATATATCCAAAGTGCCAAAGTGACTAACCGCTACTGAAGATGGCGAGGCCGAAAACGGTCTAGCGAAAGACCAAACCGGCGAGGGGAGAAATCTACAAAGTGAGACAGTAAACTATATATGAATTTATATTTCATAATAAAAGTACTGTTTTAATCATAACTCTTACTGTTTGGCCCGTAACGCGATAATAACGTCGCAAATTTATCAATTAACGGATTTTTACTGATGATTTCGGGTGTCTTGTATAAGCTAAAATGTAAAATTTGTAGGGCGATCAAATTTTGGATAATAAGTATCTGTATTGATCTACAGATAAATTATTCGGATGTAAACCCGTCGTATACGTTCGTCATTAATTGCTGCAGTGTTGACGCTAGAATAGTGCTAAAGTCCACAATATTACGAAATTTCACAATATGGGAAAATAAAATTGTAATCGTCCGCTCTGAAGGGGCTGATTTTATTTTACAGATTATCATCATAGTTTTGACCAGACTGATTGTAAGACCGTAATTTCTTGTCTCTTTATTTCTTTTCCCCAAGAGTTTGTCTTCAGATAATGTTGGGGAAGATGAAAAACGAGACGGGGCAGGGCGGAATGAATCAGCAGATAAGAATCTTTCATTTGTAATTGTGACACGAGCCTCCAGAAGGGCGTCTTCTCGCCCAATGCCACCCTAATGGCGGCTTCCTTTCATGTACCCCGTTTTGTTTTACGCCCAGAATTAATTCTTAAACTCGGCGAATAATTAGAAACTCGGCAATTTCCGAAAACTGAAAATTGAATTTCGCCGAAAATGATTTTCCCTACGCCCGCTGCACAATTCTAATTGTCACCGTACTGTTTCACTCTCACCTTATAAAGTAATTATTATCCGTTTGAAAATTTAAATTTTTCCTCTTTATTATTTCAGAACTTCTATCAAGTTGTATTGACTAAGTGAAGCGTTCAAGTCGTACCTAGTAGTCATTCGGTTGAAATAATAATTTTCTATTTTATTTCTCTTAATTACATTTTCTTATGTATGTACTTTATACGGCACTTAAGACTTCGTGTAGAATATGTTACCATATTAATTAAATAAAATTTGAATTTGTGTATCTAATACTATGTAACTGTGGCTCTCTTTGATCTCATGCCCATATTTAATATTGTTTTGTACAAAACTTAGTCACATATTGGCAATCTTAAATACGTAAAATCGGTAAGCAAATATATAAAAACGATAAGAAATATTTAAAAGGTTATTTATGTTAAACAGTAGGCTTTGTACGGCGCAAGATGAGTCTCAGTAGTACTATAATGTCCACTCAGTGTTATATAAAATTTTTAAAAAATTAATGGTACAAAAAAGCACAATTTTTATGAAATAAATTTCTTAAAACACCAATTTTATTATTCTGATTCATTGGAAACGCGAAGCATACGTGTCCGTTATGTTACTACTTATTTGTGTGGCCTGCCTACCACTACGCTCCTATTGGCCTTAATTTATAAAAATATCTATACTCAAGAAAATATAAATATATCAACTAATTCAGAAACACACAACACAGTGCTGATAGGATGCCTTTTTAATGGAGTGTTTTATTTGTCGGTTCCTATTGTCGCTATTCGATAAAAAGTTGAAACCGGACTACGTACAGGGCCACATGAACATTCTACACTACACGGTATTACATAGAATACGATATAATGTTATAAATTTCGTGCGAGGCTGGGAAAAGTTCAAACAGATTGGAATGATTTGGAGAAAATGCAGACTGAAGCCGTTGAAGGCTTTGTTATGACGTTTCTGAGCGATGCGCACGATGGACTCGGAACGGCCAATTGTCCTGTCAATTGTCAAACAAACAAAGAATAAAAAAACAAAAACACTGAGGTCAATTCTAGTGATGTTTTCCTTTTCCAGATGTTTTTTTTCCCCCCCGAGCAGCAATCGGAAGTCGATTGCGCGCCATCTAACCCAATCACGGCCCATTTGGTCTCCTCCTAAGCCCGGCACATGCCTCAAATACGTCATGCGTTCGAATAAAAATCATTCTGGACACGACGCAGATTTCGCGGGTCTTACGCCAGACCGGGCCTTTTTAACTTATTTCAGAACGGTCTATCTAAACAGACGAATAGACTCCTTTAACATACCTGTTTTGTGGTCTGCGATGGGTTGGAATACCGTAAATTTGTTGTTTCTGTCAACGTCCCCCAAAAAACACAATAACAAGACAGGTATACATTCACACGACAAACGGACAAATGACAGTTCAGTGAGGATGCACGAAAAACATCCAAAGTTCCAATATTGACTAACAACGCTACTGAAGACCAAAGCGGTCTAGCAACAGACCAAACCAGCGAGAGGAGACAGAAACACAACAAATCTACGGTAGACGAATAGACTTCCCTGTTCCTATCTGAAATCTTTTCGCGACGCTGAAACCTTTTTTAAGCGGCACAAACAATACAGCGATTGATTTGGTTCTGAACGTTTAGGACCCGGTGGCGAGGTAGTACTGAGAGTAAAACATACACAAAATGTCATAAGGCCTAAAAGTCTAATCTGAGACTAAGGCTATTTCTATTTTTTATTTAAATAAAGTGTTGTTCCAGTATTTTAAAAATTAATAAGCAGGAGTAGGCAAATTTATATATCGGCAGAAGCCTAAACCGGTCTATCTTATAGTGTAGAGGTGCGTTTTCTTGACTTCCTTCGAGTGTTTGAAAATAATGCATTGTCTGTTAGCTTAAATAGGCCTCTTTGACCGCTCCGATTTAGTCTTGATTGATTAACATTCACCCGGCTTCGCTTATCAGCGGTTCGATGCGCACTGAAGTGCGCTTTTTTTTCTCTCTCCGTAGATATTTCGGAATTCGCCAGTACTCCACCGATAATCATCAATCACCGCAGACAGAGCGAGGTGACACCGTCCTCGTGTTTAAAATTACACAATTTAATCTCAAAATGAATCTCAAATTTAACAGACACACACTTAATTCATTAAAAAGGCGATTAACTTAAGCATTTTTTCAAAACTGCGCAATATTTGGATGCACCGTTTAATAGAATTCGTACAGAAAATTACAAATTGGTTTACGTCGATAATAAAAAATCTAAAAAATTGGAATTATTTATAAGACTTTGTTAAGGCAGTAGAAACTATACATTGAATCGTTAACCGATTTTCGATTCTCAAAAAAAACTTTCTTTAAAACAACTTCACCTTTCACTCTTGATAAGGGACTCGACGCAAAATTGAAGCTCTTAAACTTTCTGGCCGAAAGTATAATTTTTTACCGTAGATTTCGTGTTTTTCTGTCTCCTCTCGCCGGTTTGGTCTTTTGCTAGGCCGGTTTCGGCCACTCGCCATCCTCAGTAGCATTGTGTTAGTCACTTTGGCACTTTGGTTGTTTTTCGGGCATCCTCACTGCGCACTGTCACTGTCCAAAAAACATCCAAAGTGACTGAAGATGGCGAGCGGCCGAAACCGGTCTAGAAAAGGACCAAACCGGTGGGATATAAAGGAACACACGGAATCTACGGTATTCCACAACCCCTCGCAGACCACAAAACAGGTATTCTAAACTATAATATTTCAAATTCAGATCGGCCGAATAAAACACGAATTAACAGTTTCGGTCGATTTTTTATTTTCTCGGAAAAACGGCCCCATATTTCGATAACGGGGCTAGGCTTCGCCTCGCGTGACCAACGAGGCTAACCGGAACTCGACTCTTTCGTCACGCCAAAAATAGGAACGTAGGACAGTCGATAGCTGTCTCTACGAGCTCCCTTATATCGAATTTATATTATACAGAATTTATCATTTATTGGCTCAACCCCAGATAGAGTGGGGAGGCTACACAGTTTTGTTCATTTAATATTTTATACCGTAAGTATTTATAAAGCTACATTTTCAAGCCAATTTTATTGAATTATTAAAGTTCATTAATCGTTATAAAATAATAATTCTGTGAGGAAAAATTACGTATTTTTTTTAATGCAGTTTACTATTGTAATTATGTACAGTTTACCCCCAGACTGGTGGCCGGATGTTTCGCGGGGTTGAAATTCAAGCTGGCTAAAAGAAGTGAAATGTCTCAATATCCGCGGAGTTAATTTAACTTGTGCCCAAATGGATGCTTAAAATTCATAAAGAGAAATAAACGTATAAATCGATTCTTTGTACCGTTCAAGTCAACGAGGATTCGAAATATCCTACTGTTTGAGCTTATAGCCATTATCAACTTGCCGCTGAAAATGCAAGATGTGCCGAATGCACTCTGATATATTTTGAGGAGATCGCATTTTGCCTAACGACCAGCTGTAATAACTTCCGGTCTGTTTACCCCCGAGAAGGCTTCGGCTCGTTATTAATTCAAAAAAACAAACATAAAAAAGTTTCAATCGGCGGAGTCATTACTTTGTGAGATTGCATCTCATTACTTCCTACGCGGCTGATTTCTCTCTCTCTCTCTCTCTCTCTCTCTCTCTCTCTCTCTCTCTCTCTCTCTCTCTCTCTCTCTCTCTCTCTCTCTCTCTCTCTCTCTCTCTCTCTCTCTCTCTCTCTCTCTCTCTCTCTCTCTCTCTCTCTCTCTCTTTATATTGGCGTGGGCTTGGCAGGAGCCCAGATTGAGCAACTTGAGGAGGTTTCTCTCAGCTTTATTGGGCCTCTCGTACCAGCCAAACTTTTGTCCCTATTTCATCAATCTTCTGTTCAATTAGTGCAAAATCAAACGCTTCTTGCCACTATCGATCCTCTCAACAGTTATATAATTCATTCGATTTCATCGCAATTTTTTTATTGCACAATCAACAATCGTAAGTGTTACAGGTGCAATTGATTTAAGTATTGTCCCGACACATGACGAAGAAATCGCGGACTTGTCACTTTCCTGACTTGTTAGTCTAGACAGAGAAAATCTCTGGCCCACTGCTGCTGAAGATGGCAGCCGAAACCGGTCTAGCAAAAGACCGAAACAGAAAATCTACGTTTACTTCAGAAGACACATAATTTCTGAATTAGTAAAAAATGCTTCATCTACAGAAATTATATATTTAATTATCTACCTCTATTATATACCTAAATTATCTGCTCAATAATATAACTCTACTGAGGAGCATGAAAACTTCGTAATTGCTTACAGCCTCCTGTGTCTTCAACTTGAATTAGCAGCGCCTCTGTTTCACTTCATATTTACTCCGCCGGCTAATTCAGCAAGTTGGGAACTCAATTTCATAATCTGCATTCGTCGACAGTGGATCTTTCTAGGCCCAATTTCCCTATTGTTCTGAACTAGCGTTAAAGAGTATTCAGAGTCCGGGATAAAGACCCCCGGGGCTGGATTAAAGAAGAAGAGAAAGGGATAAATTGAGAACGAAGACTTTTTTGGTCACCGAATTTTGATCGGTTCAAAAAAACATCCGAACATTCTTCACTCTTAAACGGGGAGGAAACCCGGTAACGTAAATATTTTTTATTAATTCTTACGAGCTTTGAATTTTCTTTTCACGCTGCACATTTCTATCGCAGTTTATTTATTTTTCCTCAGCATTATCGTACACTTCATTCAGTGCCACCAAAATCTCAATATCTTTTAATTTTACCCCCGTTAATTTGTCCCCTATCAACTGGGGGAATTCTATTGGAATTTTGAACAATTTTAAACCGTCTAACAGTTTAAGTAAGATAAATAGGACAAGAATTTTCTGCGATATAGTAAATATATACTGCAATATAGTGTATGTAGACTGGTCGGGGTGAATTGTTCTCGTCCGCCTTATTGCCCGTTTAAGAATCGCTCGGTGCACAGATTGAGCGGGGCTCAATCGTCCCTAATGGGGCTGAAATTGAGCTATCAATTTATATAAAGGCCGAGACCGCCCTCCCCCCCCCTCGACGCGAATATAACACGAACTAGGCTAGAACGGGGGCGGCGACGACATTGTTATTATCGTGTAGGCCGTGGTCGTTGTACAGTGCGAACGGACAGCGCAGAACCCGGCGTTAGAGGCCGGCAATGTTGTTGTGGAACCCACTGCAGTCGAAGGGAGCCAGGCAGTTATACAGAGACGTAGCGGACATATTAAATTCCGAACACTTTACTCAAATGACAATTCCGCTCGGTTATTCTTGAACCTCTCATGGCCATCAAATGTTTCCAGTACACACGGAATTTCAACTTCAACGCGAGCGTTATTACAATTGAATTTCCACCGTCGTTATTACAGAATATTATGTAATTGTTGCCAGCCGGCAGTAATCTCAGTTCTAACATTTGAATATATCTCTACACGGATGTTATTGACGTTCAAAATTTATATAACGGCCGTAGTAGGGAATTTAATATTCCCTCGAAAATTGAATATGTCCGATAGAACCAACAGAGACGCGCCTAGAAGCGTCCCGATTAAACAAATATGAGCTGGACAAACACATTAATTGTCACGATTAATCCGACCACTATATTCAGCGCGATTTCCATTCACGGTATCGCGAATGTGCCTGGATTGGTATTGAAATTTTAGGTCGTCGATGGGGGGGATAAATATTTGGAGAGGTCGCCCCAAAACCTAGGGTCCGGGGGGGGGACGAACCGGTATAACATAAATGCGAATAATATAATATTTTAACCGTTTTATAGCCACAAATTAATAATACAATCGGCGACATTGCAGTTATGGTAGCACTGGTAAGGAAGGAGTAGCACCGGCTTTCCGTCTTTTTAAAATATCGGTTATTTATTTCCATTTTTTGCCATTTCTTTTTCGAGGCGTCTGTAATAATATAGTTGAATCCGCTTTTTGTAAACAGAAGAAACATTGAAAAACAATCTCGGCGAAAAGGGACGATGTGGACTTCCAGGAATTTTCAATCGACTTAATCGGGAATTGTGACTTCCGGACAAAACCGCCGCCACTCTATAATTCCTACGGAATTAAATTAGACAGAGACAGCTTTTATTGAAAAAAGAAAAAAAAATATCCCGCCCCCGGGTAAGTTCCCCCTTGTTCCCCCGAGCCATAAATATTCTGAAGTGGATTTAAAGTCGTGGCCCCCTCGAGCCTATTGTCTATAGTCCGGGACTTCGCCGCAGAAGTGTTCCCTCTCACCCGGGGCGGTGTATTCTCTATTGGGACGGCGGCCTTGAGGAGACAAACTCCTCAATGAAGAAGGCGCCGATAAAGAGGGAAGAAGGGGGAGGTCTTAGAATGGATCGGTTCTACAAATCCTGTATAGGCTTCGCTGGCAAACACAAAATCTTCGGGTAAATGACTAATTTAAAAAAAATTTTAAATTTCTTTGCGATTAATACCCAATCGGGCAGATATTAACCCTCTATGGGCCCGTGTAACTTTCAGGTTACATCTCAATTTATCGAGACTTTACCAAATAAATATAGCTTTTTTAGTGAGATGGCGCATAAATCTTACGTTCCTACAACGTTGTCAAGATAACCAATATCAATATCAATTTTTTTTAATTTGCATATATAGGATTATAATTGCTGATTTTTCGTTCTCTCAATTTTTTGGTTTTAAAATAAAAATTCGGCCCATAGAGGGTTAATAAAGAACTTTTAATTTTTAAAATAGCGATCAAAATATTTGATGAATTTCAACATATACATACAAATATTCAACGGGAATTAAATTCCCGAATAACGCACCATCCTAATGCTATGGCAGAAACGCTTGAAATGGAAGTGGCCACTTGATGTAAACATACCGGGAAAATAAATGAAATTTTTAAAAAGGGGGGAACCCAGTGGGCGGTTCTCCTCCATTATGCTCTATCTGTTACTGATTCCAATTTAACAAAGATCACACAATACAGTTGTGGCAATAAAACACACAAATAAATAAATATGTTATTACAATCATCGCCAATTTATTCTATACCGTTTAGAAAACTAATTTTCTGTCTCTAATTTTTGAATTATCGGAGCGTGATGCGGTCGTAAATTCGGAAATGTAAAAAAAAATCCGGCGCCAAATAAACATAAAAAAATTATATTATTGACCTACTATTATTAACTCTCTTCTCTCGGGGATTTGCAATTAAGCTCGCTGATTAAATAATAACGCTGAGTTTGCCTTCCCCCTAATTACATAGCGGCGCCATTAATTATTTGACTAGTCTGGTTTGTTTTTCATTTCTGTCATCTTAATAATTATTTAACGTCATTATATTGTTATTAAAAATCGTTCCGATCCAGAGAGCACAATTACTCGGTTTGTTTATCTGTCTATTGTTGTCTAATGTGGATAGGGTTTATATTTCTGAGAAAGAATTTTTCGGGAGGCATCGACATGTCTAGGTTTTGAAATATGACGTTATTCAACGACCTTATGGCTTTCCGGAAATATTGACGAAAGACAGATATCAATCAATATACTTTAAATGTGTGCGTGTGTGTGTGTATATGTTTGCTAATGATAAGCTTCACAGGATATGCAAACGCCTTCACAAACAAATACTAACAAACTCTGCCTATCGTGCTTATTGATCATGTTCGGTTCAGGGAATGGTTTAACGCTAAAATCCAATTCAATCGCCGTTCTCTATTCGGCCAATTCCTTGGTTCCTTGCTAAACCAGTCATTGCAATCCTAAGTCAATCCTAAAATAACTATTCTAATTTTTCAAGCGTCCCAGTCCGTTACCTTTCCGTTGCACAGTTGGAAACTGAAAAAAAACAGTTCTCCGAAAGCGCATTTTAAAAAATCCCTCAGGTAAACAGTGCGGGGGAAAATTTATTTTTCCAAAAACCGGCGCTGGACGGGGGTTTTTGGGCAAAAGCATTCGCTAATCCAATTACCGGCGCCGGCGTCTCGACGGCAGTTTTTACACAGCCTTCCGCAGCCGGCGTACTAACCACTTTTTTGGCCCTCTTTTTCGGGGCCCCTTTTTTTGACCCGAGATATAAACGCGACAATTATTTATTTTCGTAGGGACGCGCCCGCACCGCTCAGCCTACCCGACATGAAGTTCTACGGGGCTCTCATGAACGTGCCCGCCACGAGGTAATGAAAAAAAAGTGTTATTCTAAAAAATGTTTTCTAAAAACAGCGCCCGAACGAAGGGCGAAAATTGTACGAAAAATGAACAAAAAGGACTCAGAAATTACAGGGTTTTTCATGCTGTGATGTTGAAGGTATTTCGAAGACGTGGGACAGTTGAAGGTCAGTACCTATTCATGTAGAACTCTATCTTGCATAATGTACTGGCATAAGATTCCGCGTTTTATTAGGAGACGAGAAAATCACGTTCAAAATGATACCAAGAGATATTCATTACGCTAAGAATGTTCGCAAAGTGAAGACTTCGCCGGTTTCGGCTTCTCGCCATTGTCAGTAGCTTTAGTGGCAATAAATTAGCGACTACTAAATTGTTACTATACTAGACTTTCGCTATATACTATTGCGGGAAGACAAAACCTGTCTAGAGCGGGACCGAACCGACGAGTGGAATCCGAATACACCAAGATGGGTAATATTCCGAGAGCCCTCACTGGAGTATCTTAAAAATAATGAGATAACTATATGATAACGTGGGACAGGGAGAAGACAGAATGAACTGAGAACTACATCTTAGCATTATTGCTGTACAAGCGTTCCCTGGTCATTATCCCTTTTGTTCCCCAAACAAACGAGCATTTGGGATTGTTCCGAACCTAATAAATAATGATATGAACTCCCTAACGTCTTGTTAGATCGATTTTTTCAAACGCTAGTCTACACAACACACTGAAGCAGGTTACAATACGCCATTGGAAACTGTTTGCCGGCGTCAAAGCGCCTTGTGGCCGCGGTCGTCCGAACGCGCTTGATCAATGACCCGTTATTAGCTGAATGGGCTTTACCCATCGCTTACCCGGTGACGATGTGAGGGCCCTCACGTCCCCCACGTCCCGATCCCACGTCACGCCCATTGTCCCGCAGCGGTATTTCTTCCGGATAAGTAAGAGAAGTATGCCGAAAGAATTATAATATCGCTGCCCCTCTCAGTGCCGCCCACATTTTTCAAATTATATCAGAAATAAACGGTATTAATCCCCCTCCAATCTAAGTAATTTTGTTCAGCTTGAGATATACGGGAGGTTTCGGCGATAGTTTTGAGACCGGTATAAACCGGTTTCGGCTGATTCGCTCGTCTTCAATTTCTATTTCGTCCGTAGGGCAAATTTAGGGCGTAGAGAATCCCTACAATATGAAAAGGTGCAGACTAATTGTTCCGAATCGAAGTCCTATCGCAAATAGATTCTTTTGAAAGATCCCGTATCCAATTAGTGTTAATTTATTTCAAAACTTTAATTAGGTCAAACCTGTCGATGGAAACGAAAATTGTATATATATAACTCGATAAGTTACGGATTATTACGGCGATGGACTTAAGCGTGGCAGTCGCTAATGAAGACTCTTCTCGACAGTAACAATACACTTAGAAATATTGATCGTTCAATATACGTATTCCAAGAAACCGCGATCCCAGTAATATCCATTTGACTCTCTAAGTAAATTTTCATGGGAAAATGTTCTTACTATAATGAAGTATTATGGGAACGTATATTGTATATTCCCCCCTTGAGACTTCTCAGAACTTCATCAGTCTATAAGTGAATATTCAAAAGTTAAGAACTTTTAGGAATATATAGAATTCTTAGGTTTTTCGTTATCTGAGTTATATTCTTCCCTTCCGATTTGCAAAGTGCGAATTTGAGTAGATCACGAGTATATATCAAATAATGTTGAACGTTTGAATCGTTTATTCTGCTCCAGAATTAATAATAGCAAAAGGGTGGGCTACTTTTGCGACGTCTGGCAGGGCTATTACAACGCTTCATCCACGTGTTCATTTGCTATATTTTTTAATCTTATTGTCTGTTTGATGGGCGTGTCACCTCGATAGACTGGGTGGCCCCAGTTTGGGCCCGATTCGGGGTAAATATTCGAATGGCGCAAGCCCGGATTATACAGTCGGTTGTATATTGATAGGGTGGACATATGGTGGAGGCGGGGTGAAGGGCGAGACGGGCATTAGCCTAAGAGTTGTTGTCGGGGGCGTGGCCGTGGAGCATTAAGCATTTGGGGGCTGATGGCCGCCCACAACTGTGACGTCACCCAATATCCAAAGTACCCCAGTGGCCCACCCAACGCCCTTCTCTAAGATAAAAAAAAAACCACTTTGGATTTATTATTTCCGCCCCGGTCAGGAAAGAAACGCATTTAATTAATCGGATTTTTGGGGGGCCCAGGCTAATCGGTTCGAAAAATTGTGCGCTATGCGTTACGTTTTCTCGAATTTTGCATTACCGATCATCTTTGTCCTATTCAACTTATAAAATTTTCCGGCCACTGAATATAAATGGGAGAAAAACGTCTGAAATTGAGGATTGCGGAGGAGAAACGGTATTAAATTCGTCACTGACGGGACACTATATCGGAATATGGGATTCGGATTATTCCAAACTCCCGATAATTTATATCCTAAATTATTTCGTTGAAAACATATTCTCCGGCCTTCCTCGGAGCTGTGTTTCGGCTAATCGCGATCTTCAGTTTCTATTTCGTCCGTAGGGCAAATTGATTGCACTGTGGGGCATCCTCTCCACTGAAGATTCCGAACGAAAAATAAAATCCCTACTACATGGAAAGAACTAATAAGTAATTTTGTTCAGTTTGAGATATACGGGAGGTTTCGGAGATAGTTTTGAGACTACAAGCCGGTTTCGGCTGAATCGCTGATCTTCAGTCTCTATTTCACCCGTAGGGCACATTTAGGGCATAGAGAATCCCAAAAATATGAAAAGAACCAGACTAATTGTTCTGAATCGAAGTCCTATCACAAATAGATTCTTTTATAAGATCCCGAATCCAATTAATGTTAATTTATTTCCAAAATTTAATTAGGTTAGACCTTAAATAATTTATATCGCTAATTATTTCGTTAAAAACATATTCTCCGGCCATTCTCGGAACTGAATTTCAAATCTGCCAAATGGAAGGATTGGATTTGGGGGGATTATCGGTTCGAGGGATTATTGACAGGCTCTACGATAATAAGGGCGCGATGACCGCGGTGAAATGAGAGCGGAGGCCGCATCGTTTACGGGGGGGGGTTCGTTAATTTAGCCCCACCCCGCGCGATATTTTCTGCTAATTGAACTCGAATTTAATTAGTTGCGGCGCTTTGATTAATCGGCGCCTCGGGCCGGGAGACGACTTGAAAATTACGCCCTTGAAAATAATTGTTCGAACGATTCGTTCGCCGTACGCAATCGCGTCGCTCGGTCGCGCTGCGCCTACGGAGAGTTCGAGATAAAAACTCGAAAAGATTAAACTTGCTTTAGGTCTTTTGCTAGACCAAACCAGCGAGAGGAGACAGAAACGCACGAAATCTACGGTATTCCTACCCCTACAGGTATTCTAAATTAAACTGGCTAGTTCAACGGATAGATCTCAAATAATGGCCAACCTGGAATTCCAAATAAAGGGATATATTGAACATATATTAAAGTTTCGGGGCTGTTGGAATTACACAATTATCCAATAATGATTGTAAGTAAGAGGACTCACTGCGACTGTCCGGATATCCGCCATGCATTCTCTTGGATGTCGCCCCACTGTTTTCTGGAAGGAAGTGCTCCAACCGCAACAACCGCCTTGCTCCCTCCATCTTTCACCTGTTCACAAATAAAATGAACTACGTGAAAAACTTTTTACTAAGTGCACAACGAATTTTCGATACCGTTCCTTGAGATACAGGTTTTTGATTTTTTCGACGACTCGAACCTTTGGATGTATCGGAAATTCACGGCAGAGCCTTTAGAGCTCGAAGTGGCAATGAATGCCTGCTGTACATTTCTAATGTTTAGTCATATTTACCAAAAATAAATTTTTAAATACCTACATCATTTAATAATTCAAGAATTGTGCATTGCAGTATATCTGGACACGTTTTGAGTACGGTTTATTTTTAAAAAAATTTCGGGACACATCATCAGTGCTCAAGGATCATTTAACAGGACTATTACGTTGGAAACGGGCTATTCCGGTTAGTTGGGCCCCATTTTAGGCCGATTTTTGGCCTCTCGCCACCTTCAGTGCTACACTGCGGTGCTTCACGCGATTTTAGATATGTTGCCGGATATTAGATTTCTATCGTCGGAATACGGATTAAATCCAGACATTGAAGAATCTCGTACCGAGTGAAACGCGCAACTCATACCGACGCGGTACGTCTTGCGACTAGCAAAAAATATTTAAAACGGTAATTCAAATTGAGAATAAAAACTGGTCGACCTTCGCCAATTGGCCGCGTTCCTCGTTAATGCATGTACAGATTTCCTACCTCGACCAGAGAAATTTTTCCTATATTTCTCACCATATGTCTTATCCTAGAATTATATTCTCTAAAGATATTTTAGAACATTTGATAGTAAAAACTAAAAATGCACCTTCGCGTTTGCTATTATCTATTATATAGAGGAGTGGGGTACATAACCGCGGTATGAATATTATGGCTCGTGCGGAGGCCGAAATCAAGAAAAAATATAAAGGACGAGTAAACGCGTAGTCATGCGCCTGGAAACTGGTCATCAAAAAATAATCCTTACGTTAAATGAAAAAAAATCTTGTTTCCGCCGCGTGCAGTTCTAAGAGAGTAAACCAACTGGGTTGACTGTACATACAAAACTAGACGGGTTTTCCTCGATATTTTATTCTGGAGATTAAACAAAAATATAACGGAGTAATCATTTTTCGGGCGTCCACCATTGTCCGGAAGTTTTCTTTTTTTCTTGCAGGCGTCAAACCTAAAACGGTGCCCGTCATTTTATAAAATCGAGGCGAAGACAAATGAAGGAAAGGCCCGGGAGGGCGTGAAGGGTAAGTGGAGCGCCCGCCATTGTTGCCGCACTAATTTTTTTCACGCTCTCTGAATATCCGACATTTCAGACTCTGAAGGTCGGGAACTTTAAACGGACGCTAGACATCGCGTTCCGCTGCTGTCCAGAGAGTGAGAGAGAGAGAGAGAGAGGGTGGGAGAGACGAAAAAAACTACGTGGAAATTGAGACTAGAAATGTCAGGAGGAAGACACGACTTTTGAGGCATTTTAAATGACAAAGTAATAAACATCACGTTATTTCGTAGATTTCGTCTGTTTCTGTCTCCTCTCGTTGGTTTTTGTCTTTTGCTAGACCGGTTTCGGCCGCTGGCCATCTTCAGTAGCGGTGTTAGTCACTCTGGCGCTAGGGACGTTTTTCGGGCATCCCCCATTGCGCACTGTCACTGTCACTTGTAATGCCGAGCGAGAGGAGACAGAAACACACGGAAATCTACGGTATTCCGTACAAAACAGCAGGGGACAAGAAAACAGGGGCATTCTAAACTAATTACGTTATTTATATATAGGCAGAAAGTTCGAAATGTCCCCGCAAAGTGATACTAATGGGCTTGAAAACTTCTATTTCATGGACTTCGCAGAGCGATGTTTGCGGGTACGCCTTGAAGTATCGGAGGGTATCTGGGCGAAACGAGGCGTATTTATGTCGCTGCAATTTGACTGTTCTAAATTAAGAATATCCCGGCGGGCGTTAATCCCCATCCCCCCTGTATAAGTCGAGTGTTTACCGATCGCTGGCCAAGGTTGTACTCGCACTCTCGGCTAAATCCTAATCACCGATAACGTTGTTGATGTTCACAGTATAATGAATGATGTACCGAACGTGTCCTTTATGAACTTGGCTCGTGTCCAGCTGCGAAAACGTCGTTTTTCTTTTAAATGCAGTCATGTCCGCGGTTTCTCGGTACTTAAAATGATTTCAACAAAGAGCAGAACTTACTTATTTCAGTAATAACTCTGTATAATATATTTTGCTGAAGGATAAATTATGGATGGATAATTGATTGGATTCTTTTATCAATAAGCTATTCGTAAGTGGTTCAAACAAAGAAATTGAATATAACCGGGCAACACTCCAATACGATCTCTTAAATCCGATTCGATGGTACTGAGAAATTTCTATTTTCCATTTCAACAAAAATTCATTCAATACGAGCCTATTGAAGAATCGGTGATTAATATAGTAAGCTCAAAATCGGCTTAAAAAATTTAAATTTAGCTGATGAACTATATATTTTATATCCCTGAATATCCATGAATTGGATATATGTTCTTTTCAAATCGAATTGCATTCAATTAAAAATTTAGTTCAATACCTCCGGGTTAGATCCATATTATGGGTTATTAAAGCGCTACCATACACTATTAAGTTGCTATTTGTCTCAGTTTAACAGCGCTTATTTCCCTATTTGCAGATAATTATCTATTATCGTTACTGACTTATTAATATATTACGGCTTCGTCGGTATGAGGGCGTAAGATAATGAGCCAATAAAAGGAAAAATAGTATTTAAGGTAAAAAATAGAGATAATAAAAGAAAATATTCTTGACAGTGGTAAGAAGATAGACAGATGAAGACAGAAAGCGGGATCGATTAGGTTCCAAACGATGGTCTTAGGATAATTATAGGCCGGGGATATCTAAATGTTCTTGTATTGAACCGGCATTGGGGCTACACGCGGCCCCCTTTTGACCCTATCGATGAATCGATGGGGACTGCTCAAATATTCATTCTCGTTTTCTGCCGAGAGCCTCCTCCCTTTGAAGTGCCGCCGGTGCCATAAGATATTTGAAAAAATTTCCGGAAATATTCCCGTCATAATGTAGAAATCGAAAGTTTCGATACGTCCCATTACAATATTGTTTTTCAGCCTAAAGCATACTACGTGAATTAAGTAACATTAATTAAAAACCTAACAGTAAGAATTTTCAACTGACATCTGGCACTAAGCCAACTGGGCAAATCGTTAACTATAACATTAACATAATAACTATTGCGTGACTGTGGCTCGTCTCTTTGAAAAACCGGCTCACTTTGACCTCATGAGCGGAAACTGGAGTATTGTATTAATAATTAGTGAAATTCTTTATGGAGTCAAAAATCTTTATTATTTATAAATATATGAAGTAAAAGGCCTAACAGTAAAACAAAGCTAGTGTAAAATTTCCACATATGTGAAATAATATTATATATATTCAAAGTATAGAACTAGTTGTGTGCTATTGTCCTAAATTTATAAAAGGTAAATATATTTGGTAAGTATTTTGAATTTTACACTCGTTCATTTTGTCATACGACAGACCGGTTAGTTTCAAGGTATGCGGCCTTACAAATAGTCGGTTGGAATGAAAATTCTAAACCGAGTTTTCGGTATCACCCTTACTGCGTGCAAATCATCCTGAAAGTCCACGCAGGGGTTTTCCGGGTCCTGGAAAATGGGGCCGCCATTTTCCGAGTTCATAAACTTTTGTAATCTCTGAGCAATAGCAATTTTCCGAGGGGGTCCCCGGGCCGTGTGTATTTAAGAAGCGGGGGCGGGGTTTTCTCCTCCCTTTCCATGCCATTGTTGATAACTCTCCGCGCACGGGAGAACAATAATAATTCCTTTACATTTTCCTCATTTCTCCGTCTATTTCCGTCCACCGTTTTCTTTATTTCCCGGAGTTCGACAAAACCCCCCCTTCGAGAGAAGATTAAATCTGTCCGCGCATGAAAATTTTAAAAACGGCGCCGTAACAACGCGAAAAATTGAATTTTAAAAAATAGAGAAATTCTTACGATCCGTTGATTAATAACGGGCTGGAGGGGGTGGGGGTGGAATTATTGTTTGTGTTCGGGATAAAAATAATTTCCGAGAGCCCGGCAACATAATACCGCCCCGAGTTAATTGAGTTTTAAATTTTTATTTCGTATAGCCTGGCAGAATATTTCACTGGGGCGTAGCTATCCCTAAGGATAGTGATAGTGATAGCGAGAAGCCTTCGGCAGAACGAAAAAATAATTGCCCTGTTTTTTTATTATACGTTGCAATCCAGAAATTTTACCCTATTCCGTTAATTAAGTATCGAGAAGTAACAAAAATAAATTTGACGCAAAAAGTCTGACATAACAGATTATTTTATGATACCCTAGGTCAGGGTCCTGAGTACTTTAATAGTTCCGTTTTAGTATATTTAATAGTTCCTTTTCTATTTCTGTAGTTTTACTGTTGTAACAGATCATATCAATTTCCAAAACCAGCTTTATGCTCGCTAAAATAAGCGCGATTTTATTCCCGCGCATTTCGAATTTATTCGGGGGGAAAACAGACAATTAAAAGAAATGAGGCGCGTAAAAATTTCTCCATCGTAGTCCACAGCTCATAAAAAACCGGCGGAAATAGTGCCCCGGTATAAAAACCGAAGTGAGAATTTTAAATGCCCGATAAAACCGGGATTCGATCAACTTCCGGGACTTTACTGGGCTCCCTGCATGAAATTAATGTTTTCCAAGAAATTGTAAATTCGTTTCAGGCCAACCATAAAACACTATGAGTTAAAGATTTCGGTCAAATCATTTCGTTTATAAAGTTGCTGAATACATTGCATACTTTCTTATGTTCATGGTTTTGTTAATATAGGTTTATTCCATCTCTTAAAACAACATATTTGTATGTGAAGAAGTGCCATTTTTGTCGGGATCAACTTGTTCTGTCCTAAGTTTAAACTTATCCGGTTTGAACGTTTCAACGTCATCAGTACTGAAAGTCATTGTGGTCCACTAATAGGGCTGAGAAAAATGCTTCGTCGCCATCCGATAGGCGTAATGAGTAGGTCATTATCCAACTAACGAAATTGACTATGAAAATCGAGTATGCTGATGCCGGTTATTTCAGATCTATGTTTTCGCCGTCGATTTTCGGCATTTCGAACCGAACGCGTCTAGTTAAAACTAGACTAAACAGCCTGTAATTTACTGCCAAAAGTGTCGCCAAAATTTATATTTCGGCCCCCGAAAAACCCGGGCCGGTTAATTTCTCCGATAGATCGTACGCTGCGTTCATTTGTAAGGGAGCTCTCCCCCTGCATCGTGGGCGGTCTCAGATCTGCAACAAGGGAGCGTCCTATGTCTGCCCCCGTCAGATAACCAGCCCTACGCCCAACACAGAGGCCCACTCAAAAGGCCCTCAAGCCAGTGTGCAAATTAAAATGCCGCAGCATCAAATTATGTATATATACAGTCTGTATTTGTAAAGCATCAAACGGGAACGAAATAAAACGGGTCATGAAATTTCATGCGACTCCCACTGCTGACTCTAAATCGGTTCCTTTTGGAGCCTGCGACGCTTTTACAAAAGGAGCCAAACACGGCCTTTTCTCCCCGTCCGTGTTTATTTTTAGACCCTTACGGAAATAGGGATATTTAAAGGAGTGATTTTCGCATTAAACCCTCGCAGAACCGTTTTTTTTTTACCTTTTTATATATTGTACAACCAACATTGAAGTACAAATGCTGTATAAATTTTTTTTCACATGCATTTCGTGATAAAAGGAACCACCCAAAGATGGCACTTTTGACACAAGAACAATTACGGTCTAAGGGCTAAGAAGATCTCTAGGTCAGCGGCGTTTAATCCGACGCGGGGGGGGGGCGGGATAATGGATGGGTAAGAGAGGAAAGGGAATGAAAGAGTGGATTAGGATGAGGAGAAAGGCAGGAGTGGAACTTCGGGAACCGGGCTTTTGCGACTTCGTCGACTGTCGGTATGTTGAGGTCATGGTGGATTGTCTGGTTAGAAACATACCGGGGGGCATTAAGGGTTGGTACGAAGGACTTTCGACTGAAATTTCCGGATGCGAGCAATGTTGGATGTCTCGGTGGAACCCCATAGCTCTATACCGTATGTCCATGTTACTTAAGGTCAATTTTGATGTCCGTTTTAGTAATGGTCGTAAAAGTCCAAATATTCGGTTTAAGTCGATTCTTTTGAGTCGGGTATGGGGATTCGCAGAACCGTACATGGCCCATTTAAAATTATGTGTTCCGTAACGCTGAAAATTATTCCCGAAAAATGGTGCCTTTTTAATGATTTTTATCCATTCCTAATGCGAATAATTACAATATTATGTACGTACAATTACTGTTATGCGCTAGATAATATTACAGTTTCATCAACTCGGTAGAGATTACCGCGTATTAGACTAATAATATGCAATCGAATAGCTTATTCAAGATAGATATAAACACAATAGGGTGAATTCTTTCCCAATTTCAAAACATAATTTCACGTGTACTAATAGTAGTCTTTGATTTACACATTAAAGCACGGCTTTAAACAGATCATAAGTTCTGAAAACAAGTCTGCCCCATTGTATTTAAACAATATGAAGGATATCACTCATTTTAGTGATAATACAAGTGTTTTTGAGCCTGTTTTTTTATCGACCGAATTCTTGTGACATAATTATTGTAACCGCTATCCTCCGTGTCCTCTTTTGAAAGACTTCGTGTACCTTAGCGGACAAAAGCGCGGTTGGGATGTACCTAAACCCAACGACCTGAACTTAACCCGACCGTGAATAACCGGCATCGATCCCACCGAGGCCCCCAGGAGTCGGTGTACACATAGGCGTTTCGCTACAGGCCGGTCGGAAAATTTCATGGAAAAGCTCGCCTTTTCCGCCGGAAACGCGGCACAGTCTCGAGACAGACCGAGTGAAATGAACCGCTCGCGAATGCGAATATAGCGATAGCCCAATATTGCAAAATTACCAAGCTGCTTCAAACCAGCAGGAAACATAAGTAAGGAGAAATTAAAACAAGTGAACACACGATTATAACATTAAGATTAACATTATGCATATATATACTAATTTATTCAGGAATAACAATAACCACTCACGAATTACCATTCTACGCTTCAGACGAGGCTATCAGACTTAACAAATGACTTATATTTATGTAATATTGATACAGTGTCAATATGTTGAAAAAATGTGGTTAGTCAACTGTTATTAAACGAGAAAAAATCGTACCCTCACACACATTGCATTATTATCGCTTATTAAGGGATATAAAAAACAATTTAACTCCACCCACCCAGCCATTATGTTCTAATTTTACAATTCAATTTCCCGTTCTGTTCATAGTACGCTATTCACCAAAAAACCACAGAGGCGGTATAATTATTATACTACCACGGCGGTAGTTATTAGTTTGAGCTTTTCAAAATTATTTCAATTATTCATAGTATTATGTTATACTCAAGGATATTTTCGATAAATTGGACGAAACTTTCGTTATTCGGTTTGTTTCAAACCGCGCCGCCGGCGTCCGGTCGCCGCCTGACACGAATTTAGTTTAGTGGAAAATCCGGACAAAAAAAAACGGTCCCGAAAAAAAAACTCCCGAATCCTTTTTAAACCGGGTGTAAAGTTTCTAAAAATATTTGGCCAGAGACCGAAGTTGGCATCCTGGGCCCAGTATCTGTCGGTTGGCCCCGAACGATTTCGACGCGCGATTTCCAACACCGAAATAAAGTCGGTTTCAGTTTTTGTCAAGAGGAGAAAAATCCAACTTGCCTACTTATCGCAACATTGCGAAAAAACAGAGGGGCGTAATAAATTAGTGGCTATCGTAGGTCAGTGCTGTTACCGATGAAAAGGTTATGGCTGGCCAACTTTTATAGAAAAAAAGCGTATAGAGTTTCAAATTTTATATTAAATAAACCAAATAACAGAAAAATTAATACTGACATGTCTGTATTCAGGAGCCTGTTTGGTTCTAAGCTACCCTATCACCACCGTCCGGAGCATTATTGACAAGAAAATTACGATTGAAAAAACACAATTTTAAGAATAAAAATTTCATAGGTACATTTCCAGGTAAACTTTCATACACGTCACCCGCGTTAGAGAATAAACTAAAACAAATGTACCGGACCTATCCAGATGAGACTGGAAACCGCGTCCGAGCCACACCGCAGTCCAAACACCATTGTTCCTTATCGAGATTCCCGGCCGAACAAACAGTTTTTCGAACCGTCTTTCAACTTTCCCCTAATTGTATTTGGCCAAGCGATAATAGAGCGCGAACGCGCTGTAACTCAAGTTACAGGGAGCGAGTGTAAACACGGTCGGGCGAAAAGGTGCAACACGCCGGAACGCCTAGAAAGAAGTTTTTTCAGCAGAAATCCACCGAGAAAGGTATACAAAGCGCCAAGATAATTTCGCTTCTCTCTCTCTCTGGGGCCCAGATATATGGCCCCGGCGCCTCGTGTGTTCATAGTTGTAAAATGTAAATAACGCCAGTATAGTAAAATAAACTTAATACAACACACTGTAAACCCACCGTGAGTATTAATATATTAATTCAACTACAGTTAACTGAAGGAAATCTACCGATATAGGAGATTATCCGAAATACAGAAGAATCATTTCATTAATTAATGTTTAATATCTTTTGCCCTGAAATAAATTCATTTAATTTCCCAGCTACTGTGCAGTATGAACACGTAATTTAGTTTCAGTGGAATTGATATATAGTATAGGAACAGCCGCTCGCTGTTCCCGACCTGTCGCAGGGAAACCGGGTATATAAGGAGTATTGGTGAATTAATTATAATTAAATCATAGCTGCACAGGGCCATGGTTCGGGTGTAGGCTTCAGGATGGCACCCGGGGATTAATTCTGTTCGGAAACTAATTCCGGCCGGGGGGAGGGTCCCTCCCTTCTACTGCCGACTGCGGTTAGCATGGAAATTCGCCCCACCGATGGAATGATCGACGTGGGGAATTAGCGAATAATTATCGCGCTTATATAACAATCGACATATCGTTTGCTACGATTGATGCGTGAAATATAGGGACCGTGCATAGGGGCGGGAGCCAGGAAGTCGCTACTACATCAAGGGTGTAAATCGGTTGTAAATTCGCGGAGATTCTAAGAAATTCGATGATGGGTAGAACCAAGAAACCAATTTTGGTAAAACAGGAGGGTCGAGTAAAAAATTTTTCTTTGAAAGACGCGATCTCACTCCCAAAAATATCCTTGTCCACATTATCAGTTTTGGATAGGTAGTAAATACTTCAAATTCTTATTATTTAGAAACACCACCTAGTAGCGTGTCCTATTCTTAAATCGAAATTGAAATTTAATTAAATATATTTTTTCTTCTCGGTCCTCCTCCCATACGATAGTGAACACGTCAAAAAATATTACTCTGGGGAAACGCACATTATCTTGGGCTTTATTTGTGAGTTCAGAATTCGAGTTAAAGAACCAGCCGCGAGGCAGTATTGAGAGCAAGACTTTCACAAATGTCAGCCTCTGGAAAGCTGCATATACACGCTGTAGAATGATCAAATCGGAGTGTACAGGAATATCCCAAAAATGGACATTTTCGAACACAGCCCGACAGTGTCGGAATTTACGGAGGGGGCCCCTTTTGATGATATTCATTGCGGGGCCCGTAGAGAGGCCCCCGTGTGTATCAATTAATCGCAGCTTATAAAAGCCGCCACCACTTGAAGCCATCGCCTATTCCGTTTCATCCTGCGTCGGGGATGAACCAAACCTTGACTGCCGTGAGCGTTATACGGCTACGCTCCGGCAGCGTCGATAATTTTATAAATATCGGCCTTGTTTCGCAGCTAATCTAAAAACCCGCGCCGGGGGGGGGGCGATATTGGTTTAATGCAATTTATAATAGCGGACTGAGGCGGTCAGTCATATAAACGACTAATTGCATATTGACATAAAAGCAATTGCGAAAAGCTGTTTCCTGAATGTCGTTTATTGGTATTGTAACAGTCCTCATAATACTCTTCATTCTTAGTCGACACAGTGAGTAACTGACATATAGCATCGTCTGAACTGTAACTTCAGTCTCCCGAGACGCTATTACAGTAGTTTACAGTCGTACAATTGGCAGGTCTTTTTTTCCCAGCCCCCCTGTACTGTCTCTGCAGTGAATTTACCGAATCGCAGAAAAATGGAGGCTGCTGTTTATTAATTCCAAAAATTGGGGTTTTGCCCGGAAGGTGAAATGATTCTAAGATGATAGGAGTGCTTTCAATATATATCCCCCCAATCTTTGATGGGAATCACCCATTTTAAATTATTTTTAATTAATTAAAACAAAGTTCTAGTTATTACATCGCGGTTTTAACAGAGTTCAACTTTTAATCAGTAAATCAGATTTGCGCCGGTAATAATTCTATTGAACGTTAAAATTACTACGCCCACTTTTGTCAGTTAAAAAATGTTACTATAATTGTGCCGATATCACTGCCCATATCCGAACCTACACAATCCTATCGTGTGTTTTCCTTCTATTTTAAAATCACACTATCAAGGACGATTTATTTATTAATAAACCTTATGTATAAAGCGTGGCTGGAAACGTTCGGGCGCAAACAAGCCCGCCGATAATTCGGAATCGGAAAGCCGTTTAATGAGCGCCACGTATGTCCGAATTAAAAGCGTACGGTTTATCTGAATTCCGGTGGGATATTTAAATTCGGACGGCGGTGGGCTCCGAATGCAAATGGCCTCCCTCCCACCCATCCCACAGGATTAATATTAATTCCGTCTCTCGGTGTGGCCTCGTGGACATATTTTGTTGTCCGGCCGATCGGAGTTTTCGAAATATCTCCCGAAATATTCCCCGTTCGGCGGAACGGGCTCGTCGTAAAATTGACTCTGAGGTCGGATGGACAGTGTTAAAATAACGATGATAAAACAATCAAAATTTAAAAGTAAGGAAAAAAGTTACTCTTGTCTTTAAAATCTCGCCAGTGAGAAATTCGCTAAATTGGCGCCGCAGTCCCAACTGAATATAGTAATAATAAATATTGTAATGACCAAATAATTTATTAATTGATCCTATATGTTATATTTATTTATGATAAAGTTAGGTAATACTTAAATTTTTCTTTCGAAAATTTTTCTGCTGTCTGTCAATCGTGATTAAAAAAAAAAATTAATGATGGAAGCGTCAAACGCAATAGTTTTGGGCAAAAATGCGGGCTTTAATCGGCAGTTCCGAAATTTAAATTCGAATCGGTTTCAGATATCATCCGACCTTTGGTTACCGATTTACGATTCAAGGAGGTCGGTTTATTCGCGTTCAACAATAACAGCAATTTGGTTCGAAGCCACAAATTTTGGTTTGGCACAATTCAGGCGGGAAACACTCAAGGCACAAAACTTTTAAAGCGTTATTATATAACTCGGTTTACCTGGAAATTTTCTGTACGGTACATGCGCGCGAATTACGTTGCGCTTGAGTCATTCGAGCCGAATACACTTGAAACAGAAATAATAAATGAAACCAATTCATTACCAACGCTCGGATACGCTCTCTCTGACCGGTTTCTGGTTTGCCCCTTGCAAACATCCGGTGTTGACCGAACAACCGGTAATCTTATCTTACTTTGCAAGGGGGACGGGGAAATTCTCGTTTATCGGACATTATAAATCCAGCGACCACGATAAAAAATCCTGTAAACAGAGATCGCGGCGGAGGTAGCATTGACGGAAATAGAACGACATATTTTTTTTCAACGTTTGTTTCCCGACCGCCGGTTCGATCGGAACTGCCGATAAAATCGAAATATCGCCCCCTCGGACGGTCTCGGTTCCGCGAAAGCGAAAATTTAAATTAAAATCTCACAACGTACACGGCGTTCGTAGGGTGCTTCGATCGGAAACGGTGTGAAACCAACGGCAGGAATGAGACCACAATGGACTGGAATAAATCGGTTCGGAAGTAGATGTTAAAGAACCGGTATCAGTATTGAGAGCAAAACGTATATCTTAATATCATTGGCAATATATTCATTTCCACCGATTCATTTATATATAATTACAGCCTAGATATGATTATTTATTGTTATTTTATTACGTTGTGCAAACGCCAATAAAGGCCTCGGGAGGTGTCGTAGTTATGCAAGAAATTCCAGGAATTTTCGGAAGTGTGTTCGTAACTGACAATATTGCCGTGCAAATTAAAAATTGTATGAAATATATATGTATTATATACACTGTAGCTCCGTAAATAAGATGGGATTTAACACGCCTGAGAATCCGAGAGGAATTGGGCTTTAGTGTTATCCTGCGAATTAATTGGTAGGACATAGGCATGTAGGCCGTGAAGCATCCTAACTGCACTGGTCCAGCGGTGTTCTTGGGGGAACAAGAACAGCTCTATACATGATGATCATACATGATTGTAGTCCATAGCTCGCATGAACTATACCCTACGTACGGATGAAATAAGTGCGACATATCTTAAGTCTTGCTCGCAATATGGTAGCCCCCTCCAGGGATCAGTGGAGTTTTGTGTAATGAAACGTTGCTAAGAATGAGTTTAAATTTTTTCCGTCCTCCGAGGAGCTGGTGACGACAGTAGAGTGACGTCACCGATAGAATCGATAAGGCCAATTAGCAATCGGTCCCATTCATCCGTTGTACCAGGGGGCTCAATTTGCATGAAAGGGGGTCGCAGGACATCGCAAACAACCGGATTGGCGCAAATGCTTTTCCTCGGTCGCAACACCCTCGTCGCCTTAAGTGCGTGCACTTAATTGGCCGAAAGAGCAGAAAAAGAAAACAGAACTGATACACATCTTATCGTCAACTCGAGAGAAGATACAATGTTCAGCGGTATAATTACATGTAAAATACGCCTTCAGGTTCGAGTGCCCCAACATACGAGTTTTGTTTTTTTGAGATAAGTCAGTAGGCCGATTTTTGCCTTTTTACAGTAACAACCGACACTATGATATTTACACAATATGTTATTGGAATGTTCATTACGGTTTATTGGGGCTCGCATTTCAATTTATTTAAGTTGTAAAAATGTATCCTAGATACGAACATTTTGACTTACGAGCTCGGTCATGGAATGTATTATCTACAAGCGTCGTTGAGGACTTCACTATCATTTCCAGACTGGTATGGTTATACTACCTTTGCCGACGAAATAACCAACCAGTCAACTGTAGATAAAATACTCTTATATCTAACAACAATTTGAAATTCGAACCGTGGTCGATTACGATAACGCGGCTCTAACCGCTGAGCTATGCTCAGGACCCCGACCGGATCCTGTTGCCAATTACTCTAATCTCAAATTTGCATAGAAATGCTAATCTAATCGGTCAATGCATTTTAACGTACGCTGTAGTAATCAATAGAACCTGAAAAAAATATAATGTTTCGCGCAATGTGAGAATGACGTCTCATTAAACTACGTTTAGCCCATGATGTCCATGCATCCTGCCGAAACTATTACAATAGTGTAGTTAGTATTGAAAACCGGAGGATGGCCTAACGCTTACTGCGGACTTGAAATTCACCGAAAATTCTGTTTCTAATCCGATTCCGTCTGCTCAATGTTTCAGCTCGAAGCGAGGACTCGATCTGGGACTTAGCCGAGGCTTCTCCGGTTCGCAAGCTGCCAAGCACCTGATGGGACTTGCGGCCGCCAACTACGCCGGCGGTCCCGGCAGGAGGCGACGCTTCGCATAAGCCGCTTGCCCCCCTCCCAAAAAAGCGACTCTATTAACAATATATAAAAAATAAACTACAAATATATTCTTCCTCTCGAAATCCATCTATGACCCTCACAAAAGTCCGATAAAATCTACTCAAATATATATATATGCTAGCTTTGACGACCGAAACATATAAAGTAAAAAACCAAAAAAAAGAAATCAGATTTAACTGTAACCCCACTCCCCCTTATTCCAAAATCTGGAATACTTTTGATTTTAGGCGAGGGAGCCTCCGCAATATATATATCTCTTGGATTGTCTGAACTGATCAATTGAAATCTGAGACGGGTTTTAGAGAAAAAGAAAGCAAATATAATCTATAATAAATATAAACGTGTATTTTTGTCCGTTCGTTGATCGTAGACTAGATGTGAACCCAAGTTGGTAGATTTTCGCCCTTCCTCCCCCCGACCATCCCCTCCAAAATTACGTGTCGAAATATTGTCGTTAGCTGTGTACCCGTAGATGTCCATCAGCGGTGGTAGACCAGTACCCAATTGTGTCTCGAACGTTCCTCTCAGAATCTTCCTCATTCCCCGACCACATGAACTGTATTGACTTTTGTTGTTACATAGCTGTGTTTCAATAAAACTCTATTGTCGTCTTAAGAAACATTTGTTCTTATTTCCGACCTTAACCCACCGTGTACCACTTACATCCCATTGTCGTCAGAGCAAAATATTTCCAGCTATATTGTATAGTGTATACTTCGCAAATTAAAATAAAATTTTAGGCAGTAAAACTATGTAAAATAAAAGTATAATAATGTGTATAATGTTATGAGGAAAAATTACGATAAATCTCGAATTGACACTTATATTCTTTAGTACTTTCGCCTAGACACGTAATCACTAAATATGTAGAATAGACGAGGAGACGAATGATAGTATTAATTAGTTTAGGATACCTATTTTTGGGTCTGCAAGGGGTTGGAATACCCTAGATTTCGTGTTTCTGTCTCCTCTCGCTGGTTTGGTCTTGTGCTAGACCCCATCCAAAATCATCCAAAGTAACTAACACCGCTACTGAAGATTGCGAGCGGCCGACACCAGTCTAGTAAAGCACCAAACCAGCGAGAGGAGACAGAAACACACGAAATTTACGGCATAATATTAATCGTAAATCCGCCAAAGATTACGAGAAATACTGTGTCTCAACATTTTGTTGACAACTAGAAGAATTTAAAAAAAATTAAAATTTAAATCCAATTTTTACCATTTTTATGATTAACATCTAGACAGAAGAAATAACGTATTAATTGATTTCGAGGAATTGATCAATTTGTTATTATTGTAGGGCGGTGGTCTGACATATTACAGAGAGACTGCGATCAACTTCATCCCCCGCCACTTGGGTCTGTTTGAAATAAATGCGCCGGCGTTAATATTAGAACGGCGAAATGTGCTGGGCAATTTTCAGTATTGTAAAATTGTGCTAATTTGAATTGCCACCGCTGTACAACATAGCGAATTGGCACGGTTTCGGGTGGGACCGGTGCATGGGGAAAAACTGCTTGGACCCTTGGCAACAGTCCGACAGGGCCCTAATTAATTTTATGTCTATTTTCAGAACACGTAAATATACGCTTTTCAAATTATTATGATTTAATCAACGAACCTGTTAAAAAAAATATGAAGAAAACAAGGGCCAATAAAATTATTTTATAAATTAAAAATTCCTACTTGGAAAAAAGTCTTAGATATACAGCTGTATTAATAAGGATTCTTAACGATATTTTATAATTAATTTTTCATTTATTTCTGGGTAGTTTAATTCAGAGTGTCTACTTCCTATTTACGACACCCGTATTGCATAAGAATGACTATATTTTGTAAGGGTACCAGGCGGAATTGAATGAATAAACAAAAATGCACTCCCGTTCGGACTTAATTAAGTTTAATGAAGATAATTACGCTCGTGGTTTATAAATAAAGGGTTGTCACCGCATCACGGACTCCGTAAGCCGGACGAACAAATAACACCAATCGATATATTCACCGAAATAACATCCGAGCCCCGCCGGTTAATGGCAGCCTGTATTTTAATGAAGAAACTAGTGTTAAAATATTCAATTATCGGCGGTGGGATACCTCCAGAAATTCAATTAAGCGCCCGCAGTTACATTGCATTGTGGCGGAAGGCGTCATCGTTAGCAAGTGGCCGTAATTACATCAATTAAGTCTGAAGGAAGTTCGGCCTATGACTGCTTATTTTTATCTATTAGCATCCCAAGATTAGTTATCTGCAGGAGGAAACATTTTGGGAACGGACGCCCCACATTCTGGCCAAGGATTATCTTCAGTGTCATCCTGTACTGTTAATGCCTTAGTATATACGTAATAATAAATCGATCAAATAATATTTTCAATATTATTTGAATATTTCGGACGTAAAATAAAATTTAAAAATTAAATTGGTATTTAAAAAAAACTTAACGCGCGCCAACTAATATACAAGAAACTGCGTATGGGCAGATCACCACCCGGTTCCCTGTGAGTTTGTCTTGTGTGAGGTTTTATTTTATAAAAAGCTCTTTCGTCGGGGCTTAAAATTGGTGAGTAACGGGCAAGATACTTCACTTTAATAAGTTCGCCATCCTTTGTTTCACCACGTATATATATATACGTTTGTATTTATTAGTAACATAATTTATGTCTTAAATCAGAAATAGCCTCCGACCCAAATAGAGCCAGTTAACTGATATCAGTTCGGTAATAATTCAATAACCGACTGTTATATCGATAGTGGTTTCATCCCTATTAGCATTGTTATGGGTGGTTAGGGTCGCCCCCACAGATTTTATAATAGGGGTCGCGAATTGGGAGTAGGGCACAGATCGATCATTTTATTTATAGTAAAACCACCCAATCCGATACTTGTTCTTGGCTCTTGACGGACATCAAAGAGGACGATCGGTGCTGAAATAAAGTGCCGAAGAATATTTGACTTATTTAAAGACGCGGTCCAGATACCACAAAAAGTACCACCATTAGGGGTTCCTTCGTGTTTATAAAAATATTTACCAACACTGATATTATTTGATTCTCTCAAACACCCACTCATTTATTTTACCTTATGACAGGTTTCGGGTCCTCCGACGTCTTCAGTAGCGTTTTGGATTGAAAACCCCGTCCAGCAGCATATCGATGTACTCTATTCCCAATTCTGCTATTTCCCTTCTGGGATAATGAATTTGAATTTTCTTTTGTACTGAACGGATTTCTATGCCGGTCCAAGCTGTCAGGCTATTTTAACAATCGATTATTACGCCAATAAATTGTAACCACCATGTTCAATTTTATTTTTACTAATCACTTAACACATCCTGTTGGCTGGTGAGACTTCCTCTATCGAATCAGCTATTTATATATACCGGTAATTAAATTTTCTGGCCCCCAAGAGGTAATATCGAATCAATTAAGACCCACCCACTACTAAACCCAAATTCAACAAACGCCGTACAGGCCCAACAATAAAACAAACAATAACAGATTGTCAATTGTACAAAGAACAAAGGAAAATATTCGAACAGATCCCAGGACAAATATCCAACCAACAACCCTATCTACTAACATTTACGACAGCCGAGAGAATCTGGCCCATAAAATATAATCCAACAAATCGACCTTGAACGCATAAACGCTGCAACAGAATGATTGCGCGTAACAAATAAAGTAAAAAAATTGTTTACCTCGTACACTCGAATTTCGTTAACCTTGGAAAAGCGTCCAAAAATAATCCTGAATTTTGATGAAAAATTAAAAACAACTCAACGTACCCCATCTCCCGGGCATTACGGAGGTGGTGCCGCAATTCTGTGCCATATTCTGAGGGCTTCGTACGATTTCAAAAGAGCAATAAACTAAGTAATTTCATTGGAAATAATCCATGAGTGGAAATGAAAATCGACCCCATAGTTTATGCAGTACCATATAAGAGGGGGTTAAAACATTTTTTCTACTTAAAAATCGGACTAAATTTTATGAAAATCTTCTTATGGTTTATTGATGCCTAGTTTAAATTATTTCTGTGTCTACTATATAGCACCACTATATAGCATAGATAGTTTAACAAAACTACCTTCGATGTATACTTTTTATGTTTTATTTTGTTTTCATTATTTCGACATTTATTGGCCGCCCGGTACCTATATGTAAATCCCACCGCAATACAAATAATGGCGTTGGGAGTGATATGTATAAATTTAAATGGGGCGAGCGACAACCGGATATTACGCCGGGTGTAATATCGGCCGGTCGGGTCGATACTCTGGTCGCCGCATGGTTCCTGGGGCTGGTTTAAATGGGGCGCTAATTTTTCCCAAAGTCCGCCGGGAATTGTCGGCGGCCGCTACCGAATTTATGGGTCAATTTAAATTCGAAAGCGCCTGTGCTTCCCCATCCGGCCGGATACCCTAATAAGGCGAGGGTCCATTATTAAATGCAGCCAGGAGTTTTGCTTTTTTTCCCCCGGTTATTTTCCTTTCTTATTCCCCCCTCTTTTCCTCTTTGTTGTTCTTTCTCTCTCTCTCTCTCTCTCTCTTTGGACGCCGGACCCGAAGCTCCTAATTAGCGGCCTTCGGGCCATTCTTTGATCACTTCATTAAGCCCGAAACCGTTCTTACCTACAGGGGGAGTTTTAGAGGACTCAATTAACGGTATATTGAATACGGTCGATCGAGTACCGCGCCATCCATTGTTTTAAGATGTGTCGAGGCAAGAACAGATTGGGTAGGACTAAGTTTAACATTACTTACTGCTATTATAAAAGGGGTAGCCCTATTTAATCCCCCAACCTTTTTATTTTCCAGCAACCCTAAAAAAATTAATATAATTTTTTTTTTAGTTTATACTGTTTTGTGGTCTGCGAGGGGTTGGAATACCGTAGATTTCGTGTGTTTCTGTCTCCTCTCACTGGTTTGGTCTAGCAAAAGATCAAAATTTATAGACCTGGCTGGCTAGATAGATCTAGCGAGAGGAGACAGAAACACGAAATCTACCTTATCCAACCCCTCGGAGACCACAAAAAGGTATGTTAAACTAGTTGCAGCCGAACTAAAACATCCAAAGTAACTAACACCGCTACTGAAGATGGCGAGCAGCCGAAACCAGTGTAGCACAAGACCAAACCAACGAGAGGAGACAGAAACACACGAAATCTACGGTATTTTTTTTCTTGCACGAAGAGAGCTGTCAAATCAATGGATTCGAGCGATGGGTTAGTTTGGAATGAGAAAGCTTTATTAGGGGAAACTGCCGCTGGTTCGAATGGGACTTCGAAATAATGGAACGTTTTGAAATGGGACGATGTAAATAATTAACTTGTTCGTAAGCAATAGTTGTTATCTACGACATCTACAGTATTTTTAGAGAATAGATTATAAAAATAGGCGTTGCCTAGGATGGAATGAATAAAAAAAAATTCTTATCATACCATCAGTTTCTAGTTGCTTCAGTGCAACAGAGAGGCAATTTAGGGCTCTTAAAAACCGGTAAATTTTAAATATTTTAAAATTAATCCGTCCAAACTGTTTATCCGTTCGGTGACGAGACAGAGGTAATGGGGGGGAGGGACCCGCCTACGCTGGGTAAACGTTTACCTCCGAATGGCGTTCAATCAGACGGTCGGCATTCAATTAGATGTAATTACGATGCGTTTGTCCCAATTGGTGTCCCCGGGGGGGCGTGCCCGTGTTATTGGGACGTTAATTAACCTATAGTCCGGGCCCCTTCATCTGAAACTTCATTAGCTTTCTCTTCCAGGAACTATGCACAGCCGCAAAATTAAGCCGATCCAAATTAAGTATCCCGAATTCGAGGAAATATAATTCTGTACAATGCCCAACCGATCCGATTACATATTTGATATAGTACCCTATTATTATCAGGTCCAATTAGGTATTTGTCATAAAATTGATTCCTGGTTTATGCGTGGGCGGAAATTTTTAAATTGTATTAACGACTGAAAGCCTATGCGGGACATAGCTAGGACCATATCGGCGTGTGGATCAAAGCCCGATGGAATTCCAAACTTCCAAAAAAGACGAAATTCCTGGGGCCCGAAACAAGCGGTAACATACGGCTAAAAAGAAAAAAGTATGGACTGTAGCTCGTTTTGATCTTAAAAAAATGTAACTAAAAAAACCTCTCACGATTTACTTGTTAATGTTGAAATAATTTTGAAAGGGCGATAATATTGTACGCGTTAATTTTCAGATACTCGTCCGGGGGCCCTCGAGGGTTTGGAATAATATCATAAATTCTCGAAACCTTTTATCTCCCACTTGTACGCCCCTCTACTTCGGTATACGGCCGACGCTGACGTAAAAAAAAATAATTTTTTATTAATTTGAATCTAGAATTTCTCCTACTGTCCTTATCGGGAATTCCTCAGCGGGGACAATTCGGTCCACGGTTCTCTCTGAGTACGCCAAGGAAATGCGCCAAAAAATTGTTTTAACCCGTCGCGTCGGTTTTCAAGGGTGCTGTGCCAGCCGGGAACGGGTTCTTTAAAAACTGGAACCGGGAGATAGCCCGGGCAAATACTCCAAGGTAAGATTAGATAGCGGCCTTGGAATGGTTCTATTGTCCTGCTCTTGCCTTACTTGTGGCTTATCGCCGGGCCCCCACTTCAACCGGATTAGAAAAATAAGGAGCCGCTCTGTCTTCCAATCTTGTTTATACTCTTCTTATATGCAAAATACGTATATACATATCGTATGTTTATAAAAACATCCTCGTATTATGTATGCCATATTACAGTGTAGATATCGGGTTCTCTTTTGTTTTCCCTGACTTCGGAGACAAACTCAATTAGGGCTGATTCGTATCTGATGTTTTTCGCCGAAGCGCCCCACGTTATTAAGGTACTGCTTTAGGGGTGGGCACGTATTGGGTAAAACAGAGCAGCCAATACAAATTTAATTTAATTTAATATGGTCGTAAACGCTACAGAAGTCTTACGTGCTGTGTAAAGTACACGAATAAGACAATTATTAAGTAACTGGTAAACTGTTCAAAATTTAAAATTGGGAGACAAGCAGCATTCTTTAAGTGAGAATATTTTCATTCTGGCTTTCCACTCGCTCTGTTAATTTAACAAAATTCGTGAAATAAGTTCTGAAATAATAAGAAAAAGAGGGATTTATATTATCAACGGGAGCCGGATTTAACAGAACGATGAACCCCATTTGCCCACCCCTGCACCGTTTGGTTGTAGGGACTCGCCTATTCTCCTGATCTTATGCTTTATTTAACCAAATAGTCATGTTCATAGACCTGTGAAACACAGGAATAATAGTAGAAGAGGCGTAAGGATATTTTTATAAATAAAATTCATATATCCTGTCTACTGATCGTGATGACTGTTCTTATCATTCGGACTTTAACCGGATCAGGTGCTGCACTTGTCTCTGAACCTCGTTTATATATAGCACACCCTTCAACAGTACACTACCTATAGATAAACGACCAGATAACGGAAGACAAAAAGTATGCTCAATTTCAGACTTTGGATGCTTTAGAGCAGGTAGATTATGTATTAGTAAACAAGTACTCGTGTTGATTATTGTTTCCGCTTCGATGATTCAGTGATAGTTTCAGGTTTTGGTTTTTCACCGACGTGCCGACCAGCGCCGATATCAGAAGCTCTCAAACAAAAGAAAACCAGAGATAACACAGAACAATTGCCTTTGTATTAAACATTGAAGTATTGACAAGAAATAGGACTGACATAACCCCGGGGTACCAAACTGTATTTCCACCAATGAGTCAGCAGCTAACATGACAGTGTAAATACGCAACTCAGATTAGCGTAGCACCACCGGACACATATCCCCTAAGTAAGTGAAGCAGTACCGTGTACCAAGCATCGATCGCATCGTTAGCAGGGGTCGAACCCTACCTAGACCAGGATTTTCTGTTCGGAAAATAACTATTATACAACAGAATTATCAGGAAAGCGATAGACATCGGGAATAAACAAGTCATAATTCCAGGAGGATTAACGTCGCCACAAGTATATCTATTCTTCAGATGATGGAGCCAGTGAGGATTCCGAAACTTCGGAAGCATACAACACCCGAGAAGGCCGCAGAAACAAAGTGTAAGAACCCATCCAATGGAGCCTTATAAGGTGGTTTCCATAACAGGAAAAATCCCGGAATAGCGGGGGCTCAATCGAGGTTTTTCCAACAGTATTATGCAATCTTACCGGAAGTCTTGGTCGCGAAGACCTTCGCTCATTTGTAAGATGTTTATAATTTGTAAACCGGCTGATAATTTGTAAACAAGGAGCTGATATTGTTATTAAATATTTCTAATTAAAAACTAAGCCCAAACTTGACTAAAATTAAAACGAGGACAGCCCAAAAGAAAAAATAGTGCCCGAACACAATCCACTAGAATGCCGCTGCGATTTATGAACACTATTTTAAAAGACATATTCCCGTGCTGAAATTGTCTACAAAATGAAACTAAGAAACGGACGCGCGGCTATTCCGAACGGGCCCGAAATAAAAAAAGAACGGCCAAATGAATCGGCATAAGGGCGGAATGTAGTGGCCCATTACCGTTCAAAAATAATACGGCGTATCGAAGCCAACTCGCGGTGCAAACGAGCGATGGCCCAGACCACTCTCTCTCCCTTTATTCATCTACCCGTACTAACATTCTCCCGTTAAAACCCACTATTTTATCCACGCAGTTTTCTAATCCCGAATTGCATTAAATTGGTCGAATCCCGATACGACGCTTTATATTAGCGAATTATTAAAAATAAAATATACGACGGAAGATCCTTTCAAAGGGAAACGGTGAAGAGGCCGTTAAAAGCGATTGTGATAACTGAAAGAGCAAACAGCGTTACAAATACCGAAGCAACGTAACCAGTAAGGAGCCGGTTACATGAACACTAAACGCGCTAACAGCGGCAAAGATAATCAGGGCCTATTTGTCGCGAAAACAAAGTGAGCAACGGAAAGTATTCAATTAGCGAATCGCAGCCATCCAGTCTGGATTTCAGCGACGATAATAGGAAAGGAGAGTTTTAAATTCTACACTCGCGGGGGCAAAATAATAGCAATTCTACAAAGAATAAAATCAGTGCTTATTTTCTCTAAACAAGGTGAAATAAATTCATTAATAAAACGTGAAATAAGCCGTAATAGTATTAGCAGTAGTTGGCAATATATGGGTCTTGGTTCTCAAGCTGCGCGGAATTATTATCAGATTACTGGAGTTTTTGATTCAATTACAAGTTGATATTCCCTCGCCCAAGGCATTCGGGGTCTTGTGTCCTCGCCAGTGTGCATTGTTGCTTAACTATAGGAAGAAGCCGTTCACATTGCTTTCCATAAATTCATGATATATACGACTGAATTTTGGAAGGAAACAGTCTTATTATTTATAATGCCGAATCAGAGATTACGTGCTACTGGGGTCTAGTCCAGACATGTATTAAAACTGCATTCGAAAGAGTCATATCAATCCGAGTGAGGACCATACGCTGGGAGGAAATATTCTATGTATTTAGCTCGTTTGGGTTGAGTTGTTAATGTAATGTTAAATTAAATGTAAAATTATTATAAATTCCTACCATAAGACCCATTCAAGTATGTCCAGTCCCGGACCAAATAAGCTGACCAAGAGCATAAAACGGTGGTTTTAGAGGCGACAAACATCTATTTAGAATTCCATATTGGTTTTTATTTGTATTGAGCGGCAAAACCCATTGATCATATTAAAGCGGCGCCGTGTTTGAGAATAGGCGTGTTGCGTCAGAGAAGGCCCCCCTCAGTGACGTCTTGTTTTGCCAGCTCCGACCGAACGGCTCCCTCGCTCTTATCTCAGCGCAGTTCAGATCCGCCGTCTGATAAGGCGGAGCGACCGGCGAAATAAAAAAAAATAATGGCAATAAACACGAAATAAAATCGGCGTCTAATATCCGGCCCGGGAAGAATGAATAATCCTTCGGTTTACTCTTTCGCGAGACAATGGAACGAAATAGGGAGTGGCCCGTGTGACGTCCGATCCCTCGGAGATTACATTTAATGTTTCGCGTTGGAGAAATAAACAACGGTTCATAAGCGTTCGAGGGGCGGCACTCGAAGATAAGTACGGTTGCGATATTATGTGTTTTTTTGGGGCTAATATCGCGAAATTCTTCGCGTACCTCGAACCCTCCGTAACTCGGTATCGATCCATGTCACATGTCTAGAAGCAGGCCTTCTCTCTTTGTCTAGGGACCGCCTGTCACCAGATAAACTGGTTTCTGAATGTCGTCCACGACCAGTAGCTTTACGATAATAAAGGTCGGACTGTCCTTATACAGCGACATAAAATCGGAGCAATGTATACCGAGATCAATGTTTCGAATAATGACACCGTAGTACGTGATTACACTTTATAAATACAATTTAAAATAAATTAACTGCGCACCTTCTTTGAGGATTACGACAAATCGCTTAAATAAATACCCACGCCGGAATAGTACAAGAAAATATCAGTTCATCAATGTCAGTCTCAATGTCTACCAAACAGTTATTCAAAATTAAATAAATATTATTGTTATTACTAAAATTCCATTTGTTCCTTGTTTTTCAAATGCAACAATCAGTATTTGTCAAATCTATAGAGATTTGTCAAACACAAAGAACACAATGCTTGAGATTTATTTACCCGTTTTTCCTGCACTAATGCTACACTATATTATCGTCGTCCATTGTATAAATGCAACAATTGTGGCAAAAGAAAAAACGGTTTAAAAGCTGGCAATAATTGTTTCGCTGTTTCATTTTTTACGGGTTGGGTTGTCCCGACGAGAGTGTATACACAGCGCTGAACTTTCCGAAGCCCCGATGGTTTTCCCGTGTCCACGCTAATTGACTTTAACCGGCATCTAAACCTTGTCACTCCGACGCGGTGAAATATTGAACGGCCATCCCGGTGAACTTCGGTAACGAGTTAAGTCCACGGAACCGGTGGAACAAGGCCACTGCATCAAATTCGACTGTTTCATCCGTCCAAGAGAGATACGTCAACGTATTATTAAATTTTATTAGAAAAAAGATAGCGGACAATATTATTTCAATTAGGTCAGACACCAGTATAGATCAAATAGGTTAGATAAGGAAGAGTGGTGAAAAGAATGATATTCGAAACTCATCCAGTGCCTCAATCATTGTTATGAGGCCATTGCACATGATTAACTATAACAATGTGTAAAGGAAAAATTTATGTAAAAATAGTTATTATGTATTCTCCTTAATTAGTCCTTAACCAAAAATTCAGTATTCCCTTGCCAGAACTAAATTCAGTTCGAGGGTGCACCGAATTTATTTATTCCAGTCATTTATTAGGTACTCGTACGAAGGTTCTCAGCGAGGAATCATCACTAATTAACTAGTCCCCTTCGGTTTGTTTAGAACGGTACTGTTTATGTATTTGTTCGGAACGAAGCGCTCTATTTACTGTAGCCATTAAGTACCTCAATGATTATAGCGTTCGTCCGCGAATAGCGTTCACTGGTCGGAAGCCGGGTTCGGCTTGAGGACGTTCGAATGGAGGCCGGCTTTTAAATTTAGATTTATTGTTCGTTATATCGATTCAAGTTCCGGTCCGGATCCCCGCCGTTCGGGAAAACAAATTTCCGAGGCGAGGCGCCTTGTACGAATCGAGAACCGCCAAACTCCCATTCATAGTTGTGCCATTAATAATGAATGTATTAACTAAACACAGGAGCGAAAAAAAACCTCTAGATGAGTTATACGGGCGGATTGTTTAGTGAATGGGAGAGACGTGGGCCGTTCAGGACGTGGACAATGGCCAAGTAATTTTCAACGCCCTTCTATTTTAAATCTGGCATCCGGCGCTTCGGATTGATACCAACCCCCTCACCGCCCCTCATTGATCCGAAAGTCTGCTACCAGCAGATACTCTCGGTCTATGCCAAACCATTAGACGGATTTTCGAAATCTCCATTCAATAGAACCGTGCGCAATCCGTGATGGGAACGTCGGAACTGGTCTATCATCCAATAATCCAAAAACCCATCCTCAAGAGAGAATGAAATAAACAAAAAAGAACTGTCGTAGAGCACCCCGATAGCACTTGCCCTTTACCGCGTCCCTAAAAGCAAGGGTTTACTGACAAAAAAATATCAGGGCAAGATCGCGAGACCGACGATTGTCCTACGAATGGTTTAAGTTTCCACTTCCTAGAATGTATCTTCCGACGCCGAACGAACGTTTCCAAATAATGTTCTATATAATTTCACCCGGGCTAAAGGGGCAAAACCGTATCAGTTTCAATCGGCGAACAATATTGGTTGCTCCTTCGTGTGTATCTAACCGCATCATCCGCCATGACCTTCACCACGACCGCCTTCCCTGGAGATATTCGATCCGTGCTCTAACCATCGGCCCGGAACCAATTTACAATACACAACGTCTTCATTTCAACGACTATATTCAATATTTGTCGCCTTAAACTATTTTCAGCTGATTTATATAATACATAACACTTTATCGGTATTGAAATAAGGCATATTTCTTCAGTAAATTAATGCGACACCTAAGAATGTCTGCGGTTTTACAGTTATATAAAATAAATCCGTAATTTAGAATAACATTTTTTTCATTAATCATTTCTGGGGTCTATAAATATAATTACGGTTGGCATAACGGCATCCGCGATATTTTTTCTCGAGGTTTGTTCGGTCCAGGAAATACGTTTACACTCCAGTGAACATGACTCCACCGCGCGGTTCATCGGTAAAAGTCGGACAGAAATCTAAAACCACGGTTTCTAGTAAAACCCAGACAAAGACGTTCCTTTAATGAAAATTTCCTTGGGAAGAGTGAACTCCAATGGGAGTGAAACATCAGCCATTGCATAATGAAAATAGAGGGATCCGAGTTTAAAGTTCAGTACTCTTTCTTTACACGGGGACCGCGCGTGACGATTCGACGCGTTCGAAAAGCCGACAAAGACCGCCGGCTCTAAGCCCACTCGGCCCGAATAGGGAGGGAAAGGGGCTTAATTCAAGTTGCATTACCGGAATTGAGGCGTTACTGTCAACGGGGGCTCGGAAATGTCCACCGGCACGACAGGCTTCGCTCTCCCCCGCAAAACAGCGCCGCCATTACACCCCCCGAAACACCCCCAATAGTTTTCACGAAAACGACAGAAAATTGGGTAGTTTCAATGCGGCCTCTTTAATTCTATTTTCGGAACAATTTCCTGCAATTTCGATAGCTCCGGGGGGTGCACATTTCTTTTGCGTGCAGTCCACATTGCAGGCTAAGTTTTAAAGCAGGTTCAAAGCCGAGAAACACGAACGAACACGAAATGAATTAATTTTAACATATATTAGGACCTATTTTTTATCTATCAATAGAATTAATTTATACGCTTTTTTAAAAAAATTTTTTTTGGTGATTCTGTAACAATTTTCATAAACCAAATATTCGTCGTCTTTACATTCGAATGTTATTTCTTTTTTAAAACGGCCTTCGAAACAAAATAACCTGAAATACATCTGTCGGGCGAGTCGGGTATCCTAAAGAGAATTATAAAAGCGTGAGCGCTTAAAGGGTTCACGACCTAAATTAAGTCCCTGCTCTAAGTGCTCTCTTCCAGTTTAATCGGCGTAGAAGTTTCGCAGTCTTACAATGAATTCATTTGTAGCGCGTTTGGGGACTCCCGAATTAATTCCTTTGGCCCTCGAAAGGACTTGTATTGAGCCCTGGAGCGGGGCGGGCACATTCTTATCGCACACATCTTGCCCAGGGTCGTTGCCCTTACGATCTGCCCGCTGCCCTTCCCTCAACCCACTTTAGTTTCATCACAAAAATCTTTCGTTTTCTTCACCGGAAAAATACTGCAGCCTACATTACTCCTAGTGGTAAAATAAAATATAAAATAAACATATCTATTCTTTGAAAAGGCAAGGAGCTATATGCATAATATTATCAATTTAAAAAATCTTCCTCTCTACTCGTCAATTAAACGCATAGTATACATGGTACCTATATTTGGAAATATTTTTGTTCAGTGTATGAGTCCAATAATGTGAACAATCTATTATACATATATATATACATACATAATACATTATGCCATCGTAAATAATTTTTGCGCTTAGCATTTATCCGGCCTAAACCACGGAGATAGTGTGAACGAATCTTTTGGAACAGCTCACGATCGATTTTGTTGTCGCGCAACCAATAAAATATAGTTTATTAGGAAAATAATAACGTACGATGTATATTATTTATTCGAATTCCTATTTTATGAGTTTTCGAAGGATAATGTGCCGAAATTAGATCACTGATTTTATTAGCACTATCTACACAGAGATACAAGAGTTCAAAAATTGTTTTCTTTTGTACGAATTAATTAAAAAGCATACTTGTATGTGTCTGTTTTACCGGCTACAAACTGGAGTATAGTTTGAGTTAAGGGGAGATAGGGTCGATCACCCTCCCCCGTAGAAGGGGTGGGGGTAGTCCCTAAGTCCTTTGTAATAGAGGTACCAATTTCTCAATGGGCAATCTACCGGGGCGATACCTCGGGTATCGATTTCTGCCCGTGAGGCCACGTCCCAAACCTCCCGTCTCAATTTCCCGGATGTCTATAATTTTCCTGACCCCCCCCCCTCACTCCAACTTTCCCTTATCCTCCGCCTTTCCCAACGTCCGGCTAATGCGGACCCGACGGTCGGTCGGACGGTACGAAGTTTCGATTACACTTCCGGTAAAGTTCACAGCCGCCAGTGCTGGACCTTATAAAGGGATTACTTCCGGAATACGCTAACATCAGACGGAGAATCTATTTTTGCCCAATTTAAAATTTTTCACACTCTTCTTCCAATACCAGCAATGTTGTAGTCAAAGTAGCCGACGAAGCATTCTACACAAAATTGTCAGTATACTGAAGATGGCTAGAAAACCAGGAAAATGTATGGTTCTACTGCTCATTCCATCATTATTGGTCACAGTGTGATAACATGGTTAGACACTTGTTTGAACAGAAGAAAAAATACCAATAGAATCCGCGCGGATTAGAGCCGCTAATACGGATGATCCAGATTTATATAGTCCTTCCGTAAAAAAAAATTGTACATAAAATAGAGTAAAAGCTGGGTAACATTAATCTGAAAAAGAAAACAGAGTACGTGCGACAGTTTACACCGCGGCACTTGTAAAGTGGCCATTAATTATGATTTATGATGCGAGAGCCTACGCCGGAGAGGGACCGAAACCAACAGCTGCCACTTGACATGTCTGAGGTGTCCGCCGGAGCGTCAACGAATTAGTGATACACTGAAGCTGGTTGGTTAGTGTAATTTTCGAAGTCGGTATATATAATTCGCGAAACGGGGTCGATTTATGGAGGCCTCGAAGCGTTCGAAACGCCAGGGCCCAGGAGCGGGCCCATTAAATCTCTCGCACAGTTCTCCCGCACCGCCCCATAAAAAATTCTTTGCACCCAGTAAAGTCCTGAATGTGTTTGCATGGTAAAATAGGGTAGGGCGCGAAGGGCGTTGAATATTTCCAGATTCCCAATCGTAAATAATCTCTCTTATATTTTCCCGTAAAATACCTCCGAAACGATTATTCTATTTCAAAGGCCGGTGAAATATTTTAAACATTAATTATCCAATTTAAATCTGCTTATATAAAAGAAAACTATCCCAACGTTATGGTTGTTTATCTTTGTAATTATAATTATGGTTTAGTTAGTCATTGTTAGAGAGATATTGTATCAATCGGTGTACGTGTTTTGCGTTATTGTCGAGGGATTATGGAGATTTAGTTTAAGCATAAACATGAACACTAAGATAGGAGCAAGCCCTTTCTCCTACCTCCCGATATATACATATATGGCCAGCCGATTTATTCATTGTTCAGTTCTTTTTGCGCTTGGCGGTGAAAAGATTGAGCGTGGGTTGTGGTTGTTTACTTTCAATCTGCGAATAAAGTATTTTCAAATAGTTTAATTTCTTAAAAAAAAACACTTATCTGAACCCGGGCAATTATGATATATAGCTAACAATCTGGCAGAAAGTTTTAAAAAATGGAGTTTTAAAATCCGTCAAATGATAAATACGTTATTTCTTGAATAACGTATATACGTATTTTCTTGAAAATAGCAAAAAATATGAATATCTTCATTGCTTGATTCATAGAAGACCATAAATTTAAATAATGCAATCCAGGTCATCATGGCATTAATTGTTTAAATACTTATGATACCGATACCTTAGTCTACATGCCTTTGTATCCCACTTTTGCCGATATTCCGAACACTTAAAATATCACATTTCAACCGTAGCAGTATTCCAATTGCGATGAATCAAGAACAGTCTAGACTATGCGCTATTTTCACAATATTAATTGCGGTAAAATTATTAATCACTTTTCCGTGAGCCTATTTTACAGGGGCTGCCGTAAAGCAATCGGACGTTGGCGAAGACGGGCGAAACTGGCTTTAAGTACTTCCTACTTTGTTGGAGCGGCGGCGGCGGCTAGTTAGGTAAAACGTCGCGGACCGAGGTTACGCCATGTTTTGAATTTGAGTTTACAAACAGGCCTCCGCGACGACGTGGTAGGAAGCGGGGGCGGTAAATGTATTCCGGGCGGTAATTCTAGGACGGTAATTCGCGGGACGGGGGACGAGCCCACCAGTCAGTCTCATCCGACTTTGTGACATAGCAAACGGCCTCCTAGGCCGATCGAAAATTGCGGACTGCAGGTAATTTACCGCCTAAATCGTACCCGAGACCTTCAATTCATTGCCCACGCCCGCTTTATATTTGGCTCCCTGTAAGGATATATGCGTGCCGAACCTAATCAGGACTGAAGCTCGTCCATCAGTGAAAATTTACTTACGAGTTCTATCTCTCAAGACGGATATATTATGAACATGTCGTGGCGATGCGGAAAAAAATTAAAAGAATAATTATTTATCATCACTAAAATCCCGTGAAATTTTGTAATACTGACCGCGTATTTGTCCGTGATTCTTCCTATTTTTGGAAAACCCTCCTATCCCAGGAGGTGGAGCCTTGTGATGGTGGAGCCCCCAGGAGGTCCCAAATGTGTCGCTTTGGTGGACCTCGGGTAACTTATAATTGCTAATTCCTAAACTTTTCCAACCATCACATGTAGATTGCAAAAAGTGTAATGCCGGCGCGAACTTTTGGATAATGGCGGATATTAAATTCGCAACTTTTAAGAGAGTTTTTTAAGAACGACGTTAAATCAACCGGTCTGAGACGGGAAAACATTTGAAATATAATTTCCGCGGAAATGGCAGTCCACCGACTAACTGCCAGGGCCTCTTAATGAAAAACCCAGACACGCTGTCGTTGACACAGCCTTGATTGTATTGTAGATCAAAAGGAGGGGAAAAAACGGTCCAACTTAGGACGAAACAGGGAAAATCGCTAGATAATGCTGTTTTATAGTTTATAGTCTGTAGCAGTTTCCGCAGTCATCGGAACAGTTCCAACACTTTGCCCACAATCGACCGAACACCGAGATCGCTTTTGGAGCGAGGCGGCGCCGGATCAAAGACTCGACTGAAAAACAAACTGAAAGGGGAAAACAAACAAACCGGGGGAGTAATCGATAGTTGTGTTTAAAAACAGTTAAACTAATAAAATAGAGGGGTTTAGAAACACACTGCTTGGAACACACGCAGGATTTGACGGTCCGACAGAATGGGAAGAATAAAAATAATTCTTAGTTTGAATCGCCAATCAGCTTTACGGTAAGGCTTGAACGTCAAAAAATGCGAGCGAAGAAGACTTACTCGCGGGAGAAAATACCCGCGTTACAATAGCCGAGACACGAGGTATACAGGAAACCACCTCTTCGCAACTGCCATCTAAAACAACAAGATCGTGGATCGCTCCCGCGAATCTAAACAGCGCGGTATACATAATGTTTAAGATACTAATCGTCATTCTCGGTAGCCTCCCTGTACGGGTTTGGAATATCGGTCGCCCCATTTTTCGGGCCTATTCCCGTTCTCCTACTGAATTGGTACAGGTGAGAGTCGTTAATCTTAGTTCTGAATAACATCTCAACGAGTGGAATCGAACAGGGGAGCCGAGACGGGACATAATGGCGGCCAATAGTAGTGAACACTGGTCCCAGTGCCAGCCGCTAGTATATAGTTGGGGTCAACTCTGATTGATGTTGACGCCTCAACAAGTTGTCCTCCCGTCGTCCGTTTAAACGGATCAACGACGTCGCAGACACACAATACCGGCCTCGAACATTACCAGACATAAATATAGGCCAAACATCTGTTACGGACCGGCTCTCGCTCGCTTCATTCTTGACGCTGTTAACAACAGAGCTGTTGGGAAGGTCCAGATTTCCGATCGATTTCGCTCCTATATAATTCACTCAAATATATCCACTCCCCTTAAACAATTAACAAATAATTTTTGATACACGTTTATGTGCGAAAGACTGTGTATCGTTAACGTTTAACATGCAATAATTTAAAAAAATCCATCAAATCTTAAGAAGACGCCTGAAAAGGAAAAGGAAGTGGCCACGCGACCTAAATGATTAAATAAAATGTTCAATAATAATAAATAAATTAATTAATTAAATTAAAAATAAAATAAATAAATGAATAATAATAAAAAGGGGGGAACTAGTCGATTTCTCCTCTAATTGTTGTCGAATTGTTGCTAGTGATTTCATAAATGTTGCTTATTGTTTAATTTTATAGTTGTAACAATAAAAGAGACAATAAAAATCTTAAGAATTCCGCTCCCAACCTCCCAATACTTAGGTGCCACAACCGACCCATCTAACATAGCAAATAATTATAAGTTCTTGAAATCGCTCGGCTTTATGAAAAACATTCCTGTTATGAAAAACAACTCTTAATCGGGAGTGATAGGATAAGTTAAAAATTACATTTGTACGAACGTTCACAGTGAGGTGTTCAACTCCTACAGATCATGAGTGTGTTTGTATCCCATGCCAAAATTCTAACACGCAGTCGCAGAGAACTGACATTGAAACGATTACTTTATCAAGAGCTTAATACAGTAGGAATGCCCCTAACGACGAGAAAATATTAGTTTACGGCGTTCAAACTATTCTGGCTTCGAAACGATGAAATAGTGTTATCGTGAAACATGAATTGGAAGTCCTGAATCAATTTATTGCGTCTAGAGCCCTGCGGAACTTGAAGAAAGCTCCTCAGTCAACAACCCTCTAAATATACGGGGGAGCCGCGAAATTAAATGCGAAAACTTCGGGGGAGTCGAAAAACTCGAAGAGTCCGTTGAGATGCCTGTTTTCGCTTCGTTTGGAGAAAATCCCGAAAAACAGTCCAAAAAGGGTAAATGCAATCCAGTACACGGTATATTATTGTGTCAAATTCACCTGAAAAAGTCTGTCGAATAACTGATAAATTGGTAGGACAGAAATGTAAACAAACAAACTTAGTGCAACGATTGTGTTTATATTCCCATCCTTCTAGGAATTGGTCAGTTATTAATCAGAAGCTTTCAGTGTATTTGTCTCAATAATATGGCGTGTATTGGATTACATTCACCCTTTTTGGGCTGTTTTGTACTTTTGCCATAAATCCCAAAAAGAAGCGAAAACAAACAAATCTCCACGGGTCTTAATGTTTTCACATTTAATTACGGGACACTATGTGTACATCAAAATATTTTATGTACTATATAACGAGACACGCTGTCTGTTACCCTCATTACCGGCCCAAACAGACCTCCGGGACCCAATAAATGTTCTCTCCTTTCTGGCAACCACCGATCCGACTGAGTCCCAGTATTTTTGGTCTTGATAAATTTGGATTTAATGGGTCTAAAAATAGCCGAACCTCCGGGGGGTTTGGGAGGGAATTTCGGTGAAAATTATTAACGCCAACTGCTCTAAAATTCTGAAATGTATAAATAAACAAGCGGGTTTTATTATATCGTTTGGCTCGGATACATTTTTCTATAAACAGGAGCAGAAATTATGATGTAGCAGATTACTCATTGGTTTCATACTGACGGCTGCTTATCTATTAGTATTATCCTTACGGTATAAACAGCAAAGAATATTACATTCAACCCGCAATATTGCAATATTTAAATACATATTGGAACCAAGTTTTTGAGTCCAATAACCGGGGTCAGAGTCAGATTCCCGCTTTAGGTGAAAATCCCTAAAACTGCGCGTATTTTCCGAACGCAACGGGACATCGAAAGCGACTAAGTGGAAAATAGGATTTCAAAAATAAAGTCCTTAACATTGCCAAATCCGCCGCATATTCCATACGACAAGAAATTCTTGGCACGCGAGACAGAATCTAGCTCGCGCCTCCTCTGGCAGACACAATGGCCAAAATGATGCATTTCCTTTTTTTGTTTTTTAAATTGTCCATAACAATTTTATGCACAAAGTACAATTTAGTTTCACCGCTTAGTCCAAATCATTACTTATACTTCTTATAACTAATTTCCAATATTACCAGAAAATGCATTGTTCCAAATATTAGCTTTCGTCCCCCCGAATCCGGGTGCTTACAGTTACAGTCAAACTACAACTATATAACTAACGATAAACAATAAACTAGAAACAAGTTATCTGTGTAGACTAAATTACTTCGGAATTTATATAACCAAGAACTTAGTAAATAATAATGTCATATCATGTTGTCTACTAAAAACACTAAAAATATCTACATATTACTGGCTATAGTACATACGATTTGTACAATGAAAGATATGAAGCTATCTTCCTTTTTTATTTGATAGTATATTATTTCATATTTTTGGAAAAGTTATATTTCATGAAACTGATGAGGAACGAATCAAGGTTGGCCGATATCCAGAGTTAGTAAGTTTTTTGTTTTAACGCTACCGACGGTGGCGCAAAATTGGATCAACTTCCTAAACGCAGCGTAACATTTTTAAAGTTCCCCTTTAATGGTATTAAAACTACTTGATTGTCCTTCATGAGCGGAAAAGGTCGGGCTGCCGGAAATGTCAAAGTCTCCGCTATGAACTTTCCTCCTTACCTGGGTCGGGGTAACATTCGCGTTCTAAAAAAAAATTCCGATTTTTTACCAAAACTGTAGGAATAATATTCAGAAATAAAAAACAAAAACCTGATAGATTCGGATATTTTTGCTCGCCGCTTAAGAAGCAGGAGAGCAATCCTCCAACTTATTCACTTGCGGCGATAGTGCAAACACCCGGAGGTCCCAGGTTTGTTGCAGCAATACTTGCACAAAATAACAAACTTTCCTAAAACAATTATTTATAATTTGTCGCCGAATAATGAGCTAAATTCTTTCTTTTGACATTTCCATAAAGGCCTACGACAAAAAATGGAGCCCTATGAGCATCATCAATTATTAATAACACTTATTTTCTATTCGAAATGGATAATAATCAAGTTAGTATTAAGCTAGTTCTACCCCATCGAAATAAGGGACAGTAAATCACAGAAAGGTTAACGTGAAAATTAATTCCCTGTCGTATATATCGACTATTTAGAATTTTAATTATCTCTTGGTCTTCACATTTTGCTCATAAATTTTTTCCAATCAACATCAGATCAAACCCCATATTTGACAAGAGAATGTAGTCCGTTCAATGTTACCCTCGGTTCATATTAAAATATTTTATCCCCGTGAGCCTGAAAAACACAATCTATAGATATATTGACTATGAGAGCGTCCGTTTTTTTTAATTTCTAATAAAGATTTGGGCCCCGGCATCGATCGGTACGCCTACCAATTAATTTGAATATTACCGAAGCGCCGGCCAACACTGGGCTGAAGAGCAGTATATTCCAACAATTTCTGGTGGCTTTTTCATAAAAACGTTTTTCTGAAAAACGTTCTAAACGTCAATGCTAATATGCAGGAATGACAATAGAATTTCGTCCAGCTTGCATTATTTACCAAGTTTGACGACGGTAAATTTCCCCGTCCCCGTTTTATTGCTATCACGACGACAATTTGGACGAGTTTAAATTACCATTTTAACGGTTGCAGGCAATCACGATGGGGATTGTGAACGTCGAAGGTCACAGCAAAAACAAAAACATGAAATCAAATAACGCTTTCAAATGTTTTACACATAAATGGCGCCGAAATGGGCCGCATTTATGAAACATTATTGGAGTCTGCGAATCAGGGAGTGGTGATCGAAATAGTGAACTAATTCGTTATTAATAATTTGTTTATGTTTCACAACGGCGAAATTAACCAATCTTTGGAAAATTTGAATTAAGAAGTTTAACATACCTGTTTTGTGGTCTGCGAGGGGTTGGAATACCGTATATTTCCTGTGTTTCTGTCTCCTCTCGCTGGTTTGGTCTTTTTGGACTATTGGACTAACACCGCCACTGTAGATGGCGAGCGGCCGAAACCGGTCTAGCAAAAGACCAAACCAGCGAGAGGAGACAGAAACAAACGAAATATACGGTATTGAATGAAGAACTGTACCGATAAAATAAATGGAGCGTTAAAAAATGGCTTCCGGGGTTTGAATGATGGTTATCGAAAATATTGCTAGCGACCCAAATAAAATGTGTTATTTCGTGCAAGAAGCCTCACAAAGCATATTATTCATTTTAGGGCGGGCCCCCTATCTGGTATCTTAAAACATAATCCTGGCAGGAAAAAAATTATTAGCAGAAAATGTTATATCGCGTCCCTGAACATATTTACCGTCGCGTTTCGACAACCGCCCCCTCCCCCCGGCCGAAACATGTCCATAAAACGCCGCCGTCGATTTGACCTATATTTTAATCCAGTTTGGCGTAAACTTTCCAGACGAGTTCGGCCAAACTACGGGTCTGGGCGTTCATTAAAGGGGTCAGTCGCACCTGCGCTCCAGTACGCCGCCATAAAATTGGAATTATTTATTCAACTTTATGGCCCCCGTTGTGGTGCGCATGCGTCAGACATGAGTGCTTCCATCACTCGTGGTACTGTCTACGGTGAAATATTGAACTGGACCTAATTAGGAAAATATTTTCTTTAGTGTCCATTCTGTTTGGCATCGTAGAAAATATATGAATGTCTAATTAAAAAAAAGTGTCTTTCATTCGTTGGGCTAAAAATTGTTTAAGAATTCGCTTAATTGTTGCAGACAAACCGTTGGCCGACGCTCAAACCTGGCACGATTCATTTTGGCCGGCAACGCTTTATATTCGTAATCGCCACCCACGAAAGTTGTATAATATTTGGAGAATATTTCATTTTAACACTTGCCCAATACAAATATTTTATCGATACAAAAAACATAAATCAAAAAATACAAATAATTGACAATAAAAGCGGTAAACATGGTACACAATCGTTGTTTAATTTCAAGAATTCCAACAAATGATAATCAGGTGCACTAAATATTTTTCAAATCGCGACGAAAGGACGTGTTATGGATGTCTAAGTACCGGGCATGAAGTGAACATGAACAGCAAAATGCATATGCCTATTAGAATGCGTGTTTCACGCGAGTTGTGTGAATACGCGAATAAATGCGACTAAAATTAAAGGCGAGGACGACCGGAATCGATGCGGTGCCAAAAAAAACCCTTCCTAGACGCCGCTAATACGAGGCCTTTCTGCTTAGCGATACACCATGGAATGAAAAATATTTATACAATTGCGGAAATTTAATACCCAATTTTTAATCGGAATTAATACAGTTAACTAAATTATACTTAAATTAATATACTAATATTACGTAACTAATATAGTGAGTTAATCCTTATACACTTTGCCTCCTATAATGTAAGCTTAAGTTTCCTTAGCGATCGTTTTCATGGACATCATCACCGTTACCATATTTATTATGCATAACGGTGAAGCACCGTTGTCCTTCATATTTATTATTCTATTTTTATAATATTATCACGGTCAGATATTTTAGTTTACATAGTGTATCAACAAATTAATGACCTCTGGACTGTACTTTTCCCTGATTCTTATAACGCGCTGCATTTATAATGTTTTTAAATACCTTCAATCGTCTATTTAGGACCAAATCAGCGGACGACAGCAAACATGAAAACAACGTCAAAAAGTTTTTAAATTACAGTAGTTATGACTGTAATATATTAAATATAAATGATAAGAAAAAACATTGAAATCCCTGTAATTTATCATATCACGAACCTGCGATCACATGCAATGTTTTCCCTACATTCTCGACCGCGTTGATACCAATATATAATATATGGAGTGACCAAGAGTCATAAATCGTTGTTGTTGGGGGACTATTATAAGCAAAATTGAAAGTATAAAATATATAAGTTATGGCCGAAAGCGAGGAGAGACAAACAGGAGGACGAAAAGCCATTTATTACCGGCTCGTAAAAGAACGATTTTCTCGGTTTTTGTACTTTGGAAAAGGTGCGAAACAGAATAATGAAATATGAGACGTTCGGGTGCAAATAATTTCCGATTGTGCAATTTCTTTCAGTGCGTCGACACCGACTGATTTAAAAAAAAAAAGTTTATCATCTCCCCGAAGCGTATCTTTCGGCCGAGTTTCATTGTGGTCTATATATAGACTGCTGTCTAATTGAGAACGCGTTCGAGATAGCGATATCGCACCGAGTGGATTTCCACCTAGCCTCGAGCCAACGTGAAAAAGAGAAGTGAGACCGGGAACGGTTCGATAAAATAAATTTTAATATTTTCGAATTGTTAATGTTCCTTCATTCTCTTCCACTCATTTTTCTCTTCACTTTTAATTCTAATTGTGAACGGTGTGTTGTTTGTACTACTGCACGTATCAAAATCCCGTAACGTCGAATTAATTTTTCAGAAATAATAGTGTATATAATTTGCTCTTATTTTGAGATAATCACTTGACATTGAGGTGTTTTAAAAGCTTTACACTGTGACCGGTTCGTCTAGCTCGATGCGAAAGTGCCCCCACTCACGCTTATAGTCCCCCGTATCATCCGGGGAGATATAATGTAGAGGGAACCGCGTGACGCGAGATACATGGTGGATTTCGAATTAGGAAGGGGCCAGAGACAGTGGGAGGGTCCCGCTAATGTTATATTGGCGGCGTCCGGTTGCGTCACGAGAGAGCCGCTCACTCGGCCTCCCAAGACTCGGCACACCAGCGTGGCCAGTCCATCACAATAATAACAGTCTACAAACTTAAGTGGACCGATCGCCAGCCGTCTATTATCGAAGCGAACAGGACACAGTTGATAAAAATCTAATTGCGGAAAAGCTAAGAGAATACAGTTTGACAGCAGGCGATTTTCCTCCAAGGTGGTCCCAAGCTAGACCGGTTTCGGCTTCTCGCCATTCCCACAATGATGATTGCTGTCACTTCACTGCTAACTACGGCAGTATACGGTAAACAGTATACATTTATATATAAATATACCCACCCGTATTGTTATTCCGGCGTGGGCGTGAATTTGGACGAAATGCCGTGCGAAAGCCCCAACGCGGAGAAAGTTTTAGATCGTGAGAAATCGGGTCACCGGGAGGACCTCCCGTTTTGAGCACCTATCGATTTTCCCTGAGCTATATTTTAAATTGTTCAATCTAATTTTTCTTTTAATCGCTTCAAGCACCTCATCTTTTCTTTTTAATTGAGCGCCTCGCTATACGCTTACGATAGTTCGCGTTACAGTCGCAATGGTTTACTTACAGCTGTGTAAGCTGAAATGTGACGCCACGCTGAAACGGTTACTATATATAGCCCGGAAACGGTTTGTGTAAAAGCCTAAAAAATTCTCATTCATACTTTTTCTCCTGCTTTTTACTATTCTCGTCAAAAACTATTATAATAATCCGGGAACAACTATCATTCCCTTAACTAGCCTATTTAAGAGGTATTAATAGTATACAAAAATGTGATGCCTAAGTAACTAATTATAATTAAAACGTGGGGGGGGCTGTAAATCCGAAATATCTCTTTTCAGCACTTAAAACTTTAATTGCCTGTCAGGAAATAAATTTATTTCGCAGCCGACTTTATTTTACCTGCCTTTGCCAGAAATTGCAACTGAAATGAATTGCGACAGGAATTGTTTGGCGTAATGTACGCATACCTCTGCCAGTTTCGACCGCTCCGGTCGAACGTCCGCTGCTTGAGAAAGTTTGTTTCGAGACGCATGCTCGCGTTGATGATGTCTCTTCGGGGTATATTTTTTTCCCGTGATTTTATGAAAAATACTGTGTTCACTGGGCTCGATCTAATCTCAGTCTCTCAGAACGTATATTATTTTACCGTAGATTTTTTGTGTTTCTGTCTCCTCTCGCTGGTTTGGTCTTTTGCTAGACCGGTTTCGACTGCTCGCCATCTTCAGTAGCGGTGCTGGTCACTATTTGCACTTAGGACGTTTTTCGGGCATCCTCACTGCACTGTCACTGTCACTTGTACTGAGAAACACCACAGTAGTGACTAACACCGCTATTGAAGATGGCGAGGAGCCGAAACCGGTCTAGCAAAAGACTTAACCAGTGAGAGGAGACGGAAACACAACAAATCTACGGTATCCCAACCCCTCGCAGACCACAAAACAGGTATGTTAAACTATATTATTTTAAATTCTAATTCGCCAGACCGGTTTCGATTTCTGGCCATCAGAAGTACTTCGTCAGTAAACCATTCAGCAGATATGAACTCCACATTTCTATCTAATCCTAATTCAGGTATAGATCAGGGGTCCTTCTGAAACCGATTTGAGAGCTCAGAGTATGTGACATTATGCCGCAAACACTGAATTCCTGTCACAATCGCCATCGCGCTATCGAGTCGCCCGGTCAATAAATAAATAAATAAATAATCGGGCGTGCCGAATACAACGATGCGTTAACTCGAATTATGAAAACGGACGTCATCATATGGGCGGCTCGGTGATGAAGGTCTACACTTTCTTGCGGCGGGTTCGGGGGATCGATTTGAGATTCACGGGGCGTCCGGGTGATGCAAGCGTCGGCGTCGGCCCCATTGTCCGCCTGCTTTTACGAACCCGTCCTCAATTTTGTCCGAAGCTCCGCATCCCAAACTCTCTAAAATCGGGTACCTAGATAATTATCTAGGCTAGGAAATTTCAGTACGATTCATGTAAAAAGTGAGTTCGCTGGGGGGGAGGGGGAGGCACATTTTGGGGCACGAATCGAATCAAATACGCATAGGACCTCTAAAACAATACAACAGTAACATTGTGGCGTAATCGCAGACCGTTTTCCAGAAGTAGAACTTTATGAAATATCCTGCCGTAACAATTCCGTTGTTCCAAAGCGGCCATTATACACTAACGTACACCAGGGTATCGGATTACGCACAAGAGGCCCGGGAGAAATAATCACCGCAACCGAATGTCGGATAAACCTTCAAAGCTGGAGACTCTGGGTCAAACACGAGCTCGCCTTCGTACGGGCTCATGCTAGAACATTTCCCGTTTTATGAGCCAATCCATATTATCCAGCCAGAAATGTCGTCCGGCCGGGAACAAGTATTTTCTAGTCCACTCTTGTAGGAAGGATTTTGTCCCTTCGGTTTAAGAGGTTGGCACTGAGAGAATTTTTTTCTGTCTCCTGACTTAATCACCCTATGAAGTATTATACAGCGTGACCGCCTATGACGAGCGGCCGAAACCATTCGAAAGAGGATTTTTTTTGTACTGAATTTTGGGAAAAATAGACCCATCTACCTCCAAGAGGCGGAACAGGGATAGCTCGAGCTTTTGCAAAAAAAACAAAGCAAAAGATTCCCTAACGAAGATTCGCGGAGATAAACCAATGGCAAGCAGGAGCCCACGATCTAAAGTTAAAAAAAAACAGTTGGTTCTTTTGGAGCTATTGGGAGCAAAAGTTCACAAATGCACTAAAAAACGGCTGAAACTAAGGCATGAACCGACGTTAAGAATAGACCCGCGATGAAGGCGAAATTAATCAGTTCAGACACTAGTTCTTATGACCTAAGGTAGTATAAGTAAGAGTAAAACATTCACGTACACAGATTCTGGGACGTACACACCCATCTCAGGATAATTTCGTATTTGTAAGCTGTGTCTAGTATTACATGTAGGTGTTGTAATTGTTCTGTATGTGGGGTGTAGTGTATGTGAGCTGGGGCCGTGGGGTCGCTGGGCCCCATACACCAGTACACCTCTGGTGTCCCCTGCGGTCATAGGATGGGAGAGTTTCCGAACGGCCACAATACACTACCATAGTATAAGCTGAACAGGTACATACGGCTGTTGGGAAAGTTATAATTCAGAAAATTGTGCTTATTTTCACACCATATCACATGATCAACGACATGAGTATTGCATGAAATAATGCGTGCAAAAAAATTCACTCCGATCGTAGTATTCTGTCGTTTAATACCTTTGTCTACAGCCGTTTGTATATTCTGTATCTTTATTATTATAACGATTCTACATCGTGTCTTAACATGCCGGTCAGTATGCGTTGAAGTGATATGCGGGGGAGGTGAATTCACCGTTCTCATGGGGAACATGAGAGCGGCAAAGGTCAGGGGTCGGACCCGCTTGCCCGGAGGTGGTCGCCCTCTCATGTTTAAACCTGTTGAAGCCAGCAAACTACCCCGCCAGTGTAATGAGCCGTCCCACCCAAGAAAAGAAAGCCCTAACGTCAATAGGCTATTTTCTATTTATAGTACCACCAACGCCTATGGCCGCGGTCAACTTCAATATACTGGACATGGAATGTGCATGCATACATTGTCACCCCTGTTTTATAATTGGAAACATGAAATATTCATAATGTTTTCTTAATTGGCCTTTTCATTCAACTACACCGCAAGTCGAATAAATAAATAAAGAACAAAACAAATACTGTTATCCTGTATTCAGTAGCAATGAATAAAAGGTAGGACAGACTAGATAGGGGAGCTAGAGTAAGGCTGGGTAGAACCTCTTGTTGTTTTTACCCGCGTATACACATAATATTACGCTTAGGGTCATAAATCCGAGCCCAAATAAAGCAGTAGCATCGAATTTGCAGCAACCGTCTGGAAAATTCCGACTAAAATTTCTGCACTGAATATTAAAATTGTATTTAAAGGGTAAAAAGCCCCCCAAAAAACGTTATACAAATTCGAGAACCCCACATAGTAACATTCCCAACAGTAAAATCCACAAAAAATATTTTAGATTACTATTATTATATAATTTCATAAATTTTCGTTCGAATACGATAATCTTGATGTGGAAATCTTTTCTTGAGATATTATTACGCCAATATCCAAGATTTTAATCAAAACAATGCCTGCGTTGAATGAACCCAGGGGGAGAGGTTTAGAGGCCTGTAATTATTTCACTATTTGGGTCTTACCCTTGGGGAAGGGGATTACGCAACAGTTGCGTCACCGGGACTGTCATCCCTGCTGACAATGAGGGCTGACACGGCGTCCACCCCTCGAAACGCCCTTTCCACAAAAAAAAAAAAAAAATTTTTCCTTGACATTATCCGCTCCCTCCGTTTTTGCGCTCGTAAAAACTTGAAAAAAAATTATACCTTACACGTATAATTAAAATACACTTTAAACTTTTCATCGAATGTACGAAATATGTACTTAGTAGGTCCCAGAATAATTGAAAACGAGTCGTTTCCAAAAAACGTCGGCCTGGGGTCGAACCCCGAAGGGGGATGAATTTTCCTTCAATTGAGAACAGCTAGCGTAAAATGTCATTCATTTGAGCGACAAAATAAATTTAATTCTCGGTGTATATTTTTCGGATATTATGAATTGGTAAGAAATTCAGTAACTTTTCGGTTCCTCTCTGTTTCAGTACTATCGCATGTACTGAACATTCGAACTAGGAGTCGGATTTGCAAATGTAAATTGAAATGAAGTTTAATATTTGTGCGCGTCACAGATGTAACATATACTTAACGTTGTGCCATAAATCACAATCAGACTGGTTGACTTCTGACTCCCCCAATAAACTAAACCATCATTTCTCCCTCGTACCCGACGAATCAATCCATCTTTTACAAAGTACCTTTATAAATATTATAAATAACAAAAAAAAATTGCTATGTACTTTACAATTAATATAAATTTTTAAAAACCTATAAGTATCCATACTTATGGTATCCAATAACCATACTCGGTCCTAAGTATTAGCTTTTGGTTCTGTTTTATTAATGTATACGTGCGTTAAATTAATCTGTCCGCACTGTTACTCTCAGAGTACTGGCTATAGTGAGAAGCAGAAAACCTGTCTAGCTCAGGAACAAATAAGAAAATAGAAAGAGTGACAATGTTCGAATCCCTTGCAAAACCAAATGAACAGCGTAAAGTTACTACCGTATCACTTTGCCTTCAAATTTATTACATTGGGACACAAAGTCTCAAAAGAAAGGTAAACTTGTGTGAACACTCAGAAGGTCGTTCTCAAGTAACAGAAACCAGACAATACTTTATGACAACGTGTTACTTTGATGAAAGTTATCTTTGCCCTAACAAAAATTTCACCTTTAATTTTGTCCTACTCAAAACAATAATCCAAATTTTCAATCCGAGATCGTCGAATCTATTAAAGTTGTTGTCAATGGACAAACTGGACGGATTATTGAATTATAGTAGATGTCCTAGGAAAGTTATAACTGGTTCAAATATTTCACATGTTGAAAAATAATAATACAGTTTTGCTCCAAATTTCAATGAAATAAAGAATTGAAAGGTTTCATGAGTTGGGAAAATAAACTCTGGAGACTCAACAATGTTTGGTTTACTTAAAAATAAAGTATTACGTTGGATCTTTTTTTTATGATCTAATCTACTAAATTATATTATTTTCTTGTAACGCCGTTCGAGTCATCAAGGAAGAAGTCGCGTTGCGTAAGGCTGCGGGAAAAGTTCGATGGCGAAGCCATCTTTCGGCTGACACGAGCGAAGGCCGTAATAAAGCCGAGCACAACCGTCGCATTTCAGCAAAGTATAACGGGTTTCTCGAACTATCGCTTTAAGTTTATTATGTTCCATTTATTCGAAACATGCTTCGAATTTAGAACTCGATAGTGGGAATACTCATAAAACGCAGAAATTCTAGTATTGCCATCAGAAAATACTGCATAAAGCCTGCGACAGTTGAAGGTATAACCACCCGTTTCGTCTCACACTCAATAAGTACAGATATTACTCTTTCAGTCCTTGGGATTTAATACGTTTTTTATGATGGAAAATTGTTTTGTCAGCATCTAAAAAAAAGGTTCATTGAACTATCCGGCGGCTATCGCTCGTGACAGTGTGTGGTGTCCCGAGTCGAATTAGTTAGTCCCGAAAGATAACCGGACAATAAGAGCCGCTCTATTTATAGGAGAAATGAGATAATGCGGAGTATATGTCGCATGTGATATTATTCTCCTTTCAGATCATGCCTTATTTAGAGTTATTTCTTGAAACATTAGACTTCATATCTGACTTTAATATAAGCTTGAGAAATTAACTCAATACCGGATATATATATATATATATATATATATATATATATATATATATATATATATAAGATAAAAAAATAATCCGCCTTTTACATATAAGTATGTATATATGATATTCCTGTGATTGACAGTACATAATAAGTAGAAAAATCGGTAAATAAAGCATTGAAATGTACTAAGAGAACCATATAGAGTGGCATTATAGAAACATGAAACATAGATCATTATAGAAAAATTATATTTGAATTATATATAAATATCAGTATATATTTAACTAGTAATTTACAGTCGCAATTACAATTTAAATAAATTTATATTGGGCTACACTCATATAGTATACGTCAATCAAGATGTCAGCACCGGTGCTGCAGTAATTCGCAAATAAGATCCCAAATTTAGAGCTGATTCAGCTCCTCGCCGACGTCAGTCAGAAACAGATTAGAGACAGTGCCGACAGGATGCTGGCTTAGGACCAAATAGGCGATTGGAGACACGAGGTGTACCCAAGAGTGATGAAGCCCCGAACGGGCGGTTTAAATAAATAGTAACTTGAGTTCCAAAATTGGGTTTTTCTTTTTGGAGGATTGACGAGTTTGAAAATACCGACGGGAAACTCTCCGAAGTGAAATTCACAGTTTAAATTTACCCGGCGGTAACCCAATTGGGTTGAAAACATAATAATGTCATTCTCTTTTCTGGGTGGTAATTGTGACTCCTGCTAGTACTTTAACTTAATTATTGCCGCTTGTCTTCCCCCGTGAAGAACGCGTCCGTCGAAGAACGCACCATATCCCTGTTACGACAAGTGGAAGCGTCCGCGATGTCTACTGGAGGTGGAAGAAAGCTAGCAGGTGATTGAGAATTTCTAGCAGAAATCGACTTATGAACTCCGAATAGAATATAGGAAACGGGGAAAACTGACACTTTGGCAAAAGGTATTCTAATGGTGGAACGCGAGAAAATTTCTTCTCAGCATGTTTCATCGCAGGGAATGCAGAATTTCCTAGAGTCGCCTTTGTGAGCCTTTGCCTCGGCGTTAAATTTTCACGAGGAAACTGGGCTCGCACAAAGTGGGCCCGGGCACCAATCCGGCGCCGCCCTTTCGGACACTGAATAAACGAGAAGGGAAGCGAATTTCGGAGAAAGGGCGGCGGCCCTATCGCCAATCTGTCATTTGGGTTATCGTGGAAAAAGTAATTTTAACAATTATTTTACTCGCCTCTATAACCCCACTGTTGCTGGTGTTGACAGCCCCTAAAGTAAAGGATGCAATATCCGTCTCCCTACAACGAACCAGTGAGGGAAAACCTTGCCGGGAAGTGATTTCACTGGATGTGTGAAAGAAGTTTCGCTCTCAACACTGGAACTCTTCTTCCGTACTGCTACTTATTTCATTTCCGGCGGTTGCCGCCAGCGAATCTTCCCTAAGGATACTTTTTCAAGTCCGAGAGAGGGAGTAGTCCCGCGGCCCCGGAATAACCAGAGGGACTTGCAGACCAATTGTCCCCCGTGGAACAAAACAGTGGCGATGGAGTTTTGCGGGACTCAACCCCCAAATGGACGGGTCGTATTTATACCGCCACAACAGCGCGCGTTTTCAATGACCGATTGTTTCCCAACCGCGTCAGTCTGAATTTTTTCAACATTTTTTTATGACCAACTTTTCACTCCTGTGTTTATCCAAGGACGCATCCATGTAGGCGATGAAGTGTGAACAAAATAATTTATTAATTAAACACCATTATGAATTACAATTGCTAAAAGACATTTCTCAGACAATTTTTGCACACGACTATTTTTCATAACGGGATGAATATTTTACTAATATTATAGTAGAAAAATTTCTGGCTTGGCAGACTTTCAGGTTGATTATTAAAACACAACTATAGATTTTTAAAAAACGAGATAGATAATTATATAATAATGTACGAAAATCAAATCTGTACCAGCACCCACTGCAGGAATAATTTCGAAAGGGGGTACATACATGTTATTTCGATTCATAGCGTTCTCTCTTAATGCTGACGTTAATGAAACGTCTGTTAATGTGACGTCTGTTAATGAAAACGTGAAAGAATATAATACAAATTAATTATTGGCTCTTATAAACCGACTTGGTGGTTCAAAACGGTGATCAATTAGTCAGTAGCTGAAATTTATTGTAATTACTAATGTAAGTGTGACCTAAATTGCGCTACTGGATACATAGTAACTGAGCCGCTACATTCAGTACAGCGGTGAGCGTGCCAGTTTGTTTGTTTCCATGTCGGTTTATTGGGATTAAATCTTTTCAATTGTATACGTTTACCTTAGCAAGCATAAACTTCCTATCTCTCTGTTCCCCAGCCACCTATCAATGACGGATCACTATATTTTTCCGAGATATACAATTAATTCAATATCCCGAAATCTGTATATTAAAAATATTGAAAACTACCGGCAGTTTAGTCTGCCTAAATCACCTCCCCGCTCGAGTATTTTTCCCATTTTTCAATAAAAGCGCACGTTCAGGTATAAATTTGAACGGTCGTGGGCAATCCGCCCGAGTAATAAATGCGTTTTCCGGGAATGAACGACGAATTGAAAACGGGCCGAAATATTCGCCAATAAAGTCCTCGTGATGGCTCTAAAATGTTCGCGTGTTCGATGCCGACCAGCGGAAAGTCCTTTGTGGACAGTGACGACGGGAAAAAGGGGGAAAATTATGGGGTCGCCGGCCACCGGCCAAGCTCCCATCATGAATTATCGAACAAATTTTCCAACTTTCAAAGCGCGTTGATAATATTTCCGCTTGGCCTCGACGATTTCCAACAAAAACCTGAGATAGAAAAAAAAACCTACTGGATGTGTAGACAATGTAGGGGAAAATATCAATGAACTCTAAAAAAGTTGGTACTTAATGGGTTAATACTGATTTCTTAAGACACGTCCGAAGAAGAAGTTTTTTGAGCGCGGTTGAAACACACCTTTTGGACGGTACATAAGACCGCGATGCGACCTGTAGTTGGGCACATGTGAAGGGCGTTGGTCCAGCTGTATATGTCGGCGTGTAAACCCTCCCCGTACGTGGGGGGCATTTAATGCGAGCGGGGTCCTATTCACCGGTACGCCCCGTGGGTTATCATTACACGGACAGTCACACAGAAGGGAGGGGGTTGTCCTCAGCGGCCTAACAATGTTGGCTTTAGGCGCTATTCTGGGACGGCCCTAGTGATAAGAGCAATCGGAGGGGCTGGGGGGCTAAATATTTGGGTTGAGTGAGGCCATCGCGTACCAATTATTCCACTCCGCGTTGTGCCCAATTTTCACTGATAACGAATTTATTGGATCATTTGAACATTGCATTTTCTTCTTCTTGATTCACTTTTCTTAGTTATAAATATACTAACAGCTGCTGGATGGTTTTTAGGAAAAATGGTTTTCACTTTTCGACGCGAGCAAATGTCACAGTGAGTCTGATACAGAAAGGATTTCTGACCTAGTTATAAAACAATGTCTAGGTTTGAACGTAATAAAATTATGGATTTAACGGTTGAAATTATTTGTGCCTGTAAGGCAGGACGGAGGGGGGAGTTGGAAGAAGCAAATAAATTAGATGAATTTATATTATATTGCGGCCTGCAAGCGATTCAAAACTTTCAAATTAATGGGCTTCGGCTATATATAAAATAGCATTGGTTTGGAATAGTGCACGGGCGATTTACTCCAACTAGTGATGACGTCACATTCCGTTCGGTACCAGTTGGGCTTGACAGACATCAATCACGAGACGATGAAGTCTACTACATTTAAATTAAATTTGATCTACAAAATTCATCAAAAACGATATAAAAGTCCCTTTGATGGTTTTATTTCATTTATTAAACCTATTAAAATATTTTAAAAGATCGTTAGTGATTTATTGACTTTTTTCACTATACTACTCTGCTAACAAAAATGGCAAGAACCTGAAGTCAGCCCATCTTAGGATAAAATATGAAAGAGGGAAGATTATGTTGCACTTGCGAACTCCTCCCCACCTTTATAACCACAAGACGTAAATACAAAATATATAAAACAACTCGCATATAGGCAAAAGTAAAATTGCTCAGAAAAAATATAGAAAAATAGTGTTTTAGTTAACTCAGAAAAGGCTTTACGTGGATAAACCGCCACGTGGCCGTGGCTTTGTGTATTTAGCCGCTAATAGTACCAACTGGAATAGGGATCTGTATGAAAGCATGCTCTAATCCGACAAGAAACTAAGTACCCCGAGAAGCTAGAAGCTAGATTCGGGATACCGTAGAGAGGCTGCTAATAGAAGCGTTTGACTCATCGATTCTCTCGAGTGGCAAGAGCCGCGGCGCCTACTTAAGACGGCCGAAGCCCCCCCATTTTCCTTCTCAAGTCCGGATACAGTACCCGGATTGCAATTTTTAAATAGGTCAGGGGTCAGAGACGCTATATACCCCAACACTTCAGCCGCCAGTCGAGGACAGCGGTACACTGGCTGGGTCAATATCGGTGAAAATTAATTTCCGACTACATTCGCTGGGAAACGTACAACGCGGAATCATAGGGGACCGAAATATTTTTCGTGTTAAACAATATATACGAAAGAAAGCTCACCAATTCATGTCGTAATAACAGAGTTGATGTTAAAATTTATAATCCTAGGTAAGTTGACAGTCTATACATTGTGAAACACATTAAATACAGCATTAACACTTAGCATGTCTGTATTTAATAAATTGAAACTTACATAAATTGTAATGAAAGAAAACAAAACTTGCGTAAAATTTGAATTCGACATATCGTTCGTCTATCGATTTATGGGCTTTATACATATATATAGTTAAGTGTGGGTAAGAAAACAACGGAATGTCTCTAAAAGAATATGTACAATTTTATACGAGATATTTTCTAAGCAAACACAATATATAGACGGGTAGCAAATAGGGCCTTATATAGGAGGACTGGAAATCCTAAGAAATGGAGTTAACAACTATAATCGTTTACATCTAGTTGCCAGCGACCACTATACCTGTATATATATATATATATATATATATATATATATATATATATATATATATATGGCGAAATGAGTATCAAACAGAGCCACCGACACGTTTAACGAATCGTCGCATTCGAGACAAATTTAAAGCCAAAGGCTGTGTTAAAGATGTACACATGTACGTTTATCGACAAAAGCCACGCAGATTGGATGAACTTCGAGAATCCATCGTACATTCATGTGCAAATATCCAACTGAACACGTTGCAGTCACTAGTTCGTGTTGCAGTTCGGCGGCATCGTTTGTGTGTGGATGTTAATGGTGACCATTTCGAACACCTACAGTGATATCTTTAAGTTGGAATTTAAGCTACACTTTCACCAAAAACGAGACAACTCCGTCAATTAGTTTGCAAGTTATGGACTGTTAAACAGTGGATACATTTTTTTGGACCCCTCTGTATATCTAATATATGATCGGCAGAATTAATGAAAAACGATGCACCAGAACGTATCATTAAGAGAACTATTGTACCCCGAATTACAATTGTAGGCTTTAAACAAATAGAAACGGGGAGCTATCATATTTCTTGTTATGGTGTTGGCAGGGCGGCGTACTCGGTTTAATTGGCGGTCACGGCGTCGCCAAGGCGACGTTGAGTAGCCGGTATGAGGAGAAGTGTGGGACTGACAGTAGCCTAACTCTCCGGTGACTCAAGCCTTACAATATTCCGTGGGCCGTGGCATGCGGCCGCCGTTCACATTACGACCGGCCTACGAGGGCGTTTGTACACCGTTTCTGTTGCCGAATATGGCCAGTGGCTGACGAAAGGCTACGATTTATAAAAGTGAGTGGCCGAGAATTCAGATATAACTGAATACGCGATATATTTTTGTATCAAAATTAAACTCTAAAATAAAATTTCTGTTAAAATAGATCTAGTAACAAATTGAACAGAATGGAGGAGAACCCCACTGGCATTCCATCCTTTTTTAAAAATGTTATTTAACCCTCTATGGGCCCGTGTAAATGTCAGGTCACATTTCAATTTATCGAGATTTTACCAAATAATTATAGCTTTTTTCGCGAGATGATGGATAAATCTTAATCCTATAACGTTGTCAAGACAACCAATATCAATATCAATTTTTTTTCATTTGCATATATACGTTTATAATTGCTTAATTATAATAAAAATTCGACCCATAGAGGGTTAACTTTCTGTTATGTTTAAATCAAGTGACCACTTCCTTTTCGGCTTCTCTAACGAACGTTTGGGATGTCAGGTTAAGTGGAGTTTAAACACAAGCCAATAAAAATTTAATTTGAAAGTAGTTTAACTAATAGTATACCTTGTTTCAATTTCATTAAACTATTGACAAAATTAGAAAAGTAAAAATAAAAATTTAACTGTACCAGTATTCAGTTAGTCCATGAGAGTTAAATGCAAATTGAGTTTACAAGTAATGGCTTCAGTTCGTTTGACTCAATAAAAAACCGTTGATCATTGTTTGAAATAAAAAAATAATATTATTGGAAGTTATACCATGAATTTTTTTCCAATAACGTAAGTTATTTTATTAATTAAATTTTCAATTGACTCGATCAAAATGCGATCAGAGTTTTGTAGTGAGCCTCGCTGTACGTCCATGGGATGAAAAATGGCGCTTTCCGTCCCGCATATTGAAGGCGACCGAAAGTCAAATAAGCAAACTTGAGGTAGAAGGGCTAAACACGGCCGGTATACCCGGGGAATTGGGATCGAATACCCCCTTTGGGGGCGGGCATAGGAAAAGCCCGGGTTATAAGCTAGAGCCGGTGTCAACCCGTAAAATATGGCAGGAGTCTAAGCGCCCCAGACCTTTTTAACGCCCTTCGATACCGGACACTGGGCACATTTCCGCTCCAGAAATTTGGGACCGAAATATTATACCTCTCGGGCGTATAATCCTATTAAAGCCGTCCAGAATGGGTCAACTGTCTGTGAAAATAATTATCATAAGTTTGAAATTTGTAATCGCATTCAGCGGTAATTCAGTAAAGTATATACTTTACCAGGTCAAACGTAGGATACTTTACTCATTTATTGTAAGATTCCCGAATATATATTGAGTTATACGTATTATATCATTAAAATGAATGATCCCGATACATTGGAAAAAAGTTTTTTTTAAATAATAGGTGGTTAGAGCCAACCGGCCGGAATGATATTAACAGTTTTCACAAAATATAATAATTCAGATATAATTCTTATATAATAAAGACATAATAAAAATATAATCGTTATGATGCAAGTATCGTCTTTTTATATCCAAGTAAAAATTTCGATAAATATTCCCTACCACTTGCCATTTATCTACGATAAAGCCATCAAATGAAACACAACAAAGCTACGAAATCTACATCTGAAATCTGACCGAGACGGTAATTGTCAATTTTTATCGCATTTGCGCAAATACATTTGGGCGATTCACATTTGAATAATTCAAAATGGAAACCGATGAAGCCCATAAGTTAACTGAAATCGCGACCGATTTTCCGGGCGGTGGGGAAATGGTTGGGCTGTAAAAATCGGAAAGGGATAACGGCCCAACGGAATTATTGGACTCGAAGCGGCGCCCCGGGTAAGCCAGACTTGATTGGGAAAGTGGAGGGGGCCCCTTAAGTCTCAAAAACGACTGGAGTGAAGCTAGAGAGCGCCGACTTAATCCGAGCCCGAGATATTACAGAAGAAGCTCATTGTCACTATGACTGTGAGGCCAGGAACTTACACTACGTCGGGCCGTTTGCTGCTGTATAAATTGCTTCGCGCTTCATATTGCAAGAACTTGAAATAACACATTACTTAATTGTATCTCTAAGGAATGCTACTGACGATATAGAGTTACCCCGTTGTATAAGTGAGGTTGTTAATTACTCCAATATATAATGCAGCGAACTAATTTGCAATTAAGTATTCATTAATTCACAATTAATCATGCATAATTACGGAGTACTGACACGAAACCTTAAATTGTAATATACATAAAATAAATCAATAATATAATTTACTGTAATTTTTAATAAGTAAATTCCAAAGTCAGTTTGCCAGCCATGGTCAATTCACTGTATTCATACCTGTTTTGGCTTAAGTATATACATATAGTTTCGCAAGACCATTTATTTTTTTACTGAGTAAAAATTATTATTTCTTAATGCCTAATTATTTAAATATACACACTTCCGTACGGATGTGTAAGCGTAGAAAGTAACGACGGCGGTAAATTCTCTAACGGAGTAATAAATATAAATCCGGCCAGTAGAGAGAATGTGTAAGAGTTAAAAACATATCAGTATATCACTACGGGTGAGATCTGATAGCGGACTTCGTTTGCATAATCCCACCTCAAGCTCGATTTCAGATCAACACTTAAATCGATCTCAGCTGTCAATTAACATTCCGGCTCCGCTGGGCTGAACTTCCAACTGATTTTAACCTTGTGTAATGGTTAATAAAGTGGGAAAAGAAAGTGTTATAAGATCCGGGTACCGTTGCGATAATGCTGTTTTCAAATGGTTGCAATTCCCCATTTCAAAAATAAGGTACATTTTTATATTAATATTTCGATTCAAGTTACCGATAACTCATTCCTCCGATGTCCGGAAAAAAATACCCGTTACCGGAATATTTTTAAATGCACTGCAATCCCAGACAATTCGAAAATAATAACAGTCGGAAAATATGAACGGACGATTGGCGAGTGAAACTTGCAATTTCTGGACCGCACGATTCCGGGAAGGGAAAAATATTGGCAAAAAGCAGGGAATAAAGGAGGAAGTTTGGCTCTTTCACTACAGGCCTCCAGGGAGCGGTCTAATAAAAGCAAGGCGCCGCCAACCATTCCTTGCCGTGTGCATTTCTATCTCAAAACTCATTTTTGTCTGTTTATATATATATATATATATATATATATATATATATATATATATATAAAATCAGTAATATGAAACCACGGGGACCGAAATATTTTTTCACGCTAATTGAATTTCATTCAAAATCATTGAAATTATTTTTACGTAACAACAGAGTTGATAAAATGTATACTCCACATTGTTGTTAATATGTGCAGGTATATTGACAGCCTACAACATAGAAGAACATGAGTACAGATTCAGAATTTCATCTACATTTAATAAATCAACAATAAACACGAAAATCGTATATTTTTTCGGATCGTACTCTCTTTTTTATCACCGAATTGTCTACATATTATTCGATTAAGTCCGTCTTTCCTTTTTAATTCATTCGCCCACGTCTCAATATCTCCGCGTACTTTTTCAAATTTCTGATGTATTGGTTACAGGAACTGTGAAAATGATTTAATTCTCCATTTCATCATCACTATGGCGATGCCCAACGGCGTGGGCTAATACCGTTGTGGGGAAATCAGCGGGAATTAAAAGATAGATTACCTACTGGAATTGAATGGAAGTAATTCAATTGTATTGGAAATAAGGAAATCGGAAACACAGTTGATATTAAAAAAAAAATATTGCCTTAAGGCAGTGGTAAATAAATACAATAAGTAGGACAGTACCGAGTCCAGTAGGTAAGAAAGTTTGGCAGTGAGCCATGCCCGGTAGTATTGGTCCCGGGACGATGGGTAAATGGTAAAGGGTGAAATGGAATAGAAAGTCTATGATTTATTAGGGTTCGGCCGGTGGGGGCCATTTACCGACACGGGGCCATCCATTCGGCCTTGCCGCTTTTCCTCGCTTCTATTCCTCTTTTTTCTCCGATCGTTTATTTTTTTGCCATTTATTGCCAAAAAAAATTCCACCGCTGTCTCGGTTGAATCAAATTTTTTTAACGACCAATTTTTAAATCAAGATATCGTTTTAAATCGGTACAAATGTCCCGTATTGCGGCTCGTTTAAATAAAATTGTGTAGCTGCAATAATTGTGGGCAAGTACTCCAATATTTTACGGACGGAACCATGGGGCCGAAATGTGTATGGTTAATGGAAAAATTGAAAGTGGCCAAATACTATCGAGAATTGATCTTTCAATGTTGGAGCGTTAGTACTTTCCAACAAATAGGAGTTATTTATTATGGCTGCGTAATACTGCCCCCATCAATACCCTCATGAATCCCTTATACTATGTATTTTCTTACATGGAGCTTACATAACTTGATTTGCTAGAATTTCACCAGCGCACTCGGCATAAACAGCGGTAAAAGGAATATAATTTTAAAGGGGGGAGGCGGGTTTGATGTCTAAAACTGCCGAAATCGAATAAACCCAAACGAGGTCGGGCCATTGAGTCCAGACGCTACCCCTAAGTATGCGGTAAGGCGACAGATATTGCTTTCAAGCGGCGACGCTGGGGAAAATCGAATTTGTACGCTTCAATCGAAGCCCCCTTTTAAAACTGAAAGTTGATTTCCTCCAGACGATAATTAAGTCCCCGGGGACGCCGTCCGGACGTACGTCCATTAGCGCCGAAGTGTGTCACGAACCAAGTTGTTGGGGCATGCTTTACACGAGTACTGTTCAAGCCAACAGTCCAGTTCCGCGAACTAGTTTTTATCAATATCCGGTCGGAAGGAACCTGCAGTTTCCTGGAACAATTATTGCGATAATTGATTCCAGCAACGCGCTCCATTCCAATGTGCGCTAAACAAATATTCCGACTTCTATATCGGGTTTTGTTCTCTAGGGGTTAATTAGATTTTCATACATAGTTGTTTCACCGACATTCCTTTGTACAAGGCAACTGTCGTGCATTTAAATACTTTTTATAGAATAATTTTTTTACTAAACCGTAACGTAAAGTCCCAAATCCTGTTATTGAAAATGGAATATAATCCCAACTGTTTAACGGTAAAGCGGACGATTAAATGTGAAATAATGCGAGGGTAGAATAGGAGAATCACCGAAGCAAATCAGATTTCACGGTCAGCAGCCTAGGCCGCATCAGAGGCCTGTACATTAAAGCAGCGAACGAGATTTTTATGCTGCCGGGTTTTCTTGGTCATGACAGCGTTCCTCGAGAATTGTATTTTTTCTTCGCCATTACACTGAATTCATGATTTTTTCGTCGAGCAATACACATTTTTAGGGCGGAAAAACATTGGGTAATTTGGATCGCTTTTCTATTTCAAATTAACAGTATGCCAACAAAATTAATTTCAAAAATTTCTGCTGATTGAACCCGGAAGCTAAGAAGATAATAGAGTGTGAAATACGCGATAAGAATCCATCCATTGTCCTACATAATTCTTACAGAAATAATTGAAGATATATAATAGTTTATTGCTTAGTTTCACATTATATCAATGCAGGTCTAAATTCTTAATGAATATTCAATATTATACATAAATTATGCCGTAGTATTAACGTGAGATGTCTATACGAAACACGATATACCATTCCCATATTGTCTTATGTGAACGATATAATTTGGTCCCGAGTACAGCATTTATATGGTTATTTCGTTCACTCAGGTATTACTCGAGCCCTGAGCCGTATTAAACACTAATTAGAGAAATGAAATTTATGCTGCAGATAATATTTATGCCGACTAATTTAAAATGCATATTGAGCTGAAACGGATGGAGGGCGCGGCGCGAGGACCACAAAGCAGAATTGTGACTGGACCGCGATTACCATTGCGCCGGCTGATTACCTCAAAAGCATACGTGAGTACTCATTAGGGTAATCCTCACTCCGATTATCGGATAGCGGGAATCACCGCAAATGGGGCACTCTGGTTGGTTCTGCGCTGGTTGGGCTCGCGCAGTGTACGTTTGAACCCGGTACATAAAGGCGGTCAATAAAGGGAAAATCAGGACGAATTTGATTAAAAACAAAAATTTCAATCTCCAGACACTTTGAACTGTCCCAGTATTGAGGCAGGTCTCCCAGCCAGCATTATTTTGCAGTAAGGACGTATTTTATTGCTAGTCCATCGACGGGTTAACACAATGCAAAATTTGTACCCAAGAACTTTTGATTCTCTGTAAAAACAAGTTCTCAATACTTTGTTATACAATAACCTGTCTTCTGAAAAAAAGAAGAGTCCCAGCCAAGAAAGTGTGCCATTCTTGTGCCAGAAACCATCTGGGTTAAGGTCAGAACGTGGCTCGTCATCGCACAGCCAGCGTTTCACTCGCTCGGGCCCAAGTACATATACGAATAAATAGGCGCAATCGAGTCCTGGAATTGTCCACATGCGCCTTATATGTATAAAGCCTCTCCCATATAGTAATAATAAATTTACACAACGTATATGTATTATGAATATACTATTCCTGCATTAATACGCCTGCCTGTAATACGGCACGCCTAATAGTCTGGATTCAATGCAAATTAGATTACACACGCTGCACTCTCTAAGATGTGGGCTAAGGACGATAACGAAATTGGTTACATTCCCATTTATTGCGCAATTAATAGCCGCAGACGACTCTAAATTTGTTTCGCAAAAGTGAAAATATTTTCAAAAAACTCTATACGATGTGGGTTGCCAGTGGTTTGCACGACCTACATACCTAGGATATCGAATTTCAAAGTAGTCACACATGAACTTTACGAAAAACACATCTATGTTTAAATAACGTTTTGGTTTTTGTTCGTTGTATTTTCTGGACAATTGAAATTGGAAATAGCGGAAATATTCAATAACAGTGCGGGCAGGATGCTCCATCTCCAATCCGAGTGCCTAGTTACGTTCCTAATTCACTGGCGGAATGCTATTGAGGGAGTTGTGGAAGTGGGCAAATATGAAGATCCAAACACAGTCGGACCCTCCAGCAGTTTTGTTCGTAAGTAATAGTCGTGATCTGAAAGAGATATAATTTTTTTCATTGTTTTTGATAAAGAAGCCACCAAGTGATGGCACCTTAATATTGGGTTGACAACTCAGTAATTGCGGAATTCACCAACAAGTGGCGTTGTACATATTTTTAAGTACGTCAACATCTTTGCGGTTTTGAATGTACGCATGAGATACATTCAGCTTTTCTGCAATGTCCCTTGTTGAACTACGACGATCCGAATCAATAATGGCCTTTATTTGGTCATCATCGACCTCCACCGGATGTCCGGAGCGCTCCTCATCTTTTAATGAAAAATTCCCCGACCGGAATTTTGCGAAACAGTACTGACACTGCCGTTCTTTTAAGGCTTCATCACCGTACACAGAGTATAACTTTTTATGAGCCTGTGAGGCATTAACACCTTTGCGAAAATAAAAAAGCAAAATGTGACCGAAATGCTCACTTTGGTTCATCATGTTTTAGCTTTTTATATACACAAACACACACACACAATTCAACTGGTCAATGTAATTTTGATACTGAGTGTTTCAGAAAGGGCCAAATAATAACATATCAAAGAATCTTATCTGTGCGAAGATGTTGAGGTACTTAAAAATATGTACAACGCCACTTGGTGAATTTCGCACAATTAGTTAGTCGTCAACCCAATATATACCCTGAGAATACAGGATTTAAATGGCGGTCATAAGTCGCCCGAATAAATATTATTATTAGAATTAATGGTAATATTTGTTTATAACGTTCAAGTCATGTCGTGTAGTAAGTCTCTCATCGGGTAGAGAGCATAACCTAGGAGGGACGATAAAACGTGGAGGCCGAGCGTCGCGGTCCCCAACTCGGCCAATCGATCGTCGTCGGCGCGCGAGTTTTCCCCGGCCTACCGGAAAAACAAGACGGGGGGGGGGTACCGGGGGCGGCAGGCGACTGCTCTATAGACACACGGGGGGGAGAGGCACCGAGGTGCCGGGGGCGGGGGGCCATGGCAACAAGGGCAAGCCCCTTTTTATGTCGGAGAGGGGGCGGTAAAAACTAGGTCAGTGTCTGGAGGGTGGGCCCCCCCCACCACTCTCCGCTAGCGACTTCATCCACCGTTACACCCCTAATAATTACCGATTATTAACCCTTTAACTGCGCAGACGTTTGTTTCACGGGTGACCGACGCGGAGGCGAAATTCTTCACTTCTTCACTCTTTTAGATATTCATATAAACTGTACTCCGAATAATAATAACATCCTTCATCATTTTTATTTAAACCGCGAAAATGAATTAGCCGTTATACTGACTCCCGGTCACTGCAAACCAGAACCGAAATACTGCGTGACATGGCCTTCCCGACAATCCTTCACCTAATTATAACTTTTCTCCTTAACACGGGAGTTTTTGTTCGATATCGGTACAATACAGACATCCATATTCACTCCCTCATTGGTATGATACCGACTAATTTTCCAGTACCACCGTTCTGCTAATCGTAGTGGAGAAGGAAGGAAGGTATCGCCCATGCAGGATGCTCCTATTGTACCCCATTGTAACTCCTATTGTACGCGACTGAACTGTAAAGTTGCCGATGGTATAAACCGTACCACAAGCCACTACAGTTTCTGAGAAAAGTTCTGAAGTAAAAAAAAATTTTAATTTTTAATGGGAGCCTCACTTTACGAATAGCCAGGTCTAGGAGCCTGAATATTGACAATAAGAAAGTACTGTAATGTGACGTACTGAATAACTATTTCAATCGCTTATTTCACTTATTTACCTACACCTGTTTTATTTAACCCATTCTGCCTGAAAAAGCCTAAGCTTTCGACTGTGGACGCTCATTAATCCTGATTTCTAATAATGTAAATGTACCGAGATATAAGTTAATGCTTTGTTACTCGTGAGTTGCTGTGTTCAGATATTTTCTGTGTGACTTGTCTGCACGATGAATTGAATTTTTTTTTTGTTGAGACGGTCGGCGACTTCGTATCAGGCGCAGAGTGGCGCCAGTTTCTGAACTTAGCTCGTCTCTGAACTTTGCCGCTTTTACTATGTAGTAAAAAGGCTGGACGCCGAGTGCTCGTAGATGATGTGTTAAGTTTTCAACGCCAATTCTATTTTGACTCGGACAACCCGCGCCCCCTTCCCCCGCCCTCATCCACTTCCATCTCTCCTCCTCCACAGCCTGTTCTCACTTTCCACCACGTTTCTTACGCCAATAATACTAGGCCAGTCTGAAAAGACGCTACAAAATTGTTACGTAGATTACTGGACAATAGGTCTGAACTATACTTAAACCAAAAATCATCTTTCGATACATTCCCAGCCGGAATAAAACCGAGAATATTCCATTGGGTATTTATAACAGTACATTGCCTGCACACATCAGACTCTTATGGTTCGACTAAAGTTGATGATGTTTGGTTGCTTCTTTTTTGTTGCAAAACAAACATTTCACCGAGTTGTACACTTTCCTGCATAGATAGATGCAGTGTTCGAGCGACAGAAATCCATAACGTTGTGACTCCCACGACAAAGACGCAATCGAAATAACGGTCTATCTCGTTTAATATTGACAGTGACAGGTTGATTATTTTTACAAAACCGGGTCGAAATTCCTTCACCTATAGATTCGGTGTGCGAGCGATAGAATCGATATAATTTAACCAGAACAAAATTAATTCATATATATATTAAAATGTACGGAAGGTTGCAAATATTTAATGAAATATTGTACTCCAAATGAGAAAATGTTATGGTCTTATTGCTAGCATAATGAAAAGAAACATTTTCGAAGAAAAGTATGTGCAGAGCGTTGAAGGAGAGAGAGAGTGCAGCTGGGGGAGCTACCGCGCAAGCTTCCATTTCCTATTAGTTCCACTGTCCGCTTCTCCATCCCGGACATCTTCTGTGTCAGAACCGGTCATGGCCAATAAATCGATACGAGCAAAACTGAAAATGAAACCTCCTTCAGCGGCAACTCTGAAGGATTACAGGTTGAAATAAGGGTAGTCGTATTCCGCCTAAAGTGTTGGCTTCTTATGCCGACGCGGGGAATATGACTGGTGAAAATGTTTTTTCGTTTCAGATGTGCTCGAAATCCCCTCGGAAGTACAACATCTGTTCACTTCACTTCACTTGTACGTCGACACTGAATCGCTTGTAAATTTCCAGTAATCGGTCGCGAAGGCGATATTTCATTACTCTTGACACAGAGTCAGCAGCGAATTTCTCTCAGAAAATCAGACTCGCAGTAGTAGACACATATATCTCGGGGCCGAACTTGTCGCACTTCACCAGGCTGACCGACCGAGAGCGTGAAATATGGCCGAAGGGTGATGGACGGTAGCAGGGACTTTACGAGGTCCGAGGGTGTAGATGGGGGGCCTCCACCAATATCTTTGCCAGGGCTTACTTGACGGAATTTCGGAATTATCACTCCCCAGACGCGTTTTTTTTCCCAGCTTTTTTCCTATCTTTTCGTAGGTCGGAAAAGCGCTGACTGTTTCGGAGCCGAATTTCAGCAATATCATCACTATGCCCTACATTAGGATGACACAGGCAACATTTTATTGATTAGGCCGAGGATCGACAAATGTACGGGTATCCCAACCCCTTGCAGAATAAGGCAATAAGGCGAAATTGTAACACTTTTTAAAATGCGAACGCGAAAAAATTGCGCAGTAAATAAATGAGAGGAGAAATAAAAAGAAATTATTCTTTTGACCGCCCTCAAAACGGAATGAACACATTTTAAAGATTAAAGTCCGTGCGGACAACATTTTGACCCCAAATAAATGAACGATGGTTTCCAATAAAATGGCGGAGAGAGAAAGAATTGGACAATTAAAAAAGGGTGAAGTTATTATAATAATAAACATTCCGAAAAATATTCGAATTTAATTGAATAATTAAGAAACTTTTTTAAGATAACAAAACGTACAAAAATACATCTTAACGAGCGGTCTCATTAAATCATAAATGATTTAGGAGAATCTGGCGGCCGGTCGGGAATTCGCGGCGAAGCGAGGGGGCCGCAGTCAAAATAAACTATTTTCAGTTGGCAAAGGAGCCCTTTGGATTCGACCGAGTATTGTTTGGACTGAAAACAACGAATCCACCTACAGACAGAAACGGGGCTTATATTGTCGGCCAGTTTAGGCAAATCAACAGACACAACTCATCGCCAAGTTACATTTGGCCCGCGGCTGAAAATTAAACCCGCCGGGAATCGGTCATCGGTTGAAACTTTATAACCGGGTCCAATTAATTGACGGCGGTTCAAGCTTTACTTAAAGGCGCGTAACTGACAATAAACACAGCTCTACTGTATTAAACTATACAACTATAACATCTATATGACTTTCGAACAACCCGAATCGAATCTGAGCTCAGAATAATTCATCCCGTTAAATGAAACTCGATTAAAATAGGACAACTCGGTCGTGCCTCAGAACTTGCGACAAAGACACCAAATTTATTATGATTCCGTATTGTCGTCATTTATGTGACTTTTCCAGTAATAATAGTATAATAATAAATATAATATATCAGTGGGTTTTACCCAGTGAGGAAGAATTTGATTCAAGCCGGCGCCGAATCGTATATTGCGAGGTTTAGAGCGTAGGTACGCCGGCGTGGGGAATAGGCCTCAATAGGCCTCGAGTGCTGAGTTGGCGCTACGAACCAGGGCGAAGTGTTTATTTATTCGGCGGCTACGGTCTGGTTCTAGAACCCCGACACGGCAAACGGTGTTCCGGCGACCCGGCGATAGACCGGTATACTGGGCTTTGTTTCATTCAAATACCAAAGACAAATGTTTTATATGTTATTTTGTAAGATTGGAATAATGAAGAAAGTAAACTTATTTGCATTTTTCCTGCTATCAATTCAAATTATATACGCATTTTGTAGAATGACTTAACGCCATCTACGAAGCGAATATTTCCTGTGAGTTCGAATGTAAAAACCCTTATAAACCAAGTAATTCAAACGTATGGTGAGTAGCCACTTAAGATAGTTACTTTATGAAAATAACATTTTTCTGTTTTTCTCCTAAAGCGCGAGTATAAAGAATATTTTAATGTAACTAAAAAATACATAAAAGTGCGAGGATAAAAAATAACTCCACCAATTGGAATTAAAGAAGGAACGCTTTATTGGAATATCACTCACTAAAGGTTAGCGGAATTTGTCTAGAATCTCGACCATGCAGGAATAGACAAAGTTTAGAGGACGATCCCGCACGAAATATATTGTGAAGTCTACGAAAGCTAAATCTCGAGGCGAATTCTTCGAGTGGGACTAAGGACAATAATTATATAACGCGGAATGACTGTCAGCGATAGACCGGATTTTTTCGTTTTTTTTGAAAGCCGTCGTCATCGCTTCGGAACGGAGCGAAACCGGTTCGGGCCCCAAGAACGGCGGCGGGACATCATCCCGGGACGACGGTGTGACAAACCTGCGCCCGTTTATGGAGTCTGAAACCAGTTTTCTAACAATTGGTCCCTTGCGAACTATGAAACTAATTTCATACTAAATATAAGATCAATCCTAATTTAGCACTTCCAAAACATCTAAGAATATATAGACAACTATCTTGTATTTGTTCACGCATCATATCATGTTCACGCCCTGCTGGACAGTGTTTCATGATATAGAGAAATTTCAATTTTCACTTATTCTCGAAATATAAGTACATGGAAGAAAGTTTGCTTCAAGAATTTGCCAGGACTTTGTGAAATTGAATTGAAAACAGGTGGGATTTTTTTGCAATAGTTTTCGCTATACAAATTCTTTCAATTTACCCAGACGCGGTGGAAAACATAGAATGGGAATGTCGCCAATCCGGTAATTAAAAGGTAAACTACCTCAAGAATGCCTCGACGAGCGATGTTTTTGTGTAGAATACTTCGTTCACGCCTGTTGGGGGGCGCACGGCTGCCTTTCTATATGCACGAGCAGCCAGAAAGAACCCCGGGTCTTTTTTCACGTTTCTGGACGGGATAATGGCCCGAACAAGGTACACGAGAAGTAGGGGGCATTGGCACTTATCCGGGAAAAAGTGGGAAATGAATATTGCGTAATTGTTAAACCATTTTCCATTTGCTGTACTGTTCTGAAGCAGTAGGGGACCGCATTAAGAAATTAATTTAAGAAATGTTTATCTCCTGACTGCGTCTCTAGCGAATTAGTGATAAACGCGATGAAGAAAGTCGCACATATTTTTGCAATCAAAGTTTCTCGGGAATTTAAAACATGACCCGCACGTTGTCCCGCACCAGAAAACGCGTCTCTTCCATTACAATCGCTTCCGACGAATTCATCCCGTATTCGATCACTCAGTACTGAATTATGAAAGGCAAAGTACGGCCGAAATGCGGTCATTTGCACGACGGGGCCCGGGACAAGTCATGTGCGACAGACGCATTAATGCCGCCCGCAAGGTCCCGCTCGGGTTGATCGTAAATAACTTGCGCGGGACGGCACATAAACGAGCAGTGTAATAGGCCTATTGGGCGACACCAGAAGATAGGGGACTCAGCAATACCTTGGAGCCGGGAGAAACACGTTTTTATGATATGCAGCTGCTATGATACTGTGATCTTCAGTCTCCTGTGGCCGGTTTGGTCTTTGGCTACAGTGGCTTCTGTAGCTGTGTCTGTCAGTGTGGTGGTACATGGGATGCTTGCGCTGTGGAGGTTGTTTCGTTCTGTCCTTCTTATTTTGGTGTTTGTGAACGTCATTTTTGAAAGTTAGGGATTTCTTTAAGCGGCTGTTTGTATTTACCAAATATTTTTGTACGGAGAAAAAATATGTCCATTACCTCCGGATGTATGTTTTAGTGAACTGTCCGTTTTTGTTACTTGGCGGGTAGTGACAGTAGTGGAGTGGCTCTATGACACTCACCGTTTCATCAGAATAGCACAACTGACAGGTATAATAGGATAGGTAACTGACAGACGCGAAGTCATGAACTGCGCTCGGATCAACGAGTCGCCTCATAAATACCAACGAATAAAGGGTAAGAGAAACCGGAAGGAGGAGGATACCACATTACCGTGGAACCTGGAGAAAGGTATTTCTATATCGTATTTAAATATGACAAAGGGGAGAGAAACAAGGGACCATATTTGTAGACTATACCACCCCCGTCGATGCTGCAAATTTATAAAAGCATATAGGTTTTTAAAAACATTTTTCGCGACCTCGTTCTAGACAGGGGGCGGACGAAAGCGGCCCTTCGTCAAGTTCGAAGTCGATAAATCGAATTGCCCGGTCTTTAATTTAAGGCCATCCGTTACCGAAATACACGTCGGCCGACAGCAAAGTGAAATTATTCAATGCGGGGGAGGGGGGGGCCGGCAGAGGTGATTCACCCTGTCGAGGTGGCCGCAACCGCCCTATACTGGCAAAGGTCAGGGGTTGAACCGACCGTGGTCAGCTACCGGCGTTTAACCTGTTGAAACCCGAAAACTACAAGGGCGAACGAACCTGAGGAAGTTTAATCTCGGTTCAACATCTAACGGCCTTTCTTCCGCCGAACAAAGCACTTCGAAGACAGCAAGATTATACATTATCATCCCAACAGTTCTCTTCCAAGGTAAAAAGGGCATAAATAATATTACTTAATTTTTTTTTATATTTTTGTACAGGGAATGCAACATCTTGGAATATAACAGGACCTATAATAGATCCATAATACACAGCCGGTATCGGATAAATATACGAATGTATAAACCTGCATAATGCATTTTAGAATTCTCCAATAGATTTTTTTGACTAATTTGTGTCCGTGGAAAACGGTTGAATGTTACAACTTCACGCAATTGATATGATATACTAGACGAGAATAGGCAATATGGACATGGTACAAGTGATTGTTTTGAGAAAATAAACGCTCAAAAAAACTCAGAGTTTAATTAAAATTTGTGAAAATTGTTTGGACGATATGTGTTTATTAACTGAGGCTATCGTGCCTCAGAATACCTGCTAATGGTATGATGCCCGGTGAATATCGTTCTTAGTACTACCCGTACTTAGTTGTCCCAACAATATCGACTTAGCTGTGCGCGGGGACCGCATTGCCCCCTCCCTGCAACCCCTTTTGTCTTTTTTACGACCAATTACGGCGGAATTAAGAAATCGATGAAATCCCAACCACGTCCACCCCAGTTGAGGATTTTATTGCTGGAATGCCGGTCGACTCTTTATTATTACTTATTTAATTTTCGGAAATAACAAGTCGGCGAAGGAAGGAGAATGTGGGCACTTATTAACAATGTAATTATTAAGCGCACTGCAAATTATTGGGCCCAAGAACAGATCAAACGCAAAGCAACGGTTGATGGATAATTTGTATGCAACATTTTCAGTCTTAAATTTAAACAAAATGTTTTCATTTTCGGAATACCTTCGGAAAGTGTATTGTTTTAATTAATAGTCGGAAGGTAAAAGACTAACTCTGCATTCAATTTAGGTTTCCATGACTACGTTTGTCTTTCACGCTAGCTCTTTAAATTTTCATTTGATATAGGTTTGTCTTTGTGCCCGATTGAGCTGTACACTGGGAAATTCATCTGTCAGTTCGTCGAATCATCTTCGTTTTTAGTTTCGCAATATTATTTGTACAGATATATGGGTATTTATACAGAAACCATTTATTATTTATACAGAAACCATTTATTTGATAAAGTCAGTTGAACCAACCCATACCAATGGCATAAGGTGAATAGTTATTTTACACAATCAGAATTACAAAATATTCTCTGTACGTACTTCAAATTTGGATTTTTATAATGGTCTGCAAAGTAATTATTTGGTAGTGGAAATATAATTGGGTAAAAAAATGAGAACTTTTATCTGACATTATTTTCTGTTTTTAATTTCGTGAAGAATCGATTCCTTCCCCTTAGTGTCCCGTCCCTCTGCAACACCGTTCTTTGTTACGAAAATCCGACTTTCTCGTTTTATTTTCTTTTGGAAAAATTTCTTTTTCTTTCGCTACTAGTTCTCCAGGGCCGTTAAATTCACTCCGAGAACTCTTCTTCCAACCTCCCACGCTTCCAACCTTTGAGCCGGGGATTAATTTCACAAAGTGCCACCCGAAAGTCGAAAACTGAAAATTCAACAGCCTACATCGAAGAGCTGGCATTTTAAGTGACCCCCCCCCCTATAGGTGGTCAGACTGGAGGCACAAGTGCCAGCAACAAATTCAAATCGTTTAATACGAAATCGGCACACCCTGGTTTAGTTAGATTGTAGATTTTATAAAATTGGCAAAATGGCGCTGCTATATGTAAAATGAACTTCAATAGTGCCGACTGCGGAACTTTGTCTAACATAAATGATTTTTTTCCTCACAAGAGCCATTTTTAAATCTGGGTCTCACCTTGAAAATAACTCTAATAAAACCTACACGAAAATCACAAGTGGGACGTTAACTGAAGCACTTTATCTTCTCGTTAATCTCTAGGTCAACGGTTGTTTCAATTTAGAGAGTTCATCGCTTTCAACTTCTCTAATCTGAGCGAAATTGGAACAAAGGATTCGTCCAAGATTTAGTAAAAAAATCAATCCTCTCTTAAAATAAAAAAAATTATGATTATATTTCAAACTGGATGAGAATAAATGTAATTAAAAGAGGCAACTTGATTACATTATTATTTACTCAACACGTCAGAATAAATTTACAATAAATTTAGAAATACTGTTATGAGAAAGAAAGTTTGCTATTGATGGATACATGTACGTATTCGGACTGAGTGATGCAACCAGTACAGACTCTGACTCAACCTTTTGGAATCTCGAAGCGCATATGTTGCCGAGTTCCATCGATAAATTTGAACGTCTTGTAAGTCCGCACCCATTTATTTAAACCTGATTTTAATTTGCCAAAATCATCAATGATCAATTTAAACGTAGGCACAGTCAACACATTTAATTAATTTATTCCTTTTTGGCCAAAAATCGCTGACATTTTGACGAAAGTCAAAATCAACACCTGCCTCATATATATATATATATATATATATATATATATATATATATATATATATATATATATATATATATATATATACAAGTTAATGTAAATGTTGTAATACAAATAAAGCAGTTTTGTGGAACCTCCTCCATAAATTATTCATTCCCGCATAAATATGAATAAAATGAATGTTTTCCAAAATATTTTATACTATTAATAATAATTTATACTACTTATAAGGTAATCGATTTCAAATGGGAGTTTCCACTGTTGTGCTGTTTAAACGACAACGACGCGGCATTACGATTATTTTAAAATGTCGTAACCTTAAGTGGGGCTTCAATTCCAATATTCTGACGGAGGAGTCTGACGGAGTAGGGCGGGACACTCAGCCACTGAAACCGGGAACGGGGGGAATGGAGTGGGATTAGCGATGGGAAAACGTTTGTAATTCTGCAAATGGAAAAGTGGCGGTTGGCCGGGAGAAGGAATAAACAAGGCTCAGGGGACAAGGGCTGTTTGGACGAGAAGGGGGGGGGTGGCTCTATACAACGATGAGGGGATGGGGCATATTCAATTACCGCTCAATTTTGTGAGGTTTCCAACCGGCCAGATTGCTTAGTCCTCGACTCTACTCCCTCGTAATCCCGACCCTAATTATGGGGCCACTCCTAACAGAAACTGAAGGAGGGGGACGGCCAAAAATTAAGTGAGGCTCAAGTTTATTTTTTTTTAATTTTCACAGACATCCAAAACGTTCCCTAGATACGCCCGAAAAGGAAGTGGCCACGTGATTTAAACATACTAGGAAAATAGAGAACGTAAATAAATATTTTGAATGGAGAAAAATGTCGCTAATGAAGATTATAAAGGTTAAAGAATAGTGCAGGCAGTATGGAGAGCAAAAGATTCTGATCAAAAAAGATAATATACCTAAAAAATAAAAGAACTTTAAAAATTTAACCAAATTCGTAGATTTCGTGTGTTCCTCTCGCTGGTTTGATCTTTTGCATACCGGTTTCGGCTGCTCGCCATCTTCAGTAGCGGTGTGTCACTTTTGGGACTTTGGATGTTTTTGAGCATCCAGCTTGTACTGTGGTGGTCGTCTGTTTGTCGTGTGAGTACATATACGTGTCTTGTTATTGTGTTTTTCGGGGATTTTGTTTGTCTTCTTTGTGTCGAAGGGGGGTGGTGGGTGGGATTTGATTAAAAAGCAAAAGATCAAACCGGCGAGAGGAGACAGAAACACACGAAATCTACGGTATTCCAACCCCTGGCAGACCACAAAACAGGTATTTTAAACTATGAACCATATTCGGTTTCCATGCAATTAACGTACTTTTTATGACTAATTAGATAAGTCATAGTTCCAGCATTTTAAGTGCTCCAGGAAATCTGACCGACAAAAGATATCCAGAACGTCAGACATCAGTGTATATGACTCATTTCACCGACATAGTCCTTATATTTGGATAAATTTGGGCGTTCATGAAACAATTGTAATTTTATAATTTTATCGTAGCTTTGGACCACCAATATTCATTGAACTACATTTATTTCATTCCTTTCAAGAATACTTTCAGTGAAGTGAGGTAATATTATATTCTTGTTTAAATCTAAATGTATTTTTTAATTTACGTTTCGGTAGATTCTGAGTTATAACTTAGTCTTTAAGTATCTCATTTCCTTACGAAATTGGTATTCCTATATTTAATCGGGTTTTTTCCAGATTTTAATGCCGCCAATGCGGAATAAGAAAACCGTCTGGTCCAAGTATAGCCGAGACCGTACCGTCTTCGCGAAGTTTTACACCGTCCCTAATATTTCGGCGGAGAATATTTGCCTAAATATATTTTTTGCCCGCCCACTATAAATAAATTCGGCCGCCGTCTCGAACTCGAGCCAGGAATAGACGCGTCGGGCAGTAGACGCCCCCGAAGGCGCTGACAAAATAGGGCTTAACAACAACACAGTAAACAAAATACGGTCATAAAATCACTGGGGGAAACTTCAGTAAATACCGATATTAATATGCAACCAGGACACGATCACCTGAGATTCAAAAACTTCTTTCTTCGTTCACGGTATATCGGACATTTCTTTTGACATGTCATCAAATCGTCTACAACGAAAACGATGTTCTCGACAGTATAAGCAAAAGTTTGCTTTTATGTTTTTTTATTAATGGTAATTGTATTTACCGCTTAATTTTTATTTTCCCGCGAAGTTCCGTGCGACCGCCCTTAACAAATTCTTCGGAATTTTACGACCGGTAAATTTATATTTGATCAATTATATTAGGGTTGGGGGTTTAAGCATCAGTTAAAAATTAAACTGCTTTACCGTTTCTGGGAGCCCAGGGAGGAACCAGGCAACTGGAAATTTGATTGTTTTTTACTTTTTTGAAAATTTGGATATATTTTAATTGTTATGCCTATTGTTCCTAATATCTGTATGCAAATTTGGAGATGAGTGTTGTTCAGTACTGCTGGGAGGATTTATACTTGTCCCTTTCACCCGAAATCGACGACGATTCACTCGTCGGGGTGAAAGCCGAATCCGGGGCCCCAACTGAGAACCAGTTCGGGAAAGGCTAACTCTCAGAAATGCGGTTGCCTTTTTATTAGACTAGCTTTTTCCTTATCAAACAGCCCCCTTTCGCAATCCAATAGGCGGGAGCATTTTCATAAAATTCTTTCGGAATCGAATTCTTACCAATCTCTCTCTAGAGGCTTTTTTTCAAGCCTCGTTAAATTAAGCCACGAGAAGTCCGGAGTGGGACAGAGATTATAGACAGAAAAAGAGCGATTGTAACTTGTACCACTGGCGGCGGTTGTAACTGTACCCCAATTATACAAAATGAAATTTTTTAGTAGTTACATAACAAATATTCCAATAAAACTACTTCATGCCAGAACAGCGCTAATTACAATGTCAATATAGAAATCTAGATATTATTTATGAGTGGCGAATTATGAGAACTTAAATTAACCCGTTGCCGTAAATGACGGCTATAGCCGTCCGATATTTGCCGATATATAGGCAAACGACGGCTATAGCCGTCGTGCACATTTTAATTGATAAATAAAGAACAGCGTTAGTGCGAAATGACATGATGAGCAAATGACGGTTATAGCCGTCGACAGTTTTTTTGCAAAAACTGTGGTCAAATGTGATAATTTTCACTTCCAAGTTACAATCGATTTCATCTGGCAGCCATAAACAATTGAAAAAAAAGTGTGTTTCTGAGCGGCATCATCGAATAAAAAGTGTGCGGCAACGGGTTAAATAAATTTGTTAGTCACCGTTTTTAAAACAATTTTCTTAATTAATATTTCCCCGGCTTGATTATAAGCTTGAATCGGTCAAAACCATTTGTACGAAATATAAGCTAATTAATTGCAATCCACATGTAGTGTATACCTGCATTTGCACCGAACGTGGAATTCTGCTTTTGAAATGTATTGAAGCATCAATAACATTAAATCAATTTCCACTTACCTGTTGTGACGGTCCAGCGTTGAATATCTGAATTTCAAGCCGAATCGAAAGTGTAATACATTTCAGTTTGTCCTCATATTATGTAACATTTCTGCTAAGAATTTGGAGAATAATTTTAAATTATTTTTTAAAATTTCACATTTTTATGTTTTGGATTAGGTTTGGTTAGGTTAGGTAACAGATAATTATCGATTTTATACCTTTTATACTACTTTTATATTAATCTAGAAAGTGTTATTATTTTTGTTTTCTGTCTTAAATATATTGTTTAACCAAAGTTAAGTCATACAGAAAGTATCGTATTTAACTCAATTAAAAATTATGAAATATGTTTTTTGTACCAATGTAGTTATCTTTTAATGATAAAACGATTTGTAAAAATTGCGTTAATCTGCATTGTTAGATATAGACCACGGCCTTCAGAAACGTTATGATTACATTGAACAAATTATTGTATACAATTGTAAATGTAAAAAAGAAAAAAAGAACTGCAATTTGATACGTTCGAATAGATTCCCAACCTACAAATGAGATAAACTAACTGTGCTCTTCCGAGAAGTAGGACGTAACGAGCGTCCGATAAACGAGTCTGAATATCCGACAATAAGACTTTTAACGAGGGTATGAATTTTAAATCGACTACTCTACAACGAGTTGAACTGGATATATGAAATCTTAGGAAAGCGTTACATCTCATGCCGAGACGAAAAAAAATTTTCAGTCCTAATAAAACTGAGGAAAGGAATGGAGCAATTTTTTTGTGCCTGGCAAAGGCATGGAAGGGTTGTTTGCAAAATTTTATAGAAAAATTCTTACCACGGATGGCTAAATTAATGGGCGCGAAGGGTTTGGAATATCATCACCCATTCGGTACGCTGAGCAGAAGCACTGATTCGTCTCTTCGCCATCGACCGGTCGCGTTCCGAAGTGTCGACGCAGGGGGCGTCTGCGTACGCAGAGCGTACTCCATGCGCCGCGTACGGTGGCGAAGAGCCGAAACACGCGGTGGACACGCCTCCACCGCCCAACCGAAACTAAGTGTTAGTGCCAGTGTAGTGCGTTCGGAATTTACGGAATCTCGCTTATCGTACGTTTCCCGAATGGGCTCAGTTGTCACTAATCCCCCTATACGCGTGTAGTAAACGGCAGTTTTATCCTGGTCTAGTTGGGACCGCGTAGTGCTGTGCAGAAGAACGATCCAATACATCCGGAAAATTGGATTAAGGTTTTCCTCCAGCGAGGTTTCACCCGGACGGCGCCTCCGGATGGGCGGGGACGCTGACAAAATAGGATTTAACAACATTCGGGAAACAAAATACCGTTTTAAAAAACACTGGGGGAACCGATATTAACTGGCAACCAGGACTTCAGAAGTCGAGGACGACGTTCGAGTTTGGCTCCCGAGATTCAAAGACCGTTTGTTCTTCTTTTGACAGGAAAGGTCCTCAAGTACGATTTCGGTACCATTTTCGTACGATACTAAGCCGGGAATAGTAGGGAAACTAACGGCAAGAATATATGTGTTACGATAAACAGCAAATTTGTTCAGAATTTAAGGCCAAAGAACCGGCCGCCAGGCAGTATTGAGAACAAAAATTTCATTATGTACCATGAAATTTAAATTAATGACTACCGCTTAGAAGTTACTGTCTCACGAGCCACTCCTACGAGTCTACTAAAATTATAATGACTGACGAATATGTAAATTACGATTTACTGCAACCGAATTCGGTTTACGTTCCCCTGTATGGGCGGGATCTGAAAAGCGAACGGTCCCAGTCTGAGGCTGGCACCGGTTTATGTAACCGGAGCCGAGGCAGAGATAAGGGGCCACAGATTTATTGGCGCAGCTGGTTTCATCATTCCCCGAGCGATGTTCTACACATCTACAGCTGCGCGGGTATATTATCGGAAGTGAAGGCGGAAGCACTTTCGACCTGCACCATCCTGATATTACAGACTCCTATACAGTGAATATACTACTGATACTGAAAAACTGTCGCTTAGTTCAAGTTTTGTTTCAAAATCTGCATTAGTTGCACGAGTGTTCAGTTGCAAATCAAATGAACACTTTCTTCGACCTTTTACTGGTTTCCACTTCTCGCCAAGGTTACTAAAACGTAGTAAACCTATCATGAGCTTTCGAATACAAACAAATAAATCGAAACTTTAAATATGAGGCAACTGAGATAAACGATACATTAAATATATTAAATGCAAACTGGTTTCACTGTCCTTCAAGGTAGCCAATCAAAAAATAAGAACGTTGAGGAATATTGAAATTAAATCGTGTAGGACAGAACTGGCGGAACGTTGGAAATAATCGAAGACCGCGATTGGTATTCCCTACAAATTGTATTTTCATTGCAAATAGCGATAATTTTCGTAAAAAACATGCCGAAGGGGTTTTCCAATATGCCGGTACTTCCGAGACCTCATTACGAATTCGCTGCAATAGAACCACAGATAGTTGAAATAATCGGTCCCCCAGTCTATTTATAAAGAGGTTATTTTCTTAGAATTTTGCCACGTGTAAAATATTGCAAATATTTGTTAATATAAATTTTGTGTTATGAACTTTATAAACAAATGTGGAGTATAAAGGATTAGTCCGATAGTAATTAATAATGATAATTTTGGCGGAATACGTTTTCTATATTTGCCGGAATAAATAATTTTATGTATTAATTATAGTACTCTTTCACTATATTACAAATATATTTCGTTATATTACTGCGACGTATACTGCAGAAATGTAATTTAAAGGTACAGTGTTACCAGTTCCAGTATTTTCGAGGTTTGCTTAAAACATTTCTATTTCTGTTTTGTTTCAATTGCACGTGCTCAACTTCAACTACTGTCTTCTTACTTGCTGTCACACTATCGTTGGCACTATCGGTTCCGCGATAGCCTGCTGTCTACATTTCGTGACTAAGCTCGTTGCCTGCAAGTTTATGTAACAGAAGGAAAACTCGTGGAAAACACTGCTAGAAGTGTAAAAAATCCCGGGTAAACTACAGGACATTCTGTGATGGCTTTAACAACTTTTAAGGGACAAGTTTATTTAACAAAAATGTTTATATTCATTGATCAACTATTCGTCTCATTACTTTCCCTATCTTATTCTATAATTACAAATCAAATTTCTATGCAGGCCTGGACTCTTATCTACAGTCCAATTAACTAATAGACTTAATATTCTGTCTCCTTTTTACAAATGCAAATTGTTCATACGTCAGCAGACGTTGTCGAGAATTGGACCCATCGCGTATAAACTCGACAATTGAGCACGAACTCAATTACGGTCAAACGATCAAACCGCCGGGAGCTCCGTCCAATTTCTAATGGCAACGTGTGCTCAGGGGGTTCCATTAACACTTGGACAAACGGCCGGTGCTAACCGCCGCCCTTCCAATTGCACACACATGGAATTCAAACGGTCGCGGACATTCCACGCTTCCAGTTTCCAATTTTTTTGCCATGGAATTCTCATTGGCTGAACTAGGAATCTCGTGTAACAACATAGTTTGACGTCAGGATCATAAATTAAATGGGAAAAAAGGGCAAACCATACAAAACAGCCCGCTGTGGACACAATGCCCACGGCTTTAGTCTCAACAAAACGGAACTTTTTTCAAATTCGTATTTATTGTACAGTCAACATTTATGGTTGTAGGTACAATTGCGGTAAGTGATTTTTACGTCACTTGCTTCTTTCGATAAGAAACCACCCAGTCAATAAAAATTACAATTCCAAGACTTGATATTGGCCATAACTGCAATGAATTTTATAATATAATTTATAGTGGCGCATAAATTCTGTCCTTTGCAAGGGTTCTCTTAAATTTTGGAAGGAATATTTTAGTTACAAACTTGTAACTCATATTACTTTACGTTACACAACCTAACTCTCGAATAAAAGTGCTGGGCTATAGTTAGATTAGTTATACCAGGTTCCGCTAACCGTATTTTAAATATGCATATTAAAGGTAGTAAAATGTTACGACTTAACCATCTTTGAAATGAACGCTCTACTAAACACACAAGTAATTTCAAAGAGAGAAGGCACAGAGTTTTACAACCAATCGAAAAAATGGTAATCGCCTCTCGACGGGCACACTTTAATTATTTCTTAATCGGTAAGGATCGAAAAGCCAACAAATGGCCTTCCTAATCGATAAATGAGCCCCTTCCCCCCCCATATCTTGGGTAAATATTGAATGTTTGACGAATTTATTTATAATTTTATCGCCGCCCATTCACTTCGGGCCGATTGAAAGCTGTAGGAAAATTAACTCGTCGAAGTGCGGTAAGAGACAATTTTGATAGTTATTATAATTGGCTACGCAATCGATGATTTATGGCCACTTTCCAAGTATAAAATATGCGATTCAACACATCTGCTAAAAATGATCGGCTCTCAAAATTTACCAATTATTTTGGAAAAGAAAAATAGGGGGACGCCTCCTTCTTGGTATAATGAAACAAATTTTAGTCGAAAAATAATAAATTTCTGAAATAAACTGTGCTGTTCAGGAAGCGTTAGATGTTTAGTACTCACTAATGGCTCGCTACAGAACGAGTAGAACTCAACATAGCAACAACAGATATTAAAAGTCCGTTTTTTACACATCTTTACTCTATTAAATTCTTATTTTCAGAGAATTTATTTAAATCTGATTGATAATAATGGATATGTTTTAAATCGCACATTCCTATATTATGTGCCTAATTACTTACACTAATTAAATGAAATGTATTAATATATTTTATTTTAAAATTGTATTAATACATATAGAAAAAATGATTATTTATCATAATACTGAATATGGTAGTACTGTTTATTTTGAAGTTTTTTCGGTAACAAAAATAGGTTGGGTATCACTTTACGGGTATTCGACAACGTGGAACATCTCCAGCTTTCTAGTTTTTTTTCACTGCTTAGGTATCTTTCGCGGGCCTTGAAAACTGCAATGTTGTTTTAAAAGGCTTGTTTTGAAATGTTTGAAAGGGCCGAATATTTACAAACGTTCGTACGTTCCCAGCGCCCAGAGTCAGCACGCTTTGTGCTAACTTGTTTTTGCCTAATTTTATGTTTTATGCGTGGCTTTGTGTACGCAGCGATTATTTAACGTAACATATTTTTGTACGAAATAAATTCTTCTTCACGTACCTGTTCAAGTATCCCTCGTCGATAACTCTATAGGTGGGTTGAAGCTCAGCTCGCGAAGAAAGATGTTCCCCGTAGTCACTTACCTGGTTCTACTTTCTAATTATAAACCTTGTTTTAATTTATTTTTTCTTCTTTATTTCTTGTCGGCAAATTGATTGAAGTTTATCATCTTCATTATTATCGTAATGATCAAATTTATCTTTTTTTTTAGTTCCTTGATAATGGACAGCCGTATACATGACACCACGTAAGGACCTAAGTTCGAGCCTCTATGGAGGTTCTAGTGAGGCAGGCGGTGATAATTCGCAAATATTTGATTTAATCATATTAATAGTTTTTTTTTAATATTAACATTTCCGCGCTTATGGGCAAAACTGCAAAATACTGCGCGTAAAAAGTTCAGTTTAGAAAAATATCAACATTTATGCATGAGGAAATGGTCTCGCTTGGCAGATCTATAAACTATATAGAGTCAATACACTTTACGCACGTCTTGTTAACGATCGTATCTATAAGCTATCGATGACAGCGAAAAACGTAATGTCTCGAAATCATACAGGTGACAATATTCCTCTCTCTAAAGTAGGTAGTTTCCCAAGCATGAATTGCGATTATAATTTTTGTATTTTAAGAATGCAATTTTAAACCGCTCAACTATATTCCATTGCTTCCGGCGTTGGGCAACCATGCAATTACATTAGGCAAACTATCCGAATTGTTGTTGGAATTCTCCTGGAACGGTCGCTACTTGAGCTTACCTTGGGGGGTGGCACGAAGTAATTGGATATATATCCAATAATAGAAACTCACCCGACCGACCGCCAATCAATATCGGTCCCCCGCCATTTGGCTAATAAGAAATCAATCTAAAACCTTTCAATATAATTAAAGAGCTCCGAGGGCTGTAATTCATACGATGACATGTTTCAGAGCCCCCGTTACCGCACTTATTACATTTAGAACACCGCATTTAGACGTAACGTCGACTCATTAAAGATAATTTAATTGCACATGGTTTGAAAAGAAAATTTAGATTATTATTGAAGTAATTTGAACAAACTGTCCCGCGGAGAGCCTTATCGGAGAATGAATCTCGAACTTATCTGACGGCCGGTCGAATTTTAATATATTCCACTTGTCCGTTCGGAAGGTTTAATAAGATTTTTTTTCTTGAATCTGTGTCATTATAAATTAGACGGAGAATATATTATAAGCGGAAAAAACCTCTACATCTTCCCGGGCTTGGGAGCAATTTAACACCCGTGAGACAAGCGGTTGAACAACTTCTGAGAGCTATTAATATTTTATTCTGATATAATTGAGTTGCTAAGTGGACTGCGGGTTAACTCGGTCGCTGGCTGAACGCTGCGAAACCAATCTCAGATTTTTCTTGATATTGACAACAGATGCATTTAATTTCCAATAATATATATTTTACCACTATCATTCATGATACGCATTATTATTTTTCTATTAGCTACAAAGCTTAGTTTCTCACAACTTCCAATAATAATTGTGAAACCGACGGACACGTTACACGAACCCCCATACCCCTTCGAAACTCAACGCTTTCTTATAGAAATGTTGTAACAAATTGAATTACAATTGTGGCACAAAACCACAAGTTACGAAAAAGAAGAATAATATGCTATTGTTTAATACCGCTAAATTTCGTCCAAACCTATAAATTAATTTGGTCCCAGTCGGCTATACAATCAGTGTTGGCATCGTTCCGTTTTGTGATACAACAGAAATACATTTGTATCGCACTACAAAATGTAATCATAACACCAAGTATGTTTGTATTTTTAACTAGGGGAAACGTACTGTTGTGAAGTACTGTAAGAAAAATAAATAAATTATTTTTCATTAAGGTATACTAATAACGTACGAATCAATAAGGAAAATATTGTTGGCCTTGATAACATATCGTCTCAAGTTCAACACTCCTATAAATATCCAAAATAATATCAATGAAAGCGATAATATCGACCGGCGTTTTTATCAAGATATTTTAATTACTGAAATAAATATGCCATTTAATATTAATAATCCAGCAAAAAGTTAAAGAGAGGTTGAGGATTCACCAATGACCATCTGAGATTGACAGTGAATAAGAATTAGAGGATTCGTTTTGATTTGATTTGTATTCACCTGAATGAATTTTAGGTATTATCATGCATTAATAAATTCCCGGTATGTCCGATCGGATGGGACATCCCCCTAAATCGCGTATGGCCGTTCACCTTTCATTCACCGAGCTAAACAGTCGTTCGTCAAAACTCATTTTCCAATACCGATTTCATGTTTAATTTGAAATCGTTTCCCATCGTCCAACAACCCAGATTGGTTTCCGGGCGCCGTTCACTTGATACACAATCAATCAATTTGGGCTTCCCCTGTTAGTTTCAAAGGTTAATTGGTCCTATCTCTCCGGCCTACACGCCGGACACTTAGCCACCTTTTTTCGTCCAACTGATTCCGCGAAACGAACGGCCACTTCTCGAATGGCCAAATCTGCTGAAGCTCAGCAGCGGCTATCGCGGTCTGAGAGTACGTTCAAAGTAACGAGGTCAACTGGAAAAGGTTTAAGGTTTAATAAAATTTCGAATTTTGAGAGTTTAATATTTTTTCAGTTTTTTAAACCGATTAATATACAACATGTATGCAGCAAAAGAAGGTTAATATGAGTCCAAAATTTATATGAAATTTGAGTAACGATGATACCGGTCAAAAGAGGAGGCCGAAGTTATATTAGGTTGAGTTAAAACAAATAGTTAAAATTATCGATCAGACAATGGTTTCAACCATAATAAGTCAAGATAACCATTTCGTTTTTCGTTTAAAAAAAATTATAACAAGAACGTGAAACAAATTTTTATACATCTGACGCCTACATTAAGTTTTATTAAACGAGTTTCTGATAATTACCATTTATTTTTTTATCCAGTGAATGGGATACATAACAAGTGCGCAGATTTAATTTCGAAACGAATTCTGTTGCCGAATTTTTTTTTTGTTAATTATTTAAAACCGACAAAGGTTTTACTCGCGGGCGTTATCAGCCGGAGCCAAAAGACTCGGGTTATCTTACGAGTGTTCATACTGTATCTTGGCCGTCCACTAGAGGTGTGCCACCGTGAAGAATTAGCATCCTTAAATTTACGCAATAACCCCAGTTTACGACATTTAAGATAACATAGTGCGGGTAAACCGGTGGGCAAGTATCATCTGCCGCGTCCCAAGTTAAATTTATGTGGAGTCTAAGGGAACTATAAATTAATAAAGAAATGTCCGAACCTCGAGTAAATTCATGAATTTTTTTACACACTACCCTAAACGCTAATGCTATAAAAGGACAGGACCTGCGAAGAAGTGTGCAATAAAGCCGACGAAAGAAAAAACAAAAATATTCGCCTCAATTATGGAGTATCTGAAAAGCGAAACAATAGAAAGGATGCAGGGAGGCGGAGCGTGATCAGAGCGGCGTAACGAGCAGCGCTTTCGCGCGAATATAAGTGTTTGGGAACCGGCGGGTTTTCAATGGACCGAAGGCGCACGCGATTCGTTATAAGCCGTGAAGGGCAAAGTGTAAACCTTGGGCGGGAGAAAAAATAGGGAAGCCCGTACAGTGTCCGAACGTCCACTTTTAGATTCGGCGCTATCGTCGCGTGTAGGGCTTTAAACAGGGTCAACATCCAAACAGCACCACAAGCAAAAATCAGCCACGTTAAGAGTGAATTCTTGATTCACCCGCTAGAATAAATAGGTAGACTGTTGTTTGAAACGGTTAGCGTTTAATAAAAAAAATAGACCGCGTGAAATAGTAACAAATTTAGAGCAATCAATCTGCTTGTAAAGAAACAAAAGTTCGATACATCTTCCTGTATCATAATTTAATAATTAACCTCTCTTCAAGCACTAACTACTCCTCCACGAGCGTTCAGGGTTTTACTCTTTACTATAAGTAGTAGTAATATTTCATTTGTACAAAGGAAAAACTGGTAGCCCAGTAACTGTACGACGTGCATTAACAATACATACTTCCAAATTACTTATTGTAATTTGAACATGTTCAGCCTAATATGTTTGCGTACTATGTATCCGCCAGGGAATTGCATCAGGTGATTTCTTAAAAGAAGAGAATTTAATACTGTTTAATACTGTTAAATATATTATTAAAAGAAACCTGGATTTGTTGATATCGCCATTCCTTCAGTCGAGATTTTTTTCCCCCTGTCCGAGCATGCGTTCGCTAAATGTCACCGGAATGCAATGGAATCAAATACAAGAAAGCCCCCAATTAATTTAATAGGATCGAACCCATTTCTCAACCGGTAATTACCGGGGCTTCGATATAACCGCTATATTTGTCTGATTTTATTCATGTTTGTACCAGATCCAGTATCGCAGACAAGTAGTATATGCAGTTTAGAATGACGCTAGAAGAATGCGAGTAAGTTTCAACATATTTCTATGAGAGAACAAAATCCGGGGATCGAAGTATCCTAAAAAATATCTAAAGGTGACGTGAATATTTTGGTTACTTCATGTTTTTCGTTTCAATTTCAAAATAAGAGAATTTAGTAAAAAGGTTTTACACGTTAAAACACAATATTCGACGATAAAGGTCGCCCGGAACTTGCGGTTACTCAGGGGCAGATCCGGTTTTTTCTCTCGTTAATCTACATTGTATAATAATACTAGAAGGAATAAGAAATGAAGGAAACAAGACAGCACTATAACACAAGATAGTTTTACAGGAGACCTAACAGCCTGAATCAACTCCAACGGGCAACTGTTGGCCAACCGTTTTATAATGGTGTTAACTGTAACTAAGATTCGTGTAATTGGTGTTACGAAAATGCCAGGAGAGTAATATTGACTATCAATCGCCGTTAGTCACAGCGCCATAATGTTCGGTTCGAGAAGGACAATGGGTTTAAAATGTAAAATATAATTAAATAACTAAATATCTCTGAAACTGTGATTGAAGGCTTCAACCAATTAGTATTGGAACTGTTATCGTTACTGAATTGGGTAAATCGTTTTTAAATAAATTAAATTGACTGTTCCAAAACCGAAATTCTTTTGCAATCATAAAATAACTGAATAAGTGTTCATAAAACTTTATGTTGGGGCCAAATAGATATTTGTTCAGCGGTACCCGTTACGCCGTCTGGCGCATTTAAAAATTACAAGTTTCACAGAACACGGCGAGGGCCCAATTTCATTTTTGCACGTAGGTTCAAAATCAAATGAACCAACAACATGAAATGAAAAATAAAACAGTTAAATTGCATTACACAATTCGTTAATTCGACACCGTGCCGCCGGCCCGGCAAAAGGTCAGAGCTGGTGGGGATTGACGGGCCGTAATATTTCAAAAGGTCCTCGAAAGTGAAACCCCGGGGTGAATTTCATCGGCAATTTCAGTGGACTCCGGGACATCGCCCACAGGACCGGGCGGCGACGCGGTTTGGGGTCAAAGCGTCCCACTGTTCTACCCACGGACAATCCGAAAAACCGTGGGCGACCGCCGGTATTTATTTGACTGTAAAATTTATATTAGGGGCAGAGTTAATTCGATCAGATAAATTTGAATGCAATTCATGTGCAGATTCGCAGGAGAATTAAATACAGCCGACAGTATTTGACCTACATGTTGATTACATTAAAATTCTTAATGAAATTAGACTAATTTTTTTTTAACTACTTGATTGCCACAAATGGAAAATACAATCGGCGACAAAGTAGCACTAATAAGAAATATCACTAACTTTCCCCCTTTTTGTTAAGTTTATTTTTCTATTTTTCTTGTACGCTTAGATCACGTGACCAATTCCTAGGCGCCTGTAAGGATATCAGAAGAAAGTAGAGTTTGGACCGTAGCATCAGGAGGTGGCTCAAATTAAAAACAAAAATCCCGTCCGAGTAATTACAGATAATTATAATCTATTAAAGTTATTAAGGTAGAGAAGAATAATCTCCGAAACAGATTTCTACAAATTGTGTGGTAGGGAAAACATTACTTTTGAATTTATTTCCTGAACAAGCTAGTTCGATACGAGGCAGTATCGGTAGTATTCATTAGATATATCCTTAATTCTAAAGGCCCGAGTCCAATTTGGCGACGAACGGGGTCCACGCCGATTTTGAATTGATTCCATACCCTTGAGACGTTAAAAGCGGAACTCGACAGTTCGGTTCAATCAGATAGCAGCCGGATCTCGAATTCACGTGAACTTAAAATTAAACCGGCGAAATACGCAATCGGAATATCTATTTCAGGTATTTCAGTGAACGATTCCCTACAAGACGCTATTCATACTGCCGTTGCATAAATAACTATATATACTTCGAAACCGGGTTTGAATGAAACAATGTGCCTAAGGTGATTAAATGCTCCCTACATCTATATTAGGATCTTTTCCTCTCTAACATGCTGTAAAACCGTGATGTAAGGTTTAAATTATCTATCTGCAATAGCACAATATTTGTGGTCAATTTTTAGGAACTTTAAAGCTCACTGGAGAACGTTTCGAGTCTCTAAATTCGTTCTACCAATAAATTGTTGACAGATCTATCAAACAGAAACGGTTCGCCTAATGTTTTTGGCAATAATTTAAATTTTATTTGGAAGCGGTACATGATTTTCCTTAACCAGGATACCAAAGAGCACCTTGGCTTGAACTAACTCCAAGGACATAGCGTTCTATGTTGCGCAATTGTTCCCAGGACACTGGGACTGGGAAAAGCGTTAATTTATTGCGACGAAAAATCGAACTAGCCGCTCAGTCGGGTCGGTCACCGTACACACCGGAACAGTCGACAATTTCGTCTCCGAACCACTTCCGTTCCATTGTTCCACCATTGTTGGCCGAGTATAGGATGGAAAAAGAGGGAGGGGGAGAGCGGATAGCGTCCATTCAGTAAAACAGTTCGTAAAATACCGTCAAAGCGAAAAAATTATACTTTAATTTGATACTTCGCTCAATAATAATGCCCGTATTCCAAACTACAGAACAATCGAAAATAACTTTCCTGCACCTAGAATAGTTTATTCCCAAAATTATTACGCGAAGAAATGTCCGTATCGAATTAAATGTTTAATCAATCCTGTACTGACCGTTAGGAATATTTATGAAAATTTAAATATCGCGCAAATTTATTGAATTTACAATTATCATTTGTTCTACTTACATTTAGATTGAATTAAGTGCTCACACTACTAATATTTTACCTAAGCCAGTATGGCGCGACTTACACGGAGAATACTTTCGGGACGCTGTCACACTTTTCAATAAGACTTTTAGCATCCCGAGCTTCAGGAAAAACCGGTTCGGTCCGGGGCTTATTTTTACCCCAAATAAATAACCGGTTCCCTTCCCCAACGATCCCGGGGCAAAACGATAACGCCATATTTGGCACTGTTCTGAGCCCAAGATTCAGACTTCGTTAGGATGCTTCGTTAAGATACAGACGAACAAAGCGGGGAGACCATGCTTACTTGCTCAAAACCTAATACATACACCAACGAGGTTATTGTTTACAAAACAAGACATAAACACTACGCAATAAAAATAAAAATATAATCCCCAAATCCTTGATCGGTTCTTGACTACACCCCCGTGTACTTTCATTTCATATATATCATTATCGGCCTATTAGAAGCGAAATGCCCATTACCATGCCGTTAGGAAAGTTAAATTTAACTCGGGCGATTACTGTAGCAAAACAATTATTGTGGATTACATTTTTGTAAATATTCACCTGCCTACTCTTTTTAGTATTTTATCCCTATACGTTTCATTCCGCACTGCACCTTAAGAAACCATTTCTATGCCAATAGAATGAAAAGACCAACGTAAATTATGAGTCTACGGAATCACAGTTTCAATAATATGATATTTTTGACATTTGGTCGAAAGATAAAAAAATTACTGCTTTTGAGTAGTTTTAAGTCAGTAATATAGAGTGGGTACTTACGCGTGTCGGGTACCGATAAAGCATCCTGGGAGCACTGGGATTACTACTCTGTCGGTCCGTAATATAACTGAAACCCCGATAGGAATAAAATAGGGTAAATTGATTACGACCGTGAACATTGGATTTTTATCCGAGCGACCGGAACACGATCCACACTGGATTAAATATAAGACCGACTCTATTTCTGGAAGTTAGCAGTCATCAGGCCCTGTATATTTGTACGGCCGAGAAATTCGAATTGGTGACGCAAATTGCGCTAGTTTGGAATATGTCACTGTCCATTGCGACCGGACCGAAGTAAAAAGGTAATAGTACTGTGCAGGAGTAGTCCGTATAGCAGCAAAGTGGACTCAAGAAGAAGTTGCTATGGGCAGACGAAGGCGGAATAAAGCGTCTGCATACATCAAAGGGGTGTAGGAACGCAAGTTCCTAGATATGGCTTGTCAAGTCCCCGATTGGGGAGATGCTTTCTCCAAGAAACGTGAATCGGATTTCGCCAGATAAGCGAGTTCTGAAGTTCCCAGTACACGATTCAACTGAACAATGGGGGGGGGGACTTTATCAAAACCTGCTGAACAACTCACACGGTACCTTTAGAATTCAACACGTCAGGACCTGTTAGTTCATTAAGTTCCATTAAAAATTACATATAATGCTAATGTGACACCTGAATTTGTTCGTTTATAGAGAGTAGTTTATTGACAGAAAGAAAAAAAAGTTGACAAAACGAAAGTGACTCAAAGAGAGGTCCTTGACGATAATTTTGGAAGATAAACTGTGCTCAGTCGAACGGCCTTTACGAGTTGTAAAGTACTCAATTAACTCGCCAATTAAATAATTACGGTTTTTTCCATATTCCAGCAATCAGTGACTTGGTCCCCTTCGTCAACACTGTGTTAAATCGCCCATTCTTCAATGGAACAATAAAAGGAGCAGAAAAACATCGTGAGCTGTACGTTTTCCTAAATTGGACGCCTGCCTATTCCAACGATTGCATTAAGGGGCCATTACAATTGGGCCAATTAGAAGTTTTCGGGCGTGGGGAATATTAAGACATTTAAGCCGCGCAACATCGCCATTTTCGGCAATACCGCTTGGCGTGCATGAAATACGCGGACAATTAACATTTTTATAGTTTACGTGGAGGCCAACAACACTAATTAATTCTCAGGCATATGTGTGTGTGTGTGCAACTATACATATATACAGTTATAACCTCACTGAAAACCTGTCTCCTTTAAAAGACAAGTCTTGAGACGCAGGTTTAATGAGCGGTTATGGACGAAAGCCAAACGGGAATGGAATGAAGCAAAAAAAAATTGTTTATCGATTGTTCGGGGCAGCTACGTTTGGACGATTCAGATTTCTCTTCAGAGTAGGTAGTACCACGTCATTAACACCAGACGTGTCAAATGAGTTTTTGTTTTAAATACGGACAAAAGGCCGTTTTGAAACAGGAATAATTAATTACCAGATTCGTTCATCAAGCTCTACACGATTAATTAAGAGCGTAACAGGGAAAAAGGCAGGTCTGCAAAAAGATAACTAGTTGGTACGGGGACCACAAGGAGAAGCGACTGAATTCCAGCCCGTATCTACTTTACGGCCAGGCTTTATCAAATTGAAATCTGACGCCCCTTTATTTGGAGGCAATCGAAAACTGATTAAGTCCGATGGTAGTTGCAATACTGCCCCAACCCCCTTTCGCCATTTCCCATCTCTATATTATCCACTCACTCAGGGTGGATCGGCCATGTTTACCGTCGGTCGCTTCTAAATCGATACCAAGTGTCGGGTGATAACAATTACCATTTGTGCGAAAATTTCATTTCGATTATTCCCAAAACTATCATTAAACTGCCCCCCTTTGGTCGATAATATCATAAAATAGAGAAGTGAAAAATTGACTTACAATAAAATCTGAAAAATCCTAATTTGATGCCTGCAGTATGAAACTATCGAACTCAGTTATATTATTACAATTATCCCTTATAGCAACCTATTAATAACAAACATTCCAAAAGACCACTGTTATACCGCCTGAATTCTACTGAGTAATGTTGGATACCAGGATATAGCGGACGATAAATGCCAGATTATTATTACTTCATTTCAATGCGATATGCGAAGTGTTTGACCCAACGCAATGGATACTCTACTTGCCCTACCCTGTTGCCATACCAACCGGTAGGGGAGACCACCCCTTAAACGTTGGCCTCACGTCACCACCCTCGTCGATAAGGTCACATCGTACGTGGATACATATCCTGGTCTTCTGGCTGGCTTTAAACTTTACATCCTAACTATTCCTCTTCAACGTGGGCTTTACCAGGTTTCCCAGTAAAGTACACCGATTTAACGCACCCGATTGGTGGGTCCGCGGAGGTTTTCGAATAACATTACTATTCCCTCAATCCGGCAGGAGCCAATTAAAGTAATGAGGCAATTATTCGAATACGGTGAAAAACGTCGTGACTAACACGCCGGCGGGCGGATAGGAAAGCGGTTGGCAGCTGGAAAGATAAGATATAGCCGGATTCGAAGCGGAAGGAGCAATTACGATTCGGCTAATTTCGCTCAGATTTTACGGATTGCCGGATGCTATCCAGGGCTGATGAGTTAGGTTGGTTCTCTCAGGTTCCGCTGGCGACCTTCTATAGCCGCGCTATCTTCACGGCCGACGGTCGTCAGAGATAAGCCGAGAGAAGGGAGGCTCAATTTCCGAGTATTCGTTGTGCAACGGCGACGAGGGCCGGTTCGAAATGGGACCGGGAGAACCTTGGCTTTCGTTTTATCGCCCGCCCGCTCGAGAATCGGTACCGAACGGGCCCCCGCGGTATTTATAACTCCCCTCTGTGAAGCTTCGACGTCTGTCGCAACAACCGTCCGCTTTTCGAAGCCGTTCAACTCAACTTAGACTTGGAAATCGACCAAAATTCAACATATAATTCGCTTATACAACTTCTCTACTTAAATTATACAGTAAAAATTCTGTGCCCGGCATAATCCGGGGAAAATGAAGAGGTTATTCTACATAACTACCAAAAATGTTTCAAAAATGGAGGATGAATAAAAAATCATTTCATAGCCGCGTTAACAAAAATTCAACGAAACTGAAAGATAACATTTAGACTTGGCGCACATCCTTCAATTATTGAATATTATAGTCGGGGTATTATTTCAAGATTATTGCTTCGATCAACGACAAGCTGTAAATGGCTGGAAAATGGCCCTTTCTCCGAAAAACGAAACTTAGCCGCGGACAAGGCAAGAACGAGTGCGACCTCCTTAATGCGGGACAAGTTCAAAGAACAACTGGTTTATTATGAAGCCCGGCCAATGGGAAAGCGGCTCTTATGAGCGACTGTCGAATGAAATTCACCGTTACTGCGGGAGGTGGGGGTTTCGTAGCAACGGACCGACCGGATTTCGACACGTGAATATGGGAAGCATTCGAGATCGAGAAATGATAATAATGCCAAATATATTTACAGGATTAATCCGAGACGACCCGTTCCTTAAATACGCTATCTGACTGCAAAAAAATCCGTTAGGGGCACAATAATTATTAAATCTAACTGGACACCATATTCCTTAATACCCAACATCGCAAAGCATTTGATTTGTTCCAATTTTCAGCACGTTCCAGGTATACATAATTATACTTTGAAGCCCCTCTTGTTTGATACTTTTAACCATTGTGTGTAATTCGAAAATGTTTAGCCTGGAACTACCTTAGGTTCGTATTCGATACGGAACACGTCCCTGGACCATGCAGGTGAAAGCAGCTACTCGGCCGACTAATTACATTCGAATTGCGAAAACTGTCTAGAAATAGCTAATTGTCTGTATCGAAACGCGTTGTCTGCGCAGCTGCGCGGCGTGCAATTGACCGAAACGAAAATTTAAAATACCGACTACAGACCGTGTAAATTCCGAACTTATAAAATATCCTGATAGAAATTATCGTGTTCTTTGTGTTTCTACAGTTTTCTTTTCGATTTGTCTCGAAATAAAACGGTCCGAAATAGAATTTTTCAATGACAACTGATGAAAATGAAAATTGGCAATGCGGACTCGCACTCGCGATTAATCGGGTGATCGAACTTGTAGCTGCATGACGTTGCACCTAAAGCGGAGAGGTTGGCCGGCTATCAGACGCGATTTTTGATCTTGCCTAACAAATCTGTTCTCCGTCATGTTCAAATACGTCAAGTCTTGTATAGATCATTACAAATTATTTTCGGATCATTTCCAGACCGGATTTTAAATACCTACTCAGAGAACCTAAGAATAATGACTTAATCTAGATATAACTTTTTGCGGAACAAAGTATAATATCATCGGCGATCAAATATTGGTATACTACTGTATATTGGTATACCTACTGTATTACTGCCGGTGGCGATTATTCATGGAGGAAAAGACCGAGATTTATATTACACACGCACACATGCGAACAAAATTGTTAGTATTCTATACACGTCATGTATGTAATATTTTTCGAACAAAGTGTGAATGTTAATCAATTGTGGTGACGTTAATTATTAACTTTTCGTGCTTAGAATAATCGACTATTATATTTGTAATTACAATAAACCATATTTTTTTATTTTGTACACTCTCCCGCACATTTAATGTATACTATCTAAATTTAAGATAAAAATATATAAGAATGTGTCCATAGCATGGAGTGAATAAATAAATATAAATTAAACCAAATTTCCTTAAATTGTGTTAATACACTTCGGGGAGTGCCTCAATAATCCCATTCGGTTCGAATACAATTTTCCATTCGAGAACTCGATCCGTTCTCCTGAAGTTCGCTAGTTTGCGAACAGAGTTTTATCATACTCTCTGCATCGGTTTCACCCCACCCGGGGAGGGAAGGTTTTCCGGTCCCTCGAGAGTTCCTCCAGGGGAAACTTGAACAGTGGGCAGGGTTAACTCGGGCCCAAGTATAAAGGGGAAAAAACCCCTACGCCCGTCCACTCCTTGAATATTTCGCAAGACTTTAACGATCCCCGGGGAGACTCGTTATTTCAGTTCTCCCTTCACCCGGGGCCCTCCCGCAACCACTGAAATGGAAATCTGACGAATCACTCAATATTGGAGACACTTTTTTTTAGCGTTATTATATTTATACGAGCTACACATTCAGGAGAGAATCGCGGGGCCTCCAGACGACTTAACGGTAAACTAGAATCACTTAAAAATCATAGATCACAGGAAGAGAAGACGAAACAAATGCAGCAAATAATATATGATATTTCGAATTACAATGCCAGTTCACACTCTTAAACTGGAGACAAACGGAAAATTAGTTGTTACCAGATTACAAAACACTTACATTACTTCTTTAAAATGTCGTCTTTTCTAGAAAAAGTTTACTACTTGTATAATAATACAAGCTGAAATTAAAAAAAAAAACATTCACAAACAACAGACAGGACAAAAATATGGATTTTACAACCTACAAATCAAATGTTCCATTTTTCGTTGACTAATATAATATAATTTAGCAACCAATATAATTTAGAAAATTTTATTTTCAGTCGTGTCACACAATCGCGCTGAAAAAAAAACCTTTTACGATTCCACAAAATTATACTATCAAGGCCTGCAATAAAAGGAGGGTTATCTTTTCAAGTGGAAATTATATCTAAAGCAAACAATTAAACCGATCTAAACTTAAAGATGAAACAATCAAACCTGACAAATGTTTACCGAGCAGATATGCTGGGGGAATGAATTAATTTGAAATGGGCAGTCAGAATAATTCCAATATTTCCAAAAAAATTCAGATGTATATTTTAATTCATACATAAATTATAATAAAGGAAAACATCAAAAATAAATTGTAGCTTACTGGAGATAAAGCGTCAAAGAAAATCAAGGATCTCGGCTAATGGAAGATCAAAAGAATATTAGCAACCGAAAATAGATTTTATAAGCCAATAAAATACAATAAAGTAATTTCTTTATTAAGCAATTAAAGCTAGTGCAAGGTAATAGTGCGTTTTATGGTGTCTCGTAAATCGTAAAATCCGTAAAACATGTCCAGTCTATCTAGTACTAGGTCAAATAAAGATTTTGCCAGTAAATTGAAAGTACGTCGTGGTACAAAGTCTACTCTGGTCACAAATTGTAGAAGATACCGTGAATTAACGATAAATTTTCAGGTTATGTATTACTTGTTTGTTAGACAATTGGAAAACTTCAGGCATACGTAAATGAACTTCCAGGGGTTTCTTTATACCACAAAATTATCTGAGCGAATAGTCTGCCGAAACAATTGATAAATTAAATTAGAGAAACTGGCCAAGTGCAATAATAAATAATAAGATATGCATAGTTCGAATATAATTTTTCGTAACATTGTTGAATTCTGTTTGAAGACACGGGAGCGTAATGGGGGACAAGAGGAACGGTTACGCGGCTGGAAAGTTATTACGGCGGGGGTTTTCGTACAGTTTATCAGCCATTAACCCAGTTTCGGTCTCCCGGACAACGCTCGATAAAATGTCAACCCCCCCCCCCGGGGACGAACCCCAGGGGGGGAACTAAGCGCAGAAAATTTGCACATTTACAGGAGTTTTAATGAAACGCTCATGCAAATATAAGCAACACGGTCCGGTTAATAACTTTGTGCGGTCGTCATAAAACGGACGTTATGAAAAATAAAATAAAAAACGCTTAATTACGATTCTAATTATTGTACTTATTGTAAAAATATCGGGCGTCAGAACTGTTTTCCTAATCAATGCCCGACATCAGTTTCGATGCTTTCGAATACTTCAATTAATAACGAGGTACGGTACAAACCACCCAAATTAGAATTCAGAATTCACTGGACGAAAACTAACCAACACAAACTACCAAGCCAGTCCATTCAGTATTCACGGGAGTCACCCGTTGTGCATTGCCAAACATAGTATCCCATTAAATCTCACATTTCCAAACGTATTTTCGCAACAACGGACTTTCGAGTGGAGTCTTTTTGAGGAAATTTCAATTTTTCCGAGTATACGGTATTTTATCAGCGAGAAAAATAATTACAACATATCTATTTGGTACAATAATACAGACAGATACGAAAATAAAAACTAGAAATCATGAAATCTCTGTACATCTCAATTCCTTACATGCATACTAACAGGTGATAGTGTTTTCTTTGGAAATTCTTCCATTACTGTTTAACGTTCATATAAACAATATAGTTAACTTTTTGCAAAAGCTACAACAAATAATTCTTGTCATCGTCATAATTCCGGTTGGATTTCTACATACTTCACTAAACAAACAATTACATATAATTTTGGTACTTTACAAGCTGTAATTATTATCAATCATAATATTTTTCACCGAATTATCTACATATACCATCGTCGTTTATCACCACGAACTATAACTATACTACAGAGTGGCGGAAATCTTATTGATTGAATTATTTGGAATTCAAGAGCCCACAATCTCACGAGATATGCAAATCAAGGAAGAGGAATATATAAAAGATATAACCGGTCCGCAAAATCGATAAACTTTAATTAGGGCGTTCTATAAACATTTAAGGGCAGTTTCTGATTAAAACTTATCCTGTAGTGGAAACTGATCCCGTTAAATATATACAGAGAGAAAGAAATCGAACAGCGGATTGACAACGTGAGTCAGATTTGATGCATACATTAGAAATAATATTGTCCATAATTGAAAATTAGAAGTTTATACACATTTTAGCATCGGTTATGACAAGAATGACAACAGTTACAGAAGAAACATACACAAACAAAACAATTACAATCATACACGTGTTTATGTCCCATTTATTTTGGCAGAACGTCCAATTGAAAACAAAATTTTCATATACAAAATATTGTCCAGTAAATCCTATTACTCGTTAAAATAGAACAGAAATCGATTTATAATATGTTTGGTAAAGTTTGGGAATGTTAGTAATATCGTTCCGAACCCTAGTGATTTTCCGCCTTCTCTCGCCTGTTCGGTCACTTGCCTCTCGTCAGCGCCAGTAGCAATCCCTTGGTATTACAGTAACTGGAAAATAGAAAAGTGAAGATCCGATTTTCTCCACTGTTTACGGGATGCTACAGCGAGAATGACGAGAGCCGAAACAAGCGAGAGAGGATACCGAAATATCACCGGGGCAGAAATAATATTTTGCACAGATTTGCATATATTCCCACTGTCTGTACGTTCTGCAGCAGAAAAACGCGAACGTACAAAAATTCTCATAGTTTAATATGTTTTATACCAGCCATTGTACAAAAACGGTACCAATTCAGTCCACTTGGCAACAAGTTCAGAATTTATTTAATAATCTCTCTGTTTTACAAATAACACAACGTTTTATCCGACATATTTTTATATTAATTAATTTATTTATACAACATCGCGTCTGTTGACGTCGTTCAAACGCTAAAATACAACCCACGCTCTCGACGAGAGGCTACGGCCACAATTTGAAATAATTACAATCAACATATGACCTTGTTTGCGATGGGCTCCCTGCGTTCTTTATTGCCATGCACATCTAATTGGCAATAAATAAAACACTATTCGTTCACTTCTAATTCCCTGCATCTATACAATTCGTCCGCCCCCCCCCAAAAACTAACGACCATATACAGCACAGGTCAGTACCCCAAGTTGCGTTACTTATAAAACGAAATTAATACGAACAAAATATCACACAGAGGTTTGTCGCCAGTAGAATAAAGAAAATACTTGTTACTTTAAATAGGGGATAACAATATATTTTATTTGTATTGGTCATTGTTGGTATAAACAAATAACAAACAATAGACTAAAACAGAACAACATTACAAAAAAAAGAGAAAAAGGAAAAACCAAATTCTGGGTACATTTTACAATAATAAACTCTGATAACATAAATACAACAAACACCAAGTTTTTTCTATACTTTCAAATCATTCATATTGATTTTATTAATTTCTTTTTGTCTTCAATAAACATTACAAATAACTATTGAAAAACTCCAATATACAGACAGAAACACATTATGTATAAACGTATAAATATACATACTTCGAAGAGAAACCTAAAGCTGTGTTGTATACATGATATATTTATATATATATATTTACACGTTTATTCGTTTTATTATTTACCTAACAGTGATTAAAGACCCTTAAAATTAAATTTAAAGCCTGTATAAATATTACACCTTATGACTTTTATATATATATATATATATTTTATTTTTTTTCTTATTTAAACTCAACAGCATATTCAAATAACAGAATGAGGGCTTATACATCCTTTTTTTTGTTTTTGGTGTTACACTTAAACCACACAATACTCAGGGCTCATAATATATATAATTATAATACGAAAAACATGTTCAGTGTTCTTGGCAATTGAGTTTCACTTTTATTCAATTCTTTAATATACTGAGCTAACCTGTAGCCCATGAATTCAACACTTCACTTAGAGTAGCACATAAAGTTGTCTGCATCCATTAATCATCTTTTGTCACCACAAATAAGACCAAAAACATAAAAGCTTTTACAATATAACTGTATCCAACCTTTTCCACTTGTTTTTCTGTATTATAATATACAAATATCACATAGCGAAAAATATGATCTGCTTTTTAAATAGACGACTAAAAAACTATTGTGCATTGTAAAATATAATTTTGTATTCTAAAAACATACATGTTACTTTTACTTATATTTTTTTCTTTTTAAACTTACACTTTAAAACATTTTACTAACAGTATAGACCCCCGGAAAAAAGTGTTTCTTTCAACTTCTCGAAAATCAAAAAATAGTTATGGCACTATTGTAGAATTATAATGTTCAGCCTGATAATTAGTATAGAATCTGCTTAAATATGAAAGACAAAAACCTATGCTTTATTATTCCTATAAATCCTAAGAGAACAAAAATAAATATAGTTCTGACATAGTTCAAGTGTTGATTTCATATTAAAATTGAAGTTATACATTAGTGAATATCTTATTTCTTTATCTTTTCAAATATTTAAATTCAATTAAATTTTAAATACATTGGTAATACATAAACTTCTTGTATCTATACATACATTTACAGAACAAATAATATTTTTTGTGTGGACGACGCGCCTTATTGGACTAAAGCTCGCAATTATAAATACACAATATGTGATTTTTTTGTTATTTTAATTTTTTTAATATTACAGTTAATTTTACTCTTTGTTCCCTATCACTGATACAGTTTGTCTTAAAGAAATGTACATCTATACCCCTTCAACATCCTTTCAATCCATTAGCCAGCCACAAATAACTTCTCATTCTGATTTAAAGTTCAATGATTCCAAATTGATAAAAGTCAATGAAGTATTGTACAAACTCTTATAGGGGGTACTGAAATATCTATTTTTTTTGTTTTAATTAAAAAAAAAAGAAAAACAAACATCCGAATAGATAGACACTAAACGCTAAAACCTCTCACAATAATTATCTATATATATATATATATATATATATTTATTTATATGTATATATATATATTTGTATTATACAAAGTGTTTATTATTAAGAGCGCGAATTACATTCTCTAATGAAATTAGCAATTACAATCAAAGAACAAAAAATAAGCAATAATACTGCACAACAATTTTTAAATAATGTACATTACATGTGCCTTAACAAAAATAAATCTTTTTCTCACACTTCTGTATAATTCAACAAATATAAAAATCTAGTAGAACTAATAAATTAACTGGTTAAAAACAAATTGGGAGCTCAGGGACACACTTTCACTCAAAGACAAATGTTCAAAAATCCACTTATTGCTGCCTACACTAATCTTTTCAATGCAACACTGAAAAATTAATCTGCAAAATATAAATTAAAACACAATTTTTTTAAATATATTTTTGTCATTTTTCAGACCACCACACTATGTCAATTTTTTTACATGATACTGATCTCTCTTTCTTTCTTTCTTCTTGTCCCTACTTAATGAAACTGATACAATGGAAAACACAATTTGAGAGTCTGAATTCTAATATAGAATGAGGACAGGTTGAAAACAAAATATGCATGTATATGTATAAATAAAGCTGTGACAACTGACTATATACAGAATGGATGAATGTTAACAACCTATTTTATTAGGAGAATTCAAATTATACATACAACAAATAAGTCTTACGTGAGGGACCTCATATAAAAGGGAGGGGGAGGGGGCCGAATGACACTAGTCTCCTAGAATCCTAGTTCTGTCGAAAGCTTTAAAGGTGAGTTTTCAGTTATCCGTGTGTAAACTTGGAAGTAAAGAGGCTAGACTATTAATTTAACTTTTTTTTATCAGCAACACCTATTACATTCATATATATATAATTTTTTAATGTGTATATATATATATATATATATATATATATATATATATATATATATATATATATAATCGATTAAGTTTCGAGGAATTCTATATTACAAGTGCCTGTGTTGCCAGTTGCAAAGATAGAAAAGACAATGAGTAAAAGAGTTTTTGAAAAACTCGGTGGAACTACATAGTTAAGAGGTGTATGTGAAATAACACCACTTATTTGAATGGGGCAAGGGAGGGCAAAGGGGTGGATTATAATATCGAATACATACTAATTTGTACAAATACCTTATAGAGTGACTCAACAAACTAAGCTTTTGATTAAATTTATATTCATCGGCAAATATACAAACTTTCCTAAAATATTTATGATCCTGTTAGAATTTGTACCGTTTTTAAAATGCATATTTTATGTTATATATATATATTTATAATTATCCAATGATTTTAAAGCGTAAGAATTCTATCGGATTAAAAACAGTCAAGGTAGGTAATTTGACAATTTAATTGAGGAAATGACTACTGATGTGGCCCACAAGAGAACAGGGCTTCCGGTATAACAGGAGGCAAATAGACGATGACTCCTACTTGTCAGACAATCAACTTTTTTATATTTTTCATTTTACTTTTTTTTATAATAAAAACACAAGACCTCGACAACAACAGATCGGCTAGTTTTGAGAATTTAGTTTTAAATATAGGAAGACCCGTATACAATAATTACGAAGCAGGTTTCTTTTCTTTATCTGTAATCAAGCTGTACTATTGATGATGTTGAAATTTATAAAACGCGGGCACCCACAAAACACTGGACTTGAACCGTACTCTTTCGCTTCCTTTCTCTTCTCCTAACTGATATAAACAAATGCCTAGAATTCCGCAAACTCTTTGGCACACTTCTCCGTCGATGATATTCTGAGTGCTTCCTCTTCGTAATCGTCGAAATTGCTGGTATCCCCCGGGCCTTTGCACCTGGGGATGAAGGGGGCCTCAATTTTCTTCTGGAACACGGCTATCCAATCTGTCGAGGCGAACCACTTGTGTGTCTTGATGTCGTTGACACCGTTCTTCAAGTTACCATACCTCTTGGTCAGGTCGACCTGGAGCAGATTCCTCAGCAGGTCCTTCAGGTCTGACCCAAAGTGGGAGGGGAACCTTACTTTTCCGGAGACTATCTTCTCGTATATCTGAATGGGCTGGTCGGCGAAGAATGGCGGATAACCTGCCGCCATTTCATAGACTAGGACTCCCAGAGCCCACCAGTCGACTGCCTTGTTGTAGCCCTTGCTGAGGATGATCTCCGGGGCGAGGTACTCCGGTGTGCCGCACAGCGTCCAGGTGCGTCCTTTTACCCTCTTGGCAAACCCGAAATCGGTAACTTTCAGGTAGCCCTGAGAGTCTATGAGCAGGTTCTCGGGTTTGAGGTCGCGATATATTAGATCTAAATAGTGCAGGTATTCGAACGCGAGTACAATTTGAGCCGCGTAAAACCTGGAATGGGGCTCACTGAACCTGCCCACTTTCCGCAAGTGGGAAAACATTTCTCCCCCGGGCACGTACTCTAGCACCATATACAAGTTGGAATTGTCTTTGAAATGAAATTTGAGACTCACCAAGAAAGGGAAGGTGATGGCTTGGAGAATCCTCTTCTCGTTGAGCGTGTGTTCCACTTGCTTGAGTTTGACCACTTTCTGTTTATCGAGTATTTTCATGGCGTAATATTCCTTGGTCGGCTTGTGCTGGACGATCATGACGCGGCCGAAGGAGCCGGTCCCCAGGGTCTTGATGCGATCGAAGTCGTCCAGTCCGGCCGTGTTGGTCGGATTCTTCTTCCATTTTTCCTCGAATTCCTCCTTGGCCTGGTCTAGGAACTCCTTGACGCTCTCCGCCGAATCCCCCTTCTTGTTGGCCGTCGCGGCATTTCCCATGGTCTTGCCTTTTATACCTTCCAGGGCTTCCGATCGCTTCTCCAGACCTTCCGGAAGAACACACCGACGGTCGGGGACCCGACGCTCTCGGGACGCGGAGGCGACTAAAAAGGGAGCTCTGGGGTCGACTCTGGAGCCGCCCGGCCGGTCAACACGCCCAGCAGGAGGAGCCCCTCATTCCGCCCGAGCAACACCGGTGGGACCCGCCCGCGACACGACGACCAAACACTGCACAACCCACTGACCCACAGACCGCGCGCGCACCGCCACTAGCCGACTAGCCGACCCTCGACACCCGACACTTTCCGCAAAGCGCAAAAATGGCTCCTATCGGGACCCGGATTTTCAATGGACGTCGTAATAAGAAATAGGAGAGCCGACGGGTCAATGATAGTCGACGTCCCGCCCGAGAGAGAGCACTACCGGTGGGCCGGAGAGAGCGGGCCGGCACGCCATCTAGCGGCCACGCCGGCACCGGCAACCGGACGCTACCGCCACCTGCCGGACGACACCCCCCACTAACCCCGATACCGCCGCCAAACAAGAGACCTTCGGGAGGCCGGGGGGAGGAAGAGGGGCCCGCTCACCACTCTAAATCTCCTCCAAGTAGACAACACCCGCGTGTGTCTGTCTGTCTGTGTGTGTGTGTGTGTGGAACGCGCGCGTACGTCGGGGCGCCCGTCCGCGCGTGGCCCCGTCTTTACGAGGTGGGGGGGGGTCGACTTTTCCACAAGGTCGCTCGTTCATTGCCCCCCTCCCGCTACCGGCCCTCCCTTAGGCTCAGGTAAAATCCTCTTTATTTCTCCGAGGCTAACACGGAACTCTATCCTACGCCGGGGCTATCCGCTCGGAACGACTAGGGGCGATAGCCCGAGGACCCCTTGTTTCGGCACCGATTTGTAGGTAAAAAAAGTGATCGTTAGTGAGGGAGGCCGCTGCCAGGGATGAGCGCGTAAAAATAGCGGCGCTTCCATTTCGCGAAGGTTTTCCCACCTCGGAGCCCACTAATATTAGTTTGAACCCTGTTGAACTTGTCCCGTGGACCGAATAAATGACGCCTCTATCTAGCAGGTACCGAAAAAAAACCCGGATTCGGTATCTGGAACCCGTCTGAAATGATACCGTCCGAGATTCTGGAATAATTAAGCCTAAAGATACATTCGGCTATTTTTACCGCGACAGTTTTCCTTTTAGTTATAATTATTTATTGAATAGTTACTATTTGCTATGACCGGTAAATAAATCGAAAGATAAATAAAATAACAATTTCGTTCAAAAGCTTACCACTGCCGACTTTACTATTGTCAAATACTATCTATATAGTGGAGAGAGAAAAATCTATCAAACTTTATACTCGTGATAATATACAGAGCAGAAAAAGAGCATATGTCATCATGTATTTCTACAAAACACGACTATACGAATACAAAAAAAATTTAACCGAGTTAGAATATTTAGACAGTTTTATACGCTGAATAATTTTGTGAGTTCTAAAACAAAAACACATACGCTACCCAAATTGCCGAATAAAGTACTCAACATTTAAAATGGCAACAACCATAGTTTGGTCGCGGTACTACAACAATATCGCGCTTAATCATTTTGTATTTACACACTGATTTTGTTGAGCTGTTCTAGAGTCTATGTTCCCGGAGTGTATGTAAACGTGGAAAGCGAATACTCGAGACGACCGTTTGCTTGGGTTCAAAGACCCTCCAACCGGAGCCCAACAACCCTGTAAACGGCCCAAGATAAACTTAATTCCAAGGGCGAAAACTCGGTAATAAGGAAAAATTGATATCGCGACATCAAGGATTTTAAATGGTTGAGCGGGGGGGTCGCTAATGTTCTCAGCGCACGCTTGGCCAGTTTCATGTTTCAGTTTTTACTCAGAAAAGTATGCTATAATTCTTTAAAAGACAGTGTAAGCGAGGGAAAAAGTAGTTGTGGCAAACTTTATTTGGATTATAGGCAGCGGTGATATCTCACGCAGCAACTACTGTGAGAGTCCGTAATAGAAACGAAAGTAAAGAGTTATTTAATGGCTGTAACTTTAATGGGACGTGTGAAAAATTTGGCCCACCTCCAATTGATATAGTAAGCGATAACCCTTTAAAATAAAAGGGCCAATTTCCTTCAAAACCTGTTGTCAGTTTGGAATTTATCAGGACGAGGTATTCAATTAAAATGGCTAAACATTTGGATTCATTATACTTTTGTGCTATAAGTTAGTTTTTGTTTACTAGCAAAGTCGATGCACAATTTTAGCCTAGACTATCTTTCTCGGTCTTCGGGCCGACCGACTGCGGTCTATTTATTTTCATAAGGAAGCAACTTTCAATTGTTGGTTCCAAATCGAAGTCTCCCGGCTGAAAGCGGTGCTCTAACAGAATGGAGGGCGTACGAACAGCGAGGCTAACGAACTTACCAGTCACGAAGGCTACTCTCTCGCTTCAACTACAGTTTACTTTTTTTCCCACCGATAGAACTGAAACTGAAGCCCGGCAATTAAATCCGACGCTCGTTATCTGCATTTTAAAAATAATTTCCTATGTAAATTCTATTTTTGAATTTATCCGGCGCCTATGCATATATCCTCGATGAACTGGTACCGGATGTTTTAATAAGTCCAGGGTTGGCGCCTGAAGATCCAAATTGTCTTACAATAAAAAACGCGTACAACCAGGCGCGGGGGGTCTGCACGAACTCCGGGAATACTCGAAGCCCGAATTCAGCTTCAGTAGTTGCCTATAAAACAAACTCCTACTGAAAACGAAAGATGTTCGAACAATCTAACACTTGTAGGTAGTTAGCCTTAGAAGAAAATCCTTGGAAGGAACGAAAAACCGGTCTAGCAAAAGACCGAACCGGTGAGACGAGACAGAAGATCGAGAAAACTACAGTAATTATATGTGCCTTCAGGTTCACCAGAAATTAGGGTCACTATGTTCTGTGGTCCTTACCCGATTAGTACACCTATATTGTGCATAAGAACAAGTATATTTAAGTTCAAATATCCATGTATATAAATGTAGAGAGGACTTGCGTTGTTTTCTAAGAACCGTGTTGGCCTGAGACAATGAACCGAACACGTGGCCCTGCCTTGACTGCCGAGTTGTCGATTTAAACTTTGATTTTGAAGTTGTCCTGAGTTTAAAAGGGCAAGTTGATTCTATAAAATACATCCTATAAGTAGACTGCATATTGAAAATTTAAAGTCGTTTCAAAAGGCCTACTCCCTAGGGATCGAATGAAGATATTTTGAACTAATAGATTTTGAACATTGTAAAAATTACGCCGTGTAAAAATAAATAAACAATAAACGTCCGCTTGCGACACAAGCCTGTGAAATGATCCCGCATAGTTCATTGAGGGTGTCTCATAAGCTGTACAGTTGGGCCCCTCTAATTTGGCTGAAAACTGAAGCCCCCCCCTTAGGAACAATTTAAATTCAAATTGTCGACGGATTATGTCCGCGTTCGAATTGAACTACGCGTAATCGACATGGCGACGGTCTAATCGGTCCTGTTCAAATTTCGTGTCCTATTAGGAACAACGAACATAGTCAATTAACGCATCTGAATTCAGCTCCCACTGCGAAACGGTGGAATTAATTTTTGTTAATATTTAAGGCGAGATTATTATACTATTTTGTCATAACGTTCTGTCGCACCCGTCAAGAATTAATTTAACTAGGTCTATGGGAATGGTCTAATAGGAAAACTAAAATTAATCAAAACTTATTATAACGAATTATAATTTTTTTTGGTCATATTCAATGATAAAGGAAAATGTGGGGTCCGCAATGGACTCGAATAAAATGTAAACCTTTCGTTGTGTAAAATTCAGTCATACGTAACACAAAATTATTTAATAACCTTTTGTTGATGGCGGAATATATCGGAATATATGTAATTAACTATCAAATATATTATCTTGTGCAGCTAGTAACCCGGAGCTATTATGGAGTGAAAGTCCTGGGGCGGTGTTTCTCACACCAGGAGGAGAATTCCGCTTTGACCGAAACATCAACTCGTTGAGTCAGAAATTAAAAATAACGGTCCAGAAAAGTTCTCGAGTTCCGGCCGAGGACACAAACGGTGACGGAATCTAAATTTAAGGGTAAATAAAAAAGCGGCCATTTCCGACCGGCTTGTATTTATAAGCCCGCGAGCCCGGTTCGCTTACCTACAGCACCGGCAGGAGGCAGTCGGTTTCACATCGGCATTAGGTCCGACAACACGAGAATTTGCATAAACATATTCAAGCCGGAATTGCCGGTTAAAACGGCATTTATGTATTACCGATAAGAAAAAATGTAAATCGAAATCAAGAACATTGCATTAATATGCTAACAGCCGGCAGGGAAAAGGAAAACTGAAAAAATACTTTACATCCTTATATGCTCAGTGTATTTACTCCCAGAGCAGACAGGGCTGTGGGGTACATTAATAAATTATTTAAAATGCCCGATAACATTACGAAATTGTAATTTGTACTGTAAAGTTGAACATTTATTGCAAACCGTCCAGACGGAGCCTAACAAGGAACACAATTGATATACTGAAAAAAAAATTATTTACACGCACACAAAGCACGTAGTTAATAGCGCTGAGGAATTCTTCATTTATCGTCCTAAAAATAACGCTTCCCGGAATCGTATTCTATTAGAGGGCAAACTGTTTCCTATCCAATATTTATCTACCGATAATTTTAAACAGAAAATTCAAAATTGCACGTTCAGTCGTACGATATATTCTTGCGTAAAGAGTAATGAATCAATTCAGTTTGTCGCCATACTTACTTGTCGAGGTATACGAAAAGTCGAAGCTCGGTTAACTTCATACGCGAGTGTTACAAGTTCGAACCAGAATTCAACTAATATGTGAACATCAACTCTTGAAACGGGAAAAATGTTGAGATAAAAATGTTTCTATGTTTTACGCCATAGTTCACAAAATAAGGCACTATTCACAGATGGAGGTACGCGTCGAATTCCACCGAGACGCGGAACACCTTCACAACCTGTACAGTTTTTCAATGACGTTTCCCTCAGGCTCTGGATCTGTTATCCAACCTTGGGATGCTCGCCGAGACTGGACGAAAGAAAAGGATTTCGAAGATACATTTTGCCGGGGATTTAGAATACACAGATTTCTTACGAACATCGCAGCATCGGACCTAAACAGCGAACAGGGCCAATCGGGGCTCGAAGCCTTGAAATCTTATTTCAAAGAACAAATCCACTTCAAAACAAAGCCTGCATGAAAGCCAAATGGGGAAAAGTTATAAATGTGGCCACAAAAAGAGAATCCTTTTTAACGACACTGTGTAATTATCTTCAAGATTAATTACAACCACAAACGATAATTCCTCCAGAGTGATATTCTGAACAATTTTCCTACAAATTAATAGTTTTTTATTTATTTATCTTAATTTAAATAAAAACAATTAGACTTGCAGCACGAGAAATTAAAACAGTTCACCCACGTAGCAACCGCATATACAAATATATAGTTTAATTCTGCATTTTAATTAATTACATTTTTTGAATTTTAATTAATTTTTAAATTACTTTGTTCAACTTCTTACTAAACGAAAAACTAGCACCTTAAAAAAAATGATAAAGAATAATGATTTATTCTACTTGAAGGTTTACTGAATTGAGGCGAAAATAATGACTGAAATTAATTTTCCCTTGATAATACTCTACGAATTTAATTTTTAATTTAAAAATATAACTTTGAAACGAATATTTTTTGTCGATTTCTTAACAGAGAGAATGCATTCAAGTCCATAATTAATGGTATTCTTTGTGAAATGTATGACCTCTAGAATGTATTAGGCACTTGGAGGGAAATTAAAATATTTAAAAGATTCCTTTGGTTCAGCTGTAAAACATCGAATTTTAAATGTTTATATTCGCGTGCTTTGAAAATTCCTTGATTTTTTTTGCCAAAATACATATGATTTACTAATGGCCTATATGTAATATATACTGGCTTCTAATGAAATAAAAGTGAAAGTATCGACCTCTCGTGTCCTCTGTACGCACTGTACGATTTCGATGTGGCTAAAAAAAGAAGGCGCGCGAATATATCCGCGGCTTAGGCGCTAAGTCCAATCCTATAATTATGCCGAATAACTAGTTGCGCCCAGAGGAGGAGTCTGACTGACCTTGTTCACCGACTCGCCTTTGCCAAGGTACGGCGGGCTGAGGACATTCCCCGTCTTAAAAACCGAAACCGGTTCCCGCCGAATAAGCGGGAACAGGAAGTCTACTGGGGTCCGAATAACGCCGCGTTTATGGGCCCGAGAACGTTTCCTGTTCTTCGAAAGTTGCTCCGTTGAAGTATTCGAAATAATATTATAAATTTAGGGATAATACTACTGGGAGATCTGCGCTCGAATCATAAAGGAGAAATAAATCGCATGAGCGTTGTGCTGCTATAAGAATGCAATGCAATTTATAAATCTAGTCTGTCTCAATATAAAAGGAAATAAAGTACGTGTCCAACAACCCTAATTATTTCAATAGTGCCTCATCGAATAGTTACTGTAATCCAATGTCTCTATGTCGATCTAAGCCTACTGCTTGTCTAGTGTTTTCACAACCATGCAAGGTATCTATTTCTATTGAAGAAAAATTGTACTCACCGTTGCAGGTCAGCTACGGATCACCACGCCCATCTGAAACAATAACAAATTGTTATATTGGAATTGTAAAAGTATACAGATTAAAATTGTGTAACGTTATATGAAAGCACTAATATCAACTATCTCAGTTGCAGTTCGCAATATATTCTTTAGTAAAATACAGTAACATCACATGACCGAGCGAAGTAACGCTCGTAGTACTGAACTTAGTAGTGTATTATAAGCTTTGAATAATATTCTATGAATGTTTCGGCTGGAAAATTAAATAAGGAATGTTGATGACGTCTTTAAGTCTGTTTTATTCGCCAATGAACATTATTATTTATAGAAATCAGGACTGAAAAATTGGGGTTCAATACATGCAGTGTATAGGGGCACGCTTCAAATAGCAACTTTCGCTTGTGGTCCAAGCCGCCGAAAAAAAGTTCAACTCAACAAAAAGTTCAATTAACTGTTCGCGGCCATTGGTGTTCAACTGACGGAAACGGATTTTGGAAAAGTTTCAAGTCAGAAGTGAAAGACCGCAGGCGCAATAAACTGTGGAATAAGAAGGCGATATAAAATAATCTCTGGAAGTGGGGACCCGTAAGAAAAAAAACAAAGGTTTAAAGTTTCTCACGGGCAGGGCTCGGTCGCTTTCTCGAAGTGCTCCATTCCCGCGCCCAAGAGACCCTCGAGCCTCGATCCATTTATAAGAACGAAAATGGAAAATTATCTTCTGCAGGTTTCTGAATATTCCAGTCGCTGTATGTATGTACAGATCATGAACTCCAAGGATGTATGGCTCTACCAGTCTCATATACCATATCGGCCAGTTCGCTACATTATTGTTTTCATTCTCTCCTCAGCGAAAGTTCTACTCTCAAGAAAGCCCGGTGACCTTTAATACCGAGCTAATTTATTACACTTCATCATTACACTCATTCTTGCCATTGGTTTCTCACTGTAACCTATCCCTGTTTCACCCAGTTCACTACGGTGCCCAAGTCCGACATAATGTTAACCCTTAAAAACAGAATATATTGGTTGTTTCATTATCACTCCTAGGAAAAAATTCGTGCCTGTGCACGAGAGAGGATAAAAACTGCAGTCCAATATCGCCAATGACGGAATACAAATGCTGATACCAGAAATAGTTCGTGCGGTATTTTTTTTTAATTTCCTTGAAAAAAGATCACAATTACTCTACGCATAAATAAAGCAATTTTACAAACACATTATCATCAGTCATAAGTAGCTCCAATATACGAATGTGAATTTTTAACGTTATAATATCAACGGTAAGAATTGTGCCACATCACAAGCAGAATATACAGATATTCTACATTAGAGTTTCGAATTATTTCCGGGGACAACCTTTTCTAGGGAATTTCCTGAAGCCGTTCTCATTTCATCCTCAATTACCTTTAATTTCCCCTGTTAGTTTTTTCAGGACGATACATTTTCCTTCCTTTTGCAACTAATTAATTTTTCTTTTTTAAATGAAAGGAGACATTTCGAAGGTTGTATTCTGTCAGACGGCCGTCGGAATTAGAGATCGGTTTGACTGACGGAGATACCAATGGCGTTGAGACGAAACCGGTCTAGCGTTGGAAAATTACTCCGGCGGTGAAAAATGTTATTTAATGCCAATTTACCGATTGTACCGATGCACTGTCAGATTCATTCCACTGAATAGCCTGCGTTTGACACGTCTGCTATTGAATGCTAATACAGGCGGATTGAAGAATCTCACAACAGACGAAAAATATTTCCATTTATATTTAAGGCCGCAGGACCATAATCTGTATGCGCTCTAGTTTTAGATCAAATTTAAAACGAATTCATAACTATGTATTTTTAATCATCAACAAAACATTTTTATTTAAAATAATTTTTCTAAATCCCCAAGCACACTAGACTGGGTATTTTACGTTGCATGAATTATTTTTATAACACCGGTTTGGGGGTTCGTGAGTGTTTGGATTTTCATCACCAATGCGATCTTCCGTCTCCGCCTGTTATTTTGATCTAATGTTTGACCATATTTTCACCACTGTCATTGGCTCTTAATAGTTTCGCTCAATTAATTTAGGGGAAGGAAGGGGAGAAGCCGTAACTAATCCAGGTTGGGCCTAATAGGCGTGTGGAGTCAAATGATAATAGTATTATTCAATTAAAATATTGATTGAGTTAATTTCCCGATGAATTCCAGTTTGAAAGTTCCAGACTGGACGACGAGGATTCGATTAATACAACGGCGTGTTGGGAATATCGGAACATAACACTTGTACGGAGGCGACTTGCGACTAGAACAAGTCGGCGTTGCAAGAAGCGGCTGCTTATCTCAGATAAGAAAGTACACGCTCGACTGGTCCCGGGCGTCTCACTTTACTTACTGCTCTTGCACTTTGAATTCCCGGTAAGTCTCATAAACAACAACAGGACTTCAATCGCCTACAATCTCATCCGTCTTCGATTATACAGTTATAGGCGGTGGCATAACTAAAGTCGAAAATTATCTCCCTAAATGCTCGAAATTACGCCCGATTACTATTCCCTCGAGAAATATTACGGAATAACCAAAATGTTTTTCGTGATGTCCTTATTCTGTCGTCCCCATTCATTTAAACGTCTAAAATTCAATCATCAATCAATTCAAACCGTTTTCCATGCGATGACGGCAAAAAAAAGAATAAACAAGGTTGGGTTCAGAGTATTCGTGTTTACTGTTTACTGATGTATCGAAGAATTCTGAAAATACTACGCAATATTTTCACACACTTCATCGCAGTGAAGCGAACTGTCCATACTGCAACCCCTACCCCGGTTGCTAAATATCAATTCCTATTCAGAGGGCTCGTATTGACTGTTAATAAATCTTCTTAGCGAAATTATTAACTGCGAACATCAAATTCTAGGTTTTCTAACATTTTTAGGACTAGAAATCATTAAAACAGAAAAATAAATAAGGATATATAAATTTTCCGTCCATCAGACCTAAGCGAGCAGACAAAAAAAATGACTTAATTTTAAGTTTCCATAAGCTCTACTTATGGACCATCACCCGCGTTATTTTCTGGGCCGATTTCTCCTTCTCGCCGTTGTCAGTAGCATTCGGTTAGGAATTAAGAACGATGTGCAGATGTAGAATCACGGAGCGGAGCCACAGCGCCGCTAGTAAAAGTAACTGCGCAGAAAGTACGCAGTTACGATTCCTCTTCGCATTACTGATTTATTGCAATGGAAATGTTAGCAGCAGCGAAACTTGACCTTCCTGCTCTTTATCCTTCTAAAGTGGCCTTCATTAATTCATAGCGCATTTGTTTTTAACATAATTTACTTATGCCTCTTCGCTAGTTCACCATTTTTCAGCGTTAACAAGTTTTTAAAAATGGCGTAAATTGAAATAAGAATACGATTTCCACGATTTTTTAGTTGCCTGATTGATCAGATAAAGGAATTAAAGCAACTTTAATGCCCGGAACTTAATTTTAACGCTGACTGTTGAAGATGTCAGTAACTTTGGATGAAACTTAAATCTGAGGGCTTAAAACGTTCGGTACTTAATGGGGGTTATGGCAACTGCGTTGTCATGCAGAAAATTCCATTGGCCCACGCTTTTGATAATCTGATCGGAAAACCAATAGCATCCGTGTAATGGGCCTATTTTCGCGTGTAGAAATGTTTACCTATTTCGATTAATTTATTCCAGATTACCCTATTCGGTCCACGGCTCCGTTACAGTTGGTAGGCTAATTTCGTTTAACGGGATGCGGACGAAACGGGCACCTTGGAAATTCTGAGAATATGGAGCACACCCGTTATTGTGCCCAAGTTATTAATTCCTATGAAACAAAAATACCGAAACTTAACAAGATAGAAACATTTTCGAGTTATTGTATCCACTTCGTAGGTGTGCCTAATAGAATTGGAATTTCAGCACCTCGCTTCAATGGCTATTTTAATTAATATTAGTTAATTTGATTATCATTATAATACAAATTAACCGATACATATGCTCATTTCTAACTTTCCTACTTCCAGAACCTTCCAATCATACGAGCAGAGTACAGGAGTGATGCATAGTTTATATACGGGCTCTGCGTTGCTAACGGTACACAAAAGACTCCATCTTACGTCAGCAATTACTGCAAAAGCTCGCTTTCCAGGTTCATTTCAGTCTTTCATTCCGTTATCGACACCTCCGCAGGTTGGCCTACCGTCTTCTTAAATTATTCTTCTCTGCGGTGTTCTTTTTCTCTTTATACTGTTTCGTCTGTGTACCAATTATTTTAGTGCGCATATTGCTAAAGTCGGTAGTGTGGAAGATAGATATACTCATTTTTTTCCTACAGTGTTCCTTTTATCTATATGATGGGGCACAAACTAAAAAATAAGTTCGGATGAATACGACGGATCAACTTTGTTTCAATCACCGGTGATGTGGAACCAGCTAGTGTATTTAGATACACTTCTTTGCTCTTAAGCATACAGCATATATAATTTAATTTCCGGTATTCAATAATCGTATCATCTGTCAGTATTAGTTGTAAAATACTTTACTAATTATGAAACATTGTCTGCTCTTAAATATTAACGTTAATTTGTGTTTGATTTTGTTTTATCATTAAAATTCGTTTAGGTACAACACTCTATGACGGTATGGTACATCGCTCGATTTTCCTGATTCAAAGCTATTGTTGAAATAGTTAAAATACCTTAAGATTAGACGCTAGCATCTCAATATATAAACGCCGTGTGGGGAATTTTAGAAACTACAAATCTTGTAGAGAGAATTAACAGTAATTACGAAAATACTATTGTGTTTGGGGAGCCAAAAGTTTTCCCGCATTAATGACAATTCCGTCACGCCGTTCATGCATCTGCGAATTATCAATACTTCCATTATTAGCAAATGTAAAAAAGCTACTGTGTCCATGCAGCTCATAAGGTTAGTCGTTAGTGTCACGATAATTTGGTATTCCATAATGGGCTGTATATAAACTAGCTGTTGGGACTGTTAGAGGCTACAGTAAGTCTCTTGGAGGAAGGGGGTAAAATATTGAAGAGCCGGTTGAAGGACCTGACGGCGTCATGAGCTCTGAACATTACTGAACCAAGACCGGCCAGGGAACCAAGGCCCTCAGCCTTCTTTTCAAGGTAACGGCCATTGGGGGGGGGAGGTAAAAAAAATATTCCCAGTAATAGTTTGGGCGGCCGACCAACCTTTTGGAACCATCCGTTTTAGAATTCCAGAAGCGGAGAGATGTGTTCCAATCCCAAGGCGAGGGAAATAAATTTCTGCCGCTGAATCAGGCTTCCTTTTCAAGAAGTTCGATGTTTTGGATCATTTATTGTAGCAATTATTTAAACTTTGGAAATGGCCGTTTATACCGTAGCCGGATGATGAGGACTAATAGACATTGTCAAATTCGCGCTATCATTCCGATCTTGGACAGAAATCAGATGAATATCCACGAAATGAATACAATTTAAAATATGTATATTTAAATCTATTTTGTTGTACTGTTGGAATTTAAAAGTGGTAACACTGGGAATTTAATTGAATTTTAATGAAAAATTTGGTGGAGAAAATGATGCTTCAACATTTACTAGTGGACTAAAAAGCCAGTAGCTCTTTAACTGTAGTCTGTGTAAGAGCTGTTTTTAACTTATATAGTGTGTATTGTTGTGAAATTAATTTTGGAAATGGACAATACAAAACAAAGTTATCAAAGCCACTTCGGAATTTAAATTAGACTAGAGTTCTGACTGCGATTGCGAATCGTTAACTAAGTTAGCGCTGATGCCATATTCCACCTTTTGATTTGGAAGTGCCACTCAGTCAGCGTTTCGGCTCTATTTAAAGACGCCGTTAAAGGTCCCCCAACAGCCGAGTTTTCATTAACTCACTTCACGGCGAATCTCATTTCAAAAGACAACAAGGGGTGGGGGTGGAGCGACGGGAAATTTTCGAATACATCGGAAAAATAGAGAGGACCTGTTGGGCGCTGAATAAATTTTTAATACCCGGAACGCTTGGAAGATAAAGGTACAGAAATGGATCGAAAATTCAGTATCTCGTTTGTGAATGGTGATCGCTCGCTACTAAAATAGATATAAAATTCAACTTTGCCCTATGAATAGCAAAGGCCATTATCTTCACAAAGGTAGTAACAAGGGTAAAGTGAAGAAACAATTACCCAATGCATCACATGGCCCTGATTAAATGTTTTTAAAAAGCAATTGAATAGGAACATTACGCTTATTTAAGCAATTCTCATTCCTGTTGAGTTTTTGGATCCGCTCAATTAATTCAAGTACAAGATTTAATTGAAAGATCTGAATTTAATTGATTGGATGTTGGATTACCGTAATTTAATTAGTGTGTACATTTTATGAAATCCACAGTTTTCTTCGTTATGTCGCCTATTTTATAATGGGTATTTGCATACAGATCTCACTGCAAATTTCAAATAAGAAAGGGTATATGAAACTTTTGAACTGTTTCTAGCAAGATGGAATTTAGCCGAACTGAATCTCCTGAATTGAATTCTCAGTTCTTCCTGAGGGTGAATTTTGGTCTATAATACAAAGGGTTAGTGATAATTACTGAAAATTACAGTATCTCGATCGTCGGGTTAATATATTTGAATATAAATTGCTATAGGATGCATCAATTAAGTTCCTACTTAAAAATATGTTTTACAACCCGGATAAGGTGTAAGTCTAACTAATTTGAATTCTTAAGAATTATTTTTTCCATAGAAATTACTAAACAACCCCAATCAAAGATAATTTGGTGAGCATAACAGTTAACGCCTAATTGCGTCTCTAAAAATAAATAACGTAAAAAAAAGATCACTTGCAGGTTTATTTAAGGTCTCCATCTCATGTCGTATGATTCAATAGGCAATGTAACAACTTTCAGTTGCGCCTACGATAGACTAGTTTTGATTTTCTCCCCGAATAAGTACAAGGGAGAAAGTATTGTTTACTCTCTGGAAAAAAACTGCTTCCAAGCTTATACAATTAAATGTAACATTTTGTCCAGGAAGTTAATTGTCGCCATTGAAACGAGATATATTTTCACAAGGTTGTGTAGCTTCCAGTTATGGTGTACGGAACCATCTAAAATTTTCTTTCTACTGGCACTGGTAATGAAGTAGTTGCAATGACGCTTCCTATCAGCACTTCCGCAGTCTCTCCGGTGATTATTTATTTTACCGGTATTGGGTGCATATTTTTATTCAAGAATATGTGCCTTTGTTGGTTTCTATCTTACTGTTTTTGGCCGCGGGACCGTAATTGAGGATTTCCTCTTTCTTGGACCACCATGTTTATTACCCTCACTGTATTAAGGACTGAATGCAACCGACGCTGGGAATGTGCAAAAATAAGCTATTACATTTACACTTTTTCAGTTCTAATTACCTGTCGGAAGTTGGAATTATTTGGAATGTTCCTAAATTGCTGATCACTTTATACTACATTAAGAAGGGAAACTATAACTCCCGATATTGAATATCGCAAAGGATTTATCGGCTTTATTTTCCTGATTATGAAATTAGCAGAGAAATGAAGCTAAATATACAGAACATTTGCCTAAATGTAAGAATAATTCCAAGTCTAAATGTCCCCCCAAGTTATGATTCTGCAAATGGTTTAGTTCAACCAACTACTTCTAGAAGTAGATATATTTTATGGATAGATTAATTTATTTTTGTTGAAAATCTGTCCAATAACATTTTATCTTGACATGTTTACCGAGGGCAAGAAAAATTTCATTCTCTCGACCGTATATTGTTGATATAAAAGTAAAACTTTGTGGCTTTGTGGTTTGCGCTTAATGATCAACTCCCGGCCGTGGATAAAACGACCAATTAAGACAAAATCAACGCGAGTCACGCAAGGCGGCAGCAAGTTTATTGTCGGGATGGGGGGAGGGGGGTGGTTGAAACTCATTTCATTTAAAAAAGAAAAAACACAACTCAATATTACTCAGTACCCTACTGGAAAACGTGTAATAGTCCGAAAACAGGTGGATATTCAAGATTAAAATCTAGTGGTTGATCGAAGAAAAATTATTCGGATATTGGGACATAACATACAAATAATTTAATACAGCTGTTAGGAGGTCCCCCACGGTTTGGAATATCACTGTATGAGCCGTTATTTATACAGGCCTATGGTATATCATAAATAATTTATAACATATACATATTTTATGCATATACTAATTAATTTCTAATGTGTTACAAGAGGGCGTCCTGCTAATGTGAAGCAAAATCGGCACAGATGCCGAACATTTCAGTGGAAAATTTCAGTATTTCTCTTGAAACGTGAAATGAAATCTCTTTTCTGTACAAATATTTAAAAGCAGTATTAATCTGTCCGTTTCATCCTGTAATGAGCACGAAATTATTATGTTGGTATATACGTTAAAAGTAATTATATAAAAACATAAATCGAAGGGTTGTTCTTCGTATCCCGTTACGTTCGCGGCTACCGGTTGTCGCCCCGAGCAAATCTACACAATTTCACCGTAGGATGCCCGAAAAACATCCAAAGTGCCAATAGTGACTAACATCGCTACTAAAGATGGCGAGCAGCCGAAACCGGTCTAGCAAAAGACCAAACCAGCGAGAGGAGACAGAAACACGCGAAATCTACGAATTTGGTTAAATTTTTAGGGATTAATTTCCCAAGTTCCTTTATTTTTTAGGTATATTATCTCTTTTGATCGGCATGTGTGATCTAAATTAGAATCTTCTGCTCCCAATACTACCTGCACTATTCCAGCTTGTACTGTGGTCGTTGTCTGTTTGTCGTGTGTGTATGTATACGTGTCTTGTTATTGTGTTTTGGGGGGATGTTGTTTGTCTTCTTCGTGTTGAATGAGGGTAGGGGGGGGGGATTTTATTAAAAAGCAAAAGACCGAACCAGCGAGAAGAGAGAGAAACACCACAAATCTACGGTATTCCAACCCCTCGCAGACCACAAAACAGGTATGTTGAACTGCAGAATTTTATATTCAAAACCAACTGGGCTTTCGAAAATAGGGCGTCGGAGAGGATAATTGGTGGAACGGGTCTTCGCATGACCAGTGGTATAGATATACCTCTGGCAGGTGGCGTACACCTGGTACGGACCTAACAGGTGCAGCCCTCACTCACACGTATACACATATATACACACGCTTGTACATACTACGGTCCTCCTAATTGTAGCCCTTCCGCCCGCCACCGGAAAACCGGGACAGGGACGTAACCCCGCGCTCTACGGAGTCACAATATAAAACGAATTTACGGCGCAGTCGGACCACCGGTTTATTCTACCTCTTATTTTATTTTTTTTTTTAGTTCATGCGGGCAATAAACAACCGGAGAAAGGGTACACTATCGAAATTACACCAGCCGCAAGAAGTACAATACCGACAGAATCATTCATCAGAAGTGAATTTCTGACTGCGTCGATACAGCAATTTGTTGATTCTATTATAGGCGACCGCGAGTTCTACGACCTTTGGTAAACTCTAACCTAGATGCTGAATTCAATTTGGGTAATAGGTTTTTGGTGAATAAACAACCCAACTCGGACTTAATTCAGATGGCTTACACTAAATCTTGCACTGCACAGGAATTTTTTAGGGGACACTAAAACTACTATTTACTAACAATAACTAAGTATTTATTAATAAAACTCGTCTTTTGCGAACTCATAACGTTGACTGCTCTGAGATAAGTCTGAGGGATGAAATAGTTCAAGTACAGTATAGTCATCGTACATGCTATTGAGGTCAAACTCGGTTGGTACTACAACAAACTCTATCTTCCAAGAAGTATTAATTAATTATTTAATATCTGGTCCGCATTTTACTTTAAAAATATGATATATGTAAATGTATAAATAATCAAAATATGCAATTCCCGAACAGGCAACAACAAATAAACAAGAACTGCGTTATTTATAGTTCTGACGTGGAGTTCGAAAGCGAAAGCGGTGGTTAATTACTGATATAGCTTTCACTTTAATTACCTTTCAGCAGTAAGTTTTTGTTAAATGTTACCTATATTAATGAGAAATTATAAAGCATAAATAAATCATATCTGAGGAATATAAAATATTCATATGTTTTATTATTAATGCTTATGATAAATAATGATTTATAGTACATTTTTATTTTAATATACTGTTTGTCCAATTTAAAAATCAATGCTCGAGAGAAAGTAACACCTAAGAGGTGATAAATGAATAAAAACCGATGGCAAAGCATGTTGGACAAACGACGTTTGTTTGTTTACAATTTAATATTGTATTGCCCGCTCAAAAGAGCGTATCAAATTTTCCATTGAAAATTCCTAAAAATATTTAGGAGGAAACTCTGGGGTTCAAATATATTGACGCCACTCAAGTACCGCATCAATTAATCATAACGACAAATGACAAAACCGAAACGGGGCCGACTCGGGTCGATATCGATCTGTGCGTGCAGACTGCTAGCAGTCAGAATCGAAGGGGTAAACAGTCAAAATAGTCCTTCGGCTATTGTGCCGGTGTCTCCCATTCCTGACGTGAGAGGAGCCCTAGCTCCAGTTGGCCCATTGAACACAAATGGATCGATAAAATCCATTACCAATAAATAATTGACGACGGCCCAATGAAAAAAAACAGAGTTTATTCAAAATGTTTTCCATTTTTCTTTTTCGACCTGGAATATTTCAGGGGGAAATTCTCAAAAAATCTTAAATTCGGCCTGCATTGAATTGAGTTCATTTTAATTTTACTAAATATAATTGAACGCATATAACGTTTTGATTCAGTAAACAGATGTAAAGTCTATACAATTTGTTCGATCAGGCCCGTATAGTTTATAATATAAATCAGTAGAATCAACTCCCAATATTGTGTTATATTAAGTGAGTACCTTTTTGAATCATACTAAAACTTAAACCGATGCCCGGAACTTAATTAATTAATTTTCTCAATAAGATAAACAGTTATAAGAACCCTTTGCTTTAATAAATCGATTCTTCTTCTTCTTGTGTTTTTACCTTTCCAATGTTTAAAAAATATTTATATTATTTGTGTTCTGGGGTTTGGAATATCATCCTACCGAAGCCCGACTCCGCTATATTAACACGTAGTCATAACGCGGAGTCGCAACGCTGATAGGATGCTTCATGTTCACCCTTCAAATGTGTCCACCTCACACCGTCTTACTACAGTTACTGACGACCGATCAATATCGGGGCAGTTGAGAAGGGAATACCTATCGAGACGAGATCTATTAATGGCAAGCATTACTTTTCTGAATTGAGAACTTGTTTCAGGGAAAGAGGCTCAAATCTCACAGACGAAATATACGAGAACATTTTATTTATTATTATCGCGATTATAATCATGCATTAACGATGAACCTTTTAAGTAGTATCATAAAAATTGTCGCCCATTTTGAAATGCGTAAGACAGATAAATTATGAATATGACTTATGCTTTCAGTATTTCGAAGCTAGAAATTCATATTTCAGAATTGGGGCTGGAACAAGTAATTAACTATGGATAACGCTCCCCTCTCTCTTATATGGACGAGTCTCATAATGTAGCCCTCTCGAAAACTGCTTTCAAAGGACACTATAACTCAGACATTATTGCGCCCCTTGGGCGGAGCGGGGGTGGGGGTGGTGGTGGGGAGTGTACTTTATGATTTTTAATGAAATTGTCCGCGCGGTTTTGAAGTTGTCCTTCGGGCCTGTTCTCGTCGGCTCTGAAATTGTTATTACCCAAGAACGGGAGGTGAAACTCAAACGGCTAGAGATAATGGGCCCGCATGACACGTGGCGGTGACATGCGATATTCTTACTCAAGAAGTACGGAATGGCAAAAGCCAGCCGAAATACAACTGGGCACCAAGTCCGCTCAGATGTTGGATTAACAGGGCTTATACTTCGGAGTTATAAGTTGTCTTTAACGATATTCGGTCCACAGCCGTAAATCAGAGAGAAAGCTGACACGTGTTTGTTCATTACTCATCCAACATATTGAACTATACACAATTAAAACAATTTATAAATGCATATTAGGTATTATATACAAATTCATATGTGTGTTTGTGTCTCCTCTCGCTGGTTTGGTCTTTTATTAGACCGGTTTCGGTTGCTCGCCATCTTTAGTAGCGGTGTCGGTCACTTTGAATGTTTTTTGAGCATCCTCACTTGTACTTTCACAGTACTAGTCAAACCAGCGATAGGAGATAAAAACACACAAAAACTACGGTATTCCAACCCCTCGCAGACCACAAGACAGGTATTCTAAACCATATAATAATACTGTCTAATATATCTCTCGCTTTTCAACCCAGTGCCTATTTCTTTTTCAATACGCAGTTTAACCATTATTAATGATATTTGGCCAGGAAATGCGTTATCCGAATTTACTTTCAATTGCCTACAGTCTCTGACATGCTGAAGAAATTAAATACGCAATTCTGCTTGGGCCATGGCCTCAGCTAACGTCTAAATTACGCGCTTCCTCTTTCCATCTTGTCAAACAGGCGTCCTTTAGCTCGGTCTCCCCTCGGGCTCCGTCGCGAGCCTTTTACCACCAATGGAGGGGTGCCCTATTTTTATTGACCCCCGACCTTATTACCGTCTTTATCGTATTCACGTTCAACATCCGTATTCCGATCGCTGTTTCGTACCCGGTCAAGTCGCACTTCGCTGAATATCGAGTCTTAGTCCCGAGTGCTTTCGCTGTGTGCGCCATTTCGACAGATTATCATAGTGTTTTAACATTTGACTGGACGGCGACAATGAAGATTTCTAGTGTTCGTAAAATGAGCGAATATTCGAAAGAGCGGGCCGCCGTTGGGCTATTTAAAGCTCGTGATGCAACCGCACTGAGTGCGCCAACTCCGTGGAAAGGATAAGTTTATCTATTCGCCGTTTCGTCCCTTGTCTCATGCGCCGCTCCGATAATAGCCTCAGAAGCAACGTTAAATTTACAACGCTCAGACAGCTTAAAATTGAATTTTTTTACAATAGTCCGCCATCCCGAAACGCCGGTTCACAACAACGCCCGAAACAACAGTTGCCAGGCAGTATTGAGAGCGAAACATTCACAAAAACCACCAAGCAAGAGAATGAGGTTAAAGAAATAGTACCTTATCTTATTATAATACGGCGGAACAGGGATGATTTACTCAAAAACGAGGTAAAAGTTAGCGGTAACGAAGATTGCAGCGGATGAACCGATGGGAAGAATGAGGCCAGAACGAAGAAATAATAGTTCATTCTCTTTTAAAAAAAAGAGAGCAACACATTCCACTCAAGAACTATAAAAGATATTAAAAAACCGTTTCTCCTAGACAGTTTATATTCTAGTATTGAAGATTTTTAAATCCTGTTTAGAGGACACACTTAAGAGTTTTTAAGCGGGTAAAATCAGGTATGCTCATTCTACACGGGTAATCTTCAGAACGTGTTAGTCTGTATTCACAGCTTTACCCATAAGAAAAAATGACTATTCAGTTATATATCTATATAATTAGTCCTCTAGGACTAATCAAGCTGAGTTAGCAGGCATGTTAGAGCTTGCAGCCCACGCCCGACATTGAACCTAACCAATGTTGACCGCTCAACGTCTGTTTGGACAACTAAAGAGGTGCAATCAAGGTGGTGTAACCTTCTACGGGGTGGGAATAATTGAATTTGGAAGGGCTAAACTGGAGACTAATGGTAAGCCGTTGGAATTATTAAGTGAATAAAGTTGTTCAGAATAATACTGCTCTCAAAAAATAATTGTTCGAGATAATTATATTCAAGACCAGAGGGAGCAAGGGACGATCCGACACGTGCATGGATTCCATCTGTGCAGAACGCAATTTTATTGAGCATTCCGAGAATAGAGGCTATAGAACTCCCCAAGTACAAGGAATGTAATTAACAAGATGAACTCTTACAAGCTTAAAAATGGATGGGTAATTTGTGACTGCACCGAGGCGAATAATCGAATATACGAAGGTTAATACAGTGAAATTTTCGTTCGCATTATTTTTAAAAATCTACAAACAATCTTAACTACTTCCAAAGAGCTATTGTCGCCCTCAATTTATTGGAACACGCTAGGGACACAAGGCAACGGCTATGTGCTATCATATGAAATTAGTACCAAGTAAACTCACCATTATCTAACAATTTCTATATGTGTCGGACTGGAATTAATAGGGACAGGATGCCAATCATCTGCTCATCGAAACAAGGCCGGGAAAAGGATTTCGCAACATTCTGAAATCGTTGGTGATTCCATTTTTTTCCATTCATTTACGCATTGAAACTAGAGCAGGTGGCGTCACGGTTATAGCTAAAAAAAAATTTCTTGATTTTCTTCTCTGATTTCCCAAGTCATAATCCGAAGGAATTATCTCGTATAACACACTTTTATATATATAAACCTGGTTGCACCAAAAACAACCATTGTACCACCTCTGACAGGATAGTAACCGTCTAATTATGTAATTCATTTGTATTTTGATTATTGTGATAAAATTGTCCATTTTTACTTCAGTTGTTCAAAAAATGTAATATTAATAATACTATCTGGAAAAAATATATAATGCCCGGGCTAGTCAAATTAGAAGCTTGTGGATACAAAACCAAGTTGAAAATATTCGCTGGGAAACACTTTCCTTGGAAAGGTGCCCGTAACGAGTTGACAGAGGTCGTATTATTTCAGAGCCCTGTAAATAATTTACCTGTCACAAAAGCGAGAAGAAGAAGCGAGAATAAATTGGCTTAGCGCTGCGAAGAAGAAACCGGGAACATTTTTATGTCTAGGAAGAAGTTTATCTATTTCTGCAGCGGAAGCGCAATTTTTAGACATATTCAGGACTTCATTACAATGTTTCCCCGTTGGCAGGAAGCGGGTACCCGATAAGGATTTCATTTCTAGAAGGGGGGTACCCCTCCCCTCACATAAACAAGTAGACACTTCAAATCGACTAGTCGCTCGCAAAATAGAAAACCTAAAGACCAGAGCGTAACTAGAGAGAGAGAAGTCTGGTCCAGATAATCTGGTTAAAAGAAATCCTAAGAGAATAGCGTTAATAGTATGAAGATATTAGGAATTGTAAGCGCGCCCTTATTGTATCTTTGTTCAAAGATTTACATTCATTTATAGTGGGCGTAAAGTGTACTCATTATTTTGCGAAGTCAACTAATTATTCAAAGAGGCTTTGAAGCAATATTCCCCGCCTCAATGCCGAAATTAACCTTAGGAAGACTAATACCGACTAATGTTCTCAGAGCGAAGATTCGTAGAAATTTCCAGAACTAATCACGAACAAGGGGAGAACTGTGAAGCGACTGTATAACTTCCGCTGCCTTCGCCACAAATAAACAACCCGGGAGGATAAACGGTACACCTTGGAAGTCCTATTATCATTCAAAATCTTATTAACTTAGCTATTAATTTTATATCAAGTATTGCAATCTAGAAAGTTGGCGCAGTTCTTTATTTAGTTATATCTACTTCAGTGATTAAATGAAGCAATTTGAAACATGTAAGAGTCCGATTATTCTTCCACACGTGACACAGTGTTATTGCACCGGGGTCAAGAGAAAGTCTTAGCACCAAATATCTATTAAGTAAATAAATAACAATGTAATATTTCATTATATACGGTGGCTTACAGGAAAAGTCGATTTTCGTTTCGCTATATGTCGCAATTGGCTTTCTGATAAAGTAGTGAGATGTGCTTATGTCTCCAATCACTATACATACCAACGTCCATGTCATATGGGGGGATTCGAACCGCCGCATATATTTATAATATGATATATGTAGAGCTGAATTAATGAAGATGCTAGAAATTTGCCTGCGACCAAGCCGGCCAATCCACAATTTCATCTTCAAAGTGACTTTCATGCGTGTTTAAATAGATTGGAGTTGGCTACTGTTCCGCACCCAATGACAAATGACGACCGAAGTATTAAAAAACATTTAGAACGGTGTTCACTAATAATGCTGGCTGGGGAGAAAGGATCGTTTTAATTTTTATGAGAAACCATAAATTTTATGACGATTCAGGATAAAGTGTTAGACTGCAGATTATAAGAATGAGGCAACAAGAATTTAAATGCGGTACATTCCCTGTATAACGCGGTGTTTGAAATTAAATCGTATTCGTTTCTTCATTAGCGCAAATAAATAAATATTCGATAACGTGAGTTTATGACTAGGTAATTGTATCAAAGGCGGATGGATCTCCGCAATGTTTCTTTCTGGGCAAAACTCAAGTTGCGCCTGTCTGTGTATTCTCCTATCGAATAAAGTGCTTATGTGCTCTTTTCGCGTTCAACTTGTAGGTGACGTTAAAATAGAATGAAAAAATAACTAATATCAGAAACTAAACGGTCCATGGAAGATGGCGGAAGACGTTCAAATGCCAACCGGCTTTAGATGCACGCCTAGTCGATACTTTCACCTCCGGCACCAACTAACTCTATCCACTACAAGGTCCGTCTATTTATACTAGTTTGATGATTGTTTTAGTGGGACGAAAATCACACAAGGCACTTCACAAAAGACGAATATGGTTAATATGCCGACCCAACGAATGGTATAGGGATGACATTATTATAGAAAATTTCACGGATAATTGCTTCATCGATTGCAACTTTCGAATAGTCCGTCCACAACCCAGCGCCAATACGCGTTCCAGTACCATAAAAAGTACACTCAGAGCCGAGGTCATCAGATTCGATTCCTGATATCGCTGCAGGCCAACACTAAATAGGGGAAAGAGACGACGGAATATCGCACAAGATATATCACAAATACCAGTAAATATAGCAACATATGATGCTTATATAAAACCCCGATATCTCCATATATTCGGACGATTTAAAAAATTTGTCTTCTCGTTGAGATCTTTAATTTGTTAGAAAAGTTTTTTTGTGCTTTAGACGTTGTTTTACAGTGACAATTATCTGGAAAAATTCTTAGTTGAAGGACACTGGTATTCAGAGAGACTTGATTTCGCACTATCGTCTCGGTGATATAAACCGCTTATCGCGGTCCTGTTTCCCTTTTATTAATCGGAGAGTCTCTTCATCCGACGGGAGGATAAGGCAAATTCAACGGAAAACGAGAACTATTATGGATACCGTGCTGGCCGCAGTATGAAATTACCAACTGCAATCTGGCTTTCATGAAAACTCTAAATGTTTAACGAAGGTGTGGGGTAATTTCTACTCGAATGACGGTACAACAAGATGGATTCAGCCCCGGGTTATGAAGTAATGAACGCAACGGGTCAGTGCCCCGAGTTGAACAGCAAAAATCGACCGTATAAATTAATACAAACTACAGTTTTATTTGGTCTCATTCATAGTTGGCTCAGTTATAGAAACTAGTGTTGAGTATCTTATGTAAACTTGATGGGGGAACAGGATGAAGTAGACCGAAGAGAACCTCGAAACTGTACTGCTAGTGCTCAATTTTTCGAAAACATACTCGGCTAATGACGTTAGTAACTACTGAAGGGATTCTTATCATAGGGGCCAACCTATCGGAGTCAATAAACTGGCTGGATATGACACTTTGTTCTTACCCACACTCTGTGGCAACTCATTGCTATGCATTACTATTCTCGCCGGTTCACTGCCAGATTCAAATACGATCCCGTGCTGGAGGCACCATTAATTTCTTAGTCCTCGACTTTGTGAAATTCAAGACATATTTACTCCAGTATTATATTTTTAAGGATTTTGCGAGCAATACTATGTGTATTAGGCTCGATTTGAACTTCGAAACCAAAAACAGTACGGATATTTCCAATAAATATTACAAATGGTCGTTTTTCGATTCGGTTTTTTTTCGAGGCGTGTGAGATAACGGGGCAACCAAACAAGCCAGATATCAATTCCTTGAATAACTGTTGGACTTTACAGAAGGAAAACCTTCCGCAGGGTGTGTTCGTTTTCGATTGGCGATTTTGTACGGTATCGCAAAAAAAAGGCAATTTACTGCGGCCACCCACCAAGACAATTGGCACCCAACAGTCTCGGCGAAATGATGGCGTGACGCGGATTTTGGAGAATTTAGCATTGAATTTAATTGACTTCAAAAGCCCGACCGTTTCGGATTCGTCCCCGATCCCATATATTTCAGACGGCCGAGGGACCGGTTTCTCTTTTCGATGGCTTCGGAACCCCATTTTTCATGAGCTCTCACTTTGAAAAATGCGAATTTAAAATATCCGCCGCGACGGCATAAAATTGAATCCGACATTGACGTTGCCCGACGCTAATTTGCCGAGCCAATCAATCTCGGAATCTCCGTTACAAGGTGTTTAGTCAATATAGAGATTATATTCGTCCCATTACATCATCTACATATATAATGCTTTGAAACAAACTGATAGTACCTTTAGCAGACAGCCTTTATAGAAACCACCTTTCTTGAAATATAATTTAAAGCATCGGGCCCCAACATTTTTCCCTGAAAAGTCCCCAAACCAAAACATTGGTCTATTAATTTAATTAAATTAATTTATATACCATATTTATGTTATATACGGGAGTATATATCCTTGTAGATTGTTACCAGTTAAAAGCGTACATGAACAATATTGTGATATTCTGTATTCAACCCATTTACAAACTAGGTCGTGAAAATATTCAGTGCACGATACAGGACGGTTTACTATCGTATATATTGTGACTCATCGGGTTCAATATTATGGGGGGGGGGGCGAGGAGGGGTGCGTGTGCGAAAAAACTGTTTTCGGGCCTCGATGAGAAGGGCACTGGGTGTGGGTATCGATTGGCCTCCCCCCAATAGCAAGCACCCTAGGCCTAAGGGGAGAGCCAGTGTTTGAGCCCGGGAATGTGCGTTCGTGCCTGTGATCGTGCGTGCGTGCGTGGGTGCGTGCGTGCGTTGGCCGTCGGGCATTGTGCCCCACACTCAAAACCGACCTACACCCCACTCTTTCCCCCCTTTGCTATTATACAAGCCTAAACACATACGGCCGGATCAATCATACCGCACCCTCACTGGGCTTTCATCCCTCCTTTAATAGACCGGTACCAAGGGAACAGTTTTATGAATTGGCTTTTGTAACTAATCCCATTGAGTATGCCAGCGTTATTATTGCTGCACCGAAGCGATTAACCCCAAATGATAGTATAACTAATAATAATAAAACAGATATATACAACTGAAGTAAATATCAGACAATGCCCCATCTGGATTGTTTATAACAATATAATAATATAATCAAAATGAAATATTGACGTTTTAGTTTCGCCGTTAGAGGCTAGAGACGGGGGAAAATTCCGGTTCCTGGAGCACTGTTAATGTATTCTGCATTAGACATGGTCGGAGTACATGCAAGGGACTAGTCAATGGAAAAACCTTTGACATAGGCCGTTCTTTATAAATCAAGACATGCTGTAATTTATAAATGGAAAATTGTCTATTTTACCGATAAATAATAACAAAACTGAGGAAAGTATTTAAAATGAGTAAGAGTTCGCATTTTTTCTATTTTAAATAATGGTAATAAAAAATGAAAAAATGCAGTTATAATTGTGTGTAGATAACTGAAGGTTTAGAATGACAATGTTCGTCTCGAAATGGCAGCTCTCTTCTCTTATAAGTTTATTTCACTACTGAGTGTTGTTCCACACAACCAACTGTAATTAAACAACCGCATTTCCTTCCGGCACTTATTTTACCACTCCTTCTGAGTCTAGGAAGATAACTGTTATTCTCAGTTGTTGTCTGTCGATTGAATAAGAAAAGTTTTCCCCCGGCGACATAAAACAGTTTTCCTCGTTTTGCGCGTTCGCATCCTGGTTGGGGATTCAATTCAGGAAAGGACCTTGCGGAAATTTCAAGTTCACCGCTCAGAGACGCTCAAAGAACAAAAGCTAAATTAAATGAATGATTCTGGGCAATGAAATCAAAACATAATGTGTCCCTCTTGCCTGTGATATTCAGATTAATGATTTGGGCGGAGACTAAAAGAAACGAAATCAGAATTGACTGTTTACCAAAATAGCGGGGTCCGGAGACAATATCATTAATATTTTAAATTCTACAGGAAAAGATCCTTGGTAATGTTGAGCAATTTGTGAAAAAATAATTAATATTTTCGTCCTCGGAGAAGAGATATAATATGTAGATATAATGCGTTGGCGTTCGAATATTAGATTGTCTGCTTAAATGACTTGAAATTATATATTCAGAAATGAACTTTATATATCGTGTTTCCTTAGTGTGTTAAAAGGTATGTAAAAGGCCATCATCACGTAGCGACCTCCAGACAGAAGAATTACACAACACCATACAAAACTAAGCAACAGTCGTAGATTTCGTGCGTTTCTGCTGGGAGACAGAAACACACGAAAACTACTATATTCCAAACCCTCGCAGACCACAATACAAGATCTGTTGTATGTCCTGATAAAAAACAGAGTGCAGTACATCTGCGCCTCACAGAAGGAATGCTACTGAAGACGAGAAGCCCAATCCAGTCTAGATGAGACGAATCATTGATTGGGGTCGGATGATCGCAAAAATAAACTTTTTAAGACTGACTAAACAATGAGAGAAAACGAGATTTACGATGAAACAATTTGGGCCCGACTTACTTACAGACCTGAATACTATCCGCTATATTTAGGAAATACCTTACACTATATTTCTATTCTATCGGGGGCAAAAGAAATACATTTCCTGAACGTTTGACGTGGACACGGGCGGCGATAACAACCGGAACTGGGAACGTTGGAAAAATGAGCCGGCACATGTCTACCGAAACTGGAATGGGCGCGTGTACCTCGGCATGGCCAAAACCTCGAGAGAGAGAGAGAGAGAGAGAGAGAGAGAGAGAGAGAGAGAGAGAGAGAGAGAGAGAGAGAGAGAGAGAGAGAGAGAGAGAGAGAGAGAGAGAGAGAGAGAGAGAGAGAGAGAGAGAGAGAGAGAGAGAGAGAGAGAGAGAGAGAGAGAGAGAGAGAGAGAGAGAGAGAGAGAGAGAGAGAGAGAGAGAGCGAGGTGTTCAAATATGTTAAACTAACAGAGTTTACTGCTAGTCGAATATGAGAACATAAAACCAATGCTAGGAAACACCAGGTTATGGACATTTAATAAAACCATTCAGACCTGATTCGCCTGTCTCCAGCGACTCTAATAGCGATGACACTATCCTATATTTTCGGTAACGAAAGGGACACATTGCAGAAGCCGCGAATGGTGACATGCACCAGAAAATGGTTATCCTCAAACTATTATTAAAAACAGTGGAAAGTTGCTGCCCCAGCTTAAGTCATTATGATGACTCAAATATCTAACAAAAGTGTCTAAATTAACTTCCTATGCATTTCTTAGGAGCCTTGTTAATTCGAATGATCATTACAATAAATCTCCTAAATTAGATTCTTTCTTACGTTCCACAGTTATGCGTTAGAGAAGCTTTGTTCTTTTTTATAATATAAATTCGACTGAGATATTCCACTTCATTCGTCAATATTGTGGGTCCATAAAATTAAATTGAAACGAATCCGGGCGACCAATGAAGAGAGCCCAGATAGGCGTCTGGCGTTTTCGCTGACCTAGTGGCGTTTTACGCGAAACGAAATTGCTTGAGGAATAACGAGACGATTGAAGGCGGATAATCAAAACGGAATAAACAGAAGAGGCTGGAAAGCTAGCGGTAGACAGGGATCGTGCATTAGACTGAAAGCTGGTCGGTTGAATAGGGGCGCAGATAGGCATCTCCGCTGCTTAACCCTGGGGCCGCCTGTTTAGAAAATAGGGCTAGATGAAGAGATAAGCTTGGATGAGGGGAGAGAGAAAATAGAAAGAGAGAGGGATAGAGGGAGGGAGGGAGAGAGAGAGGCCGATTGCGGCGAAGGACGAGAGGGACAGAAACGTTGCCAGTGGCCGACAGAAAAGAGAAACCGAACGGGGCTTTGTTTTCCGACTGGAATTGAAGTTGCTAAGCGGGCTTGAACGGCCGACCGAGCTTCAACTAGATTCTTCCAATTTCGAGTTTAAATTTATCACACATCTAAACGGTAACCTCTGGGGGTTTCCACAGAATATGGAAGTATACTCTGGACCATCAATTAAGTCGGGCCTCTTTACCGAAATGCAGTAACAATATAATGTTATAATGTATAATATATAATTTTATTTAATCTAATGGATCGTGGCCCAACGATCCTGACCGTCTCTTCAGTCACCCGCTTCAGACCGCCATGTTAAAATCGAAAGAGAGGGATAAACGAGGCGGAGAATCGTCGCTAAGGGAAAAACCAAAGAGCGGGCCGAAATTGAAATTAAAGCCAGATGAGAGAGAGAAAGAGAGAGAGAGAGAGAGAGAGAGAGAGAGAGAGAGAGAGAGAGAGAGGGAGGGAGGGAGGGAGACGGCTCCCCTAATTGAAGCCGGACGAGTGTAAACAACCGTTAATAAGGAAGAAACACTTTTCGGCCGAGAAACAAATTGAAATTTAATTGCTGCCCCAAATAAACACAGATCCCACTCCTCTTTCTGACCTTAACCTACAGTGACTTCACGGCGGGGACTTTCTTTTATTATTTATCAAATTTAAGTGAGCCATAGCAAAACGACTAATAATGTTACGTACATAGTAATTAAAGTAGTATGTTATTTTTTCGGATTAGATTTATCATCGTGTTTGTTTATCGAGTCAGAGTTGTCGCTAAGTAATTGTTGATCCAATAAATTCCCTCGTTTTTCTATTTATAATCGACAATCCATTATCTAAGTTTCCTTGTGATATCTGCAAACATATATTTAGACAGAACTGTAGAAAAGGGCAGCTACTAGAAAAGAAAATCTATTCGTTCTACTTTTTAAGAAAGAAGTATTTACTCAAATTAATGAATATTATAATGCGGGGATAATTAGACGACTTTCTACACAGATACCCAGTCGAAGGAAGTGCAACCGGCCAAATGTAACCGCTCTATCAGCGCTCTGTTATCACATACGTATTGTTCTTTAAATAAATCCGGACATCCGGCCGTCAGTAATGTCCGCTACATGTCGCAAACACCCGCGTTTCGGAACCGATGAAATCGTGCATTTTTCGGTAATCATCAATCACTGTAGGTATTATACAAAAGGCCAATAATTTTCGGCCATGATTCAGTGCGCCGATGTATGCGTTGCAAATATTCTCGCTGTGGGGTTTGTGTGCCCAGTACACACCTGTGTCCCACAGCCTGTTGAACAATCTAGCCTAACATGTTTCAATTGATATATAATTAAAATACACCATTTTTTTTCGCCGTGATTATTTTTTAAGCAAAATGACATCTGTTGGTATTATGATGTGTCGAATTTCAATTACAATTAAACCCCGCGTGCTTACGATTTTATGAAAGCACGTTACAACAAACGAACGGGGTCATGGACGATAGCATTAACATATCGGTCTAGTCAATTATTTATATTCCACGTAACAACTCATGTTTGGCAATTACTTAATGGCGAAGCATTAGAACGCTTTCCGTTTGCCCTAAATAAAAAATGTCAAAATGTGAAGTATATGGCAGAAGGCTCTGTTTCAAGATATATTTGTGTATATCAATGTTATATCAGTGTTTGTAGTCACGTATATGCTTACAGCACTCTATCCCTTTCTTTTTTGTCTTTATTCCCTTAAAATTATATATTAGATCTTGTGCGTTTAAGCTTAGGTGGTCTCCAACCAGGAGGGATATTTTTTCATCAGTTGAAATTATCAACTGAAACAAAATTCCATCCGCCACTAGGATTTGACCAAAATGATAGTAATTGAAGGGGACATTAAATAATTGTTAAATATCTAATATTATTTATAATATCGAGTTTTGTCCACTACTCGAATGTAATACTGAAACTTACCAATGTACCTTTCAAACTGACTATATACCAGTGATTATAAACTTAAACGACCATATCAGCTAGTAAAATATATGTGAATGATATAATTATACCCATTTCGACCGTACTTGGAACTTGGATTTAAATCTACCGGTGGGGATCGTTGGAAGTAAGTAAGATGCGAATTTGGCCCAATCGAGTCCAACTAAATGGGCCCAATCCCGCGGGAATGCGGCCGGGGCACGCTTCGGTTCCCCAACGGAGCGTCCCATTTCGGTTTCGAATTATCGATCGAGATCGAGCCGATCGATCGGCGGTATCCTCGGACCCGTTCTCAAGGGAATGGCGATCGATATTCGCCAGCTGAACAGACTGCACCCCCCCCCGTATTGATCCAACCTCAGATCATTACTCATCCCCCTCATTTTCGCCCCGCGAGCCGAAAAATACTTGGTTTCATCCGCTCTCAGTAAGCAGAATAAAATTATGTTTTATAAACAACGGCAGTCTCCACGTTCTATCGAATGCAAACAACGAAAAAAACAGTTGAAAACCAATGTCTGAGAGATATTGATTTATTTAGAAAATGAACAAGAATTGAAGTGGCCATCTGCATGAGGCAGATCTGATTCGCTGTTCTGATTTTATAGTTTGGCTATACAGGTTTAGAATTATGCTAGGAGCTGAGTCATCCCATTGTTAGCAGTCGCAAGCTTGAATATTGACCATTGCTGATGAACATTAATGGAATAACTCATACAGTAATAGTACTGTCAACTTATTAACAGGGTGTTAGTATTCACTGCTGTCAATACAGCAAAAATTATCTAGGATTTCAACAATCAAATAAATAACAGAAGTGATTAGATTTTTCCCACCTAAATTGATCCTAGACTCATAATATTGCAATATTAAAGAATAATTATGTTCTTATCAAAATAGCTATTTTCTTCCAGTGTAGGAACAAAAATCCAATTTCTACAATGTTCAAAACAAATCATAAGAGATATGTTAGGCACTATGTGCACATATCCTATAGTATTAATTTATCCAACGTAAGATAGTTATATGGAGTGTAAATACCGATCTAAATACAATGTTACTATTGTAGAACTTGCGCTTGATTCTACTGTCCAATAAGGTTGAATTTAAATAGTGCCCAAGTTGTATGAACCTTTTCCTTCCTATCTAGACCGGATGTTGGATGTCTAAGAACCGATCGAGGGCGATACAAATTATATAATAGAACTTTTCTTTAACTCCCGCCATGTTCTAAATAGTTATCAGACTGATAGTTCACTTCTTGTTTCGCTCAGTCGAACTGAAATTGCCGCATGTCTCATCGCGGTGTGACGTTTTCCCGATCGCGTAAACCCCCAACCACTACACGCAGGTGGGCTTATTACGGCGTACTATTGTGGTTGGGTGGGGGGTTACCATTGGAAACTGGAGTACCGGGCTATTCTTGTGACCCAGGGTCGGGGGCGGTACGGCGCGTGTTGTGAAAGGGTGATGGACTCCGAGAGCGAGGGAGAGAGAGAGAGTGAGGGAGGGAGGGAAGGAGCAAGAAGGAAGGGAGGATGGGGGAGAAACAAATAAAAGGGTGGTGGTGGGATGGCTTGGGAAGAGGGGAAGGTGAAACGCTGGATGAGGGGGTAGAATAGCAATGAGGGATGAAAAGAAACAGTGGTAGAGAGAGAGAGAGAGAGAGTTGAACAGAAAGGAATAAAGGATGTATATATATATATATATATATATATATATATATATATATATATATATATCGGTGGGAAGGAGGGGGAATAGTATAGAGAGTGACGCAGCAGTTAGGCACACAGAGATAACTGGAGAGTGAGACAGAGCGATACGTACACGCGCAGTGAGAGGGAGAGGGAAAGCGAAATTCGTGAGTATCGATCCAAGGTCCTAGAGACGGGCCACCCCATTGGACCGTTTCAACCCCCGCCCGTCGGCCAATCCCGGGCCGCGTAACATGTTAGGTGACGTCAGTGACTCTTGTACCAATCAATAGTGGGCACGGCCCTCCAGGAGGGAGCGGGGAGGGAGGGAGCCCACTGACCCAATAACAGATCTCCCCCTCCCCCCCTTACACACTCTAACTCTCTCTCTCTCTCTCTCTCTCTCCCCCCCCCTCTCTCCCTCGCTCTTCCACAGGTTCACTTTCACTCACTTTTACTTAAACTTTTATTTTTTTTTCTACCCCCTCCAACCACTCCACGGTTACTACCTCTTCTCTCGTCCTCTCCCGGTTAAAATATTCGCGGGGATGAGGGAGAGGGGGGTTAGGGTTTATAGTTAAACCCCCGGGTCCATTCCAAAACAACCGGATGGCATTCTCTCTCTCTCCAATTTTCCCTCCCTCACTCTCTCTCTCTCTCTCCCTTCAATTCCCTCCCTCCCTCCCTCTCTCTCCCTCTCTTTCTCCCTCCCTCTCACCATTCCGCGGTCCGTCCGTCTTCCTGACCTCGGCTGGCTTTTGTTTTGCGGTCCGCTTTTTAAAAACCGGGCATAAGCGGAACTGCGCTACTACAAATTGCGGCTGTAACCGGCCTTTAGACAATAATTCTCACAATTCGAGGAGTATTATCGTATTATCTTGACTGGCAGGAACAGGTAAAGTGACTCATTAAAAGTACCGCATTGAGAAGAATAGAGATCTTCCATAAATATTTTATCGGGTCCGACAAGAAGATTTGGCACTATGTATAGAAGCGATAAGTTGTATATATATTGTTATTGTAGTAGGGTTTTTAAGGGTATTTATTATAACATAAATTTGTAGATAACCTAGGATCAGGATCAATCAAATTACACGGACAACTATTCTATCGTATACAGAAATGGGCCAATGACATGAAGGGATTAATTTATGTATGACAAAGACCAATCGATCAATCCATTCTTTCCGATTAAAGACCCGCCCGATAACAAGATGACAGGAGACCTATGAACAAATAGCATTATTGATAACATTGGCATTAAACTAGCGATAAGTGATATTTCCAAAAATGAAATACTCAGGCGGATTGATTCTATCGATCGTGAATCCAAATGATCGCTTCTATATATTTTCAAAATAAATATATTAGGAGTCTCTGATACTTTCGATAAGTTATGCAGTTTAATTTATGGTACTAATCTTTAATTATGTAATGAAGTCTTATACTGATAATTAATAAAAGCACGCCGATAATTTTATGTACCGAATAACAAATCTCTATTTCGTTTTGTTCATCAGCAAAAAGGATCATCAGTTATTAAATTAAATAATTTTTGGATTTCATTCCTAAATTTTCGACTAAACATATTTAGATGCATAAGAAACCCCACAACTAGATTTAACGATTTTGTCTATAATAGAAAAAATATATTCATATATGGTCTCTGGTTTGGTGTCCGCCCTATGGTCAGTGTTTATGCCCCCTTGTATTAAAATGACGGAATCAAACCCAATTTTATTCTCATATTAACCCCAACTACACAACCAAATTACATAGCATTTCATTTTTATTACTGCCTTAGATAAATCGATATTATGACAGACACAAATGCATGACTACAGTAGTGAAACTCGAAACGCTACAGGGATTCCAGTATGAAAGTTGTTGCACGCTTTTTTTGTGTGGCGAGGTCAAGGACCAAAGAAACTTCTGAGTTCGTTTTACAGAGTGGTGTAGGAAACTTAACTTCAGCTTAATTGTCTTTCAAAATGACTGCCCAAACAACAACACTTACAAACATGACAATTGTTAGGTATATTGTAAGTATCAACCAGGAGTTAAGAGTAAATGATGTTCAGTAATTGGGCGGTACTGACGAATCAACAATATTCAATTGTCCAGTTTTATTTCTTAAACAAAAATTTAAACTTTTTATCATTATTACATAGTAAATTATTATCAGGATTTTCATTGCGTTGATGTTTTGTTGTGGTATTTATAAAAAGTACAGACAGATGAACTAGTTTAGAAGCAGTTTTGGACCACAGAAAACAATATAGTCCAATTAATTAGGCATATGTTAGTTGAAGCCGTTCGGACGCCTTTTTGTTTTTGCTGACAATGCGTTTTTGCCATTTGTGTCGATAGGCAAACAATTGCTGAAATCGGCAGTCTCTTCAACGCCCAAAATTTTAAATTCTGTTAATCTAGGCGGTATTACAGGCTGAAATTTCACCCAAAGGTGTTCAACCATTGCCACGTAATATATTTTCTGAAACACGGTCATCTTGTTCAAGTTTCAAGTACCCCAAAGCACACAACAATTAAACGAGATTAACATACTAACAGAGATTAAAAATTATAAAACATTTCCCTCTGATGTTAATCTAAGAAAGATAATGTTCACTTAAAGTATTAGTAAACATGACAAACTTCTTATTATTGGATCATTATTGCTTAGGATGGCAAAATAAAAATGAGCGCAGTAATCGTATAGGCTCCGGGGGTAATAACCTCTATCACACAGTACCATTAATTATAAGGTGTACTGGTATGCCCAGAATGTCGTCTGTTTGCACAAATTCTTTAATGAAAGAGCTGCAAATCATTGTTTGCAACGAAAACAAGACAAATCTGTGCAAACAGAGTCAACGCGCCATTCTGAACTAGCGATAGTTGCCTTCCGCGCCTTGTGAAAACAACCGAAAACAGAAATCAATGATAGATTCCTGAGTAACATTTCTATTTCTAATACATGACAGTTAAACCTGAATATATTTGAAATATCTCATATACAATACTGTAATACAGATGTTAACAGGAATTCGGTACCTGATTTTCCAGATTTACAAAATAAAGATATAAAATAAGCAGGTGCAAAACGGATTGATTCAGAATTTTCTTTAGATTATGAGTTTTTGGAGACAATTGAGCCCGATTTTCAGTTCCAAGGAAGAACTACTGTAGGTTAACGGGTGCATTTTTCGGTATTGTCGAAATGAAAAAACGATATCGACAAAACCCTAGTTTCAACACTCTAACGGATAAAACCACTGTGTATTGTAGTCATTCCCGGGAGGAAATAAATTATCCCTTAAGTACTGCATCGTGTCACGCGAGGTTTTCCTGTCTACGGGTGATTTTCCGTTTAATTCAACCGTCCTACCTTACTGTCGATTGAGAGGACGCTTTTCGGCAATTTGTATTTATCTAAATTATCCACAAAGTAACGAATTACTGGTAAAACCTCCTAGACATTTCAACGCGCTGTTTTCGTCCTACGCTAGACCGGTTTCATCTTCTTAAATTAGTGAGCCTCAATTACCGACAGCCAAAATTTACTCGAGATTGAGAAAAACCGATAGACCAGTCTGATACAGGACCATGTAACCGAATGGAGAATGATATTCCATACTCGCGAACATTCATTCAAAATTACCACTACAAAACCATTCCCTTTTAACCGAATAATTTATACGGTTTCCCGCAAAACCCAACGTAGTCAAATCGAAGTTCCGAACGAAGTCGTGACGTTCGTTCGTAGGGCGGTCCGCTTTGGGGCTTTCCCTAAATTCGCGCGACGAGAAGAAGCGAAATTTAGAAACTTCGCCTTTCAACGCCGTTGAAAACGAGGCGTTGCGAAACTAACACATTTCGAATATGCGACAAAAAACTATGATTTCAATTGATTTCGGAAACCACTGAGACGGAGTAGACATAGATAAACGACTATCGATATAATAAGAAAATTGTTTGGCTATGTTGAAATGTATATATATGGAGTATATTGTTTGGATATTGAATTTCGTGAATACGAGATTAAGAACTAAAAAATTCTAGTCAAATCGTGTAACTTTCCGTTCATTTTCAATTTATCGAGATTTTACCAAATAAATATAGCTTTTTTCGTGAGATGGGGCATAAATCTTAATCCTATATAACGTTGTCAAGACAACCGATATCAATATCAATTTTTTTTCATTTGCATATATAGGTTTATAATTGCTGATTTTTCGTTCTCCCAACTTTTTTGGATTTAAAATAAAAATTCGGCCCATAGAGGGTTAAAGTATGGCATAATGGTTGTCATGTCCGCTAAGTCGAACTTCGTTCCTAGTATTTACCTCTAGGAATATTGTATTAATAAAGATCACTCGTTCAAAAATTGTACTTAGCGCACAATTGTTGGTTCACCTGTGTTGGGAAGTAATACTGAACTATCCATTGTCGCTAACCGGTTTCCAGTGGAAGTCTCGTGTTCGCACGAGCGTCTAGAACAATGGCCGTACTCGCTGCCGACGCCGGCTAATTAGCCGAGTCACAGTTACAGAACCGAGTTGCAGGAAGTCGCGGCCGGGGGTGCGGGTACGGGGGGGAAGGGGAAAACGCGCGTTTCCAACTACCGAAAAAAGGACTCGGAAAAACAACGAATATACGACCGACAGAGTTCACGATGTACCGAATTATCGTGGCGTTTGATTTAAATTTCCGTGAGCTTATTCGACCCGATTCCTCTCAACGCTTTATGCAGAACAGTCACTAATTGACACAGGTGACACCGTGGTCGGTGCTTTTCAATTGTAAAAGCTATTGACCTATTGTGGAATTATAATTTAAATTATACCTGGCCGTACACCAGGCGTTGGGGCAATCTTTCCCGATTTATTATTGTCCCGAATAGTTACTTGTAACGTACTGTAAGGGTCAAATTCTGAACACGTAGTAGCCTTTCCTCTTCCAACTCTCGCCCTGATAAGAATAAGACCATTAAGCGTGTCGAACATTATTCTGCAAGTTTGTCCTATTGAGGACTTCAATTGAACTGCGACTACGTTTCAGCGATTACAACCGAATTCAAACGAGAAAATATAGACAGTCTTTCAGTTTCCAGTAAATATTTTCAAAGCGCAACAATAAAAATCGCCCCGTACCGGTTGGGAAAGGTGTCCTATCGGAAAGCGGGGGTTTGAAGGGGACTCGGCCGAAGAAAGTGTCCCGCCAGCCGGCATTAGGAAAGTGAAAGCGCCGATTCTCCTGAACCACTTTCCGTATTGCGGTTTCCCCGTCGCCAAATTATTTAAATCGATTTAAATTACGAATAATTTACTGACGGACTCGTGTGACAACCGAAAATTCGCCACTTGTATTAACCCGAAGGACATTTTCTATAAAGAGATATTTTTTAAGTCGCCCATCTCAGGGAAAAAGCAAGTACTCGCGTAACATTTCACCGGGTTTGGTCTACGACTTCATCAGATGAAATCGGTTGGCTATACCAAATATTCAGATGAACTTAACCATCATAGGTATTAAATTATGATTAGTTTCAACAGTTTATTTTCATTTTAACGAACAATCAATAAGAACATTATTATAGCATAATAATAATTACTGTCACTGGTGTATTAAGTTGTAACTGTACATTGCAGTCGGGAATAGTTGGCAAACAATATCCCTTAGAAACTTGGAGCCTTTCCATTCGGATCTCGGGGCGTACAAAATTTGAAGAACGAATTACACCTGTTTTATAATATCCAAAATGAAGTCCGAAAAATTATTCAATTACTGGTTTTTCTTTAAATTAAAAAAAAACAAATGATTACCCTCAAACCCTTCTCAAAAATAACCTTCCACCGCCTGGATTGTTTTAACATTTTCCTAATCTACTGAGTTTATCTATAACAGTGTGTAATTGCTAAAGTCTATCTGTCAGTGCGGTGTCTCAGGTCCAGACAATATTTCAGTTATTTCAGTATTTCAGTATATTCGCTGTATCACAAGAACAATGGCCGGAGGAGATTGGGCAACTTTCACTGCGGCGTTCCCGTTTCTCAGCTTCCGTTGTAGGGGCGCATCCTCGCTTTCAGAAATACACGGTTGAACTTTACGCCCACATTAGTTCTTAAACAACTTTCAATAACAAATTTTTCTTAACTTCTATTGTAATGAAACGAAACCTAAACGTATGGGGTCTTCCCGGAACAACCAAATGAGCCCATACCCAAATTTACATTTTCTGCAGTGTGCAATGTAATACATGATATTACAAAATAATAAACATCTGCAATTAATTTCATAGTGTTTTAGAGGCTGTTAAAAATGATAATTAAGAATGACAGAAATCTTAATTTTTATTTTGAGGGGCCCAGTCCAGGGTGTGAACGAAAAATGACATTGTTCTTTTGATTTCACCTTTACTGTATGTTCATCTCCAAAAAACATGTCGAAATTTATTCTGTGGCCAGTAAAATGTGTTTCGTTGTCTGGTTACCTGTGCTATTACAGGTGTCTGAAATAATAATATTTATCACCAATGTAATTACCATAGCTGTCAGTCTCTGGCATAAGGAATAAGTTAGATTGCTGAACATACGTCTTATATTGGTTCCTATAAATCATACTGACATTCATACATTACTATATCGTATTAAATATAATATGTGTCCTTTATTTTAATTTCCGTAGACCCGGAAATTTTTGGCTCAGGTTTCAATTTGCTAGCTAAAATTTTTTTTATTAATAAATATATATAAATAATAATTATTATCAAAGGTATGATTGCCTACCACCGCGTTTTTGGTCCATTGTTGGCCCGGTTTGAATTATTGCTCCTGCGTAGACTATAATAACACGTTGGGTCTCTTGAGAAATATAAAACACTTTCAAATCAAAACTTCCTACGGAAACAAAAACCTTCAGTTGTACAGGTCCAAAATGAATATTTCACATACCCGGGTCCATATTATGAAGCATAAACACTGGGTTTTATTACATTCTCCGTCTGCGAGTGAAACTCCGCACCCACATAAAGCATACATAAAGCTCAAAATTACTTTTACCTTCGTTTCAAGCATACCTGAATAAAATATTTCATATTTCGGTTACTGGGAGCATTGTGCCGAATTTAAGCGGAAGAACGAAACGTATTCGTAGGGTAGACAATAGTTAATTTCCCGATTTTGATTTCCGGTTAGGTAGTAACTACAAAAAATATCCATTGCAAATCACCGTTTAGTATGAGGAATGTATTTCAAAATACATTATTATTTTATAAATCAAATATAAAGAAGGCGAAATAATGCCGTGTAAACCCAAAAAGAAGAACAACTGGGATTATTTGAGTAGAAAATACACCCGGGGTATTATTATAAATCGAGCGGTAGGTAAGTGGTGCAACCTGTGGCGAGAAGCATAACTTTACGAGAAACTGATACAGAAAAAACTTGTGCAAAAAAGAGAGAATACAAACAAACGTCGTTGGATTCGATAGCTCCATTCGCCGCCGCCTAAACGGGCTCTCTCCGTTTGCCATTTATATCAGAAATTACACGGTGACGCCAGATCCCGTTTTTAAAATTCTTATCGCTCCGCCATTAACGGCGATACCGGCCATGATAACGGGGCCGACTTTCAATTGGTAAACTTCATTTTATTCCATCCTAGAGTACGGCTATTTCCAGGTTTAACAAGAGTATATCGGCTTCGGAATGCCGAACACAATTGGAACTCTGGTACCAACACTATTGATTTAGTCCATGGCACTAACCCGACCAATATAAAGGGTATTTCATTGAGTCATCACTCCCCTGTCTTGTGTTGCTAAACATACTGTAACATTTCAATATCGCTACTTACTACCCACTGCTAGTGAGTAGTGACAACATCGAAGGGATATCAATTTAAGATAAGACACTAAAATTACAGTGAATGGGACACAATAGCAGGGAAAATCCTGAAAGGGCGTTCATCACCAGCGGACTTTCGGAAAAGCCGCGAAAAAGCGTAAGATCACAGTAATTCGTTCCTCCATAACATGTAGGAATAATGTTTAGAAGCAATTTCGAAACAGACCGCGAAAAGAATAGCCCGTTATAAGAGAAGTGTTAGAATGAGAAACAGGTCGGGGGGTTGGAGAGGGGGCAGTAGAAACAGACTGAGCCGTTAAACCATTTCATATTACCCAGTCACGATCATTTATCACCGCTGTGGTTTATTTCAAATGTGCGCTGGACACGGGCTGAAAACGGCGGGTCCCGCCAAAAAAAAAACCCGGGACGATTTCATTTCACTGAAATAGCACCACTCTGAGCATTATCCACGGCTAGATTCCACCCCGACGGTTCCCGCTTACAATTTTCCACGTTCTATTCATACATTCATACGAGAATTCTCTGAGGGGAGCCAGGGTTAATTGGTGGAGCCACTACTGGAATGGTTCTTATACTTTGCATACATTACCTTCATATACTCAAGTAGTATAATTCCATTCCATGAATGAGTACACATGCAGGATTTAACACATATGTAAGGATGGAAAATAATTTATTACATATTTATCTGATTTCCGTATATAAATTTTATTTCTTAATCTTATATGTTCAATATATGAAATATCTCAAGCCACCAAAGGGTGTAAATTAATAATTTCCCTAACAGCATTTCATTCCGCCTTATGTTTCGTTTTTCAATACAGAAGTAATTAATGTACCGTTTTTTTGTTGTAATTGATACTTAACGTGATCATAATTTTAACAGTAATTATTTACACTAGGGTACAAAATAATGAGAGTGTTTTTTGTCGTCCGAAAAAGGAAACGCGGTAGTTATAATATCGCCGGCGACATTCAGCCCTTCATTAGGGGTTGTCGATGAATCACCCCAATCGATATCATGTTATTTGAAACCACCCCAGCGTACTAAAAAAGAAAAGAGGAAACTGGGTTAAGAAAATTGAAAATATCTATTGGAGTATCTACATTTTCATTGACGCACTCCCCTGGAATAAATGTCACGAAGAAACCAAATTGGATGCTCACACCCCTGTCCTTCAAGAATTTAGGAAGGTCTATCTCCCCCTGTTTCATATCCCGCAGGGGTGCAAAATAGTCCCACGGCCCCAGCTCACATTAACATCACCCGACAATTACACGCCGACGTATAACACTAAAAAAATCTCTCTTAACGTCCCCTTGAGACGCATATACTCGTTGCATAATCAAAAACTGCGTCATTTAGTTTCTTTAACATTTTCTGATTTAACCGTCAGTATTGACCCGCAAACATTTATCCAGTAAAAGACGAAAACTTCGATAATAGCCTGGAATGGAACATTTTCAAGATCATCACTAACGATCCGGTGGGATCGCGAAATACTGTGGGAAGAACGTTCGTTAGCAGGAGTTGACCCCCCTCCCCGCTAGTCCAGGATTTTCCCAGTAATACAGGAACAAATAAGTCATAATCCTAAGAGGATTAACGACACCTCAAGGCGGAGGTAGTATATAGAGGACCCCAAGTTGATCTACTTTTCTGTCGGACCCTAATGAACCGGTAGGAGTTCCGAAACGTCGGAACCGGACAAAGCCCGGGACGGGTTCCCAGGGGGAATGGGCAAAAACCCTTAAAATGGAGCTCGCTCAGTTTTCAAAACACAGGAAGGATACCGGAATAGCAGGGGGTTAACACCTGGTTAATTATAATTCAAGTTCTGGTCGCAGAAACCACCTACCCCCATTTTCAAGATGTCATATTTGCGATTCTCAATACGTGGACAAATATGTAAAATGTATTCGCCAGCCTTGAAACCGGTTTTCATGAGACTGTGTTTTGAAGGTACCGTGTGTGTGGTGACTGCATTAAAGGATGACTTGGCGGCGTTTCTGCTCTCGAACAATGTTCCCCATTCTAATTGGCTCTCAGGGCACTGGCAATATCTCGAAAATGTTACAACGTTGAGATTCGTTCTCGCGAGAAATTCAAATGTTGAAATCGTACTGGATTATTCTCCTTAATTTCATTATATATTGTCCCAAGAGTTTTATTTATTATTTATGTGGCACACTAATTAACTATAGTTTTTATTGGTTTAGACCAAATATACAATGGAAAATTATACCAAATGGTCTATGAATGGAAACTGAACAAAATTTCCTACTAATAAACTGAAACATCATAATGGGATATAATAAGTTAAACTGCAGAAGTTATTTTAATCTGCATAAAAGATTTTTAGATGCTAATTAAAATCTACACATAAAACTCCCGAAACTCCTTAATCTGATCCTAAAACCTGTAGTGGTAAAATAAAATTTCGAATTGACAAAGACTTAGTGACCCCACAGAAGATTAGGCCAGATCCGGGTTTGTATATTCCTGATGTACCTCAATTTCCTGCACCTGCAAGCCTTCTAGATAATAAAGTAACAGTTGCGTCCCGTTTTTGGCCCCGTCCACACCGGGTTAATGCCCCCTGCCAATTAAACGGCTCACATTATGCTCCCTAATGCGGTTTTGGTGTCGATTAGTGGAGTTATTAAGCCTTCGGCGAGACAATCGATATCAAATAACACCGAAAATATACCAGCCAACAGCATTTATTGGTTGTAATCAATTAACCATCCTAATTCTGGCCAATGTCATTATTTTAACCCGTGCGAAAAGGAAGCGTAGATCTATGGATTCGAACTTGTGCAACTCGTGACTTTCTAGAATGATAGACGGCGTATTTGCAGATTTCATGATGTTTTAAATATGAAAAACTTCAAGTAAATTAGATTTCGGAGATATTAATTCGTATATTCTAGCAGTGGTTTGAAGCAAGTGGGGCAGGTGGTGTGGAACAGTTGTCGCTACAGGAAGGGACCCATACATCTTTGTCTTCTCTAGCAAATATTAATTACTCATACATACGTGATGTATGTATACATCATAAACATCGTCATCCTCACCCCCTCCCCCTGAAAGAGCCTCCCTAAGTATTAAGATGATGTCAACATACTGTTCTTTGGGCTACACTGTAGTAGTTGCTATAGATATAATTCCTAGTGTGTTCTATAGGTTTTATTAAATTTTGAATGTTTCTCTTAATATAGATATCCTGTGTACTGTCCAATTGAATCAGGATCAGCTGAAATATCAAATTGTTGTTTCGTGAATCCAAGAAAGATAAAAATTCACGTATTAATAAAACACGAAGTTGTCGTAGACAAATTCACATAACACTGTAAAATGAGTTGTGAACTAAAATGTACCACAGAACGATACCGACGACGCATTTCCCCCGTCCGCATAATTTACAAATGTATCCCACCCCCTAATATGATTCATGTAGTTAATTTCAGTGGAAAACTAGTTGGCATCGATGCGCGCCATGTTGCCCGTCACGCGATTTTAAATTTAGTCGGATCTTACCGACCAGATGTTTTGCATTGATCAACTTATTGAGGTTTATACTCGGTCTCGGGGGTCTTGGAGAATTGGCACGTGCTTAAAACCAGAAGTCAGGAGTATTTCAAATGTCGTACTGTCGGCGAAAGGATACATCAGACTTTGAAATGAATGATGCAGAAGATCGATAGATCAATAGACAGTAAAGTAAGAAAATCGAGAATAGAAAAGATGGTTACAGATATAATGACAGATATAACAGGTATAATAAAATAAATAATTATTTATTCATCATAAACCGGTCAAGAGAATGGCATTACGGTTCTGGCTTTGGTTCGGTTTACTTCTTGAAAAACCCCAAATTTGAGAATGTTTCCTCCTGAACAGGCAAAAAGGGGGAGGCTTTTAGTTACAGTTGAAAGGGGTAATTTTGTTGACCATTCCGCATAAATTATCTTGCTCAGTGTCTTTCGGATTCCAATAAGGATTCAGCTTTTTATTCGAAGCACTGCAACTATACACTGCCCGTTTTGATTGGCTAAGTTTTTTATCTTTTTTACGAGGTTCCTGGAAGTAAACTTTTGTTAGTAAGTCACTTTTAAGATATCCCTTTTTTTGTTTCATAGCCCTCATATCTGCCTAATAACTCTGTCGCTCTTCTTTATTAGCACCATTCTTTCGTTGGTCCCGGCGACTCTTCACCACGTTTCCAAGCGAACCTCGTATCCTTTCTTAAGATATTGGACTCAATGTGCGCCTCTTATCCTCCAGTACCGAGGATAAGAGAGCGCTCGGATAACTCTGAACACTGGTTTAAATTTACCTTCGGTGCAATTCTGCGCCGTGGTTCGTGAGACCGTTGCCAACTACGTTTCCCCCGTGGAAAATTTTCATCTGGGACTCTATAAATACGACCGACGCCCGTGACTGAGTCAGTCGGCTTTTCGGAACGCCTTGTTCAAAAATTAGGTACACACGTCCATAGTGGACGCTTCGCTCTGTCCGTTCAACCTTTTCGAAATGGCGTTAAGAAATGCGCCTAACCTTGTCCTGAACGTAAGAATAGTATCAACATTGTCACAATGACATGGTTCAATGAGCCCCCATTTATAGGACGTCATTCACAAACCTCTGCAGGTCATATCACCTCGATATAAAAGTTGAAATAAATGTTAAATGCTTCTATACGAAACGTGTCAATATGAACGAAAAAGGTAATTTTCAGTATGTACCGGGTAGCGGCCGGGATGCATAGGTTGGTAACAAAAATATGATAAGGCTGAGTGAATTGAGAGATGAGAGAGAGAGAGTCCGGTAAATAAATGCTCGTAATTGACCACAAGCCTCCCGATATCTGTTGAAGAAAATAGTGTAAAGTTTAAACAGTAAAAGTTAGTACCTCGTTCTACTAAAGGGAGTAAGCCAGGATGAAGCGGAGAAGTTGGGACCAAATAAAGAGAGTGGAAGCAAATCGCGACGAGTCATGAAATTATATTTTTTCAAATTCAAAGCCAGAATACTTCCCTCAAAAATTTACCGATCGGTGGAAACTGTTCCGTATTTCCGGCCCGTTCAATTATATAACATATAGAGGTTAGGTCGGAAACAACGCTTCTCTATCTAGCGGCGTCCAGGTCAACTCGGGCCGGGCAATGCCGTCTGGAACGATTGAACTGTGTGAGACCGGGGGAAAATTCTATCGAAAATTTTACCAAATTTCCACTCAGGTAACATTGAAACATGACCCCCGCTCATTGGAACGTTCAACCTTGCCGAGGAGCAGCAGTACGGGCCGAAATAATTTATTCATAACATTTTCAGAAGATTGAGATTCGAAACAAGTTTTGATGCAATTTAAAACTTCGAAAGGAAAATAAATGGGGAGCTTGTCTTATTCCCGCGAGAAAAGCGTAAACAATTTTCAACTCGGTTTTTCGAGCGCGAGAAATGAACGAAATACGCAATGTTTTACACGAAAACAAATAAACCTCAATTAATATCATGGAAAGTTACAGTCAATCACGATAATATTTGACAGATATTCCGATAGATATGAATTTAATTTAATACGAACGGTATTGCCAACATTTCTGAGAAATCGAAATGAACCCGTTATAACAACTGTATCTGCCGATAAAGATATAGGCGCAGTTTTATATTCAACAGCCTTCCAGGAGGCTACAATCTGACGCCTAACGTACAGTTGCGACATAAACCGATCGATTCGCGTCAACTGTTAGAAAAAAAGAAGCATGAGTTCGGTCCACCGAATGAAACCGGTTTTCGCTTATTGATGACCGCAAATTTAATTAACGAGGAATGATGGGAATTGGCAATCGAAACCGTACGAATTCAAATTCCCGCCACAATCGGACAGATTTATACGATATTCGTCAGGATCGCCCCACTTCAGGTTATTCCAGAAATAATGTCAGCCCATTACCGGTTTCCGTTGTGGACGACTCGTCTGTTTCCATATATTTGAGTGGCGAACTGACCCGAATTTTTATATTTAGGTTTTCCTTTTGACCTATTCGTTACCAATATCGGCCGACCGGAAACTTTGGTTATAAATAGAACGGTAACATTCCTGAATGCGATGAAATTCGATGGCGTAACAGTAATAATTTCCCGGTAATGTCTCAGCAGGTACTCGAAATGTTCAGAGAATGAGATGTGTTATAGCGCCTACTACTATTGTTAGAAGTGTTATTTTTATTGTGTTTGAAGAAGGGAAATATAAACTGGACCTCGGTATAAAATATGTTAAGATTTCTTTCCCACGAAACAATTTCGTGACCGAAAGTTGGTCCTCGGGGCGACTGGCACGCCATTATTTTCCTTCTCTGTTATCAGGTCGCTTTCTATTTCTCTCAAACCAGAGATTTGCGATCTGCGCGCACATCCTGAGCCCGCTGAACCAAACAGGAAGTTTCTCCCATTAATAGTGAAAATATTTTCATTTCGTACAATTTGTGAAACCTGTCAGGCCGGAAGTAGGAGAATAAAAACAAAATTACTAATTCTGCATTAAATACAAACATAAATAAGGGCAAATCCAAATGAGATTACGTAATTAGGGTGGCTTGGAGTATGAAATATTAGTCTAATAGCTAATCAGTATTCATCAGTATTTTACACTACATTAATAGAGCATGTTGTAATGAAAAAAATTATATTCGTACTAAGACTCTTTTTTTCTGTACCCCATTTTTTGCAAAACAAATAATGCATTAAAATTGATGAGTTCCATAAAATTTTAAACGAATAACTCATTCATGCGGACCTTAAGGAATGCCGGAAAAGTTAAAATAATTAATTGGAAATACTCATAAAATCAATAGACAGCCCGATGAACAGAAAGAAAATTACAATACCACTCATGAGATACCAGGTCAATATTGTAGATCCGTTTTTATTTAAAGTTATATTATCAACATTATTAGTAGCACATTATTATGTAGCGCGGAACATTGATTCGACCATAAACAAGTGCGGCAAGATAGCCTATCTAAAATTCTACATTGGAACTGCACACATCGATAACGTAGCGTGGATTAAAGATCGCGGAAAGAAACCAATAATTTTCTAACTTTCATTTTGCACTTATTCATACTCGATTCTATAGCAATGCAATGAATATTAAAAAATTAATGTATTTATATTAGTTTTATTAAGTTAAAAATTCTGTGCTGACAGAACGCTTCACCGTATTTATTTATCCAATACTACTGAAGTCTACTGGGTCTGCAGTTGGACGAAATAAATTAGAGAACATTTCAAGGTTCAGATTAAAATAAAATAATCATACCGGCTAACTGATAATAGATATCATTACTAACGTCCCACCACTGGCACACCAGATATAGATAATCAACTGGTAAATACAACAATCGTATATTTATATTACATTTATGGTAAGGATATATTCTACCATATTTATCAGTCGGATGTCATGTTCACGGTCTCGTATGACCGCACTGTAAATTCTGTTCCGAGTGTTCGACGGCCAAAACAGTCGATCCGAAACCCCCCAAAAAAAATATCCCTAGAGCTTATACGCTGAAAGCTGAAAAACCAGTTTTCCGTAAACGTTCCCCGTGTCGGGAAATATCGCGGCAAGGATCCTAGGGGCTTGCCAGAGGCCGGGGGTTATACGTACACACACTTCGCTATTGACACAGCTGCTCTGTTTGATTTCTGATAATGCCCAGAATTGAACGCGACCGACGGCGGATAAAAACACACCCATGCCGATATTGGTTCCAACTTGGGTTCTTTATAAATTAAGAAAACCTGATAGTCAATTGACCGTTCAGGAATTTAGCTCAATAGTTATTTAAGCGGCGTAAAGACGGTATTCATTTTAAACCTGCTAATATTATTTTAAGGTATTTCTTGGGGATATATCATCCCATCCTTCCCTCCCATTATAAATTTAAAACAGCTTTGATTTCATATCTGTACTTTGCAACAAGCTAAATTCCCTTCAGCTAGACCGGTTTCTGCTTCTAACAGTCGTCATCATAATTTACTCTCTGCTTCTGATTCTTCTAACTATGTATAATAATCATACCTATATCCCGAATGGTAATTTTTTCCGTAACATACATTCTACCACTGTGAAAAGCCCCTTTACCAAGACATATAGGTTCACTGTCACTGCAAAATTTTTTTTGATAAAAGATATTAATTAGGCACTGTAATTAATGCCAAGTACCTATAAAGGATAGTCATAATCAAACGGAATTTTTCTAACATCGCTTTCACAAGGAATGGAATCGAAGAAATGAATATCCGGCAAAGCAGGAAAAAAAATAGCGTCTCTCTCAATACAACCGGTTATGGAAATACAATTGTAAATATTCTTTGAAAAAAACAAGCTTTAAATTTTATGATCTCGATGAAGAGCTAGATTCAATGTATATGATTGTATGAATAATCATACGAGTCCGGTTAAGGGAAAGGGCACCTTTCTATAAATACAACGCGTTCTTGGCACGCATTAATAAGTCCGTCTCCATGCGGAAGTTGATTATTCAAATGAAGACCATTAAGTGGAGTGATAGATTTGTGAAAAATTAAATTAGAAAAAATATATATACGGTATTCAGAAAAAAAACAGAAGCACAAACAAATTGCAACTAATTGTGTCGTGCTAGTCGCGGACTGCTCTGCTACGTCTATATCTTCAGTTCTTCGCTGTACCGTATAATGAAGAATATTTAACATATTTAACGACAATTGAACACATTTCTCAATCATAACTGTAATTTGGTGCTAAAAGAGTTTTAGGAATAGTCAAAATTTTTGTATGCAACACATTTCAAGGTTATGATTTTGTAGCACATATTTAGCAAGCACTTGCACAATTAGCCACAATGTTCAACGATGATTCCTGTAAAACCCATTTCACAAGTTTTTTTTTGAAAATGAAATGGTAACTTTTTGATATTTCCAACGGAATTTAAGTTGTGGGACGTCTTTCTAATTTCCAGGCGTGACTACGAATTAACTCACGCCGTAGGTGCAATAAACAATGAGATTACATGGCTTGACGGTAATAATGATCTTATGGCTCGTGAAATTCTTACTGGCCTGTGAATCGCCAGTAACTGCCTTGTCACTGTTGCTTGCAAGTTTTCAAAACACGTTTCTTTCGACGCGGTTTTAATATTAGAGAACGAAAACAGTCAGCTGAACTTTACTTTGCTGATAAATACCGAAGAAAGTTATTGAAAATTCCGCTTTAGGTCAAATTAATTACATTTTAAAGGATCCATTCGCCCTCCTCCAGGATTTATAACATCGTTACACCTCTTAACTCAGATCTGGTCTAATTTTAGACCGGTTTAGGCTTCTCGCCGTTTTCCCGTAGCGTTAGTAATTAGTGTGGCGTCCAGACTGCACATTGACTGTGGGCCACAGTAGACAAACAGGCATCTTGTAATATAAGAAAAAAAACATGAAATAAGGGAATATTTTTGTTAAGACGAGATTATGAGAGTATGTGGTATAATTGCTATACCACCGATTCTCCAGTATATAAATATTGCTGTTAAAACTAAAATTAAAAATATAATAATGGGTCAGCTAAGCTAGAGCCACATAAAAAAGAAATATGCAAGCCTCAAAGTAATATCAAGTAATTTAAACTTTTTTTGTGAATGGGAACCATTCCACGGGTCGTGAGTTTCGTTATTTCGGACGCGGGTCATTTCAGAATAACGCGCCAAATTTATGTAAATCGAATCCTAGCCAATTCCACACTGAGGCCAAAAACAATAAACATTTTACCCGTGTTCATATCCTGCAGAGATATATTTTCGTTCAGCCGAATCTTGTAAAAGTAAATCAAGTGAATATACCAGCACAATTATTATCTTATTGGTCACATTCTGTACTAACAATTATAATAATATCATGATAACGCTTTTAACGCAAAGAATGTAAAATTATTGAACACCGTGACGGAAAAAACTAATTTTTGCCGTGAGAATATTTGAAGAATGATAAAAAGGTTCGGTGCGGGAATATTAAAGTTGATTCACGCTAACGATACAACGAGCGATTGGGTTTCCTCCAATTTCGCTTCTGTCCAATACACGAAATGCATTTCAGACGGGGCAATGAACGGCCATGCTCAATAAATAATACATTTTCAATCCTCCGTAATAATTTGATCTGTCGGTGAAATGTTATCAGTTTAAAATACAAAATTAAGTAAAGAGTATCAAAAGGAATATAGGCATCCACAGTAGTATATAGTCTACAATTATAGTCTGTCTAGTATTTTCAATATTATACAAAAAGGATCATATTTTTCACAATCCTAAACCTAATCGCCAGATCCTTGTTCAGGACTATAAAACTATTGTCTCAACTCCTTCAACTATTGTGAATCCAAAATAATACTACTTGCTAACCTATAGTTCTTCCATTTTGCTGGGTTAAAATGTTTCCTGCCACCAATGTTTTCATTAAGTCCGTTATCAGTGTAATGGCATTATTAACGGAGCCCTTAAATAAATAACGCATTTCTGATCTAAAATCAGACATTTATCAGATAAAAATAAAAAATTCCTTCCTAAATGTTCATAATCTCAACTATTTAATACTAGGCACTACTAGTTGATTCGTACGCGGTATAATTAACTACCCACAGCGTAGTCATAGATATGTCCACAGCGTAATGACCGCAACATACTAAGACAATATTACAATTTAGCTATCTCATATCATCCATGGTACTTATCTATTTGAATATTAATTTTTGTTAGTCTATTTTATGTAAAATGTACCGTTTTGTAAAGAAATTAAACCGAAACAGTTTTTATTTTCATTGTAACGTTATTATTATGATTATTTAAACATATCCAGTGCACTGAATCCGCAACTGAAGTGAGCTCCTCACTAAGTTACTTACGGAATGCTATTCCGTAGAAACCGGTCTAGAGCAGAGGGAGAATAAGCAAGTGGGGACAGAAAACCTCGCGAAACCTGCGCTCCAGATATTTAAAAAAAAATATGGCGTGCTATTGTTATCGTTTTTATGAAGTGAATCTCTTCTAAAACACTGTCTCCGCGACGCCTTTTTTTTCGGCAACGGAAGCTTATTTTTAATACAGTTCCCGTTGAAAGCGGGACCGCTCGAGCGTACCCGGAAGAGAAGCCAACCATGGGAAAGAAAGCTGGGTGTACTCCCACGTGATACCTAAATACCGGGCCCGGATCGCGTCGGGAGAAACTACACGGGAGGCTCTTGTGATCTGATAAACTCGGAAGAAAAAAAATTAAACATTTAAATACCGCCCGGACAGACATTCAAAGAGTAGCTCAGAGAAGACACATAAGCTCGCGTTATCGAACCGAAAAGTTCGAACTTCGACAACGGACTTTCAGAAACGATTGCGAATAACGCGATTTATCGAACGCATTCCCTTATCGGCCAAACTTAAATTTACTGAGCCCAACGCGATAAGGAAAAACTTGGTTTTTATTGAAAACCCTATAAAGCGACCAACGATGACATCGTCGTCGAAAAGTGTGCACATTCAAGTTCATTTCACCGAAGCACAAGTTTTCATGATTTTATAGCTCGTGTGCGAAGTTAAAACGTTAGAACACTATTTTTTCTCGCAATTCTAATATGTTTCACTCGCATATTAAAGTGCGTACGGTCGGTCAATAATATTTTTTTAGGCCCATTACGGAAATGATGGAAACGTTAAATAATCTTTCCACAAAAAATTTAGATTTAAAATCTTACAAAATCTCTAACGTTATAAGGCCTTTCCATTGTGGGAGACCGAGTTTGAGGTCAGATCTTTTTTCCCCGATTATGTATTTCACGCCTTCCCAATACGGACTCCGGTTTATCTTGAATTATTAGATAGAACCAACCAACTATTGCTATTGATGGCATTAGGGCCATTATCTAAACGGCCGTCTTACGAAACGTAATCATTCTATACGAATTCTGATAATTATATCGAGACATTTTTTTTATTTTTGTAATTTGGGCCTTATATTTTAAAAATGTAAACGAAAATAACCTGCCGTAGAATATACCATAAAAATATCTGCCGTAAAAAACTATTACTTTCCGATATTCAATATTCTGTTGTTTCTTTTCTCTTTACAAAGTTGAATATTTAACGCCGGAATCGATTGCGGGGGAAGCGTTTGCGGTGGGGCTCGTTTTAATCGACGGGAACCCGAGCTGCGGTTTTTCGGTTTTGCGTAGTTTTTTCTTTCTGTTTTTTTTCTTTTATTTCGAACGAACTTTTAAGAATAACACGGTACGATTGTGTTCGGCGTAACTTGATCCGGAGGACGGACAATCGAGAGCGGAAAACTCCGAATTTCAAGAATTTCAACTTGGCGTTTTGAAAAACGTCCAACCAAACTCTGTACAACGGCCGTTATAATGCTAACATTTTATACTGATTGTCTGTGCTCCAGCCAATTAATTGGCTCAACCAATAATCATCACCAGAATATAAAATCGATTGGGAATTCATTTCGAACCCGGAATGACCGTTATATGTTGAAATTTTTATATCGCTACTGTTGACGACAGCGAAAAGGCCCGCAGAGCCGGGAGGAAATAGACAATCATGACATTGTTTCATAACGCGCTCTAAACTGGCGGCCAATGACGAAGCGGACAATTGTCATCTGCCGCATCGCTGTCGCCCGATATTAGGTCCCGATAAGGAGAAACATGGGACCGACTATAACATTTTAAGACGGGGCGACAACTTTGTTACAAATTCTTATAAACTGAGATCGTTTCAGAATATTATTCATAAAATTTAAACGCATATTATGGAAACAGACCGGTAGGAGGGGGGGTATCCTGTTGGGTAAGGTAAAGGTATATATATATATATATATATATATATATATATATATATATATATATATACTTAAAACGATATATAGATTCTAGGCTACACATTGCTACATAATAGGTGCACACACCGGCACTGTTAATGTGCAGCGTTTACACAGTGATTGAAGGCCGGCGACAGCCGTTAAAGCTGAACCGCGTTAATAAATCAGCCGCAACATTGGGACATTATCACCGGCTCGATCTCTATAGTCACATCGCCTCTGAAAGGTCCCTACTGACCGGTTCGGCCTCGTCGTCAGTAGCATTCGATGCCCCCTCAGTCAGTAGCACGTCACTGCACTGTCGAGGCGGATAGTTGGCAAGAGGCCGAAAACAGGTTTAGCATAGGAACAAGATATTCCAATTATAGTTCCAAAATTAAATATAACTAACTTAATAATTCTGACCAATATGAAAATCTCTTTGCAAGGATAATTATACTCTCAGGCTTATTGACTTATGAAAGTTAACCTGCCCCAGTTTTAGTTAGTACGAAGGAAATATTTGCCTGTTTTTTCTTATAATAAAGTAAAAAATAATAAGTGAAACCGAAGTGTTTCAAGGCGTTTTGAATGGCCGGCAGTGAAATCACCGACTTCGCGGGACTGGACATGGCGTTGAAAACAGACGATAGCCTTACTGGATTTATCACAGTATTGTGAACCATTCAGTCGGCAACCTGCAAAACGTGCGACACAAATGCGAAACTGCTGAATGCGAGGCAAAGAGATGGGCAAATCATTGCCGAATAAAATGTCCGATGCACTGAACCGAAAGAAACAATATCCCGATTCAGAACGCACTTTGGCGAATCTAGAGGAGACAGACATAGGCTGTATCGTATAAATTAGTACTCTTTTTCGTTCTTTGTATTAAGAGGCGTTGGAAAGAGTGTGCGACCCCCGCCCACAACAGGGCTGCAGTGACCTGTGGGGGTATGATGATGGTTTAAATTTAACTTTTAGCCACTTCCGCGGTCGTCGGTAACACAGCCCCGAGTGCGGTCCCATTATTTCTGTTGCCGAATCGTTAGGCCAAAGCCAACTCTGCTCTAGTCAGTTGCCCCGTGTCATTCTCTCTCTCTCTAGGCTCGCTCTTCCCACTCTTTCTTTCTCTCTCTTTCTCTCTCTCTCTCTCTCTCTCTCTCTCTCTCTCTCTCTCTCTCTCTCTCTCTCTCTCTCTCTCTCTCTCTCTCTCTCTCTCTCTCTCTCTCTCTCTCTCTCTCTCTCTCTCTCGCTATTCTCTCTCCTCTCATTGTCCTCCTCCTCTTCCACCTTGTCCTCTCTTCACAGTCTATCGTTCTGTCCCCCGCCGACCGTCCTGTGAACTTCGAGAGATCCAACGCGCGATTAATTCGGACAAACGGACAAAGGCGAGGAACATTTTTTTTTATTATAGCGCCATTTCTTTTCCACTCTGATGTTTCCCGCCAGTTTATCACTTGTCGTTCGATTCGCGAACCGCTATTCCCGATTCATGTGTCTGCAGAATATATCTACTAGACTAGGTATAAGTATTCTGTACATTCCGCAACGTGACCCGCTACAATATCGTTTTGGGCATAGAACAATGTCGGCATTCTCGATTCATCGAATGTCGAGGCATATTCTTAACATTACACACTTTTACTACTTCTTCTTATTCCATTTTCAGTAGCTTTTTCTTTAAGGCAATTTCCACAATCATTCCGCATTATGCAAATGCATTACGACCTCCTTCGGTTCCGTATTTCAAAAAGTGATCTGTATTCAAAGTCAAATCTGTAAGTACCAAACTATCCAACTAGGTGTAGGCAGGATTTTCGAATTTCTACCAGCTCTCGCCATTTCCATTATCATTCTGTTCTCAGAGTGAAGAATAGCTATGTATTTGATGCGGTCGCTGAGAGTGTAGTAAAAGCTGGCGGGACGCCCCATAGGAAACATGTTAACGAAGTTATGACTTCCCCTTCGGGACGTTAACCTAATAATGCTGACGAAGAGGATATAGGGGGGAGGGAATTGTAGGGTAGGTCATGTCGAAGGTAAATATGGGCGACATGATGAAACTTTTAGAAGAAATAAAAACCGAAATTATTCTCTGAATGTTCCATATAAAACAATTAGTTGAATAATCCTAACAACGTAGGAGGAGGCAGAAATGCCACAACAATCACAATAATGAGATCATAATCTATGAAAAACTTATCAGTGGGACAAAACGGAGTTTTATCCACGTTGAGACAATATTTTTCTCCGACTGAAACTTGTTTAAACTCGACCCAGTGCTCAAATTAATACGGTTTCGGTTTGTTGAACAAACGGCTTCACAAAAACAGCCGCCGGCTTGCGCCGTTTGCGGTTTGAGCCGTATAAGCGGTCCAATCACATTAAGCTTACAGCAGGCGGTAACTACAGTAGCTGTGAATGTTCCCTTCGAAATCTTCGGAATTTTATGTATTAATCAGCGCAAAATAACACGAATGAACTATCGCAAATAATCTCAATTATTGACTTGTTAAAATCTAAATTATGGCGTAATTAGATAAAAAAAACACGATAATACTGTAGGTTCCTGATAAAACAAGATAATATTTGTCTTACTTTGTAGTCAATTTGTTCACTTCAAAAATCAATGTCTGTGATGTTGCTATAACAATATTTTATTGATGTGTTCACGAAGTGCACTTTCTACTACATAATATTGTCAGGGTAAAAATTAACGTTAAAAAACGTAATTTATATCTGGAGATTAATTATGAATGAAAGTGGAAAACGTAATTTTATCCCCCCGACCATTTAACGAGCCACACCGGTTTCGACTTCTCACCATCGTCAGGAGAACCAAGTCGCTATCAAACAAACGAGAAAGCTCCAATCGTCCAGTGTATATTTTACTGTCATACTATTTTTATCACCTGGATTATTACTATCTAGTTAAAGATAAAGCTTAAAGATTAAATTTAATGCTGTTTGGTAGGTCCTAAACTCAAATACAAATTTAAATATGACGTTTCGCTCTTGTCAGCTACAATTAACAGTCTTTCGAACAGTAGAGCTAGTTGGCTGTAAGGGATTTTATTATGTATTATCGACTATCATTCTTTCCTCTTTTAGCGCACCCCTCCCCACTGCAATCCCCGATCTATCTCCGTCTGTCACGCGTTAAACTCCTATCTCCTCCTTTCATGCAAATCGATCCGGTTGGGGAAACCCTCCTCGCCACTTAGTCCGATGGCAATACGAGACCAAAGCAATTACACAGTGAAGGGGCCGGAACAAGGAGTAACGAAAACACAAAAGGAAAACACAGAGTTTTAAAAGGGGGTGAAGAGACCGCTCCAAGGGAGAGAGAGAGAGAGAGGGGGGGGGAAGGGGAAGAACTTGCACAAGAGATTTCCTTTTGAAAATTTTCACCCCCGCCTCAAGGAATGAATGAATCGCGGATGACTCCGGGTTTCCGCTTCGATTTTACTGGGCGATTACTCCCTCCCCCCCCTTTTTTTATCCAAAATTTCCGGTCCCAAATCAAAATTCAAAATTTCTTAGGCTAAGTTGAAAATAATAGGTCCTACCTTTCCGCTTCCATCAGTCGATTCCAGGCTCGAAGGTTCGCAGGAGCCATTCAGCAGCCGTCCTGAAACAGTTGAAATTCCAAAAATTAATCTCCTCAAGTTGAAAATACAGGTTTTGAAAACAGAATGAGAAATCATCAGTTTTTGTAAATATTTTATTTTTACTTATTATTACCGGGCTACAAGCGGTTTGCACAATCTAATCGGGGTCATTACAGTTAATTTGCAGTGAGGCTTATGAGTAATCCATTTTCCTATAGGTGTATTCGGTTCAGTAAACACTATGGGATAGTTTAAACTCTATGAGCCCATTGTATTGCAAGTTCGCTTGTGATTACCCAAGGGACAAGTAAATAATTTATGTTTAAACCTATAATACGATTCCTATATAAAATCAAATATTACAATTACAATTTTCATAACCGTTAAAATAATTATCATCCAATTAAAAATAAACAACTTTTTTGAGTCATAAAATTCCAAAGACCTCACAGTACCACTAACAAATGTCTACTTACTACGGCGAGAAGTCAAAACACAGAAAACAAATGCAACAGCAACAAATATGAAATGAGATCTAAACTTTCTTAGGAGGTATACTTATATAAACAAAGTGAAATGGGGAATACAGAAGTTGGACAAGCCAAAAATAACTGGTTCTGTCGATAATTCACTGTTAACCTGTACTATTCAGTCAGGTGGCAATAGCCCCGTGTTATCACACCGCTTGTGATAAAACTGAAGTTTATTACCGGCAAAGAGAAACAACAATTTGCTTTCCTTACAACAGTAAAAGTGATAAAAAATTTTACTCGTTTACTTGACTCGACGTCGCTCGGTTTCCTTCTGTCGATTTCTTCATGAAAACAGTATGAGTTGAATGAATAATGAAGTCACGTGGTCGCCGGAGGAAAAATACAAGGGATGGATGACAATGAACCGTTAAGAAAGAAGTATGCAGTTTTCAGTTGTACAGTTTTATACAACTCTCGCTTCAATGTATCCAGAAAATAACACGGGAGGTTTTTTATAATGGTCAATTTTCAGTTAATTAAGTAATTTTAAAACTTTTTTAAGGCTATGCTTGGGTAAGTCGTTGATTCGTATCCGTTTAGTTCAATCAATTATTATAATTACGATCCGGTGTACATAAACGTATTGAATGAAACTGACACTAAGATATAATCACTTGTGAAGAGTCGAATTACGAACTCATCGAGTCGGAAATAATGGCCTGATCTAACGGAAACAGTTTGACTTGATTGGGAATCGTAGTCAGAGACGTGCTGAAAACAGACTATATCGCACAATTTGTTAATTTTACAGGCCCATTCTTTATTTTCGCACACATAATAATTAGGTATTAATTAATTCAGATCAGTTGCAATGACCGCTTTGAGAAATAAACGGAGTCCGATCCGGTTTGAAATAGTTCGGAACGAATGACTAACGCCGATGAATAAGGCGAAATTTTCCCGACGTTGGGAACGGGAAAAAACTGTGCAGAGGAGCGGCCTCCCTGGCCAAGTTGGGCGGACAGCGCAAAAACGCGGCGTGCGCACGCGCACCAAACTCAAATTCGAATTTTTGGCTCAGTTTCAATATTTGAACAGGCGGCAGAAACGTCTACAGCGCCGAGTTGGCCCAGATTTAACTACTGAGTCAAATTTTCAGCCGTTCGTCCGGCGTTAAATTGTACGTGAAAAACCCGGTAGACAGAAAATATGAAAGGTATAGGAAAAGTTTCTATTTTTGTTTTAAAATAACAGGTAATAAATTAATCAAAGTCAAGCGAGGAGTAGGTTATAAGACCGGTTCAATACACGAAGTTTCCCAGTCCCTTTTGGCGCCCAGGTAGGCAATTTACCTTTCCCTTTGCTTTGGGCTAGAGCTATTAGATTTATTATAAAGTAAGCGGTGTTTTAAAATGTACCTGTCTCCGGAGGCCCATTCGGGTTTTACACCCCCATACGGTACAAGCTTTTGAAACAATTTCGGGTACAGGTAAAGGTACGGATTCCCAGAGTCCTTTCTCCCAGAGGCCTCGCAGACACACTTCTTGGCGACGCCGCCACAATCGTCCGAACCCCCGTCTAATATTTACGGCCCGGTATTCAACAGGTGCATATTCGGTAGTTCTATAGTTTCGCCGACAGAGTTTATTCGAGGTTCAAATTTCCGGTTGTAAAAGTCCAGAGAACCTGCCCAGAATTCCCCCGGGCACCTTTCTCCGAAGGAATTTTTCCCGACGAATCGAAACGGTCTCTGTGAATGTTGAATTTTGAAATAGTTCTAACGGGGCGAGTCCCGATCGCATCGCGAGCATTCCAATTGAACGTCCTACGGATAAACCCAAGTACGTTTATAGCCTTTAATTGATACAGACAATCCAGGATCTAACAAAATCGCGTACAGCTACTCCTCAAATCCAATCTCGTCTTCTAGAATTATGAATGATTCTTACATTGTACAGGTAATAGCCGGAGTAATTGAAAAAATCATAAATAAACAAAGCCTACTATTATTCCTTTTAAAATTCATAATATATCTGCCGGTAGTGTCCGACCAAGGATTATTAGTATATTCCGGCATAAAAAAACTAGATCTCCAAAGCTCGACAGGTACTTACTCAACTTTCCCTGACGGTACAGTCCTTAAGTATCGCGATAGTTTCTAACAGCGTTCCCTTCACTTTTACCAATCGGCCCCTTCCGCCCGTTCGTATTCCGTTTTGCTCGAACGTCCGGGAAAGTCGTGAACTGATAAAAAAAAGCGTTAATCTAATAGCTCGGTTAACACTTCTCGCGAAAAGTTGAATTTACGACCAATCTATCAATTGGGAACAATTTCTCCGCCCTCCAAAGGGACTAGACGCTCCTCGACGGGTTAGTCCCTCCTAAGTCTTGCACTTCTGATGGCGGGACTAATCAGCGTGGACCTCCCGCGTGGACTTTTCTGCTACCCGTAATGAGGAGCTCTCCACTCCGCCGTAACGTGACCGAAGCGATAGGTCGGTGTAAACTCCGCGCCTTTATGGCGTCATCGAAGTTAGTCAAAGGAGGCGAGAGGGCTACAAACCGGGCAAACGAATACGCTCAACTCTCTCTTCCGAGTTCGGCAGCACAGTTCTACACGCGATACCTTTTATTGGTCAATACTCGGTCCCGGATAGCCGGGTTATTATACCGATAGGATTTATTCCGGGATTTGTCCGCAACAATTCAATCGAGGCTTAGCCGTCTGTGGACGAATTGAAAACGAGGTAGTCTTATCGTGCGGATAAGACTTCCCGCGATAAAACCGCTTTCAGAACATACGGCGTAATTGAGGCACAAGTATTATCGGTATAACTCCGAGTGTTCGTTTTAACGCCTAAATTGCTACTATCTAAGGAAGTTCAGAGGAGACGTTCGGGTAATCGGTCTGTCCAAAGGAGAAGTTCTCCAGGGGGGGCGGATATAGAAATCCCGGACCTTTCTCCGGTCGACGTTAAGCCTATGCAATAGGTCAAGTCGGTCGGCGGAGCGAGATCGGATTTTTTAAAACGTTAAGTAATTCTAGGATGGACGGTAGCGCCGAGCGGGTACCGGCGGTGGGCGGGCGAGTTAGGGTGCCGGCCGTGGTGGGGGCCCGGCCTGCGCACGCCCCTACACGTAGTTTCCTCCTTTAGCGTCGCGCGCCCATACGAGTCGGTTCTGCTCACCGGTCATCACACCTAGTGCTCTCGCGCTCAATTTTTCAGTGCTCCACAAGCCCCAGTTCCACACGCACTTCACTAAACGACGATGGCGGACGTAGCGACCGAAAACAAGTAAGTTGTCGTCAGTCCGGGTCCGGGTGAATTATGTCGCGAGTGTCGGTACTCGGAGCGGTGGCGGGCCGGCTTTCTGCGGCGGGGTGATCCCGGGCGGCAATATGGCCACGGCCGGGCCCCAGTCGCCCCCAACCCGCTTTTCCGGCCCTCGGCGAACCGACCCGGAGTATTTCCCGCGCCGACAGACCCCCGACGCGCTTTTCCCTCCAAAATCTCGAGGGGGCCATTTTGCCGGACGCCGCCTTCCGGTCCTTCGGGGGCCCGCCGGAGCGCCGCGAGTTTCGAACCGCGTCCGATATCGATTTCGCCGATACTCGCTCGATAGCGGCCGGTCTATTTATAATCGATTGTCTGTGTTATTTCAAGGGAGAAGGAGGTAGTTGGCAGCCCTGAGAAGGAAGCGCCGGAAAAGAAGCCGGCCGCCGAGGAACCGGCGGAAGACAAGAAGGAGGAGGAGCCCGAGAAGAAGGAGAGCGGCGAACAGAACGGCGATGCCCAGGAGAACGGCGTTGAAAAGGAGGAGCCCGAGGAGTCCCTAGAGAACGGCGATTCCAAAGGTAGCTATCCGAGAAGTTAATCGTAGGTGGCGGGAGTGTGGGGCGGTCGCCGGGAATTGTCTCTTTCCCTTTCTTTTTTGTCTGTCCGTAGAGCCGAGCGCAGTGAAGAGGAAGTCGGAGGTCGGTGGGGGAGACGCGGCCAAAGTGGAGGGAGCCAGCCCCGAGAAAAAGGCCAAACTCGATGAGAAAGTGGAAAACGGCAAGACGGAAGCCACCACCGCCTGAACTCTCCGCGGTACCGACCCACTACCTCTCTTTGTCTTCTGACCGCCGCGTCGATTTCCGATTGACGACACTTGTATTAATTGTATTTATACGTAAATTCTTTTTATATCATTCCTTTTATTTAATTTAAAAAACATATCTTTAAATTTTTTTGGGGGTTGTGAAAAAATCTGATACCGAGTCTAAATTTAAAAACAAATTAGAAATTAGGCACAAATTGTACTTAGGTAGTACCTGTTTGTTTATTCGTGTACAAAATATTTTGTGTCCGGTTCAATGAGAAAAAATGGATCAAAATCTCATGCAGTGGTCTTTCAACATTGCCTCAGCTAGTGGGAATTAGTTTTTCTTTCTTTTTTTTTAATTTGTGACCAGTGTTTTTTGGTTAACCGAGGTAATTTAAATATCTCTACGAAAGATGTGCAATCGTTCAGGGTGCATTAGCAATGTTGAAATAGCACTAGAAATTGATAGCCTCAGTCCTTTGTATAGTGGTATGGAACGTGGGGTCTTTAATGCATTTAACATTACTGCCAAATATGGTTATGGGTATTTGTTAGAGGTGTAAATTATCTTATTCGTGTTGTGTAAGGATTTTATATTGGAAGGATTCATTTGATAATTTAGTTAGTTTATCCCCCCCTTCATCCTCCTCTCCCTCTACCACCCCCAATAACTCTTTAAATATGCATCTTGTACCACCGGTACTGTTTTTGTACAGTTTTATACTTAGTAGGAAACCTCGATTGTTTTATTTCATACGACAATCACATACAATCTACGAAAAAAGAACATTTGGTTTGACATTGACCTTCATACATTTTGTCGCATCGACAAACCTTTGTCCATTTGTTCTATTGTATGTAATTCTGTGAATGCAATAAAAATTAGTTTCAACAGTTGTTTTGTCTGTTTTTTATTGTACATTTCCTCCTGAATTTATGTTAGCGATAATAAAAAATGTAACTATGTGTTTTCGAATACTGTAATGTTGATTAGTATAACTGATCCAACATTTTATAAAACTTATTTCCTCGAAACCTTTTATTTTACTATGTATCCCAAACTTGCTAAGTTTATAACTTATATATATATTTAAATATAGGTTATATTTGTTTATATATAACAACTTGTCCTTGGAAATGCTGATTTATTTTATTGATTTATATTAATTCACTAATCAGCTCTCTGTTTTAATTATGTTGAAACTAGCAATGTAAGTTTAAAGAGTAGAGGTTTAGAAATGTATTATTTAGTTTGTAATTACTATTTCCAAGTACAACTTAAATTTTCTTATAGAAGAAGACTAATTTTAAAAAGGTGCATATATGGCAAAATTGTATTTAAAATAAATTTTCCCTTTTGAAGGGACAAATTGGTTGTGTTATACTAAAAAAAGAGGAACAATACAATTCTAAAATGTTTGAGACCTGATTGCAATTAAGTTAATGTATTTTTTTAATTTTTCGATGGCAGGGATACATAAGATAGACATATTCGTTGAAATATAAAAACAAAAAGCCTGTGAATTATGAATACAACTATTTATGTATTAAATGTTAAGCTGTAAGCTATATTTTGAAGTCTTCCAACTTTACTGGATATATATATATATATATATATATATATATATATATATATATGAATATATGAAATGGTATACCTGTCACATACATGAATTATACCTAGTAGCATTGTGATTGTAATATATGGTGTGTATTATGTAGACATGATGACTATACTGGAATTACATGTTGTGACTTACATTTTCTTCTGTCTTATTATTTGAAAGCTGGCCCTGACCCCATTAAGCATCATGAAGATTTGATACATATGAAGATATGTATCATGGAATAAGTCTAAGGATCCCCATGTTAATTTTGTATGGAAGGTGACCAGTATTGGAGAATTCATGCTAAAATTCATGGGAATGTAAATCTGTATAATAATTAGCTTTGCCCCAAAGTTGGCAAGGGAGCAAGTTGTTAAAACTGATTGCACATTTAACTTGCATGATCCCCTCCACTTGCTGACTAGAGGGAAGCAGATATTTCAAAGGTCATTCGGGCTTAGAATTAATGCTTTTTCTCAGGAAAAAACGAGGCCGGCGTTTTACGAATGCACTGCCTTCTTTAAGTTAAAATACAAATCAAGGTTACGGAATAGCTACATATATACGAAATTATTCTATTTGTGCCATAACTTACCAATAAGAAGAATCGCTTGAATTAAGAAATACAACATAAGTTGAACCGATTTTTTCGTCTAAGTAAAATGGCGCCCAACCATTGCTATTTGATACACATTTGAGAAAGTGTTTATTCCCTTAAATACAATATATGCGAATCCCAAATACCAAGGAAAGGATAATATATACAATTATATATATAGTTCAGATTACTTATACTGATAGCAAGAAACATAATCAAGTTAAAATACCAAAGTTATGAACCTGTATATACGTACCCAAAATGTTTGCAGGAATCGAAGAAGTTCTTCATACATTTAATTGATTCGAGTTTCCCGAATCACACATTTAACTATTATTATGAGAAACTAAACTTATGGCTTAATAATTGCTATAATTTAACACTTTAACACGTTAATATCACCGCTTAGTAAATCTTTCTACGAATTCCGCGAACGGTTTGCCAACATTGGATGGAGAGAACAACTAACTTACCAACTTTAGTAATATCAAAACTTTGCACTATTAAACAATTTTTCATTTTAACTCGGGACTAAGAATTTTTTTCTATAGTTTGTATTAAAAATAAATTTAATTTGTGAATATTAAAATAAAATGTTAAGTTGGGCGTTTTTATACAACAATTTAGAGAGCCGTGATTGCATTACAAGTTGAGCACCGAGTGCGCATGCGCGTTTTCCACCAAGTCCCCTGTAATAATCTAAGGCGTGTAATGTTTATATCTAAAAATGAACGTCAAAAGACTGCGAAACGTTTGTGATAGAACTTTTTATAGGTAAGCCAAAATGAATGTAGTTCGGTGTTGAGTCGTTTTGGACTGTCATTTCCGTTCCGTTAGTTCCGTCCTTCTGAGGCTGGTCTGTACTTGTGACGCAGCAACGATAAGAAATAAAATGTTTGCGCTGAATATATCGTGTAAAATAAGCATGAAAATGCTTATTTAAGAGGTAAAATGGACGAGAATTCGACTAGGAAAGCAGTCTGTTGTTAATTTTTATTTGTGGGTCATCCAATTTAATACCTCTTTTGAGGTTCAATGTTTTCTTCCTATTTGTCTACTTTCCCAATGTATTTTGGCTGTAAAATGTTTATTTTTCGAGGCAAGTAGAACAGGAAGACTTCTCAAGGATATCAGAACTCAGTGGGAGGTGCCTGGTATTGAAATTTGAAAGGCAGTAATAGTTATTAATACACTTGCTCCATATCACTACAGTTCATGTTCCCATAATGATTTAGTACATTTTTCAATACTTTTACATGTAATAATTGTTTCTAAATAATTGGATTATTGAATACACATTAAAACAGATATTAGTGAAGGATAATGACATTTTTTAATCATTAGTATTATTTTTTATGAGCTTTAAACTGTTTCATTTTATTTGGTGTATTCATATAAGTTTTCATTTTTTGACAACAGTGCTTATGTGTGTGCTGCTTTGCTTCATTCTATACTGAACATACTATAGGTTTAATCCTAAAAATGTACGAAATTTGATTCTGAGATATTATAGTAATGCTTTGTTTTAAATGATAATGTTTGAGGTTCATTTCAGCCTATGTGTTTCTTCAGGGTAATAAATTTCGTGTCAAATAAAGATATCTAATATTACAACCTCAGCCAAATATTTTTAGTGGCTAAATGTACAATTATATTTGGAACTCACACAACACTAATCGGGTTACTTCCATCCCATCCACAGTATTGGAGTGATAGATAGGTTTAAATATTCATATGTTCAAGTTTGTATTTAACTGTATCATAAAACCATGTAGAAAGTATTTCAGTTTGATTTGATACTTTTTGTTTTCAATAATTTTCTCTTTTTTTTTCAGATACTTTTGAACCATTTTGACCATACTCAAGTGTTATACTGGTGCATGCGCTGTGTTCAATTGAGTTTCAAACAAAAATGGGAATGAAGAGGCAGGCCAGGAAACAAGTTTTAAATTTAGACTCAAAGAAGAAAGACTCCCAAAGGCCAACATGGAAATGTAAATTGTTGTTTCTTTTAATAATGTACGATTAGATTATTTAGAAGACTTTTTTTAGTGAAGTAATTTGACAGGATAACTTTGGAAATTGGAATGCTTTCTAGTAGTAATGTACCTTTGTTAATGAGATGTTAAAAGGTTTATGTAACTATAAAATATCATGTTTTTATAGGATTCGTATAAAGTACTTTCTGATAGTAAAACCTTAAAAGAAATGTATACTGTTATGTAGCCTAGTTGGGTTATTTGCATTTGGTGTTTCTGTTGCAGTATAAATTAATTCCCAAAGAGTTGAGTTTCAATAAGTTTATTGAAACCTAACCATTTTTTAGTTTATTAAGAATTAGCTCAATAATAGTAAATTATCCAATACTTAATAGATTCATTATTGTTTTAAGGTTCATTATCGTTGTTGATTTGCATTGGTTTTTATGTTTTTTCTTTGTAGCATTTGTTAGTATCATGCGGTTTGTATTATACTGATCATGGACTTGTGAACATCCAATCGGTATCCATATCTAGTCATTTCATTTATGACTATACTGCGATATGAAATTTCTGTCATTCATTACGATGCCAATAGCTACCTACTGGAAATTCAGTATTCCCACACCCGTCCTATCTTATCGGTAATTTGAATATACCACTTATTATTCATCCTCTGTTCTATTTTAGCCAAGTACGAACAAATTTGTGCTGATCACGTAACGACAAACGGGAGCGCGGAGGCGACTTGCCCGCCGGAGGAGGAGAGCCAACCCGAAGTTGAGCCCAAGGCGAATGCGCTGCACGGTCTCACCGATTACCTGAGCTCGGACTCCGGTTCTGACCAGTCGGATGACGATTCGGAGCTTCAGGGCGAAGTGAAAGCGTTTTTGAAGGTGGACACATTTTATTTCATACATTCCTGACGGGTACATAATTTTATTTGAAACAAACAGCCCTTTGATAACAGATCAACGATGAGTAAATCCACTTTTTCATGAATTTATATTATGATACAAATTTAAAAGAAAATTCCCCTGAAATTGCCCTGGCTATTAATATTGCATTTATTGGGTTCAGAAATTCTCCTCTTAGTGTCTAGTCAAAATTTAAGGTATACTACCTATCAGTTTTAAAGTTATAATTATGCTCTTCTTCAAGTAGATTATAAAATAGCCTAATAAGAACAAAAATGAATGCCTAATATCCTGTAAGTAGAAAAAATGAAGCAGGTTTTGCACTCCAGCTACTTTTTACAGTAACTGCAGATTGAAACAAACAACCAACAAAATAAAAAATATTTTTAGTTTTATTTTTATATTCTAATTTAGTAATGGGAGAATTGTGCATTTGTGTTAAATTAATTGCTAAAAGCCATACGAATTTCTCATTAATACTTGTTGATAAAAAATTATTTCAGCATGCTTAAAATTGTATCAGCTTACTTATTTGCTTAAGTGCTTATAATTGAATTTGTTTGAATATGTTCACTTCATACTACAGCTAGTGGAAATTCATTGGACACAATAAAAACAAACACATTGTGCCTAATGAAAATATCTTAATGTCTAAATTATTCTTTAATAAAAATAAGTTATAAAACAATTACAAAATATTTCATATCTTTTTATATTTTATTTTAGGAAGTTGATGAGTTGAATCTTGGCCGAAAAGAACAGAAAAAGGCCTCATCCCATCCAGAAACTTATGTGGCAGAAGCAAATGTGCCTTCTCAACAACTGACTCAGCAACAACCTACTCAACAAGCCTACTCTGCCTATGCTATGCCAACAATTGGTGAGTCTATTATCATAATTTTGTAAATATTTAAGGCTCAGTAGTGTGGCAATATTTGGTTGTTTAATTTTTATTCTGCAAAATAAAGTAGAAAAAATTCATCATTAAAGATTGAAATATTCGGGCTTGTTACTCACTTGTGAAAGTTAATTTATTATTTTATAGGTTTTACTGTGTATATTTTTAGGTTGTTAGAAGAATTTTAAAGGTTCTTTTACTCCATACATAATTATGATATGTGATTGGGTAACAAAATTGTAACCTATATTAGATCTAAATAGGATCATACACAGTTTCTTTAGAGTAACCATAAATGAATATATACATGTACAGTAAATATTATATAACTTATTCAAGAATGTAATACAAAATAATTATTACAAAATGGAGATAGTCTATAACTTACCATGCAACAGTTACCACTGTTTGTAAGAACAAAATAAAAATAAGTTTGGCCTGTTAGTGTTATCTATTTTAGACATCATGTTTTTTTGAGTAGTAATAATATAATTCAGTATTATTATGTATACTATTAAGCATATTATTGCTAGGATCAAGGGTATTTATTTTCTTTATATTAGAAGTATACCTTTAGTAACTGTTATGTTGGCAACACATTTGCAACTCTCAAAGGTACTGAACTGTGTGAACTTAAAAGGTTAATCCTGGCATATGATCTTCTATCATATGACAACTTTTCATTTACCTTTAGTGGTGAAGGTTATTTCAAGGTATTAAGTATTATCTGACTAAAAGTCAATTGTACAAATCTACTAATCACTTTCAGTTGCAATTATTGCAGCTAGTCTTCATTGCAATTTGTAAGTCCTTGAATTATTTTCCACCTTCAAATACCTAGCAGGATATTTGTTTTCTGACTTAAATTGCAGTTTACCTTGATATGGGCAAAACAGAAGTATGTTTCTTCTGAAAGATCTTATTTTATTATTTTTACATTTATAGGTTATCATTTATCTCTGAAGTTATGCATTTATTTATTTGCAAAATTAATCTCTCTGTTCATTATTTATCACACCTAATTTTTACAGCCTACTGTTTTCTCGGTGTATTCATCCTTTGAATCAATATTTTTACTCTTGCAAATGTGCTGTGCTCATATGCACTTTAAATTGTTTATTACCAGAATAGATCAGATTTATTATTTTCAGTTTTCATTATCTTCATCATGTAATTGATTTAGTGACTTGGTAAGCTCTGGAAAGAAATAATTTTTCTCATTTAGTCTGAAGTTTTTCTCTATTTATGGTTAAAAAATGTATGCACATTTCAGACGCAGCTGTTTAATTTTCAGATGTAATTTTATTTTTGCAATGTGCCATTATTTATATTTTATAATTTCCTTATTTTAAACTTGTTTTCCATTTTTCATTCCACATTTTATTGTTACACTAATTTTTTCATTTATATTATCTGACAATTATTTTCAACAATATATATATATACACACACACACACACACACACATATATATATATATATATATATATATATATACACACACACACACACACACACACACACACATATATATATATAGATACATATAATAACATGATCTCCCAGATTATACAAATAATAAATGCACTGCTATTTTTATTATTTTATCATAACCATTTCCCTGTTTAATTAATAACTGCTATTATATTTTGTATATATACTTTTATTACAGCTTGGCAGGAGTGTTATGACAGTTCAACAGGTTATACATACTATTGGAATGTTGAAACAAACCAAGTTACTTGGGAAATGCCAACTGAGTACCATCAGTATGCTGTTGCTTTGAAACAGTGGCAACAACTTCAAGCTCAACACAGTGGTAGTATTTGTTTGAATCCTTAATGAAAAATAATTATTATAGTTACTAATCAATTTGCAGGGTTTTTTCTTTGATTTTTGTTATTTTCATTAGTTAAATTATATATATACTGAAAAAGTTTGATTTTTTAAAGCTTAATAACTGAATTTTAATGCATCAATGTTTCATAGTAATTATGTAAGTGTCAGATGAAATAACCAAATTTTCCACTTCAATACAATAAAAACTAAACAAGTAACATTTTTTATTTTTCAAAAATATGAATGTCTGTTTGATAAGCTAAAATTATTATTAGTGGGTTCTTGATTTATTGGTTGTACATGATTTCTAAATTGTTGAAAAATATTGTGTTCTAGAATTTCTTTTTTTTTAGCCATGATACAAGCTCGAACTCAGCAAGTGAACAGAGCACCCTCTGGTCCAGAGTTGGAGAGTCAATCTAATAATAGTGAAGAAACTAAAATATTGTCTGCACCTAAAAAAAGCAATAAAAAGAGGTCATCTTTAAGAAGTGGTAGTGAATCAGAAGATGAGTAAGTTGAAATTTACCATTTACTAATTTTGTTTATGGGATGATTAGTATCTGGTGAAGAATGATTTGTTTATGTTGGCTGTGGTGGCTCAGCAGTTAAAGGCAACAATTGAGACTTTTGACTACTACCATGGCCTTTAGCCTCTTAGCTAAAGAATTAGATTAATGCACTTGGTTCCTTAATATATCTGATGAACAAAATCTTTAAACTAAGTAATGATTAACGTATTAAACTGGTCTCATTTTTTCTATTTTCAGGTAATGTTTTAAATTTACATTAAATTACTTAGTAATTGTGAACAAATATAAAACTAGAAAAATATTGTTTTATTGTTCATTATATATTGATTGCTGCTTTCTACATTTTTTAAAGGAAAATCGAGTTGATTACATCTTATGGTCCAAATTCTGGGGATGAGTCATCATCAGACAATGAAAAAGCACCTACACCACAACCTTCAACGAAGAAAAAGAAGTTGGACAAATCAGATAAAAATAAGAGCAATGTCGTACGAAGCATTGGACCTCAACTGCCTCCAGGTAATATGTATGCTCGAATGAGAAATAAGGAGGGCAAGAAAGATGGTCTTCTAGTGAACCCTACCGGAAATAAGCTGGTCCCCTATCATCCAGAGTATGAAGATTCGGAAGGTGAGGACACGTATGAAAATTCAAAATTGAGCTACATACCGGATACCGGCCCACCGGGATTAGAGGATGAACAAGGGGGTGAAGGGAAGGCAGGAAAAACTTCAAGCGGTGGTGAAACAGTGAAGGTTTTGGGGTGTGAGAATCGGACTGAAATTGATAAAACTGAAGCCACGGCTTCAGTTGCTACTGTTGAAAACAAAGAAAACAATTCATCCGCGAATCCTGAAGTTCCCAAGGGTGAAGAAGAAGAAGATGAATCAACCATATTGGATAGGATCAGAAGTCAGAGCATGGTATTGAAAGAGCTTGGTGGAGAGATACCGGACGAAGTGAAGAGTATTATCACACAAGAAAACAAAACTGAGCCGGAAAATAAATTTTCCTTGGTGTCAGGTTATGGTGACGATTCAGAGCATGAAGAGGAAGACGATAATGGTCAGATTAAATCAGTCAAGGGCAGTGATCTGAAGACAAAATTATCAGCTAGAGCAAAACAGCTGTTGAACTCAACCCTGGCTGGAAAAACAAGAAATCAAGAACCGGAAAGTGAAAATGGAGTGAAATCAATGGAGACAAATCAAACGAGTAAGTGGTCCACATCAGTTAAAAATCATTTAAATATTAATCATACTTTGAAGGTGTTATTTCATAAATGGAATTATCAGAATTCGTTTCAAAATATAAATAAATCTGTGGGCACATTTTAAAAAATAAATATCATAGAATTCATCCCTTTCAAATCAAAAATTTTTTGATGTATATTTAGAACAAGGGCCCTCCAGGTCTTTTTGAGTCCTTCCTCTGTTCAAAGCCTAATCTATGTAAATATCATGTTTGAAGTGAGTAAATTCAGTGAAAATAAAGGATTAATTACATATTTGTTTAGCTTTAACTCTGTGTAATTTTGTCTCATTTGTTGAAACAAAATGTCAAGTGAATGATAGTCTATATGTTCAATTTTATAATTTTATTTAAGGAGTTCCTGATAATTACTGAAATTACTTGTTGAGGGTTTATATTTTATGGCTTCCATTGTTATTATATATATATATATATATATGTTATAATTATATTATCAAATCAGTTGATATATTACACATTCAGGTTATAAAGTTTTAGGTATATTTCATATGTTATTTTTAATAGGTGATTCAACTGAAACTACAAGTTTGTCTACCTTCAAAGCTGAACTCTCAGCCGCCGAAAGCTCAGGTGTTGGATCAAAAAGAAAATTGAAACTTGAAGTTCCTGCACCGCCAAGCAAGCCAAAGACTGAACCATCTTGCCCAAGTGAACAATCCAAAAAGATAGAGGGTTTCACTTGGTCTCAGGACACTGATGTTTCCGCCTCCTCAGAAAGGCGAGGATTCGGATTTAATTCGACTTCTGATTGTGCCAAAAAATTGAAATTAGATAAAATCCAGTTTGTCAAAGCTGAGACCCTAAACATGTCAGAACCAGAGCCGTGCAAAAGTAATTTACAGTTTTGTTGTTTTTAATTTTATAAATGTTTTATAATTATAAAACTAATTAATGCAGTAGAGTTAAAGTTTGTGGAAATATTCAATCAAATGAAGAGTTGAGTTTACTTTAATGGCCTTTCATTTTCTAGGTCCTGAAGAAACCACTGAAGAAATATGTAAAACTGAAATTGACATCAAAGACCTCGCTAGCTTATTACTGGATAAAACTATGTTTTTATCTGAAGGCAAACCACCTGTGTCTCCAGTACAATCTTGGACAATTCAATTGGAGGTAATAATTTTTTTTCTCTATTACATTACTCTGCATTATGTATCATATTTGATACTATTTATAACACTTCCTTTTATACTTATAACTTCAAAAAATTGTATTCAATTATGGAATTATTTCTGACTGAATAATTATTATATTTGTAACTGTGTTGTTGAATAGACATTGGTGAAGGCGTGGGAGAGCTCAGAGTTGAGCGCCAGCTACATAACAGAATGGCTGCTTACAACTTCGGAGGAGTTAGAGAGGCTAGAATCTAGTGTTGCCCCCCAAGGCTGGCTGTGTCAGTGGCAGAGGTACGATCCCACTGTTGAAACTTTACTTCCAAAAACCCCTCTCGTTTTTACTATTAATTCATCAGTTTACAGTGAAACTAAAAAAATAACAGACTAGGCCTCATCAATTTACGCCAGCCTTGTGACTACTTCATCCGGATTTGAAACGAAGTAAGAAGACAACTTAAGGTAGGACCGAAATGGTTTTTTATATTTAATGATATATTCGTTATAGTCTTCAGTTTTTTAGAAAAAAAGTAATTGTGACTTTTCTTTTCAAGTTACTGGAACCATTTGGTTTTTAAAAAAATGCATTTTCATTTGCAAATTAACTTCTTCCTTTTTTTTAGGTGATAATAATTTTATTCTTAGTAAACCACATAATTTATTTATTGTCTTATTCAGAATTTAGAAAAAATAGTTCATCTGATTCAGTAATAATTTTATCTTGGAACATTCATTTGGAAATAGTCTCAATTGAAGGAAGACGGAAATCAGTGGTTTGTGACCATTTTTGCAAATGAAAAGAAGCAAATTTTATTGAGCGTTCAGTTTTAAAAGAAAAAGAATTTTTATGTACATGAGTTAAATCAATTTAGTATCCTTAATTCTTGACTTTATTCTTTCATTACAATGTATCATTTATTCATGATTTATGCTTTGATCTTGTTGTCAGGAAAGGTTGGAGGCTTCAATTTATTTCATCTAGCCATTGAATTTTTGTGACAGAAATTTTGTTTATTTTTCCCAATTGCCCAATTTATTTGATTTTGTTTTATTTATTTATTTATTTTTTTTTTAGTGTTCATGACTGATTCAGTCATTATATGCCTTAGCTCTTTAGCAGATAGAATAAAATTTATGTGTATTTGTGGTGAGATTTTGTTTTTTTTTTTTCTAAAGAACTATTGTTTCATTTGTTTTGGAAAGTCTTATACTGCACACTATATGTCCAACTGTGCATTTGATTTGCATTTTACTTCTATTTAACTTACTTCACCTATCAAAATTTAAATTTCAATAGCAGTTTGTTTTGTACAATTGCAAAATATATCGATTCATCTTAAGAGATTATTTATCTTTTACCCGAATAGAAAATATGTCTGGGATAAGGTATTTCCGATGTCAACGGAGATGCTCCAACTGGAACATGGCCTACTGGTGCGGAAACGGATCACAACAACAGATTGCTCTTAGTTTTATTCAAGAGCTTACCTTCACCCACTTGAACTGTTATATTTTATATATCACGCTTTAATTTGTTTGAGGTATTTTTGTTTTATGGTAAGACAAAAATGGGTAAAGTGATTCATAAACACAATTGGTATTGCCGTAAGTGATAAAAATTTACAAAATAAAAATTCCGATAATAGATGTTAGATGTTATAAATATTTTATATAATCAATGTGGTAGTGTTTTGTGTCCTAGTTTAGAATGTTTTCTTTCTTTTTAAAAAATGTCTCGCCAGTGCAAATATTATATTTCTTCAAATGTTCTAAAATTTTTTGGAAGTTTTAAATAGACAAACTGGATGAAATTTAAATTATATTTTTTGTTTGGCGTCTTTGTACATTTTTTCTTTTCTTAGAATGTAAGCAATAAAAATTTGTACATGTTAAGGTTTTTTCTTAATGGAAATTTTTTTGTTTAACACTTTTCTGCGTGTTGTCGGGTTCTACAGGACTGAGAAGTGCTACAGCTATCGGAACATAGCGACAGGTGAAGTACGATGGGAGTACCCCCAGGGAGAGACTACGGATAGAGGGGAAGAAGAGATGGAGCTGTGCAACACCCCGCCGCCCACAACTTGTGCTAGTCCCACACCCCAAACAAATGCCCCGTTTCCACTTCCGACCCCGCATCTGTTCCCGCCTCCGTGCCAACCCCACCCCCTCCTGGTCTAGCCGCTCCTTCACCCAATCCACCCCCAACCAAACCTCCCAGTGCACCCCGGTCACCTTCACCTCCCTCTCAGCCACCACCTCCACCCCCACCGCCTCCTCCTCCACCGCCTCCGCCACCCCCAGAAACCCTGGAGACAAACAAAGAAGGCACTGGTAAGTGTTGTTATCTGTATATCAGTTTTCAGTCATATGATTTACACTCATCTCTAGTGAATTTAGTTTTATTTGACTTTCATCTAAAAATAGAATTTGGTTTATTTGAAAGGTGGGCATAATAGATCAGATCTGAAATTCAAAAATTTCAAATGATAGCATAAAATGTGTAGTGTACACATACCCTCTGACCACTGGTAATATCCCAGTTCAGTTGCTCCTAACTTATTCCCCTTTATTTAAAGGTATCTAATTACCGCATGATCTCAACATACCACCAACATTCGATGAAGTTAACTGTTTGTACAAAAATAGAAGGTAAAAAAAAATCTAATGATTATGTGACATTATTTATTCCTTTTCAAATTTTAATTATGTTATCACGGATTTATTGGGGTAGAAAATGTGACTTATATTTTTGTTTCAGACACACCACCACTTCCAATGGAGGGTCCTCCACTTCCACCGTTGCCTCCTCCCGCAGAACCCCCTGCCCCTCCCCTGCCGTGCGAGTCACCTCCGAGACCGCCGCCCCCACCTCCTCCCGCCGGCCACGGGCCTCTGATAGAGCCGTTGCCACCGGGTGTCGACCCTCCCGACTATTCCTCTAATCCGGGGGCCGCCTCCGCAGCCCAACCTCCTCCACTGCCGCCCCCGCCACCCTCCTCCGCCGCCCCTGCACACCACCACCACCAGCCCCACCACCAGCTCGACTATAACATGCACATCGCTCCACTCCCGGTCAACGTACACATGCTACCCCAGATGCATTATCCGGGCGCTTATTCTCAAGTTCATGTAGTAAGTGCAAGTCATAGTATTACTCTTGTACAATATACAAATATTGATTAATACTTTCAGTGTTATATATTTAATTATTATGATAGAGGCTCCTTTAATTGTTTTATAATATTAGTATGATAATTGGGAAAATTAAAAGTAAAAACCTGAGGACTTAAGCTACACTATTATTCTTTTAAATCAGACTAAACAGTATACAATTGTATGGATGTTAAACTTTATTTAGCTTAAGGTATATTTATTGTGAGTATATTTATGGTTTGAGAAATTGAATGATCAGTTTGATTTTTAATATTAGGTCTACCCTATTAAAAATCAATAAAAAATTAAAATTCACTTAACTCTTTGATTTGGGCATGTTGTTAAATAAATGTATTATCTAAACTATCATGGGCCTTACATATACTTATTAAATACCATCAGGAATACATCTGGAAATAAAATAGAAAAATGGCTGCTATTATATAGGCCAGTGAAAATACACGTATCCATTAGATACCGTAATAAGGAAATACATAATTAGATGTGTATACATATATATTTTTATGATATTAGCATGAAGTGTGTAAGTTAAACATGAGCTTCTTAAGGCCACATTGGCCTTGCCTCAAGGTAGTCTAGAGGCCACACCTTTCAGACATTTCCAACATTCATGAGGCATTATTGTTGTATGAACTCACTTTTATTAATAGAAAATGGATGTTAACAATTTATTTCTCCAATATTCATTTATAGATCTTATGTAATTTTGTTTAGGAATAATACTTCAGTGTTAACATAACATCAGTTATGTTGTTCGGAAATTGTGCACATAACTTATAGAACTTATATTTCATTGAAATTTATTTGCATATTTTTCTTAATCTAAAACACTATAAAACATTTAACTCATTTGTTTTTAATTTCTGCAGAACATTTATTATGCATCTTATTGTTTTATATAATTTTGTATGATCACCTTCAAAGATAGCCAGAATGATAAATTAATGTACACTCAAATATTTGCATGCTATACAAATGTTCTCATGGAACTTCTTACAGAACAACTGGAACAATTTGATAAACATGATAACTAATACACTGGTGGCAAAGAATATTGTTCTCTTGGTATATAAAACTAGTCATTACAAAATCAGCTTTATTAATTATATTAGATGCGAATAAAATACGAAAGGTAAGATTTTTATGTAGACTTTTTATTTCTAATAATTTCTAAGAAGTATTGATTTACTGCTTATAATTTTTGATATTTTATTGTTACAGAATGCTGTCCCTGTACAGACTAGTACTATAACTGCAGAGGCCATTACAGTGAATCGAAGTGCGACATCAACACACGATCTTTCTTCTGAGATCGATTCATTCTATAATGACTTGGCTTCACTTGAGCCATCTCCACCTCCCGAGGGTTCACCGCCCCCACCTCTGCCATCTGCCCCTGCCCCAGCTCCCATTCCCGCCTCTGTACCTGACGCTCCTCTACCCCTAGCCTCATCTCCTGTGTCTGAGCCAGCGACAAAGAAGAGGAAAAAGGTAGGTTCTTTTTTGTGTGCGTATAAAGAGGAACGGGAACAGGTAACAGACAACTAATATCCGGCAACCAAAACAGTTAAGAAGCTTATTGTTGCTCAGGCATCACTGAACAATTATGACTTATTTATTAACCTAAGCATTTATTAGGTATGGCCTCTCTTTATGTGTGCCCTGTTTGGTGCTTCCTAACCTACAAATAATGCAAAATGTATATATTGATTCCTAAAAACACAAACAATAATATAGCTGTGAAAAATAGCAAGGGTACAGAAAATCATAAATTCTAGAGGAGTTATTTGGTTAATGACTGCAGGTTTTTGGCACACAAGAATTTCCTATCCAATAGGACATAAACTAAAGGAATACACTCATTGAGAATCTACTTGTAATTTAGATGTATTTGGACTTGACTATAAATATATTTTAATACATGTTGTAATTTTGATTTCTTTTTAGACAAAACTGACTCCAGGTCTTTCATTAAAGAAAAAGGGCGTTTCATCATTGGTTGCCAAATGGCAACAGGTTCAGCAAGATGTGCGCAGAGATATGAAAACTATTGACCAAGAGCCTCATTAGCCCTAGTGATAATGGGAAAAAATTACAGAAGAAAAAAAAATCAAAACTGAATGCAGTTTATGTTATTGCAAAAACTGTTTTTTGTAATTAATCTTTTTCTTATATGTACACAAAAAAAGTTATTTATTTAAGAAATATTGTATTTAGTCGATTTTGTAATACATGATTATTATTTTGGTTTGTTTTTATATTACAAGGTATCCTTTTGTCCAGGTTTTTTTTATTTTGCTAACATGTTTTTTTTCAGCCTCCTTAATTCATAATTTCATATTTTAGTGGTTAGATTTTGGACATATAACAAATCATTGGATTTAAATATTTTGATGTTGTAAATGTCACAGTATATTGTTGAATAAACAATCATTTGTCATCATTCATCACTTGAATCATTCTTCAGGTAACATGCCAAATTCATTAAGTAAAATAACTGGTGAAAAGGTGGTTATGCTGAGTGAAGTTAGAGTATTTTCTATGACAAAGCATAATATATTGTTACAATATTAATATCCATCCATGAAATTTAAGTGTTTAATTTTTTTTTTTATTGTTTAGTTTTTTTTCAAGGAAGAAAAATGAAGGTCTACACAATCCTTGGAGCTTAAAAGTTTGAAGGTGAAATCTTTGATATTTGTACAGTAATTCATTTTAATTTTTAAGAGAGTTTTTATAATCTCAAGCATCATCATATCATCTGTAAACTGTTTACTCTTATATTATGATGAAACCACATAACAACATTATTAGGCGTCTGTTACAGGTGAGCCCTTTTTGTAGATATGTTTATATTTTATTACAATAAGTATTGTGTCAAAATTTAGGAAGCATAGGCATACTGTGTAATTAATGCTGATGGATATGACTGATTTTAACCTTGATTATGTCTGCTTAAGCAACTGTGTTGGCCTTAAATAATAAATAAAGTTTAATTTATTTTAATATATTTAATTTAAAATTAATAAATAAATTAATAGATAAAGATGAACAAAATATAAATTTACACATTCTGAAGTTATTTAATCTTAAAAAATTTGAATAATTCTTAATGGATGCTAGTCCAAGATATAAATACTGAGATATGAACTCTAAGATATGAATGTATATCAGCAGCACTTGTCAGAAAAAAATTATGTATATACATATTTATTTATGCAAGTATGTACATTTTTCTAAGGTGGCCATTTGTTTTCCACTATAAATTCATTGTACATTTTATCAAGAACATATTATTTTTAACACCATAAATGTTCATGTATGGTTCAAAATTGATGTTTTGAATCTAGCTGAGATAAGATTACTATAAATTAGGTGTTTTAAGAGGTTCAGTATTTAAATAGGAGACAGATAATTAGTTACTCCTTAAGAGGAACTTGTCCATAAACCATGGACCCCTCTGTTATCCATTAATGATTTTATGGTTGTATGTCCAAAAATTTTCAAATGTTCATTTTGAAAAAAATGGATAATTAGTTTATAGTATTAGGGATCTGTATGATTTTCACTTTGGTACAACTTCAAACTAATTGAATGTTCAACTATGATTTGTATGCACATTAGAGGTTTAATTTTTGTACATTTTGGTATTGTGAAAACTATACCCCTTTCTTTTTCCTGCCTTTGTCATTAATATAGTGGCATGCAAAAGTACCACAATATATTGGTGATTGTATGCTAGTGAAGATGGTGAGAAGACAATTAGATTTGTTGGGATAGGAAATTGCAATAGTGATGGTATTCCAAACTCTCACAGTTAATAAACACTTTCATTATTTTACAATGTAGAATTTTGATTAAAATCTGTCTGACTTTATATTTATGATTATAATTTTTTTTTACAAGGTTGTGGTGCATAATTCTTAATTTATTTTGATTAAGCTGGCATTTTCTTGGCATTAAAAAAATATATTTCGGGGAGGTACTAACTGAAAATTAACGCTGACTGGATTAGACCTTATTTTCGTTTTACAAAATTAGCAACACCCCCAGGGGCCTTAACTTCCCCTTAACCTTCTCCGAAGTTCCACTTCCCAACTCATTTCCTGGGAAAAAGAAAACGACGATTAGGCCACAAATTAGTGCTTCGTTAAGCAATTGTACCCGAAATGTCAGTTCGACTCCTTTTATAGCGGCCGATTTAGAAGTGCCGTCCCCCGACGGGGAAGAACCAGAAGTTTTAAGAAAATGGAAAGTAAGAATCCCAGACCTCATAAAATGTAGCAAGTAACAATAGTAACAGCGATGATAGATGCTCCTTCAGAAGTTGATGATCGCGTAAGTACCTCTTTGCATTTTTAAAAGAAAGCTATTGGGCGATGGCGGGTAATCGAAGGAAAATGGAAGGAATGATGTGCGCGGTTTGTGCAGATGCGGAACATTTTTATTTCAGAATTGATTTTTACTAAATTTTTGCTGTTAATTTCGATTTTCAGGAATCCTAAAAAATTCAAAATGAGATATATGTCCGCAGTGAGCATGACTTCCTTTCGTTCTCAGCTCCGGGCGATGAAGACACCCCCGAGTTGTTCCCAAGTCGTTGAGCACACTTCTCCTTTGTTTAGCCAACCTTGTGAAGTAAGCTAACACCTTATTTATAAGGATATTATAAGTGGGAACAACTTTGTATAACTTTATAACCGCAAATCCATTTTAAAACCCCTCAGACGCAAGCGAACGTCTGGGCTCGGCTTCGAAAAAAACAGCCAGTAGCTCTGTGAAATATTTATATAAATGCATTTGTTTTATAAGACAAACTAACCATATTCCGTGATAAGAAGTTTTCAGTATTCGTAGAATTAAAATCTTATTGTCGATTTAATATTAAACTAACTCGATGACATACGAGATAGGCCGGAGGGTTTTTAACAACGGTCGCTCCCGAAATTATAGAATGGACTTTTTTAATTCCCATTTAATAATTCGGAGTTGGGAATACAAAAAGAAAGTCGGCCGAATGGGAGCGGATGATAATGGGATGTTTGCTTTCGGAAATGGAACCCCCATAACTGTATGTACACAGGCTGCCCTTGCCGCTACACACAATGGAAATTGTCGGCAGTTTGAATTCAGCAATGGGCAAGAAATTATATTCCAATTTAAATAAGGGTAATTTTAATCCCCCGTTTAGCGCGAACTCCGCCTAAAGCCTGTTGACGGTTATCCCACTTTTTTTTGTATGATCTAATTTCCCGAAAACCCTCCTATTTACTGAAACCCGCTAACCGCCCTTTTAATCGAAAGGACGAAATTCGAATTTAAATAATCCTGTCGTTTAAGGACCCAAAGAATATGAAAGTTGTGGATATCGGATTCAGTTTTTGTTCTTTATTTAATTTTTATACTTTCTGATACCGAATCCATTCTGTATTAAAGTGTAAGACAGTACATTTTACAAAAAAAATCTCTTGTGCTTTTTCTTATCGTATGGTTTTTAGCTTCAAAATGACCCAATTATTCAGCAAGTTATTTACTCTCCCCTATAAACTTAGTAATAAAAAGGAGTAAATCTGAAATTCTCATACCACTTTGAAACCATCCGACGAATTCATTTTAAATTAAATTTCTGCAAATATTTAATTCCTTTGTAATATGACCAGTACAACCTACGTAGAAGGTAAAAAATACCTGTTTTATTTACAATTCCCATTTTTTTATTACGAATGTATGAATTTAAATGCTTCGTTGCCCTACTTTTTCTTCATAAAGCGCGAGTTAGATTATCTTCATTAAGTTCCTAGTATACCAAATTTACAGGATGTGTTTAATTAACTTTTAGTATACCCTGAAAATGTCTTTTGTAAATGAAAGTGTAGCAAGTTATGTCCGCTCTGTGAACGAAACTGGACTGTACTTGTATGTGCAACGTGCTGTTGCATTAGCATTTAGCAGAGTGATAATTTTTTAGGTTTCATTCTAGTTCCATCATTTGTTCAATAAAATGAACTGTATGAGATAGAAATCCACAAATAATCGAAGTAACTTTAAATTAGCAAAGCTCAATCAAATCAGTATTGCAGCCTAAATGCGGTAAACATATATATAAAATTTACACAACTTCCCAGTATTTACTATCCCAGTATGAATCTTTTGTTAAATTGAACTGCTCATATTTCAGCTGTAATCTCATTGTATAATCTCTTTGCCAGCCATATCTCTTCCTTTGGCCTTATCAGTAGCATAAAACATATATAGATTACGACGTCTTTATTGTAAACCCGTCTTTCTTATGCACAAGTTAGCAAATAATAATAAAATTATTAATATCTAGGAGTACCATTGAAATATAATTAATTAATGTCACTAAAAAGTAGTTATTGTTTGTACGCAAATACAAACAACTGCAGTCTTACAACTAGATTAATTGGAATTAGGAAAAATTTTGGCTACAAAAATAATTCTCTTAGAAACAAATAATTTTATATTTTCACAGTATTCATTTTACAACTTACATAAATTGTTCAAATAAAAAAATTCAATACGCCGCATGACGCGGCGCAAGGAACATTTACAAAGAAGCTTACGACAAGAACAGACATAATAAATAAATATTTTTATATTTCGTATCGCTTTTCATTTTCCAGGGAAAGCCGGGGAACGAAAATGGGGTCGTGAGGTGGGTAGTCAGGGGATCGGCGGCTGTTACAGTCTTCGTGGGTCCGATTAATGGGTTTATATTATCAGGGAATAAATTTGGGAGTTTGGGTATTTTTGATTATGTTTTTTTTTGTCAATTATTCGCCGCGGGATCTTCCTAGCGCCTCCTGCCGAAGCGGAGGAAGACGTGGTCCATGTCTTGCCTCTTGACGGCCGGGTTTCGGAAAACTGGGCTCACATCCCTCAGAACTGGGGCGGCTGAAATACAAAAATTGAAGAATTTAAATAAATAAAACAGTTGAAATAATTTTCAGACTTCCTTCAATTAGCAAATTAAAAATGTATTTCAACATCCGTCAACGCCTTTGATAACACTACTAGGTAATACTACTAAAATACGTTACTAGATTATTACTGAATTATCTTATTTCATTTCAGTAAATACAGGCATTAACCGACGGAAGTGCAGTGGTATTACCGAGGAGGACAGAACTCATGTGCTGTATGGGCAAACGCGTGTAAGTATTACTTAGTTCACTGCAACATATCGGAATAAGTTTTTTGGTGGTATTGTTTCCCTGGTGTTTCCAAATTAAATGTCCCTGTTAAAAGCGCGGTTTTATGAGAAAGAACTGCAATAACGACGAATTATGTATTTTACCCGGTCATTTTATTAATTCAGTCTACAAAACAAAGCTGATCTGAATGGGTTACATATATTAGTCTAACTTCTGAACCGTCGTCCGCTGTGTTTGGGTGTCTAGATTTTTTGTTTGAATTCAGATTTCTTCCAATTCGAGGAAGATTTTTTCTCTATTCATTTAATTCAGTCTGGAATGACTATCGCATGTGGCCACACTTGAAAGAATGTCTCCTTTAGAATGCTTCGTGGAACAAATGGCTCGGCTTCTGAGACGTCTGTTGACGCTAACTCCTTTAACGATCTGTTCGACAGAAATTGCAATTCTGCCCGCCTGATCCTCAGCTTCGGACGTTCAACTTCGGCCCCCGCCCCGCCCCGCCCTGAGTTGTCAGTTTGTCACCGGTGCAGACCGGGTGTTATTCACAGCTGAACTGTCACAAACGCCACACAGAAAAGAGAATGAACTGTCACCGATATAACGTCCCCGCTGCGACCAGCAGCTATTTGGAAATGCAAAGTCAGCGTCAACAACCGACGGAATAGTGATAACTAGAAGGGGCCTCGGATAAACACATTTATGAAGGTAATTGATGAACTAAATTGTCTTTTTTTTATATCGATACAGAAGAAAGTTTAATTACTTTCAAGTAGATACATAAAGGGTTCGATAGGATGCTAATCGCAAACTTATTTAAGTCGCTACGTTAAATGTCCCGAGTAACGAGCGTATAGTGGCCCAAGACTGTTGTTGAAATATTACGTTTTTATGGCTATAATATCGCAGGGCAGTTTAAAGCGAGGGGCACACTTTTTCTCGTGAGACGTTGTAAGTGGGTGAAACGGCGGAAATTGAATCTCATCCATCTTCCCGGCGTAATTTCGAAACCATCATTCGCCGTATAACAGAGCTTTTCAGATCCAGCGAAGCTCTCCAAGTCCTCGTAGCCGTGCGCTAATTGAATCGTTTAGTCGCTACCTCGTAAGGAATGTTTTCAACGTGATTACGGCTCAATCTCGTGTGTGTAGCCATGCACGAGAAGGCGGGGCCTGTGTTTGAGTCGTCAGCAGGTATGTAATTTCAAGTTTGAGAGGAACGCGTTCATTGAAGGTAGTAGACTTTATTATAGAGCTTAGCATTACTGGACTGTCATATTATATCGTTGTAAAATATATGAATATACAACAACAATAATGGAGGATGTACGTAAGTTGTTTGAAATGTCTGCGAATAAAAAGTCACCTTAGGTACAGTTGATAAATCTAGAACATTACTGACAGAATTTTTACATTTTTTGTAACTTCAGAAGTATTTCAGTACTTTATCTGATTCTAATAAAGAAAAGATATTGTACCGCGAAAGGTTATATATTCCTCGCCCGTTTTTCTTGTCGGGAAAGTTTGATTCGAACGCATATTATATTCCCATTATATAAAAAAAAGAGTCCTGGAAAGATTTGAAAGTAAATCCACCTACTGTAATGGGAAACTTCGTCGAGGTTTATCTGAACTAGATTTTGATGGGATTTTCGATGGTCCCCGCTCCACCACCGAGGCGATCTCTACCCCAGCAGTGCTATACGCCATTAGCGTTAGATAGTGCCCGATTAGGAAAACTTTCCTCCTATCTCGTCAGATAGTACAGTTTTAACGGAACAGGAACAATAAATATTTGCTTTGCTGCGACGACAATCCGTCGATAAAATCTCCATTGTGTGGTTAGACGTTGACGGTCCGTTGAAACTCTAAATTCGTACCGAGCCATCGTTAAAGATAACGACCGGTAAGAAAGGGCCGTTTTAATAAATTCAATTTCGACTTTCTTCTACGTTCAACACAAGGCGCCATCAAAGCTTTTGTTGTCAGCTGATGTGGGCGTTGGACGTCGTTCCTTTGGTATCCGCGAAAAAGAATTTTCCCAGTAATCAAAAGCTGAAAAACCGGCGGGAATTGATACTCACTTCTCGGTGCGTCTATATATAGATACGGGAATGAAAAATTATAATTGGATCGAGTCGAGAGACAGATTAAAGAGAATCAAGTATAAACAAAATATTTCTATTATACTCTCTCTGAAAGTTTACTCTGAGGAACGTCCCTTTTGAGGCCCCCGGAGAGAAATTGAGTAAAGAATTAAAAAAAGGGAAAAATCCGTCTTATGCTCCCTTGACTTGAGGACTCGATTCGGTTTCGATTTAAGTTCGTTCCTTTCCATGTTGCTACTAAGGAATTTTGTGTATGACACACGTCGTCGTTTTAACAAGCTACAGGTCTGTTTGCAAACTCAATAGGAGTTAACTTAGATTCAATTTGGACCTGTAAATGTATTTCGAATCATGTATCGACACTATTATACTCTATCTGTACAGTAGGTAACTGTTATATCTGTCATCCCGCCTGATCCGGACATCAATCTGATCCGCGTCTGCGGGTGTCATAAAACGTTGTCCCCCGCCACCACTGTCCCGGAAAATATACCATTCGCCCCTGTTGGGATATCGCCGGTGTAAATTATGCTAAGCCCTTATCTCGCCGGTTAAGTATTTTCCCCCGTTATTGGAGCCGGGCTACCGACCCGCATAATTCCTCTATCGGGCGGCCCTATTCACCGAGAACAAAATCCGTTCGCCTCACAGTTTTGCCTCGACTGTAAACAAGTGCGGCGCTATCGCGCTCAATCGGAGATCAACATTGACACTGGACGACAATAGGGGGACCGACGTGTTTACGGTGGACTCCCCGATCGGTCGTTCAACGGATAGTACGTCAAATTTATAACCGATTATTCTTGAAAAGGTCGTCACAATCGATAAAGCCGTACAGTAAATTAATCGTCAAGAAACCCATTTAACCGTACTATGTACATGAAATTATAAAGTTATAGACCGGCCTTTTAAATTATTCGCGTAAATATTACGTCGACGTTTTACAATTTAGCCCTCTACGGGCCGAATTTTTATTTTAAATCCAAAAAAATTGGGGAACGAAAAATCAGCAATTAGAAACCTATCTATGCAAATGAAAGAAAAATTGATATTGGTTGTCTTGACAACGTTATAGGATTAAGATTTATGCGCCATCTCACTCGAAAAGCTATAATTAATTCGTAAAATCTCGATAAATTGAAATGTGACCTGAAAGTTACAAGGGCCCATAGAGGGTTAATATTACAAATACTTGGCGGTCCAGGTTGGGGTTGACACAGTGGGTACCGGTAACGCTTTCTGGCCGTAGGAGCATCCTTTTGGTTTGGGGATTCTAAACCCTCGTATTTTATTTATTCCGTTTCTGTTGGTGTATGTCCTCGGTCACAGACCGATCAGATGTCAAAAACTGAAATAACTGGGCGGCTTCTTTATCGGGAGTTGTAAGAGATATCAAAAATCTTCCCGCAAGAGTATGAAGGTAAATAATGTTTCAAAACGTCTATCAACCGTGTGATACTTTGTTACTTGTCGTTATTTCAGGCGAGATCACGTTTATATCCCGAACTAGTTGTTTTTTTATTCTACACGATTTCCAGACACAATTGTCTTATTAGCTCGAGTTCCGGCCAGCCCTAACCCCCAGTTATGCCCGACCCCGTTTGAGCTGTCGGCGCGGAAAGTTTATGATTTTATTTGGCGAAGGCAAATTCTCACATTGGTAGCTGGGTATGTTGTCTTCGATGAGGGCCTCGTAGGCGTTGGAGAGTTGGTAGAGGGCGGCGCATAGGTTCCTGACTGAGGGCGGCTGTTCGTTGAGCAGGGCCGGGGCGCAGTCGGGGCCGGGGGCGCCCCACGCCACGCTGACCGAGACAAGCATCAGAGCCCACAGACCGTACATCCTGCAATTAACACCAGTCACTTTAATTACACAAACTCACGAGCCGACTTAAATTGTCCGTATTGTCCCCCTTCGTAGTTCAGGGGTGGGTTCGGTTCGCCGATTCAGGGAACCGTGAAACGTCCCCGTTTTGAGATTATCCTAGAGGAAAACAAAATTATACATGGATATAATTGTGCCCGTAATTATGAAAGTGCTCTAAGTCATATAGTTCTTGTTTCGAGATATTTAATTAATCGCGTTTGAATAAATTAAAAAAATATTTTTACATTATGCGACATTTCAATTTATAATTTTATTAGTCTCGATTAATGGAAATTTATTAAAGATATGAAATTTTGTGTGAATCGACTTAGACCATTTTCAAAATTAACTGAATGTCCTATAATTGACTTAAAGTAATAAAAAATTGTGATTTTTATTTAAACAACTTTAACGAAATAATTCATGAACATTAAATGTTTTATGTATGTATACTATGTATACATAGTAGAATGTTTACTTGTTAAAAATAGTAGATTTCCATCGCAACTATTTTCAAATGATACCGACGATTAAAGTGTATATTCACGATAGGGTTAATGTATTGCCAGTTACAGATATTCACATATATATCACCGATTACTCAGGCGGTGGTAATTTATAAATTTTTGAGTTTGAAAAATTTAAAAAGTTTTGTTTTTCAGCCGTACACAAGAAGTAAGCCGCCCACTGAGCCTTGATCGACTTCTGGAGTGTTTATGATGATCACCGTGAGGGAACATGGGGCATGAAATTAGTGGAAGAGTAATTTGTCGGTAAGAATTTGTTGATAAACTTATGAGTGTTAGGTATTATATATAACAAAAACGTAGTAATTATTTAGCGAAATAATGATTATAGTAAATTTAAGGATTTGAGATCCTGTAGTTCTATCCCCAATTCCGACTTCGTTAAAAATTCCCACTGTAAATACAGGATTGAGCGAAATCTAGATTTGCGCTAAAACGATCTGTTTTCAAATGTCATCGACGATTACAGTGTACGCCGGCCAAAAACTAATACTAACAGAGCTTGACAAGTTTCACAAAGCGAACGAGAACTCAAACATCGGGCCCGTTTTCATACTCAACACACAATCGGTCCAGCGTATCGAATCACCGAGCCTGTTATCGGAAATATTGATGATAATTGCATTTTGTGTTTACACCAGTTTATTAAGTTAGCCTCGCAATTAATCAGTCGCAAATTGTAATTGAAGAAAAATTCGAGCCCGGCGGCCGACCGAATTGATTATATGATACTTCATTATTTAACGCAGTGATTTTTATTATTTGGCGTTCGCCGCCAAACCTCGACCCATTATGTCGAGCGGAGTGTTTTCTCGCTGTGTAGAATTTGAATACTCTGAACATTTATCCATCCTTGCTATTACCGGCCTCAATTCCGTGTGATCGCGAAACGCGCTGTTCGCGCCGTAAATACGGGGGCGAAGGGGTCGGTACGCCGCCGGAATTTCCGATAACCGGAGCAACCGGGACAATCGCCGCGCATTTTACGGGAGAAAACTTTTCAGGGAATTTCGGGATTGAGCGTCGGCGCCTCCTCCCCCCCTCCCTCTTTTTATTTAATTTGCCCTTCTCCCTCAACCCCCAACCCCGCCCATCTCCTCCGAAAATCCGTTCTTGTCCCCCGCGAGGAAAGAGCCCCGCTTTTCCCAGGTTTTCCCGAAGATCGCCCCGGAAAAATTCAACATGCGTCATTTTGCGGAACAAAAGTGTTGTTGGGTGAACGTTTTATACTCCCGCAGGATTGTCTAACCGCTCATGGGATTTTTGGCAATTCCACGGCAAATCATTATAATTTCAATTGAAACATCTCAGTAGGAACTTTGGAGACATAGTAGGGTGTGTTCTGTTTTTAATTTGTATTCGGACATATTAAAAGAAAAGGTTATATTTTCAATTTGAAGGGAAAATATTATAGCGATATTGGAGTAAAAACGGGAAAAAATTAAGACATTAACTTTGAGTTTTCGGTTGGCCGAAGTTTACCGGGACTTCAGCCTCTCCCGGACCGGATTTGTACCGAAATTTCCGGTTGATAAAATACGATCCGTCCTAACGCCCAATACCGACGCGGCGGAAAGGGGACAATAGTTACGCGTTGTAACATGTGCAGGAGGTCTCAGTCGGCCGGCAGACAGGGCGGTTCGCTAAACGAATTGTGTGGGCGCTATTCAAATCGCCGGCTTTCGGGGGGGAATCGAATAAACATACGGATTGGCTGAAATCAGATCGCGGCGCCCCCGGCTATAATCCGGTTTTGGGATCGTCGATTTTTCAGCGAACTTCATTTAAAGTGGCCACATTCATCGGCGATAAAATGATACCTCCCTGGACGGGTCCATTTACCGGATGTTTTCGGGCGTTCTCCAATCAAATTCACTTCAGATGCGGACTTTATCAATTTTCATTCAATTCTGGTGCATTTAGGAATTAAAATGGCGAGATCCGGATTAGGAATAGCTCCTAATTTACAGACTCTACGCAACTCTACTGAAGTTGGAGTAAAGCCGTATACAGTCTATAATTAGACAGAGTATGGAAGAATGACTGCTTGAATGTTATTCCTCGTCAACGCTAAGATTCTTCTAAATAATTCCCGTCCGATTAGTTGCCAATTCGAAAATTGTATAAGCTGAATTGTAATTATAAATTTCTGAGTTTGAAAAATTTCAAATCTTCTTTTTCAGCCCTATCCAAGAAGTGAGCCGCCGAATGAGCATTGATCGACTTCTGGTGGTTGAAAAGACGATAATTACCGCCATCGAAGATGGGCAACGGATTTACCGTGAAATTGACAGAAAAAATAATTTACAGGTAAGAATTTATTGATAAAATTTATGGCGCATCGATACCAATAAGGGGAAGCTAAAATACTAATCCCATCGGCACATGTTTCTTTCACGCTGAGCACACTTTCTTCCTTGTTTTTTTGTGCAATAATCCATCTTGAGAACTATAATAGAATCCGATGTTTATAGCACGGCTTACTGGTCCGATTCTGGCATCGAATAAAACGCAGATGTTCAAACGCGAGTCTAAAACCGAAGTGCTCGTAAATCAATTCCGTTCGAGAATTACAAACGGGACATAAATCAGTAAGATTTTCGAGGCTTTCGCGTTTTGACGAATTGTAAAGCCTACGTCCGCTCGTACAGCGTGATTGAATATTTAAAATTTTACATTTTCCGGCCGTAATTTAAGAGTGACAATACGGTTGGCCGGCTCGGCGAACGTTTTACAGTCGCCCCAATAAAAGCTTCTCCGGTTTTATCGGGGGCTATAAATTCTAAGCCTACGGTATTCCAGGACTCGGTCAGGGTCTCAGGAAACCCTTTTCCTTGGGGGCGGGGGTTAATATAATTTGCCTAATTGAGGGGGCGCGTTTGAGACACGGGTTTGAGATAAACGGCGGAGGACACTTAAGTGGCCCCCCCCATAATCGGGTTACGAACCACAGAGTGTAATTGCTGCCCTAATGGATCTTCTGTTCACCTCAGGTTTGCGAGGCCCCTTTCGGGCTTAGGTCTTAGGCTCTTTCGTCCTCAATCTCTTCTGAACCGAAACTAACACCGCGGAGAGCGATAAAAGACTTCGCTCTTCAGCCCAGTTATCGATGGAGATACTCTCAGATTTTCCGTCTTGTGGTTGGGCAAACAAATTCTTCGAAACAAAAAATAAAAAATGTTCCCCTCTGCCATATTTTGTACGATTTGGCTCCACTGGCTACGTAAATACTACCAAATACATTTTTCATTTTAAATGATGTTCCCTCCATGAAGTTCCTCAGGGTTGTAGCGTCTTCAGTAACTAAGTCCCGCAGCGGGGTACAAACGTATTTCATTGTGTATATGGATGCTTGAGCTCATGTAGACCTCATTGTTCAACTTCGAAACTTGGTCTAAGCGCCAGTGAAGTCAAGTTGTCCGCGGACTTAGAAGTAAGCGCGACTCCAGCGAAAGGTTGTTAGCGACTGCAGGCATCGACTAATTAGGCCCTCCTGGAGTGTTACGGGTTTCGCAGGAGATCCCATTCTGCAAGCCGATGCTGCGGGGAAAACACGGCGGAAGTAGCTGACAGTTTGGAATCCTGTTACCGGGTTTGGCAGCCTCCGTGTTTCCGCCGTACGAATTTAATCCTTCTCCCATCTATTACGGTTTAAATCTTATTTTCCTTACAACTCTGGTTTTGGCTGTAAACACCGTGATGCACTTTCTACTTGCGGAGTCAAAACTGGGTTCGCGGAAAGTTTTCGGACGCGTAAATACCATACCGTAAATTGAATCGGCTTTCGGTCGCGACCCAAAGAGCTCCTCCAAAAGCTCTAATCACAAATAAAATATTGAGCTATTCCTATCGATCGATTTAATTTTATCAATACGATGTCAGATAAAAGGAATATTTTCGCCCGTGATGGTTATGCCAGACAATGTTGTATGGACTTTTTTTAGCGCAATCGTTTTATCACGCGATTATCAATCCGCCCTGGAGGATTTGGAGCGTAATTCTACTTCGTTTGCGGAAATTTGAAGATTCCTGACGTTTCAGAAACTTAAAAGTTGCCCCCGGCGTAGTAGCGCTTCTGGCCCGAAAATAGTCGTCGCACATTTACTTTGGCCGCTGAACCTCTTTTCCTTTAATGGCGGTCTCTCGTATTTTCTTCGCCTTCTTCCGAGCAAAGGAGAAACGGTGTGGAAAAGTAAATTCAGGCCCGTGTTTGGCCCATATCAGAGGCAAAAAGGGTAACGCGCAGTCCGCTCTGTGGTGGTCGGCAGTTATGCCGTTTAAAACTTGCCTGACGTATCAGTTTTGTAGATCTCAGCCGGAATTTTCAGAAAATTGCGACATGGACAGATCATAAATAATATTTCGTATCGGACTTTATCAACTTTATTGACAAAAATCGCGTATAATATCGGTTGAAACATCGTTCGAAACCGGCACTTTTACGTCGGTTGGCGTTCAAAAGGAAGCCGAGCTTAAAGCCCTCGGTGTAGATTAACACGTCAGGGTTGACGGGTGGACCCGGCCGTTGTGTATATTACCCCTCGCTGTCCCTACCCTAAACTTTATCTTCATTATTACTATCCTGTCTCACGATCCCACGATAAGACCGACACGGCGCCGTAGATCCCAATTTCCGCCTACGAATACCTGAATTCGAACATACTTTTTTCGTTTTAATACTTATAATTCTTTGTACATAACAATTATAAAGCGGGATCGCATACACAGGACGCAATTTGAATTCCTGTTCAAGAAGTTTTGGAATTGTTTCAACCCCAACGGGCGACATTTAGCAGCACGAAAATGGGCCACCTGTTGGGCGAAAATCCTTAAAAATTCCGCTTACGGCAGTCAGAGTCGGGTTCTGTTTCCAATTTCCGATGCTTATTGGAAGCTGAGACCACTTTTAATTTCAGATAAGAATACTAAACCGAATTCATTTTATAAAGTGAACATTACTTTTGAACTCAAATATAAAGTACGGCTTATCAGTGTGGGGCTTTTGTCGGATGTAAGGCGCAATATTAGGTTTTCCAGATATTGAAAGTGAATTAATTCTTTCCTTCTGATTTTGGCTTAAAGAGTTAAATGGTCCCAAACCGCAGAATGGTGATAATTCTCGTCGTAAATTTGATCGAGAACTGTCAATAGTATTAGAAAAACATTTCCGTCGCTGTTTATTCAACTCAAGCGGTTACCATCATGTCCGCGAAGTGGAAAATTTCGCATCGTGTGCCTGATGGGAGTTTTTCAAATAAAAGATTCGCGGTGGGAGAAGGGTCGGAAAACATCGTTCTGTTTTTTTACGGTTGTATAGAATAATTTGTTTGTATTTGCCCAACCGGGACGAGGTCTCTCCCCGGGGAAAGTGTACCGACGCAAGGGTCCCTGTAAAAGTCAAGTTTCAGAATCCCCGTATTAAAACACATCCGATCTCCGGGGATTTGACCGTCCGGATTTGCACTGTTTTGGGGCTTTAAAAGGAACTACCGGAAATAGAATAAAACCTGATTTGGGTTACCCAATGTTTACGCTTGGATGAACTCTTATTCTCGAAATAATTTACCGTAGCCGAATCGACCGGAACGGGAAAAATGAGTATGTCCGGAAAAATATGAGGAAATTATATTATTTCCCCCGTTTCCGTAGCCCGAGGCATACACAGGATGTCTCGGGTAAACTCTTATTTAGGGCTCGATATTAAGAGATATTTCCCCCTTTTTCCGTCCGAAGGCTCAATATTGTTTGAATCGAAGATTAATATTGTACCGGATACTGGGATTTATTGTATCCACCGTTTGCTTTGTCCGATCTCACCGTCTGTTGACCAACCCTTTCCGAACCCCTTCCTCCTTCCCTGTATATCTAAAGAAAATCGCATTATTAGCCGGCAATATCCGATCTTTCCTGCCCGAGTGAAATTATATAGGCTGTTGATACCGTCTATATAAACGGACGATAATTTTCTAATGTTCGGTTTGTAATATTATGTCGCAAGTTCTAGGACTAGGAACGTTGAGCGTTGGGTTTGAGAGCTCCCCCTATCTGGTTCTAGCTATTACAACAGTTTGAAATATTTCTGTTTTGTGCCACGTATCAATAAGGCCGCATAAATTTCCTCGCGGAAAGGATGTATGGAAAGGTTTTAAGTGTAGCACTTTCAAAATGCGAAACTCCTACTGTACGCGGCCGATGTATGCACAACAGCCAAAGGCGCCCGGAAATATCCGACGGGTCTGCGAAAAGTGAAAACGCAATAACGCGAGGCACCGCCTCGGCTTCCTGTTTCCGCCCCGGCGTAAAAAGGAGGGTTTTCGGGTAGCTATATAAAAAAAAAGAAGATAAATAAGAAAAAATTAGGAAGCTTCAACATAAAGGTCAGGTGGGCGGGCGTCAAAGGCAGCTCCCGCCCCTTCATTTCCTCGTACCGCCGGCCTTTTTTCTGTCCCAGCCGTTTCTTTCCAGATTGATTCTCCCCCACTTCCTGTGAAACGGGATCCTGTCGGCCCGGGATTGTCTCTGCCGGCCGTTCATTTTCCCCGGGTCGGCCACTTCCGGCGAAATGTTCGTGTCGTGAAAATGCGTTTTTCGGGTGTTATTGGCTACGACACTCCTCTATCCTCTCACTAGACCGGTTTCGCTGTCGGGCCACTGTTAATAGCATTACGCCGTTTTGTATTAAGTCGAATTTTTTACTTTAATGAAAAATAGTTTAAGCTACGCTAGGCCGAGCTCAACACACTAACTACTCATTAATACCTGTAAAAAGTCAAACAATATTTTATATAATTAAGAAATCTACTTAACGATTAATGTTTTTGACACTATTTAACATATATAAACGGAAAGTGGCAGAGAAGTTCCCCACTGACAATTTCCCGTACGATTTCTGTTCGAAATATTCCGATACATAATTTCCGATTTCCGTCTGCGGTACCCGCCGATAAGAGACTCCGGATTAAAGTTAGCCCGTATCCTGGTACCTGAGTTATTATACCCCTCTTCCGGGCCCGGTTATTGGACGCGCTGTTCGGTTATCGGTTGCGATCCGGATTGAATTGCGATTGCCCGAATATTGGTTTTCGAATTACAAGAGGGTAGATTGGCAAATTAGAGAATATTGAGCAATAAACGCTCACCGATCCGAATTTTCCTTTTATTAATCTTTCGCAGACAAATAAATCTCTTCGGTCGGACGAGAGAAGATGAATTTTCAATTCCCCAATATCGCAAGAGTACTAGCTGCTCTTATGCATAAATGTTTATATAATGCAATTGCCTATTAGATATCTTCCATTTGCTGTTTTATGAAATTTTAATAAATTCAAAATATTTTTCTATTAAACAGGCGGAACATCAGGATCCAGGGCGAAAGTATCAAAATTCTTCTGACCAAGGGAACCATCGGACAGCATAGGCTACTTCACTGCCAGGCTTAACGGTGAGTACTTAATGAATACTTTAATTTGTAATAAAAATAAAATGCATGCCGCGGATTGCTATAAAGATAATTTGAATGAAGTGGTATACCAAGATCTGTACGCGATATTTATTTTTATTTTTATTTGATGTGTGTTTTGGGGCTGTTATTGAGATCCACTCCTGTAATAAAATTCGCATTTGCTTACAAAGTAATTGGTTCCTAGTCGCGAACTTAAACCTGAATTCGGACGGAACTCCTATATATTCCTTCATTCAATTCAGCTGCACAATTCAAAAACGAATTGTCGAATTAATATTATTTAATTTGCCAGGCGTACGTGCACCGCTGAATAAAATATTCCTCGGGACGTACAATTATCAGCCAGATTATCGGATTGTACCCCAATGAAACGGCCCTACGAATTTAATTTCCTCCACCAAATTTGCGAGCCCATTAAATGTTTTATATTTAGACCCCGCGTAGAAGCCGGCGAGGTTTAACACCGCCGAAAATGACCCATTTGAATGATTGAAATTTTAATTCCTCCCTAGCGTTAATGCAGACAACTCAATTTGAATTATTGAAACCCGCGATTTTATTTCGACAGCGAAGGGCTTATTGATAATTTTTATGTAAACCGCTTTTCATCTGAAAGCGGCCCTACACAATATCCGGTTTAGCGGCTTAATTTTTTAGCAAGGGATAGATTGGGTGTAAAAATACTGCTATAATGTCAAAATGAGATTTACCATTATAATTATAGGTTATAAATGGCTACTCAATTCTAATATTTCCCTTTAAATTACACTTTAATCACTGCTCGCTGAACTCTGTAGCTTTGGAAAATTTCGATTTTATTAATCGACAGAAAAAAGGCTCAAAATCGTGACTATATAGAATATACAAAACGGTGCTGTAATATATCGCTGAATGAAATGATTTTCATTATTATATCAACTCTTACAAGTTGAAAGTATGTCGACAATGAAAGAAAGCTTTTTTGCCTCGCGAATATAGCGCAACTTTTTTACACCGCTACTTCATATAGCGCATATTTCACAAGACATTAAGGCTCCATGTAGAGCGGTGCCAGTAGCACACCACTACCGGGATTCATCCCGTTTATAGTTTCCCAACTCGTTAGTTCTCCCAAGTATCCCGGATTGTCTCGGGGAGTTCGAACTGGAGTTTCGAAAATGAGTCGTTGAAGAGACGTGATCCGTTGGTGTTACGTACATCCGAATTTCATCCAACGCGGTTCAGTTTATCTGGGGGACATTATTTCAAATTACGGCCAACAGTTTCAAACGACCTCTTATATTTGCTTCCTATAAAACCCCCCTACCACATTATGCTAATAGCATAATTTTAATAATATATCCTTTCGATTGTGAATACAGTTGAGCGGTAAATAAACAAATAAAATATAGTATTCAACAAAGTGATGAATTAGGTTTGCAAAATATTCTGCAAAAAAACTGTTTCGTAAAATCTCAGTTAAAAATGTACAAAATTAGGTAAACCAAAAATAATGAGTTAAAAATGGGCCGAAAAATCTGGCTTTATTCATAAGAAAATTAGAGTATTTTAGCTATTTCTTTGTTCATCCCTGTACCTAATCGTCATTCTATGCTCTATTAAGATGGGGTTAATCCCATATGTCTGATAGATCGATACATACAATGCCAAGTTCTTACAAGTTCGACACTTGAGTTCGGACCCGATGAGTAACTGAAAATAGTTCTCGACAAACTTTCCAGACGAATTTAGCGCAAACAACGATATAATCCGAACAGATTCTAATTGGATTACCCGGTAGATAATTTCGCCCAACTTAGTTACAGTTGCCGACTGGGGGGGCGCCCAAGTTGACTACTAATCGCTGGTTTTGAATGTACAATTAATATTCACGTTTTGTCTTTCGCGTTAGAACTCCTCACGCTTCGGTACAAGATGAAAGCGCTTGGACATGAATTAGTTAAAAAAAAATCAGGAGGAAAACTCTAGAATAATGCGAAAAAGTGTCGTTGAAATAATGAAAGGGACTGATTGAAGGAATATTCTCCGATGTAGTGGAATATATCCGATAGAGGTAACCTCAATTAGAAGTCATCTTCCATTTATCTTTCAGTCAGTCTACGGTCATTCACGCGCTTCAGTGAATCAAAGTTGATTGTTCGAAGAAATTGGCCCAAAACCGGCCAAAGTTTTTCTGAAAAAAATTATAATTCAAAGAAATAAAAATGTAAGGACACTATGTGAATATAAGAAAATCTTTCTTATGACTTAAGGGGGAGAGTAATCATATCCTGGGAGGAGAGAAATAGCCAGTTTATCAGAATTCTGTTGACCTTACTGATATCGTAAAATGCTTGTGTCAGGCTTAACGGCGAGTAGTACCACTATTAATTTTTACGTTGAGATGAAAATTAATATTTTGTTATAAGTGATATTTATGTTATATAATTAGGGGTAATCAAACCGTACTGTATGAACGAAATATTGGAGGCCGCCGCGTTCAGAGTTTCCTTCCATCCATGGAAATAATTGAAGAAATAGTGCTCATCCGCCTAATGGAAAGTGGAATCAGGGCGACGAGATCAGTCCGAATTGCTAATGACCAATGGGCGCCTTGGCACTATCCTAGGATTACGTTAGGGACAACGTGGGCGGTGAGGGGCGGGCAAAAAGGTGACGGATCCCATTACAACTTAACATAATAAGTGCTCTGCGGCTTTGTTGGGAGCCATTACGACGCCTTCACTTTGTCGGGCCGACGCTCTCTGGAGCCCCTAACTGATTTTCAGTTCTTGCGGCCTTCCTCCGGGCATAAAGGATAACGGGACCCCTTTTCTCTCGGACGGAGGTGGAGGCATTAACCACCCCCGGCCCCGAAGAAACTCTGCCCCCTGAGTACATTATCAGATTAAAGCCGGGTCTAATGTACGATTCGGGACGTGCCTTTGACGGGAATTTCGTAAAAGGCGCTGGGACGCTTAAAAGAAACGGCGTAATTGGAAACCCGACACCTTTGACGCCTCAGCAACTGGTTTTCACGGGACACGGGAGTTGGACATTAGATTATTCTGTGGTCCGCTTTAAGTTCATATTAGTTTCTCTCGGTATATAATTTTCTGTTCTTAAAACTGTGATCGGTCTCCCGGTAATTTTAACGGCCCTAACGACCGTTCGGCTTTCCGCCACCGACGTGCCAACGTGGCCATGGCACTAATCTCCCGGCGCTATTGAAGACGGAAAGAAGCCGAAGAAAACGGCCAGTCGAGACCGAAGGCTGCAGGAATGATGAAATGCATTAAATTGAACATAATTACGAAGTTAACGAAGGGTCTACCCTTTAGTATTATATATACTATAATCCATATCCGCCTAACTGCTTCGATATCGTCTTATACCGAGTGATTTAACAGTCTCAAAATCATAGAATTGTCGAAATGACATAAGTGCTGTGGAAACAGTATAAACAGAATATTTTCTCAAACTGTTAGCCAGGTCAAATTAGTATTTAGTGTAAAGCCGGCTGTTTGCAATCTAATCCTCCCATTGCCTTCAAGAATGAAGTAACTTTAGTGTTCTGGCTCTGGATGAAGTAATACACTCACTAGGGCGAAGGTTAAGACCCAATTTCCTAGAGTCTGTTATCGTTAATTCCAGTTAATAATCGTTTCACCTTCCAAAGCCGAGGGCTTTTTAGGGCCCCACATTAAGGAGGGTTTAATGCTCCAATAATTCTACTGAGCCTTGGCCGCCTTCCTCAGCAATTCAGAGACTCCCCCTTGCTTACACATTCCTTTCTTGTCCTCTTCTTTACCTCCAAACACAGTTTTTCCAACTGTTTTCCCTTTGAATATATTTTCTGAATTTTCCGACGGCATTCAACAAATCGAAGGTCGACAAAATAAATCTTTATACATTTTGATTCAGTTTTAGCCCAGTTTTAGTGTGGAATGAACATTAATTGACGAATTTCCGTATTCGGGAGGCCTTAAAACTCCTTCATTATTTATAATAGCCCTTCTTTCCTTTGAAAAGTACAATTGAAAAGTCAATGAGAACACTAACGAGTGGACAGAGCGGGAGGGAAAGAAAAGTTGATTTAACTGGCTAAAAATCGACCAGTTTTAATCTTTTAAGTAACGTTTCCGATTTTAAACTCCCAATTTATTGTAATCAAGTTATAAATTATTCAATGATTCTTAACTTTCCTGTAGCTTAATTTGTTAGAACAGCTTCTCTTGTAATTGAAAGAAAGTTCAACTTAATATTTACAGTTCGACATTCTAGAATGTTTAATTTTTTTATATCTTAATGTTACTACATTCATTTTATTTTATTTATATGTTATTTACTATAGCCTCAGTCTATTCTTCACCCAATCAAACGAAATTTTTGTCATGATATTTAATTTCGAAAAACACTTATGATTATGCTCAAGACCCAACCTTCACAGTCCAATGACTTTCCTGAACTTTCGGCGCTTCGAGTCACAACTTATCTCAACTTAAATCCGCCAGATAGGGCCCGAAATTCATTTGGCATTCCATCGGCCCCCACTTGCCGTACTCTGGCTGATCCTTCAATCGGACCCCGTAATTGAAGTGCGCCCCTATCTCTCTCTCTCTCTCTCCCTCTCTCTCACACTCTCTCTCTCTCTCGCGGTTTTGAGATTGCCAGGAAAAGAGTTCGCGGCGCCTTATCCTGTGAAGGCTTCTACAATGGGGCCTACAAAGTTTGCCGATGCGGGACTTCGCGATAAGTATCGGGCTTTCAACCTCCCTGTTGAACAATCAGAATTCCACGGTGCTGGGATGGCACCAGTACAACTTGTCTGAAATTATTTTCACCACCAACGCAATAATAACTAATATACTAGGCGATATCAATCTAATGGTCTATTGGAGTAATTTTGTCAGCATTTGAGTGTCTAGTAATGTGGATATTCGGGTCGCTCAATGCACTATAGAGTAGGAAATGTAAAGTGTTCTTAGAGAACCCTATATGTTGTTCAATACGTTATGTGAATATGCGATTTAAGAGAAACCTTTTATCATTTTATCTATTGAAAAATTCTATAAGAATATTATCTCAAATAGAAGCCAAGCAATTAATATAAGTCGGAATTTTCGTGTCCACATATTTCCTGTAGTTTTAGAAATAGTTCGCTTTAGTAATACTTTATAAAATCGAATAACTCTAAGTGCTTGTTTGTAGTTTTCAAATTCATAAATAGTAAAGCGAATACACTGCTCTATGGCTGTAAGGAACAATAACTGAGTATTATCCGAACTTTATTACACAGAAAAGTGACCAGTTGTTCTGTTTGGAGTACTCTCTTAAAAGCTCAAAAGCTCAAATATGGTCTGGAACGTTCGGTACAAAAAAAGTCGGACTAATTCGAAAAGAAGAGCTAATGAGCACTCAGCGCCCAATTATCATTTATCCCAGGATTTGTCGAGCCCTCCCCCGCCGCTCCTGTGGACTTAATTGGCATTAAAGGCAAGGTTGAAGTGGGTTTATTAAAACCGGGCAACATGACGCATTAGCCCTGGGGGTTTCCATGACTGACAAGTGCAATTGAACGCACGCAGCGTACAGAGCAAGAGAGGGAGAGACAGAGACAGGGACTTAATCGTTTAATTAATGCTCGAAGTTCAGAGATGAAAACACTCCGTCTGCCGGCTCCTCCGAAACCATCCATTTTCGACCTACCCGCTTTCATTATCCGGCATTTGGGGCCTGCCTAGGAAATTAAGTACATATTTCATGTAGGCTCGAGATTGATGTCCCGTCGACGTGCCGAATGTTGTAGCAACATTTTTTTTACATAAAACAAAAGATCTACGAATTGGTTTGACCGTATTTAAATACAATACTATAAGCAGTTACTATGATTCCATTAAAATTGTTTATTTATAAAAAATTTCCGCTTCTTAGACCTTTAATTCCCCCTCACAGCCGGTGATTTATAGCATTCAAATAATTTGCATCTTCAAAGAACCAGTTCAGCCAATGTGAATTTCAGTTTGAATTGTGGACAAATTAATTGCGAAATTGTCTCGTCGGTATTTCGCGTTTTGCCGATAGAAATAGAATCCGATCGGTACGTCAGTAAAGTATGTTCAATGCAATTAATTAAGCCAAGATAAGTTCATCGCGCCTGGAAATTGTGTCGAATATGGCCCGCTAGTAATTAGGGGCTCTACCCCCAAACGGGACAAAGGGGTGGATGTTGTTGGGGATGGTGGCGGTTAAGTGTTTCAACAAGCCCGGGTTGAAACAATCGCAATCCAATTAAGCGTTAATCTATTTTAAACAGGCGGTCGGAGGGGAAAAAAGGGCCATCGATTCTATCCCAGAATCGAATGATCCCAGAGTGATGGGCGGGCCCATCGATCGCGCTTCAAAGCTCTTCGCTCCGTGTCATGTCAGGGTGTTTAATTGGGGAATTAAGTCGCCCAATCCAAGTTAAACGCAAAGTCCCGTTCTATCAGACACTACGACGTGAGGGATAAATGCCTTCAAATGCAATTACGCGTTTCGGCGTATACGACAGATTGTCGAATATTTTTATATTCAGGAACAGAACGCGCTTCTGCAAAGTCTGTCGCGCGACTCTACTGCCGCGTTATGAGTTCGTTAACAGCGAAGTACTCCGGTGAAATTACGCGTTCCGTCCATTTTCCAGTTGGGCTGACGCCGTGCGCGAAACGACCGATGTAACTCGACTAATACCCGGGGCGCCTGTTAATCAAATGCCAGCGTTGAACAGCCGGCTTGGAATTGCTCGAACGGGCGAGAATTCCCGCCGGGAATTAATTCCAAGCTGGTATTCTGGCGGCCCTTAATGTACAATTCGAAACCTACACCTAGTTGTTGCCGAAGAGGCAATTTATACCGGTATAATTCACAATGAAAAGAACTTGTTCTGTAGTTGAGGACAACATTGCAATACGATGGAACACCGTTGTTTCCAGCTAAATATCGCGACCTTCCTTCGACAAAACGATACTATTATTAAACGCGCATTGAAAGGAATTCCTCGCCTCGACAGAATATATGAAGCATATGACCCGGAAGCGAAGTGAAATTGCAGCGATTCCTTAGGTCCCTTTGTCGAGTTTGAAACAGAGAAATCCGTTGTTAAATATGACATATTTCCTTTATATAGTTTCATCTAATTATGTAAAAACATTATTTTCATTAATATTTTTGTTGCAAATTTATCATGAAACCCGCCCGAAAATCCTGTAAATTACCTCTTACATATATATCTGGCGTTATTGAGATATTCCACAACCGTTTAGAGGCAAATGACGGGCCGAACTTCTGAATACTCATCATTAAATGGAACAGTACGGGGATCGATGATACTCGGCCATCAAATCAGTTGTGTCTTGCGGGTCTGCATCGACGCGCCGCATTAGGTTAATGGAGTTGGAAGAGCATTAGCGCCTGAATAAGATCCTTTGTCAGTAGCTCCTGAATGATTTATTGATTGCAATTGTTTCGAAGGGCATTTTTATATATAGCACCAATCGGGAGGAAGTGGTGTTCTTTCTAAATTTCTTGATCGTTCTATATATTGTTTCATATCCTTTTGAAAGTAGCTCTATGTTGTGTACCGTGTATGTTGTTGTAATGTAAAGGATAAATAAACTTAAAAGTCTGGACGAATGAATGAATACTGTCGGTGATTCTTTGTAACTCAAATGTTCCATATCTTTTATGTACAATTTGTCTATTTACTTTTCTCAGAACGTACCAAATGTCTCTGCCTCTGTGTCGCTTCAATCGTAGTTGAAAGTTAATTTCAAAACGTCGGAAGTTAATCTTTTTTTTGAGCACCAAAGCACTCATCAGTTAATCAGCGCTTCAGTTAGTCCTTTCCTGCCGGGGTTGGCGGTTTTCTCAAACGTTCGTTAGTGGAGGTGCTCCCACTTTTTGCGGGTGTTGTAGGGCTGATGTAGGCATCCCAATTTTACGGACTTCAAATTTGCATTCGATTTGTCCAGCGAAACTAGCATCCGGCGAAGCTCTGATTTTATTCCGTTATAAGAGAGAAGAGGACGTGTATCAATCACAATGGGCATAACGAACCCCTATTGTTTCGAACCATTTATCTGACTTGAGATCTTGTGGCACTTGTATTTGTTTATAGTCAATACATACTTTTCTAACAAATAACGCCCCTTCAATATTAATTTCTTTACAAAATGTTTCCTCTTGGAACTAATCCAAACTTGGCTACCGTCTACCATTTTTCCTTCCTGATTTCTTAACGAAAATTTAGAAATATTAATCTTCCCCTCCCACTTAGCGCGAACGAATCTCACCTGCGGAGCTGGACAATAATTAAACTCCAATCTTCCCCGTTTCAATTACCGATGCTTTATCTCCGAAACGGCGTGTTGAATATTTATGACCGATCTGATTTATTTCGGTATTAGCATAGATTTACGAATTTCCAACTTACAAATTGAGCCCTCCCGTATGCGGCATAATATTCAATTAACTGCACGGGCGCCGCAAACATCTGCGATTAGGCGGTTCCGTAGACCGCTACTGCGGCCGGATTAGCGCCAGATCGGTAACAAATAATGTCGTAATTATTTTATTTGTATCTAATAATTGTAATAATTATATCTGTCCGCCGTGTAATGAGGTTCGTACCGAAGTGAACTGTTGGTGGGGGCCGCGAAAAAATTCGATGGAGCGTACGAATTAGAATAATTCAATTGTGCCGACGCTAAGCGCCCGCGAAGTTGATCAGCAATTTAAATCGGGCTTCAATTAAGCTTCAAAACCTCGCCGGGGACAGAAGTTTTATTTTCGGTTTATCACGGCGAGATAATAAGAAAAGTTGCGAAAAAGAATTGAAAGTCCGACCGGAATTAAGCTGGACTTCGTGCTTGCGTATGAATACATACAGTTTTTTTAGTTCATTCTCTCTCCTGGGCGGTACGTGTGGAAGTTTTGCTCTCACAACTGCCCGACGATGCTACTTCTTTGAAATTAACTTCTGTAGTAATTTACTTTCCTCTTCATCGGGGGCCCATTCTTACCGCCCGTTTCTCCCAGCGAATACTTTCGTTGGCGACACTTTTCTCCGTTTCCTGGCGAAGCACCGAACGAGTTTAACATAAATCTAATTGAATAGATATTCTAATAAGCGTTAAAAAGAAACTCGGGCGATCTATCTGAGAATAGTAACATTTGCAGTACTCTTCGTTCTCAAATCTTCAAGACCTCGTAAGCCGTTTGTCCAAAGTGTAATTTCAGGAGGGAATTTCAATGGCCCGATTCGGAAAGATTAACAGGTGGTTCATCGGCAGCCGAAACGCTCAATATTTTAGATAAGTTCCAACATATAATTTTTCCTGTAAGTCATGAACAAATTTGTGGATTGTCGAAATTCACGAAATAATTCAGGCCGATATTACGACTTTCTAATGCCGACTTATAAAGATATATTAACAGGTATTGTATCCTATTGCAATCATTATGCATTTCGCCTCTTGCCAGACCGTACCGATTTATCCGGGCAATTCAGACGTTTGTGAATTTCCCAAACATGGGGGTTTTCGTATAACGGTTGCCCGCGCACGGGATTTAGCCAAAACGTTTCCAAATTGAAATTCGTGACGAGTGTCATGTCCTGGCCGAAACCCGCCCGCACCATGACTTCGGCCCGCATAATTACCCCGACTTGGCGTTCGGGCAACCCCCCCCCCCTCCCCCATACCTGCATTCACAATTTGTATATTGAGATACGTCGTTCCACCGAGACATCCGACATCGCTCGCATCCAGAGATTCCAGTCAAAAGTCCTTCGCACCATCCTTAATGCTCCCCGGTATGTTTCTAACCACACAATCCACCATGACCTCAACATACCAACAGTCGACGAAGTCGCAAAATCCCGGTTCCTGAAGTTCCACTCCCGCCTTTCTCCTCATCCTAATCCACTCGTTCAGTCCCTTTCCTCTCTTACCCATCCATTATCCCCCCTCCGCGTCGGCTTAAACGCCGCTGGCCTAGAGATCTTCTTAGTCCTTAAACCATAATTGTTCTTGTGTCAAAAAATGGCTCAACATTTTTTGGGATGTGTCAAAAATCTTGATTGTACAAAATAAAAAGGTTAAAAAATAAGTCTTTAGTCAATCATCTCTTCTGAATTTCGCTCTCAATACTGACCGATAGTCGTAAAACCGTAAAGAAATATACGTCAACTGACCGCATAAAATATAATCGTGTCCTTGCCGTCCGCTTCACGATTATAACTGAATTTTCCACAACGGCCCAGCACTATGAAATGTGATGATCATCGCTCGGTTGAAATATTCAGCGGGCAGACGGCCCTGCCGAGATTAGAATGTAAACGGATGGGACAATTAAACGCCGTCCTGGAACAATGTTAATTGCGGCGGTAAACGCTCGCCTTACCGCCTAATGGCGAAATACGCGCTGCCGTGAAATATCCAAATCAACCGCTGTGAAATGGCACATTAAATGCCCCCATCGACTATCCACTAGCCGAGTGCTCCGAAAGACGTGTATTAGAATAACTTAATGATAATTAACTGTATTATCCAAACCAAGTTTCTAAAATGTATTTTATTAGTGAAAGTTGGAGGTAGATGACAACTTTGAATGATTCATTACTCTCCTTCCGTGAATATTATTCTAGCTGACTGTTTCTTTTAAGAACACAAGGAGGAAGTTAAAGAATCCGTTAAAATATCACGATTTATATAGGGCATAGATAACTCACAATAGTTACTGTAGCAATAGTAACTACTTGTTTAAGTTTCTTAATCAGTTCGTTGAGGTTGACGACGATCTACTTCCGGGTATTAATTTACAGAATAAAACAGGGGAAATAGAAAGTTTATTGATTTTTGATATTTAATTTAGAAAACCTACTACAGGACGACTATAAGGGTCATTTCATTTAAGAATATACTCTCGGTTTTTTAACGGAAGAAATATCTTACTCGAAATTGAAATGTGTGGTTCAACAAACAGGATAGTGGCCGGCCAATAAAATTTTATTCTGTTCCAATAATTCAATTTCGACGAATTACGGTGGATTGAAACCCGTGACGTAGTTCGGATGTGCGCCACCAGATGGTAGTGAATCGTCAGCCTCGTGTAGCCCGGTGGAACCCTCGAGTTCATACGCTCATAATAATTTATCAAATTAACAATTCAACGGTAATAAATTTAATAACTTTTTTTATTTCATTACAGGACCAACCGATTAGCGCCGTCGGCTTTTGGATATCGACCGGTCAACGCGACAAAGGTAAGACTTCTTAGATATTTAATGAACGGTACGGGGGAGAATGCATGAACTGAATTATGAAAATTAATTGTCTTCTGAAAAATTATTTTTTCTGAATTTCTTATCACTGATATTATAGTTATAGTATTAGGTTCCTTGCACTCCTGTAACCCTGATAGTGTGTAAAATATTATCGTTTGAGGTCCTTTACCCCGTAGGCCGAATGCCGCCGCGGTACGTGTTTACCCGTAAACGTCACCACTGTAACCGGTTCTGATGCGACTAAAAACCCCAATTGTTTTCAGTTAAACTGGGCGTTACCGGGGGCCTGTATTTCTTCAGGCAACAAACCGGCTGGGGCTTAGTTGACCGTTGGCTGAAGTTCTGAACTTCAAACGTCTGTTGTTGTATTGTCCCGCTCCGGGCCAACTTTGTCCCGCGCTGTGCTGGCTGGGGGGGAATCCAATCGCATTTAAATGTTTCAGACTAATTGGCGTCCGCCCTCACGTGCAGGTCCACGCCCACAAGAGAGAAACGGAGAAATTTGGTTCAGTTAATTAATAGGGGATTTAATTGTTTTAATTCTGGCTGATTTTGTATTTATTAACCTCTTCTAAAACGTTAACGCTTCAACCTGAAGGGTATTTTCTTGCGAACGATAAAATTCCGCATTCGCTACGTAATTTTGCTCGAAATTGCACGTACGAACCAAACACGACTATACCGTACACAATTAATATTTCAATATCCGTATTTCATTTCGTTATGTATTAAGAACCGAATTCACAATTCCTTTGGGCAAGGATTTAATCGATTCGCAATAGATTGCTCGATAGAGCAATAAATTGGTTGTTTCTTCGTGTTTTTTTTAACCCTGTATTTATTCTACAATATCAGCCTTACAGTGCCACCCAGTGATGACACTTCTTGATTTAAAATATTTTTTTAGGAATTTACGATTTACACTGACTGAGTGGTTGGCCGTAAGTAGAGTAATGGGATAGACGTTCGGACAGATTAAACGAAACGTCCGTAATTACAAACCGGTTTTTAAATCAATCAGACAGGATTTTAATATTTGATGCAACCGGAAGTGTTAACGGATGATGTTGAGGAAAGAAGGTGTGGAATGAGGGGGTGTTTGGCAATGGGGCTTTTTCGCGTACTTCGCGTACTCAAGTGCTAAATTGCGGCTTAACAGCTTTCTCTGCCAAAATGTCCGAGTGCAAAGCGTCGGAAAAACCGATTTCAGTACAGTATACAGTTTTATCTCGCATATAACAGTATAGAGGACAACACTTTTTGAATGTACAGAAAGTTAATTTATTCCTTCGACAATAACAAGTATTATTGTTAGTAAAATTCCATTTTTTTAGGGTCATCGTTTCTCAAACAATATCTATTTAAAAATATTTTTTATTTGCCCGTTTTTTTTTATTGTGCCCATAAGCTGTCCAAGCCGCGCTTCAACGTATGTATATAAAGCGGTCTGGGATTGGTCGGAGCTCCGGGTAATGCGGTCTGAATGCGGGGACCTAATGGACGCGGATTACGTCACTCCTGTCTGTATTTAGCAATTCAACTCTGTCCCGCATCGGACCGCACGCTGGCTCTGATCGAATCCCACCGTGCACCAACTTCGAAATATTTTTCACCCGAATATTACCCGAATTCCCGGTTAGTTTTACCGGAAATTGGGCTCCATCCTCAACCGAGACAGAGACGGTTGTAATCTGTCAATTAGCATTTTACATTACGCCCGATTCATTACGGACAACAAGATTCTATCTAGTTTAAAGTTTAAATTTAACGTTAAAGTATTAAAAAAAGAAAAGCGAAAAGTTTGAGTAAGTAAAAAGGATTCGAATACCTGTACGGAATACCGTAGATTTCGCGTGTTTCTGTCTCCTCTCACTGCTTTGGTCTTTTGCCGGACCGGTTTCGGCTGCTCGCCACCTTCAGCAGCGGTGTTAGTCACTTTTGGCACTTTGGATGTTTTTCGGCCATCCTCACTGCACTGTCACTGTCACCTGTACTGACAGTACAGCAAAAGACCAAACCAGCGAGAGGAGACAGAAACACACGAAATCTGCGGTAAAAAGGATTCGTCTCTCTCTTTAAGGATGTTTTTTCTATCTAAATTCTTGTCCCTATAATAAAAATTGTATTACTCCTATTAAGCTGCCCAGAATTTTGGGTTCATATTTTCCCAACTATTCCATTCAGTGAGACAAACAAATATATATGCTATAATCGAACGACACATACAAAAATGAGCATATTCAATTCCGGATTCATTTTTCGCCAGGTATCGGAAATTGGCGTAAACGTTTAATTCCTTTTTAATAAGTCGAGGCGCTCCGTTATAAATAAAGTGCTCTTTCAGCCCGGCGTCCACCATTTAATTTTAATATGAGCCATTATAATAGGGGATTGGAAAGTACGGGGAGCGCTCGTGCTCGGGCCTCCTCGCCTCCGGATAAATGTCCCAACCTGGACACTTTAATTACGAGCAACTGTTACTAGTCCCTAACTCTGCTGCAGAAGAAATTAAAATCCTTTCTCAAATCCCCAGGATAATGGACCGTTTTTTTGTCATAAGAAACAAACGAGATGTATTCTGGAGATTCGTAGCCTCGGTCTAGAATCAGCCTAGATTCATCAGGAGTTATATTATAATACTATTATCTAGTGTTACCGAATTTTCAACCCTCAAGTTATCCGGTCTAGAAAAATTATGGCCTTTATTAGCAGGCTTTCTACCGGTGCATTTTTGCAAACCCGGCGTCTCATTTACACGGTTTGTTTTCTCTCGATAAGGCAACAGCTTAGCCTTCGTTTTAGAACTACTTCGGCAGTATACTGCGTTCATTTAGACGGTTTGAGGTCTGCTATTTCTTCTAATATTAGTCTATAATTCGTTTGTAAGGATGGACGATAAGTGCAAGATCGGGTTTAACGCTCTTAGGAGTAGGATCCGGGGAGTCGCTTTTAGCACTCAGGATTCACGGTTTAGGATAAATTCGGTAGCTGGCGGGTTGAGACATTTCACTGTTGCGGTGGTTTTCTTTTCACATCGAACCAAGAATAAATGGAGCGGGGCCGCCGCCGAAAGCGCCCAAGAATATGTAGAACCTGGTTTCTTTCACGCCGGATACGTTCCGGCATTTTCTTCCGTTCGGATGGCTTTTCAACCCGCCGAAACGTTCAATAATAGTGGGCCCTATTCAGGGATTCGCCTTCGCATAAAACGAACTACAGGGTCGACAAATTATTGAATAAATGGCATAAGTTCTATTCGTGTGACACAAGTAATTTATTAAATCTGTAATATATGCAATCCAACGGTACAAACTTCACTATTTTAGAATACCTGTTTTTTGGTCTGCGAGGGGTTGGAATACCGTAGATTTCGTGCGTTTCCGTCTCCTCTCGCCGGTTTGGTCTTTTGCTAGACCGGTCTAGCAAGACAGAAACACACGAAATCTACGATAAACCTTACTATTTTCCGACTGTCCAAACGTTACTTACGGACGCTTGAAGAGGAAGTGGCCACGTGATATAAATGTTTTAGATAAAATATAAATATAAATATGGTGGAAAGCCAGTGGGTTTTTCCTCCATTATTGTCCACTCGTATATAGCTAGGATATTTCGGCGGTAACAACACAGAGGCCATATGGGCTCGAAGTCCCAAATGTAGAATCCGAGTCACGTGACATTTGTAAACATTTTTCCCCGTATATAAAAAAAGGTTTACGATTGAAAATTTGAATTAATTGAAAGATAAATCCGGCCCGCCTAATCTCGTTAGATGGTAACTCCATCAGACGTGACCGGCTTTAATAAATTTCAAGACGTAATTACCACCGATTAACCCCCTCCCTCTCATTATGTACATTGGGATGATAGTGCGTGTAGCGATAGGGGGGTCAGAAATCGGGCAGACATTTCGCATCATGCATCACTCGGTCGGGCTGATAGTGGTGGGACGTTGACAAATTGCTACCGTCCGCCGGCCTACAGAGCAAGCAGATATGGAATAATCCTTAGATAGGGCAAACACGGGGGCAAACAGGGGGCCCCCGATTAGATAGCTTCCTATGGCGGGGGCTCCGCCCTCCACCCCACGACCGGGGCCACCCCTCCGATGATTGAATGTCCGCTAATCCTCCCGCACATCGGCCAGGCATTAATGAGCCACGCTCGTGGGGATAACGCGAATAATGGAAAAAATCAGAGTTACCCCCGCCCAATAATAAACGGCATACTCGAGAGTACGCCCGATATAGAATCGTCGGGGGGGAAGGGGGTGTTTTCGAGCCTATTTTAGAACGTCCGTCTCGGACCCCCATATCGGACTTCGGATACGTTCATAAATTATTTTGCCCTTCAAAATTGCATCATACGTGTATACTATCTCTGACTAACACTCTCCCGGCCGATTAAGGTCTTCCTCCGTCGTCAGTAGACAAAACGAACCGGGACCTTAATTTGCGCAATGTTCACACATTCCGCCCAGAAGCGAGAACGGTCTGAAAAATAAAAACTGCATGTATCAATCCTCATTATCAATCTACGACATAAAACTTCTGTTCTCGATGAGATTCAGAAGCCAGATTGAAATTTCTGTAATGCCAACCAACCAGACGAGAACAATACTTCGTCAACACTAATAAAAAATTAACTATAATTTGAAATATTAAATTAAACTTATTCTTCAAACCCCGTAAGAGAGAATATTGCTGTTGATGTCTGTAATATAATTAAGTCTGGAATGATTTAGCTCACCGATATTTCCTTCGTCCTTCTATTGAGGAATTGCGTATTCTTTGGCGTTTCTTGCCTTTCGGTTTACGACAGTGGCAATTTAAAAAAAAATAGAGGCAATAGAGATATAGGGACGATTTTCGCGATGGGTTTTGCGCTATTAAAACGGGTTTCTTGCTGTTTGTATTTCATCGCTTCGGGATTGGGACCACTTCAGCCCCGGCAAGGAGGAGACCCTTTGTCCCGCTTCAGTAGTTGTCGCCTTGGGGTTTTTAATTTTGACCGCACGCCGGATGGCGAGAATCAACAAGTTTCCAGCTCGGTCGTCCGCCGTTTGAATCGTCCCGCCCGGAGACTGGAATAAAGTACCGCATTACTTGTGACTCTTTTGTGGCCTCCGAAGTCGTCAGACGGTTTAGAATGAAAGTATGAAAATGTATGTTGCGGTGAGGAATATGGAAAAAATGTTTTCACGAATTATTTATGTCCTACCGTTTTGAAAATTTACACACTCGTATTTTAACCGTAAAATATCAGCCGTTACAACATATACATCATCATTATAAAATTATAATTATCGGTGTTGTAAATGTATTACCAAACTTTCTTTTTTTTCCTAAACAAAGAAGGACTGCCCCCCTGACGCTTCCGAAGTTAACGGCTCCTCGGTTCCCGGAGCTTATATAAGTTTTATAAAAGTTCATCCTTGGCTCGGAAAATTGGTTGTATTCAAACTCCCGCCCGGGTCCCCTCCCGACGGGCTCTACTTGGCGAAATTTAAAATTTGCATATCCCATCCTTCCCCCTGTCCTTCGTATATCCTCGAATATCAATTAGGGCGTCCTAAACGGGAATTGGGAGCTTAACCGAATAAAGTTTGTTGGGATACCGCCGTCCGGCTAATTGCGCGGACGTTACTAAGTCCCCGCCCGCCGGGAAAGTTACTTAACGAATCAGTTTAGGAATGGCCAGCGATGATAGTCACTCGGTGAATGACTAAATATTTTGTGTAATGCATCACTGAAAATAAAAGATTACATCGAGCATTTTTTTTAGATCAAAGATGTTTTAAATGCTTCTCTGTTTTTTTATTGATTATGGACTTTATTCGATTGTCGTCATCGATTTCAACCGTACGACCAGAGAAAACCACGGTATACCAGAAGTCCTTATCAGTCCGAAGAAAATATCAAAAACCCGCCATAACAGTCGCAAGCCCAGTTATACGTGAGCTTCGTACTTACTCTTCCGCCTTCGTAATAACTTCATGATATAAGAATCCCCATAGTGCGGTCAGTTTACAATTTCAGTTTACGCCCACAGTTTACGCGGGCGGCCGGCGAAAAATTGAAAACGACCGTAAATCACTGAAGCGGAAAAGTCCCAATATTCAAAATTGTTTGGCGCGCGAAACTCCCGACATAAATTCAACGGCAGAAGATAAAAACATTAATCTCTTTGACTTTTATATCGGGCGATAAGGTCAATAAAAACTTTACGGCGCGAATTCGCCAACCAATAACTTCTAATAACGGGAGAACGTTTGTCGGTGGGAATTTAATTTGAATTTAATAACTGCAGTAGGTTTTTTTTTCCCAATGAAATACAGAACGTTATCATTTATTACCTTAGAATAGATAACAGTGCACAGTGTAATTTTGTAAATGCATATCCTCATATAGAAATTCCAAGAATAGACCTTTTTTTCTTAAAAATAATTTTTACTCTGCGATTGAATGTTTCCAATCTGAATCCTGTAATTAATTGACTACGGCACTGCTGATACTAACCCTCAACACTCAGTTCAATGGAACGGCGTTTCTAATGCAAACCCGAATAACACTTAATTATTAGTTAATATAACATTAACATATTAACACTTAGTTAATATAATTTTAACTGTAAATGTTAATTAATTGCATTCGGGACCGTTGTGTGGAATTGTGGAATCCAGTCCAGTTTTCCGGATGAGCTATTTCATAATATGACAAAATATTGTATTCGTCACTTGTAACAATGTCGGATTAAATTACCTTTTCGAAACATTTTTTTTTATTACGTTTGCCTCGGTCTGAAACATACAAAGGATTTTAACGAATGAATGCTTTCGGTGCGTGCCTTGAAATTAAGCCGTACTCTGTCGCTCAATTAACCGCGGGTCGCTTTTGTTCTGTAATAAAATAAAAAACCGAATTTATTCCATCAATATATTTTCGACGGAACCGTTTCACTTGTTGGCCGCATACTGAATTCGTTCCAAACAGTATTCAGTTATTAGTCGATTAACCGTTGAGGGTATTTAACTTAAAAACAAAATAGTGCATGAAACGAAGGTTCTTCACTTTCCGGTTTGCTGTTTCGAAACGGTAATTTTGTGAAATATTTTTGTAAAATTATAACGACAGAAATTAGTAGAACTTGTAGCAGAATCAATTTTTCCCCATTGTACAACATAAATGTTAACAAATATGTTCCGAAAAGAGCTACACTAACGCATACTGGCGGAACATTGTAATTCTTCAAGAGTCTCTCTTTAAATACCTGCGAGACTCTTTACAAACTGTAAAACAGAATCTACACGAGGTTTAGGGTCAGTACCGTGGTTCAAACTTCGGTGATACCTACTCAAACGGCACGGCTTCCCTAAGATAAACTTTACATTTATCTTCCGTTTTATTATGCCGAGTTCACGTCGTATAGTGGATTTTATAAACCCCCTTTCGTCGGATTGAGAAAGTTGCCCTACCGGGAAAAGCTTTACTTTTGAAAGTAAAGCTGAAAATTGAGTAAGCAGCCGCCTGCCTTAATGATACCAACAAATAAAGGATAACTGTGTATTGCCCGTAAAAAACAATTCTGCGTTACAAACTTATATTCCGATCAAAATATCCCGTGTATTTTCATCGGGTTGAAATTAATAGTTTGGGAACGGCGTAGACACTTACTTGAAGTCGAAACCTGTATTAGGGCAAAGTTACTTTCTTGATGATCTGAAATTTATTATCCTTCCTATTCCATTGCGTTTCAAATATTCTGTAGAGACTCTAAACGGGACTATAACGTAATTTTATTGATTTTAATTGTGATTGTTTTTAGGGGTCAACCCTTAAGTCTGCCATGCCCTATTATTCGTTAGGGCCGTTGTTTAGTCTAATACCTATTGTTCCGTATGTAAATGCAGTTGGCGGACCCGTACGCCAATAAACCCCGGGGTAGGGGTACGAATCAACATTGTATGTAAACCGTTCTGTTACTACTCTCCCAATCGTGGATATACAGCGAACTTGATTACCCGAAAATCGCGAAATAACGAACTATGTCACTTCCGATAATGTAAAAGTTAATTTCGCAAATACTGTTGTTGGGAACATCCAATTCGCCCCGTGCTATATATATAATACCGCCTACGGTCTCTGATTGGAAGCCCCTTGTGGCGTAGACATTTTTAGTCGGCGGGATAAATCACCTTAATTGAGATTTTGCCCGTGATCGTTCCCCCGGGTTTTTTTTCGAGGCTCATCTGAATATTCCCGGCGCTTGAAGTGCACTCGAAGCCCACTACGCCCTGTCGGGACTTGATTTCGGGCACTTCAGAAATAATAAAATTATCGTCGGTTGACGTTGGCAGCCCCCGGCCGTCTATTCAACGGCCGATCGGAAAAAATACGGTGATCATTTGGCATCCGGCCAGCACTTTACATTCCTACCGAAGTATATTATTAGAATTTTTTAAAAATACACGAGAAAAGGACGTTCGGAAAATAACCAATACCGTTAATATTGCAAGAGTCTTTTCCAAATTTTGAGAGATCAACTCAATCTTAACAATGTATTGACAAGAGTAAATACTACCGATTCATTTGAGTATCATCCTTTTTCAACTATAACATATGCAATTCGTTGAACAATCCAATAATTAAATCAGTGTTGTATCCAGTCCAAAATGCTCTATTCTCTGAACTTATTCCCAGTATCTAAACCGTGTTTTCGGCAATCGCACGTTATTCGGTGAACTTCAGGCACAGACAATGGTCGATCCTTCGTCCTTTGAGATTTGCGGCCCCGATATTGCAAATCTGCAGTCGGATTCACATCCGAATTATCTCCCTTTTATTCTCTCTGTTCTTTTCCCCCTTCGCTTGGAATAAGAAATCCACCATAGCCCGGGGCGTCGATACAATTTTCGTCTCGGGTAAATTATCGTTCGGCGGCCTTCCGAATACAAATCGTACCCCGTCTGTCTGCTCCCTTCCTTGCCATTTACGGGGAAAAGAAAAAATACAGAAAATTTTCAAAAACGGGCGGCGCCCCCTCGAATTTCCCGGCCGATAAATTCCGGACCCGGCGCGCCCTCCGAAATTATTCCAGCCTGAAATGTATTTTCGCTTCCGAACGGGGAGCAGGAAGGGAACAATCCGGGAAAATATCCGAATTTTGAGTTCTGTTTTTTAATAATTCTCAGGGAATTCAGCGCGAAAATGTTTGAGAAAAAAAGTTCGGCGCAAATTTTCTCCGTACGCCGTCTGCTGTACAGACGAGCCGCTTATTGTCTGAATATTTCGGGTATTATATTCCAAACCGCGAATGGGAATACATTCGACGCGTCTCCAAGGAATTACTCGCACTTCAACTTGAGAATTAATATAGGTTTCGGACCAGATCCCCAAAAAAAAGCAACTACGGAGTTAATTAAATATGCAGGCTATAATTTATGATGTATAGATTCCAGAGGACTAAACGGTAGACTGTATAGTATAGTTTTTTCAGTTACCGGTTTTTTCGGGTCTTTTCGGCATACGGGACAGATTTACCCGGCGGCTAAAGTTCTTCTTCCTCTGCTATTTTTAAATTATCATTAGGGACTTTTGAGGACGCTCAAACAAGTAACCAGCGTTAAGTTCGGGAAGTGCATTTCACTCGGGGAAGTAAGTAAAACGCCTGCAACGCCTGTTACATCGAGTCGAGAAATTAACGTCCTACCTATACGGGGCACGGTAAAGCCTCCGCGTGCAGTAAACTTGGTCTTACTTAGCAAGTTGATTATGGTCGGCGGCTGCGACTGGGAGGGGTGAGTAAAATGAGCGCGGACAGCGCCTAGCCCGAGAATACCGGTTTCGGAGTTATCGACTGGGCCCGAATAGCGGTCTCTTGTTGTGGGTGTGACACGGGCCTTGTTGCTTATGGCCTCCCTAATTGGTTTATCTCCTGCCCCGAACACCGGATAAATTGCAATCCCGCTCGAAAAGATACGCCCCTAGTGAATCAACAATGCCACCATTTAACAAACTTCGCTGATCGCATACGAGAGTCAACCGTAGCACATTTTCGCGAAATATTTTTTACATATATTAAGTAATACTATTGAATTTATCACTAGCTTATTCGCTCAATACTGCTAACCGACTTTCTTCCCCAGGTATTGGGCGATCCCACCGGAAGAAGTTCGGGCGATAATTCGATAGTCCAATATATATAAATGTGTGAATTACTTCGGAACATTGTCATTGGAACAGTTATTTTGTCTAGTATACCTGTTTTGTGGTTTGCGAGGGGTTGGAATACCGTAAATTTCGTGTTTCTGTCTCCTCTCGCCGGTTTGGCCTTTTGCTAAAAGATTTAGCAAAAACACACGAAATCAACAGTTATTTTGTTCTGATTTTGCCTCAAGTTAGTGCGCGTGACACTCACGTCCACGCTCTCCGGTGGCGGTCGCTAATCCAAACCGGACCGTATGTTCAAAAACTATGAGTATAAGTAAACAAAAATTGAACTCGAATCGACTTTCAAACCTTTTCATTCGGCGCCCTTTCGTCCGGACTCCCTACGGAATTAAATATTTATTTCCGAATATCCGCTTCCTCGTATTTACAAGCCTACCCTGGGCCAAGACGCCGTTTTGACCCCGGAATTTCCAATTCAATCCCCAGATGCTTGAAGCTTTTAAAATATAATCGGGGGAATATTAAGCGCAAAGGCTAGTTTTTCCGATTTGTTCGCGACGGGATCAAAGGCCCAGAGGGAAAGAACTGAATATTTTCCGCTTTCAAGCGCGCGTGGTCGGTCGACGTTTCTGAATTCAAACGGGGGGATATATACCCTTTATTGTATCGGACATAATGTTCGACCACTCTACTTAATTATTTCCGTATAAATCTATTGTTTCCGGACAAACGGAACTTTGTTTTATATATAATAAAGGAAAAGCGTTTTATTTTGTACATAATTTAAAATTGAATATCGAGTCTTGATAATAATAGGATAAATCGTTAGAACAGTTTTGCTGACTATTTCCGTCGAATGATTATAATGATAGCCGGAAAAAAGGTATCCGGCTTTGAGCCGAAATCGCTTGCTCAAGACAGTAATTCGTTTTCTCCCCAGGGCGCCGGACGTGATCCGAATCCGCTTTTCGCTTTTCCGACTTTTCCGGGTCCTGTCCCGAGTCCTGTCGTCAACCCCGGGAAAATAGGGTTCGGGTTGGGGGACAAGAGAGACCGGGAAAAGCCGCGCGGGGTCCCAAATTAACTGTTGCGCTTTACTGCCCTTTGTCCCGGTCTTTACGGCCTAACCCTAACAGGTGTCCGTCCCGCGTTACAAATCCATTTAAAACCTACTCAGATCGAGTACAGACTATTGTTTCCAACATTTTAGCACCCCCAAAACGTGAAATAAATTCTGTCTTCAGATAATTTAGAAAATTAAATAAAGAAACATTCCGGTTAAACTGATTAAATCTATCCCGCAAGTTCACGAAGTACCGGGCCATTTGCTTTTAACGCTTAGTTATTATGTTGGCCGTCAAAAAAAATAAATTTTCAATATTAATTAATTCATAAGCGCGAATAAATTGTCACATAATTAGAGTAATATAAACACGTAGAATAATTATACGTAATGTAATAGCAATACAGAGTTAAGCATATATCTAAAGCCTTGTTATGTAACCCGTCGTTAATTTGAATAATGCAACACGTAATATACTCTGTTTATTGTCCCTTATAAGCTTCGTTTTAACAATTCGAAATGACATTTTACCGGTATTTAATCCTAAATTTCAATGAATTTGTAAAGAGGTTTGAAAATTTACGGCGGGACCAAAATGTTTCAAGAATATCTCTAAAATGCCATACAGTGAAGGAACTAAAACTAAAAAAATCCTCCACGTTATCCCGCAAGCGCTTAATTGTACCGAGTTAAGCAACGAAGCGCTTCCGACCTGTCACGTCGGCCGGACTTGAAATCAACTTAACCGGGAAAGTCGGGAGAACGGAGAACAACGTTCCGCCTTCCAAGTTTCGACATTATATCCGTTCCGCGCAAATATGCTCAGTTGTTGGCCACTCTCAAAGAAAGTTCGGTCGGACAAAAGGCACTTCGAGGGCGGGGGCGGTTGGAGTCGCCGCCTCCAAACACTCTCGCGGGAAATCTTAAGGCGCGGAGAGATTTATTGATGGGGGGATATTTTGTTCCCACGAAAACCCCTCGAGTTCTCTGAAAGTTCGTTTATTATTTAACGTCCGATTGAATCGATGAAGTCAATGCGTTGTCCGAAACGCGGCCTTGGGGTGGTGTGAAGGGGGGGACAAAAGTCAATTCACAGGACTAGAAAAATATTAAGATATGAGTCGGATCAATCTTAAGATTACAGAATATTTATGAAACCCACTATGATTGCACTAACGAATTCTGATTACCGTCGATTTCCTGTGTTTCTGTCTCCTCTCGCTGGTTTGGTCTTCTACCAGACCGGTTTCGGCTGTGCCATCTTCACTACCGGTGTTTGTCACTTTTGGCACTCTGGATGTTTTTTTGGGCATCCTCTCTGCACTGTCCCTCCAACGTACCAAGAGTGACTAACACCGCTACTGAAGATGGCGAGCGGCCGAAACCGGTCTAGCGAAAGACCAAACCGGCGAGAGGAGGAACACATGAAATCTAGGGTATTCCAACCCCTCGCGGACCACAAAACATGTATTCTAAACGAATTCTGATTATATTTGTGACAGGAAACTGTACATATACAGTAGTTAATATGATTACTAGTAACTTATGTATCTTAGTCTGTAAAATACAGTTCTGTTATGGCCGTACTGCGGTGGCACCATGACGGGTCGACTCTTATTTTCCTGTAAAAATATAAACATGGCCAAAAAATGAACGATTTATGAAGAATAGAGGTTGTCATCGGTGTAAACCTTATGGTGGCTACCGTACATGTAGGCTCCCGAAAACTGCGGCCTTTACAGTGATTTCCTCCGGATTACCACAGTTAAGCCGTGGCCCGCTGTAAGGCCTGTCTAATTTCGTATTCACCTCCGAACCGCCACACAAGGGGAATACCGTATGATAGAGAAACGGTGCTAACCTGCAGAACGGTCCAATGAATAAACTGAACACAACCAGGAAATATAAACAATCAATTTCGACTTATTTATAGCAATTATATTTTGAGTTTTTATTAGGGTTTCCCGTAGGTTTCTTCTCCCCTCGCTCGAATGACTCTAACTGGCTTTGTTTATATCTACATTCAATCTTGTCTCTTATCCGTTTATGACGTAGGTTTCAGTTGTCCCAGAGCTCTTTCAAAGTGCTTTTCGTCGATGACAAAGCGTCTTTTAACATTTTTCCTGCACCGTTCAAAATATACGGACCTAATCAAGACTATAGTAGCTGAAAATCCGCGATATAGTGGAGATAGTGGATGCCACTAACATTCCCGGCACAACGGTACATAAGCATTTAATCAAGACGGGATATGTGAATCGATCATATTGTGTATTCATTTCGCTCCGTAAAGGGAAAGAACTTTTGTGACACCCTAATATATTGATGGGATGACAAATAATGCTCTAGGGACCGGCCTATATCGTCAGTCTGGCCGCCTTACGTCCCTTCAATTTGGATTTAGGCTAGACCCCTGAAAACCGGTCTTCCGCGGCTAATATCCGGCGTTAGTATTGTGGCGGACCGCCACATTGTGACCGCGGGCCCGGCCGGCCTGTCTCTCGGTGTGGCGGCGACAGCCTAATTCGGGGATTACGCCCGTGTGACAGCCGTCATCCCCCGGGGAACATCTGAATAGGCCCCGTACTGCATTATCCCGGGAGCCCGACAGTTATTACGCCCTACCTCTCGCAGTCCGTCTGTCTCACCCTCCCTTATCTCTTATCAAATTCCTTCGGTCTTCCCACCGGCTTCGTAAGTGTAGGGGATTCTTCTAGGACACTGTCCATCTCAATGGCGGCGGACAGTGGAGTGGAACATTCCAAGTTCATTATTACTTCACGGATGCACTTTCATACAATGCATCAATTGGAATAATTACAGGTGAACTATCGTAGTCCACTGTTACTAGGGTATACTAGTTCGATATAAATGCGAAAATATTTATGTAATAAATCAAAAACTTACTGAAATGGGGGGAATACGGAAAATCTCAGGGATGAGCTGAAATAATTCTGATTCTAATTTATCAGCGGTATTGCCATCGGTCAAGGGATTCGAAATATAGGAGATATAAGATCATGTAAAGGCATAATTATAATTTGTTATAAGTCCAAAAAAGTTCGAAAGAATGAATTTCTATAAAAATTGATGGATATAGTCTTATGGACTGGAGTAGAAATTTTACCATTGAGAACTGAATTTCTATTTCCCTAGCTAAATAATAATATGAACGGTTTCTGCATTCTACGGCCATCAGTAGTTAAGGGGCAGGAGTATAAACGCGCTCAATAAACTTAGAGTTTGTTTAATATAATATTCGACAAATCATTCGGTCTTTACGAAGGAAATTGAATACCGGATCGGTTCTTCTTGTCAGTTCCCCAAGCCAGCGGTGACGGACCATATCCCGGATGGCTGGCTGTATCGCAAAACCTCAGTGACCTATTTTTCTGGATTCTGTTGAAATAATTAATTCTGCCTAATTTAAAAGAAAAAAAAGATAAATTCTGCGCTCGAATCGAGGCTCGACCGTGGTGAAGGATGCCTGGTTTTTACCTTATATTTTTTATAGGGTCCCTCCAGAGAGTTTAGTAGAATAATGCAAATTCCGAGCCGTAACATTTCTCTGCCAGACAGGGATTTCGTCTCCATTTTTATACCTCCCTTTCTTACTTGATGCGCAGTAGCGAAGGTGCATACGAAGGGATATTTAAGCACAAACTATTATTTGAAACAAACTATCGCGGAATGAATTGTAAAGTAAAAACGCCCGCGCTCTTAAAAATTATTCCAACATTTTATTATTTATTTGTATTAAATACTGATTCGGCCGAAACTCAAGTCGCGGGTGAGGGGTTGACAGTGGGAAGCGGCCGACCGTGGGGGGAAAAGCTTTTCGCTGTGTGTTTTCTTGCGCTCTTTCAGCTCGGGATACCTTTCGGGAAATTCATTCGTGAATGAGCCCACCGCAGAACTTGGAAAAAAAACGCATCCGACCGGATGTTGCTTTAAAACCCCAACGTTGGCATTTTTTGTCTCATGTAAATTCTGGAATATATTTAGAACAATTCATTTTTTTTTCCTAAAATAGATAGGTAAAATATCTTTGACATTTTAAAGCAGGAGTACTTTATCAAATGTACATCTGTGTTATCAAATAATTTTAAATAGCAAATTGTAAAATTTAGAGGAAATTGACTTGATCTCAATTTGTGAATTGTGAGTTGAAATGGACCCTAGTTTGTTGAATGAACACCGTAATCACGCTTATTGTTGGTAAATTGATTGCATCATTTAGCACCCAGCCTATTTCACAGTGAACTGGACGGTTCAGAATTGACGAACCGGCTTCGTATTAGGTTGCGCCTCGAGTTGCTGGCGACCGAATATGTCCGCGATTTCGCAACGCTTGCTCCGCTGGTGAAAGCCGGGTCTCGTTGGACAGTTTGAAAACAGATTTGAGCGGATTTTTCCGCGACCGGAACTTGATTTGTCGCCGGCCGGCTTCCGGCAAGATCGCGCAAAGACCCTCCGCTGTTCCGGGATTTTTCCGGGACTCCATTGGAAGGATTTCTATGCTTTCGTCTGAAGCAGACAAAATAGCCGAAAGGAACACTTACGCGATCCTGCCGAAAGCCAGTTATTGACAGAAAAGAATTATTTTTTCTTACGAATCATTATTCTAAAATCGTCCAGGTAAACTTAAAACAAAGTCGGTAATATCTTCGGAATTTCGATGCCGCTATCTTTGAAAAAAAAAAATAAAACCAACTTGCGTTCAAATAACGCAACAAATTGTTTGCGTGCAAATTCATGATCGACTCAATCTTTCGAAATTTCTATACAAAAAGTTTGGAGCAATTCATTTTTTTATTGGGATTTCTATTTTTAAAAAAAGCCAAATGCTACAGTTTCTGGCAGATTCACAGCAGAAATTTTACTACCGAATGAATGTTTCGAGACACAGTTTCCAATCGCTGTTATGTAAAAAAAATACCGCTTCCACTTCAATGTAGTGGGTTGGATGAAATTGAGACCTTTAAATAGGACACGATATCGGCGTTTTTCTGTTTTGTACGAATTGATATATGTAGGAAACTTGAACGCTGTGCTGTGCCCACCAACTGGATTCGGACGCTCCCCCGCGTTGTGTGCGCTCGTCCGTTCGTATAAAACTGTCAGGCAAAATGTATTTTTGAAGGAAAATGTTTACCGACGTCCAGCCGTCCAGGTTAAACCTATACATGTACTGAACCTTACATGTATTATTCCTCAGGTCGGGTCTGCAGATGATTCAAAATACTTAACTAACAGTGCGTTAAATGACAATATTATTTCAATTATTCAGGGTCTACATAACGGACTGCCGTTTGTTTTGTCTGCAGTTAAACAATTTAGATTTTACCAAAGGAGAAATATATTCTAGACTACTGAGGTTTGTAAGGTTGGTGAACAATTTCATCGTTCATCTTTGACCGGGGCGGCTCGAAGATATAAAATTTAAAATTTCCAACTCGTGAACATCTGTATTAAGCCAGGGAAGAAGAGAATTTCTTTCGAGCTTTCTATTTCGACTGACAATTTTCGGAAAGGCAAGATGTAGTTGCAACATTCCCTTTCCGTTTCTACGGATAAATTATGCATGCTGAAATGGTTAGACAAATATTTGAGATTTGAGAAACAGACTGTTCCGCTCTTTTCTTGAGATTTTCCTCTTGAAAACATATACTTAGTACATAGAATAAAGCTCTGTTTTTGCTTGTCGGACCTTATGAAAGATTCATAAAATAATTGGGATTATTTGGCTTTTAAAAAATATGAAGAATTTCGCTCCAAATCACCGCTTCAAGAAATTTTTGGCCCCAATCAATGTCTAGAGTTAATTTTTGCGTTTTAGTAATACACGACAACGCCAGTTCCTCCCCATTCAACTCCCATTTCAACAGAAATTTTGCATAACATGACGGTCTTCGCTCGTCAGTTGTCTGGAGTATTAACACGGGGGCAAATTATTCTCAGGAATAATGCAGGAAATAAATATTTCTTATAATTAATCTTTTCAGCTCCTGTGAAAACCTTCAATTCGTTTTACGCTCCGTCCAATATTGAAGACAATTCGGGAACGAATTCGACCTGTAATACTTGTCGGACTTTGTAAAATATGATTGTTAAATGTTTATAAATTAAATACTATTATCTACGCATGAGATGCTGAAATGCCTATCTAACATATTTTCGAATTAAAATATGTGATTATATATTTTTTTCCGCGCGGCATTGTCCGTACAGGTGCGCCTAATCTGTTTCTAATTTGTAGATTTGGGTTTTTTTTTCTACTCACTTGATGTTTTCCCGAAGGGTTGGATAAAGTGTCGTTGACGAGTTGTAGCCGATGGCTGCTGAGTGAGTGTGTGTGAGAGGGCTGTGCGTTGCTGGTTGAGACGGTTGAGGACGAGTGGCGACTTGCTAAGCCGCGGCGGACTTTATATAGTGCTTCGGTTGTGGTGGGGGGTGGCCACCCCCACCCCCTCCTCCCCCTGTACATCCCCTCCATTGCCGCCCCCTCAATGAACAGACGGCTCCGACGAAGTCCAACTTCACGCCCTCGCCTCTTTACCTACTTCAATTCTAACCCATAATGTTTCCCTCCCCCTTTTAATTAGCCCCCGTCCAAATAAACAAATACAATCAGTAGAATTAGGGGTGTAGTTCTAAAGTCGCGATGGGTTTACGGGGCCATATTTTATCTACAATCCTCTATTCCGTCTTCCCGGTCAGTGGCTGTCAGTTACCCGAGGTACGCTAGGTCGACCGTCGGCGAAGCATCCGGGAACAGAGTGTAGCTAGACAAGTGCCGACAGGATGCTTAGTCGGAAGCCGACGCGCGTAAGTACCTCAATCTGTTACTAACTGTTAGTGGAGCGAGACACCGAAACCGGTCTAGACTTCTGGACGAAATAGAAGACCATCGCGCGAGTGATTAATATAGCCCGAATTTCGCGTTTCCGCCAGCTCTACCGAATAATTATTGTATCACTTCCCATTTATTTAAACGCTTAAATTAATTTTTTATATTAAAGTTTGAGGGCAAGAACTGAAACAATATGAAGTCCGTAATAGTTTATATTTTGTTCCATTCCTTGCTCGTATTGTTCGTTGCTCGTATGTAATAACATATGATATAAGTAAGGCATTTCTTCGATACGCGAAGTGAAAAAGTACCGCCGCGGTGTAAATACAGCGAACAGGCAATGATTAAAAAATACGATGAATTGGTACAATCTTTCCATACTGCCTATAAGTCATGCCGGAATTGTCGAATGCATGGCATAATATACTAAACATAATGTATCGGCCCTTCGGCCCGTTGGAAAACAGAGAGAAAAAACATATTTCAATGCCGCCGGCAGATCTCAATTGACTGTTGGCGAAGGACCATTCCTTTTCTCCCCCAATATGTGGGTCCTCGCGGCGGAACAAAAATGGATATATGAAATATATTCGGCCCCCATCGAAACTGCCCACTTATCGAACCTTTCCAAATTTCATTATACGGCATTAATAGATTTTGTTTGCCAACCGGACTAGTTGTTTAAGATAGACGGGGAACCGTTTAACGAAAATTCACAGTTCGCGGACAGTCTTAGTGACTAATAACTTTTTTCAGAAATTGTCCTAATAAATGTACCGTTTGTACAATATCGTGTAATTACAATACACCTGCGATATTATCATAATCCACAGGAGTTTCAAACGTTACATTTTAGTATCAATTTTAATTAGCAAGTTATGCAGAACTGCGACAAAATCTTTGAATTTTTAATTAATCGAAATTGAAACTATCCTTCTTTCAGTATTTTTAATAACTTTTACTTTTTATACAGTCTGTGTTTATATAGGCCATTTTTATTGCGTCCTTAATTACATTTTAATAAGTAAATCTTCTGCATCCATGATCTGGCTCAGGATTAATGCAATGTCAGGTCACTATTATGCATTATGTCATAATGCAACAAAATTATCGGGCACATGGAAATTACCAGGAATTATTAATGCTGCAGGAAACTGGTTTGACCGGAAAGCCGAACTTAACGGGGGTCGTTAGTTGTACGCCTAATTTTTGTTACCCTAATCTCTGGCCGGGAGAGATGAGCTGGATCGGCCATTGTGTTCCATTTATCAATTCCGAGGACCCTTTTACGACGATCGCCGACCGAGGTATTGTTCCGAAAATTATAATCCCGGATCGGCCGAAACACGGAACATTTGAACGCCCACCGAAATGGGATTAATACCCTGATTTTAATTACGGACACGAACCTCAGTCGGAATCGCTTTTCGCCACCGGCTTCGTAAAGAGACTATATTTAGACATTTTCTGTAATTTCGGAGCCCTAAATTACTTAAAATTATTATGTTATTATTCCAAGTTGGACTAACCAGGGGAAGACCTATGGATCATTTACATGGGCACAGAGGAAAAATTTCAGATTGCATTATTGTAGTTTTCTTAAATAGAGATAAGCTGTAATTGTGGTAATCGGAATTACCTTTGCAGCGTCATCCGTTTATTACCGTTCGGAATTTTTACGAGGCCATTATATCTAAGACCGAATAATTTACGATAACTGAGGGCCCCTTTCTCGAAGAATATCCGCGATTCGTACTTTTCCACGTTTCCGAGAACACGTCGGCGTTATCTACCGACGGTGGGAAGAACCTCGGGAGCGAAAACACTTCGCGTCCCTCGAGATAGCCTATTGGAGGGGGGCGAGGGGGAAAACCGTTCCCGCCGCTTGCGGTCAAAATAAAAAGTTGAACTGACATCATAATAAGGACATAAACGAGATATAAAATCTGCTTGAATCGTGTGTGAATCAGGGCCCATAAGTTTAAAAAGTGAGCGGAGACGAAGAAACGCGAGTTGAAGTTGCGCGAACAATACAGGAATTTAACTTCGTTCCTTCGAAACTTCGAAACTAACAGAACACCAAACATATTTTGAGTTTTCATACATCAGCCCCGGAATTAAAGGATTCGCTGAAAGCGTATTATCGACCGTTATTATTACTATAAATAATAATTGACAGAATCCGAGGATCCACTGTTCAACATTACTTCGTCTTCTAATCGGGTGTTGAAGATTTTGATGTTTCGAATAGATTATTAGATATTTGCCTAATAGTCACCGGTGCGATTGCACGCTATGCCGACAGTTGTAGATTCGATTTCCAACTCCAGTAGGCCTACCACCGCGTAATGCATGTTGTAAGAGTATAATTACTGTCGTTACTGTATAGTAAATCTTTTTAATTTTCTTTTATTATAGAATTCAAATTGTCCTGTAGCTTTGGGTATGTCCTCGATTGTTCATTTTTAGTTTCTTAAACGGGTTTCCTCGTTGATGAAAACTGTCGTCACCGTATTTATACTTCACTTAATTCCCGGACGGTTACCAGAAATACAGGCGTACTTACATTAGATAGACATTACATAGACGAAGGCAAGATTCATGCGGACAATGTCATGTGCATATATAGCGCTCGGGGCATTCGTCTTTGTCTTTGTTCAATCTCCAAGGGCCAAATCAGGGCCGCCTTTGAGTAACGCCGCGCGGCGCGATCTGCAAATTATTCAAACATGAAGCCCTCGGTAGTCTTTGGCTGTAATGGCGGCGATTATTTGAATACTCAGGATAGAAGTAAATATCTTTCGAGACATTTGTTGTAATAAGTCACAGTCTGACCATAACTCCTTATCGTGAACAGTAAATTACAAATAACTTTCTAATGATAAAAATATGAAAAATGTTAAATTTACTGTTCAACATCTCGCTGTAGAAATGGATATTGGTGTATTTAACTTTGGGAAAAATGACGGGAAAATAAGGCCGCGTAGAAAGAAATAGAACTTAACTCGGTCAAGTAGTTTACTTAGTCCACGCATTGGGAGGAGCGGTGCCATCTTCGTAATAGGCTTCGGGACTAAACGCAGTATCGTTCAATTTAGTTCGGTCCGAGTCCTCCTTTTCCGCTGCTCCTGTTCTGGACCCCTCCCTCCTCTCTCTCTCTCTCTCTCTCTCTCTCTCTCTCCATCGAATTGTGAAACTAATTCCCCTCAGCTCTCAGTTCCTTTTTCGGAGTCTGATCTCTGTGAAAGCAGTTTAACCGCCCCCGTCCTCCGCTTTTCCTCCTCTCTTATTTTCGATATCGGAACAATTCTCGACATAACGGCGCCGGAAAAACCGGGTTTACATTTGTCTATAGCTGATCGAACGGCGGCGAAGCTTTCGCGCCTCGAACAAATAGTGATTTGCAAAATCTGACATAACTTTTTCGGTTACCGACTATCGACACCGTCGGAACAGTTTTCACTGTTCCGTAAATAGCTCAGAAAATATACCTGCGAGCAGCCTTAAACTGTAATACAAAGTGAGGTTAGCATCGAAATTGCCTTGCGGGTTGAAAAAAAATTTAAAAAATAATTAATGAGACACTCAGAGTCAGACCAAAACTTAAAATCCTATTTAGTTCCGGAAATTAACCACTGGGCTGGGAATTTTTAATAACGCAATTTTCTAGGCATACTGTTGCTGGAATTAAAATGACAACAATAATAAAAATTTTACTTATGAAGTTTATATTGAACTTGCCTATTTTAAAATGCATAATTGGGTTCGTAGATTATTTAATCGGGAAAAAGTTCAGTGGCGTTAGATTAATATTTAAGCGCTGACAGAGTGATTCAGTACCTAAATCAGTACATCTACAACTTGTTCCAGAGTAGATTGAATTATTTCAAGATATTTATGGGTCCGCTCACAACGTTAATTTTATTTTTCGACCGATATCCCTATTTGAAGTACTCTGATCTAACTGTTCTACTTGCCAGAAGCATAGTCTGTGTTACTTCTGTAAGTACGGCCGTTGCATTGGAAATGAGCCTAAGTTAGTTCACCTCTACCGCACCTCTAACTTCACTCCGACGAGACCGTACAATGTTTTCTTGGGACTAGCGATAATAATTAAATATTCATGACCGTTTGTTGGCCCCATTTGTTGTGACTTATTCATGACATAGGAAATAGGCCGTTCAAAAATACAAAAACAAATATATAATATAACAGTACTTTGACGGGGTGGGGGGAAGTCTAGACGCTCGAAGTGTCAGGTTCACGGAAGCTTAAATACGACTTTATTCAGCGGACCGGAAGCGATGTTGAAGATGAAGTTGAAGGCGGAACTTTTCAAAAAGGTAAAAATTAAGTTTACCCTATGACGTCAAACGATTTTCTCGGGATATGCGAAGCGCTATCAACGCGGAACGGGTACTTAAGAGACTTAAAAAGGACGTATTCCCTTGAACCAACGTCACAGGATAGTTGAAACTTGTTTGCCCCGGCCTCTGGACCACTCGACGTCTGTTGAGTTTGCAGTTGTGTCAGGCAAAAAAAAATGGCATCGATAAAAATTTGGGTTTCGTAGTAAAAGGAAACATGGCAGTTTCACAGAACTTTGAACCGAACGTAAATATGTAGTCCCTTTTGGACCGCCGACCAAATATATATATAATGCAAGTCGTTTTTATCGTCATTCAATAAAATTTAATAATTGTTTTAATATATCTTCTTACTAGAAACATATACCAGAGGGTCCAGGCGACGTGTAGATTGTGACATACAATTTCAGATACATTGGACTAGATAAAGTACTTAGTATTCTAATATACTCGTTTGAAGGAGTCAAAATGGCACGGGGACTTCGTCTCCAAGCTTATCTTATGTATTTCAAACTGCCATACTCATGTAATTCATGGAAGGTTTTCATGGAATCCGTTGATATTAATATTCGTACGGCGTTTGGGATACTAAACCGGCGGTACGTAATTTATTTACCTGGCACCTCACTTTCGATCATGTCGTTTAAAGCAAAAGAGTATCTTTTTGTCGTCTCTTAAATTTTTGTTGTTGTCTCTCGCACGTTTCTTGTTTGATTGGCAGAACTGAACAAATTAACAATTATCAACTTAAATGGCTTAATTGAAATAATCGTTAAGATATCGTTAAACACCGCCGTTACCTAATTTTCGCATAAATAATTAGGATTGATGTAATTGATTACTGTTATTGAAGAAAGAATTTTCACTCGATGAAATATTTAGACGCCAATTCAACTATTCAAAGGCCCGAGAAATGACTTCCTTCGGAACTTTCCTAATTCCTGAGTCTCTCTTACCGGATTCAAATCTTCAAATGAAGAATAAGGCGACTCAGTCGCGCCATTTTGGGGGGCAGATAAAACATTCAGACTGTAATGAATGGGGCAAATAAGGCTGGTGCCTTACCTACTGGTGACGCAGGTTCTTCAGTATGTTCTAGCCCCGATGCTCCCGAACCGTGTTATTATAATTTAGGAAAAATATGAATTGATGCCATTCTGTATTCATATGGCGCTGCTATAACCATACTTCATCATCATTAATCAATTCAATATCTAACCGAATTTGATTAGAAACACTTAGTCGAATTTGAGAGACAAATTGGATAAAAGTTTACCTTGAATTCGGCCTCTGCCCTCAATAGTCAGAGGTGAATCAATACCCCGTTACGCAATGAGTTAATTAATGGTAAAAGAAAAAAGATAGTAAAAAACACTGTTCTACATAATGAATATTTCGGCACGAATCCCGTAACTGTTGGGCTCCGGTGATGTAATCAATTAGATCGGAGTTTTTAATTTGAAAAATTTTAAATATATTCCCGCCCATAAATTATTCCGTCGCAAAATTAAATTCTAGGTGATGTTCTGAATTATTTGAAATTAGGCCGATAACGGCCGCAATTTTTGACGGTACAATTCAGTAAAGTTTCGTCCAGCGCGTATCGGCCGAAGTTTGTGAATTATTCAGATCTTAATTCTACACATGACAGAACGGTAATCGGTCGGAAATAAATTTTTCAATGCCAGAGTTTCGGAATATTATCGCATTAATTTATCATATGCAATCCCCCAGACCCTGCTGTCTGTCGACATCCCGAAACATCCTCAGAGACGTTCCTCCCGTGATATGAACGTACCGGAAAAATTGAGAAATAAATTAATACAGTTTTTAAAAAGTCGCTCATTGTATCTTACAGTTGTGGCAATAACACAGTTAGGGGAAAAAAATTATCGTGGCAGCAAACCTCGTCCAGCCTGTTTGGTCCTAAGGTTTTGGCTTCTCCCCACTTCGGTGGAATTACACTTTGTACTGTACTAGAATGTTAAATACAGTTTTCGATAGTATTGTTATTCCAACAGGTCCACAAAATAATTTTTATCCAGAATTTCTTTGTACTGGACAATCCTCCTGACTACAGTCAATTTAATGCAATGTATAGAATATCTTAATGGCGTTTATACCTTATGTTAAGCTAAGAGGAAACTAGACGGGCAGAAAAAAATTCTGTCGGGAAATTATTCGAGTCAATGTTTTCGATAAATATTAATAACATGTATATTGCAGTGTTGCGCGATTTGCATTTGCATTTACGTATTGAACCGTCATCGGTCGTTTCGACACGACTAACCAACCGAGCGGAGATAATGCATCACGCATAATGCGATGTTTGAGACGCCCGAGAGACGCAATGTATATCAAATAGTCGATCTACATTTTTATGAAGTGGCAGTTGGAGGGGTCTTGAAACGGATTGACAATTGAGGGAAAAATTGGTACCGGTATCGTTACACTACCGAGAACTAGGCGTTTTAGAATGAAATTTGGGTTCTGACGTATTTCTATTGCGAATACCGGCCCGCTGGCATCCTGGTTCGGTCTCGCAAAGACCGCGTCCTTTTACGGCTCTAAAAGTCCTCACTTCCACAAGTATTATAGTACCGCTTTTATACACTGAAAGCACCGCCGCCGTGGGACAATGTACGGCCGGTATACTACGTCCTTATTATTATCTTTCTCGCGCGTAAAAACACAAGTAACCACCGGTACCGTCTTCTCTCTAGTGTCAGTCACATTTCCGCTTTTTCCCCGCCGTTATTTCTCAGCGTTGACAATCTTCGAAGGATTCTAGTCATCCTTATGGACAACACAATATTGATCCTATTTGTATTCCGGCTGATAATACCCCAATACTCAAACAGCAGGATGTACTTTGGGCTCTATTTAGTCAAAATTAAACAGGAAAATTAGTTCCTACTAAGGCCTAAAATTAGACAAAAAACCATATTGAAACCGAAGTGAACACATGGAATAGAACCTGTGGGGTTCAACTAAGAGTTGCCCGACATCGCCCGCATCCGGAGATTCCAATCGAAAGTCCTTCGAACCTTCCTTAATGACTTATTATCCGATTTATTTTATGGCGGACAATCGAAGTCGGACGCAAATTCTGCATGTGCCTGTAAGGTTGATTGCACAAAAAAATAGAAGGATAATATGCCACGGGGTTAAGATTTAGTCAAGCGACTTCAGTTTCGTACTCTAACGAAACCCTAATTAATAATGTACCCGCTTCGCCTCGCTCCGACACTTTTCCCCCGGATCCCAGCCAACCTGTTGCCAAGGATACCCTCTCTTAGAGCCGTCACCTTTCAATTAGTTCACATTACCTAGACATACTCAAATTATTACATTTCCCTTTTGACGCAACGCGATAGAATCGTGTACTTTTCTATTCCCCCACCATGTATCCGAATGCCCCACTCTATCTGCCCACGTTATTCGTTGAGTGTTTGAGCTTACTTAGCTCAAGGTTATTGACTGAGAATATTAACGAGAATAAAACTTTAATGAAAAATTTAAGACGCATTTTGTCAAACTTTTAAAAAATATTTATATACTTTCAATGATTTTACCAAGTAAAACTCAATTTACAGTTTTTTTTCAATACCTGACAGAACAAGTTTATTATTCCTATATCATAAGTAAAATGACAGCGATATCAGAAATACTTATTTAATACTTTAAATTTAATGCTGATAGCAGATAGTTCTTCCTGAAACCTTTCCCCGAAGAACTGTTGGTTTCAGAACACCTCCTATCGCCTCCCCTCGAGTTTTGGGATTCTTGTCGTCTTAAGTAGAATTCCGTGCGGAACTAACGAATCTGTGCGGACATCTAATCAACTGATTTATTGGGAATGCGTTGTGAAAAATTATAATTCTGTGTAATTTTCACATAAAAGAAGTAGAGAAGTATTATTTCGAACCCCGCCGGACCACGCGACACGGTTTATATTTTAAGCGCCGACTGTATATACCGGTGTACTGGTCGAAAGTCTAAATACGTTTTATCGACTGGGGAAGAAAGGATTCAAGGCCACGGTAAAGGGGTCGGAGATAGGGGGGAAAAAAAGGGAAAGATGAAAAATGCCCGGGGTTCTGATACAGGGCCGGATTGTTTGTCCTGGACAATCTCTTGTCGGCCGGGACAAGTTGCCAACTTGCCGGGCTAATATTTCTCCCCGTTTTCTTTCTCCCCGGGCCGCGGGGGTGGCACCAAATAAAAGGGGAGCCGATAGCCTTTCTTGGCTGGTTGTGGGGGCCCCGGAGGGGGGGGGCGCCGGTTAGATGATATCCTGGGCCCAATTAAAGCCACCGGGATTGGTTCTTGGGTAAACCCAATCTGCCTAAGTAGACAAGTTGGTAGGATTTCCGAGATTCTGAGATTTTACGAGACAATAAATTCCAGGGAAACGGTATACCCTATAGCCGGATAGCTGCTTCGCCTGAGGGGGGATAACGTTTCTCTGTAAATTCAATTTGGAATTACACCGTTTGTGAAAAAATGAAATACCCTCCAGGGTATCCTGTTTTTTTGCCTACTTCTCCAGTTAACCCCGATTAAATGCAATTCCTCATTGTAGCTTCTGGCTTTTTTCAGTTTTTCGGTCGATTCATGGGGGGCTCTCTTCCGTTTGTATGTTGAACCAATTTCCAAATCGACAATCTGCAGCTGAAGATATTATCCACATTTTATTCAAAATTTCTTCCGTGTACCCTCAAATTTCTCTCGGCTATAGCGCAACTTAATACTCCACAAACCTAAGCCAGTAGTCGTTACTACGAAAGTAACGTTTCACGGTGACCACCGCTCAATTTCATGTGCAATTTGAACCGCCTTCCGAACTTCCATCTATATTTCAGAGGTCTCAAGACATCATCCATATTGTATTCATAATTTCGGTGCGAACGCATTTAATACATCGCATGAGTGTATTATCTATTTATACTGAATTTAAACAGTTCAATTCAGAAGCCCAATTTAGTGAGAAAATTGAGAATATAATTGGGAATACTAAATTATACATTCTGCAGGTGACGGGTTACCAACAGGGTACACACAGATGAAAACAAGTAGAAACGTTCATTTAATATATTTGTTCGTATATAAATCCGGCCACTCTATAGATTCGGAGGTTTTTTTTTACCTCCCCAATCAATCTTCATTTTTATACCTTATCGCCACAACGGTATATCAATCGACCCGCTTCTGTCAGCTATCCGAAGTATCAATGGGAAAATATGGAGCGATAGTTTAATATCGTCAACCACTCGTGTTGTCGCCGTACCTAAATTATCTGTTATGTAAGCAAAACGTATTATTCAGAGTCCTGTTCAAGTTTGGATTATATCCAGACCGGTTTTACGTTTACGATAAGGTCATCTGTTTTGCGAAGTTTACGTGGATCGAGCGTCCTCGTTAAGTTCCCCGGTATTCGCGAGCCGACGATTTATCTGAATCATATCCGCGATTCGAAAAATAGCGAAATATCCGAACAGAATGCAGATTCGATCATTTATTTTACAAATCTAACCTACTTATCAAAGTAAATCCTTTGACACGCGGAACAACAGTGTACTATATATCTCGTAACACTTTATTTCATTTGAAGGAACTCAGAAATTAACTAAGCACATAACGGCCGAAGCATTAATTGCGATTTATAAGCAAAAAGAGAAAAAAAGAGTAATAACTGATGAAGTTTACCTTTATATATATAAAAAAATTTTGTTATTGATTACAAAACTCTGAAAGGGATTAAGCACGTGTATATTAAATTAAAACATTTAATGCTAAAACGGGACTTAGGAAGCACTTAAAATAAAACAATGTTAATCAATGGGAAGTTACTTTTGTTTTTATTCCTTTACACTTTATGTTCACAACTTGAACAGGTTGAAGATTTTTCTCTCCTTTATTGTTGTAACTGTGAAGAATACAATAAGCAACATTGATACAGGCACTGTGGACAACAATGGAGGAGAAACCCACTGGTTCCCCCCATTTTTTTTATTTATTACATTTTTTAAAATATTTACGATTCGGGGTATATGTCTGTATGGTTGGGTCGCTGACAGACGGGACTTCTCGAAGTCTGTAAGGGCGAGGCTGGAGACATAATAGGGCTAGTCTTCGTTAATATTTTCGACTGTAAAGTACGCATTTTTGGGGTCGGGAGTCCCTGAATACGCCCTTACCGGTTTGAGTTCGGTATTATAAGGTTGAGGTGTTTCCCCAGTTCACGTCGTCACAGGATTATGTCCTTTTTTTTTGAAGACATGACGAGCTGACGAATCTACGACAGTCGTGACTCTACGAGAATCAACTGTTACGCTGTTGACAACTAACGGTGACGGCAGCCCGTTTTCGAGGCGTTATCAGTACGAAGAAAAGGCCGATCAATCAACACGTAACATCATTAGGCGTGAGGCTCCCGTGACGTGTTTGATCTGTCGCTCGGGGCCGGCCAGATAACCGGGTTTTTTTTTTTTTGGTGGGGGGGGCCCCGTAACCGGGAAATGACGTAGTATTATTATTACTACAATTTCCCTGCTGGAAATCCCTGTAATAATAGCCCTATAATAATATTTAAGTTCGGCTTAACGCCGACAGCTAAGGCCGGAGGATTGATGGAATAAACCGCCGGTAAAACGTTTTTACCTGTTATTCTTTGAAATTCGGCAAGATTAGCCTTATTATCTGTAATCTCGTTAAAATATAAAGTATAAGCCTGTTACGTAGGATTCCTTCTGGGGTTACCGGTTGGCTTAAAACCTTGATTGTAAACTACGTGAGTGTTTTATTTTTCGAGCGTTTTTCAGATTTTCAGTATGTTATAAAACGATAAGCGACATTGATGTTCAAGTTACACAAGTATAGGGCAATAACAGAGGTTTGATACATTTTGATGACAACAAAAAAATATGGACGCGTCTTTAAAAACGAAGTGATTCTCCGTTAGCGGGCCCTATTTTCCTTCAATTGCTGATTTGAATTTGAATTAATTTGATTTCACATACGTCTATATTATTTGAATTACAATCAGTCATTACAATCGAGTGTACTGAATTAGGATGGTGAATAGTCACTGTCGAAATTCTAGACTAATTTTAAAATGAAACGAGAGGAGCTCGTAAACTTTTTTCTGGAATTAAATTTTAAAATCGTATTTAGGGAAATCAAATTGGACTTGAGCCAAATGTTCCCCATTGTCCCCAACCTATTTTCTTATTAACTTACCTTGTGTTGCTGTAGGTTACCGACTTAACGTTTTTATCCGGACGTTTGTGATTGTCCGAAATTAACGGAGCGCCGCGAATTGGATTATCACTTGACGGTCCCTCGGTTTCGTTAAAATGGGCGCCTATCCAGCCGGCGGGCGGTCGTACAATTTTCGTGATGATTTCCAGCAATTTCGGACTCTCAGGGCACTGAAGGAGCACTCCGGTTAACAAGTTTCTTTTCCGATTTCCCGCCCCCGCCCCCCCCCCCACCACCATCAGCGCTTCTCTGCTCCTCTTTCTGTTTCCCCGGCGATAATTTCCCGGGGGCCGCAAGTCGACAATGCAGCTCCAGAGGCCCCGCCGTCCCGCGTACCGACGTTTTATTTTCAAAATTGCCGAGCTTTCCATCAACCTAAATCAGTCCATTAAACGGCGGCCGATTCATTTGTCCCCGTTAATTCGTGAACCGTCGCCTCCTTCTTAAAATCCAACCAAATAATAATCAAAACGATTAGTCTCAACCGATTAGGTGCCATTGAGAGGGCTTTCACGCTTCTGTGTTTGTCGTCAAATAGCTGTTGCGATCTTTTTAGTAATATCTAGGGGATGATTTTCAATTTATCAGTCGTAAAACAGACTTGGTTTGGTCCTCTTGACTAAATATATTACATCGCTCGATTGCATTGAAATTGATTTTTACTTGTTCTCAAAAGCACCACCGGGTTTAGAAGCTGTGGAAAACAATCCTCCACGAGGACTTTCAGGCTTAAACTAAATTCCTTCTCCACCCGAAAGGTCAAGCGATTTTCGCAAGTTTTAATTAATTTTCTTCCTAGAAATATATTTCCACAGAAACGACAAGAGCTCAGAAAATACGAAACGCGAATGCGCCGACGAATTTACGATGGAAATCGTTCGATTTTTTCCGCATCGCTCCTAGGGCCTATTTTAAATTGTGAATATTCACTCGAGTTAAGGTGAAGACGTGCGGTTGGCTGTGGAGAGCGGAGGTTGGAGTTTAGTCCAGGATTATGTTCCAAGGTCCGAGAGCGCGAACAATAACCAAGCCCATTCAATAAGCAGTTAGTTTTTGCCCGTCCTCCAGTGAGCTACTCCCCGCTAGTGGTGAGTCCCGATCGTCAGATTTATTGTTTCCGATAATTTTTTAATTGTCTACAATTTTCATTTAGATAGGGAGGATTTTCACTGCCCCACTGTTGCTGTAGGGCGGCGTGGAAATGCGACTTTATGTAGTTTCCCTGTATACAATTTCCGACAGCTTTGAATAAAGGGCGAATACAATTTTTGCGTCGTTGTTTGAGCCAGTGTTATCTGATAAATCGAAATTTATGGCCAATCCCAAATACGTTAAACGGAAATTTAACCCCGTTCGGTCATTTCAAAACTCAAATCAGAAGCCCCAACGAAATTGAAATTCTCACAAACTTCGGCACCATTGTCCTAGACGAATGGGCAATTTATTGGATCGAGCTTACAATATTAATAATTTGTGCACGAATGCTTGAAACCCAACGAATATTCGGTTTCATTCAGGATCGTGTGGAAACACCCGGCGTCGTAACAACACATTTTAATGTTCAATATCGCGATACGAGCCCTTTTCACGGCACGGGTGTTACACCTTTCCGCTAATTAATGACGAAAAGGTGTCAGGGGTTGATGTTATTTTTTTAATTTGGTCTATAAAAGGAACAATTTATTCTCCCCGCTCGGCGTTAGAATATTGCGGCCGGCTCTGAACAAAAAAAAAACGCTTTTCACGAGAGGACGAAAAACATTTTCTTCCGTGTAATTTAATTTAAAAGTAATTTCCTCAGTACTGTTCACCGTGTGGAATTGTTAAAATACTCGGAATTGGGATATATTTTTAAACGACATAAACATTGACATTTAAAATTTGCCCCGTATCAGTCCCCATCTCATCACTATTATTCGGAATGGGCAGCCTTATATAACACTGAATAGGGAATCGTGCTCTAGCCCACAGAGCCCACTAATGATATTTCATTTTGGCATTAGGTTGCTGAACAACAGTTGTTTCCCACCCCTAAACGCCCACGCTCAATTCTCAATAATAGTGGCCGGGATTCCCCGCCTATAATGAGAACAGGTGAGGACTTTAAACTTTAATTGAAGTTAAATTCCGAAGTCGCCGTTGATGTAGGTCCGGGCATAGCTTAGCGGTAAATTGCCGAGTTCTTCCGATTCTCCAGCGGCCGAATTTTACTCCACTTGTCAATTTCGTCCGATTAAATTCCAGAACGCCGTTCGGATTGCGTATATTTGATTGGAAATTGTAGCATACCCGATAAGACCAGCATTATGCCAATAACCGGTTCAATCGATTCCGATTATGAATCGATTCGTATAGAATAAAAAATTTAATAAATGTTTCGAAATTTGCGTTTTTAGAGATTCTACTGGTTCAGCACTGTTTGTCCGCTCGACTGTTCCAACGAGTGTACTCAGAAAGCAGTGTTTATTCATGAACTGATTTTTTATTCCTTATTTATGATTTTTATTCGAAAGGGTAGGCAAATATTTCGGGGGATCGAGTCTTTTCTGACCGTCCGGAAGAAAAACAATTATCATAGCAACTTTCGTACTCTATTGTCTGTTCCTATTTAATGCAAATTATCGGCGTCTCCTTTTTCATATGATTGAAAAATTCCCAAAAACTGAATTCAAACGTCGTATTTGTCAATTGGACGGGGATTTATATTTTCGCTTGATCTCGCCTCCGTTATTATAACAGAAACAGCGGTCTGTACACTGTTCCGTTGTTTTCTGCCCGAGACGTATAAAACCCGGCGTGAGCTCATGAATATTTTTCATTTTTTCCAAAAAAATAAACGACCCAAACGTAAAATGTCTCGCCCTAGGTGTTTACTGCCCGGCCGGTACGAAAGCAACCCCCTGTCGCCACCGACAAACCCTAAACTACCTCAAGGCACTAAAAGGCCGTTCTCCACCTTTTATTTTTATTTTGAGTCGGGGCTACAATTTTTAAAAATTATATCTAGCGACAGTACGAAATGATAGCACAAATTTACTTTAGGCACTGCTGCTACAGCCCTTACGGAAATCGCTCGTGGTGACGACGGATTATAGATTGGATTCCCATCGACGAATCCATTCATTCAATCGATGGTTTCAATGCCCCCCCCCCAGCCCACGTGTTTAGTTTTGAACGTTTATTTTATCGGACTCTTCTATCGGCGAAATTGGTATTGAAAAAGAGGTTTCCCAATCGTGCGATAAGCCGAATGAAGATGGGGAAAGTGATAGGAAATATTTCAGTCGGAATTGACCGTATATGAAATCTGCATTCCAGTTATAATTATTTTACCGAATTCAACCCTCAATGTGATTTATCAGACCATTTTTGTTTGCTGCTTCATAAATAATAACGATAAGCGCAAGTACCTCAATATATCATCGACAGATTAGGCTTCTGACGACGATGAGATACTGAAACTCGTATTATGACTATATTATAAATTCTCGTGAGAAGCGGGAAGTGACGAATAATCCAAAAGGTGGACAAAATGAGTATTCTCAGTGGTCGGGTTTAAAAGTTATTTTCACGACGTAATTTAATTCTGAAAATAGTTACCACAGTAGCCGTTTACACTGTCAAAATAATCAGAATAAAAATATTTGTATATAGTCCAAATTTGGAATTTACCCCGTATCGCTCTAGCCACAATTATAATTGGACTAGTATTGAGAGCGGTGGCTTTAATAATTTTCCAGTACACACAATAAAGTCGAATACACTCGTGATATTTCATCAGGAACCAACTGGTTCAGGATTAATTTCCTAATATAATTACTAAATCATAATAAATTATATATATTTCTGTTTTCGCATGCAACGAGACAAAGTCGTTTTGCTAAGTGCATATTACAAATGGAGGAAGCTCAGTTCCTCTTTTTTAAAACCGGGATTGTTTGGGGCCGGCGAAGATACGGAGGGACATCTGTATTCGTCATCAGTTTTGTCCCAGTTCCTGGAAGCCAATCGGCATTTATTACCGAAGGCCCCGTATTAGAGATATTCCCTGAATATTGCAAATGCACGATGGACATATCACCGAGACTCCTGGGTAAAAATAAATTCCGAAGGTTGTACATCGGAGGTTCGCGGACTCCCCTAATTTATTTCAAGCCCGCCCGGAGCTTTGCGCCCCTCGGAAAGGGGTAAAAGTTCAAAATATTTTGAATACAACTGATAGACTGGGAATTTAAAACAGGTATCCGCTATTGTGGTCTATTTTATACCCTACGTGGGTTTGGATTATTATAAGTCGAACGGACTGAGCTCCTCGAGTGATACTTATGATTGCGAAAAGCTGAAACGTTTCCTCTTTGGGTGAACAGAAACAACGATGACAGAGATATATATATATTTGTTAGACAGAATTCTTCCCTCATAAGACATTATATTTAACACTATCGTACCATTCTGTAGTTCAGTTCCCTACACTCTGTATTTAAAATTCTTAGGGCTACCTAAAACTTATCTAGATTTGATAATAAAATGCAAGGTCTTATTATATGGCATAGATAATTTTCTCACCGGATTGCTTTCAGAATGCTAATAATAGGAGAATAAACTTTGGAATGGAACAATTTTTGTAATTAATGAGTGTAATGGACTTTACTAACTCCTTTCTGTTTATTCAGACAACGGTTAAAATTAGTGGATCGAATGTCTGTTAAATGAACAACTTTTGATGAAGTAAGGGCGTCCTGAATTTCACCGAACTTTAGAAAGAATAAAATTGTTTAAATGCTTTGTTGCAGGCGTATGGATGTTTGGGGGATGAGAATGGTTCGTCGTCTCGGAGGCCGTCAGTTGGGCTGTTCCATTTGAACATCGCGTTTCGCGCCCGTTATGCGTAAGTCTCTCATTTTTTATTATCCGCCTTTGAGTGAGCTTTTGAACGAGTAAATTAAAACTACTCAGGGGGGGGGCGGTGTTGTCTCTTCGGAAAGACCGACAGATACTGCGAATTGTCCGAGCAATTGTCGCGAATACCTTTTTGGCCTTTCCGGTTGAATATAAATCGGGCGCGACGGGCCACGTCGGCAATTGCTCCACTTAAATCGGACGAGTCGCGGACGGGTCAGAGCCAGACTTAATTTACCGAATTATGTAAATTCCGGATCGGGCTTCGGGGGATATCCGATTGAAATATCGGCGAAACCGCCGCCGTAATACCGGCCCGATAATATGTCACACTGCAACATAAAACTGGGTACGAATAAAACCCGAATACCGTCCGAACGGACAGGTGAAACTTTTCCTACATTTTTAATTATAATTTTATTTGATCGGTACGACTTTTTCCGCCGCAATAATCCCGACGAAGCCGGTTTATGACCGCCCCATACACTGCTGCCCTTTCTTAATTTTATTATCCACTCGGTTGGATCTAATAAACGGTCGCTGTACCGTAAAATGCGGTCGTTATTCCCACTGGTGATAATTAGAATGATGCCGGTCAGCGGTCGCCGCTCGCCTCTCTTCTAAACTTGAACAACTTTTAATTCTTTCGAAATAATAAAAACCGTCTTTCTGAATATGTCCTGAAAATATTCGAAAACATAAAATACCTTGGTCGTAACAATTTTTCATCGGCATCGGGAGAATACAGTAGGAGAAACTTTTGAATTTCAGAAATTTCAGGGCCAGTTCCGTCGCTAATTAATATCCAAAAAGTAGTATTTAATAAAATTTTATTCAATAAAAACATATTCTGCACTTAATATCGGAATTTCGTGTATTGAATCAATAGGAAGAAATCGGGCGCTGATACTAAGACCCGCAATGCACTCTAGATTTGTGGGTTAGTATTAGGTAAGAAAATTAATTATTATTGAGGAATTAATTATTGAGGAAATTAGATAACTAATAACGTCTTATAAAAAACACTTCTTAGTCCTCTGTCGGAATTATGCTATTTTAGTTGGGGAATTTAAAATTCCGGTTAGTACGAATAAATTTGGATTAAGGATTCGACTCCATTGGACAACGATGTTTCTAATAGGCGACAACAAATTTTCTTTATAACTCAAGCTACTTGAATAAACTGAATATAATGTTATTTCGGCTTTCTGGTATTCCTGGCTTCGAAAATACACTGCGTCCAGACAGTGTTCAGAGACTTGACTTAAGATTGGCAAGTTGGTTCCAGCCGAGGAGACCCCCACCGATGTTTGCGTTCGGCACTTCAACCTCTCTCTCATCAACAATGAATATGCATATCGGTACAGCTTCTGACCTCCTTCAATTTGCATTCAACCCCACGCAGGGCGACGTAACAGCCCAGCACATATACATGACGTACCTGAAACGTTTGTTCAGAGTTGTCTCGGCCGTTTCAAATTTCGGGGACTTCATCAAAGACATCTGTCTTGTTTTTCGGTCCTTCCTGTTATAGTAGTCGATTTTCCCCCCCTGCGAGGTTTCTCCCACCGTCAGTAGACAACGCGAACGCCTCCACGTTGTCGGAAGCAAGTAAATTACTCATAAGTATCCCTAATAATTTTTTTTTAGGTGTTACTACCCTGTCATTCCCGACGTTACAATTTCGAACAAGAAATCGGGAATGAAATCTACCGAAATTGCTGCCCACGTAAGACAAAGACGCGGTTTACCGTCTAGATCGTCATTTGAAATATCGTTTGAGACGTAATTGCGCCGACGTTCTTTCAATCTCCCGTCTCTCAAAGTATCCCTAAGGAATATTCGGAAAGGAGAACCTACAGTACGGCATTGAGAGCAAAACTTTCACACGTCCAAACCAACGGAAGAATGGACTAAAAAAGGATATATAGGACCGCAATTAAGGGAGTTGAAGCGTAATGACGGTACCATTAAAACAATACACTTTAGTGGCCAAAAAATAAAAACGGCCACGCCGGCATTTTCAGTTCTCTTTTCTCGGATTAGACGTCCCCCCCCCGATAAGGATTTATTGCGAGAAGCGGCTGCAAAAAAAAACGTGAGCCGGGTCGCCGGACACCGGGTTAAAGGTTTTTCCGGACAAAAGGAAATCTCCGACGGTCGGAAAATCAAATCAAACCGGACTAATTCGACGCTAACTAATTGGTGACAAAACCGGCCTCCCGCCCCCTCTCGAGTGGGCCGTTTCAACTTCGGTTATTGAAACCCGGCCGATGTCCGAAAATGAATTCATATTGAAAATCAAAAATATACCGCCCGCCCGCCCGCCATTTCACCCCTTTTTCCCAATAACCGCGTGACAATCTCGAGCTCTCTAATAATATCTTTCGAATCCTTCGCACATGTCGCATATCGGACTGTTTCATGTTATATTGGTTCCTTTTCGGTAGTAAGCAATCCGAAGTAATTAGTCGACTTCATGCACAAATTGTGTCTAGGGAAAAAATCGTACGAGAACAATAAAAAGAATAATAATTTAATGATAATTAATTAATAAAAAACTCCTTAAACAAATGTTTAAAATCACTCTTAAACTTATATTCTCTTCTCTGGAATTGAGAACACCGAATAAAGTAATTAAGCTTACAAAATTTTAAATAAATCCAACGGTTCTATTTAGGCATAAATCTCGTATACCGTCTTTTACATCTATGAACGTATTTCCACAACATTCTTCAGCTTTCCTCGTGGCACTGCTGTATCCTACTTACATGAAATTATGTATATTAATTCTATGCGCACAAAATTATTTGTTTCATTCAACTTGCTTAGAAGGCAGAAACATAGTCAACTACGTTGACGATTTGAAAAACACGTTTCCTCCGCCTCTATCAATTCTTCACGACGATATTTTACATAAAATTGGGAAGTGAAAATCCATTTCTGGAGGACACGCGAGCAAACACAAAGGGGTGACTAAACAAAATAATCCGCTGTGAGAGCTTCCGCTCTTATTTAGGTCGACCGTTTCCATAAGTAAAGTGACGGTAGGTTTTTTATTTTTTTAGTTCCTGAAGTGATCTTGTGATTTAATTCTTCTTTCGAAGAATCTCGAAATTTTTGATCGAATTCTTAGATTCTTCTCGTGACTATACCTTCAGCGGCTTATGGCAGGGTCTTATTCGGTGTTTTAATTCTCCCTTGTTCAGAAATTTCGGACCTCCGAGGATCGCCAATGAACGAAAATTTTTGGTTATAGCCACGATTTTAAAAAAGATTTTAATACCGCACTTTACCTATAAAAGGGCGGGGAGTTAAACGAGCTCGTTGCCGTTGTCACCTGCAGAAATTATTAATATTCCAGGAGTACAGAGAGTCCCGGATTGGACGGCCTTTAAGCGTTTATACCGGCGGTTCCAGAACCACAGAAGGGTTTTGTTACATTTTCTTTTTTCCTGTTCGCCATTTCCCACAACCCCAAATGGAGAGGAGTGACCGCCCCTTCTCCATAATTAGTTAATTTCCGGTGCGGAAGGTGAATTGTCCCTTTTTCTCCCCGACCGTGGGAGAAACATTAATCAAGGCATCGTCCGGGCATTATTCTCTGTCAGGACAAAAGGGTCCTCACGACACAGGCGTCCACCCTGGCGGCCAGAGTGGTGCAATTTTTTATTTCAACTCAAACACAGCGAGCGGAAAGCCAGAGACGGCGTCTCGCTGGACGCTGGAAAAATTATTTTTATTAACACCAAAAATGCGCATTTACTACTAACGACGCTCATATTTAAAGTCGATTTATCGTTGAGGAAAGAAGAACTTAAACTGACCCAGAACGGGACATACCAGACTAACCCATTCCCATCTCATCCTAAACCGATCCAGACAAAAATTAACAGTAAAACACGTCATGACAACGTGCAAAAGATACATTTAAAAGTTTAAAAATGCCATGTATTAAAAGATCAATACCACGATAATTCAACTCAGGCAACTCTGGAGGTGCCCCGTGCGTACAGAATAATTAAACCCCTTTATAGTATAGTAAATAAGATTATATTATTACTTTGAAATTTATGGTGCTTTATTATCAACAAAAAATTAATGAAGTACGAAATTACCACTTTATCTGTGGTGTGTGGTCTTGGAATTGTCGCTAAATTTTGTCTTCGGTGTTTCTTTATAACTGAATTATTTATATCCAGTGCTTACATTACCAAAAAATGTACAATATGCGCATTTTATACCTTTTCAAATGTATGAGCAGTTTCGAAGTCCCTGCCCGGCGGTCGACACTGAGAAAGTGTTTTTTTATAATTTTCGCAGCTATTGAAGAAACCTTCCGTTTCCAAAACTGAAATTGTAACCTTTTGGGACGACTCTCGCTTGCCGACAGGGACTGGCCGAGGGCGGGGGAAAATGTGAATTTCAAGTTTTCCAGACTGTTCCCGGATAAATTGTAAGGAAAACGAGTTTTGGCCCAATCTTCCTGCGCTAATAGGGAATGACTAATATAAAAGATGTTCCGTCGTCGTAGTCCGAAAGCCGATAACAATTCTGTGACATTTGAAATTCCCACTTCCCCTTTTGAAGTGATTAATTTTTCATTAATCCGACGTAAATTTTAGATTCCTGTACCTGAATCAAAGGGCATGCTATTCACGGCACGCCTGATCGTTTAATATGATATTAAACTATTTATTTCCGATGAATTGTTACTTAGCAATATTAGCATCCTGTCGTTTCCAGTGTTGACTGAGTTCTACATTATAGTATTAGATTTTTACAAATTATAAAATTAAAAAGGAAACATAGCCAAAGAAAAATTTAATTGTAGAAGCAATAGAAAAACCTTTGGATCAATTAAAAAACAAACAAAAAAGTATTCCAACAAAATATGTAGTATATGCAGTAGATGTGGCTCAATCTAATTATTACCGCCGATTTTATGGATTTTATTTAATAGTATTTTAATGGAATCGTTAAAAATATGAATGGAATGTTTTTGAAAAAGCTTTTCGACCCTTCCTAGCGTTATGGAATCAAAGTCGGCCAATCGGACTGTACTGTAATTAATGAATCATCGCTCGTTTAATGGTGAAACCACGCGATCGGCGACGGCTCCGATAATCGTTGGTCGTTAATTTACGATTTTCTCGAATTCCTGAATTGGAGCTCGTGTACGATACACAAACTGAACACAGGTCATATATATAAAATCTAACACGACACTCTTCACCGTTCCCAGTTTCTCTGTTTATTTCCTGACCGTAGCTGTAATTATGATTTGTTTTTATCCCATGTCTCGGTGGAACCCCATGGCTCTATACCGTATGTCCGTGTCGATTTAAGTATCGCTTTGTATATTGTCAGTGTTGTTACTTATGGTCAATTTTGATGTCCGTTTTAGTAGCGGTCTTAAGAGTCCAAATTTTCGGTTTATGTCGATCGATTCTTTCGAGTCGGATACGGGAATCCACGTGAGAATGGAAGGATAGAGTTAAAGTTAATGCTAAATATTTCTGTTAGGTTTATTGTCCTATTGAGGGTTGCGGTTGGTTAGGACTCTGTGTCTCATTCAAATATCGATGTTTTGTCGTATCATAGCATTGTTTCGACGTTACGCCTGCCCGACCGTCTCTCGAACTGCGTTCTCGGTCTAGTGATTATTACTAGCCGTCGCTAATAGCTAATAATATGTAATTGAAGCCTTCAATAGTGACTGTAGACGTCACTTTCTCGTTCGACAAGAGCTACCTGATCAGCCACCCCCCCCCCCACACTGTTGGTTAGTATCGCCCGACGGAGGTGTCTTTGTGGATTCGCGTAGGCACTAATTAGAAGCCTTAGTGTACATAATTACTCGAGGTTGCCCTACAGACTCCCGGCTTAAGTCTACCACTCGTCAGACCCGAAGGCGAATAACCGAAGTTTGATTGGATTTCCAAAGTTCCAACAATAAATTCCACTTTTTTTAAGATTTGGCAACATTATAACTATACTTAAACCAATCTGGACTTGGGCCGTCTTGAACTGTTAGGTTCGGCCGAACCAACGAATATAGACAAAGTCGAGACTTGACAGTCGAAAATATTAAGAAAAATAGCCTACGTACAGACCTACAAATGAAAACCGGGAATCGCCAGAGCGATGATATTCCAAATACTACCGCAGTTTGACAAAATAAGCTTGAAAAATTTAAGATGGAATGTAAAACGCTTAAAGGAAAGGAGCCCTTTTCCCGTAGTAGCAGTGGGACGTTAACAAACCAGTTTTCTTCCTTTAAGAAAATATTTGCCGAATTCCAATCACCTTTGAAGCATGTAGAATCGACTGAGGAAAGATATTTAGTGGAAATTATGATTTAAAAAACTTCCAAACTTCGTTAGGTATACTTGTCCAGAGCTAATCCTGGGATCGCCGTGAAAAAAACCCTCGCGAACTTTACCTTAAGAGATTTCCGAAAACGTTTTTGGGGACCTACTAGTAGGCAAAATAATATTCACAGTTCCCGTAGCATATATTGTCTAATATGTAATTACATATTCGCGTAAGTCGTATAACACGGTGAAATATGATTGGCCCTTTTTTTGTCGCGTCTACGTTTGTCCGGATGTGCGGTCAACTGTGCGAACTTTTACAATTAAACTTTAACAGATCCAGTGGACTTTTTAAACGCGTCTCGCTCGCCTCACCATTGTCCTACTTCCTACGTTTTTTCCAACTGATTATTCTCGGCAGTGTTATAACCAAGTTTTCTCTGGATTCATCCCAAGAAAATAACATTCCGCTTATTGTAATTCATCTTTTTCATTAATTATATCGGCCGAACCTTTTGAAATTAAATCGCCGAAGTGTTTGAATGTAACTAATTTAAATTTCCGCTATATTAAAGTAGGTATTGTCCGTTCGGATTTTGCGCTCGGGCTGCATCAATGGGATATTCCGTAGATTATAATTTAACACTGGATTTGAAATTCTAATGCGATTTCCAATCTATCAGATAATGGAAATAAAGGACATCACGCTACAGAGAATAGAGTGTCACATGAACATCAATTTGGCTTGTTAAGTAAAAAAAAAATTCTTAACTTAAAAATTTAAGTCTAGCAAGAGTTTTAGATTAAGAGAAAACGAACAAGAAAACAAATTCGAACAGATGTACGAAATAACGTTATTAATATAGTGCACTGGAGCTATCGGCTTGAAAAACTCTTAAAATGATAATATTTGATCATACGGCTTAATATTATGGATAATTAATTATTATATTTATATTTTGCTAAAGTAACAATTGCCTTAATTCAGAGGCGTAAATACCTCGATGAATGACTAACGAAGAAACACCAACCGAATCACCGCCAGACAGGAGGGGGACTTAAAAATTCAGATTTTAATCTTTGAGCCGTGCAAATTAACCCGGTTTCGGTTTGAAGTTCCGAGGCGAAGAAACGCCAGGTTTTAAATAAATTTCCATATCGGACCTGATTGCGCTTTCGGATTCCCGCCGACGGATTCGCCTCCAGTTTGCAACCCGCGCCAGGATTTAACGGATTTTTGCATTAATTAAAGGCAAAACCGCGGACGTAATTGGCCATGTATGTAAACTATGCTCCCTGGAAATATTCTGAAATTTCATCAGAAGAATTATCACAAATAGAGACGACGTTGTTTAAAAGAAAAACAAAGTATAGGATCGACTATATCATTCTGTTCAGACTTTAACTAACTAACTATTCTCATGTTTAGCACATAATTACGTTGACTTTATTAAAATAAAATAATTTCCTTATTCAGAAGATAGTAGGGTTTGAAACATGGGATTGGGATGATATGTAATTCGGGAGTGAAATTTGATGCATATTGTTTTTACAGACCTGCGTGTAAAGTGAGGTTGGAGACACAGTATGTTATTTCCTTTAATATTTTCGTTGAGTCGATTTATGTATTATTTTTGTAGGAACATATTGTATAATAGATACGCATACGTATAAATATATACGACTTGCATTGTCAAATAGTTCCACTGGTACGGAATATTATTGCAAGGTTTCACTTTTTTGTTTCTGAATTGTTTGGGCGGTGTCGAAAAATATTAAACAATTTATGAATAATTCATTCACGGGCTATTTCGCGTTGCGGCTCCTCAACAAAAAACAGGGCCGAACGTTTACATTCAAATTTTGTTTATCGGAATTTATTACAATACTAAATTTCCTTCACTCAATTTCCACGACTCGGAGGAAATTTGACACAAGCGAACAAAGTGTGAACTTGCACTTGTATTTGACGAGCGCATTAATAACAATAGTTACGGTTAATTGAGCTCAGTCGGTATTGATTTTGAATAAATTTCACGGCAATTTTTCGGGACAATCTACAGTTGTTATGAAGTGAAAGCTTCAACTTAAATTCGGTTAGGAAGTTTGTCGCTTCCTTAATTTCTAACCGAGTCCCCTAATTATACCCCTTTGTTGGTCTAGGGACCGGCATAAATGGAGGTCTCTCTAATTTGAGTATTTTTTTTCAATCACTATTATTATTTGAATAATAATAGTTTGTAAAAGGCAATACCGTGAAAGTTTTTTTGAATTCAGTCCGCGTCTTAGAATGTTTAATGCGTACTGAGACTACAATTTCTAATGCTGTTATTTATTATTTTATTATCAAGAAGGGTTATAATCGTATTTTATGCGACATAATTCATGATTTTTAATATCCCAGTCGACATCCAGATCGTGTTCTATCCGCCAGATAGAGACTATTTATCAGATATAACAATACAACGTTCTACAATCATAAATTAAAACAAAAATTTCTAGTCTACTCAATTTTTATTTCATTAGTCATCGATGTTTGACGAAAAATATTGCGCGTACAGTTAACTAATATTTAAGCTGCTATATGCCGGCATGAGTGTCTCGACAGTATCGACAGTAAATAATGTCGATTATGATAACGATGTCTAATTTTGGAACTGAAGACAGAATACTGCACAATTATTACTTGATGCTTTATCTTTCGGGAAAAGTCAGCGGTCGGTTTGGACATTCGGCAATATTTTACCTATCAAACGATTAACGACGGGTGAGAGGACCCGATTAAACTCTGTAGAGATAATTTTTTTTATAGACCTATTTGAAACAAAATTCGAAAATAAGCCGGTCAGCCGGTTATGCTGTATTTCTAGCGTCAGTGGCAGGCTAATGTGTTCAGGCATCCAGGAGCTAATCCTTGACCTCCCCACGTACAAACAATGAACGGAACTTAATTAAAAAATCTCATTAATTAGAATAAAATTACCGCGAAGTGAATCCCTTTCCTACTGGTAGTAAATAATTTCTGAAGCGAGCCCCGACGTATATTTAAACCTCGGCACGGTCAACATTTATACAGCATTTATAAATCGTATACTGAAATTATAATTTTCGTTGGCGTCGGTTTAAACGCCGCTGGCCTAGAGATCTTCTTAGCCCTTAGACCATAATTGTTCTTGTGTCAAAAGTGCCATCTTTGGGTGGTTCCTTTTATCACGAAATGCATGTGGAAAAAGTACATACAGCTTTAGTGCTTATAACATTCAATGTTGATTGTACAAAATAAAAAAAGGTTAAAAAAAAAATTCCCTCTGTCTCGCGACTGCTAGTCTTCGTCTCCGTCACGCTTTCAGTTCGGATGAAAGCCTAAATTTCGGAATTTCCCTGAGACGGGTCTAAAAGTGAGCCATTAGATGGCCGCCCGCGGCCCGATCGCTTCCTCCGGGCCGGTGAAAAGCCGCTTTCACCGCGGCCCCAATTTCTTTTCCGCTTTCTTTTTTCGCCCCTCCCCCCCCCCTTCACGGCGACGCTCTCAATGATACAGAGGGCAGAGGAAAGGGCAGGTTATTCGGCAATTGAATCCGGAGTCGACGGCCTGTACCGCTAACGTCCGGTACTCCGCCAATTGCCCCTATCCGGGAACCATTATGTACGTCTCTACATATGCAGAGTGGGCTCCATACATCTGCAATTTTCAATATAATTGTTTAAATTAAACGGATTCAATTGTAACGATTCAGTTATCAATAATTAATTTCAGATTTAAGGAGACTTTTCTATTTTATTTCTGTTTTATTGTCACAACTGTAAAATGGAATAAGCGACATTGATGTTCGAGAAGAAAATAAAGGTGGAAATCCACTGCTTTTCTCCTAATTCTCTATAAGGAACCTTCGGTATATGGATACATTTTAGGGTTTGTACCATTGGATTAGGATTGTGGATGAAATTTGTTATATTTAGGACTTTAAGATCTTTAAGATAGGAGACATTGTAGCGTTGTTTGCCATAATATTTTCGACTGTAAAGTTTCGATTTCGTCGGTTTTTTGGCGGTTTGACGGAACCCCAAAGTTCGAGTCCAGACTGGTTTAGGTATAGTGTTATCTAGTAATAATTTATTGTTTATTTCTATTTTCTGTTTATATTTTCTCGGCCAGACCGACAAGTCTCGTCAAGTCCTCGTTATTCGGCCAAAACTCTCTGTTCTCAGATTAATCTCGAGTGGTTACTAAGCTGCCCTTAAGTTCGTGAAATATTCCACCCGGCAATTTGAGAAAATGTAAACCTCGGTGTATTTCCAGGTAGTCTGTCCCGTGGGTGGTTTAAGCAAACAGGTGATAACCAGAATTTAACTGCTGAGCAGTGGCGGGCTCTGTTCAAACAGTTTCGGCTTAGTTAAGTCCCCGTCCCAGCCAGACTATCGAAAGCGGAGTCACCCAGTTATAATTTGAACTGGCTGCATTTCCTTGAAACGTTTTTCACGACGGCGGAAAAGACAGTTTAGAGTTTCTATTTAGAAGATACAACTTTGTCTGCCGCATACCTTTGTTCCTGTTTCTACAAGCAGGGAACAATTAATGAGATTAATTAATTTCAAACCCTCGCCAACCGTGATCACAACTCTACCTCATATATTTACATAAAATAGATATACATAGAATAGAAGGAAAATTGGGCCTGAATTTGAGGCTTCTCTTTTTTGAGGCTGTTAACCCATTCAAATATGTACCGTAGAAGATTTGAGGGAATAATACTCCAGATGTACAAATGAAACATTTCCGACAATTCTAGTTAAATAATATTATTTTTATTATTAGGCCATTTCAGCCCTTCCTATTGGTAGGGTTTCGACCGTGACAATTATATCGCTTCGCTTTTACGTGGACGAGTTGTTAGCCCTCAGGCCCACCTCAAAGGTTGAGGAGAGAGAAAATATTTTGTGTCGATATTAAAAAGGTTAGAAAATATATGTTTCAATTTGTACTGCGTCTACAACAATAAATTATGGCTCCTATAAAATTTACAATATTATGTCGGCTGCTGTAAGAGCTGACGGGTATTAAATTTCAGGCCGGTTAATTTGGCTGTTAATTTCTAACGGGAAGCGTTTTGAAAAAACTCCTTCTTAACCGTATTTGACGTATTGCAGCGCGAAAAACAACCTAATAACGTCGTAGGAAGTAATAAACCGGACCGCCATAAAGGGCGATGTCCTCGTGTTCCCATTTTAATCTCTTTTTTTATCGCGTCCGACAAACTCACCTCTCACCGAATTATTAAATGCCGTACTAATTATTCTCTAATCGTCCCACACTGGGTCGCGTCTCAAAAAAAAAAAGAAAATCCCTTTATTACCGGGCGGTCCTAATTTTTACTGAAAATTAACGAGTGCCCCGCATCGCCCTCATTTCGGCGGATTTAAAATTGATTTTCCGCTTTCAATTTAATCTGCCCCGAACAGTGCGCGGTTCGTCATCTAGAAATCGGTAAACACTGCCCCGCGTCCCTGCTGCCCTTTCAGTGCTGACAGGAAGCTTAATATTAAGCCGACCGTATCGGTCGGAAATTCGTAATTGAAGCTAATTCCGGAGGCTAATTCGAACGCGCATTTGGGTTGGATTTATCGGCGTTTGAACGAAACCGCCCCGAATTACAAATTTCAACTCTGTCCCCAACTCTATTATGTACTCCATAGAAGTATACCCTATTATCGCTAGTATAGCGAGGCGACCAATCGAGAATACGTGTCCATTTCAGGCGGATCCATTATAATAAATTCCGAACCGGCGGTATAATCTTCAATCCTTTATTTGTCCAAGACGACACCTAAGGAAAGGTGTAAATTGGAGAAGACTGTCGGGAGTTGTACCGGGCCGGCAGCATGATCTATGAGCTGCCTGCACTTTAGGTCTCATGAATATTTATCCCCCCGGGGGGCCCTGGCCCCTATAGCCGGCGCATAACTTAAAATTAAAATCGCGGCCCGGGAAAAGGGGAAAAGAAGAAAAAAATGAAGTAAGGATTTTCTTAGCCGGATGTAATCAAGCTGGCAAGGTTGAAATACCAAACGGGGCCGTCCACTTCATCTTCATAGTACCGAACTAAGCCCGCCCCCCGTCGTGTCTACTTTGATAAGAAATAACGACCGCTATTTCTCAAAATTATTTTATTTACAGGAAATTAAGTGTTTTAAAACTCCCTTTCACGCTGGCTGAATGCTAAACAAAAATTGTATTTAACATTTTATTGGAATCTACCCCCTTTACGTTTGGAGAATCGTATTATTTATATCTTTCGGTTACCTCTTACAGCGGCCAAGGGTTTAATATTCACTAGGTCGTATTCTAGGCGGTTCTGTTTGTGTTTGCGTTTTATTCATTAGTCCGTTTGCGGAACAATTCGCGACAATTCATTTCAGAATCTGAATACACTGAGGAACCTTCACAGGGCCGGCGTAATTAACCATTTTGGCGATCTTCCGCTTACTCACGTTGTTTAATAATCAACGTTGGCGACATAATATAATCAGGTCAAGGATCCGTCCGTTTGGAAATTTTTCAATTTGTTTCTAGTAAATTTTTGATGTTCACTATCCAGCGGTAGGTTCGCTACCTTGGGCTCCACCTAGACAAAGGACTAATATAGAATCCCCATACTCGACTCAAGACAGCCAAATTAAAATTAGAAAACTTACAATTTACAAAACCATATTGAAACCGACGTGGGCGTACGGAATCGATCTGTGGGTGTCCACTAAGACTTCCAACGTCGCCCGAATCCGGAGATTCCAATCTGAAGTCCTTCGAACCATCCTTAATGCTCCCCTGTATGTCTCTAACCACTCGATTCGTCATGAACCTCAACATACCGACCGTCGACGAAGTCCTAATTCCTCATCCCAATTTACTCGTTCAGTCCCCTCCAGGATGGATTAAACGCCGCTGTCCCAGAGATCTTCTTAGTCTACAGCCCCGACCGGTTAATTCGTGTCAGTGTGCCATCGTCGGGTGGTTCCTTCCACCGAGTAAACCAAAAAGGCATACAGTGCTTATAACTTGTAGGTTGATTGTAGAAAAATGTTCGCAGATACGGTCGGTTGGTTTTGAGCGGTCGCATAGCCGAAGGCGGTAGAGGGCTCGGAACCGGAAAAGTCGGGTGAATTGAGGGGGCGATGAGCTGAGGAGGGGACTCGGGATGAGCACCTGGGGAGTACCGCACATGACTCAGAGATAACGCACCCGCAACCACCTAGTTCGGTAAGTTTCAAAACTACTCGCATATCTCGGTACTCAAAACTCATATCTGCCTGTAACCGAATAACGCCGAAACCGAATATAAAATAAATGAATATAAATGCGTCATTACGAACTCTGAAATGAACACCAGTTTCACGCCAGTCCCTATCAGTGAAATAAACGGCTTCGCGTTACTTTTCCCTTATTGAACTATGTTAAATCAATAAATCTAAGTTGTATGAACAATTGCAGGTTAGTTATAAAATTCAAGTTTCAAAATAAAAACTGAGTCCGAAAAAATTCTAACCGAAATTCCTACCATAGTAGAGCCAATCGTAGAAAAGATATTTTAAGTATTTATAAAAATTATAGCATTTCTTGTAAAATATCATTGTTTTGTTGTTTTTCGGTGAAACAGTATTAATGTAGCCGTAGTAATTAGTAAGTAAGTAATTATTAATAAACTTTTTTAAAGCTGGTTGTATTAAGGCCTGTATCGAGACATGTATGGTATTAATTTATTTGGAATATCTTACTTTAGCCGGCAAATTTATTTTTGAATGTTGAGTCAAAACAACTTCATATAACTTCTGTCTGTCCGCCGGTCGAACTCCGCGTTTAATTCCATATTTTATCGAATCCCCCAACACCGTTTCTGCGTTCTGCTCTCTGCACGTTGACTTAACAGTAAGCTGTACACGTAGGAAAGTTTTTACGTCCAAATGTCCCCCGCGGTTTACACGCAACCCGTTCCGCGACAGACTGTTTAGACTCTGTTAATTGGGAAGACAAATTCGCAGTCACCGGGGAAACTAAACCGCTCTGTAATGAGATTATCGGAAGGGCAGCGGTGTTATTCTGTAATTTAAATCAACTGCTCGTTATAGCGGGGGTTGGCAAGTGTTTGAATTGCGACACGTTAGCAGGTAGTTGGGTTCATGTTTGAAGGCGGGTTTACGCGAATTACGTACACTCGAGGTGCTCCGACGGTTTTCCGACTTTCAACCCAACGGCCGGTTCGAAATGAAATTACTCAGAAATTGTAACGAAATTCGGATTTGCCCCCACAACCACTTGTACCGAAGTGAATACAAAATATAGAATCATTTTTCATTTGGAATACATTTTTTGTGGTCTGCGTTGGTATAGCTCTAATCTCTGTTTGTCAGTATATAGGTTGTAGGAAATTCTGTCAGCACATTCACTTGACATTTACCGCGTGAATAATTTTGACATAAATATTATTTTTATCGACACTCAACTTAGAACTGCGGGAACCCAATTTTCCCTCCGCCGTATCTGCGAAGTCCGGCTTCTTATAGGAGTACATCAACTATATAGCAAATTCTACTGTTAAAGCATATTTTTTGGCCAAAATTGGAATTAAAATATAAAAAGAGAGTCTTAACCAAAATCTATAGTGGAAGAATGCTAAATCTTGAGAATCTTTAATCTCCTTTAGTAACGGACGAAAAAAGCGAAAGGTCGCAGAAAACCGGGCAGATCTGCCCACCGCGTTCCGTTGACCAATTTGAGTGAAAGCATCGATTGTTGGGCGCGTGTTTTTGTGCTGTACAAAACGCGGGCCTCGGGCTTTCGGTGCTTTGATCGAAAAATATTTCATGTCCGGACAGAAAATTCGAAGAGCCGCTAAGTCGGTTACCCGCGGACGAAGAAAGCGAAAAAAAAAAAACGGGAGGATAGAAAATCCCCTCAGGAACTTTTTTCCGGCTTTAAGATTTCACCTCGGCCATTGTGGAGTTTAAGCTCGGCGATGGGACGCCGGCCCACGGAAGAAGGGGAGGGGATGGGGAGGGGAAACATTTCCATTCCATTTTCCGAGTTCCATTAAGGCGACGATACCGGCGCCGGGTTTATACCGCCTTATAACCTGTGACGCCGTCACCAGACCGAGTTTAGTGGATTATAAAAATATACAACGTCCGTTCGGGGCGCGGTTATCCACTGCACTATTTCAACAGTGCACCACCTTTGTTCAGTCTCATCCACCGTCACAGCAGAGTAATCGGCAGTTTGATCGGGGTAATATCGACTAAATTTTATTATACTTTGCGGGCTCATCCCTACGCATTTGGCTTTCCAATCTTCCAATCCTACCCTTTGGAGGCACTGATGTTGTCTACTGACGACGGGGGGAATCCTTTAATCCACACGTCCGGATATAGCGAATTCCGGCTTAAATAAAGGCTCTGAACAAGTTATTCTGAATCCTACGTTCTCATTTGGTTCTATGCTAAAGCGATTTTCGATTCCGAAATAATCTACAGGTTAATTAATTCGCTGACGGGATCCATCAAGCGGAGGTAATTGCAAAGCTGTATTCAGTAAATTACCAGGTATTACTCTTTAAAAACTCCGGCGGTGTAAAAAAAAAATTACTGACAACGAAGTAAATAACAAAAATTGAGTCCCGGACTAACGATTAGCGCAATCCTAAAACGTTTCTCCGGCACTTTAAAAAGGGGAGTTTTAAAAATGGTTTTCGCAGTGTAATTAAGCCGAGCGATATGCTAAGTGCACAGTCACCCGTCGAGCCCCGAAAACGTTGTGGCCGAACGCTACTGACTGTGGCGAGAAGCCTAGAGACAAAACTTTAAATTACGCTCTTATTTACAATTAAGTGATACATTTCCCGGTAGTCGGTGAGACATAGGGTAGATACAAATGTTGGTGTAGTGACAGTCAGAATTTCTAAGCTGTTGTAATATTCAGGCGAGCGTCGAATAGAACTGTATAGAACCGGACGTTTAAACGGCCATTCATTGTAGATTATTTCCCAGTGGATTGACCCTCCCGCTCCCCCTTACCGCCCTCCCCCTGTTTTGCCCCACATAGATCCTTTCTTAGCCTTCCTCTGTAATAATTATTTATTGAGGCGTGTTCTTTGCTTTACAATTTCGAACTGCTAATCGGGTATGAATTGAAATCTACGACGCGTCCTATTGCCGGCCTTGTACGAAATTATTTCAGACGATTGGCATTTCTTTATTTTTTTTCAAGTAACCTATTTTCTGGGCTATGACAGGACATTATTTAAAAGCATTACCGTTTTGATATCGTTCTCGCCGTTGAAACCGTTTAGAATGAAACCCGACGTTGAGACGGAATATGGTACCTTTAAAAATAATTAAACGAGCATTTTACAGCTGAAATGTTATCGGGCATTTAAGAAAAAAAGAGCCATTTAATTACATCCGGAATATGTTTTAGAATAATTGCCGCGGCCGTTTTTCACTTCTAATAATTTTATCTCAAATACAACAATTAGACGCCAAATAACTTGTCGTTCGTGCGTTCTTGACACAATTCTGGGATCCACACATTTAAGATAATGATTCCAGTCTAAACCGAAAGTGCCGTTCGTTCATGAATTAGCAGCTTCTCGATATAAAAATTTCCGTTCAAAACTAAACCTTCGATTCTCCCCGAATCGTAAGAGCAAAGAGGCCGCGTGATTTCCTTTCGGTCGATTCTCAGTCAAAATTATTTTTATGTTTTCAAATACAACTGTCTGCGAATATACGTTTAACAATTCTTCGTAGTGACTTAAAATAAAAAAATATGTAAATCGGTATTATACGGCAATGGAGAAATCGTAGGATCGTAGGATACAATTTACTCGCCGTTAACTCGCGTATGCTATAATAGTAATTAAAGTTCATCCAAAGAGCCCTCCATTTAGGTAGGTCCCTCAGGATCGCCGAGAATTTCAAACATGGCGTAATATTAATACGACATCCGGCCGTGCCAGCCACAAGTGTCGCCGTTGCACGTACCGCATGTAAAATCTTATGGAATTATGTTTAAATTTAAAAGTATTCATGAGCGACATAAAACCCACTTTCGGCCGCGTTTAATATTACGCTGCTGTGGACATTTGAGGACAATGAGGCGGATATATGCGCAAGGGGGGGGAGCTTAAACCTTTATTGTAGCCCCGAAAGGTTTCGAAGATATTGAAAAACTTACTGCGTTCGAAGAAAGTTCGACGTGGGTCTCATTTCACGCGTTATGAACACGTTCTGACGTGGAATCCCCATACACGACTGAAAAGAATCGACTTAAACCGAAAATTTGGTCTAAAACGGACATAAAAATTGACCTTAAGTAACAAACTTACAGTATACAAAGCGATACTTAAACCGACATGGACATACGGTATAGAGCTATGGGGTTCAACTGAGACATCCGACATCGATCCCATCCTGAGATTCCAGTCAAAAGTCCTTCGTACCATCCTTAATGCTCCCCGGTATGTTTCTAACCACACAATCCACCATGACCTCAACATACCGACAGTCGACCCATCCATTATCCCTCCCGCGTCGGGTTAAACGCCGCTGGCCTAGAGATCTTCTTAGCCCTTAGACCGTAATTGTTCTTGTGTCAAAAGTGCCATCTTCGGGTGGTTCCTTTTATCACGAAATTCATGTGAAAAAACAATACATACAGCATTTGTACTTATAACATTCAATGTTATAAGCAATGTTGAAATTTTCGTAGTAATAATTCTTGCCACATGCCTCGAAGTCCGCTTAAAGCATCCGACACGGTACAACGTGATCTGCCTGTCTTTTTTTTATATCCCTCGTGTATATTAATTTTCTCTAGAATAATTTAGGCAAATTCCCGACTCCTATACGCTCATTCGTACGAAAAAGAAATATTTGGGACCCGGGGACCTTTTATTCGCCGTTCGTTCGAACCGTCCCCGGACCGTGCACCCGGATCCGATGAATCGAAATGCTCAGAAAGTGAACTGATGATGATTAGGATGATGATGATGATGATGATGATGGGAGGAAATCCCCGCCCGGGAACAATAACGTCTGGCTTGCGTCATCGGCACGTTGTATAATTGTCCGACTGTCAAAGGCTAGCGGTGTATACGTCAACTGCATATACCTACCGTTAACCGGGAAAAACGATTACTTTCTATGTTTTCCGTTTCATTTTAGAAAAATCACTCGATTTTGTTTTTAATACGAACAACAAATCGAAATTAGTCCGGAGAATTAACAGCATGGAGAACCCTCAACAGGTGCTGAATGAAATGGAATTAACACTAATGCAGTCAAGAAATTTCTGAATTTGAACAGATACTTGAGTCGTTATTTTTATATTCCAGTTATAACAGAACGCATCACTTTATCGATAAAAATGTTATCCAACTGAAATTAATTACAATCGCAATATCATTATGAAGGCGCGTAGCGATTTCCCCATTATATGTAGATAAAAATGTTATTGATCTGAAATTAATTACAATTGCAATATCTTTATGAAGGCGCGTACCGATTTCCCCATTATATAATAAGCAATCTGCCGCCCGAAACCGCGTCAACGTGCAGTAGATTAAAATTCATGAGTTTCCATTTTATGACATAACGCCCGAATTAAAAGTGGATAAACGCGTCGCATTATTGGGGAAGCTTTTGCTGGTTTTCACAGGCCGTGTCCAGCCCTTTGCGGGGCCACGTGAATGGCTGGCCACAAGCGGTCATTGTAACCGTCCCGGCTCGCTTCAATTATCCCGCGGAAATTTCCTCCCATTTTCATTCGGCGGCCCCGAACTTGTGTCTTAAATTCATTCTTTGTACAATTCTAATACATTCTTCAATGCGGATAAGTTTTAGGACATTTCTGAATTTTTATATTTCATACTCGATACTGCCAAACCGTCGATCGCGAGCTAACGCAGGCTCGCGGGAATATATTTATGTCGGTTAAAAATTAAAACCCATCTCACCATTCAAATATTTCAATGTTTGAATGTTTGTTTTCATGTTTTCTCATTGAAAACATTCCAATTGTTTTTTCTCCTTTAAACTAATGTTGCTTTAATTCTATCTTCTGTAGCCTCTAGACGACTCTAGATTGCCTAGCAGTAGTGTCGGGGTACGTGTACAACCCTACTGTATTTTCAAATTAACCCCTAGTTTTATGCATCTTCTGTCACCAATTTCGGTCGTTCGACACCGTCAGTATTCGGGCGGAGCTACTGAAGGTGGCGAACGGCCGAAACCGGACGGAAGGTGGAGAAAACCACGATATTCCAAACCCTCTCCGCCGCATTACTGAGGTATTAGAGAAACTTGATTCGATATAATTTAAACAAATTTTAATTTACCGATTCCAATTTGTTAGAACTTTGATTGAAATACCGTATATTTCGTGCGGTTTTGTCTCCTCTCGCCGGTTTGCTATTTTTCTAGACCGGTTTAGGCTCGGTTGCTTTGGAGTACAAATAACAGTGACAGTGTAGTAAGTGCCAAAGTGACCAACTGAAGATGACGAGCGGCCGAAACCGGTCTAGCAAAAGACCAGACCGGCGAGTGGGGACGGAAACGCGAAATTCTACGGTATTTCCAACCCCTCGCAGACCACAAAAGCCAGGTATTCTACATTTGATTCAAATCATACAATCTGTGTACGATCGTTTCAAAAAATAGTCTGTGCTGTATTCAACGGCGTAGAAGTAGTAGTAAAGTGTAGAAGGTATAGTTCAGTGTTAGTGTCAGTGTGATAGTGATAGTGGGGGGATGGTATATCGGTTTGGTGGGGTTGTGTGGTGGGGTCGGGGTCAGTTGTCGCACCTGTTTGATGCCTGTCGTTCGCCGGCACATAGCGGGGCCGCACAGCTTTTGGTTTTTCGTCCCGATTTATATAATTCCTCCGGCTCCCCGTCTTCTATTCTCTATTCTTTCTCTTTCTCTTTCTAAACGCGCGCCAACGAGGATGTGGGACACGAAGGAGGAGGCTCCTGTCCACGGCGGACAGCTCGACGGTTTCGACAACGAGAAGGCGAACGGACTGGGCTTCGCTAGAATGGTCGAGACCAACCGACTACCGGCAAGGCAAACACAAGGTAAACCCTCATTAAATCTATTATATAGACAGTAATCAACTATAAATATATAGATACGAATAATCGGATATGGAGGTTAAACTGGAGATATACAATTTAACACCCTACTGAGAATTTTAATTCGAAACCCGTTCTTCTCACTTGATTCGTATAAAATTAACTAGGAAAAAATGCATTTTTAATAATTTATAAGCATTATTTTTCAAACGCGAAATTGCGCTAGTTATGTTTGTCGATACCTAACAAAGAGATATTTATACCGTTCCTCAAATATATTACACGAATCAAGGATAATAACTGTGATTGTCATCAGTAGCATGATTTAATAATTTGATCCAGAAACGGATAACGGCCGACTTTTTTATAGTTTATTTAAATAATATATTTTTAAAAAGTAATTCCGATTTCTGAACCGTTACCGATAAGCTTTCCACACTTATCGAGTCGCAGCAAGAGCGAAGTCCTAGACGCGTGTGGAACTTGACAGACTTTACCGATACAGGGAATCATCAGTTGATTTTAAAACGCTCTCAACTGAAATACGGACATTGAAATGTATTGGAGAACAATTGGGCCTAGGCCGGCCGAGGGGATAATTGAATGGTAATTTCTCAATTACCCACTCTCGTGGGTCTTGACGCGGCATTTCTCCCACTGATAAACATTTGTTAGAGCGCCCATTAGACAACATTTAGTCGGCCAAAGTTGGCAACTGATATGCCATTGTTTTCGCCCCATTTGCTTTATTTTTTAAATACAGTTTTAAAATCTAGACAGTGTGATCGGAATCTATGAGCCCGTCTCGATTCAATCAATACCTTTTCTCGAAACCTACTCAAATACAGACATTAGTCACTTGTCACTAAAGTAATGAATTTTCCATTCATTATGAATTTTAATTCAATCTGAATCCGCAACTGGGTTTTGAAATCTGTCTCGAGCTCTTGAGCTCGAAGTTCATGAAGTTCTACTGAAATTTAGGCACTATTTTTTCTCAATTCAAATTCGATAGTTCGCGACGGGGAGCTTTGTTTTTCCAATTTAACAGTAATGTCTATTTCTTTAACTAGTTACAGCATTTAACAATGTCGCGATTTATATAAAACGTACATTACTGCATTTATATGTACAGCGATTGAATGTGTTTACTTTACTTAAAATACGTATCAACAACATTGCTGGCGATATTAAGCAGTTATATTTTTTGAAAATGTTTTACAATTAATTACTTATTATAATATGTCATGCACGGGCCTATTAACCGGAATTATGGATTATTAGACAAATACTGTAATTATGCAACAAATTAAATAATTTTAAAATATTTAAATGTACATCGTGTGGAACGTACAAATGTCCTCCCCCACCCCTCAAAGAAATAAATAATATTCTATAGAATGTTAATTTTATGTGAGGCTCCCACGACATTTCAATTGTAAAAATAGGAAAGGTTCGCATTGCCCGCGATTCTGCCGATAAACCAGCTTCTGCAGAATCCCCATATCAATATTAGAATTGATATTTAAATTGTTGACAGGAAATGTAGTAGGTAATAACGTGGAACTAATAAGGATCCAAGGATTTTTAATAAATATATTCTTATGCGTGAACTCTGCTGACATTTTATCCGAATAAACCTCGCTTAGCTGGATTTAACCAATCGCAATGTTTAACCTTCTGCTCGCCAATATAGTCCTCGTTATAGCGCTGATAGTGATTCTGTCACTCGACAGCCAATATTTCAGAAGTCGTCCGGAACTTTGGCGGACTTGATGACTTATTCCGATAATCGCTCAGAACTTGGGATAAAACCAAGCCCCTGTTAGTAAACCTGTGTTTATATTTATTACTATCCGACCAATTCCCTTTTGTATTTCAAACCCTTTTATTAGGCCCTTTTCCGCCTCAACTTTCCGTACCTAGTACCTTATTAATACCATCTGCCAATGGAGCACCCTCGACTTGTAATTATCCAAATGAGATATCGAGCTTTTACTTTCCAGACTGTTCTTTCTTTCCGTCTGTCCCGACTGTGGTTTCTTCTAAACAGAAAGTTTTCTTTCCGGCCAAGGAATATTGCCGCTGTTAAAATTGTGCGCAAAGGCTGAATGACATTAAGTTTTGAAGGAAATGAGTGCCCTTTGGAGGTCACCGGACCACCTGTGAACCGGTCGCCTGTTTAGCGAACAATCGACATTTCGTGGGCCCGAAATTTTAGCCGAGATCGCAGAATTTAATTTAAATTTTCTCTTCATTTTAACTTGTTTCCGCTCCCTTTTGATTATCGAACAGCCGAAACACAATATTGGCGCCTAATATCGTCCGTTATTGTTATTTTGGCCCTTTCAGTTCCTGACCATTTTCGGCCCTTGTGAGAATTTTTCGTCCACGTACACTGTGCCTTGTGTCATTAACCTCTGACAATCGCCACCTCATTCCATCAGTTTCTTGCTTGTGGAAGCATATATATATATATATATATATATATATATATATATATACGATTATATCTGCACATAATTATCATTCGGTATCACTCTGGACCGCGTTTCTGGTTTTGCCCCGTCCTCAGTGGCATTGCGTTAGGCATATTTTCAATTATTTTGTAGGTGAAAAAAAAGGATTTTGTCGCACTTGTAATATCAGATTGCAAAACAATTTGTCGTATTAATTTGCTGGTTTTCGCTCCAAATTCACCCGGTATATCATAACTGCGTGAGGTTATACCAGAAATAATTTTAACATTATTCAAAATTTCGTCAAATAAACATTTACGGAATCTTTTCATAGAACGGACATATTATTTGTCTATTTTCAACAGTATTTTCCGACATTTCCGAACGAATTTTCGCGCTGTAAACGCGTGGAACTGATTTTTGACGAAATTGAAGTCCGGCTCGAAAAAGAATATCCCAGCCTAATTTCTTTCTGAACTGAATACCCCTACGGATTTTATAAAATACAAAATTTCGTTAAGTAAATTCGCTGTTTCTGAGATTAGCTTTTCCGTGGAACAAAGTTTTTTATTTGTGATAGTTTGCTCCCAATACTGTCCATCGACCTATCGTTCTGAACTGCTTTGTTCCTCCTGATCGCGGCCCAATTATTTCCGTGTAATAGCGACAGATTTCTTTTGAATAAAATGTAATATAACAAGAAGGGTTTCCTGACAGGCCCGATTTTCAATATTATCCCGTTACAAATAATATTTCGCCCGACGGTGAGATCTCACAAAGAGGAATAGGGCGGCTCTCCATTCTCTCAGGCGACGCCGTATTTCTCGGACTTTAATAACGTACATTCGATACCGCTCGCGATCATCGCCTAAATTCGATACCCCTTTTGAGACGCTTACTCCCAACTAACAAGTACTTAATCCGGACCCGGATAGCGTTACCGTCTCCTTTTCGCTTATTCGAAAGTACCAATCGCGCAAATTGATATCTTGAGTATTGAGCCACGTCGAATCCCCACAGCCGACTCAAAAGAATCGACTTAAACCGAAAATTTGGACTTTTAAGACCATTACTAAACCGGACATCATAATTGACCTTAAGTGACAAACTGAAAGTATACAAAGCGATACTTAAACCGACGGTACGAAGGACCATCCTTAATGCTCCCCGGTATGTTTCTAACCACACAATCCACCATGACCTCAACATACCGACAGTCGACGAAGTCGCTAAATCCCAGTTCCTGAAGTTCCACTCCCGCCTTTCTCCTCATCCTAATCCACTCATTGTGTCAAAAGTGCCATCTTTGGGTCGTTTCTTTTATCACGATATACATGTGAAAAAAAATACGTACAGCATTTGTACTTATAACATTCAATGTTGATTGTACAAAATAAAAAAAAGTTAAAAAAGAGTATTGAGTATGTAAAATGACTTATTGAAGATGAATTTTTATGACTCCATGAAATTAGAAGAAAAATGTTCGCATTTGAACACTTGCAGCCCTGAGATTTTATTGAACTTCATTATGTGTTTGTATTGTTGGTTTTACGATTCTCAGATGTCTATCACAATATTTTTGTCAATTCTCGATTTCGTGAATATTGCCATAAGTAAATATTTTCAGAATACTTGAAGGGATTAATAACCGGATTTTTACGATCAATCTCTCGCAAAATTTTCAATTAATAGAAAATTCGTCCCTTCCCCGGGATACGAACCCCCGAGCCGCTCTAGCCAGTGGTCGTTCTAATGAAAAATATTTGTTATGAAACGAACTGCCTACCTCGATTGCAATGTGTAATATCATGTATAGTTTAATATGTATATTTATGTGACTGACCAAAGTACTTCTCATGGCCGTATTTTTCGCCGTTGTAATAAATTTTTGTCCGACTATAATAAAACAAACAAGCCGAACTATCTCCCCAATTTATTTCTGATGGGCGAAACTGAAACTTTTAATTCGTGCGGATAGCACCTTCGTAAAGGGGAGCTTAATAAAACGGCCGTCTCTCTCTGAAACAGAACGAATTCAGCGCGTATTAGCAAGTGTTTTGTGCACTTTGCGCTTCGAATCTCTAGTACGGATATTAAAAGGAAAAAATGGGCATTAAAATATCGGCATTTTTAGTCGCAACCGAAAGTGCACTCCTTTATTTTCTTACGAATTTTCCTTTCGAGAATTTTTCTATTGAATTCAACGTTTTGCAACTTCAATAAAATCCTGTTAGCATCGTGTTTAAGGATATGATCGATTAAATACAAAATATTTTTTTCGCTTTAAGGATATCATAATCCTTTAAGTATCCCAATACTTTACTTAAACTGGTGGTCTTGCCGAGCCCCGAATCCTAGGTAAGAAAATTAATTGCAAATAATCGAAAATTGGAGGAAACCGCTGATCTATTCCGGCTATTCGGTCGTGGACTGTGTTATTTGTTCGAGCACAACGGAAACTGTTTTATTGTCCGATTTTTCACGTCATTTCCGCGTCTTGTTTACCGTAGGGCCAATGAAAAATAAGCCAACCCCGAAGCGATGTTCCCCCCTTCCCAAGTCCCCGAAGCCCCAAGGCTAGACCGATTTCCGCTTATAGCCATCATCTCTAGCACACCGAACATATTGGGTCGGGGTAAATATTTCGTGCAGAAGAGCATGTTCAAGAGTTGATAATATGTTTTTTACTTCATTGTGTTTACAAATAACGGAAATTACAACTGTGTAGTAATCGTACTCTCTAAATTGAGTTTGCTTTTAATCACCACTGGGGCTCCGATTGAGGCTTGATTTGTTCAAATAAATAGTTCGAAATTTGACCGTTAAGGAGTCAAAGCTCTTTATGGGAGGGGACTTGAGGAAGAGAGAGATTCACTGTAGTAAGTCATCCGAAAAGTAGAATAGAAAGTATTTTCTTCTGAAGATTCTGATATTTTGCTTCTGGGATGATTTTCTCAACGTTAATAAGGACTTTCTTTAGGGAAATTTTTTTAGGAAAAATGCCAACTAAACCCAATATTCTGTGTCTGCCAACGAATGGGAGCATCCTTTCAGCACTTTTGACGCCGATGAAATGATCGCATTAGTGACATGGACTGCTACAGAGTTCGGTTCAGTATTCAGAAACCATTCTCCTCCCCACCCAGGATATAATTTTAAACTGAAAATTCGTCATCATCCAGTTTTAAATATATTTTTTCGGGCCATCGACCTGTCGCAGCGGTCGACGACCCTGAGCCCGCCATGAAATCGCCAATCGGACAATTTCGTTTGCGAATAATTTTTTTTTTTTAATTCTCCCAAAAAACGTTCTCAACCCTCCAACTCACCGAGAGTGCTTACTTATGTAGGCAGCGTAGTACGAAGTAGGGGGGCGAAGTTGAACCGCCAGCCTTGAAGCTCGAGCCGCGAAGCTCATTGAACTTCTTCGGGCCCGATACCCGATTATAATATATTCAGCGTATTAATTTCTGTACAGTCATCGCCATGCAGCTACCAGCGCCGCTGTCCTAATCGTAAACGCCTGCTGTAATTAAAAATTACAGTAGCGCATTCATTGACGAACAATCGTGAAGGGGGCAACATTAACATTTTCTGGGAATTACTAAGTGTTCCGCGATTCTGTAACAGTTCATTTTGTATCGAGCGAATTTTCACAGGAAAACGATTTTCGTCTTATTCGTGGAGCATTTAACTTTTTCTTGAGTTTCTCTTGAATATCGAATTTCCCCAAAATTTATTTTCAATTTAATAGTAATTTGAGACTTCTGCAACTTGGCGCCCGGGGAATTTCCCACAAAATTTAAATTTTTCGTTACCAGTTCCCTACTGTTTATTACTGTCACGATTATAAAGAGTATAGAAACAAATTAACCGCCGTACATAATGGGCATTTATACCGACTACGCATTTATAATGACGCGTTTTAATATTTCACAGCCTCCTGAACATTTTTGTCGACTGAGAGAGGGTATTTTCCGTTTCGGTAAACCGATATAAAAGGCGAGCCGGTTGCAACAACGGCCGACTGAGTCACAACAAATCGGTTGTAAATTTAAAATATTATATAAATAATCAACGAATAATTTGACGCCTAAAACCGCGGTTATAAAAGCCAGAAAATGATAAAAATCTCGCGTTTAAATACACTTAGCGTCGCTTTTAAGCGCACATAAATGCGGTTTTGTCCCTTTCTAGTGAGTAGTTCCAATGTGAGATACATTTGTCCTGTAAACGAAAGTTGAAAAATCGAAAATTTTTTCAAAAATTTTCAGTGGGGCGCTAGCGTCGCGGTGTTCGTTCAACCAACGAACTTTAGTTAAGTTCATCCCCGCTCCACTTTAAGGGGGGCGCTAGCGTCGCGGTGCTCGTGCAACCAACGAACTTTAGTTAAGTTCATCCCCGCTCCACCTTAAGGGGGGCGCTAGCGTCGCGGTGCTCGTGCAACCAACGAACTTTAGTTGAGTGCATCCCCGCTCCAACAATCCAACCACCGACACCAACACAAATTAGCACCCCTGAAATACCTCACAGACCAATTAAACAAATACCCCCTCTGCAAAGAAAAGTGCGATAAGGAACACAGAACAATCATCCCAACAGCAAGGAATAACGGATATCCCACCAGTAAAATAACCAAACTGATCAAAAAGAACAAGAAACCCATGACGAAGCTCACAAACCCCGAAGAATCCCCAAAAATGGACCGCATTCACGTACTCTGGCCACGACACTTACAAAATCTCCAAAAAATAGAAAAATACCTCAGCACTCAACAATAAAACAAACACAAACAGAGCGGACTGTACAAAATAACATGCGGAACGTGCCATGGAGTACACATAGGAAAAGACCAAAACAGCGAGAGGAGACAGAAACACACGAAATCTATAGTCTTTTATTTGGTTCTAGCGAACGTTGTTTTCATTTACAAAATATGAAGAACAAGAAAACCTATTTTTTTTTACTGTGGACGAAATTTTGTTACCTCGAGTTTTTGCTTCGTTAAGCGTCGTTTTCTGAACCTATCTTGGCTTGTAAACGTTGCAGCCACATCGGTAACATTTATAAATGACTGGAATAGTGCTGTGGCATAGAAATAGGAAGGTTAAACGCGTGGTATCTTGTTGGGTTAAACCCTATCTCTCTCTCTCTCTCTCTCTCTCTCTCCCTCCCTCCCTCTCTCTCTCCCCTGCTTCCATTTTCTTGCGGCCTAACTGAGACTGATCCCTCAGCTGATCCCTCTTCGTACACACACGCATATATATATATATATATATATATATATATATATATATAAATGGGTGCTATGGGTTGACCCCTATGATCCTCCTGTCAGGGCCAGAGTCAAAACACGAAGTGTGTCCCTCACATTTCTTCATCCACTCTAATCCGTTGTACAAAAAAAAAATAAATGAAATTTTAAAATTACCGACGACAAAATGGTTTAAAGACTTGTGACAGTACACACAGAATAATAACCATGTCGGGTTTAGACTGTACTATTAAATAAAATGTTTCGAACTATCGATTCTCGATGGCTGGTCCCGGGATACTTAGTAGGTCCCTAATAGGTCCGGACGTGCCCGTATTTGCGGTCGAATTAAAAATGTCGTCTCTCGCGCTCTGGAGATTGCAACACGAGATGAGTCGACTTTTTGCAACCTTGCAAATTTATATTTCACATTTGTATGTAAAATAAATTAAAATGTAAATAGGTAATATAAATTCTTATATTGTTGCTTCAAATATAATTCAGTATACTTTTGATAATATTCAAATCATACGTGAATCGAATTACTTCCCAATTTCTGTTCGATTTAGATGCTGCTAGTAAAATTAAAAATTTCATCTTTACATAGTTAATAAATGTATGGATTAATATATATTGTTGAATAATCTATTACATATGGATTAATATATGTGTAGAACACACCATGGCGCATAGTATATAATTGTACTATATTAAATGATAGAGTAGCACAAAACGTTGTTGGTTGTATGATGCTGGGACATTTTTTGTAATATTAATTAGGTAATATAGCCGTCATACCTGGCCCTTACATGCCTAACAGCAGGTCTGATACTGTTATAGTCTAACTAAGATTGTAAAAAACTCATTTCGAAGTTGTAACAATTTTCCAAAACGGGGAAAAAATCATAATTCTCGTTCCTTTCGATTTTCCAGACGATGAAATCGATTCCAAACAGCTGACTACGGTCAAGTACTTCGAGGCTTTCCAGAAGTCACTCGAGGAGCCGGAAGAATTTTGGTCGGAGGTGGCCAAAAGCGTCACTTGGTACACGAAGTGGAACAAAGTCCTCGACAACACCGACGAACCTTTTACCAAATGGTAAGTTATCATTGAAAAAAACAAACAAAAATAGCGACTAAGAAATTTATTTTAGAATAGTACGACCGAAAGAGTGCGCGTTTAGAATTTAGAATAATGTTAACTTTTAAATCTTCTGAAAAACAAATTATAATTTCGATTTTACGAACAAAAAAAAAGTTAATTAACTAAAAACTGCGAGGGCCCATCCTTTTTTCATAAAACAAACGCTGTCTCGAACTTTCCGGCTTTGCTTGGAGATCATTTATTTTTCAGGCGTATTTTCGGGGGTTTTCTCAGTTTAATATCGTGTAAACTGTTGGATAGAATTTTCCTTCTGTCATTTTTCTAACGTTAAACGATTCCCGCGGAGTAATTTACAACTTCATTATTACAATTTTTATTTTAATTCTCATCACGGCGCTCTCGATACTAACCCTCAACTTCAAAGTGCAACGCGGGTCTAGTATCAGCCCCTTATTACCCTCGCTATTTTAATTTCTGCCAGCGAGCATACTAGGACTATATAATTAGAAATATTCAATCTATTTACTGTTTAAGTAAATAAATGTGAGAGGAAGAGAGAGTAAAATAAACCATTAGTTCAAAAAAATTAAAAATTAAAATTAGTTCAAACACATCAGTTTATCGAATTATACAGTGTTTTTAAAAATCGAGAAATGAAATAAATATTGAATTCACCCTATAGACAGCTAATTATTTGTTTATTGGGCTAAAAAGTAGTATTTACTTATACATTATTAATAAACCCCCCCAAGAGAAATAAAAACAACCTCATATTTAATATCGAAATAGAAAAATAATACATTTTCTGTTGTTATTAGAATAAACACGAAAAACCTCTCGTTGATCGGGTCAAACACGCCCCGTCCGGCGTAGGCGTAATAATTAATCACTATAATTTGTTTGTAATTTTCAATAAAAAACAAAGGTTCGTCGGCGGCGAGCTGAACGCCTGTTACAACGCGGTCGACAGACACGTTGAGAACGGAAAGGGGGACAGTATTGCGCTTATACACGACAGCCCCGTAACAAACACAATACGAAAAGTCACCTACGCAACACTTCAAGAACAGGTAAACATCAACGCAATTTATTTATTTAATATTTATCGCAGCATTTCAGAGTAGACTGAAATTACGGAGTAAGCAGAAGGTAGATCTCGTCCGTGAAAGTAACCTCTTAGTCGGAAGACTGTCTTATTTTTTCGTGTTGATTGGATTTATTTGATTTACGTCCCGGAGGGCTACAGGGAATGGACAATTCCTGTTTTCCAGAAATTGGAAGGTTCACTGGCCATCAAGGGGGTCGGGACCCAGAATTGCACGATCCGACCGTAAACTTAGCGATAATTCAAAAAACTTCGCCCACCCGTTTATCGGACGTATTTCAGTTTTTTTTATTACAAATTATATTGTCTATTAATATTATAAAAATATTGCGATGTTGTTATTAGGTGCGCACTTTATCAAAAGTCTGCGTTTTTACGTGGGACCGGACGTTCTTTGGAATTCTGAGATGATTTCGCCTTCGAGCCTTTTCGTACCAATTTATAGGCCGTTGTGATTAATTTTTTTGAACGTCAATGAGCGTAATTGTGTTGTTGTTTGCGTGCAGGTCTCGTTGGTTGCCGGCGCTTTGGCCTCGGTGGGGGTGCGTAAGGGCGACAGGGTCCTTATCTACATGCCGCTCATACCTGAGGCCATCATCGCCATGCTGGCCACAGTTAGGCTGGGGGCCATACATTCCGTCGTCTTCGGCGGTCAGTAATTAATTATATATTATTATATCTCCTACCTCTATTATATATATAAGCCGGACTCTCTAGATTTTAAACAACTTAATAGCGAAAATCAGGTAAAAGAAAAATCAAGTTAAAGCAGGAAATCAAGAAAATATATTTTTCTTCTTATTATTACTTTGTTTCCACGAGTTGCTCAAATTATAATACTACAGAAAATTTTGATTTAAAAGCGTGTACAATATGGACAAAATCATATTAACTATTTTTGGTTCAAAAATAGTAGCTGTGCAACAGCAATGACTGGTTTCTTCTCAGTAGAAGCATCTGTTTCGGTCTTATTTGTTTCTAATACTTCAATTTCAGGCCTCTCTCTCTCTCTCTCTCTTATCTAGATACATCTCATCACCCACTGTAAAAATAGAAAAAATATTCGGTACGTAAATTTATATGTTACGCATTACCAAATTTACTTCATACAATAAAACCACACAAAAATATTATTTTGCTCCCGATATAACTGCAGACACATAAAATAATAAACACTCCCAAAATATTTCATTTGGAAATTTCAATGACGGTCTGGATTCAATGTCATATAGCATGCAAACAAAAATTATGACAGATTATAACTGAATATATGAGCGAAAATCAAGTTAAAGCGGGTCAAACTCAGGCCGGCGGCCATTTCCAACGCATTAATTTTTTTCTTATATACCATATACTGATTCCGGATTCAGTAACATAAGCGGGGTGATTAAAACTCGTATACAGGTGTATAGTATCGAGGGGAACAATATCTAGGGATAAAGGTGTACGGAATTGTTTCCGTATTATAAAAATAATAAATTTTATTGTTATTTTTTTATAATAAAATTATTTTTGGTCAGGTTTCGCTGCTAGGGAGCTGTGCGCGAGGATCGACCACGCCGAACCCCGTGTGATAGTAGCCGCCAGTTGCGGCGTAGAACCCAACAAGGTAGTAAGGTATTTGTGGACAGCGATCAATTTACCGTTCAATTACCGTCAATATTATTACCTACAATATATCCCCAGACGTGCAGATCCTGTACTTTCTCGTGGCCGGCCAAGTTTCTTAACTTTCCTATTGCACAATCCCTGCATCGCTTACATGTAACGGGTGAAATCGACTTGTGTTGTGTACCGTCCTGTGACAGGGTTGAAATGTTCGCCGAATGTGGCGACACTTTCCCGGCCTCTGATTCCGGAGAAGATCTACGGAAGTGAAATTTGCGAAACCATAAATATGGCTCACGGTGAAGTGTGCGCTTGGAAACATGCCGGGGGGTACTTTGAGGATGGTTCCAAGGATGTCTTAGTGGAATACAAGGAATACAATTATTAACAGTTTGACGTACCTGTTTTGTGGCCTGCGAGGGGTTGGAATACCGTAGATTTCGCGTGTTTCTGTCTCCTCTCGCCGGTTTGGCCTTTTGCTAGACCGGTTTCGGCCGGTCGCCATCTTCAGTAGCGGTGTTAGTCACTTTTGGCCAGCCTCACTGCGCTGTCAAATGTACTGTGGTGGTTGTCCGTTTGTCGTCTGTGTGTATATATTAGGGGGTACCCAAAAGTAATCAACATTTTGCTAAAAAAGAAATTTAATTATTAATCCGCTATATATTCACCAATATTATCGACAACTTTTCCGGCAAATTTTCGATTCCCCTTGAAGGACTCCTCGAGACCAAAATACATCTTATCAAATTGTTGATTACTTTTGGGTGCCACTAATATATATGTATCTCGTTATTGTGATTTTCGGGATGTTGTCCCTTAAAATGTTTTTAGTTAATTCACTTTTCCGGTCGGCATGTCCGAATGTTTTGCACACCAGGACACCTACCCTCCGTATCATTGTAAAAGCCGATAATCTGTTTGTTGCAGGTACAAAACGATCCTGAACGAGGCCCTGTCCAGCGCCAAGTGCAAGCCGAGCCGGTGCATAATATTCCAGCGGCGCGGCGTCCACGAGTGCCAGCTCAATCCCGGCACCGACGTCGACTGGGACCTCGCCCTAAGGGAGGCCAAGCCTCACCCCTGCGTACCCGTCGAGGCCAACCACCCCTATACCTGCTCTACACTTCGGGCACCACAGGTAAAACATATTCATCTCGCTTACTGCATTTGGAAACCGCCTGAAAGAGGACCTCTCGGTTGTTATCTCCTTCTAACGTCTCGGAACTCCTACCCGTCATCAGGGTCCCACTGAAGAGTGAATCAACTCTGGGTTCTATGTTAAGGGTGTCCCAAAATTAACGCGAGATTTGAATTTGCCGCCATTCTTGCAGTCAAGTTGGCAACCCTGTTGAAAAAAAAACCGTTTGACAGCTGATAGTTTAGGGTCAGTACAAATGGAGCGTTACACGATAGAACAACGCGTTTTCACTGTTGAACAATATCTACAATGTTTACAATGTCGAGCGGTGAATGTTACCGCGACACAGTTCTTTTTACCTAAACTGGATGATATCGATTGTATACACATATAATACTCTATTTTATATTAATTTATATTTAGGATAAAATATTGCATTATCTACGTCGCATGATATTCATTGAAACAGTCCAACAGTGGCAATTTTGGGCAATTCAAACAATACGTTGTCGATTTTTTAACGTTTTTACTCGCTCGTTGGCGTCCGACAGGACCTTTTCCTCGTTCGGACGTCATCAAGGTCTTCACTCGCATATGATTCATCGGTATCCGAGCTTGAACTCGATGAGATTCTATTTATAATTTTTCTTCGAAAACTCACTACTTCTTTATCACTACCCATTGCACTTTTACTCGGTGCAATGGACATTTTGAGGATAAAAAAAAATCAGCGCGGTTGTCACAAAAAGTACGCTTCTCGACTGAACGAAGGATCTGGGACAACTGCAGTGAGATCTGTCGGAGTCCTCTTTGGGAAGAGGTCATCGTCTGTTTGTTCTCAGGGCAGCCGAAGGGCATAGTGAGGCCGACTGGGGGCCACATAGCGACACTAGCCTGGACGATGAAGGCCATCTACGACATGGAGTGCGGCGACGTCTGGTGGACGGCCTCCGACATCGGCTGGGTGGTCGGACACTCCTACATCTGCTACGCCCCACTCTGCGCCGGCCTCACCTCAGTCATGTACGAGGGCAAGCCGGACAGGACCCCGCACCCGGGACAATACTTCAGGTACACACCCCCGACCCCGGACGGCCTTCAGCCTCTCGCCGCATTCGGTACCGGTCCGCCGGTAAACTACAGAAATCCGCCCAGAAACACAGCCGCCGCTGATAACACAGCGCTATACTACACTCGTCTCCACTAAAAACACGACCCTATTACACGACACAATTCCCGCCTTGAATATGTAAGCTCCTGCAGCTACTATTCGAGCGAGCAATAAAGCCCCGAGAACTTTATACAAGCTCGCCAGATAGTGGCTTCTACTAAGTCGCTCTAACGATCTCGCTATTTATATACAGAACTTCGCGCTTGCACCCGCGAGAAAATTTATGCACGGATATGTACTTTTCAGTTCTGCGCCGATTAGACTATTAAAATATTTAGCTTATTTTAATTAATTTAGGAGGTCTTATTCTTTGGACGAATTGTTATTAAAATAATATTTAAATTTAAGGGTGATCGAGAATCACAAAGTGAATGCTGTTTTCACGGCACCGACAGCGCTGAGGGTCATCAAAAGGGCCGATCCGCAATTGAAAATCGGGCGCAACTATTCAACCAAATCGTAAGTTGTTTTATTGGACTTACGATGAAATTAATAAACAAGATCGTAGTTAATTTCGAAACCCAATTTTGTCTACCTGTTTCAGGCTGAGATACCTATTTGTGGCCGGGGAACACTGCGATTCGGAAACTAAATCGTGGGCCGAAAGAACGTTCAAGGTGAGCCGAAAATTACCTCCCCCCGGTCGGTTCCGTCTTCGGGGTCCGACCCCTGCCAACCGACACTTTCTTTACCGACTTGATTCGGCTACAATTCAAGTTCAAGTTGGGCCGATCTGATTTAAATAAATGAAATTGTTTAGGTGCCGATACTGAACCACTGGTGGCAGACGGAAACCGGGCACGCTATAACTGCCAGCTGCGTCGGCATGGGCCACTCCCTAAACCCGCCCAACTACTCAGCCGGCCTACCGTTTCCCGGATACGACGGTAACTTATTACCCCAGTTCACTCTTGGTTTAGCCCAGTTTTAATCGTTTTTTCTAAATTGTTGTTCCGGTTTTCAGTGTACGTCCTGCGGGAGGACGGTACGGAATGTTCTCCCGGCGAGCTGGGTCGAATAGTGGTGAAGCTGCCTCTACCGCCGGGCACCATGGCGACCCTCTACAGGGCCACCAAACGGTTCCTTGAAATATACTTCTCCAGGTTCCCGGTACGTGTTGCTAATTACTGGCCAAATAGTACAAATGTTGTAAGACTGTCCCTGGTGCAGACAATTTCATTCCCGAATACCCCTTCTGTTTCCTTTCCTGTACTCTAAGCTGTTCCCCGATGCCTTCCCCTTTTTTCTGGCATCGCATTCCCGACAAAGCGCACCTCCCCTCATAGTCAGCTGTTACAGGACATGAAGGATTAAACTTGTATAACAAACCTGTTTTGTCATCACCGAACGAACTTTAGTCGAGTTCGTCCCCGCGCCACCCTCAGTGGGGCGCTGGCGTCGCGGTGTTCGTGAACCCAACGAACTTTAGTTGAGTGCGTTCCCGCGCCACCCTCAAGGGGCGCTAGCGTCCCGGTGTACGTGAACCCCACGAACTTTAGTCGAGTGCATGCCCGCTCCACCTTAAGGAGCCCCGCTAGCGTCCCGGTGCACGTGATCCCAACGAACTTTAAACCTCGCAACATTCAATCCTTCCATTTATAATCCTTCGTATCCTTCGTCGTAACGCCCCCTTCCCCCCTTAGTGTTTCTGACCTAATAACTCGTTCCGACTAGTTCGTCCACGAACTAGCAACTCTCAGCATGCTACTACCTTCCTGAAAATCCCATAGCCTTATGTGATTTCCTCACTAAAGGAAAGGAGCAGGAAGAGTAGCATCAATGGGTGGATTCTCTATCAAAATTTTAAATTGGTTTATCGTGTCCAAGGGCTATTACGACACGATGGACGCCGGTTATCAGGACGAGATGGGCTACGTCTACGTCACGGCTCGCGACGACGACGTCATCAACGTCGCCGGCCACCGGCTCTCGACCAGCGCCCTGGAGGACGTCGTTCTCACCCACCCCGACATAGCCGACGCCACAGTCATCGGCGTCCCCGAACCGACCAAGGGCCACATACCGCTCTGCCTCTACATCATGAAATCGGGTGAGCAAAACCACAATTTTCTTTTCGTCGCCGGTCGACAATTTTCGCGCCGTTCGCGCTGAATTTTATCGGAAAATTTTCTATTTTCCAGACAGCAAAAAGAGCGAAGAGTCCGTCGGTCAGGAACTGGTGAAGCGTGTGCGGGACCTGATAGGGCCTATAGCCGCCATGAAGATTTGCGCCTCGGTACGCGCACTGCCGCGCACGCGCAGCGGAAAGACCGCGCGCAAAACAATAGCAGACCTCGCCAGCAATAAACTCGTCAAGGTTAATTCTTTTAAATTGCCATAGAAGAAAATTAAGAAAATATTTCAAATTTTAAAATCATTAACCCCTCTGGTCAGTTTAAACGCCACTGCCCTAGAGATCTCGTGAAAATTGCCATCACTGCCTTCTATATCGCGAAAATCAAACGGGCATAACAACAGTCCACAACTGTACCCATCACTGTTCATTGCACAATAAATAAACCAGTCAATACATTCACTGGTTCGACCGAAATTTAAAAAAAATTTTAATTTTTAAATTTCAGATTCCGAGCACGATCGAAGATCCGAGCGTTTACAAGGAAATAAAATCTGCCCTTCAGAAAGCGGGCTACGCCAAAACAGCCCCGACCCGATATAGACGACATATATATATATATATATATATATATATATATATATATATATATATATATATATAATTGAGGTTTCTACTTCTAGTAAAATTTCAAGCCGCTTCACACTGTAAATAATTTGAATTTATCTTGTAATTACAGTACAATCGGGAAATGCAATTCACGTAATTAGATGCAGATTAAAAAAATTACAAATCTGAAACCATTCTCAAATCAGGCAGCCCCGATTATTTAACAATTTCAGAGGAACTGTCAGGTCGTTTTTCAAAAAGATTTACATTTTAAAAAGATTACGGACATTTTTACGGATTGCATAACGTGTATTTATATGTCAGTGAGTTGGTGGATTGACTTTGTTATTTATTTATGAATAGTATAATAATGGAAACACTTTTCTTGGTATAAAAATCGTTTTTGCTTATTTATCACGTCCGAATTTGAAGAAATTAATTTAAAATGTTGAAGGAAAAAAACAGATTGAATTCATGATAGAATTAGAAAAGGTTCTACATAAAAACATACTGGTACTTCAATGATAATTTATTACTTCATACTGGTTTGTATAATCTTGCTTCTCGTCGTAATTTTCAATAATAATAATAATATTTAATTTTATACTTAGTTATGTAACATATGTATATCTAATATTCTCCACAGATTTTTGTAAAGGCAATTATATTTTTATTTTACAAAATTAAAGCTTTGTAAAAACCAAAATAAATACTATTTGCTCGTGAAATTCACCTACTTGTTTATTCATTTTTTATTGTTTAGTTTCATGTATACAAAAGGCATGCAAACCAGGGACATAAATAACTATTATTATAAAATATTCTAATTATGACTAGCACAATACAATAAACATCAACGTACACATATTATAAACAACTATCGTAAATATGACCTTAGTAAATGGCACAAATAAACAAAATAACAAAATTAAAATAAAAACTTACGCTAAATGCAAACCAACAATTAATAAAACAATCTGGTAGGTAAAAGAATATATGTATATATATGCTTATATAATCATATATTAGCTTTTTGGCATAGATATTAAGTGTTCTTTGGTAATAATACACATTTGCAAAATTTGTTGCACACATCATCCTAAGATACAGAAAAAAAGAAGGAATTAAAAATATAGTAAGGTAGATTAAATTAATAAAATCAATTTTAAAGAAATAAAATAAATTGAATTTGAATTATAACAAAATACACTAATACACATTAGCACAAAAAAGTAGACTTTAAATCCAACTTCTTTTAAATTTGTCAGAAGCTGTGCTTTGTCCCACAAACATGTTCAAAATTTGTTTCAGTACTTAAACTTCCTTAGAGAATTATACTGTTAACATTATATCTATTTCTGCATATGTGCTTATTAATTTGCCCAAACTCTGAATAGTACTTCTCATACTACTATTAAGAGGCACATCAGATTTTTGGAAAGCCGTTAAATGTACATAAAAACTTTAAAAAAGGACCTTAATAAAATGTATAATTTGCAGCTACGACAACAGTAATTATAACATTTAAGAGAAAAATGTAATTGCTTTTATCTGCAAAACCAGTATTAGTTTTATTACACCAAATATCGTGTAACAACACATTAAACAATAACAGAATTGTGGAAAATAATTACATCGATACACATCTGTTATTAATAGCATTACCACAAAATGTTAAACTTTGCAACATTAAACATACCCCGTTTCCAAATTAACAGACAGACTCAATTACATCTAATTAGTGAGACTTTAGCATCTATTGATTCCGCCAAACATTAAAATTATATTCCACAAGAGACTGCTGACAAACTTACAAGAAAGAGAACAAAAATCTAACGAAGGTAATAAAAAGAGACAGGAAACACCTAAAAGTACATTACAAAATACCTTAGATTAATCTAGTTAGGCCTTTTCTCGTACCAAACTTGTAAGACTTTCAAAGTACCAATAACAAAATAATATGATGCATGAGACATGTAAAGTAAACAAATTTGCTGCATAAAGTTTTAAGAAAGAATTGTTAAAGCAATTAACAAGAATAAAATAGAGTTCCAATGAGTAACTAAATATATAAAAATAATTAAACTATTGTGTTAGTAATACCAGATTTATACATTATACACCTTAATTGAAATATAATTATAAAAGAAAAGTATCAATTTAGTAAATACAATTTCAGTTAAAAAGATAACAGTGTAATAAACTCTCAACATTAACATCACTCATTTTTAAAACTCTGTGACATTTTATATAAACAACCACTTATAAAGCAATTACAATATAATTACTAATGGACTTATTTTTTCGCTATATTTTGATCTTCACCTGAGTCTTCACCTTACATTATTTACTGTTAACATTTTTTTTTGGCTTTGAAATATGACTAAATTTATGCACTCGGTTATAAATGAGATAATAATCTGCCATTCCAAGAAATAAAAACCATACTGTACTTCACTCTCTGATTAAACAACAAAAATGGTTAACATAAAAAAAATAATGAAATAAGTGATTTGCACTCAATATAAATTTACACTAACTTGTCACACATATCACTTAATTATTGCGACATTTGGTATTAAAAATAAAAAGTTGTGTAGAAATCCAACTAATATATCCTTTCAGAATAAAAAAATAAAAATATCTAGTTAAACAATAAAGTTCTCAACAAAAATTCATTGTACAAATGATGACTAAAATAATTTGTTTGCAATTTTGGTAATAAAACTGATATTTTTTGTTCATCTTTTCCTATCGAATTATATCACTCAAAAGTGCAAATAAAATAATAATAATAAATTAAATAAAATCCCCCTAATTAAAATAAGCTATATAAAATTATCTCAAATGTTTGTTCTCCTTTTATCATAATTTTTTGAAAAAACGTCCAATCGTCTGCAATTTAACAAATACAAGATCAAATTCTTATAGACTTACAAATCTTTATTTTTTTGTTTACTCTTTTAAACAGTCCAAAAATGTTAGAAATTACAATTAAATATAAAAAAGTGTGCATATGATAAAATATCATACAATCATATTTATTTACTACACATTATAAATAAGATTATTTTACCATTTTTTTTTTCGTCTTCATTATTAAAACTGATATATGTAAAAAGACTCATGCATAATTATTACTCTTTCCTCTTTATTTTAAAATGATACTTGGAATGTTTTCTCAAAAACTTTTCGCAACAATGCATATTCAACATACAATGCAATAACAACAATATTCTGGCAACAGTTGAAGTTGTGGAAGAGACAATTTTTCGACAAACAGTGTTCGAGGCACAGACATTTTTAATGTTTAAAATTTCAAAAAGACATTCATCGTGGCCGTAACAGCAACATTAGTCGGGCCAATTGATGCGGGGAAAAATTATTTACTTATCAATAAATTGTAATTATCGAAGTGTAATCATATACAAACAATTTGACTTCTGAAAATTCGAATTGTCAATATTAATTAAAGTGCTACAATCAAATATAATGCATTTTAAATAATAATTTAACAATGTCATTAAGAAAATTGTTTACCCACCATAAGCAATATAATTTAAGATCTACAATAAATTAGATCAATAAAGCTGCTTGCAGTATATCTCAGTAGTAAATTATAAATTTTAATTATCGAACATTGTCTCTGAATGTTTTATATATTTAACTGAAAAATTTTTGCAGTTGAAACTGATAAAAACTGAATTTTTAATGCCATCAAGAAAGTAAAAATGAAGAGAAATCATTAGGAAATTTGATATTATTAGTACACAATGCGCTTTGATTTCAAATCACCAGAAGCCAAATTGTCCGGAGTTCATTTAACCTCATCGTGTGCGGTTAAATTATCACAAGTGCAAAATGGTTTCAACAGCGATGGGAAAAGGGTAACAACAGCTTAGACTAATTCTCATCCGGGCAATTAAAGCAAATGTTTTATTTAATATATTTTACTGATAAACCACCGGCGGCGGGGAAACAAAGTTCCAATCGACAACTATTAAAATTAGCGTGTCTTCTCCTTTTCTTAGAAGCGTTACAACAGAAATATGTGAACAAAAATATACATCATGAAAGGAAGAAAACCTGGAAGAGTGGCACAGCCGTGTGGGAAACTGCAGTGTCTTCATGACTTGAGTAACATAAATTCTTTAACAATAAACATTAACATTTAAGTTTATTTAACAATAAACTTAATTAGTACCTGTTCTATGCTATTTATTTTTTGCATGACTGCACATTCTCATCATGTTTATTGCATGCAGTTGTTAATGTCTCATTAAAATACCTGCATAAGGGTATTACTATTACATTCACTATATAATTGAGATTACTTGGAAAATAAATAGTATTGTCCGGTGAACTCTACAGTCGATATTTAATTTTAAAATATCCGTTAAAAACAATGTTTTATACTCAACTCTTAATATATATAAAGCTGCTTGCGGTATATCTCAGTAGTCTCTAATATATTACGAAAGTAAAAATGAGGAGAAATTATTACGAAAATTCAATAATTGTAATTATTACTCTTCATAGAGTCGAGATTCGCATTCCTGATAACCAAAATAAGCAGAACGTTAACAAAATATGAACATAAGGATTACGATGAAAAATTGGTGATACTTGTAAGTTGTATGTGAGCCTTAAGAGTGGATTAATTGCCCGGACGATATAACGAATAAGTTGTGGATGATTGAATTGAAATTAGCTAACCTACGATAGGAGAGGTTGACAGTCCCTGATTAGCGATGCTAGGGCGGTGGCCAGCCTTTCGGCGGCGCAGCTCAACTCCTCCGTGTTCTCGGCGACGACGATGCCCTGCACCTGTGTGACCACCTGTAGGACGCCGATGACGAAGTGCTGTTCCATCGTGATGCCGTACTCGATCGCCTTCCTCAGTTGGCTGAGCACCGTCTGCAGGTTGCCCGTGTAGTCGCCGCTCTCCATAACCCGGCTGCCGCACTTGTGGCTCCTCACCAACAGCTTGGACGAGGTCACGAGCCGCCTCAGTTCTAACCCTAACATATCTTTTACTTCCTAAAAGAAACAACAATTTGAAAAGAAATCGTGGGCGGCCCCTACGCTCTGAGTTTTCTGTTTTATTTGGCGGCTTCAAGGCTTCGACGCGCCGTCGGCATGCAACCCCCCGTTTCGTACCTGGGTGGTGTTCACGCTCCTCTCCACCTGGGCGACAGCCAAGCTCAGCTGGTCGCTGAAGTCTGTCGTAGCCCTTATCGCCTCGACGCTCAAATCGGTTTCGGTCTGAAAACACAAATAGAACGTGAGCAAAAGTCCCGATACGATAAAAGGAATCTACTAATAACTCTCTGCAATCTGCAATTTAATTTAAACTGTACACTGAAACTGATAGAATAATATTATTGCGCAGATCTGACAGTATCTAAATTCAATATTATAAAATAACATAACGTACATTTCGTGTTCAGTTTTTTCTAGACCGGTTTCAATAACGGTATAAGTCACTTCGGGCATCCTCACTGCACTGTCACTGTCACATGTGATATAGTGGTTGTCTGTTTGTCATGTGTCTTATTATTGTTTTTTGGGATGTTGTTTGTCTTCTTTCGGTTGGGAGGAATTTTGTTAAGTGACTTCAATCTTTATAAGTCGTTTATAAGTCAAAGGGGGTAAGGTTGCTTATTAGTATTAGTGTGGTGAATATAGTGTCACTTTGGGAATTTATTTTTTCATTTATTCTGTTGCTTTGTTCTTGAAAACCTCCAAGTTCTCTATTATATCCATCTCTTTGACTTTCTTGGCTGGGTGTTTTAATTTAATCCTTAACATTTTGTTTTTTCAAAACTTTTGAAAATACTGGCGCTAGCGTCGCGGTGCCCGTGCACCGAACGAACTTTAGTTAAGTGCACCTCCGCACCACCATCAGTGGGGCGCTAGCGTCGCGGTGCTCGTGAACCAAACGAACTTTAGTTAAGTGCACCTCCGCACCACCATCAGTGGGGCGCCAGCGTCGCGGTACTCGTGAACCAAACGAACTTTAGTTAAGTGCACCTCCACGCCACCCTCAATGGGGCGCCAGCGTCGCGGTACTCGTGAACCAAACGAACTTTAGTTAAGTGCACCTCCGCGCCACTCTCAGTGGGGCGCTAGCGTCGCGGTGCTCGTGAACCAAACGAACTTTAGTTAAGTGCACCTCCACGCCACCCTCAGTGGGGCGCTAGTGTCGCGGTGCTCGTGAACCAAACGAACTTTAGTTAAGTGCACCTCCGCGCCACCCTCAATGGGGCGCCAGCGTCGCGGTACTCGTGAACCAAACGAACTTTAGTTAAGTGCACCTCCGCTCCACCCTCAGTGGGGCGCCAGCGTCGCGGTACTCGTGAACCAAACGAACTTTAGTTAAGTGCACCTCCGCTCCACCCTCAGTGGGGCGCCAGCGTCGCGGTACTCGTGAACCAAACGAACTTTAGTTGAGTGCATCCCCGCGCCACCCTCAGTGGGGCGCTAGTGTCGCGGTACTCGTGAACCGAACGAACTTTAGTTAAGTGCACCTCCGCGCCACCCTCAGTGGGGCGCCAGCGTCGCGGTACTCGCGAACCAAACGAACTTTAGTTAAGTGCATCCCCGCACCACCCTCAGTGCGGCGCTAGCATCGCGGTGCTCATGAACCCAAGGAACTCTAGTTGAGTGCATCCCCTTTCTTACCTTGGTGTATTAATTTTAATCATTCGTTGATGCTTATTGTCTCCTGTCCAGAGGAGTGTATAATGTGGTTTAATAAATACTTACTTAAAAAAATGGGATTTATATATAATGCATACATCCAATGTATTAACAATGACATTTTTCATATGAAATATCTGAAATATGCCCTGAAAATCATACCTGCATATTTTTAAAGAATTCAGTCCTAGGTGGAAGAGGTGGAGGGAATTTATGCAATGTTTTAGGTGGCCTCTGCGGTGGTTCAACAACTTCAGTATCAACTTTATCTAGACCATTTTCTTGATACAGAATGTCGTCATTATCCTAAATTAAAAAAAACAATTCGCGTGTTTATCATTGTCATATCAGTTTTTCCAAATAATTAATGCAAGAGATTAATTTTTCAACTCATGCTCTCGAATATAATACAGGCATTCCAAAAACAGTGGCACACTTATTAATGCATAATTTTTACCTGAAAAATGCCGGGGATTAGCTAAAAAATTACACTGTTTAATAAGTGTTTAGTGAGCAGTTGTGGTCACAAAGAAAGAGAACAAGTTTTAAAAACAAAAAATGCAATCTGTCAAATTAGATTGTTAGGTACAACACAAGCGTCTCAATACAATACCTACTATAGAATAATAAATCATATTCAACAGTAATTATTCTTTAAAGTAAATACAGAACATATCTAAAATTAAATAAAGACATGAACTTAAGTTCTTAATTAAATGAATAATTTATTCCATTAAAAAACTGAGTAATTTTAAAATTGTTGGTGCATCAGGTAATAAAAAAATTATACAACGAAGGAATGGAACAGATGTGATTATAAAATGAATTGAATAAATAATAGAGAGTATTAAGAAAAACAACTGACACTTGGAGGTGGTGGTGGAGGAATTATAAAAGCTGATATCTGTTCTGAAGTTAGGCTCAGTGTTGGATCCACAGTAAGTGAGGGCGGTGGCACGACTTTGGTCGTTTCCAGAAATTCCTCCAATCCCAAACTGAGAAGCTCTTCCGCTTCGGGAACCAGATCCTGAAAACATTTAAATTATTATCGGAACAGAAATTAAAAAAAAAAATTTCATTTAAGCGTGTCTCCGATCGGTGTGACGAATGGGAAAAAGAATTTGGAAAAATGAAAGAGAAAATTTGAAAAGAATTATATTGACCTTATCGGGTGTAATGGGGGGCGGAAGCAGGGTAAGGTCGATAATGTCGGGGTCTAAACATATATTGGATTGAGTTATATCACAGCTCCTCCCCGTCTCCTTTACTTTCCTCCACGCCTCTTGGAAAGCTTCAAAGCTCGCCGTCGAAACCAGGTTGTCCGGACTGTGCAGTCCGAAACTGGAGTCCGAATCTCGATTTGGATTCCTGGCTGAAATTCAATAAAACTGAATAATTTTGTTATCGAAGATATGACCGATTTTTTGCGAAACAATCATATCTTCAACACGACCCTTGCAGACCCCCATATAACCCTTCTGAATTTGATTTATTTAATCGGTCATAATTAAAATATAATGATAAAAACAGGCCCAGATAATCATGGATATATCACAAAATAACTAACTACTTGCTTGTATACATAGATGTGTGTGTGATCCTAAAGTTTTAAAACATACACAATATAAAGTCATACAACTGCATGAAACAGTTTCAGTTTTAATATTAAAATAGTTTACACAGCTCCTCAATGGTTCCTACAACAATACCAATACCAAAATACCTTCCTAAAGTTGAAAAATCTAAAAAAAAATAAAAATTGCGGAATGAATATACCTAAAGAAATTTCGTGTGACATTAGATGATAAATGTAAAACAAATTCCATCCTCCATATCCATTAATAAATAAATTAATTAATTTCATTCGTAAATCTTACCAAGACTATTGTGTGATGGGCTCGTGGTTAAAGAATCAGTATCACTTTCTGTTTCTCCTATATCTAAGGAATTCAAAGCTTCACGCACACATTCACCAATCTCCTTTTGTCCCTGAAGAAATAACAGAAAATATTCATAGAAAAATTGAAGGGATCTATTATTTTAAATTTTATTCTGAATTGTCTCAATTTGTTTTTTTTAATAGCCCTTACAATATTTTATCAATTAAGAATCAATAGGTATAATGAAACAATTATTAAATTTCTTGCTTGAATTTTCTTCAGAACTTTCTTAATCGTAAAATAATTATCACATTAGAGTATAACTAGGTTGTCACCTGATTTGAAACAAATAAACTGTTGTATTATTTGGCCTGTAAAACCTTAAGCATCTAGAGATATTACTTTAAATTTGAAAAATAATTAAACAAAACTTTCCACACTAAATATGAATCCTGAAATATTTGTTCAAATATGACTAAATTGCACAAATCATATCCCTATGTTTTACTTCAAACCACACCAAAAAACCAATGATAAATTTAACACTCTTGAAGCAAATTTAACAAGCAATAAAATTACAAACAAGAAATTTTAGAACACCCGACAGAATAAAACTCATTCTCCACACTAATTATCAAACTTAAATATCAAGAACACTTTTATAACAAATAAATGGAACACTGAATATCTCACTTCACAATTACAAACTAAGTAATAAGTATCCCTCTCAAAATTTCATAAAATATCAACTCACAAGTAATATTTTTATTACCATACAAATTTGTCTAAAATAAAAACTCTACATTCTAATTCAGCTTCAAAAACTACCGCAATGAAATATTTTTAAATCTATCAATTGTATTCAGTGCCTACAGTCCATTCATTATTTTGGGTGACCAGATAATATGAAACCAGATTCATAGTAATTTTCAGACCTAATATAAAGTAACAGGAATGACCAACATTGCATTTTCTGAATTAAATCTTATGTGAAAAATAATACAGTATATTGAACTCTGATTCTTAATTTTATAATAACAGTTCAATTTCAATTTTCAAGTTAGTAAATGAAAAAATTTCTCTTTTAAACTTTATTAAAACTGGCCACCCAAAAAATGAAATTTCTAAAATTTAACGCCTGTACCGAAAACCATTTTAAGAGACTATTCCCGTGTGTGGAGGGGGCGCTATTTAGTTACAGCATTGAGTGGTAAGTATTGTACCACATTTCTTTGTGCATTTTAAGCCCAGAATGAAAAGCTCTCTTTTTTTTTTATACCGGCTTGCCTGCCACAACCTCTTTTTCTCGTGTCATTTCCTGCGTGTATAATACCTGAGTAAGGAGTAGGAGGGAGTCACTGTGCTTTAATGGAGCGGGAGCGGGTGTATCACAGTCTAATGACACATGAGAAGCGTCGGAATCACTACTCTCTCTCTGGTGTTTGGACAGGTACTGTTCCGAACTTGCTACTACCGCTTGCATTTCAGCTACTCGTCTTGCAATCTGTTCGATGGAACAAATGTTTTTTTCTCATGTATACTAATTTTTCTTGAAAAAACAAAACAAAAAGAAACAGCTAAGCGTGCTCTCAAAATGCTCGAAGAAGGCTCAAATAAAACCAATTTTGCGTACCTCTTCATTTTGAGCTTGGATGAAACCTTCCTGTTCGAGTATTTCCATCGACATGACACTGTGAAGATCGATGTCCATGCTGTGAGTACTTGGAGACAAAGTTTTTAAACCGTTACGGTCCCTAACTTTTCCCGGTCTGAGGAAAGAACAATAATATTTTTAAAAATCAAAAATAATAACACGAGACCAATTCGATAACATTTGTATAGTACAAACAATTGCAATATAAACAGCTGCAGTGATACTAATAAAAAATTATTTTTCTAATTAAATCAAATACCAAAAATAAAATGCAAATAGCAAATTCAATATATATTGAATATAATGCTTCTAGATAAATAAATAAACATTACATTAATACATTTTCTATAATATACATTATATAGACAATAAATTACATAAAATACAATATTGCGATCATACTTACACATTCATATTTCTATCAACTCCATTGCTTGGAAGAACTTTAGTTGTTGCACGGCCCAGTGACATTGTTCCATTTGGCTTACCCTACCATAAATAAATAAATCCATAAATAAATATTAATAACTAATAAAAGGTTTTCAAATTCAATAAAGGAATTGTAATTTAACCAATCACACATGTAATTTTTGAAAATTAAAATTTCAAAATAAATTTTAATAGACATTTACTAACAACAGAGGAAATTTAATGCAATATTAAATATAATTAAGTATGTGATTTACATTCATTTTAACGTGATGTGCTGGACTTGGTGGTGGAAATGTAAGATTAACTATCCTGTGGTTTTCTGAATCATCTTCAGATGTGATGCCATAATTCCACAGCGCAGGTTTAACTGCATGCTGAGAATGGTAGAGGGGAGCTGAAATTGACAATTAATTTTTTTTAGACAATCCTCAGTAAACCGATAAAGGGAAATAAAAAAACCAAAATTCTGTTTTCTATACCATTGTCAATGGGCCAATCATCTGGATCCTGGTGAACGATGAGGTCTTTCGCGGAAAGCAGTTTGAAATAACCTTGCAACACGAGCACCAACTCTTCTGCATCCCTTTCTTCTACAGTCACTCGCACTTCCTAATGTATTTATTAATATTTTGAAAACAACAAAAATTGAGAAAATACATCTTCAAAGTCAGAATATTAAAAGGTAACCAAATAACATAGGGAAATAATTATATAATTTATATTTTTAATGATCCTACCTTTGGTGGTGATGTGGACAAGACTAGAGTAACAGTTGAAAGTAAGTGGTCTTCTTTCTCAACTTGAACAGCGGTCAATTGTTCTATTTCAGCGACTGGTATAGGCTGTAAGAAACAATTCATTTTAAATTTGTGGAAATTTAAAACACTTCTTAATTCATAGTGCTCCCAAAAAAAATGCAGTTCTTTATTTTCGCCATTGATTACAAAATAATTTTATAAATATGTCACCAGTGTCTAAGTGATTTCCCCTGAATAAAAACATTGTGAACATGTAATTAAAACTTGAATTTATTCCCAAAATGAAAAAATAATGGAAGATCTAAGAAAATAGAACTTTTACTAATTGATATGTATTTAAATTATATATGGTGCCTCATATATATGATTTTTCTTGTCATAGAATCAATAATTTCATGAATAAAAAGTAATTTTCTTACCATATTGCCTCCAAGGCCAGTGATTTGACTGATGCCAAGTTTAGGACTAACCAGTATTACTGATTCTACATTGGTATCCTACAATAAAGGGCATTTCAATACAAATATTATAAAACATCACGATTATTATAAGAATAGTATAAAATGAAAATATTTAATAATACAATTTAAATCTCTGTATTAAATGAAATCTCAGCCCGTGAAATATAAACAAAGTTATTGCTTAAAATGATTAGTGTACCATATTGTTTGTGGGGAAGCACTTGGCGCCATAGCTTGGTAACTGACTTATTATGGTAAGGTAATAAAGTTTGGCTTGCAGGGCAGTCAGACATTTATGGCTGGTTCCGGTCATCGTGTAGTTCAACTTCAGCAGATGGGTTAAAACTTTCCTCAACTCCTTCCTCTTCATCGTCTCCAAAAGGGAGACGGGTACGAACTTCTCAAGGCCGAAATCCCTCCTGTCGTCGGATGAAAACAGATTTTTTACAATTACGACTGAACATCGACGATATAAAACGATTATGGCGCGTTGAAAAACACTCACTCGACAGATTTAACAGTTATTTTCGCGGGTTGAATGTTATTGGCTAGGGAATGTTGGTGTATATGCAGTGCTGCCAACCTGAGAGCGACATCGTACTTGAGCTCGGGCGCATAACGTTCTTGGACAACATCGTTGCAACACTGGAATAGAAAGGTATCGGTTAATTCTCTCTATATAATTTTCTACTATCGTAATAATAATATATTCTACAATTACCTGTAAATAAAAATATTCGAAAGCCGCCAAGTCCTTTTGAGCCAAATCGCAGGGATCACTCGGAACGAACGCAACTCTAAATAAGCACCTCAAATTGTGTGTGCCGGGTCTGGATGCAACCTGCAGTAAAATTTGCCACATTAGACCAATGGAACACTGTGAAATTTATTTCATTCACAGTACGTATATATATATTTCTAACCCTGGCTAATGTATGCTGGGGATTGAGCAGAGTGAGCTTGTTCCTCCTCAGAGTCTTGACTTGTTCAAGCACCAGGGCGAAGTGGTGCGTCTCCTTGAAACAGAGTTTGGCCTGCAGCGACGAAAGCACGTCGCCCACAGTCGTACTGCTGTCGTATTTGAAAGATTTGGTCTGTCCGTTTTCGAGAAAAACTTTCAGCACGTTGGGCAGTACGGCGCCCGTGCTCCAGTCGCCGCCGCTCAGCACGCAGCCCTGAAAACGAAAATACAATAAATGTTCGAGAAACTACAACTCCTAAAACATACCCAAATACTCAAAGATGGCGGAAATAAATCTTACGGGGAACAACGGCGAACCGTTGACAACGACCCCTTCGGCGAAGCGGACCCTCGAAGGGTTCGATTTCAGCTTGGCTTTTTTGGCCGAACTTAAAATGGCGGACTTCCTCAAAGACTGAAAACAAAATTACAATAAATATTATTTCGAAACAAAAAATCATACATCATTAAATAATTTTCCCCCCTCCCGTCTAAAGGTTAAGTTAGGTGTATTACTATCATTACTAACATTAATAAGTATTGGCTGCGAGACCAGCAATTGTACAGTGGTCTTGGAAGATCTGACCAGTTGGATGACGTGATCTCTGGGAGCAGAGCTGACGTCTTCCGCGTTCACTTCGAGGATGTGATCACCCGGAAGGAGTTTACCGTCGCTGGGGCCCCCTTCGGTGACGAACCTGAAACCAAAAAAAAAATATTCACTAATATCGAAATAAGGTATTCACATATAACTGATATCAAATCAAATTTTATGAGCATCGCCTAAATTCGTCTGATAATTGTAAAGCTAAAATTTTTTTTTAGGATTTAGATCCAACAGTGAGAGTAACCGCAATATATACAACAGGCGTTTTATACAACTTACAAAATGTAGTTTAAATTGAACTTAATTTCATAAAATATTGTAGAAGTTATTAGAACAATGTGTTGCAAATTCCTCTCATAAATAAGTTTCACATACCTGTTTTGTGGTCTGCGAGGGGTTTGAATACCGTAATTTCGTGTGTTTCTGTCTCCTCTCGCTGGTTTGGCCTTTTGCTAGACCGGTATATATACACACGACAAAAGGACAACCACCACAGTACAAGTGACAGAGTGACAGTGCCCGAAAGACATCCAAAGTGCCAAAAGTGACTGACACCGCTACTGAGGATGGCGAGCAGCCGAAACCGGTCTATCAGAAGACCAAACCGGCGAGAGGAGACAGAAACACACGAAATTTACGAAATTTTAAATATTATTTTTTAAGGACGGGTTATTAAGAAAATTGGCCGTAATAAACGTGAAAATTTGCGATTCTTCATACGGTACCATTTTTATGTATGTATTATTATTATATAATATAAAATTTACCTGACTATGACCGGCCTTTCGGAACCGGCGACAAACCCGAAACCAACTTCAGGATCCCTGGTCAACGTGACGAGCCTCGGCTGCGGCGGCTCTTCAGACCAATCTAATACAGGCTCTTCGTAAGTAGTCGTCTTGTTCACATGGCTGAAAAAAAAATATTTTAAGCTAGTCATTTTAATTATGCATTAGAAAGAAAATTATAATTAACGGCGATACGCCGAACAGGAATTTGACATTGTTTAATCGTTATCGGACCGGATTGCGAGAGTGTTTACACACTTTGCACGAGGCGGTCGGCACACTGTAAACCTTGGTTAAACTAGAGAGCGGTTACGTGTCTTAAAAACAGATACAAAGTGGTTAGGAAATGGTCAGAGAATTTATTGTAATAAAGAAACCTTGACTGTCTTAAAACAAGACTTAACCCTCTACGGGCCGAATTTTTATTTTAAATCCAAAAAAAAATTGCGGGAACGAAAAATCAGCAATTATAAACCTATATATGCAAATGAAAAAAAATTGATATTGATATTGGTTGTCTTGACAACGTTATAGGATTAAGATTTACGAGCCATCTCACGAAGAAAGCTATAATTATTTGGTAAAATCTCGATAAATTGAAAGTTACACGGGCCCAGAGGGTTAAGTAACCGTATCAGGTTATTATTATTAGTAGCAGTACTGTCCATTGCTTGAAACATGAATTAGTGGGCAAAACACAAAATATTTTAGCGCAAAAGACTGGATATGACGGAGGTATAAATTTTAGTCCAATAGAAAGCTGTGTATAACGGGACGCACGTTAAGTAAAATTAGGACAATTATTATTTCGGGCGGGAGAGTGCGTAAATTTTAGGCCGGGGAAACGTGCAAAGAATTTCTCGACCGCGAATTCGAGTCGCAAAAGGAAAGGGATAATCCATTTAGGGCTAAGCTCGGATAAAATATCGCCCCGGGGCTGTAGCCGGCGAGACTTTTCAAATGTAAATTAAGAGTCGGAAAAGGGGAAGGCCGGATTTAGTCGAATGGTGGACAGCGAGTTTATTGCGCCCCAACTCCGCAAGTCTCGAGACCTTAACTATTTCCAACGGGGCGGCTCTAGGGGATGAACCGGGGGGACACGTTCGTCTGAGCGTTAAACAGGAATATAAAAGGCGGGATAGGGTAAAAGAATGGGGATTTCACTAAAACCCCCTCCCGTTTTAATATGTACCGCCGCGAAAATTTCATAAAACTGAAAATCATGTTTCTGAAAAAAGAACTATGATATTGGGAAACTGAAAATGGGAGGGGGGACACGCTGCATATTTATGATTTCTTGTACGAAAATTCGGCATACAACAGTGGGTATAGAAACAGAGAAAGCGCAAAGATACAAAACTGTTCTTTCGAGTTCAAATTCAGTTACCCAGCTTATCCCTGTGCAAACAAAGTATTATCCCCGATTAACGCATTCAGAGAAGATTTCTTATCCTTTTCCACTCCAATATACACAAAAGGAATTGCGTTAAAGCTTAATTTAAAGGGGATTAACATTTGTTCCTAAATGCCCCACTTTATGCCCTCGTAACACTGCAATGTTTCGCCTCAAGAACGTTTAGTGACGCTATTTTTTAATCAAACAACTGATAAATTATATTTCAGGATCAAGCTGTAAATTTCGTCTCCAAGTTATTATAATACAGGATACACAAAATTATCCATTACTGGCCCCAGTTATTTTTCATGAATATGAAAGTTGAGTATATAACTTGAGTATATATGAATAAATAACATGAGTTATTTAATAAATTCCTAAATTTTAAGACGATTCTACTTTCGGGAACTTTTCAATACCCTCTTAATTTAACCCTCTATGGGCCCTTGTAACTTTCAGTTCACATTTCAATTTATCAAGATATTACCAAATAATTATAGCTTTTTTCGTGAGATGGCGGATAAATCTTAATCCTATAACGTTGTCACGACAACCAATATCAATATCAATTTTTTTTCATTTGCATATACAGGTTTATAATTGCTGACTTTTTCATTCTCCCATTTTTGGATTTAAAATAAAAATTCAGCCCATAGAGGGTTAAGCTATACTTGAATCGTGACATTACTGTAACATTCTGAATAATGAAATATATTTTTAACGGGGACGTTTAAATTTGAATTTCACACGATAATCGGGCCAAGGAATTGACAATAAATACAGAAAATCATTGTTTTCATTCCGTTCACACAACAACGGTGTACGGATATGGTTATCGGGTGGGTGGGCTGGGCACAAATTAATATGATCTGGGTTAGTCATGACACTGGGGGCGGCATGTGCCCTGGTGTTCGCAGATTTGAATTACCATTGTACCTCCTATAATGGAGGCTGTATGTCATGGGGGAATACAGGAGCGTCAGGAGCACACTGAAGACGGGGGCTCGTGACCCATCGACGGGTCGGGTACCGCGGCGTTCGCGGTTCATTTCAGTGGGAATGAGAAAATAGTTCAATTATTAATACAGTAAAGTTCGTTTAAATTGATACTGTGATTTATGATGAGGCTAGAAGGGTTTCAGTCGCGGTTGGGCTCGTTCCAGAATTTTTCCTGAAGCCCTTCCGAAAGAATAACAGCCCTAGAATAAGTTAAGAATAAGAAGATTAATGAAAAGGGCATTTAAGAATGGTCGATCCGAAAGGCCTTCGGAGGAAACATTTCGATCTAATACGCTTTCAATAAATTGTCCTCGTTACATAATATTTACATAATTAAATTTTATTATGTAATATTACTCACTTAATGTAATATATTTTTCCGCTTGAATCTGTAGCCTCTTCCCACCCGTAGGGCAGCCCCTTCCCAACCTCCTTGCTCCACACTTCCACCGGCGGTATCCATGAGCTCGAACCACTGATTACGCTGTAAAAAAAAGAAATATTTGAAATATGACAATATTCAAGTACAATACTTGGAGATTTTTATTTCGTATGGTTAGTACACGTTCCAAAAATTTTGTGTCTAAGCCGGACCGGTTCAGGTTTTTCGCCGTCTTCAATGCAATTCCTTCAGCGAAACAGTCGTCCTTATTGATACTACACTGCTACTACTCACTGAGCGGACGTTGTTACTTGTTCCAGTAGACCGGGACACAAACTCTTGAGTAAACCATTAAACGAATTCTATTGATAACGAAAATAACCATAATGGATGATATTCCAGGCCCAATCAATAGTAACAGATTTAAAATAGTCCCCGCTTCAGGATCCCCGTTGGGGACGACAGTTACATACCCGAAAGCCAATATGAAACAATTCGAATAGAAATATAATTGGGAAATCCGTTATTTTTTCCGGCGTTACGCCGCCAGTTTTCCGGTTCAGAGAAAGCGCAGTACCAATTTTTTTGAAGCCGTTCCTAAACCCAAAAAAAGGTGTAAATCCGCACAAATCCAAAAACCGAAATTCCCCCACCCCTACATCCGGTGCGGAATAATTGGTATCAACGGAATGATGGGGCGGCCTAACTAATTACTCCTGACGTTCGGATTAGAGTTTCGAGCGGAAATAAAAAAAGGCCAATTAGCCGGACGCAGAATTAAATTGGCACCTAATTAAAATCATACCGACTTGAAATTATAATTGATTTTATATTAATATTGGGTGGGGGGGGGGGGAAACATTATTTACGCGCCGGTAGACACTATGGTTCATACGCTTCCCGGTTAATGCGGAAAACCTCGATGAATTAAAAGTGCGACGTTTCGTCTCAATCCGACAAATATAAAAATTAAACAATATTTAAGAATACAATAGTTCAAAGAAATGTTTCATCTGGTAAATCTGTAAATCATCTGTAAATGTCCATTTACATTTCAGCAAGTATTGAATAAGTACGCCTATTAAATTTCAATAGGAAATTTGTTTCCGATAGCTCTAACTGTACACGACACTATTCAACTAAAGGTAAACAAATTAAATTAATAAAGAGGCGACATTTTTGAGGATTAATTTTACGTGGAGTTATTATCGAATAGCTAAAAATGTACAACATACGTTTAATTTCATTTTTTTCTGTGCATACTATTGTATTTTCAAGTTATGTGTACAACCTCGCGTGTTGCGGTTGTTTGGGTATAAGAATATTTCTCTCGAAAAAATTAAAAATTGGTTTCGTCCGATTTTAAAATAAGTACCTGGCCGGTCCGGATATAATGTCCCACCCGGTTGCCAAGAACGACAGAACGGATATATTCAAGGGTATTCATAATTTTGGAAGCATCAGTTCTCAGTGTTTTGGCCTCGCGGCCGAAAATATAAAAAGAAGTTGGCAACGTAATAGATTTAAAATTGAATATGTCCGAAAGAGCTGAAATTCAAGTTTAATATTATACACAGAGAGAGTAGGTAAGGCCAAGCATACTGCCAAATTATATACTGATGTGAGTTTGTTTATTAGTAATAGTGGGGTGAATATACTACCACTTTGGGTATTAAAAGTTCGTTTGGTTCACTTGCACCGCGACGCGATCATTGAAAGTTTTTGGAAAAACAAAATTTTAAGGATTAAATTAAAACGCCCACGCAAGAAAGGCAAAGTGATGGATATAATAGGGAACATGGATATTTTCAAAAACAAACAAAGCAACACAATAAACGAAAAAATAAATTCCCAAAGTGATGCCATATCCGCTCCACTAATACTAATAAACAACCTTACCCACCCCCGAAGTGTCGAAGTAGGTAGGGACTAGGGGATTAATACATTGTTATTTATCACTGGAACAAGGAAACAGGGGGAAAAAAGTAGTCTCGACAGGAAAAATGAGGGAGAAAATTTAAACGGATTGGAACGGCGTCGGGAGAGATCAAGCTGTCGGAAGCAATTAGACCGAGGGCTTCAATTCGATATTAGGCCGAGAATCCAATATAAAGCTCCCCTATGTCACAACACGCCGCTCAACCCATCGAACCCGGTCAAAACTCAAAATTAAAACCGGACATGAAGTACTGGCATGACGCCAATTCTTGATATCGCCAAATATTACAAATTCAAACGGCCAGTTAATTAATTTAATTTAAATTCTAATACGCCCGACGTGTTTACAATACCCCTGTCCCGCTCTGGACGTTGCAATAATGTCGATAAATCATCCCGATATTAGCGGGAATACAGTATCTGATCCGAATCGTTCGTACAGTTGATTAATTTATTTCTATCGAATAGTAGGGAAATTGTTAATAATTTCTGAAATTATATATTCTGGACCTCGTCCTCCTCCCGCCCGATACAATTGCACTGGGACAGACCAAAAATTACGTTTATACAATGTCTAACAAAATGACGTAAAAATATTCCGCGATTGTACCAACAATAACCATAAAGGTTGATTGTATAATACATTTTTATATTCTATTTTTATTGTAAAAGCAGCATAATTATATTATATATATTATATTATAATATAGGGTCAATGGGTGGCAACGATGAGCAGTGACATTACCGGCAAGGTAAAAGAAGCCACCCAATTGTGGCACTTATGGCATGCACATGTACAATAAATAAATATATGAAAAATGACAGAATAACTGTTTCTCGCCACCGCCAGTAGCACAGTTGCAATGAAAAATGACCTACTATCATACCCCCGCGGTAAACTTTTACACGGTATAGCGTACAGAATATTGGTTTACGCGAATTGCTCATAAATATTCCGGGGGAGTCTATCGCTTTCGGAACACTGTAACAATGACGGATACTCTGATCGAATAACGCGCATTAAAATTACTAATTAGCGAATCGGCCGACCGGCGGGTCCAACCCGCTTTGGCTCCAAATTGCAAATCTGAATATGCAAACGAGCCGCGAATTTGCTCCAGACACAGCGCCGAAACATATTTCAATGGCGCGTTTGTCGCTACACATTATTTCAATTTTTAAGTGTTCTAACTAGGATATTACTACTCATGTCGAATCCGCATACCCGACTCAAAAGAATCGACTTAAACCGCAAATTTGGACTTTTAAGACCATTACTAAAACGGACATCAAAATTGACCATAAGTAACAACTATGACAATATACAAAGCGATACTTAAACCGACATGGACATACGGTATAGAGCTATGGGGTTCCACCGAGACATCCGACATCGCTCGCATCCAGAGATTTCAATAAAAAGTCCTTCGCACCATCCTTAATGCTCCCCGGTATGTTTCTAATCACACAATCCACCATGACCTCAACATACCGACAGTCGACGAAGTTGCAAAATCCCGATTCCCTTTCCTCTCTTATCCATCCAATATCCCCCGTCGGCTTAAAAGCCGCTGGCCTAGAGATCTTCTTAGCCCTTAGACCGTAATTCTTCTTGTGTCAAAAGGGCCATCTTTGGCTGGTTCCTTTTATCACGAAATACATGTGAAGAAAAATACATACAGCATTTGTACTTATATATAACATTCAATGTTGATTGTACAAAATAAGAAAAAAGGTTAAAAAAAAGAAAATGATACTACTAACATATAGGATACTGTTAAATTTATAGTCTCAGACGCGCCGAATGGAACTGAATGTTTGTAATTTCTTTTATAGTGCAATTAGATGACTTGCGTTCTGTTGTGCCTTCATTTCTTTTCATCAAACATCATTTCTTACATAATTGTCAGGTAGCGCTTTTTTCTATAAAGTACAAAACAGAACTATATTGCATTAGTTTGCGCTGGGCCAATGTTAATATTACCGAATTCGGTAATAGCTGTATTCGGTAATTTAGCTGTATTTCTGGATCTCAAGTCACGTACTTTCTAAATATAGATCAAATTTCTGGGCGTAATCCCTGCCGTGCTAAGTAATAGAGAGTGTTGATCAGGTTAAGAAACTCAGACTGCGATTAGATTTGGTCCTTGATCATTTTTCTTTCCCCCTCTCTCCCGGAGTAGACGTTAAAGCAGCCTAATTTTCCGAAACTTCCACTGGACTTAAAATTGCGTTTGTTTTAACCCATTTTTTTTCGACTCTGTTTTCGGAGGTAACTTTCCGAAGTTGCGCCCCCGAAATTGAGCGGGCCCTAATTGAACCTTTTGAAAATAAAGTAAAACTATCTTCTAATTCCCGCTGACTGCGAACCATAAAGCCACGATTCACTGTACACGGCCGTAAACACTCCCCCCCATCTGACTTAATTACCAGCCCCCGGAAGAATTAAGCCCGCACTTCGGTTTTACAACAGACAATCACGCTTCAGAAACCGGGCGGTACTAACTAAAGTTGTTTTATCTCATTTTTAACTGAAACGATCAGGTTTATGTTTCCCCGTTCTCATTTTTATCGAGCGAAAACAAAGTTTGTATTTTTAACGGCTGTTGAAAAAACGTATATTTAATTATTACGGCGATAATTAGAGGAAGACTGAATTCAGAAAATGAAATCATCACCAGATTGATTATTCTCAGTCTCTTTTCGTTTGTTTTACGCTTCACTAATTTGAGGTTTAACTATAAGTAGTATTAATTATAAGTATTATTGCACTGCATTTCTTCGAACAGTAATATAGGGCAAGGACTGCTCATTTTTAGGACAGAGCTAATGCAATTTGAAAACAAAATGCGTTATAACGCCTGAAAAACCAAGAGCGGGCCGCAAAGACCTTAATTGGATAAATTTATGTTCCGTAAGGAATCGCCGTGTAAAGCAGACTGAATCCGATTTCGTCCAACCTCATTGCCAAATTATCCGGAGAATAACAGAGCGGAAAATTATCAACGAAGGGGCCTCCAATTTCGGCCCCCGGAATGCGACGGTGCGGTCGCAACCCTAAAAAAGAAATTTCGTCCCAAAAGGGAAAAATGTTCGGAATGAAAACGACCGAAAAAAATACAGTCTGGAATTTCAATCGATCTTAATTGATTTGTTTCAAAATGTTTAAAGTCTCAGCCTCTCTAACTCCACTGTCGTCCAAGTCTAACAACATACCAGGGAAGCCGCCCGAGAATCAAGTACGCAACCTTGGGTTATATTTAGACAGTCAGTAGACTAATATGGATTTCAGAGACAAGACTTAGGAGGATTAAATAGTAGCACGTGCTTTTTGCTGAAGAAACAACTAGACGGGTAGTTAACAATTAAAAGGTTCGCAACAAACAATACTTAAAGAGGCCGTAAAATTGCACATTCAAACATTAATTAAATCAAATATTATAGTTTAAAATACCTGTTTTGTGGTCTGCTAGAGGTTTGGCCTTTTGCTAGACAGATTTCGGCTGCTCGCCAAATATAGTAGCGGTGTTAGTCACTTTTGGTACTTTGAATGTTTTTTGGGCGTCCTCACTGAACTGTCCCTGTCACTTGTACTGTGGCGGTTGTCGTGTATATATATGTGTGTGTGTCTTGTTATTGTGATTTTCGGGATGTCGTTTGCCTTCTTTGGGTTAGGAGGGATGTGACAGTCCAAGTGACAGAGTGACAGTGCAGTGAGGACGCCCAAAAAAACATCCAAAGTGCCAAAAGTGACTAACACCGCTACTGAAGACGGCGAGAGACCGAAACCGGTCTGGCAACAGACCAGACCAGCGGAGAGAGACAGAAACACACGAAATCTATGGTAAAATATATATATATATATATATATATATATATATATATATGTGTGTGTGTGTGTGTGTGTGTGTGTGTGTGTGTGTGTGTGTGTGTGTGTGTGTGTAGCGCCAAATTCAGTGAAATAGCGAAAACTCGGCGAAAAATGAACCGCAATATTGCGAGGGACGACTATATTCTAAAACAGACAGTATGCAGAACGGGTTGAGCTTTTAATGACATAAAAATGTGGGAATGAGTCGATGATTGGAAGGAGAGCCGTGTGTGGGGTGGAAGAGGACAGTATTTCATTAAGCTGTCACGGCCAGATATTAGTAATGATGACAGGGTTGGGGTTGCCCAACCTCCTCCCCCCCACCCACTATCGATTTACAGTTACAGCCCGTTGTTGTTGCTCCCTCTAGCCGGAGTCGGACCTCCTTACGCCGCATTACCGGAAGGGTGTTTTTTCGAGGAATTTTTAGAGACGGTTATAACGTGTAGGGGCGGAAATGAGTCGTAAAGAAGACCATTTCATTTAATTTTGTGAATCACCCATCTTACTGCCGTTCTTAAGTCCTCGGGTTTGTATTGTTTATTTTCCCGATTGTCATGTCAATATTGAAAAACAATTCAAGTAGCCTCTATGGTAATAATTCAGTATATAAATGTAGAAAGGCCCGTAGGCCGGAATGCATGTATTAATCAATATTTGTATATCGTTTTTCCATGTTCTATGTATATTTATTGGAAAATAAAGTAATTTGTATCTTGTATCTTACTGCCCTTTAAACAAAAAAAAAATAAGGTTTGTTAATAAATAGAATAACATACATTTGTGTTTCTGTCCCCGAAATCTACGGTATTCCAACCCCTCGCAGACCACAAAACAGGTATATTAAAAAAGAATAACATAATAATTAAATTAATTTTAAATAACAGCCATTCGTGATATATTAAAACTTTAGTGGTGTCAGTCCGTCCGCAACGTAATCGAGTGTGGTTACTTCCGGAAAGAAAAACATGGACTTGTGTCGCGTTTACGGAACCGCAAATTTAAATTTTGGAATTTTCTAAAATGTTTGAGTATACTCCGTCCACAGTGGTTCACAGGTGTGTTACACTTACCCTATAAGGGAAAGTTTAAAAATCAAAAGTTTTTGAAATTTCAAAAATGTTCGCGGTTTTGTCCCATACTCCGCCAAGAGTGGTCCACAGGTGTGATACACTTGCCCTATAAATTATAATACATTAAATACCTTATATATCTTAAGGTATACCTACAAAAATTAGGAGAACTGTAGACAGTATCCACTACAGACTCCTCCTACTGTCGTTTATCTAGGCTTATAAGGCGCAATTTGCAGCTATGGCCAGTTACTATGCTGTTTCCAGATATACTGATTTGATTCCGGTTATGTGCTCCTCCCATGTGTGTATTTAACACACACACAGACAGACAACAGTACTAGTAATAGTTTGTAGTAGTGCTCGCCTCAGATTGGTAGGATTTACCAGGGCAAACCCCGGTCGGGGACCCGGACCGCCAATTACCAATTACCATGACAGTTTCCAATATGACCCTATACCTAAGCAAGGCCTTACAGGATTACATACAATATATAGATTTTGCAAACATGTATAATAGTGCAGACACGTTTCTAGTTTCATCATAAATTTCGGCCTTATGTATATATTAAAGTACACCTAATGAGATTAACGAGGCAGGATCTAAGCGTGTGCATCCAGCACGGTCACCGGAAACAATATTTTATAAGACTGCAAAATAATGAATACCAGATTTTCTTATATAAAGAACATTTTTTGTTATTTTTTTATATTGTTTTACTGCAACAGATGTTCATTAATTCCTTTCCTTGTTGATTGTTGCATGTTACACCTATCATCAACTTGCGCAACTTCACCCTCTATCTATATCGGATTTCTATAAATTGAACATTTCTACCTTCAAAATCTTAATATTAATATATTTAATATCTAACAATAAAATCATTTTATATTCCTAAACAGTTTGGGCATCCATTGGATTCAAACTTTCAGCGACGACTTCAATTCTGTCTTCGTCAACAGTTCATTTCTGATTCAGATCTACATTTTTATGTAACATCAGAACAGGAAATCAATGCGGTGTCTGGTTTTAATAATGTTTTTGATTTCAGGCTTGGTATTTCACTGTGATTGTGGTTGCATTTGCTCTTGTTGTTGTTGCAACGTGCAGTAGAATATTAATTATTAATTGTCAAATTTCGTATTTTTGCTAAAATTAGAGACAATCGTACGGGCGTTGATGAAAAAACCACGATTACAACTGGCCCAATCCAGCGCAGGAATATTAGAACAATTCAGAGATTAGGCTCAATTAGTGTAATTAAAAACACGCATTAATTCAAACGAGACGCCTCGCGATTATCAGAAGTTAGTTACCGTAATTAGAAATAATTTCCATTGCACTCTAAGATTAATATCATGAAATATAATTAAATTTATTAAAAGGACTAAACAAATGAACTAACAGTAAGCATTCGCACTCTCATTAAAATATTTTGCGTTGCAGAATATAGAGGATAAGCATGCAATTCTTCTTTTGTGACACGAAGTAATAACTTTGTGCAGTATTATTCAACAACTGAAGTTTACTTTAATAAGTATGTTTTTGGTCCCGTGATTGGTAACACACAATTTTTCCAACTTCAAATTTCTAATTTTAAGTCTGACAGTACCTGAAAGATAAGGAACAGGCGATAGGATTTTCCGTTTCCTGATTAATTGAGAGAGAAGAGAATTGCTCATATCTATTCTTGAGGTAAAAATAAATAATTTTTCAGTGAAGCATCATTCGAGTATATGGTTTACCTCCTGTGATTTACTTCTCCTTTTTTGACCATAATCTGTATGAGGTACAATGCAGTACAATGAGGAACTTAGTACTGCAGGTAGTGGAAACGCAATCATTTTAAGTGAACTCATATTCTACAACCTAACGTTCAATATACTCCCTTTATAAAGGAGAGTCTATCCCGAAAAACCCCCGTATTATATCGTTCATATATATGTAAGGGTTACTACGAGAATGATAGCTGCAGGTTATATAGAGAGCTGAAGATGGGGAAATAAGGAAACGCGAGCCATAATACAACCGCAAAATGAAAGCGTAACAAGTAAATTACGCCTATTACGGCCGGCTCCCATCATAAAAATGAACGACTACTGTCACCGGATTTGCAGACATTTTTATTTATTTTTACTTTATTTTTTTTTTAATAAAAAATGTCTCCGTTGTTGGTGTAATAATTACCCCGATGAAAACAATAATTCGGCCAGCAAATAACATCTAATATCAGCAAAAAAAACACCCCATAAGCATCACGTCAGCCGTTGAAGGGTTAACGCCCAATTTACTAGGGTATTTTAGTTCCAAGATCGTGATTTGGCGTTTTTTATTTTGTTTTTGTTCGTTATTTACGGGTGGCCGACATGACAAGGACGTACTCTCTCAAGTTCGATTATACAGTGCGAAATAAAAACCTTTTCCCCACTTTCGTTCCCGTTCAAGTTCAAAGCAGAATCTCCGCGAGCGGTCATTTATTAAAAAAACACTCTATCCGTATCACTTATTTTCCTGCCACAAAAAACAGGTAAAATACTGAACGTCACAATATTTGAATTATTGAGATATCGCGATGTAAAATTCACTCCATCGGCAATAATTTTAACTGACACAAAAAGTCGTTACTATCGATTTTTTAAAACTATGAAAACCAACCGAAGATATTGGTTTTACTGCACCTAAAATGCGAGAGTGTAGTAAAGTAAATTTATAAGGTGAATAGTTCTTTTACAAGCTTTGAAAAGAAATACTTTTCTTGGAACTTGCTAAACCAAGTTAATTTACATAAATGAAGATTATGTTGAATAATAAAATACTTTTTCTTCAAATAAGGGTGTTAAAACATTTCACCTTATCAATACACCTTCGTATTATCGGATCTTCTGTTCTGTTCTTTTTTCAACATTCAAAAATTTTGGTCGATAAATTTCAGATTTACAGGAAACGAGTTATCGAATTCCTCCGATGCCTTCGTCTGAATGCGTAACGAAGATGTCCCGTTCTGGAACTTCAACACTTTTATCTGTCTTCTGAGGAATTTATGGTGAGGATGCGATAGAGGAGACGGAACATTCGGTGGAAATTACGTTCGTTTTCAATTTCTCCATAGTCTCGCTGTTAGGGGAACGATCGTAAATTTCCGGTGGAGGTAACCTACCCAAGAGAAAAATGTATTACTCCATTACCGAGATATCCCAAGGTGGGTTTTCTTTACCCAAAAACTTTCGGTGCACTTAGACGGGGGGGGGACCAAGTTCAGTGACGGGTACCCTATTTTCTGCCGACCCTTAGTGCGAGGGGCTTCATTTTTTATTTTTGGTGGCAGAGTCCATTATGCCGATTGTTTAAATGGGAGTGGAGGGGGGTTGGTGCGGTAATTTTTCGGACGCGGCGGACACATGTTTCTCTTTCGTTCGTCATTATAAAATTCCAAAGAACACCATCAATACCGCGAGGAACTAAATATAAAAGAATCTATTTATTGTTAAGAACGGAATATGGCTTAATTAAACTCGTAGTCCCAACGAGATTTTTTCGACTTTAAATCGCGTTAATGCCTTCATCATCATGCAAAAGTTAGCGAAAACGTCAATTTGTGTTACTATTAATATTGCCGTTAGCGTTAATTTATTTAATTACGAAAGACGCTTCGCCCTATACATACATATTCAGAATTTGCTTTAACGTATTCGTAACAAATTGCCTACAAATTCGTGTATGTAAATACATGTATATAAACCCCAAGCAGAGGGCCAGCTCAAATCTACCTATATATATCCCATAATTACTGAAAGTTAAAACGAACCCATTTAGTGATAATTGAACGTTATGGGCGCGTTTGGAGGCCTGTTAGTTTCTTATCTAACGGCTTGTTCGGTGTTTGGATTTCTTAAGTCCCGTCCGAACCGCCCGCCCCCCGCCCCCGCACCACTCAACGGGGCGCGGTACCGGAAATAATTGGGGCTCATTTCATTTCCGGCAAGGTAAGGTTGGCACCACTGGCAGTCGACTATGTGACATCGGAGCGGGTCGATAGAGTCGCTCGGAGCGCGGATGCGAAAAGTTTTCAGAACGCCGCCGGCTCCAACTTTGAAATCCGGCTAATATAACACGGAATTGCGGGGACGATTGCGAATAGCAACCTCTAATAATAGCCAGCACTGGCGGACAAAATTTTAATAAGAAAATTATCGTCCTAACAAAACTATATCGTTAGCAAACAAGCGAACGTAATAAAATACATCACGAAGAAATAGGACTGCTAGAACTGTTTCTTTGAAACATAGCTTCAGATAATAAACGCGAATTAAAAAATAATTCGGATAAATACACCGGATTAAAATCAAGATCAAGATATCTTAAAGATCAAATCACTATCCTTTAGCCAACTCCGACGACAAAAAAGCAATTGAGGAAGAGACTTGGTAGAAAAAGAAATTCAACATTAAAATATTTAGTTATCTTCAAGGATCTTACGCGACAACGCTTCTACCAATCGACAGTAGAATTCGGGATGAAAAAAAGCCTAACTATACAGGGGGTGGCGCGGACGATTTTATCATGCCTCCTGGAGTCCATCAGCAATAACTTAATATAGAATTTATTGTTGGGTTCGGAGAACGTTTCGTGTTACGCTAGACGGTGTCCTGCTTCTCCACACCGTCAGTAGCATTCGGTCAGTCAGGTAGTGAAAGCGAGTGCCAAGAGTCAGATCCCCAAGACGTGGACTCTATTGAAAGCCAACAATCCAATAATTCGAGCCTATTTACAATTTTTATATAAAAATTTACTGCATTATTGAAAATTTAGGAGGCGCGCGAATCGATTTTTACAACGTGTCCAGGTATTAGAGGGGGCTCGAGGGGGTTGGGAATACTAATAAACTCGCATTTATTAGCGCCGCGCAGCACAGCGAGTCCCGGATAATCGTTAAAGTTGTTTCCAGACAAAGGGGAGACCCAACAAATGGGAACTGGGATAGGGGAAGGGGCCGCCCTAACAAACTTGGTACAGTTAAAATGATAAACTGAATCGCGGTCGCTAATACTTGGGGCGACAGGAGAAACGCCGAGTTGTATATAATAGGCGTTGTTTATTATGGAAACGACAACAGGCAAAAATATGATTCCTAAACAATAATAAGACTAGAAAGTTTTATAACAGCTACGACGTTTCGCAATCCTCAGTACAATTTCATACCAAATATTCATGCATATAAATGTAGAGAAAGGTACAACAAACAATCATGTACCTTTTCTACGATAACCTTACTGTATTTAAAGAAAAATACGTTGTGCTTTTCTAACGAATGAAAATATTTATACACATATTTTGCTGTTTTTTCCTAACCCCCCTCAGACTGTCCTACATGCTTATACTCAAAGAAATTTTTCGTAAACAGATGAAACCGACCAGGAATTTATTGTGAATTTACGACAAACAGTACTTGTTGCGACAAAGAGACAGAATATTTATACGGATTATACTGAAATAGATTACATCGCATTCTTCGGTAGAGAGATCAACGCCAAAATAAATTTCGTGTAACCGTACGACGCAACAGTGTTTAATCTGTCGAAACGTTGGGAGTATTTCCGTTCACGAAAATACGGCCCAATGCCGGTACGCGATCCCCCAAAGTCTTTATCTACACCAAAAAATTGTTCGAAATCCAAAACAGCCGATATATTGGTTGGGACTAATCGCGGATCGATTCCGGTTAAAAGAAGCCCTATCCCCGATGAGTTATTTCAAAATTTGCCCCCGCCGTCTTTCTCACAATTTTAAACCCACGAAAGATACTTCTGTATATGAAAACATAAATTTATTATCTGAACATATTCCGTACTGTATTTAATGCAGAAAAATATTATCTTAATATCGAGGACAGTAGTATCCTCAAAGTTAAACCTGAATTTATCCGGTTAATTTTTATACTGTAGATACAATTATGCGTAAAACAATAGCACAAATGAACCGCCGAGTAAGTTTAATTCAATAATATTTCCAGCAATATTTCATATGGGAAAAGAAAGAGGATTTTCTTGAGATAAATTTTTTTTTACTTGTACGGATAGAAAACTTTTTTGAAAAATTAATGCCTCTCTCCACCCTCCAATCTACCATAATTCAGCTCTTCTTAAACAGTTTCCCGGAAATATTTTCTTCTCTCCATCCCCGCCCCTTACCATAGACTGTAATTCTCCTTATTGGAAAAGCGGATGATAGATGAGTTTTCCTGTCCGTCCGATCCACGCAGCTTCTCACACAACGCGTCTCAGTGGGATTTCCCCCGGGGGGAAAAGCCTAATAAAACCGGAGCGACGGAGTAATCGCGGACACCGTCTCCTCGCTGTTTACGCAGACTTTACGAAATTACCAATTGAACACGATCGTAATTCTTTCCTGTTTATTAAACGCGAGTCTCGGCGGTCGAAGCTGCTGTTTTTCCAGGCAAGATGAGAACTCGAATTTCAGTGAAAATCATCCATCAAATCCACTTACGGATGCATTAATTGTTACGCGTTAACGTTATTATGTGACATAATAGTCCAGAAATGTTGTGAATTTGTTCCAGTGATAAGTGGAAAGGAAATTAAATTTCAAAGTTTAATCCTAAAATACATTCCGAAATATGTCCATGATAAAATTAATGCTATAAATTGAAACGTTTAATACCCAAAAATTAAATTATTTTAACCCAAGAAAAATTAATTTCGTGTTATAACATTATTTAATAAACAAATTTCTTCTTTGTTTAATTTATCCCAGAATTAGAGATTATAAAAAAATCCTGCTTATACTTTATAATTCAATGTATGTTTTCAATCGCTACATTAAACAGTACGAAATACGACGAAGTCCCAATTCGAGCTTGATTAGAGTCCAGTGCCGACCGAAAAAATAACACGTGGGGGTTTTTTACAGCCAGTAAAGTTGTTCAATAAAAACATTTCGAGGGCGGCGAAAAAGGAAAAAAAACCGAAAAAATAAAATCTTTTAGCTCCGAAAGACGAGGGCCACCATTGTTCGGGGGGAGCCCTTCCTTTTATTGGAAGTGTGGTACCCTGCCTCTCACTCTCTCTCTCTCTCTCTCTCTCTCTCTCTCTCTCTCTCTCTCTCTCTCTCTCTCTCTCTCTCTCCAGGTCCTCTCACCAGTATTGTTTCGTCGTACGGCCCATGAATAAAAAGTATCCCCCAATGGTGGGGCGGGGGCGGGGAACAAGAGGAGTTTCCCTATAATCTTGGAGGGGATAGAAAGGTGTCCGAAAGGTACGCGATTGTCTGCATCGACTTTAACACTTGTTAGACCTTGTTTCGTATTACTACTGCAGTTATTGCATTATAAAGTCATCTGGGAATCGACGAAAGTAATTAATACCGAAATGGTACTCAAACTAGAAAGGATAATTCCTTAGAAAGCATTTTTTTACGTTTATACCAATTTAGAATGAAGAATTTGGAACATAGACAGCATGTTTTGATTTCAAAACAATGTATTATTTAAAAATATTTCCTAGTTTAAAGTTACGTAAATCGGTAGCAACAGTGTAGAAGTGCCGACGAATTTGTTCCAACGGAATTCTACTGATGACGAGGTAAAGACAAAACCGATCTGGCTTACCTCCAGGCAAGCCAATTTTAACGCAAATTTGAATATTCATTAGAATTACTAATCTTTTATTGTATATATCTGGTTAAGGAATGTTTATTTTTAAAATTACTTCTATTTAATTAGACAGCCTATTTAAATAGATTCGGGCGAATATTTATTAACGCAGATATCGACGTTGCACAACCCAAGTCTGAATTGAAATTCTCCTATTATTGTTGGTCTCGAATGATTATGGTTTCACGGAACAGCAGTATATAACGATCGAAGGGGAGAGAGTCGTAGGGTCGTCCGAGTTCGATACAAGTGGAAACCGAATTTGGACCTGTTGCACCTGATAACTTTCTCCGCCCCCATTTCCGCACAGATTAATAACGCCGCACAGTGATTAATGTCGAGACCGAAAAAGTGCGAAGGACAAAAGAGTTTCGATAATAACTTAAAGATAATTCTCGTCCATAGCGATATTCCACCTCCACTCGACTATCTGGTCCGATCCTGCTATAATTTCTGATTTTCACCACCACCAGCATTACGGAAAAAACTACTATGGAAACTGGTTTGAAAATTCTAGATTATTTACATTTTAAGAGCAAGAAATTCGGACATATTTCCAACCCGTTTGATCAAATCTATGTTCTATCATACGCTAAAAAGGTGGCATTTTCCTTAGTCGGCTCAGTACGATAGGCTAAAATTATTAACCGTAAGAATTTCCTGGGAAAAAAGTTTTATAATTTGTATCCAGAATAGCTAATATACCTAGAGATTATCATTTATTAAATTTATTTTGACAAATATTCAGAATATTATTCCATAGACTATTGATTGATTGAGCGTACCTGGCAACTTCTTGCGTAAGTTACCCTCACAAAAATTGTACAGACACTATCCATAATTTCTACCCAATTCCGGTGGCTACACACAGAAAAATAGACACACCGCGTCGATCTTTATATACAGATATATATATATACACGTGCACGTACACAAACGCACATGAGGAAGCGGTGACGGGTCCACAATTTCCGGGTGGAGATAAATCTTGTTCCAGGGCCGCGTGTCAAGGGACGATTGGAAGCGAACCCTCAGGGTTGTACCGCCAACGGAAGAAAGGAGAAAAGATCCAGAAGAAAGGAAGGAAACGGGAGACAAATAAGCGGTAAAACGGAAGAAACGATTCCCAGAAGACGGTCGACACATCAGCCCTGTTAAGGGTTTTTATGCCTCCACCCCCAACATCCCCTCATTTTTTCAGTACCCCCTCCCCGGGCCGCAAAGTTTATTAAAGCGGACGTCTCAGGCCGGCCAAAAAAAAAATTGTTTTCAGCCTCTATTAACTACAAGGAATTCATCATCTCACGACAGAGTAAATTACTCAACATCTAGGCCTTTGAATAATCCATTTAGGAGATATTTTCATTTCAATACTCGTTTTCTGTAGCCCGTATACACATCATAAGTGGCTTCTTTATCGGGAGGAACACCCAATATAATCTCTGAACTTACAACGATTGTAGAATAAATAAATAAGAAAAATTACTAACGTAGGTTTAATGTAGTCGAGACTGTTTTTGTATTCGGGAGTTCGGTTTTTTGATTTTTTTTATAGAAGATTTTGCGGCGGAAGTTATATCAGAACCGCGGAAGCGGACAGACCGGGAGAATGTACAGCTATAAACGGCTATTTGTGTACGTTAATGCGATGATTGAATGAGCCCCGGTGACGCTACCGCAAGGTCTAGTTCCATTTTTGTCCCGGCGCTAGACGAATTTTGGCCCTTCGCCAACTCCGTTAACAACTCTGTAACGTCACAAGCGCCGCCGTCGGCGCAAAGCGCCAGCGTAGAGTGTACGCTGTGAGACAATAAAGGTGCGGAACGGTGACCCTAAGGTACTGACAGTTCAGTGATAGCACCGGCTGAACTTCGGAACTTCAAAATTTAATCGATGGTAATATTCCATTTAGTTTAGCGCAAGGTTATGCCTATCCTGACAGGGATGTTGTGCTTTGTTCAGAAACGAGGAAATGTGCACTAGGGAATATTCGCGGAAACCATGCGCCCACGATGAGGTTCATTTTGAAGAACCAGTGAGCTTTTAAATATTTCTCAACGTAAAGCAGATTTCAGTTCTGCTGCAATTATATGAACCCCCACTGCCTTAGTACTCGTCAGGGGTATTGTAGAGAAGAATGTAAACTTTGAATGTACTCATGAGTTAGAAAAAAACCTCGATTTATACAAAATTCCAAGCATCTTCGCATATTTGAAAAGTTTAAATCGAAGAAAACTAAATGAATCAAAACTTGAAAAAGTCCAACTCATAAGGTATAAGTAAAATTTTCAAACAAAGTTCGAAAGCCACAGTTCGGTTTACAACTGCGCATAACTTTGTGCTTACTAGTTATAACAACTTTTCATGTACACACCAAGCGTGCACGCCAAACAACTTCCACTTGTCCTTACAACAGCACAGTAAAGGCAACAGTAAAAGCTGAATTAACATAGGTGACTAATGTCATAATCGACGCCTCGTTTCAATCGGAAGTTACCTGACGGGGCGTGCAATGGGTGACCGACGTGGGAAGCGGAGGACCAAATAAAGACTTGGCAGCGTTTCGCGGAAAAGACACACACACAACAATATATATATATATATATATATATATATATATATATATATATATATATATATAGTGGCCAGGAGGGGAGGAATAAAGTAGTACTGAAAGCTGTGTCGACTATTGACCGAAATACTTTTTACTTTGCCAGCATCAAGAATCATTATTTTAGCTTTGGACGTGCATTGCATAGTCAGGACTTTCCCTGTCATTTCACTCTGCCAAATTAACAAACTAAAAGCTTTTAGTTGTACGTACAAGATTACATTACCATATTCACTGATTCATCAACGTGAACGTAGGAAAAACGCAATCAATGGCGTGGTTCATGTATACGTAGTTCAGTATACAAGTGTTTGTATATATGGGGTTTTAAAATTATTTTTTGCTATTTTTTTTTTCAGTTCCCGTCCCAGTAGCTATTATAGCGGGGACTCGAAGTTGATGACTCAGCCCATCTCCGGAAGTATTGTTTTTTCGACAACCTTTTGTCCTTCTCTTTCTCCCCGCTGCAATTTACGAGGAACAAAATGAACGGAATATAATCCGTCCAACCAACGGCGGGTGGAAAGGAGGCATAAAATTTGCAAGGATGGTCGTTTGGAAGTGAAACGGTAGAAACGTCGAATGAAACGTTCATTTCATACGTTCATTTTTGGAATTAAAAGGTTTGGAATATCATCGCCAGCGCGTCTAATTCGTTTCCGTTGTACGTTTTCGATAGATTAAGCACCCAATAGTCATTGGCCACATACTTTGGAAATATGATACAACTTTGTTTCCTCGGCACTTCTTAAATTGTTTAGGAAATCAATGATTTCAGTTCACAACTTCTAAACTAAATTGTTCAATAACCGAAAGTAATAATGAGAACGAAATTAATTACTACTACTGTGAGCCACTATTAGACCAGGAATGATTGTCAAAACACATGTAAAAAAATTTGGAAAGTATAATGGGATATTGGGGGTATGTCGTCATCCCTATAACCTTACCTAACTGAATATCGGAATTATAAAATTAATTAGCAAGCAGTGAGAACGCGAATGGCCGCGTAGACTAAATAGGTTCGGGATTAGGCCAAACCTAAAAGTCATTGACTGGCAGACGGAGAATATTCCGGCGTATGACGTCAGACTGTACCTCCGGGAGGTTGTAGATCCTGCAGAATTATTTCCAAGCAAGCCAAGAGTCCAGGACAGGAGAGACAACTCTCGGGGACGGCACTAGAGTTAATGCGACGCCCCCCTAAGCCCCTGTAATTGATATCGGCGAAGGGAAAGTCCTGAAAAATAAAGTCCGGAACAGGAAGACGGGAAACTGGAGAATGGGGGGGGATTTAATTCCGGTCGACCGGCTAGCAATAAAAGTAGAAAATAAACTGCTAAAATATATTCTCTAAAACATTATTTATAACCAGCAATAGTAAAACCGGTTCATTATCCAGTTCAATTTACCCTCGTTTTAAACTAATTTGAAACATATAAACATAAGCTCCGACTACTTAAAATACAAGACTGTTAGACTAATTTCTTTCTTCTTAGAAACATTTCAAAGACTTTATACTACGTTTGGGGAACACAATTCAATGGTAAATGTCAGTTTCTAATTGTGAAAATAAATCACTGCTAATTTGGCCGAATGCGATCTAACTCCACAATAAATCAAGGTCTTCCGAAATGATACAGAAACATTATTCCCGGCTTATGTCACACCCGGAATCGATATTTTGTTTCCATAATTAATTCCATAATTTGAATGGTTCGACTACTTCTGAGACCGTACGAATAAGGAAAAGGCCAGTTTCCTGTTGCAAAAATAAAAAACGGATTTCCTAAAGTCAAGCCGAAAATGACTGACAACGATACCATTTTCCACTACATTTATTTCCCTTTCCAGTCCTCGGGAAAACGTCCACGAACCCTTTTGGTCCCCGGTAAGGGTCCCCAAATTGGGGGGCTGGGGGTGGACCCAGCTGACCAGAAGGGTTCTTTCAGGACCTAACGGGTTGTGCTGGACAATTTAATAACCCGCGAGTGGGCGAAGAGGGGCGCTGCCGGAAGAATGAGGGCCAGGCGTTGTCACAAAAAAATCCCCTCATTTTTCCCCAGTTTTTCCAATTTCACCAAATTCAAATGACAAACCGTACGGTCCCCATAGAACTTGTCCAAAAAGCGGTCGACATCCCTCCGTTTTAAAGCGGCAGACAACAAGAACGGCTTCAAAATCCTCTCGGCCGGGCAACAATGAATACAATAACTTTGCGCATCTGTACATACTTGTAATTACAAAATCTGTTAAGAGTTGCTGAAATATTTAAAACAATTTTGAATGACAACGTGAGTATTATGAGTATTCATATTGTACCAGGCTATTTACATTTTTGAATTTATAAATGTTGTAATAAATACGATATTAACAAAAAACTGCGGAAATATAACTACGAAATATATCGGCGCCAATTTCGCAAATTACAATTCGGAAAAATAGAACCGACGCAAAAAAGATTCTAGAATACAAAAAAGTCTAAACGCTAATGTGGCGTCACGTGGGTTTGATTCCCGCCGCTTAAAATATCCTCAAACCCCGGATGTCCTGGTTAGGTGAGGTAAGCAGGCAGATTAGGGCGCGTAATGTACCGGTATACGATTGTGCTATAGATACATCTGCAAAACGGTTGCAAATTCCGTTACTTCTACTTTCAGAAAAGAATTGGGCGCTGACCTGCGATACTTTTGTCAACACCCAAGATCGTATTTAAAGTAATTATCAGAAATATAGGCAGATAAACTGACTAAAAACCGAAGAAGGTGTCGTGAGTATAGCGTAAATAATAGAAAAAAAGGATCCTCCGTTACGTTGAGGATAGTCATTGTTCAATATCATCTCTGTTGTCTATTAATACTCCTTTCGCTAATTTATTACGAAGATACTGCATCAAATTACATGGCGCTGGGTAGAGCGCGAACGCGAACAATGTCAGACGTTTACGGTAAGTTCAAAGCGCGCATTCCGAGAATTAAAGCCGTGGAAATTCTATTCTGAAATTAGAAGGGATAGTTGGACCGACTTGAAACCTGAATGACGTTCGGCCTTCGAAGGTGGTGTCATTTTCGCATTACAACAACTAACTATTGTTTCCGGTGGACGAATTGGGAAGATTAGAAAGCGTTATTTAACAAAAACAATATTTAATTGACGGTAATTAATGAAATTAAATAGGAGAACGGAGAAAGGGAACAATTATAGCGCGGACCGAGATATATCTAGAAAGCTATAGTCCTAATGTCTAATCTCCTTTGTTACATTTGTGAATAGACTTGTTTCTGGTTCCGCCTTCATCAGCACAGAAATTGAACTGTATCCTACATATTTTATATAGTACAATTATTTCGGGGGTATTCAAGTTCTACATTCTACGGCAAATTGAAATATTATACCCGACAAGAAATCGGAATGGGCAAAAAAAAGTTTCGGGAGTGGCGTAAAACAAAAAAGAGGACCGCTAAGTGTAATCGGCTTTCGCCCTCGGGCAAAGCTCGAAAAACGAAATTTTAATAAGGCCAGCTACCGAAATGTCAACAGGTGCCAGAGATTTGTCGAACAGTCCCAGATTAAACACTAATTTCCGAGCAATTAAAGAACGCGTCAAATTGTTGGGAATTGTCCGCACAAAAAAATCTCAAAAACTACCCTAAAAGCCGGCAATCCATCAGAATTCCGCACACCTGACACTGACAATTCGATAAACACTGTTGAAACTAAGCTGTTCGTTAGTTACTAAGCTAAGGATTATCAATAAAAAAAATCCTAACAATTATTATTAATTAATAAAATTCTTCCTTAAATTTTCTGATATATTGCCACAAATGCACATACAGTGAGCGAAATTGATGTTAACGTAGCACTAGTAACAAGCAGAGCATAATGAATTAGAACATACCGGTTTTTCTTTTTTAAATTTATTGTTTCTATTTTCTGGTGCTTAAATCAGTTAATTCTTGTAATTTAAAGTGTAAAGAGTCTATTAAATCACAGTTAAATGACAACTAAATGTTTTCTATTTGATCTAGGAGACAGGAAGGTGGAAAGTAATTCGGGGCGAACGAAATTTTTAAACTATTGTAGCTATCACGTCTGGCTACTCTATATTTGTCTCTGACGATATTCCAAAATTGATATTCAAAACTCCCATCAAATGTCTTAAACTGTAATTTGAATTCGGACGTTCGTATAGCGGAAATCTAAAGGTCCCCGTTCAAATATCTATTCCAGTGATAACTTCCTCACTCTCGGAAAGGGATAGACGGGATAAATAGACGACACGATCCGGTGTTATAACAGGTGAATAGGCGTTACGCCACGCCGTTTCGCATATGGAATGGAATATGGGATAGAGCGACTTGCAGTCCGAAATGGAAAAGGGATCGGAGAATGGTCAGTGGAGCTTGGGAAGCACACTTGTATGGGGAAACTGTTCCTAGGAAAGTGGCTGGAAATTTACACTACGAAATCGCCCCCAGTCCAAATTTAATCAAGTTAAACGCCATTCCCACGGTCGATACCATTATCGACGCTGGAATAATAATAAGTCAGCCGCATAAAATATCCAGGACGTTGGGGGAGGAAAGGGAAGATCCTAAATTACGAATCAGTGCGGAAGCTCTCTGTGTCCGGCCGCCGGGATCGATCCCTATCAACCGATCTGACCTTAACCGGCTGCACGCGACGTATAAATATTGCGACGTTTCGACGCCAATTCCGACCGCCTTCCTCAGGGAAAAAGACCGATTAATTAATTTGATACGTAGGTGAATTAATTGCAACCTGCGTACGGAATAATTGCAAGAGAATTTATTTGTACGGAACTGTAGTTGTTTAACGCAATAAAAGCAAAAAAAAGGCCGATTCCGGACAAATGTTAAGCCAAAATTTCGACAGGGCACGCGGGTCTTTACAATAATCTGACGGAGTTAAAAAATTAATGGCACCCATTTTGCATATCGCTCCTAATTGTAGTGATATTTGCGCTCTACTTCTCCAGAAGGAAGTCGTAAACAGAAATGAATTAATACTCATGCCCAAAGAAAGTATTTGCCACTTGCTTACACTGAAAACAAAACTAAATCAGGCGTACTTCTCAACAAATACGCGGCTATGAAAACTCGATTAAACCTTCCAATGGGGGTTGCGTAACATTTAAATCCCTAAAAAGAATAAAACAACCTTTGAATAACGTATTATTGTATATTGATTATCGCTTTTCGACTAGTAATAAAATTGAAACGTCCTGGAATTCTGAATTCAATTGCGATCCAATCATTCTATATTAAAATTTAAAAAATAATGGGAAAGGAAAGGCCGAGTTTCATTTCGGAGGCATGTCACATTTTTTTTCAATATCTCTACAACTCTGTTTTATGACGGTGGCCGAGTCACGACACTGAGCCCTAAAAGCCGTCAGAAAAATAATTCACTCCCCAGGGTTTATTTTGACGCGCCTCACGAATCGATCAGAACAACAATCGGGAAAGCTATAATGGAATCATAGTTAGGCAAATCGCGTAGGGGGAACCGATCGCATGAGAAGGGGGAATTTGAATCGTGAAGGTTTTGCCTAACCGAGCGGGCTGAAGGCGCCGCCCGGGCTGCTACAGACACTCTAGACTGAATGTTTTGCTCTCGGTACCACCGGGCGCCTGGTTTAACCTTAAATTCCGAACTAATTTTGTTTATACCCGCGAATCTTCGCTAGGTATACTTTTTTCCGAGCAAAGCAGAACCCACGAAGTGGAGGCGTCCGCGATGTCTTAATACAGCAGGGTCAAGCCCTGAGAGAAATTAAGGAATCGCGGGATGACATTATTACGGCATTTTGCGGAGCGTTTAGCATAATCAGGACTTCAATATGCTTTATGATTCATGATGTATTCTTGCAGGACAGTTTTCAGATTTTTTAAAAATAGAATGGTGAACTTTTTTTTCTGGATAAAACCCCTTACTTGTCCCAGCGCCGAAAAGTGCTCCCATAACAGTATTTCAGGCTCAATGCGCGTGATCACATTCTTCCAGTTCCACGCAGGCGCACTACGACAGGCCTCGACTCTGCGTATGGAACATTGGACGGTCCTTGTCCGCCCCCCCCCCCAACAGGATCAAGAACCTCTTGCTAACACGAGGACGGCGTGACAGATGGAAGGGAGGTCGTCGCTGGTGAGTCACTTTCCAATCAGAAACTGACGAAGGTCCCCTGTTGCTGATGGGTCAATTTCCGGCGCTCCGGATTTCTAATATACTCGAAATACTACTACAACCCGCACTCATACAAACTGATGCAGAATACTGGATTTCTTGTCTAACAATATGACGACCAAAATATTATAAAAATATTTTACAAAAAAAATTACTGCTTTCTAATGCATTATTATTGGTTTCCTCCTCTCTTAATTCCCTTCTGTTTCCCTATAGGAACACGTTTGTAAGACTTTAACATTGGATTAAAATATTTATTTCATATTGATTACTTGATTCAAGATTGTTGTTCAGGTTATTTTCCTCCTAAAAATAATATAAATATACTGATTTAGGCAAAATAAAAACTGCAGATATAGGTTCAGCCATAAGAACTATCTTATTTCTTATACACTATTATTAAGTGCGTTCCGCCATATACCTGTGTTCACCGAATCTACCATATTTCACTGATAAATCGACGGCGTTAAAAAAAACAACAAAAATCCTCCTTCTGGCGTCGGTTTAGCGCGATAACGCCGCTGTTTTATGACGGGCGGAGGCTTTTATCAAGACAGAGTCACAGGGCCCGTCACACGGGGCAGATATCGCATAAATCACAAGACCAACCACACAACGCGGCGAAACAAAAACCGAAAGGGAGAAAGGTGAAAAAAAGAACCCGTACATCAAATCAAACCCGGGGTTGGGTTAGGCCCGCTGGGAAAATATTAATATATACGAGGAGGCGATTGCTTCCACTCGCTGCCATCTTAAATTTACCCGCGAATTTACCGGGAATTTGGCGCTTGTCTACGATCTGGTCTCACTGATATCGTTCCGTTACCCAAAAACCTCATTATCGATGACAGAAACAGTTGCAGACTCAACCAGTCTTTATTTTCACTTTTCAAGGTCCGCATTATAGTTTGACATACCTGTTTTGTGGTCTGCGAGGGGTTGGAATACAGTACAAGTGACAGCGACAGTGCAGTGGGGATGCCCGAAAAACATCCAGTGTCAAAAGTGGCTAACACCGCTACTGTAGACGGCGAGCGGCCGAAACCGGTCTAGCAAAAGACTAAACCAGCGAGAGGAGACAAAAACACGCGAAATCTATCGTGTCCGCATTTTATTATATTTCTAATTACATATTATACAGTGTTATTTCAGCCCTGTATTCTGTTCACCTACGAGAAGGTGGAAAATAATATCAGATACAATCTCTATTATTCTGACAATATCTATTGAATGTTCGAGTCAAATTCGCATTATGGGTTCCGCAAGTAGAATCCGAAGTGAGAAACGGATAGGACCTAAAACAGCCAAAAATGAACACACAACAAAATGTTTCTAAAAACGTTCATTTTTTTGGTCTGTATTAATTTTGATGCATCTTTCCATTGATAGAACGCAAGCGGAACTTTCAACCGAAATAATTGCAAGAAAACCTTTTCCGGCCTAACCGCGGGGCGGTTTTCCATTAGGCGTCCGAAAATATTTCGGCTTAAACGGGCGTGAAATCAAAGTGGAGAGAGAGGGGAGACCGCGAGAGGGAATGATGAGACCATTACGATTCATGGGCCCGGATGAAGGATTAATACACGCCGGCGATGAAGAAAACCAGTTTTAGACCGGGCAGAGTGCACCGCCGGCCCATTATTCATCACCCGAGGGAGCGCGAAAACACAAACAGTTTTTCTTATTTAAATGGCGTCGTGGCAAAGCTGAAGAAAGTATTTGTGGCGTCCCACCCCTCCAGTAGGTGGAGCGAGCACAGGCGAAAATGGCGCCCGCTTATTTCGTCGGCCGGGTCAAAACCAATTGTTAATTACGAATTTTCTGCGAAAATATTTTCACAGAAATATCGGTTCGAATTTGCATTCGAAAATGTCGCCTTCGAATAGCGGGGTTCGAATACAATGTCCGCAGAAAAACGTTCAATCCAACAATGCCACAGAGCCAACAACACCGCACTATCGACTGGGCCCATGTGATCGCAAAAAATCATTTTTTTTAAATTTCTTTTCTCTAGAAATTTTCTGAAAGTGGTCATTTCTAAAAAAAAAACGATTTCCAGATTCCGACAAGATTCCGCTTTTTTTGATTTTATGAAGTCTCGCTTCCTGGAAAGGGACAACATGAGAAAAACTTAATTTATTAAAATATTATTATAGTTTTCATTAAATTAAATAAATTTTCTGTATATAAATATACGAAGTTTATAAGAAATTGTTAAAAATATACCAGTGAGTTTGGTATTGAAATGTATTTCAAGCCCTGGGCACCATTGCAACGATGATGACGCTGCTTAAGGATAAACAGATTTCAATGGAAACGGTGCACCGTCACCGTCAATTGAGAGGACGGGCGGAAGGGGGATGTTTTTCGCTCGAACTGGCTCCGATCAGAATGGCGGCCTCGTTATTCCACAAATTCCGCCCGCCCACACCGGCCGGTCGCTAATTGGGGTATTTGACCGCGCCGCAGACACGGAGTGGGTTTATATTAATAAACCATATATGTACGGGGAGGGCAGAAGGACCCCGGTAAGGGCGATACAATGGACAGAAGTGACCCAGCAGCTTGATAAATAACCGCGGTCCCGGCCCCACAGGGGGGTTTATCTTCATAAAATCAGACCGGAATGCGAATTTGCAATGAGAAGGCAAATTAATTATTCAGTTAAATAATCCAATCTAGGAATAACTCGTTTACCAACATTATTAAATACAAGCGAGAATCTAGAGAAAACCGGATGATATTCCCCAGTAAAACACGGTAAACATTTTTTTGAAATCCCGTTTCTTAGTGCACACAAATAAATTACGCTTAGACGTATAGTTTAACGGGAAAATACCGTATTTCTTAACTAGGACGTTAATAAATGTTCTTAATTTCTGTTCGAGTCCACAGCCGGGCGATAACTCCTGGAGGCTTCAAAACGTAGAAATCCCCGGTTCGAAAAAACCGGAGCCGCAACGGGCTGGGGAGGTTGGGAGACTAAAAATAAAGAACGGCTATAAATCATAATTATCTGACGGGGAAAACTGGTGTTCTGGCCGTGCGGCGGTCGGTCTGGAAAGCCACAAATAAAAAGAGAAAAGTCGCCTGGGGTGGGTGGAGTGGAGTGTGGGGGTGAGACCGACCCGAGTATTTAAGGAGAGGGTGGACCCAAAACAAAGGAAGCCAGGGGGATAACGGCCCCTTTTTCAAATTCAACCCCCACGCCGCGACCCTTGTTACTCCCTGGAATTTTTTTTCCTTATTTTTTCCCCGTTCTCCCCCGCCGACCCGGTAAGAAATTCAGCACGAGTGACTCCCCCCCAACACCGCCCCTTGGCAAGGGTTAGCCCTCGCTCGAGGGCATTAAGGGCTCAAATATTAGGGGCGGAAGTGCCGCGGAAACCGGGGGGGAGAAGTGTTCGGCAGGCGAGGATTTGTGGAATATCATCGCTCTTCTTCAGTGTTGGCCCGCAAGCCGGAGTTCATTTAAAAATACTTATTTGTACATCATTTTTTGATTTACTATATGTATTTATAGAAAAATAAAATAGATTTGGTGTGTTTCTGTCTCCTCTCACCGATTTCGGCTGCTCACTATCTTCAGTAGCGGTGTTAGTCACTATTGGCAATTTGGATGTATTTTGGGCATCCTCACTGCACTGTCACTGTCACATCCCTCCCAACCCAAAGAAGACGAACGACATCCTGAAAATCACAATAAAATACACACAAACACAAACACACACACACACACACACACACACACACATACACACAGTGACAGTGCAGTGAGGATGCCCAAAAAATATCCAAAGTGCCAAAGTGACTAACTAAAGATGGCGAGCAGCCGAAACCGGCCAACCAAAGGACCCTACCAGCGAGAGGAGACAGAAACGCACGAAATTTACGGTATTCTAACCCCTCGCAGACCACAAAACAGGTATGTAAAACTGGAAAAATAAAGCGGACGGTTTTAGACCGATGCATACTTACTTATATCACATATTATCATATGTCGTATACTGTATATAAATATTACAATTATCGAATTATGTAATCGAACGGCCAAGAACCGTAACGCTATCTCAGGTCAGGATTTCAATATAAAGTTTCTTGAAAAAAGAGGTTTTTTTTTCTTAAATTATTCGGATCAACTGTTCGGTATAAATGTCCCTCCGAAGTAATTACAATAATTACTTCAAACTGTGACATTCATTGGACTAAAAGAACTCCTTCCGGCTAATACAGAGGGGCCGCGGTTTCAATTACGGGACGCCGCCATCGTGATTCTCTGAAACTGGAAAGGGTTAACCGCCCGGTTGGGAGTTGAGAGACGAGACAATGGGAAGAAAATTAATTCGGCCGTAGTAGAAAAACTCGCGAGCACATTATTTAAAAAGAATTAAAATTAGGGCTGAAAGAAAGTTAGAGGAGAGGGGGAACAAAGGGACAACTCGAATTAAAGCAATAAAGAGTGTTTCCCGAGGGTTCGGTACCGAACGAAGGAAGAGGGGGGCAGGAGGCCGGGAATAGCCCACTTTAATTAGCCGACAATGAATAACCGAATCGAGTCATTGTAAGGTAACTAGAAAGGGACAGAGAGAGGGAGTGGGGAAAAAAGTCGGTATTTTCGTTTGAAACGAGCGGACAAATAAACTGGTTCAAGAACAGGCATCTCTGTTTGTGTTACTCTCACCGCCGGTAATTCTAGCCCCTGCACTCTGCGAACTTTGATGTTATAACTCATTTGAATAATGGAGGATAAAAAAGAAAACAATGTTAACCCTATGTTGAGATTTTGGCGTAATTTCGGTGCACGAATCGTTACTAAACAATTTTGAGAACATAATTTATTTTTATGAGTTTTCCTGCATGATGGGGAGAGGACTTCTTAATTACGTAAAATAGTTTCTAAATTAACCGAACGACAAAGCATTTGAGAAATTTTTTCTTAATACTCCCACAATGGTGTTCATTATCATATATTATTTTGAAAACTGAGTTCATAAGTAACTCCATAGTGAAATTTTCACACTTTAAATAAAGGCATAAATTGAAGTGTTTAGAGAGAAACCTTATTTTTCTACCATTTTATAATAAATAATAAACGATCGTGAATTTCTAACCACCGCAATTATATCCGGATTAAATTTCTACAGTAAATATTATAATTCAAAACCCACCCCAGTTATAGTAAGGATATTACAGCGGCGCATACAAATAGCTTTTTGGGATACCCAATTGAGAGGAATATCTTTCGATTATTCTCCACAGAATGCGGTATTATTCGACTTGTTCCAATTTGGGGCGTAAAAAAGAAGGTGGAAAAAACTGTGTCCAAAGTACTGTGGAAGGAACACGGTTTTCTGTTACTTCGCATAACGGCGCGTGACCCGACAACATCTCATGCTCGCAGAGCGTTCGATGCGATCGCGTGAACGGCAAAAAAATATATTTTACCCGGAGAAATAAAAGAAAAATAAATGTCGAGTTTTAAACACTCGTGCGCGCAAACGTTCCTGTCGTGGACATTTTCGAATTCGATATCCGAAAGGTGCGTATCGAATTCGAAGTATCCGCGAATCGAACGACGGTTATGAAATTATTGATGAAATCATTAATGAAACAATAATTTTTTTAACTATTTTGGTTAGGTCTACAAAAAGAGACCACAAACGATTGTGGTGACAGAAAATCGTTTATGGAAGGAAAAGCAGGGCCGACAGCGAGGCCGCAATAATTGGCCGACAATGATTCACCGAATCGAGTAGTTGTTATTAATAAGTAAAGGAAAGATACTTATTCTGTCGTCCCATAACGTATGTTCTGTTTATATACTACGCATTTCATTTATTTTGTAAGAATTAAATCCATGTAAAGGACTATAACCTCAAAAGGTCAATTTATATAAAAATAGTGAACAACCAGCACATGAGATAAGGTTAGAGAACCAGGGACCAGAACACCGTAGATTTCCAAAGTGCCAAAAGTGATTAACACCGCTATTGAAGATGGCGAGCAGCCGAAACCGGTCTAGCAAAAGACGAAATCAGCGAAAGGAGACAGAAACACACGAAATCTACGGTATTCCAACCCCTCGCAAACCACAAAACAGGTATGTTAAACTAGGGACCAGAACGTTTTGGAAGAAGAACATTCACAGGTCATTCCAGAAGAGGCAACGAACTAAAAAATAGTCTGGAGACAATGATACGTGTGTATATAATTATAAAATTAAATTTAGTCCATAAACTTCCAGGTTGATGAAATATACCGTAAGAGGTACTATCAGTTATTTCTCCTTATCCTGACGTCGGGTACAACCGGCGATCCCGTTAATTCCTCCAAGGACTCCACAATTGGGGACACTGTAGGTCTAGTTTAAAACAATTTCGGACGGGCAGGAAGGGCAGTTTAGGTACGGGGGGGAGAGAACAATGAACCGGGGCCACAATCTAAGTTGACACGCGGGCAAAGGTCCGAACCGAGAGCCGCGTACACCACTTGACACCCCGCATCAATCATCCGATTACTGAGTCCACCCTGGGACGTCCGACACGTACGAGCGCACGTTGACTTAACCAGCGAAATCATTCGATGTTCCTGTATCAAGGAACGGGGCCCCAAATCGGCCGCATTAACCCGCGACACATTCCAAGCAAACCGAGCAATTCCAGCATCAAGATCTTATTGAGGATACCAACTATTATAATGTCCTGGCAATACAAATTATTTTTAAGAAATTTAATATCGTAGTTTCAAAAATTTATTGTTAACCAGATAAAGGATGATGCTTATTTTTTGACCAAAAAGATAATCCAGCCAACGTCCAATTCCAATATCGCATATTCAGTCAATCATACCATAATATGGTTTCGAGAACATTTATCAAGTCAAACTACAATGCTTTCGGCACCATTAGGCCGGTAATAATCCTTTAAATTCTCATCGAGTTAAATATTTTTGAAATATACGTAAATTAAACAGAAAGCACTAACCAGCAATTACCTAGTTCGACTGTTTATCGACTGGGATAATATGATAATGCCGACAGATGGATACTGAAAAATACCTTTAATCGTGAAATGATTTTGACGATACGCTGTATAATTCTAAGATGTCCGGTTTATAGGACACTCGACGCTCAGGGCGACAAGTTGAAACTAAATTGACTCGAGACATTTCCGTATTGGCAGTGATGAAGGGGCGGGCGGGGGGCTACCCTTAAATTCATAAAACGAATCCCCCGCAGAATATTTTCCTTCAATTATCTTCTGAAAGGGGAGAGTCAACACCGAGTCCGAGAGCGAGATTGCCTAGGGAGCAAGAAGTCTTTTTTGAAACTTAAGAATTCCTCCCCCACCCCCGGCTTAAAATTTTAATTGGTGTACGCAAACTCCAGGATATTGGCTCTAGCCCGAAACTTTAATAAGCGTTCGGAAAAATGATTTAATCTTTAGAGTATAATATGAATTTTATTGATTGACAAATAAACAGCACTGATAGATAAATAAAATTACACTGCAATACGGGGTGTCTGTACCGCAATCGATGCTATTATAAACTACCACACTTAATTAAAAATTAATTAAATACTGTGTTAATTATGCATCCGACGATATAAGACCCACTGATTAATGGAAGGAGGTAGACACCTTGTTAATCCCTAGATTACCTTTCTAACTTACTAAGCTACTTATTTCATCGCCTCGTAAGGAATGTTCGCTTTATATGCTACGCTTTTTTTATTTATTTTGTATGCAATAATTCGTTTTTAATCTACAGAAGAAACCGCAAATTGATTATTCAAATTTGCAATCGACGGAAAACTTTTGCCTCAGCTTGGGAAAGCTCTGAAAGGTTAATGCGAATGTCGCGGGTTCGTTCTTCGCCATTAATTCCTACACTGGCTATAAACCGGCCACACCTATAAATACCTTTATCGGAAAAACGGAAAAGTACAATGCTCGAAATATAAGACAGTACTGTGATGTCGAATATTTAGGAAACAGAATTCGTAGAGCTTAATTTCACTATAGTTATAAATATAATAAATATAGTTATAAAGATTCAGACGATTGAAACGACAGTGTCTAAGCGCAGTAACTTCGTGCCGTAATGCAGTAACTTAGTCCATTCAATTGACGGCATTGAAACGACACCAATTTACAAGTAATGGCTATAATTATTGCAGGAGGAAATGACCGCTAAGGCGGCTTATCGACCGCGCAACAAACTAGGAACAGGAATAAAAGTTAATTTTCATTTTATGCAATTTGTTTGCCCGTCGACGCGCGCGGGGGATTTACGCTGACACCGACCGGAACCGGAAAATGACTGATGATGTTCGCACGAGCCTCGCTCGAACTTCAAGAAAGTGCTGACGGGACGCTATGAGTACCTCATTTTTTAAAATGTTAATTTTCTCTTCTCGTCGGTACATGTAAAACTTTAACTCTCTATACTACCCGGTTCTTTAACCTCCCGTATTTGATCATCATCGCGGGTTCATTCTTGCCGTTGGAATTTTCTATACGGACACTTTTCCTGCTTTCAGAGTAAAGCGCCCTATCGCGGTTTGAAATTAATTATGTTACAGACCGAATACAGCCGACGATGGCGAGAAGCCGAAATCTGCCAAATCAGCGAGCGGCGACCAATTTTTGTTCTTTTTGTTTAATTGTTGTTACGTCCTCTATAATTTATTTTTGGCGTTACAGGCCGATATGATATTTTAGATTGTAGACTGAAAGAGGTCAATAACCAAAATCCGTGGTGTAATTCCCCTTGGCAGCTGCGGAGCGGCAACCGTTTGGAGGCTGAAAATTGGCACCGGCAAAACGGAATAATCCACGGATGGCAAGCCAACGCATTCGATCCCGACCGAAGGCATTAAAGCCGCATTTAATCATACCCACTGACAACAACAGTTCGGGAGGGGGGGGGGGCAATCCCTGTGTGTTCAGCCCCCGTCATTTTCGAGGCCGGGGGGTCGGTCGGCCTCCTCAAATATTAATCGGTATTTGATGGAAACTTGGACTGATTATTCGGAAATTGAGCTCGTATAAAACCAAGTCGAGAATCGGGAATACGCGAAAAGGCGGAAGATGAAAGAGAAACGCTCCTTCTTTCTTAGAGAGATCTTCTTACGCAGTACCACCATTGGGTGACTTCTTTTATCTTGCCAGCCACATCAACAAAAAAGTTAGTACATAACTGTACCTATAACTATAACAGTTGATTCTAATAGTTGAATTTAATAAATTCATTCTTAGCATCCCGCATGCCTGTAAACATATTTTATCCATTCAGGATACAAGAAAATACTGTTGCAACCTCTGATGATGAACTACCCTAACTAATTGTACCCCCAGGATCCCACACACCTGCCTGTTACAACACCCCCCCTCTCTCTCTCTCGAAAAAAGCATTTTCATGACATATCTCCCGCAATACAAATAATTGAGAAGCCAAACAAAGTAGTGGTAAATAGAGCAATAGCCCCTCTTCAATGGAATGTCCCAATTCCGGGAAAATTTTGCAGAAGAAAATCCCGTATTTTATTTCTATTCGTTTATAATCGAGGATAATTATATTTATTGTATGTTATTAAAAAAAATATACTGAGAGGACAAAAATATGTTCCGCGTTTCTGGGCTGGAACAGATTAATTGTATTTACGTGCAATTCAATGGGAGAAATAGATTTGCCAATTCTATCTAAATCTACTATCGTGTTATGGAAATTGCATGGAGGATATTTTTCAGCGATTTTCTATATCCCCTTCACTTAGGAGATTTCGAGTATGCTGAAATCGACCAATCAAAATATACTAATCCGATAGCGATGCCCCGGTCGCATTCGAGAGGCATTAGGCATATCCAACGGGCAGGAATGACGCTCGGCGGAGGATTAGCCGACTGTTTTTCAAATTGCCGGAACCCCGATTGAACAATTGGCGTTTCCGAGAGCAGGCAGAGAAAATAATATTGTTCGGGCTTCCGGAAAATTGAAACGTTAATCCAATACAGAACCGATTTAAATCTTCCCTTCATTGAAATAAAGTAAATACAGCTCAATTCGCCGAAAAACCTGGCTCTCAAATTAAAAATGCTCTCGCTCTGTAAGAAACAATATTTTAACTAATTTTCGAATTTATATTCAATACATCCAATAGCCAGCGTATTTATAAAGTTTCTCACAAAATCATAAAATACGTTTCATGTAAATACAATTTTAGAACAAACCCCCCAGCCAGCATAAATAGTGTAAACGAGAAAAATCTCCTTTTTGGAGATTCTGAAGATCGAAATAAATATTTGATATTTTTTATGCAAAAAAATCCCACCTTTGCTCTCAACGTTCAGATATATCGGATGGAATGCGATAAGTTTTGTCCTTGACATTGTCCCAGCGGATACCGCCGCAAACAGACGTGCGAAAATGCCTCTCTAACCTACCGACAGGATAGGACTGAAGATGGCGAGAAGCCGATATCAGTTGGCTTAGGACAAAGTTATCAAAAAATCTTACGTCTTATATATTTGAACCCTACAGGCGATAAAAATATGTGGTGAAAGTTATGTGGAAATTATCTCCTATATCGATGTATTTACTGGGTAGATGTAAGTAGTTGCGATTTAAACGGTACGGACGACGTTCATTATTTATTACTCGTTTGCTACTTTTTATGTGTTCCTTGTATCAATTAATGCGATGGTACGGAAATTGGCGCCGGTTTCATTTTCCCGGCATCGGTTAAGCCCCCCGGAAAGGGGTGATGAAGTGAGTGACAGAGGTGTGATCAGAGAGAGAGAGAGAGAGAGAGAGAGAGAGAGAGAGAGAGAGAGAGAGAGAGAGAGAGGGGTGACGTCACAGCTGATTGCTCCAATAGGCGGGGGCCCCCAGATGGGATCGCTTCCCTGAACAATGGCCCGTCTTATCCCCCTCCCCCGCGCCTCAATTTTCCGCTAGGGGAGTTTTCTTTCCGCCGGGAGAATTTATTTCCCGGCTAATATTTATTTCCAATCCGGCCCCTGGACCAGATTCTAGGAGTCGGAACCGACGGATGCTTGTCAAGTCAAAGGTTTTATTGTAGCATCAGGGCGTTCACGAAAAATTTTTCTGTCCACAGAAGCCTATTTGGGCACAAGCGAGACCGGTTTGAAATGCTCGCATCCCGTTAACACTGTCACTGTTGAGGTAGCGATACCTGTCTAGCGTAAGTGCGCGGTCATATTTCGCATCCAGGCGGGCCCCCACCTTTGATTGATATTACATTGTCTATCTCTCGAAATCCCTGTTAGCATTCGCACTATTAACTGCAGACATTAATACAAAAAAAATTACGCTCCGCTTGGGCTAAATGTTTGTCCAATTTATCCGCGCGGTTAACCGATAGAGTTGTTTGTTCGGTGTTATTAGGGACAGGGACCCGGGGCCATTTGATTCGCCGAATATCCGTTTTATCGTAAATCCTAGATAACGATTTTATCGCCCAGCGCGATGCCTAAAAGGCATTAGACACGCCGTATTGAATTTCGGCGGTGTGTATACAACAATGTACTTTCAAATATCCTACACGAGCTCCGATTTACTGCCCTGCCCTTATTATCAAATCAAAATTCGCTTGAAATAATCACAGTTTCAGAAATTGAAAAAAATAATTACCACCGTGAATACTTTAGACAGCTCAACGTACCTGGAGAAAAAGAAATAACTTAATTTCTAAATGTCTAAGAAATAAAAATCAACATATTAAACGTTTCATTTAACAATTTTTTTTACCGTTCTTATACTTTATTAAAATATTTAAAGTACGCTCAAACATCATTAATTCCCCAATTAATTACTTCACTGTATGTACTGAATTAATAAGGGGGACAGAAATTATATCATATATTTTAACTAGTCTAATTACTCTTTATTGTTCAACATTTTGTAACGAACAGGGGAAAAAGGAGAGATAAGAAAATATCATTTTATTTATTGATATCTAACGATTAATTGTTGCATTCTATGCAAATCCAGAGACCACTTTTTGTGACCTGCTTATGAATGTTAGAAATGTAGGAGCATGAAATTCTTTTAAAATTCAAATATTCCAAGCCGCCTTTTCACCTAAGGACGAAGGACGCCCCCAGGATGAAGAGTCACATTCCCAAACGTAAAATTCGGTATATTCAAAACGATATTTTGTTTTCGCGAAAATAAAAAAACAAACAACGAGGAATAACGAAGCTAAGAGCGGTAGGGGAGCGGGTTAAACGGTTGGCCACAATTTATCGATTGAGACGAGGATGCGGCGGACCACGTACCCCGGCCTACTCCTTCCTTTATACAGAACAGGCGTCCCCTTTCAATTCAACTTCTTCAATGAAAACACTAACAATGAAAATTGGAGACACTTATTCACTGAGAAAGCGCCGAATTGCCCGGGTGAACATGACAAAAAATATCGCGCGACCGGGACCGATTGTGCCCGACGCCTGTCCAACAAAATTACAAATTGTACGGCCGTAAATTGTTATTTCTGAAACAGAACGCGTTGAAGGCCATCGTGACAATAGTTTGGAAAACGGTATTACGGTAGCACAACATTGGGATCGGACAGTTCGCAGGAACGGTTTTTTTTCCCAGCGTTTGATAACCTGCCCGCGTTAGTTCAGAATCCGAGGTTTATGAACCAGTCGCCGGGCAATATCGAGAGCAAAGGAAAGCAGAGAAAGGAAAATCAACTAAAAAAAACTCATTAATGCTATGAAGCCATAACCTGTCCAGTACTGGGCCAAATTGAAACAATGATATTTAAAATCTTAGAGGAACACCCAAAAAATGTTATCCTAAAACTTTTATTCACGGGATGTATGAACGAATCAGCAATTATAAACCTATATATGTAAATGAAAAAAAATGCTATTGATATTGGTTGTCTTGACAACAATGTTATAGGATTAAGATTTATCCGCCATCTCACGAAAAAAGCTATAATTATTTGGTAATATCTCGATAAATTGAAATGTGAACTGAAAGTTACACGGGCCCATAGAGGGTTGTGTTGTACGTTAGAAAAAAGTATTTTATCGTGCTCATCTCAGTTCAGTTGAAACAGGAGGGGGGAGGTGCGTACGGCAGGTCTTTGAAGTTGAGCAACTATAGAGGAATATTAAAACTAGAGAGGAGTAATTCAGCACGTCACGTTACGCTCCGCGTTTTTACCACGCTCTTAGATTTATCCGCGGGAGGTGAAAAAGCAAAAGAAAATGGGATAGCGGCTGAAAAAACAGGGAATATCTCGGCAGAATAAACGTCGCAGAATAGAGCCATACAACTCCCCGGGGACATTATGTCCCTGTGTCTTGGTGAACATTATTTTAAATGAGTATAAGTTCGTGGAGAGTTCATTGAAAAAGGTAATCCACCATACTGCTAATCCACAATTATCGTTCCCCAACTATCAATCATACTACGGATAATATAACAATCGACACGATACGGTATTTATAGGGGTAGGATAATAATTATGCGGATTCAATAAACAGTTTTCCCTCCAAAACATCCCCAATGAATTCCCCCCCTCCTTGACGATTCGGGATGTAGTGTTACATTATGTAAATGTATATTCATGGCTTTCGGCCTGTACAAACTGCGTTGGCAGTAACACCGTTATTAATTGGCTAGATACCGGTTATTTGATCGTCACAAAATGTAATCCTTGAACTAAATATCTTGCGACCAATTGTATAATAACTGCAAAATTCGATTCTATCCTCTATAAAGAGATATAGGTTCTCCTGATGTTTGGCTTAGTTTTACACACAATATGATTCTATCAAATTGAAATAAATAAATCATGTATGCAGTTTTATAATCAATTAAACTGAGCCTTTTATTGCTCCAGATAGCCAAATGATTTTAAATGATATTACTCTTTTGCGTTATTACAAAATTTATTATCTATTTGGTCGACAATTTTTTTTCCTTACTGGCAATTCATATTTCCAATTAACGCCGTTGTAATCATCCCCACGACCTGATATATGTTAGAATATACTCCAGTAAATTGGTGGCTTCTAAACGATTTCAATGTTGTGCAGAACACTTGGACGAGTGTTAGACTAGTCGACCGGTATGCTCGAAAGTATCTGCGTTATTATTCGTTGATTCATCGACATATTTCTTGACTTCTTGAAACTTTCAAGATGGTTTCTCTAAGCGTTTCAAGTTAGCGTTCTCTAACCACCGCTAACTTCGACAGCGATCGGTGCACGAATTTCTTCACGGATTGAAAAACCGTGCCCGAGGACTTTTGGTTCCAGCAAATTGTACAGAAACGGGAATGTGTTATTAAATTAATTGCCGGAATAAAAAGCCGGGTACGACTCGGCCCCAATTAAGGGTACCGCCCCCCCCCGCCCTCTCTATACCCTAAAGGACGGTACTTTTATCAAATTGTCAGAGCAATTATAAAAGGAGGCGAATGACTCGACACCCACTTTTACACGTTCCAATTATCACGGCCACCAAGATGACGTTATACATTTCACTGAAGTTATAAATCAAATTCGGTCCCAGCTACGAACTAAAGTTAAAATCTAATGTGCGTCTCACACCCAGCGGAATACCTTTTCAGCTGTTAACGGTCTACAGGAAATCCTTGAATAGTTCCGGTTTTAATTATCGTGCAACAAATGTTTCTTGAAATATGCCGTATAAGTCTTTACCGGAAATACCTACAAGAATTATAAATTGCAGAATATCGAGATACATTTTGAACAATATTTTTTTAAACATTTGACAGGAGTTTTCGATTACGTGGTACATGTCAAGAGTCAATTAACCGCACTTATATTTCGGACGCTAAAATAAGATCTAATCTAGTTCACCCTGATTCTAAACCCACAGCGAGAATCGAACTCCCAACGCCAGCGACATCAAGATTACTCTACAATCAAGTAATCTACTGGCAGGATGCTACTGAAAAGGGCCGAAACCGGTCTAGTATAATACAAAAAAATTAGGAACGGAGGAAGAATACAATATATTTAGGAATGAATAGTGCTTCTTTTGTACCAACCTATTGTATTTCTCACACACATTTAACGCTATTTCCCCGATTAGAATTTCTTGTTAAGAAGTTCTGTAATTAAAGTTCGAACGCATATTTTCTCAGTGTATGAGGAAACCTCGTTTATTTATTATTATTCCGCTCATAAATTTACAAGATTATATCTGATTATAAAGTTTAAACAAGGAAAAAGGAGACGGTTAATGATTGCAGAACAAAAGTGACTTTTTTAATTAAGAGAACGAAGTATGAAAAAAGAAGACCGCTCTCAGATGGTAATCTTTTAAAGATCCCTCCCCACACCACCACGCCCGTCTGGGCCATTATTGGTTCAAAGTAAGTTTAATCAACATATACGTATAATATTTACTGTTATACCGAATAGAAAAAAACTGAGAACATCGAACTTTGTTCAGTGGAATCATCAGTTTACATTTTTAAAAATATGGCGATGACACACTGGACTTTGAGTAATATTGTGATAAACGAATCAGCGCAGATGATAAATGCTCCGTTCAACTAATCTCAAGCGGAATTCAAATCAACGTTTACAAGCCTATTCCGATAATGGAGTTTCAAATGCTGTGCTATGCAGTGTATACCAATACGTAGTAGGGATCTAAAATGCGTTCTAGCGTTTTACCGTTCAATAATTAAATTTAATTTGGAAGAAGAAGGCCAACAAAAACGAAAATTCTGGCGGCCAATTACGTGCCATTAACAATTCATTTTTATTTCGACGCGTTTCAATAAAACCTGACAATTTTTTACTATGTTTATATTTAATTGCATAAATATTTAATAACTAGTGCGCTACCTGCAAGAACATTGGCACACGTTTAAACAGTACGACTCTCGATATAAACATTTTTGGTATATCAAACGTCCAGTGACGGCCCAAACAGCAAAAAGCTTTTAACGTCGTATCTGCAAGCATTAATCTAAATTCTTGTCCGATTGCGGGGTCTTCCCCTTCAACCAAATAACGTCACCACCGGCTAAATGAACGAAAGGAATAAATGTCTCGATCCGAAATGTTTTTATGGAATATATGTCAAATAAAATTACCAATATGGCTTGGAATTACGGTGGCCAGTAATTATTTTACGTAGCAAAAAAAAAGTTTAATCTTAAATAAATATTGAAAAAATCTGAACGCATAAACTGGTTTGTAGCAGGCTCCGATGCAATTATCTTCGCTGAGTGTGAAAAACACTGGGCTGTACTTCACAAAACGTTACGTTTCCTCAAACAGACGGGAGAGTATATTCCGGGTAAAATGGCGCGATATAAATTGCCGACAGTTTTTTTAGGAATTAATCATTTGATTTTACTGAATCATCGCTAATAATTCGTTGCGCAAAAAAAGTTTATATACAAACCAGGCGGCATTTCCTCGCAACATGGACTTTTCTGACTATCTGATTGTTGGCAATTGCGATAGTGTTCTGCACATTGAAGTAGTCGATCGTGTGTTTTACACAACAGACCGGGACGCATCGATTTTCCTTTAAATGACCGACAATCGAACGGGCGTTCTTCGTGATATCTCCATCGGAAATGTTTCGTGCTCGTCGTGGAATCGATAAACAACGCTTTGTTCTGTTTTGCCGACAGTCATGCTCTTTCGTGATAGGACGTTTCGTAGATGTACGGTAACCTATTATTTGTTTTTTTAATTTTCGAATTCAATGTAACCCGATTCGCGACTATTGCGAATTTTGCCACTAGAAGGAATTGGGGCCCCACTGCGAATTTTGTGCTTATGAGGAGAAGGATTTAAGAGGCGAATGTCTAGAGCAGGCCAATCGCAATGGAATCTATGCATACACTCTCTTATTTGGCCATACATATAAATGTATTGCACATAAGTTACTGACGGATTATTACTGAAGATGGCGAGAGGCCGAAACCTCCGCTAGGTATCGAGGAATACTGAGGTGATTCAAACATCAAAATGTAATAATGTAAAGTATGTCATTATAAATTAAGTTAGAGGCTTTAATAACGAGCAGATTCTCGACGGGCTTAAGAGGCCGGATAAAATCTCCGATCGGCCTCTTCAGCCTCACCACCTCCGTAGTTAAGTCGAAATTAATCATTTTTTTCCTGCGAAACAAGTAAAAAAAAACACTTGCCAGAGGCCAGAACAACTTCATTAGGCTTTGCTCCCCCCCCCCTCCCCCTAGCATCGACCCCCCGCACCAGTTTTGTTCTCAACAAGTGCCTCCAGCACTTTCCTAACCAACAAGGCCCTAATTAGGGCCACTGGGCCCCCACGCGGCTCGCACCCGGCCCCGGCTATATGATACGGGACAAATCATGTCGCGAGGGAATCATGGAGGAGCCCTTCCAGAGCCAGGAAAAAAAGAAATCCGAATATATTACACTGGGACTGACTTATCGGGTGCTAATGATGTGCGGCGAACCAACTGGTGCCAATATATCGATAGATGTTTGAGTATGTTATACTCGGAAAACAGGATTTGATGAGCGGCCATATGGCGAATGTCTAGCACAGGCCAATCACAATGGAAGTTATAAAAAAAATATCTATACTGTTTAAAGAACTAATAAATTTCTTTCCTCAGTGTTTAGTTCATCGTGTGTTCACTGTGAAACGGGTTAGAGACATTAGGAGTAAAATTTCGATTTTATTTTGTATAACTAAAGAAAAAAACGAAACCAAAGGAAAGTGAAGACGGGTGAATGTATTTCCGATATAGGGAAAAGCTCAAATCCCCGACCAACCTTGGTTGGCCCGTCCGATCCCACAGCGGAACTATTCCAATTCACGAATAGTTGGATTAGAGCCCGATTCCCTAATTAAAACGGCCGCGTAGACCTTTGGAGAACGGTCAATGGGAACTGGAGAGCCAGCTCGCAGTCGGTCCGCGGGCCGTTTCACGAATAATTGCCGAACCCGAAAATTGAACCGGTTTAATAATGGTCTTCTTTCTTTTTACTTCGCCCAACTGGGACTGCAGTAAAACGGTCGGTAGAATAGTACGGACGATAAACCTGAAATCACACCCTGCCTGAAACTTTAATGAAGAAGAACCGTGTCTGTGGGCTATTGAAATGTTGGTATACTTACTTCAAAGTTCCGGACGAAAATCTGAACATGGGTGTAGAAATCAGAGAAAAAAATGTAGAAATTTCTTTTAAATTTAATTAAAATCGTAAATGGAGATGTCACAACAGTATATTTCAACAATAAGAATTTGTTTCCTCCATGTGTTAGATTACCTCTTAATCGTCAGTAAATTCGAAGGTACGCATATTGGTTCCCGGTATCATCATAACACGTTAATTTTGTCCTATTCTAGACCGGTTTAGATACTACAGGTCACTTTAACACCAAAAAAAGAAAAGTCGCACTCCCCCCCCGGCAGTAAAAGTGAAAATCGGGACGGATTCCGTTAATCGTTAATCAATACCTATAATGCTGAAAGTCCTCAGTCGGAGCCCGAGAACTAAGTCTGTAGCGGACTTTTCCCGAGAAAATTCTTTGGGGAAAACGCCCTCGAGAAAATGGAAAAGTGGTGGGCCGGGGATAATGACCGGGCTAATATTTCATCCGTCAAAGAGCGCCCCCGAATAAAAGTCCCTGAGACGTCAGAGATAACGGCCATCTTTTAAAATGGAGCCGACGACAGGAACGGTTACAATTCTGAGTGAAGAAACCTTTCAATCAATTCCGATCGTCAGGGAGGAAAATATTCGAATAAAAAAAATTCCGTTTCCGTTATTGGGGCGGAGGGCGGCGGTTTATACTGTTGATAAGAGATTAATTAATCAAAAGTCAACTGGGAAATGATACGGGAGGGTGTGGCCCTTTCGGCCGAAATGGCGGCTATATAATTCAAGATAATGGCCATCATCGCTGACGAGACAGGCCACATTTGACCGTAGCGTTTCTTATTACCGAAATAAACTTTCACTATTACAAATACCATCGTTAATCCGAATAAGGTCGAAACAGAAATGGAAGAAGGAAAAAGGTAGTTGCGTGATGGAATATGAAATTTTACGAAAATAAAAACCTTATTAAGAAAGTCCAACTATTCTGCCATAATTTCATATGAAAATTCGGTCTTTTGTTACAAGCTTCCCAGAAAAACGGTGGACAATTTCCCCAAAAGTCCTCCTTCTAGCTGCTCCCGGATGTTCTTCGAAATTGAGCCTCGTTCCTTAAGCTCACAAGCGGCGGCCATTTTCTTATATAAATCCAAAAATGAAATTCAACGAAACTCCGCCCGTCCACCAAATTTCAAAATTCTCTGCCGACAGTAAAAGATGTTCACGCTGTAAGTAAGGCTCTTGGCAAACATCGCCTACTTGTCAATACAATATGCAGTAAAATACAAGCAATATAACATTGTTTCCATCTATACATTCACCATTATTTTAGTATCGTGGCGAACCAGAAAATTTGGGCTATAACTGCGGGGAAGAAATGTACGATACGAACGTTACAATATACCGATGCCTACACTGTAATGTTGGCCTTAATTTTTCAGTTTGTGGGTCGGAACTATAGAGGAAATAAATAACTGAGCGTCGAGTAATTTGAAATGACACAGTCGGTGGATTCGTTCAATTCAACACAACGCCAAACATTGTTTCGCCCGAGAAAACGGTTAACGTTTCGAGATAGGCAAACAACAAAGAAAACTCGAGGACCTTTCGGGGTAAAATTTCCGCCTGGTCGGTGCTCTCCCTCCTCTTCCGGAATTTTAAAAGTTTTCCCGCTACAAAGAGGACGTGGAAACTCGTCGCGAGAGAGAGAGAGAGAGAGAGAGAGAGAGAGAGAGAGAGAGAGAGAGAGAGAGACCCGGGAAAATCAAATAAGGAAAAACCGGTACTTTTTTTACTTCTCGCGACTTTTCGACCGAGATTGAGAGCGGGAGCCCTCTCAAATTCAAGAGGTTCAGTTTCGCGGTGACCTCCACCGGAGGGGGACAGGAGACAAACTTTCTAAAAAATATTACATTTGAACGAACAAACAGCGTGGGCTAAAAAAATCAGTTTTAATAATTCCGATAACCTAAATCGAGTCACAGTGTCAACATGGGTACCATGAACTGAGCTCATGGTGATACTATGAATCGTCTTATTACCTGTAACAGTGCAATTACTAAAGGCTGAAGGCTATAGGAATGTTGTTCTTTATAATTACAATGGAAATTATGTGGTGTTCCGTATACTTCCCACTCCAAACTCTTAGATAAGGAAAACCGTTTAACATGTACTTGTCGCATAGAATGTATATATTCATATTTTATTTTTTAGATAGCTGGGTTTAGCAGTATAAGAAAAGCCTTTTTGATTCGGTAATTTCCTTCAAGGCTAAACAGTTGAATCGTTGCATTTCCCTGGCAAAATGCTGCGGCTCAGGTGCGTTTCGAACAGTCGTCGTATATGCATTAGATTAACAAAATGGTACTGAATAATTCATGGGCCGTGCGAGAAGGCCGGGCTGTCACGCACTCAACCGGCTAATATATCCAAAATGGGATCTACCCGACAGAAATTAAACTCGGGGTGTGGATGGGGGATGAGGGGGGGCGGCGCCACGCCTAGCCCGCCCCCACTTCGTCTGTGCGCGCCCACCACGGATGGAAACCCCGATTTTTATCAAGGACGGACCGTGCGTTCCACGCGAATCGATTCCAATTAGAGAAATGAAGGCGTGGAAAAAAGGCGTCCGGCAACCGAGAGCCAATTCATAATTCGGAAATATGAGCCGCTTAAGAGTCCCGCCGTCGAATTGACCTGAAGCTGAACACCTGAACCCCACCGACTTCTATAAACCTAGAACAGTCCGAGATACCTGCTGTTAATGTTCTCGCACCTCCTAAAGGAGTCTATTAAAACAAAGAAAACAAAGTTGTATAATCAAATCTTAATCTCACACAAAATTGAAACAGGCGAATATTACAAAAATTATCATTAGAAATAATAAAAAAAATATTAATGACGTTTTTCAAACTGCGGCACTTGTTGCTAATACCAATTCGCGTATCGGCTTTTTCATCCAATCGATTTCTGATTTTCGTTTCGATTGACAAAATGGCACTAAATAAAGATTCGCGTAAGTTTGACTCTGCAATTTTGACGAGTACAATAGGCGCGGCAGAACTGATTTGTGCGATTTAATTTATTCTAAACGACAAATCAAGATATTATCTCGCGTACCCGCTCTCCAATTTCCCATCCGACTGCTCATTCATTTTCGCGCTGTCACCTTTAAAGGGCCGTATTTTTATAAAGCTCGAATTGCGACTATCACAAAAGAGCGGGATAAAGCCTCCACGTGGCGCCGGGAAATTTTACCGAAGAAAAACCCGGCGGAAAAGCTGTTCCGGCGAAGATTCGCGGAAAGGGTCAAATCGGAGGCGAAGCCCCTTAACGAGAAAACCGGAGAAAAATATATTTCTCGATTGAATTACCGGGTAAGCCCGAGAGCGGAATTTCACTCGATACAGACACGGATATAGTTTTAATGATAACCAATTTTAGGTGAGTGTTATATTGGCCGCCGTTTCGATTAAAATATTCCGCCACTTTCTGTTCCAATACAGGTTGCAATCCATTTATTTCAAACAGACTTACAGTAATGAAATAATAGCTGCAATAAAATTTACCCCGAGGTAATGCTGAGAACGCAGACAAACACGAACATTGAATGGATGGTTTGAAATGTGTTTGTCACATAAATACCAAGCGGGGGGGGGGTCGAAGAAGTTTCTCTGAGGTCCCAAACTGTACGAATCACCATTAATTAAAACGAGATACGAAACGCCCGTTCGAAACTTCGCCCACTGACCGTAGCAATTCGTGAATCGAACTCTGGGATTATACAATCTGTTCTAATTAGTGGATGTAAAAAAAGAGGAAAAAACTAAACTGAAATTCAGAAGCGTCTACGACGTGGGACGTCCGTAAATTGAATTTCACCCTGCGTATTCATCGCCGACTCGGCTTTTCATTCGAGATACAAGAAGAGACATTAAATTGGGTCCCACGGTACCTAATTCATTCTGAATGCTGATACTCGTCCTCGGCTCGGTCATAATACATCGTCTAACGATGTTACTGATTGCAATTCTGTATTGGAAGAATAATAAGGAAGGAAGTGTTTTAAACAAATATTATTCAGATGGGCTTCGCTTTAAAATATACGCTTCCGTCTTATGTTAACGGCAGAAAAATATTGCACACAAAAAGAACCCTCCTGAGAGAGCGCAGGATACATTCTCGGTAATTGTCCTATGTCGATAGCTAGCTGTCAGAGTATTAACGGGACCCGCGGAACACCTGCGATCCCCGCACACTATTGCATTATAACGTATAAAAGTACAGTGAAATGAACTTAGGCTCATTCAGAGACCTAAGTCCTGATCAGATTAGTCACCTGTCTTACTCCGGGGCATATTTCTCTATTATTACTCCGCGAGTGAGCCTTTCTGCGAGACATTCTTAACTTGTATTACGGCTATTGTGCGTTATTTAAAAAATTCTAATAATCTTAATCATGCCGGCCTTGTAACACGGAAAAAATGGAACATAAATGCACGACTGAGTGCATTCACGAAGAAATGTCATCGCTTTACTTGTTTTAAATATGTTTTTTTTCAGTTCATTCTCTCTGAAGAAATTTATTCCGCGTTGTTGTGAGTATTCATCATGACTGTAGGAAACGGTATTGAATCGCTTAAGTGGAAATATTCTACAGCTACCTGAGGAGTATTTTTCTCGCTGAATAACGCTCGGGATACGCGATCGTAGCGAGTCTTCTTTCCACTTAGCGGAGCGAGAAGTTTTTCGCGAGGAAAAACTTAATGAAGTTGCCGCCGGAGGAACGCCGGGCGCCTAATTTCGAAGCGGTGAAGAAGCGCCTACCTCCCCCGCCCCCCAGCCGCCCTTTAAGCAATTGGAAAACTCGAGTTCCACTCGAGTTCGAGCGACTCCACCTCTATCCCGGAGGACACAGCCAGTGTATATAAGTTTTATAAGCTCCTCTAGGCGGTGGGGGATGGGAGGGTTAGACAAACGGGGAATTGTAGGGGGATGAAGTAGAACTGAAACTCGGTGTCCGTTTGCTCTGAGTCAGGGACGTATTCGGGAAATGGATGTCTCGGTGAGGTCCCACAACGCCACAATCTCCGCCCGAATTAACCCCAGAAATTAAACAGCAGGCTAACGAACAGTCCACGGCTATTTACCAACGCAGAACTACTAATTTCCAATAGTTTGAACTCGGGTTGGAACTAATTTTGAATCGATAATAAGTCGTTGATTTTCTATTTTATATATAGAAATTTGTGTTTACGAAAAAAATTGTGGTGTTAACCAGGAAATCAATATGTGAACTGAGAATGAATAGATAACCATAGAGTAGAACAATACGAACTGGACTATGAGTAAGATAATAATATAATGTTTAGCTTCATAGCTAAATAATGCATATAATAAAAATAAAAATTGTGTGTAATCCTCACACAATTAAGAAATTTAATTACTCCTTATCCAGACCCTTTATACCGACATTATGGCATTCGGGTTTATTATATCTGAAAAGTAAGTAGTTGTTTTGTATCAATGTGCGGTAATACAGAATTGATTTCCAACCACCGATAATTTCAGACACGGCAGTCGGTGTAATATGCGTTTTATAATCGAATTCTAGTTGTGCTGGGAACATAATTTTGTTGAATTATGTTTTCGAACAGACTGAATGGACCCAGGTTAAAATTAGGGCCGGAAACGTTTCATCGGACCCGAATTTCACGTCCACCCCTCCCCCTCCCGCGCCGAATTTGTCCCAGGACTCGTTAAGAGGCCGTTAGGAGGAGGTTCTCGTTTATTCCGATGGAATTTATACCGCGGGCGGAGTAATTAATGGGCATTAACGCGCTATCTAGTTCTCGTTTGGCGTATCCCGGGCATAAAGAGCAGGCAGGCCCGGCCCCACTAAATCATGGCGCTCGTTTAAAACCCCACTTCCCGGATTTCCGGATTTTAAAAACCCCCTCACAAAGTGTGCCCCTCGGAACGTTCACGTTTTTTACCGGCATTTTTTGTTTTAAACAACGGGCAGACGGTTTTTATTGACCTCCGCGTGTTAATTGTAGAGAATTCATTATAGTGTAGTCGATATTTAGTTATGGTATAGTGCTTTGTACAGTATGGGGAAAAAACAAATGATGGATTTTTTGAGAAATTCGAGCAAAATCAGGTCTTAATAGTACATAATCTATAACATAAGGAATATCGCGGGAATAATTGTATTATAATCTGATGAAAGTAAAATTTAAAATAAATGCATATTTTATATTAGACGGCGCATGCGATACTAAACCCTCAATGCTTGATTGATGGAGGTCGACAATGACGAACTCTGGTACACACATTGGTATTTTTAAGATGATTTTTTAAATTTTAAATTTAACTTCTGGTTATGTGACTTTCGTTTGCATTAAAATTCTCTCTATAATTTTACGTCGAAGCTTGCCTACACAGTACAAAGTTCTCCCTCGCATATATGAAAATATGTTTTGAGATTAATAGCGCTCCTGTTGGTTTTATTGTCGGAGGCATTATTTTCCGGTCCATAAAACGGGCCCCCGTTTCATAAGGGTTTATGACACGTTTAAAACCCGGCTGTTTAACTCGGACAGTCGAGAAAACGGAAATTGCCGAGACCCGGCGGCGATGGGCGGATATTACTTTTCGTCGGCGATTTCGAACGCGACATTTTTCTGGTCATTAAAGTTATTAATAAGCGGTAAAAGGTCATGTTTCCAAATAAAATGTTTACCCTACCGTCTCCGCTGATATGTTTTTTTCTAATTTCGAGTTAAATGCAGAAGAAGAGATGCGGGGAATTGTGGGCCAAAGCCTTGCCGGGTTTTATGGGACAATTCTAATGAGCTGTATAAAATATAGGTTGTTTTATATAAAATATAAATGTTGTCCGTATACTAGTTTCAATTATAGTCATTATATAACATTATATTCAATGTTCAGGAAATTTTCTATCGTCTAGAAGAATACTCGGGTCCAGTCAAAAATGGAGAAAAGGATGGGAAAAAATCATTGACCTATTAAAGACATACTAAGCGTGACAGTTTATAATGAAAACTCAGTCTATCCGCTACTGAAGACGACGAGCGGCGGGTGGAGACAATAGAACAGGAATTTGTGGTATTCCAGACCCTTGATGTCCACCAAACGGGCATTCCAAACATGAAAATGGCCTTTATTTCGTAGCTTACTAATAATAGTTAACACACACAGGGTTTGTGTTGGAAGAGGAAATTCTCTAAGGTTGATGGGTGGTGGGGTGGGGGGTGGTTCTATATCCGCTTTCAAATTTATCACCGGACCGGCTTAGTCATGGGACCGGTTATTAGCGGCACAGGTTTCTTATTAAAGGCCCTTGTTAAAGCATCACTTGGGAATTAGTAGTTCAGCCTGTAAATTTAGGGCCCTCAAAACTTATACCAAAGGCGGAGTCCCCACTTCACGGGTCCTCTCGCTACGGGTCGATGGATAAAATAAATCTCGGCTGGATAGATGAAAATATTTACCTGCATAAAATTCAGTACGCGGGTGTATTAGCGTTATTACTGCGGAAGTAGATAATCATGAAAGTGATATATCCCGAATACCGTTTGACATGAAATATAAACACCTGGTTATTCCAGTAAGTAATTACTAAATTATCAGTGTAGGATGAATAACATGATTTGAGAATTTCACGAACAATTTCGTAAAAAGTTAAATCCCCCTCTCCGCTGTATTAACCCTAAAGTTCACACAACTACCTGCAACACAGAACAACACATCTCTCAAGTATAATACTAAGGTATTACCAGTACCCCCGGGGTTACCTTATCTGATTGGTCATGTAGGTTTTTCCCACCGTCAGGAGGGACAGAGGCCGCGGAAAAGTTTCCCTAACGAAGATTTGCGGAGGGAAACCAGTTCAGAATTTAAGTACCGAGACATTTTTTGCAGAGATACCTATATTTCTCAGTGAATTCGTCCTTCGTGTTCATAATTAAGGTATTACGAACATATGTTTTACTTTAAGTTGGATCCGATGGGTCATCAATAAACAAATTAACTAGATGGCCAAAGTTAAACCAGTTTTTATATATCGTAATGAATGATACTACAAGACCGTATTTCAAATAACCGCCGTTGCGGTATTACGAGAAACAAAACATTTCGGCGATAAACGCAAGCTTTTGAATACATTGTGAAAAGAGAGAGAGGCGAGGGGAGGAAACAGAATTCGAGGACGTGAAAGTACGTTAACACATTAGGGGTCGCAAACAGAATAGCAACGGAGTTAGACCCAGCTGCCGCTCCATTATATATGTCCCATCCACCACGCCCCCAGTGTTCGTTTCTATCTTACGCCACTCGGCAAAGCTTTACAGCGGCTTACCGTATTTCAGGCGCGTATAGCAACCGGCATGACAATATATCAGAATTAATGCGCTCGATGCACAGTCAACAATCGAAAATCTTATACGCTTTGTCCCGGTATGGTTCTCGTGACGGAAATATCACTGGTTGTGACACTTTCCCGACTTCTAATTCTGGACGGTGAAGATCTCTGGACCAGCGGCATTTATTTAAGCCGTCGAGAGGATTTCGGAAGCCGGGAGCATTGAGGATGGTCCGAAGGTCTTTCGACTGGAATCTCCGGGTGCGAGCAGCGTTGTTTGCCCATAGTTCGATACCGTATGTCGACATCGGTTTCAATATAGCTTTCTATATTGTCAATTCGTTAGATAAAGTAAGTTTTGAAGTCCTTTTCAGTAGAGGTTTCAACAGCCCGAATTTGCATTTTAGAACTACTATTTCCAGACAGGTATGAGGATTATTGTCGTGCGATACGAAAATACTGGGATAGAAAATCTCAGAAAATTAAATGTATTTTCTGTTTACGAATGAAAAATTCTTTTTAATTTCCAGGGTCTTTTATTCAAGGTTTGAACACTGTAACTGAGCCAGTTAAATCGAAATTTAATTCGAGCCGTAATTCGTGAATATTAAATTTCTGGAATCACGATTTATACGATTTAATAGCCGGATAAAATTGCGAACTACGCTAGAACGGCGGATATAGTTTCAATCCCCGAGTGATTTTTTTGTCTACATTTTTCATAGTTCTGTGATCTCAACGCAAAATGGGGCCTTTGAAAGCGCGAACAAACACCGGAGAGCTGAACGGCAAATGGAGTATTATATATTCTCCCATGAAGGGGGATAAAAAAAAACCACTACTATTTTACGAAAAAACTGGACAGCCAGCCGAATATCTCGGTTTATAAAAGGGCTTATCCCTCTTTCAGGAAAGAGTTCGGTACCCCTCTCCCGAAAAAATTACATTTTCACGTCTAGTCAATAATAATACGAGCCAACAAACGGCATAAAGTAGCGTACAGACGTTTTACAATTTTGGTTATCAGTAAGTATCAAGTCTGATATAAGCAGACTGATACTGGATCAGGAGTCGAAAACGCCCCCACCAGCTCTGAAAAATTTATTTTCCTTAAAGTGAAAACACGAAAAAGGGCAATTATATTAACACACCCTGAGAGAGACAAATCTAACTGATAAATAAATCAGTTCAATGTACGAGAAAAAACCTGCAGAATGTTTTATTACCAGCAAAAACGATCAAACAACCTTTCTGAAGCGAAATTGGAAAATCGTAACACTGGCAGAGGGCGATACTTCAAAATTAAAATAAAGATAGGACATTTTTTGTACGTGTTTAGGCCAACAAGCATTATACTTAATATTTTTTAAATGATGAAAAACTATATATTTGTTCGTATTTAATTGTAATTTTGGTTGATTCCTCACCGACATGATATCTTGTACTTTGTTGTCAAAGTTAAGAAAATTTTCTAATAAGTTATTATTAATTTTAATTTGTCAATGAACTATCGAGCCAGGCGGATTGGACGAAACTGGCTAATAGATGACGAACGCCCTTAGCTCAGGGACTGTTATCTTATCGATGAATAAAATGATTTATTGATTACTAGGCTGCACTATTCAAAGATCCGGATCTTCAAAGGCACACACAAATAGAGAGAATGGAAGATATGAAGCTGGAAGTTTTAAATAATCTTATTTAGCCGGTACGAAAAACGACACGTATACGAGAGGCCGTCTCCCCACCAAGTAGGCTTCCGCCCACAGATCGGTTGACAATGAGCCAGTTTAAAGTGCACAATGAGTCAATTTCATTGACTCACAAAAGACGTCGGCATGACTCAGCGCAAGACAATACGGCCGGCCTTCGCACCATCAACGCGATCAGAAAATCACCGTAAATATTTGAACGCCTAAAATTGTTTAGATGTTTTGCAGCGATTACCTATTACAATTATACTGTCTATTAAGTGTTAGAGTTAGAAGTAGTGACAAACAAAGTGTAAAAAAGAAATAATACAGGAGAAGAATGTTCTGATATTATTCCCAACTTACTCGAAAATGATTATTCTGAATGGACCACTAATCCCACTGTTACCTGCACCCACATGCAAAATAGCTGAATTTGAATTCGTATTGAATACTTTTTTTTCAATAAGAACGTAAACGAAATCCCCAAATTACCTGATAGTGTCTCCGGCATGCTGTTACTTTTAAAGAGCAGGTCACTTACCTGAAACAAAGAAAAAAACAAATTCATGAATATCGGTAAGATTAGCAGCCTTTAGATTACAAAAGGGTGATTTAAAAATACAACGTAATATATAAAAAAAACAGAACTTAATGTAATATAAATAAAATAACTACGCCCCTCCCTGTAACCTGCGCCTTCCATCGGGGTGAATGAATAAATGAACTTGGCCCAGGTTTTGCCCACTCATTCATCAATGTCTCAGTGGGAGAATATTCGATGAGTTTGTATCCAAATGAAAAAAGCCCAGTGGGTGATATTTGGCGATCGGATTTTTTATCAGATTGTACGTCAAGTGGAAAAGAGACTAGATAATAAAATAATATTTTTACAATAATTTGTGTAGCTTAATCCCGACATGCAAGGTTGACAGCCCCTCGGCTTATGAGAACACTGCGGTTGGTTTCCAAGTGCTGCTTATTACATAATTTCTTGACCTTATAAAGGGGGTCGGTTTATAAAAAACGAGAAGAGCGTGCAGTTCGGATTATAGAAGAAACTGCGCATGTCATCCGGTGCGCAGAAGTAGGCCGACGCTTAAGTTACGCATGTGTAAGACATGATATAAGACTCATTCAAGGACGAATTTCGAGAGCGAAGAGATTATTGAGGAAGTCGGTTGATTTCGGCCACTAGCGCGTGCATGAGCTGTGAAAATGCGGCACTTTTCGCAAACAAATCGTTACATTACCATCATAGAAACAATCATTAAAATAATCATTAAAAAGGTTGTTACAACGCGTAAACCTATTCAAGAAGGAAGGCCAAACGCATCATACAAGCTCCCAGAACAAATAAGCAATGAAATTGAGATGTTTTTCCATTATTGAGACTGTTTCCAATATTCTTGAAGGGCGTTATACTTAATTTAATTCGAAAGCAAGTAAGGAATTCGCATTATTACTAACTTCCGGCAAGGAAACATGGGGAGGGAGAGGTTCGGACCAAAATATTTCATTGCACCCACATTCGGACTACTGTTCTAGGTCCGGTTCTGTGTTCCGGAACAACAACGTCTGTTCAGGAAACGGGGGCCGGTATATCGCGGCAGGCAAGGAAAACGACGTGACGTCGTCGGAATGACCAGGTAATACGTTATTGGCCGGAGGCGGCATGGTGGAGGCGGAGGCGGATTGTGGTCGATTACGTGGCGGGCCCGGGGTTTAATGCCGACCGTTCACGGAAACAACCCCACCTCGGACTGAACAAACAAATCCGATTCGTGTTTCACGGATCGATCTTTTCCCGCCCTGGTCTTCCTATTTTCCTTCCTTCTATATTAATCCTCAGGACTGGACGGAATCCACAACAGTGTCGGAGGATGTGTCATGATCGATTGGGCAGATATGTAAATAGCGGGAAAATTCTATCCGATTGAAAATCTGATGTAAAAGGAGTGGTGGATACGATGCGGTGGATACAGTTTTCAGTATTAATGAAACAAAACGGAAAATAATAATATAGTTATATTATGCGCTTTTATTTTCGAAAAAAGGAAAAATGGGTCGCAAGTTCTCGAAAAGTTCTCGAGAAAATTACTTAAAGAGAACGTCAGTGTCAAAACTGAATGATAAATTGTGCTCAGTTGATTTTTCTCTAAAAGACGAGGAGCGTTCCGGTCGCCCAGTTGAAGTTGAGGAAGACTAAATTAAGTCCATAATCGATACATGGAGAGATGGCGGAGAAGCATTGAAAACAATGCTTGTATGAAACATTTTGGGATACCAAAAAATGGAGAAGAAAATGCTCACCCGCGGATGGGAAATGATAAATAAGTGAACAACTGTCAATTACCCTCAGCCCGATTTGGAAGGACGTCCATCCCATGACAATATACAACGTGAAATATCGAGACACAATAACTTCTGGGGGCCAAGTTAACTGGCCAAAAACAGGTCGGAAAATTGGTTCAATCGAATTTTCACCTGTATTCCGGGAAATCTCAACCCCCTCACACACACAGAGTTCACTCTGTAACCGAATCATTTCATTAATTTCAGACAAGAGGCGAAAACCCAGTGGGGCGGCAGCGCCGCTCGATTAACCGCTAAAGTTGAATCGCTGATTTTTATTCCCGCTTCCGGCGGACTTCCGAGTTTAATTAAACGAACACGATATTCAGAATACGGGGAGAGATCGGACGCGCGGGGTCCAATATCGAATATCCAGTCGGGCATCATAATGGATAATCGACAGTCCCGGTAAATAAAGTAAATTACATTTGCGAACCCCAGTGAACTCTATAACAGGCTCATTTTGAAGACAGATACATACACACACATATGTATACATAATTGTATTTGTTTCATTGTACGAACCATTGTTATTGTAATGGAAAACACCGTATAGATAAATCGATGGCTTCGATCGCCCTTATACTGATCAATATTAGAGGAGCAGGCTACGCTACATTTGACTGTTGTGTACAATCGTTAAATACCACGCTATATTACAGACGGGTTTCTACCGACGATTGCGACAAGCAGAAATCGAACATTTGTTCGAATTCGAAAACCAGAACAAATATCTCAGATAAAGTTTACTAATCCGGGAAGAAGCTGTTAACACCGGTATAGTGGATGGACTGTATCCGCCACTCTCCGGCATCGAGTATTCGGACTGGAACGGACAGAATTTGATTACGAAAGTTCTCCGTACAAGACAAGTGGGGATCGGAACTCCCTTCGCGTATGTTTGCAAGATGAAAGCTGCATAACCGAGGGAGAAGCGAAAATGCAGTTTCCCCTGCTGTCCATAAACAACGCGCCCTTCCCCAGGGATTCACCCCCAAAGTTGAATATTTGAAAGCTTTTTTCTTTTCCATCCTCCCATATACTTCCCACCTTTCTACGAGTCTCGGTAGCGGTCACGAGACGCCCGCGGAGGACGACTCCAGTCGTCTTTTTGGTCGAGATGCCGGATAGAATTAAATATTTTCGGTGCATATCTCGATCATATTCGAGTGCGCATCTGTTGCATATTGCTTTGGGCTGAATTAGAAGTACGTAGGACTGAGTAGTATTGTGTAGAGGAGAAAAACTTCAATTATTACAATTTTTTAAGAAAGTCCTACCAATATATACGGCTCGTATATAAGCCAATCTGTAGGTTGTTGTGGTGTTTGTACAATGACTAATGTACTAATAAGATACGACTATACACTAATTAGAAAAATGGTAACAAACGACGAGTGGTTTTTGAATATAACTATCGAGGGATGAGTGGGCGGAAAAAAATTCAATGAACACGCACAATAGTACACGTGCCCGACTCAGCACAATGCTCTCAATCCCCGAAGAATAACGAGGAAGTGAAAAGGCAATAAAACCTGGTGGGGGGGGGAGCGATAAAAGAGGCGACGAGGATGACACAGGAGTCGTAAATATTGTGATTTCGTCCGTCGTATTCGGACCGGACAGTCGGGGACTTCGCGAACGGAGGGGGTTTAGGCCGCGGCCGTGGGAGAGCATTGTTGGGGGCTGAATGCTGAGGGGGGAAGGAGTTATTGTTGAAACGCTAAAGTAGTGTGGGCCCCCCAGAGTAAGGCTCTCAAGCCCCTATTGTCATCCCCGGGACGGGCACGTTCTCCCGAAGCCGCCCTTAAAAAAAATAGACCCCTCCACTCGTCTCCGCCTCATCCCTCCATTACCGTTTCCGGCCGCGACGCAAAAGAAATATTGAAAAAAAATCCCCATGTAACATACATTCTATTGGTATAATAATTATTCAAGTATTCAATAAAAAAAATTAACCTCAATACCTAAACGTATACTTTTCCCAAAGTTTTCATTGGTAGAGGTAGAAAGATTTATTCCCCCCAGGAAAAAAACCATGTCCTTAATTGTGAATGTTCATCAAGATGAGCCAGAATATTCGATGCAGGAACAATGTAGGGGGGATAAAATAACGATATAAAATTTACTCCAGCTACAAGCCAATTTGATTATACCTACAATGAGTGACAGTGTTGTCATGATCATTTTTCTAGTATTAATAAAATATATTTTTAAAAAATGATGATACGACACCGGTGGTTTGTGTTTACTTATTTAAGTTAACCCTCTATGGGCCGAATTTTGATAGTAAATCCAAAAAAATTGGGGGAACGAAAAATCAGCAATTATAAACCTATATATGCAAATGAAAAAAAAATTGAAATTGATATTGGTTGTCTTGACTGACAACGTTATAGGATTAAGATTTATGAGCCATCTCACGAAAAAAGCTATAATTATTTGGTACAATCTCGATATATTGAAATGTGAACTGAAAGTTACACGGGCCCATAGAGGGTTAAAAGGCGCCTGCGATACTAAACCCTCAATACATTGATTATTCAAAGGGAAAATATTTCTAAGACTATTCATCCAGTGATTTAAAGTATTATAATTCTTTCTTTCCTTCTGATGTCTATATAAATTTTTATACAGAATCAGTTCCCCCCGAAATAATATTTTTTGTCGGGTGAATCCATAAATCCGAAGAAAATCTACGGTTTTTACATATATTTACACTGCATAATTCATGGGAGCTGAAATTAATTAAAATTGAACATGATTGAGCGTCACCGCAATGTCTAGAATTAGATCAGATTAATCCTATATTTCTTCCTGAATCATCTAGTTGCGCCATCATTTTTTTCAACTTGATGAAACGCCGACAGATATACGCTCAGAAGGCATTTGTGCGTTTACAATAACTGAGATTTGAGGGAGGGAATTAAAGATACAACCATTGCTTTAGAATAATTTCAACCCGGGGGAATAAAAAGAGGCCGGGATCAAGTTGGATTAACCGGAACGGCCGACCGGCAGGAAATACGGGTCTCAGTGCTCAATAATGGAGTCCGATAGGCGGGCCCCTTTCGCGGGGCTACAGTTCTTTTTTCTTTTTTTTTACAGACCGCCAAAGTTCACCAAAGTAAATATTTTAAGCTCTCGGCTCCAAGACAGGTACTTCTCTTTTTCCTGACATGTGGATCGAACGCAAAGGTTAGAACATCCTTATATGTTGACACAGAGGCGGGCAACTGAGGTCGTGAGTTAATTTTTGATGAAGTGTTTTAAGAATATCTTCTTTATAATTTAAAATATATGTATTTTTAAATGTATTCGAAATATAAATGTATTATTAAAACTGTGAGATAATAGACGAACTTTGATAAAAATTCGACGTTGAATTGCGCAATATTGTAGATTGCCGAAGCAATATTGAAACTCGTATAAGCAGAAATAAACTAATATTGTCATTACTATGACAATACTGAATTTTCTTGTATACTACATTACTTCAGTAATATTTGAGTATCGGTCAGCATGGGTACGATGTTTAATCTATTTATTCCGCGGTATAGCAGTTAATACAATTTATGACTTCGTTATCGTCGTAGAGTAATATTTTTTACTGGCATTATTAGTAAATGCATTGGAAAAAATAGTCAAATTTAGTGAAAAACGTGCTTAATTGTTCGTGTATAGCTGGTGACTAGGCTATGACAGTGTTTGTAACTTGTTAGGACTGTAGGAAAAATTCGAGATTGAAAAAGATTCGGCAAATTGTATTTATTTATGGGCACAATAAATAGTATACATAGGGCTGTGATCTCTCGGCACTTTGGACCGGCCCCACTTGCCGGGACATTCAGGGAAATGAGGAAAATGAAATGGAGGAAGGGTGTAGGTAGAAGCGGCGGCAGAGGGAGAGAGAGGAAAAGAGAGGGAGATCGAGAAAGAGAAAGGATAGCGTCTCGATTCGAGATATGTTGAGGGAGGCGGGAATTATTGGCTTCGGATCTTTGGATCGCACCAATTACCGGGGAAAACGGATAAAGAAAACACGCGGCCAAACGTCGGCGGCTTTCCACCTGAAGTGGAAAGCGTCCCCGTGAAAAAACAAACCGAGATCGCTTCCAAACCAAACAATATACGCTTTTACCGTCTGGGGGGATTACGCGGATAAAGGGGAAATGCGATATCCGAGCGTGGAAAGCAAAATTTCAAGCATACTTGTCCTACGCAAATAATAATTATATAGCGTGCCCTTATCTTGAAAAATACAAGCGATCACGGCCAATTTAATTAATTAAAAGGAAATCGAGAATGTTACAACGTTCCGGAAAGAATGATCCAGACCTTTGACAGCATCCATTGTCATATTTCAGAAAAATTCAGAACCCAGAAATCCTGCCCACGCAGCTAGTTAAGGAGCTAGTTAATTACTGAATGCTGTATAATAATTTACAAGTAGTAGAAAAAATATGCTCCCCATTTTTGACCTGTTGCAAGGAACGCTTAAATTATAAACAAAAAAATTATAACAGCAAAAAACCACAGAGTGCCAAACAAAAGCACGGAGTTTCCCTACAGAAATTTCCTTGCCCCCGCACACAAACGATATCTGTTTCAAACTGTTCTGCACAATTGAAGCGCGCCAATCAATATGCGCATAGGCAAACAGCGTCGGGTACGGGCGCGTTATTTTTGCTGTCCCGTTGTTCGGGGGGGGGGGGATTGTTTAACAAAAAATGGAAACTGAAGTCGATCGGCCGCGGGAAACTGGGAATAGATTAGTTTTCGACAGTGTTTTTTCTGGCCGAAAACTTTTATTTTAAACAAAGACACAATCGCGGCCCGGGCGACATTGTTAATTTAGGCATTGTGCAACAATGATTATTGTACACTGTTGGATACAGAAACGCATGACAAGATGTGTCAATTTTCCTACTTTTTTTTACTCTTATTTGAGATCCTTTATGATATCGTTGATGACTGACATAAAATTTGAGTTATCGAGGGCCGTAATCAAGTGTAGGCGCGCGGCAAGATTTAGAGCCCTTGAATAAAAAATGAACGTACGAGAGGTGACAGACCCCGGATAAACGCTTTACACGTCCTACGCCATTTTATCCGGACTACAGTGTATTTTAGGAATCCCGCCAGAGATACAATTTCGCCGTTAATTGTCAACGTCCCGTTTCAGTTTTGTACGCACACCGACTGACGGCGGAGGTGAAAAGCGGCCTTAATAAAACCGTAAAACGCGGTTTGTAACGGGGCGGTGGAAATTCTCAGGAGGAAGCCCGTCAGCCCTTAGCCGCTTCCCGTCTGGATAATTAGCCGGCGCTTCACTGTCAGCAACTCTGTCGTAATACTGCACCCCCCAGGCGCCTCAGCAACCCTCTGATGATGAGTTCTCCAGGAAACTACTTTCAGAGAGGGGCTGGGACTTACCGGTCGGTCTTTTTCGAAACTGGCGCATTTTGGATTGAAATCGCACGAAATCTACGGTATTCATTTCTACTTGCCGCGAACGATGTGTTGATGGAACAACTGGGCGCCTTACATTCACAATACTATACTAAAACGCTATATGGAGTACTTAGAAATTAGAGTTGAAGACAGAAAATCGCAATAATGGGAATGTTATATTTACGTTTGACAGAATACCGATGGCACCAAGCGCAGACCAAAGTGATGGGGCCCAGTCCTGGTTGCGGAACAAATATCCATTCGATGCAAATTAGAACCGATTACAAGTTTAAGCTCAAGCAAATCCGGAAAACTCTTCGGCGGTGATGCTCGAGCAAGATTTCAGCCAATTAAACATCTGAATGAAATACAGTCCGTCCCTTTCGGAAAGTCAATAGTTGAACCGGTCTCAGATTGGAGCGTGGGACCCGCCCTGTCCAATATATATATATATATATATATATATATATATATATATATATATATCTGGTGCCTTGAATGGGGCGAACCACAGCACTGTCCCTGAGGACAGGGATAACAATGGAGGACGGAGTGTCCTCGGCCGGGAAGTTGACCAGGGCTATAATGATTTATGTGGGGCCCGGTGTACTTCGCCCCACTGCATCAACTAAGTCCCTCCCACCGGACCGACGAAGCAAGAACACGTACTAGACCGAAATGAACTGTAAACTCGCAAAAGTGGCCGCGGAATATTTTAAACCGACGGATCGCAAGAAAACCGCCTCACAGGGGACACAAGTGGACGCCTTACGCGGCTTCGTGATTGCGAAGTTTTCGCTTAGATCTTTTCCTTTCTGTCTCTCGGCCTGTAAATCCGACCGCGTATGCGTTTTACTGGAAACAGACGATAATTTCGCCCGGCCAGCGTTTTTTTTATCCTCCTTTTATCCTTTTTTATCCTCGGGTACAAAACAGAATCAAGGGAATGCAAGATAGTCAGTTCCGACTCGTCATTAAAAGTCTGTCTCAAAACTTTTTTCATTAAATAGATTATTTTAAAAATTGGACGAAAAACGGGGGATAATCAAATAGTATTGTGCAAACAAAATTACAACTAATTTTTACAAATTTATAACTAATCTATAAAACTACATGTCAATGAAAGAAATGTTTGTTAACAAGAATGACATTTTTAGCACTCTTATAATTACAATAATTATGTTTTACATAATACTATTTTTTTTTAAATGGTGACACGCCCAGTATTCTTAATTACAGTAGCGACAATTTTCCATATTATTAGGTCCAATATTTCCAGGAGTGTAGGAAACACAACTGTATTAAAAAAAACCGTGTAAAAAACCGTGGGAAACTATCCCAGTGTAGTGTTTGCTGGTAACTGATTCGTTGAAAGTGATTATTGAAACAACAATAGTTGTTGGAATTCAATTTCGTTTTCAAATTCGAATTCAATTTCAAATTCAAATCGCATGAGATCACAATTATGTTATCATCGCACGTTATATATATAATATTGGAGGTTGGACCCAGGGCACGCGTGCAATGAGATGGTGGCACGTACAACAATTTAGGTGGCGCGTGGAAGATTTACAGATTAAATTTTTTCCTAATAGATAACTCGTGGATTTCATTTTCTGTTATATCCTTATATTTTATATTATCAACGAACACTGCGTTTTATATTTAATTTTTTCGGTACGTCAGACAGTCGACAGGCTTTTATATAAAATTGATTATTTAGTCTTAGTTAGTAGAGGCGTTTAATAAACATTTTCCCCTTCGTATAAGAACCCTACTCAATAATGCAATACCGCCTTACTCCATTGTTTATCCGATTCAATCACGTCTCCTGAACTCTCTGAGGGAGGATCGAAGCGGATTCAGACCAATTTCAAGCCGTTATGGACAATTGATACAGCAAGGAGAGGAAGGATATAGAAAAAAGAGGATATTCCCTATAAATCCCTGAGATTCCCCACGTAAAGGATCCTTCGAATGCACTCCGGTCGGAAGGCCTATAATCGGAAGCGATAGTGTTTCATTTGTTCGGACAAAAGGAGGGTAAAGGAAATGGTGGAAGACCGAGGGGGAGGGGGACCAATAAAGCTGGTAGTGGATTCGATGCGCGTACTCCGGCTCTATATCACAGCAGGATCGGTCCCACACCCAGACACGACCTCAGGTAGTCCGTACCCGATGGGACAGACGTGCCCCGACAGTTAGCTACCACGCTCTCCGCTCCAACTTACCCATACGGTATTCTTGAATATATCCCCGCTACCCCAACCCTTCGAAGATAAATTTCGAAATATGTTCCAGTTTCAATAAATCCCCCCTTTCAATAAATTCGGACGGCCAACCTGAAATAAGTTTCACGCTACGTCGTAGTACGCTTCTAAATAACCAAAATCTGAAACATTCCCCGTCTCCTGTTTCCCCTCGCTTATTTGATCCTAAGCCGTAAAATTCCATTCCGTTAACGCGTCAGCGGCCGATCCATTATCGTGTCAGAAATGCCACCTGTCAACTGTCAATAGTCAAAAGCCTAAACCGGTATAGATTAGGATCAAATAAGCGAGATCGCGTCTAATCTCATCCAAGAGGGTGTCTATATTTGTATTTAAGATATACTTACATGAGTATACATTTTATTTACACCAGAAACTAGAGCATATTTTCCGATTTTTTTAATCAAAATCCACATACGCATTTTCGAGCCCGTACTTGTACGCGCTTCGCTATCTATTACCAGTAAGAGGTATTGCACCTATCTATAATCCAGAACTATAGTAGGGGTTTTAAATTAGCCTATTACAGATTACCTAGTTTTCCTTTACTAGGAAAATGTAAAGGAAGGAACTCGGTCCTATGGTGGAGAAATTGTTTTTTTAACTTTTTTTTATTTTGCACAATCAACTTTTACATGTATATACATGTATATTTTTCACGTGTTGTCTCGATAAAGAAATCACCCAATGATGGCGCTTTTTGACATGATTTGAAGAAAGTGTACGATAATTTTTTTCAGTCTGTGAAAACACCCAAAAGTACTATATAAAAATGATTGGGAAATGACGACCGGCGAAAACTGTCGTTTTCGAGGTTATGAAACTAGGATATTTCCTCGGCCATTACCCAGTCAATATAGGCGGCGGTGAAAGTGGATTTGTACAGACAGACAGTAAGGGTAAATTATTGCGCACTTTCGCGGCGTCTCGTAAACCTCAATCGTGGGGCAGATTCGTCCGACAGGACACGTAATATTTCTGAACGGGTTATACGACCCCCCCCCCCGCCGGTCACATAATGGCGCCACCTAGTTAAGTGGCGCCATTAGACGAGGCAGGAGGAATGGGGAGTAGACGGGGGCTTTATTACGGAGACAATTCTGCCCCGCGTAAAGATCCCCCACCACCCTATTACGGCCAGAGTAAGAATAAAACCTGAGTTTACACTGGGCCTTGAGGGCGGCGGGCGATCGATATTGCGAAAGGAGAACGGATATAAGGGGGCCGCTGGTACTGCTCGTAATTCGTTGTGGGGAGTGCTCCTGTAGGCGGCCATTGGACGGACGCGGAACACGGGACAGGTTTTATGACTCGGGTTTGGATGAAATAAAACTACTTATCTGTACTCTCAAACGAGCGAAGAACATACATTATAGAACTCTCTAATTAAACCGAATTATTTCTTTCTCCTTTATTAAAAATATTTATCGGACGCTTCAGTCATACTTCACCGTGTATTTCTTCTGTTTCATCTCGTTTCCCCCCAACGCACAACGGAATTAACGGCATTCTTTCATCGGCATCCGGCACAAGCATCCTTTTACAGAAGAGGAATGAGGTAAAGGCCCGAACATCAAAACGGCTACTGGCAGTATAAATATATACAACCGATTTCGTAAACTCGCTCTATTCACTCGTTTCCAACAGCAGTGGAAAATGAGATAACATTTAGTGAGAATAATTTAAAAGGAGTAAGTAAAAGTTTAAATAAACTAAGATGGAACAAGAAAAAATTGTGATAACAGCGTTCCTCGATTTTAAAACAACAAACTACGTCTGTTTGTTCATCATAAAAATGCGGATTCTTTTTCAGGAAATGGAGTCATTCAAAAACGGAAGTAAATATACACATTATATAAGGCGGCAGGAACATCGGTTAGCAAGGGGTTGACCCTCCTCCCCCATTATTCCGGAATTTTGACTGTGTTTGGAAATCTGGAACAGTACCGAAATACCCGAGAGGGCCCCAGAAGGAAAGGGGAAAAACCCCTGCACGCGATGGAGTCCGATCAGCTTTCCGACACAGGAAAATAGGGCATCAACCCCTGCTAATCGAGGTTCTGCCTAGAGTATTACCCGATGCAAAAGGGAAGTTAGTGATAATCCAAGTTCTGGTCGCGGAAACATTGGCTCATTTATGAGTAATTTTTATTTATACGGTATAGAAACGCTTTTCTCGTTCCCCACAATGATGTAATCGCGACCAAATACATAAAAAACTGAAATGATTAGCTATCGTTAATTTAAAATACGCCCAAAAGATAAGAAAAAAACAATATCGAGGACTGAAGATGTACTTCACTTTTCAAGGAATAATCCGGATTAATCACAGCGCCCCCGGTTTTTCGTTAGTGCCCTCCCTCCCCCCATAAAGACTACTTACCCAATGGCAGTTATTTAAACGAGGTCAGAGCCGAGAGTTGTCCGTGAGGATTTATAATGAAAAATATATTCTCGCGGCGCGAACCAAGGGAATAATAAGTATCTCTCCGGTTCGATCCCTGAATGCAAATTGGACGGGGATGGTCTCTCCCCCCATCGGGCGGGGGCGAAAAAGATAATAAAAATCGACCCCACCCCCGACACCACCGACCGGCGAGGGCTTTAAATTGCGCCCAAGTTAAACTCGAAGCCCCCAACCCCTTGCGGCAAATTTTCGTCCCTCCACTCCCGCCCCCAGCATCCGATAATTTTCAACAACAGCAAAAGCGGCACCGGCGTTGGAAAGGTCCGCCGGCTGGAAGCCAGGTGGGCCGCAGCGTATATTCAACCGAGGTCAACGCCGAATTCTGAGAAAGGGTAAGGATGAACGGCAAAGAAACGGGTAAAGAGAGGGAGAAGGACGGGGAGAGAGGGGAATCGAATATAAATGAGAGCAGATATAAACCAGAAGCGATATAGGTCATTCAGTCCCATACTACAAATAAAATACCCTTTACCGATCAAGTATCCAGTAGGAACTACCGTCAATCGTAAAAAGCCTAACTGGTGTATCCTCATATAACACCAAATGTCAACCGAGAATGTGACTATATTGAATATGTACATATATAACCGTACATATTTGTATATCTCATAAAAAATTGCGGAATATTTTCTGAAGGCCCAACAAATTTTACACAATTGTAAATTGTTTATCGTAAAATATATTATAAATTCATTATTACAAAAGGATGAAGGAATACCGTTTGAAATACGCGTATTTTACCTATTACCAGCGTTGGGTACTGTCTATACACTTTGTGACGGCCTCGTATGCTGTAAATTAACAGAAATGAGAGGATATATTATATAATATATACTGTATATAGAATGTTGCGTACGCAAATCTTCCCGCATTCAAAATTATTTTTAAAAAATACCAAGATATAGGGTCTGGGCAGGCTAATGCTACGTCCTGAGTCATTCTTAATGTACGGTCCAAATTTTAGTTATCAAATATACCTGCGGGGAATCATTTTAATAGAAATTTAGTTTCAGCGATGGTAATTTGATTTTACTGATCTCCGTGATTCGTGGCCGAGAAAAACGCTAAACATCGGCAGGCCCGAAAGCAATCCCGCCCCCATTTTCTCGGCAATAGAAATTCAGGATTTGTCTGTTTTGGGTCCGAAATGAAATACTGCCGTCGGGCACGGAGTTCCGAAAATTCGGGAACGGCCATTAAGAGGCGAGTGGCGTGCAACGAACGCGGTCGTGGGGGGGCCGGGGGAATGAGGAAAAGTTGAGCAAAAACTCCGGCCCCGACTGTACAACGACGCAAGGAAAAGATTTATTAATACGGACCGCAAAATAAAAGTAGCAGCGGCAGCGTAAACTTCCTGAAAATGACTGGGAAAGAGTCACTTTGGTTTAGTCAATTTCAGACAATTTCCACCAGTGTTCCCCCGTGATGAAATTCGTATAAAAAAACTGAACGAAACGACTTGGATGAAAACATTAAAATCCAGCGAAATTTAGTGTAATACAACTGAAGGCTGAAACATATAAACTGTAGTAATTGCATTCGTTCTGCATCGTTCGCTGAAGGCAATAATACGTTCATAATAAGTTCAGTTACGGGTTTGAGAAATAAATTTTTCATCGCTTAAATATATTCCAAATAGAGAATCACAGGGTAATATTTTTAATGTCGTAAAAATATAACGTTCATCCAAATTTTGCAATGACAAAAATTTCCATTAACAACGGTTGAATCCTACTGAATATTAACCGACCCAAGATACCCTTATAAATTCGGCAGAGATTTTAATATGTGCATTACGCCAGAGTGACTTTTACCATCTTGCCTCATGGAACTATAATATTGAAGCCTGACACGAAAGCGGGAAGAGTTGGAAAAAGACCGGGGGCGAATATAAGACGCGGAAATGATTAGAGAGAGAGTAGGAGGGAGAAAATGAACGAAATCAGGGACCGAAAAGAATCCCTCTGGGGGCGGTTTCGGCGGAGGAAACAACCCCCCATAAGCTGTATTATGAGATTTTTCTCAGGGGGAATGGGCAACCGCGCTAATTTCAAGAGCGTTATATACCGGTGACGCGATTCGGAAAATCGAGACGGGAGGACGGTTTGGTCCCGGATATTACCTGAATGGGATTCAGGCGGGAGGGTGAAACCGGGAAAATGCGGGGATGACCAAAAACAAAAACCTTGGCTCTTCCACGATAAAAGAAAACGTTTTCAGAAAAATAGTCCTGAAAATGGGAGAGCGCTCGACACCGAAGATAAGCCATCTGTACGTCAGAAATTGTACACATTCTCTCGAAAAAACGAAAGGCATTGAAGCTAAAAGTTTTGATGAGCTAAGAGTTTTGAGTGATTTTTGAAGTCCTAAAAATTAGCGAATTTACAAATTGATGAAGGACGTTTATTTATTTAAATATATGCTATGTTTTTTCCACGTTCTCAAGGTACGTTAAACGAAAGAAGCACGGACGGGAATTTGGAATACCGCCAACCTTCGGCATTTGGTCATACACATTCAGTAGCGTTGTTGTTAGTACAGTTGTTACTGTAAAGGTATCCGTTTACTGAGCTCGTGTTACTGACGATGGGAAGTAGCCCAGAATCGTCTAGAATAGGGCCAGAGATCGCAAGAGATTTATTACTATGAGGTGTCTTAAAATACTAATTTTTTGCACAAGAAAAAATAACATGACTTCGAAATACTGCTGACTAATTCAAAGCTTAAAATTAAATTTAGGGTACTCAAAATATATATATATTTATTCGGAATTATTTGGCACGTGATAATTAGTTGTTTTTTATGTGCTAGGAAATATTCGGGATACCTGTTAGAGAGGTCTGTGAGGGTTTGGAACTCCGTAAGGACCATAAAAATAGACTCCTAAATCTCCATAGTCACAGTTCAACAAGAGAAACTTGCCCATGCCACTTCTCCCTCTTTGTTTCCTTATTAAAATTCCGTGAACATGGCGAGCAGCCGAAACCCGTCTAGCAAAAGACCAGACCGGCGGAAGATCGAGAAAACTGCGGTATGAATTATTCAATATGCGGCGGGATTTTTCGTTTCATTTCAATACCTCCTTTTACGCTCCGACAATGCAAACCGCAGATTTTCTGCACGGAATTTGCGCCCCCGAATAAAAGCGCCGTGCAACCGGCAGTCTCAAATCTAAAACCGCCCCGTCGCCGAATCACGAACCGTGAAGAGGTCGCGTAAATCCGATAAATGGGTGAAAACACAACATAACGGTCGAGGCATTCTGCGAAATCTTCAGATTTAGCCCCCCGGCAATACGGGTCTACAGGGGGACCGGTATATACTGCAATGGCCCTCGATCAGCACTCAGTATGCACCGAGCGCCCCGCTCTGAATGCACAATGTGCTTTCAGCGCATTGGGGAAGTGCAATAATTGCGGAGACCGCGAACGGGCAAGTCCATATTTCAACCGGGCCCAAGCGAATACCAAGCCGACGAGATAAACCTAAGCCGCCGTCCTTAGAATTATGAAGAGGTTCTAAAATCGAGTATTTTTTAAAATTTTAAGTGATAATACTGTAGTTAATAAGTGATGTTTGACGACGTATAGACTGTAAATTGCACCAAAGAGTATAAATTTTAACGAAAACTCTGTCATTACGACATGAACAAGTAGGTGTTTTTGTATGAATTGTTTAATACGAACAATTATTCGTGTTTAACGATTTTCACAGTACACACGCGGTAATATCGTAATTCACTAAAAACACAAATCATTTCAGATAAAACCCTTAAATGTCACAAATGTTAATACGATTAGCTGATAAGCTAAAGGAATAATAACGTCTACGCAAGATAGAAGACCAGGAGCATTATAGCGGGGCCCCAACTCCTTTTTTTAATATTTTATTCGTGTACAATCGAATTACAAGTTATAAGCACAATCGCTCTATGTTTTTTTTTTCAAGTGATTTACTCGGATAAAGGAAGCACCCAATGTGGCACTTTTGACATGAATTAGCAAAGCTGGGGCTACAGTCTAAGATCTCCGGACCAGCGGCGTTTGAGACAATGGATGGGCGATTAGGATGAGCAGTAAGGCGGGAATGGAACTCCGTTGACTGTCGTTGAGGTCGTGACGAATTCTGTGGTTGGAATCGTTGCGGGGCGCGAAACTCCTGGGACGTGAAACAGCTTCGAGCCAGTATAGGGCGATGGGGCCGTCCGAAAGTATAATACAATGGGAAAAGCCCTTTAATCTGCGGGCGCCGAGCGGGCGCAGAAGGAAATAATCCTGTTAAACCGTCGACACCCAGTTATCCCACGCGGGGGCGGGAGTGAGGGGGACAGGACAACCCCCAAAACCGAGGCCGGACAAACACGGGTTTCAACCTCGGACAACTTAATTTACACTTAAGATTTTCGCAACGCGCTATGCCGCTGTTTCAACACCAAGTAGTAACTTCACTATATACGACGGAGTACAGAGAACATTAAGGAAAGAAGAAATGGGAACTTTTTTACCTGTATATTTTTCTAAACTGTTTTATTGACAAAACTGTACAATATAATCAGTGACATTGATAGCACTAATAACAAATAGAGCGTAATGGAGAACAAACACAATGGCTTTCCCAATTAAATTTCCCATTTAATTTTTTCAATGATATATTTCGTGGCCATTTACTTTTCAGGCGTTAGTCTGGCAAATATTGTTCGGCGTTTAGGACACATTATTTTCAGTAGTAAACCGTTCTTTACAAATCGGACTTTTGGAACAGTTACGGCAGATAGGCGACGAGTACACGGTCGCTAGGGGAGCCTAACTGGTGCGATATTGCAATTGGACACCTGTTCAAGGGGTACGCGAGGGTTTGGAATAACAGCGCTTGCGATTTTCTGCCCCCCACACGCCGATCTGATCCCGTATGCTAAACACTCTTCTCCGAACAGTCGATGGTACTCCTCTCGCAAACTATCCATACCAATCCTGATGGAATTCAATGTTATTATCTGTTATCACAAAATCACCGGTAGCAATGCTACCGGTAAAGTATATCCGTAAGTAAAGTGTTCTATCTTCATGTTTGTAGTTTAGTGTATTACGAATAATTTTGGGTCAACTAACAGAAAAATGTATATTAAATGTGATCGCTGCATAAAAATGAAGTACGAACCCCTTGAAGTATTAGACTTGTCACACTGATTAAGATATTTCCAGGGGGACAAAATTAAAGAGCAATATTTTATCTCATTAACTCTGTTCGGAACTACAAACTATGGAACTTTGGAAGGGTTAGTTCTGTCAAATCTGGAATTCAAATATACTTAAGTTTAATCGGGTATTATGGGCATTAAAAAGAAAGAAGAAAAATGTCACTGTGGTACCTTATTTTCGCGCTCCAATGGGCGGAATAGGAGGAATTTAATGTCGTTTTCAGCGGACTGAAAATTTTCCGGTCTGTGCTTTTAACCTCATTCAATATTTAAAAAACCACTACAGACCGTCAAAGGTTACTTATCGTATATCTTCGTAAGTTCTGATATTTATTCTTATTTTAAAATAAAATTAAATTTGCCATAAACGATGCACAAAAGGATTGAAACAAAAATTGCCATCTTAAAAAATGTGTGTTAAAAAAAGATAACATCATAATTTTCTTTTGTTTTTTTATATATAACGAAAGCAATTTATGTATTAGTGAATCGTTATTATATAAGTGTATTATTATATTTGTATTAATATTTATAGTCGCATGTTTCATGTTACTTGATGTTATTTGGGACAATTATTCCCAAGAAATAACAACTAGAAAGGCCGGTCATTATCCGCTGTAATTATTTTCGTATATTATAGCCGTCTGATTCCTTCCTAATATTTTCTTATACTATTTCATAATTATTCCTTAGAAAGACGACAGCACGCGTGGAAATCACGAAGCAAAGTGTGACATCACGGTACTTTCACCGTACTCGGGGAAAGTTCAGCGTAAATCAAACCGCACGTACTGTAAAAAGGAGAAAAGAAATATGAGCGGCGATAACGCGCGGCTGTTATCGTGGCGGGCGAAACAGAATTACAGGGCGTAACGGATACAATTCGTATCTTTCTTAAAGGAGGGGCGCTTTTTCGCCGCGCCGGGGGCTCGGGTTGTTAAGAAAATACTTGGGGCGGGACACTATTTTCGTGAAGGGGTAGGAGGGGGTTGAGGTCCTATCATCCCCCCGACGACGGGGGGCGAGACGGTCCCCGGGGAGCCGGCGGAGCTCCATCTCCGAAAAACAGGGAGGACGAAAATGGAGACGACCACACGCATACCGGGTACCTGACAGGAACGAAATCCGAACCGGCTCTACTGGGAAAACCCTTCCAATAACTTTTCCTATTCAATATAACAATAAATACGTAACGGAAATATGATATAAAAACGTATAAACCTCGTTATTTTCGTAATACGACGAGTATTACTGTAAAATTGTTGATGAAGCAATTAAAGGCTAAAAATTACAACCATTATCGCAATTGTCCGAGGGACAGGAAACGAGGAAAAGTCTCCCTATAGAATTTAGAATACCTGTTTCGTGGCAGCCAGGGGTTGGAATACCGTAGTTTTCGTGTGTACTGTGGTAGTACAAGTGAGAGTGATAGTGCAGTGAGGATGCCCAAAAAACATCCAAAGTTCCTAACACCGCTACTGAAGATGGCGAGCAGCCGAAACCGGTCTAGCAAAAGACCAAACCAGCGAAAGGAGACGGAAACACGAAATCTACGGTCTCCCTAAAGATGATTCTCGGACCGAAATCGGTTGCAGCGATAATTATCTCGGAAAATTGTATCCCAATCTGGAGAATTTGCAGAAACAACCTTTAACTCAGCGTGTGCACTTGAACTTAAAAAAGTTTAAATTTATGACCCGTTTATTCGGACAGGTTTTGGCCTGTCGCCCGCTCCAGTATCCCTGTGCCAATGCCAACTCCGCTGGGCATTTGCGGCGGTAGGCCGAAACCGGTTGAATTTCTACGGATAAATTGCAAGAACGACGGTCGCATTTCACCAATTTCGTCTGAAGACATTTCCGCTTGACAACTTCAAGTGCATAGACGGGCGCAGTGGAGTTTTTTAATTTAAATTGTACTGCGACGAGTCCCCGCGGAGTAAACATTTCTGGCGCGACGGTTTTATAACAGAAAACATTTTATAAAAAAAGGAGCAGCTCGTACCGCTTCCGTCAACAATCGGCCTGATAGTTTTCCTTGTAATTCCGCGGCCTTGCACGTGCCTCGCAGCCAGGTGAACCGAGAATACTAAACTATAACCGAGAGTAAAAATAACGCGTAGGTTTTACAAACTATAGTATTTTACTCGCAAATACCAATGTTATATACTGATGCAGTATTAACAATAATATATATACATAAGTGGTAACACTTAAATAAGTTTATATTACGGTATTATATTAATAAATAAATTATTAATTTTTGAGTATTGTAATAAAGCTCATTTTGACACGTGGAGATGTACTATAAATTCCTTTAGAATAAAATTTAAAAAATAATTAGAAATGGGGTTTACACTCCGCGAATATAAGGGTTTTAATTACTTTTAAAAAAAATTTCTCATATAGTCGGGTCCGCCCAGTGCTTCCGGTGGTGGCAGATTAAACTTGCCCTACTCTCCCACTGCAATTAAAGAATTACAGCCAGTAAATAAGTTCCTGTCCTCGTTTTAATGGATCGGCAGGGATTAGGGGGGCGTGGCTGTGTGTGTGTGTAAGATACCGTGAAGGGCGGGCGAGGGCGTTAACCCTCCCTCCGAGGGTGTACGGGGGGAGTAAATTAAAAATCACGACAGATTTTCTGAGTCAATGGCCTAGCGAATTATCGGTCCACCCCCCACCCAACACACACACGCACACCTGAGGGGAGGATCGATACCCGAGCCGGGTATCGATTGTCACAAGGTGGCGTCTGACACATATCTCAAGAACACCTCGCTCCACCAACCACCACCCTCGCGTGGGCTTAAATGGGTGTGGCACAATCCCCTCGAGCTCGAAAATGTCACAATTGGGATTAGCTGAAGCCTCCCCACTCCAAACTTATAGCAAAGCCAAATCTTAACTTCAACCGAAATCAAGTAAACAATTGGAACAAGAACTTAAGTTGGATATTGCGGTTTGATTCCGGTGTATTTACGTGGTATTATCGGAGTATATGTTTGGGGCGACCATCCTGTAAGGCACTGTTACTACATCTGCAGAGTAACGATTGTCCGTTGGACATGACAAATATCTGAAGAACAATTCTTTGAGGCCATAATGGTGGATCGAGAATTTGGGAAAACTCTCTTAATTAACCAGTTATAAGAAAACAACTGTACTCTATCGAAAATAACAGATCTACGTTTAAATAATAGTAATCTATAATTGTTTTATGTAATCGACCAGGAAGAGCGAGGTTGAAGGTTTGAAACATTTATCAGAAATTATTAGAGTAAGCATAGAATGCTAAACATAAAAAAGAAATCGGCTCATATTTTGATATTGTTTTATCGTAAAGAGATTTGAAATGTTAAATTTCATATGTAAATATCTAGGTCGAGCACATATGGGAACATTAAATCTACTGACGATAAGCAGTAACCGGTATAGCCTAAGAGGAACACAAATTACATGTAGTAATCAAATGATCAAATCAAAACTTCGCCTTTAGTGATACAGTGTTCTGTAGTTCCCAAAGAAGTCAGTTCGACAAGATAACAGCGCGCCGGTGTTTTATTGACCAATAGAACTCCGAATCGGAGGAAGCAGTTTAATAAAGAAATATGCTAAAGACAATAATTAGAACTTCCGGTACAGGATTACAGTCACAGAGTCGATTTATTACCAGTTGTCATGACAGCGCTGTAATAACAGTAGAAGAACAAAGGAAAACTGGCTCGGAAACAGAACGTTCTTTTAGCATAATTCTTAATTGTTACACGGTTGCTGCCAGATAAGCATAACGACAGTACATAAAATAATTTATTGACACGCTAGTCCAGTTGCAGTAACGACATCGGAATATTGCCTTCTCCAGTATTACGACGAAGTTAACTTTCGCTAGCACATAAGTTCCCTACGCTATATTGTGTTTAATACTGAACCGTTATTACGGTAATTAAAAAAGCTGTGCTCACAGTTGCGGGGCCGTTGACCACACCATACCAGTTGGACGATATGGTCCAACTATCCGTGCACACAAATTTTTATGTCGTCTAATTTCCAAATGTTGGGGGGAAATCGGCTTTGAAGAGGCGGATATTTTAAAAAAAAATTTATTCCTCTCACCGGCCAACCTCCCCCTCATGGGGGCATTGGCCCGACCTAGATCCCGGCCACCTTCTCATATATATGTAAGGCGTAGGACTATATTTTTATTTCATACAAACAGAAATCTGATACAACTGCTCGCCCGATATCCTATCTATTCCTGTCATATATAATCCTGAGGCGAAACGTACCGGCGGTTCCCCGTTTTAAGTGGTGGGTACAGAATTCAATTGAGTTTCATTATAATTCGCCCTGTCTACAATACATTATTTCCTTTTAGTATAACCACTTTTTATTTTTAAATTAATTTCTTTTATTTTTATATTAATACATTCAGAGCTCTCAAAAACGAAATAACCGTTATAAAGACTTCACATAACAGAAATACGCCAGGTATAGACAAATAAGAATTATGATTAAGTATAATATTAATTATTATTAATTTATTTATTATTATTAATAATTATTATTAACGTGCAAATAGTATATAACAAATAATATTTAACAAAATAAATATATTTATTTTATTTATGATGTTAATCCCTAACTTTATATAGGCTTAGAGCTTTCCAATTTCCGATAAGATATTTCAGAATATATTACTATAAAGGAGAACTGTGGGGATTCCTAGCACTTGACTAACTATTGATTCAATGAATAAATAAATAATATAATCAGAGTAAGAGCATGATCAAACGAAGAACTGCAGGAAGTTTTAATTACATGATTAGATTTCGACCCCCGGTTGCACAACTTCCTCCCGCAAGTACCATGGGCAAGTGCAGGATGATGAGGGATGAAACGTTACTTGGTTTACACACTGATTTTGATGGTATATATATATATCACATATTTTGAGGTAAAAAAATAAAATAAAACTTTATTTCTCTACCCAACAGAATCAGAAATATGGGGCCTAATTCATGAATGGATCATCAAAACGAATATAATGGCACCAATTTTGTCCCACAAAGTTGACAGGCCAACAACACCAGACGTATATATGAATATAACGTAATATATGAAACATTTATGATATATAATAAATTAATATTGTGGTATATATCACAGGTAGATCACCCGGTACTAACGGTCCAACCCGGGCTGGGAACTCGATTATAAGGCCGGGGATAGTCGGACTCGAAATCGAAAACAGATTTTCTGAGTCAGTGGGCTATTTGTTGAGGGGGCCTTCGGGAGGAGGGGAGAACAATCGATCGTCGACCGAGTATCGATTGTTGGAGCGCCGCGACGAAGGAGGTAGTGCCCACGCCCACCTAATACCCGGAGCCCCCTTGGCAGGGGGCTGAATAAGGGGGTGGTTTGAGAACAAACAAATCTCTTACCCCGCTCCCAACCGGTACACCGAATAAAGAACTTCTGCAAACCTCGCTCCTTCCGGTCCACCTGTAATCTCGACAACGCTCGGGCATTTACAATATAGGGTCCATTGTGTCGGGCATAATATAGAAGAACATTTCAAATCCTACACGCTATTTCCTAATAAAGATTGGAAGGGAACGAAAGACGAGAAAACCTACTATCGGAGAATTATATCCACCAGCCAGATATTCCCCCAAATACCAATATGGCTAACATTAATTTAAATTGTGTAAAATTACGTGATATAATTACTAATTCCTTGAAGCGCAATTATATTAACTCGCATTCGGATGGCGTAAATATACATGAAAAAAAACTCAATTTTCTTGCCTTCACCTTCAAATCCAACAGTGCTAGCGTCTGAACAAAGTCTTGAAAGAGAGAAATCAATATTGGGTCTCTGTTAAAAAGTGGTATGTTATACAGGGAAGGGGCCGTAAAGAATTCGAGGCTGCAGCCAGCTCGCTACTGCTAGAGGATGGAGGGGGGGAGCACGTGCTCGATCGAACAAACAAATTTTCACCTCCTTCACACCGAAACCGTTGTTTGGATCACGGGCCACTTCGTAAATTTCGTATTTAAAAGGTTCAATCTCGATGGCTATAATGCAAGAAAATTGTAAATCCAACTGCTGGAATCCGTATTCCAGCAGTTTATGCGAAATAAATGTGGCCTGAAACAGGAATTAATACCGTAAACGTTATACTCTAATTAATACTTCTTTTAACGAGGAAATAGTAGAAGATTCGCGGGCCCAGCTAAATATAATTATCCGAAATGAGGGGAGCGTACCATTCACTCAAGTGTGATGCAACACTGGCTTAAACTGAAGCGCTATCCCCGACACCAATTTCGATGGGCTTTGGAATAATTTACAGTTACGTTCGGTTGAACAATTGATGAGACATTAGGAACACCGGTGATCAGTACGGGCCGTTTGGGTGAAGCACAGCAATGTCTTTCCTACCCTTCTACGAGGGTTAGTGGACGCCTATTTGCCACCAAATGGAACAAAAACCTCTTGCTACTCCTTAAAGAGGTCCGAATAGTCGATGGAATTACTCTCATAATTGCGTAAAATAAGAAGGAATCACTTGCTTGGCGCGGTCAATGAATCCTTCCAAAATCGCCCTAAGCGAATAGTGTAAATAATTATGACAAGTTTAAAAATAACCTTTCCCAAAATGTACTTAGATACACTTCTTAAATTATTAAAGCAAATAAACTGATTTAAACATTGTTTCTGGTAAAAAAATGGCTACAAAACAGTAGAAACAACCAAATGGCAGTGATCACTACAATCCTTCCGAAGCGTCATTTAAAAAAAAGGCTCAAATAAAAATTTATATCGCATATTTCAAGGAATATATATCGAATTTTTTGGGCATGAATTATTAATTAAAACCGCAGTTATCAAGAGTTTCCTGTGCGTGACCGAAACACTTATTGAATACCAGTTACAATTTAATTACACGCTGACATCATCAATCTTACCTGCAAGATATAAATTACTGCTTTTCATTAGTGGTTTAGAGAGGGTGGGTAGGACCCGTGGTAAGTCCTAATTTGGTTTCCACATTTCTTATTTTTGGTACTCGAAAATCGTTTCGTTCCATAAACACTTTGGAATTCGTTTAACGACAAAATATTAACCAGGTGAATTTGAAAACGGAAATTTTATTTCAATTAACCCACGCACAATTCGCGCGTTTTAATCGCGTGAGCGGCGTCCAAAGTTGCAATAGGCGCCCAATAACTACAAAACTTATAACTAAAAGGTAAACTTCAGTCCGGTAAAATGAAATTAATCAGATGCAATATATAAGAGGAATTACTTCTGGGAAATGCTGCCTCCGTCCACGGTCTTTTCTCCGGTTTAATAAGCCCCAGTCCTGAGGACAGGGGGGTTTATGCATGTAGGCGGGCCCGCCTGAACAAACAATTCGGCCGGAAGTTGTCGGCAAAGTAGTTGGGTAAACAGGGCGATCGTCGTAAATTCATTATTCGGAGCTGTTAAGTTCCCTCGACCCATTTATAAAGACAACCGAGAAGAATGAAAGCCGCCAAACTGGAACTCTCGCGCTATTTTCAGCCAATCTCGCTTACAATTCGCGGAGTCAAAAATATTTTCCGATAAGCGGAACATCTGTACACGGAAAATTAATGCTAGAGAAACTTTGGTAAGGGTCGAGGTAAACTATTCTTTTAAATACCGATTAATTTAGAGCTAAAAGATAATTATTCTTTAAAATCGTTTACGAGTTAGTTAAGCACTTCAAACAGAAAGTTCACACCATCATTTATAAATCTCAATACACATTTCCATTGAATACATTAAATATACCTGTTTTCGTGAGGAACTGCAATTTAATAGCAATCGCATTAAATACAAAATTATTCATGATGAATACCACATAATTCAAAACCGCACTTATTAAATTTAATAAGAGATGAAAATAATTATGATGAATCATAAAAAATAAAAAACTGAACTCAAAATGTACCTAGATATAGTGCAGCACATAATTCTTGAATTATTAAAGGATATTCAAAAAAGAAGTATGATATGGGGAAAAAACTTCACCTGAACGGTATAAATTTTATTTTTTACTGTAAGATTTTGTAATAAAAATCAATTTGGTTATCTACACGTCGACGATATCAAACTCTAGTATTAGGGCTTTCTCAACTATATTGTAAACAGTTCTTCAAGTTTTTCACACTGTATTCTTTCATGGCATAGAAATTTATATTCGACTTCGGAATTATTTTACTAAGGCGCAATTATAATTCTATACATAAATGCGGGTTCAGGTATTGTTGGGCAACAAACGAATTCCTAAACGCGATCAAGCCAAAGGGATATATATTATGTTTCCCGGCCATTCTATATGGGACGGGAACAAGCATTTGATCCCACCTCTTTGTCCCACCCTCAGACTATGTTGGATTTGGACCCCCTCTCTAAGAGTACCCGGAATTGTATTCGGGTTAATCGGCTTGTTCCTATTAACAGCCGCAATAATACAAAAAAAGGGGCTGCGGTCCGCAAGTACATCAAAAGCTATCAGATTCGCCGTAATCCAAAACCTAAATGAGGAAATTATATTACATGCAGTAAATAAAATGCAGCTATTGCGGCCAAACCGATCGCGCCGTTCTGGACCTTTGATATTCGGCGAAGAAAATAGGCCTCTATTTAAAAATAAAAGGGTTCGAAAACCGGAGGTATAAGAGCCGCAGGGCTTTAATCTTCTTTCTGAGACCGATTCGGGCTTTCAGCCACTTCGGTCGACGCGTCTGAGGCTACACCTTTTTTTGTGTTTCCAAGCGGTCGAAATGTAAACATCAATAAGAGGGCAAGTGGAGGCAAATCGGGAATGTAGGGCTACTCTGAAATACCAAGAGTTTTAGAGCCCGTTTCATCCATCGGACAATGCCCGAGTCGTTCTTTGATTTGCAGACTAAATGAGTTTACAGAAAAAATTTAATAGGGTAAAACACCCCAAGTGGAGACTGAAATGACAACAATACGCTTCTATAATTATATAAAAATTGACAGCTGATAATTGGGGCATCAACCCCCGTATACAACTGGATATTGAGGGGGAGGGGTGTTGCTGATTTCTATTCGATTTCATCGGTGGATTCATCGAAAATATATACTTTGATATATCGTACACGCGAATTGTCTTTTTATGAGACACAACTGTGAGAATAACACGATTTATTGTACTGTAGGAAATCGCAACAAAAAATTGCAAAATTGCTCAAACTTTTTAGAACTTCACTCATTCCATAATTTATTACTCTGGCCGATCTCTCGGGTCCCGAACAAAATGAAATGTTCCGCCTAATTTATACGCTGAGACAAAATTACCCAGATTTTATGCAAATACGGTCGTAGTCCGCCGTTTGGCGGAGGTCGGTTCGGGCGAAAGAAAACAAAAATTGGGCGAAGAGAAACCAATCTCCATAACTTTGCATGTATTTCTGTGTTCCACTTCAAAGGGAAAACAAAGCCGAGCTGTTGATACGGTCCAGGGCGGAATTTCGGCTGGAAGCAATAAGACGTCGCCCTGCAAGCAAGCCGGTCAATATTGGGAAGCCCCTAGAAAAGAACTGGCACCAAGTACGACTTATCCGACAAATAGAAACGGATCTAGAGCCAATATTTCCCTTCGGAGGTCAAAGACGAGTGCATCGGCACATCATCCAGACTCCTTCCCTTTTTTGTACCCTTTTTTTGTTCCCTTTATCAACACCCTACATGTCACCCTAATAAAGGGACGAGTTATTTGAAAATCACATCAGGTATGTTATCACAACCCGCAACCGACCTGCTCACTGATCTATTGACAGAACGCTACTGAAGACTGCAAGAAGACATAACCAGTCTAGCATTAGGCCAGAACCAGTAGAAACACCCACGGTGGAAATTTCATAGAAAGTATAATCACCGACCCCAAAGGCAGAAATTTATATTACGGCCTTGCCAAATGATATTCCAATTAATACCAAATTTCAGATAATAATAATAATAAAAACTAGCGAAGTATAATTGAATACATACGTTGTTGGGAAAGGAGTGAGGGAGAGAGGGACAGTGTGGGGCAGAAGTAGTGTGCCACAAGTTGGAGCTCAGTAACGCCCACTCGTTATTTATAAAAACATTTCAACTGTTAAATTTATGTGGAAACAAAGCCCCGCTTACATTAGAACTTAAGATTATAGCCCACTGCGAACAATTAGTGAGAGTGTTCCAAGGCACGGTTTAAAGGGAACTTGTGCCTTGAAGACAATCTACACAAAGCATGCTATGAAGCGTACAGTTTTATTTCAACAACGTAATTCCACTTTAAAATATATATACTGGCAATTGTTAAATAATGTTAACTCGAGATTACGTTTTTTCGGAATAATTATTTAAAATTAAATGCTTCCGTTATACAGTCACATATATTCTTGTGATACAAACAAATGAGGACTTTTAGGATTAACTCTCTTCGTGTTAGAGGTTACCATAATTGAAAAATAGTCATAAAATTGGGTTTTCTTCAATATTCTAAAAATATGATTAAAACCAGCAAGGGTCTAGAACCAGACAAAAGCACCTAACGAGTCGACAGTAAAAAATTTAATTTTCTAAAAAACGATGTTTTACGAAAGCGTCAGTTTCCAATAAAGTCATCTTTCGACAGATTTATTTATAGCACTCTTAAAACATTACACCCGCGGCTTCGTTTCAGTTCCCAGCCGACTTTGTTCCGAGAGTTTCTCGAGTAAGACGATTATCAGAAGAGAAGGGATTATAATCCTTTCCGGGACGGAGGGCCATCGTGCGAAAAGATAAGAATCATGGACTCAATAATTAACGGCGGGCTGATTCCGCACTGTATTCCGAGAAGTTTTAACAATCGGGGATCGAAATTAAATATAAATTAAAACACACCACCGTGATTTTCAATAACCACATCATCCTAACAATGAATGTTGTAATGTAGTAATGAAGGTTTCTCAAAGAATTACAGAATTATTAAAATTAAAATGAAAAATACTTCATACATATATATTTCGCCAAATCGACAATTACGGTCAGGCAAACATTTCCGATCCGATTTTAAACTAGGCTATAAAGTTTGAGTTAATATACTTCTTCCTTAAAACAACTACTTGTCTTCGAAACCGATATGAAGACTTTATTCACAGAGCGTGGTGTGTTCGGAAGGCTGTTATACGGACCCTTTCAATATCTAGACGCGCTGTCCTTATCTGGGCTCAATATTGGCCATTGGGGGAGGCGGTGGGAGCCCTTTTCTTTCAAAGTGAAAATCCCGCCCCCGCTCCATTCGGCGTTCCTACACTACACCCCTTCGACAGAATACGGAAATCCGAGCCGGGATTCCGGTATGGCCGCAGTGAGGGCTTATTGAATGTAGACTAGGAGGGAAAGGAGTCGAAGGACAAAGAAATAATCGTGAGAAAGGTTAACTGGCACAACACGAACATGTAATTGTTACTGACCATTATAAGTTGCACAATATGACATAATCATATGAAGTGGGCAAGACGGAACTGGCAACTGAACGGTGATTAAAACTGCCAAATAACTACTAACTGACAGTGGCGGGAACCTGGAAGCACTTAGAGTCCAATAACTGGGGCCTAATTAATACCCAACTCTCACGAATACAGGTCATATGAATATTTAATAAGTATTCCGTGCTTTCATTCCAACTCGTTTTAAATATTATAAGTGATAAATTAAAAAATAAAACAATTTTTTTTCATCCTCTCCGATCACTATCCTTACTTAAAAACTAACGTCCGTGGCATAAGAGCGGATTCGAATCCCCGGCGACTGGGTTACAAGGCCAAAGCGATAATTTAAAATGAATTTAATACCTGCCAAAAACTGCCATAATTGGGTGGTTCCTTTTATAGAGAAAATCACTTTAAAAATAATTTAACGTTTACGTACTCATAGCAGATAGTACTACCGACTACTAACTTCCGGCCAGAATATGACACTGCAAATGATCAACTGGAGGTTTTAGCGAAAAATTCTTTTTTTTAACAAATCCACAAGATAATATGTTGTTCTTTTTAATTGAAGGTTTCTTCACAAAATGTTTTGGCAGTAGGGGGTAAAGGGGTGAGCCTTCGTATCACTTAGGCCATTGAGACCGGTAACTTAATTTCCGAAAACCCGTTCGATGTGTTGTCTGGGAATTAAGGTTGTTGGCAAATGTTATTTGCCGGCGGTGTATAGCGGAGGGAGACCGCACGCTGGGCCCCGATAACAGCTTTTCGGTCCCGGCCCTGTACAATTAGCGGTGAAAATAGAGTTCGAATAGCCGGAATTGAGGACCCCCCCCACCCAGAATTAGCCCCTATCGTTTTACGCCTCGAACTCTCTGCCCAATCGGTTACCAACTGCAGGAGGCTCAAGTTCGATAGCACTTCTATAGCGAGTGGATTAACATCAATTTAACATCGAAACATTCCCTACCGCAAACACAGAAATAATAAAATAATATACTACAAACTAGTAGTAAAAAATAATAAACGAATTTTAAGCTCGCCTTATTAAAAATATCAAACTTCCCTTATTTTCAGAGTTATGCATTATGCACCTTGAAAAAAATATCAAATGATGACTGAATACACAAATTTAAATTAATTGAATAAAAAAGTTTCCAGCCACTCAGGCTGGAGTATCGGCGTTCGTTCTATGTCCAAATCATTTTCACAAATTAAAGCATATATCTATAAACCAATTGGTTAGTAATTGAACTTATTTCGGCAAAAATTATTATAAGAAAAATGTATTCCTTATGCCAGTTAAGAAATGAATACCATTGGGAAGAATCCGAAGAAACAACTTCTAAAACGTCGACCAACTCTGTAGTTGGCACAATAAATTTTGTAAGTTAAAAAAAAATTGTGCTGACCGATATAATCTTGTAAGATATTTTACCGCCTGTATTTGGGTACTGAAACAGGGGGTCTACAGTACTGAAAACCGGTCTATTTTTCATAATCCCAATAATAATAACTCTCTGACATAATCATACCCAGATATTATAAATAATTTCCTTAATTTTTATACAGCCCATCTATATTGTTCGACATATAAATAGTTGGCCATTCGAACTCTATTTTCACCGCTAATTGTACAGGTCCGGGACCGAAAAGCTGTTATCGGGGCCCAGCGTGCTGTCTCCCTCCGCTATACACCGCCGGCAAATAACATTTGCCAACAACCTTAATTCCCAGACAACACATCGAACGGGTTTTCGGAAATTAAGTTACCGGTCTCAATGTCATATTCCTTTAACATATTTCATAGATAAATTACGGACAAAATATAAATTGCTGTACTTGAGGAACGGATGTTAATGACTTTGGGTTTGGACAAATTTTACAATAAGCGGAATATCGTCCTCTTGGAGCTCACGATGCGGTAGGATCGATTGTGTACACACAGATCGAAATGCCTGCGATTGGCCTTAGTCTCCAACAATCGGCTGTGTACAGGGGCCCTTCCGAATTAATAGCACGAGCCGCCACCCCCCATCACAGGATGGTCTGTCGACAATCCGGCCATTACTCTGGCTTCATTATAGATGCATTATCGGCCGCCCGCGTCCTAAAAGCGCCCCCCCCCCGTCAAACCCCCACGTCCCGACGAGCCACGTCGATCAGCGAATTATACACGACCGGAGTGGGGACATTATTTTTTTTTACCGACGAGGTTTGCCAGACTGCGACCCTGCCCGATGAATAGTAAATACAATGTCGACGCATTTTCATAAAAGGTTCGGAATTCCAACCGGTTAGCAATACAAAAATGCAGCAGCGATGATGCACTACGAATAGTTAATACCATGAAAAACATCCACACTTATATAAACATACAAATTCTTTGTAGCAATTATATATATATATATATATATATATATATATATATATATATATATATATATATGTCTCAGATAATACAAACATGAAAGCTCGCAAGAACAATTATATATATAACTACTAGGTTACCCCTCTGTGGGCCCGTGTAACTTTCAGTTCACATTTCAATTTATCGAGATTGTACCAAATAATTATAGCTTTTTTCGTAAGATGGCGCATAAATCTTAATCCTATAACGTTGTCAAGAAGACCAATATCGATATCTATTTTTGTCATTTGCATATGTAGGTTTATAATTGCTGATTTTTCGTTCTCCCAATTTTTTTGGATTTAAAATAAAAATTCGGCCCATAGAGGGTTAAAACCCGAATCCCCCCACCTGATACCATTCCGTAATACGTACGAATAAAAATTCGTTAAAAATATGCATAATAATTAACTTTTGAAACAGATTGAAAAACTGCACACTCAGGTACGTGACCCACGAAACTGGTTCGGAAACGTGACTGTGCGTGTTGAATTCGAACTTACAAAAAAAAAATATTTTACCGCTGCGGCAGAATCGCTTTGCTCAACTTAGCATCAACAAAAAGGAAAAAAAAACATAACAGAACGAACAGCGAGGGGACACTCGAAAAGTTTGTTGGGGGGTCGGGCACGAATTTATAGCCCCGGCGAAGGGAGAGGCCGCCAACCAAATGCACGTCGATTTATAAAAGCGGCCCATAGGGCTCGCCGCTGAAAACACGCGGCCTCACGAAACACAACCCGGCAGCGAACAATTTATTTTAATAATTGTTAAACGAATTGCGAAAATATTTTCCCTTCCCCGCGGGTGATTTGTTCCTCGCCGTCGACCGTAATATATATCACTTGGCCGTAAAAAAAAAACAGATTTCGCTACACATCACGAAGGTAATCCTAGGTGATGTTTGTCTATCGCGTAAAACTCAATGTAGGAACGAATTTCAACTGAACCAGTTCAACTTATATTTTAAATCACTCTGAGGTCTAAAAACAATGGTTCGGAATGGGCCGAAAGAGTTTAATAAATCAAAAAGAGCCATTTCCGTGTGTTCGCCGCCGTCGGTAGTCAGTCGTTAGCGGCGTTCGACCCTCCACAGTCAGTGCGTTTCCACTGTGAAACGCAGCAAGTAAAACCGAACGGGACACAGAGCGCTCACGGGGCAATTCATGATTTACGACCGAAAAGGTTACGATGGCGTCACAGTAGCAGTAATTTTTATGTGCGTTTTTTCTTTTATTACCGAGTTTCAACCCGCGTTTTCCCGGTAGTTTTACCGGCCGGTACACGCTGTCGCGAATAGAGAAGTAGAAGGGGATAATGCGGAAGAGATTGTCCAATGAACGGAGGCTACAGTCAGGAAACCGAATAAATTGTGCATCCAATCCAGCAGCTGTTCTTTTAAGAACTTTTTATTTTTAAATGAACATCGTTAGTTATAATTTCTAATATTTGCTGTACTGATGTAAGGAAGCTTGTGTAACTAACGGTCAAGGATCTTCTCCTTGTCCGGCTTCGCTGAAGCTCCGGTTTTTAAGTTCGAACACTAGTGTTGAAAAAAAAGAAAGTTCTCCGCGGAGAAAATCGAGAGGGTGTTGGGCCTAAGGGAAGTTTTTTTTGGCGGCCGCGAACGAATGAATGATTGAGGAGGCGCCTGTCCCCTTCACGAGGCCTTATGAATGTTGAACCGACGGGCATTAGCCAGCCCGCTGCCGAGCCTACACCTGTCAACCCCAATAGTTCACTCCGCCCTGAAAGCTTTCATCCCCCGAAACGGAAATCTACGCGGAATTAAACAGCATTTGGATGCTATGTCCAGTTATGCGCTCGTTTGGGTTTCCTATATTTAGTTCGGTTGATCCGAGAATTTATACCATTTATCTTCCACTGTTAGGTCTTTTTTACATTTTGTTCATACTAGTTTTTATAATCAACAAAATAATATAGTAATATAAGGGACATCTGCCTCTCATTCAAAATTACAGATTGTTCTTGAGGAAAACAGCTATAGTTGGTGACAGGAGAAGAGTATTTAAACGCTGAGTATTAACCCGCTTAATTTAAAGTAAATGACGCTTCGCATCTTCTGTGTTTCGCCCGGTTATGATTCGCTCGGAAATAAGGTGCATTTGAAGTTGAATCTAAAGCACGGAATGTTAACTTAATACAACCTTTGTGTTGCGGGCTCTAACACTGGCGCCAAGTTGAAGTCCTATCCACCGGCCCATCTCAACGCTCCCGAGGGGCTTCGATTCATCCGCCGCGGAAACCAGCGCTGCATGACACTTCGTGCTTGATCGATGGACTTACTACTTTCGCGACGGGCGAAAGTAATCGGACGACGTCGAGGGAGGAGAGAAAAAATTATCGGGTCCGTCGAGGAAATGAATCAACGTCAAGTCTCCCTAGGGGTGCCCATCTTTTCCATCGACAGAAGAAAAAACAGAATAATACGGTAGAACAATCCTCACATCTATTTAACGCGGACGAATATATACGTTGCGCACCTGTCAACGTTTCGAGGATCGGCTCCAAACGGAAATTCACGAAGCAGAAGAGTGTGATATTCCCACACACTCGCTATTTCAAATGCGCATTTAACAAAAACAGACAACAGGTATTAGGCTCTAAATTATGCGTCAAAAATATATTATATTAAGAATGCTGGGCAGATCGTATGCGTTGGCAAGGTAGAACCAACGGAACACAAAATTGCCCGAGAAATAAAACCGAATTCCAGTATTAACGGGAAATCGGAGACCGAGGGAACAAGTTTTATTTAAATGAATTCGAACTTCCCAAATTACTTCTCTGGCCAATAACGTAACTTCTAACAAAACTAATTTTAAAACGGTTCCGAAACTTTCAACTTTGATCGCCAATTAAGCCTCAATTTATAAAAAAAAATACGGGTTCGAAAAGGAGAATCAGGAAAAAACATAGGTTAAACTTGTCCTGACATAAGGAAAAACTGTATCTACAGAAACATAGTAGTGAGAGTAAAATTAAAATATAATAAATCCAAGTTATAAGAGAATATTAAGTATTGAAATTTAAGTATAAAATACAAAATTTAGACCCTAGATTAGTAAATTCTCTGGATTTCTTACCTCTTTTCTGAGACAATAGAAATAAATTAGCTTAAACCAGGTGCATCTAACAAGACAAACGTTATAATTCTATCATCGAGCAATAGCCCGACCTAGAGAAGTAACTAAATCTGTGACAGGCCTTCACATAAAGCCCTAAAACGTATAAACTACGGATTCGAGAGAACGGTATTCACCAGGATCTAATCAATGTCGCCCCCTCCCAAGACCAGCAGACTCGGCAATCTCAAATAAATTGAAAAAAAAGAAGAACAAAGTGGAGGATGATGAGAGCAATAAACTGCAGAGAAAGATCGGAATTGACTGGACAAGAAAGCCGCCGAGGGGACAAGAAAAACAACTTTCATAACTCAAATAAAAAAAAGGAGGAATTGAGAAAAGGGAGAGGAATCGGCGGGGGAGGAGGGGTTATATAAAAGCTGTGTTAACAGGCAAAACTGCCGGCCAAAACGAAAAGTCAAGGGAATGAGGGAAACGGGAAGAAATCCTCCTCCCCCGAGGCCCACACCCGGCTGGATATTTCGTTTTATTCCGCATCTTCGGCCAATTTATTTTTCGGAGAATAAAGAGCTGTTATCTAGCGCTTTCGACGCGCAAGAAAACACCAGTTAATTCAATCAGGCGGAAGATAAATAAGAGAAGAAGCGGTAATTCCTTACCAGAGTTTCCGATCACGCTTTACATACAAAAAGGGAGACGAACGGCTAATATTATTTTGGTCCGCAAAAAAGCTATGTACTAAACTACTTAATAAATAAACACCCGAACATTATATATGTATATAAACTTATTTGGATCAATTCTTTGATTTCTACAATGACCGTCAGTAGTTCAACTAACAATCGTTAGTAGTAGTACAACTTGTCGAACCGTAGTAACATAAACATATTTATAAGTATACATTTACTTAATTGTCATCGATTAGAGGTTTTGACTGGTTTGGCCGGGAGGTGGGTTTGGTTTTTATAAATTTAGATATCGAAAGAATTGTGACATAAAAATTGTTTGAAATCACTAGATTTTATCGCTGGATTAAGAAGGGGAATAGCTTATAACAAGATCCAAATTAAATATGACGATACAAACAGCCGGACTACATAATTTTACTTTATTTATATTAATGCATAATTCTGTATAATGCATTCAGACAGACTTAAACGATTCGTGGAACCTCGTACTATACGGACCTAGCTAGATACTATGTTTGAACATGTTTTGACTGTAAAGGGGCGAGAGGCGTGCAAATATTCGCGTTACAACAGAACGCCAACCGGAACGGATATAGGAGAGATTGTCATTCAAATGTTAACATTTCTGACACGTTCGTCTCAACGGACACTCACTCATCGACACCGATATCGCTGAACGAAGCTTCGCATTCCGCTACCGGGAGATTAGGTCGAACGAAATGGTTACAAAATATGTGGGCCCGACAAGAGGCCATATAAAATAGTATACCGTTTTAATATTACGGCGGTAAAACAGTAACGATTAAGCGTAATATGTTCTCCCCAGCGAGGTGGCTTAAGGTTTTCCTCCTGCGAGGTTACTCCTACCGTCGGTAGACATCAGACACAGGGATGCTTTGAAATTTGCAGGGAAAACCGACGGTATATAAGGGCCCACGATGAAGTACAGCAAAAACAGTTATTTAAGTTTAAAGAATTGACCGCCAGACAGTATTGAGAGCGAAACATCATACATGCCGCCCAGAATTGAGAATGAACAAAAAAAAAACCGTCACTATGCTGTTACTGTGACCCTACACTGCTTATGTATCTCTCTGTATTACCAACGGAATATATACATATACACACACACACACGTACAGGGTGACCTGCGGTCATCACAACTCAAATATCTTCCAATGTCCGTTTTATCGTAATTTATGTCAAAAAAATATAAATATTTTTCAGAGAGTATATATACATGTATAGGTGAATACGTTATTAGGAATCGATTCGCAGTTTCATCAGGGTTTATGGAGATTTCTAAACCATTCAATTGGGCCGATATGAACACACGAGATGAGCACATAATTTTCGATTCGGTACGATGACCAGCTGGAACGGACAGGTCGGAAATTCGAACTGCGAATTATTTCGAACGTTCGGCCGAATTATTTCCTCGAAGGGCCCACCGACTGCACTGGGCTTCGTGACCGGCGGTGCGGCGGCAATTAACCCAGAAATACAGTCGAGTCGCATTTACCGGCGAGTTATGACGGCGACGAGAGGGTGGGAGGGAGGGAGAGCGAGAGGGAGGGAGGGAGGCAGGCAGAGAGCGAAAGGAGTAAATAAAGCGGTAACTAGCGTCGAAAACTCAGTCCGGCATAAATTAGCGCAGAGTTTACGCCCGAGACGACTCTACACTCCAACCGACATACATAATAATGCCTAGACAATCCTGCCAATTAGAACGGTTTAGCCGGCTGCCAAGTGTTAAAAAGGGCACTAATTAATTGATCAATCACAATTTTAATAACGGAACGCCATTTATACATGTTGGTGGATCTTACAAATTGACTGAACTTTAAAAAAAAATGTTACGATCCAATCTTTAGAGCGAAGTATGTAAGGAACTGCCATCCTGTTTACTAATTTTCATCCAAATGCCTAAATACTAAAATTCGATTCATATATATGCACTATTAATTATGTACGAAATAAATGAAATCTTGTATTTTCATGTTTGCTCCCACCACCAGCGATTTATTCAACCGTCCTACAGTTTAGTTTCATTACTTTTTTACAATTGATATTTCTGTAAGCATTCTTCTTATTTCTTCCCATATTTGTATTTTAAGGGGTACAATATAAGGCCGAGTTGTATTCTCTCGGTAGAATCAGAAAATCTAGTCGGAATAGAGTAAAGAATAGGAAATATCCCTATCAATTCAAAGACCTCATATTCTAATTTGCAATGCTACGAAAAACCTCACAAAGAAGTATTACACTTTACCGGAACTGGGAAAATTAAAAAAAAACAGGTATGAAGAAAATAAAGGGTTGACAAGATGAAAAATTGCCTGCAAAATTTTCCGGACGAAAAGGGAAGAGGAGGGGCTAATCACTTAAGGAAGCCAATTAATAATCTGGCCTAAAATAGGAGGCCGGGCATCTATTTGTTATACCGGGGCGCCCACCACCACCACTGCCGCCCTAATAACGGCGATAGTCCAGAGCGACACCCCTCCAGTAATAGGGGGCGATGCCTCCTAATCTGTTTAGAAATTAATGCCCCGAGGCGGCGGCGCCGGGCCTTTATAAGGCCCTCATAAGTAAATCAGTTCCCGGGACCCCCCCAGCTCTGCCCAACACATTTATAAATCCTTCAGATAGACTCCAGCGCGGTGTTCGCAATTCAAATGTCTGCAGCGAGTAACAGGATTTGATTAGTAACTTTAGTATCAATATACTCCACAAATATCCCAATCAACTGGCTCTATTTTACTTGGTATTTATTTAATGAATTTGACTCTTCAGTACGAATAGCACCCAACGGATAAAATGCGATTTAGAGTAATACATCATGGTGACATGAGGAGGAAACAAAGTTCGTAAGAGCAAGAAGGAGAATGTAAATCGGACAAGTATTTTATAAAATTGAAATTTGCAATTGGTTAATGTTGCGAAGTTCACGAGATTATCAACGCTGGACAATGATCCGATTGTAAGATTTTTCTACGATCGTATACATAGCTATTTGACCATGAGGGGTTCTCAAATTTGTAACACATTAAAACATAAATTAAGCGAGTATTAACCGAGTATAGCTTTACCTACTGGCCGACATTTTAAAAATCAGCGCGTACGATTTTTCCCTTCGGTTAGGCGAAAAAGTGGAAAGCGTCGGTCATTTAATTTCCATCGGCGCTATTTGTTCACCAAACTCAGGGGTCTCCGGCCGAAACCGATGCCTCGCGGACCCGTCCCACGTCAGTAACAATAACTCTTGTTTAAACCCAACAGTAAGAACTGAGACCGGAGCGTCGGGGGTCGGGTGAAACTAATATCGGGCATCTCTCAAAGTTTTGGGCCCGTGGCCAATATCCGAGAGCGGGGACGTTATATACCTTCATATCGAGGGGGTGGCGCGCTTACCATACTAAATGGAGAAGAAGTTCGCGCTCTTCTTTGGTCCGTTTCCAACCCTTATCTCTAAACCCCCACGAACCGAACCGAACCGATGCCGGCGGTGGTTTTTTATTCACACTCAAATTAGCCTCCGCCACCCGGGACATATTTCATGATTCGAACCCACGATACCTATTTGCCAGTTTTGGAATCAACGATCAATATTCAACGGTAGTTCCTGTTCAAAACGACCTTACAAGTACATAATTACGCATAAGTACACAAGTACTTATTACTCTCAGAGGCGATGAAACCATATCAAGAGATGAAAAAAAATTCTTGTAACCTGAACCGAATTTCACAACAGAAATAATTGCGTTGGCTTTATTTGAACAATATTGCAATTAAACGTACATGCTGTCAACAGATTCACTGACGCTATAATAATAATTCCAGCAGGAAAATTAACACAAATTAATCGTATGTTATTTCTCTGACAGCAAATTTAGTTGGTAGCAAATTTCATTCGCCGTAATAATAACAGTTAACGATTTGCCACCGAGCTTCCCCGCAATTATGGTTACTGAGCACTAACAATGAATCACTACGTATAATATGTTCACGATATTATTAACTACAGCGGAAATCCGAAATAGGTCTAAAATCAAATCGAATATCCAATTTTGTATTGCTACGCTGCAATATTTCCAGACCACCACCATAAACAAAATCACGCATCTGTTCCATGCAACGTTTAATCACATGGTGTTTTAACAATTATAAATAAAGATAAATATTGCTGTTCTGACCTTGCTTTAGATGCAAAATTAAAAAAAATACGCGGTCATGCTCGATATTCTCGGCTTAATACGAGATCCAAATTCTGCAACTTACCTGTAACAAACAAACAATATGGTGTCAATTCACTTAAAACAATGAACATGGGCACAATATTTAAATCTATGTTCTCAGAGCAATATTTTAATGAGAATCATTTTTTATACAGTACTGAGAGTGTTGAAAATTATGTACGCTTTTAAGAGAGTATCGTTCCGAGACCGCCTTTTCAAGTTGCCCAACTTTAAACATGTTATTTTCAACGAAATTATCGTCGCAAAAGCTTTGAATTTATGTAAAAGGGCCCCCGGTGAGCGATAAGGGCTCGGCCGGAGAATGGAGGAGCTGAATGTTTCGACGGGTACAAATGTACGGCACTAACTCAAGCGAATTGCCCGGAGAAGCCAGTAAAGATAATTCAACAATTTACCCACAGCCCCGGGCTCTCAATTAAATTTTCCAATATTATTATTCGACGGCGAATAAAAGAGAGCGGGGGTGTGGAATGAATGAATTCTAAAATTTCCATTCAAAACACCCAGACGTCGGGGGATATTAGGTCAGGGCTGAGAAGCCGTAAAAGTAAAACGAGATTTATGGGAATGCGGCATCTTAATTGTGAAAAAATGTGCCAGTTTTCTGCAGATATGTTTTACTGTACTGTAAAATATTCTGAAATTAATAGAAATAAAGAGAATTAGAGACTTTGTTATATAAGCTGGGTAAAATCACAATTTAGCCAACTTGGGGTTAACCCACTTCTACATCTACTTTCGATAACCCATAAATCAATCAATCCCCACCTAAAAACCATAAGGAACCATAAGGTAAGTGGGAAAGTTGTTGAAGAGCGGGAATTCAAATAATGTACGTTTCCTAAATTATACCACAAAATATGGATTATGGCGAAGTGCTTCTGTTTTCAGAATATTTTTTTAGTCACAGTTGTAACTATAAAAAACCAACTGAGCTCAAAGATATGATTATACTAAATATGAGAATAGTAAGCAGTCCCACTTATAGCACATCTACAAAGAACTCATACACATTTCAAAATACAGAATATGGTTTCAATAGAGAATATATCCACTACTAATTATATGAAGCTTTACACCATCGGATCGTTGACAATATAAACTGATTATACGTATACATTATCTAATTAATAATAATAAAGAATGCACGATTTGAGAAGCACAAATATATCGTCTGTCCTAAGGTACATTTCGGAGGATGTAGAGATGATAAATGACGGCAGTTCCGGGTTTATTTCTCATCAAGTTTACTGGGCTATAAAATCATGACAATCCTCGGCAAAAACCGCATTAGATACGATTCGACCTAAAAGAGTTAACAGTTTCTTTTGAAATAATGACCGTAAATAGTTTAGGCCGACCGAACCCGAATACGGCGCTGAACTTAAAACCCGTTGAACCCCCCCCCCTCCCACCATAGGACAACTTAATAATGCCGGTCGCAAGTCCGCCGGCTAACGGTGAGGCCGGGGAGCCACGTCGCGGCCAAACTGAGTAAGGCGACGGCCCAATTAATTAAGACCCGGGAGGGGGGAATTTCACGCGGCAACTCCCGGGGGACCGTTCCCCCTAACGTACGAGGGGGGAGAAATAGGAGGGCGGGCCGACGTACCTAAGATACAGTTCTTAACGAGAAGAAACAGAAGGGGACCCAAAAAAAAGACAGGTATATTCGGTCAGCCGAGTGGAAATCTCGGCCGGAAAGCCGACAGACCGGTTAACGAACCCCGGGACATTGTTAACGATAAATAAATTTCGTTCGGCCCGCAGTATTTTGTAAATATTTTCAGTAACAGTTTCACTTCCCTCGTGAAGGAATTAATGAGGCCGTGGAAACGCCCAGCTGAAACCACGGTCGTGCCTTCAAACCCTCCGATGCGAATATTAAAAAAAAACTTTTAGTGAAATTTAAGAGATAAATAAAATAAAAATATTCTGAAATTTACATGACTTACTTTTTTTGTTATTATATGCTTTTAGGACTTATTTTTACTATTTACAAATTTTTTAAATTAGAAATTAACATCTTTTACAATTCCTTTTTTCACAGTGTTGCTAAAATTTAATCACTTGCTAAAAAATTTACTGATAGAATCCTAATAAAAACCATTCTGGTATTATACTTATTTAAAGAGAAAACTTGATTGTCGCTTATACGTCGCAAATAGGTTGATATGGCCGCTGCCAGATAGCGCGGCGGTCTAACTCCTCGACTTATCCTAACCCATATCTAACGAGAGATCTGGGCTTCGAGATAGTTATAAGATTCATAAGATTTTTTGCGCATTTAATTTATTGTCTTGGAGAACAACAAAGTCGGGAAGTATTTCATTCGATTTCCCTATCGGGTACCGTATGTTCCCAGTTCGGTGGAAGTGTTCCGAATATAAAATCGCGCCCGAACTTATAACGACCGCTGGAGAACTCGGGAGAAGCTCCCGTCCCAATTGTTTCGGTTTGGGGACGTTCTCAAAATTTTGGAAACTCAAAAACGAGCCACTTACCGGGCCGAAAAGGGCTCGTTAGGCGGACCTACGGTAATTGGGCGGTGCTGGTGGGAGGGGATTATAGGTTCCGGACTGGATTCATTTTATACGAAAGTAAAAGTGAGCTACCATAACACTTTCCACAAGAGTGGTTAAGAAGAGAGGGGGGACAGACCCCCATCCTTGTTAAGTATTAAACTCCGTCTGAACCTAATTTGGGTCTAATTGGAATCCTGGAGCCGTGAAATATCAATTTTTTTAATAAAATACCAGTTCGTTTTAATTTAAGAAACCAATTTGAAAGGGTGGATTACCAATGCGAATTGAACAAATTTGGGGCCTTCTGGAGTACAGTAAATTTTATTCACGCACAAGCTAAAATAGATGCTATTTGGTTATAAAAACTATAAAGAACTTATAAAATCGGCTTAGTGGTGCATTTTGTTCAGAAAATTACTCTTCTGGATCCTATGTGGCTAAAACATTCCAGTTTTGTACGGGTTCCCCAGCTAATTCTAACAGCTCAACGTTTGTCATTTAAGAAAAAAAGCTAATGAAATATTCCTCCGTCTAAGACAAAAGGCGTCCCTTAAGCCGTATGTATATTTCAAAAGATTTTAGTCGAAATTGGAAAAAGGAAAACTGCAGTAACGTACGCTGATATTTTATTCAGCTTATCGGTCCAGATGAAAATGCATCCGCGGCTTATGCATAATTTATACGCTTTGTCCCCCCGTCGCTTTTTCCATTTTTTTCTTAGCCTTTTCTTTGTACTCCCTTTCGAAAATAAGGTTTTTTAAACGTTTCCTGTAGACGTTTGAAGAGTTCACCTTGACGAGTGACAAAAAAAAATCTTGTGACAATCTCGCATGAAATATGTGCGGAAACGTTTTATTTAATTTGAGTATGTATTTATTTAAATTTAGACACCTATATTTCTGTGCTTAGTACAGTTAACCTGTCTTTTAATTCGACTGTGGTCTTACAAAGAGGCATTCAACTCGAGTAAATTTAATTTTACAAAACGTAAGGATAACTGAAATATAGTTTTTTCGTGACGTGTGAAAATGGCCGTTGGATTGGTTTGGGTTAGGTGGACTGTTGCATAGCTGAGGGCCTGGAAAGGAGGATCGATATGGTCGGTGGTGCGGGGAGCTTGTTCTTTGGAGCCGGCTCTGACATTTCTGCGCCCCTTACCTATTTTGATGCCTTTTTTCTTCCATCATTTATAATATCTAAACTCGAGACTATTATTTTTCAGTCTATTTGGTGGTATTTTACGACCATTGAGAGTAGGCGCTCTAATCCAATATGTGACCTACTAAAAAAATGTAAATTCACACATCTAACATAAACTTTAAATTACCACTAAGCTACAACTCCAGTCGCTTCTTGGGTGATGTCTCAGTTTTGTTTAACATGTATCTATCATCAACTGTTCATTTCATTCCATACTCCAGCTTTCCTTTAATTTAAATTTGGAAGAGTGTTGAATATTATGGTGATATTATTTTAATATCGGTTTGGGGGACCCTCAATGTTTTGAAATATCATTAAATTCCGACCCCTACGCTAAACCTATTTAGAGTTCTCGTCATTAATATTAACGGTATATAGGATGCCTATTTATTCGCAAAATTCTTCTGAAGTTGGCACTGAAGGCGAAATCGGTCTATTCAAGACTTGAATAGTCGAATATTTTCACCGCTCGTTATTATACCGAATCCAGAAAAAGTAGTCGGTTCGCGGCGGAAAAATGAGCTCCAGATAAAACCCGTCGAAGCGACACAGAATGGGATCGCCGATGTGCATGTGACTCACATGGACGGAGTAAGCTTCGGGTCACGTGAGGGATTCCTGAACCGGGTACGTGTTTTGGACCCGATTCAGGAGGCCTTGGACCTCAGTCACTCGGCACGCCATTCACCCGGCCATACAACTGGAAATATGAAAGTTGTCGAAACGTTTCTATAAAGTGTTACTTAATCGAACGCGCTACTTACACTTGCACAGATACAGGGCACGTTCCCAGTGTTTATCTGGAAACGGGCAGAAATCATTCGACATATAATACTGATAGATTTTTTAATTATACCGTATATTCACAACAAATAACGTCAGGATGTATAGCGTGAGCCTTAGGCCCAGAGGTCTGTAGTTCGAATCCGCCCTTATGCCATGGACGTGAATTTGTATGTTAGAGTAGAAGTAAGGAGTGGTGATCGACGAAAACGCTCTGGAATAGACCACTCAGGCCCTAACAACCCATACGCGCATAACGAGGCGTGGAATCACATTGGAATTTCATCACTCCGAACAATATTAACATCGAACATAAGTTTCCATTAACGACACACTGGAACTAACAGTTAGTTCTACTGTCGGCCGGCCTTGTTTCCGTGCAAGAAATTCGAATTCGAAGATCCGCAAGCTGCCAGGGCAGACGGCCAAGCGACCCCATTTCTCAAAAGTCGAACCTCCGGACGGGAAAGGGACGAAGATTGTTCCGGGAGCCCGGGGATACCCGACAGAGTGAATAGTGAGATAGATCTCTGACTATCGGGATGAGAGAGGATGGAGAACTTTCGATTCGGTATTCGATTATTCAAGTTTCGACTGGTGTACTAGACCGGTTTCGTGTTCAACGCCATCGTCGTAATGATTTTGCAAATTGATGGGCATCCTTTGTGCTGTTATGAATGGCGAGAACCCCAAATAGAAATACCGTAGACGCGAGGTTGAAAGTGTGATGAACATATATTTTTCGACAAAGCTGTCTCTCCCGTTGACGAACATGAACAATTATACATTTTGAAATAAAAGTGTTCATATTTAAAAATCTACCTCATCAATCCCTCGAGTGAAACACAATTCTGCCCCTTTTAGCAACGAAGAGTCTTGTTTCTGCAGTGGGCCTATGCATACTGTTTGAACGTTCAACGCCGGTGTATCTCGATCTCTCAACTTCCGCCCGAACAATTTTATCAACCGAATCTGAATTGCAGATTTCCAGACGGGTGGGGGTGGGTCTTTTAATTTAAACAGAGCAAATGCTTCCCAACGGACTCGGTGGCCCCTTGGCTTTTCTTGAAATTCGAATAAGAACGGAATTTCGCCAGAGTGCCGTTTCCGATTTGGGACAAGGTACCCTGCCTAATTTATTCCCCCGGGGGGCGGAGGGGGTACATTTCGAAACTAATTGTTATTTAACCTGAAACAGTAGGTAAACGTTTCAAAGGGTTTTATTGGAGATCTGCGAGGGTCTGTACAGAGACTAAGCCGTGCATTTACGTAATGACGACGGTATTATGCAGATACTGGGAGATATTCCGATTTCCCCAACGCTGTTGCAAGATATCAAAAAACCATTTGCAGATACGAAAACCCGACACAATTCCGTACCTTCGGATATAATGAAGTCTCTGGGTCTTTCATTTGGGAAAGGTAACGTCCTAAAATTATATTATAATACGTAGGAGCTTCGACACAAAACAAATAATATTTGATCAATTTCTATGCAGTTAATTCTTACTCCACGAACAAGGCCAGCTAGTGGAAATATACTGGGAAGAGATCTCAGAACTGGGACAGGAAACCTCACAGAGGAATGCCTTTCGAGGGTACGGGGTTAAAAGGATAGGGAACACTGAAACCAGACGGAAGCGAACTTACCAGGGGACTCGGTACATCGGTCAATTATCTATCGATCAATAAAATCATAGAATCTTTAAATAATAAAAAAACTTGCAACAGATATTCACCGCAACAACGAAGTGACACTAATATTATTTCAGATATATTACATTATACTGTTTAATCACATTGGACTCCTAGAAAACGACTAGGAGTTTGCCCCATCCTTCTGTAAAATTTTAAACCGCCACAGTCTGCTGAAAAAGTCACAGAAATATATGCGCGAAACGTCATTTGGAACGAGAGCGGTCGGGCAAACTGGGGCAGAATACTGGAGTTAATAATTTTAATAATAAAATTCTCCCCATACTTTTGTGTATAGTTCACTCCGCGTCCAATTTCATCGGAAAATAATTCCTCTTTTTTTCTCTATCAAAGTATCCCCGTTTCAGCGTTCAAGAACTACAAGGATTAAATAAGATTATACGGGATCAAAAATATATTCGCAGTCGAGTCGCCATTTTTAATAAAGGAAAGGCAAATGTTATTTAAAGCGCGTTTAAAGCTTCTATAATACCGGTCGGTTGTTATTCAGCACAATATATTTTCAGAGTAAACTCACGCGAAACTACTTGTGCATGCGTAATACGGGAATTTCATATAAAATGTACGCATATAAACATTTTAACGGCTAAAAAATGGTTCAGGCGACTAAGCACTTTGTAATACCTCTCGAATATTCGATACGGAGTATATTTGGTCTAGTTGGTTACGAATTTAAAACTTTATTAGGTACTCAATAAATTACATTCGAACATTGGCTTCTGCTTATGACATTTTCAGCATATTACAATATTTGCAATGGAAAAGAGTTTTTTCCACAGTTATCCTAATAAACTATTTTCAACACGAGGGAAAAAATGGAAGCGGAAAACCGCCCAAAAAGTTGATGTTTTGGACCATATAAGGAACTCTCGGTGAAGTAGTATTAATTCAGTAATTTATCTTCAGTAGCAGCGTCCGCTGGGAAAGACCTTTTGTTTTGTACTCCGGGATCAAAAGAGCATTAGCGGCGGGACTTTCCTCCCGCAGAGAAACGGGGGAAACAGCGAGGGGGAGAGAGAGAGAGAGAGATAAACTCCATTTAAAAAGCGAAAAAAAGAAAGAAACTGAGGAAAAGGGAAAACTACTCCTTGGGAGAAAAGTGTCCAGAAAAGCGGGAGTGGCAGAAGGAGTTGGAAAGGGGGTCCTTTAAATTAGATTTGGTGACCCCGTACGGAGTGAACGGGGGGGGGGTCCTAATGGGACGTCCCCGAGACAAACCGGACGCCTGGAAATGAGATTTCCCGGAAAAAGAAATTTGTTAATCGGCAAGGCCGTGACGACCCCCATGGGTGGGGCTTAGAACGCTGAGACTTACGCGGTCGGCGGGGAAAATATCGATGTCTTCTGGTACGGACAGAATGTACAGATCGCATAACGGTAACAACGGCCACCTATAATTATTATTTTTCAATAAATTCAAATAGAACATCAAGAAAACGATATAAAAATATTGGTTAGTACACGCATTCCGGCCAATTAAGTGTACCTGATTATTAAGACAGAGACACTACTCGGATTTTGTACAATATTAATGCGGTAATCGGGAAAGTTACACAATAAAAAGCCGTGGGCTTAAGCCTTCAGCCGACAGTAACGGTTCCGAATGACTAGATCGGGTCTTGAAATATTGTGAACGTTACACAGATTTTCTGAAATTGAAGTCTGTCAAAGTATTTATGTTAAGAATGGGAATGTTGGTGCGGAAGCAACCTAGTTTTAGTTTTGAGTTAAAATTTTCGAATAAAAACAACATCGCGCGCGTACCATGTTGTAACACATGTTTCAGTAATATGCTACACTAGAGAGTAAAAATTAATTTTATTTAATATTCCCTAATTATTTAAAGTATCATTAGATCCAGTAATGTTTCTCTTGTTACTCAATTTCAAACAATTTGAATATACAGAAAATTATATGGGTTTATTATTCGTAATAAGTAATACAATCCGGTAAAATAGTCGTGAAATGGTCGAGAATATAATTCTGGCAATATAGTTTCTGTTCTCGCTAAATTGTTTGGTTCTATGTTTGACAAGGGGCGGCGTTCAGATGGTAAATTAGTTGGGGGCGCTTGACTGTAACAGTGCGGACGGGACGCGTCATCCGCAACTGACACGCGTGCGTGCATCCCGCTGACCGATTGCTACTTAGGAAGGCGAGAGGCCGGAACATGCAGCACGTGCACCGGAATGCAAGTGGGCTCTCCAACAGATTGGCAACAAATGTCCATTTATTACTTACTGAAATTTCATCTTAGCCCGTTTATACGGCCACCCTCCGGTCTTCAGTAGTCGACCGAAGGCGTTTACGAATATGGAAGGGGCCCGTTACGCGGATAAGATGTCACTAAACTGCTCCTTCCTAAGGGGGGACAGGTCGAGCTTTAAGAATTCCCATACGGAGGGAGCGCCGGCACACTTAGTTCTTTTTTTCAACCAGGCGACACTTAAGGATCTCCTACTAGGAACAGTAACATTTACTTTGCCCGAATGGAAGCACATCCTGCGTATCTAGCCAGAAAAATATTAACTGTAATTATAAAAAAAATAAACGGTAATCAAAACGCGTATATAATTAACTTAAGGCTAAATATTTATAAGTTTCAATGATATACTCTGTTTTAATTCATTTTCGTCCGACCCCTTATACGCGGACATAAAATTAGATCTGATTAATATAATCATAGTCTATATTAGTTTTCCAATTACCCTTTTGACTGTTTATTGACTCGAGAATATAGCTACAGAGGGAACGATTAAAATTTCAATAAGGGACCAAAACTGTACGCAGCCTTCCAATTACTTGATCTCCCGTCTCCGCTTAATTTACAGAAAGCCGTGATTCATTTTCGCCGATTTCGGGGAGAACCCTCCTGACGTTTGTTCCATTTGAATTAATTAACTGAGAAAACGGAATTCGATTTCGAGAGAAATATTGCCTCAGCGAGGAGATTCGAATTATTTTTTAAATATAATAAAAACAGAAACAAAAACTTCATACGGTTCATCGTAATTATATATTATTAGCATCAGCTAAGTATTTTCCTTTGTTATTGATATGACTGTTGTTGAACTTTGTTGTTGTTTGATATTATTAAAAATTATAATATTTTCAACTTTGTTTAATTAAAAGGAAATTCGATCCGCCCAATCGACGTACCCGTGCGCGCAAGAGTCTTTCAATGAAAAAAGAACTTGCACTAATTAATTTAAAAACCCATATTCGAGGAATTTTTCATCATGGTTAGCAGATATTCGGAGATACATCACTAATTCCGCCGATGGTGGCGAACAGCCGAAACAATTACAAACAATTACAAAATCGGTATATAAAAAGCTCGTATTCCACTCGACAGTCCGGAATCTCGCAATACCGGACAGAAACAGTGGTACGTCCACAAGGACGAATTGCAGCATTACTGGCTGATTACAAATTCCTTCCATGTGTAGGCATGTTCACGATTATGTCTGGGAACCGACAAAAATGCAAACGTTACTCCATCCCAATTTCCGGATTTTTCGGCTGATTCGGATGGGCGCGAGAAAGTGAAAACCCAGGTCGGGGAAAGCCGGGGGAAAACGGTCCGAAACACTCATTACCATATTGGCGGAAAATCGAGACCGGGAAAAGGCCTTTTGTTTGCCTTAGTTTATCGACTTTTAGCTGGGTTTTAGCGGAGAAACGGACCGTAACGAGCTACCGCTTCCCGGCTGAGATAGGCCCATTAAAATTTAGTGCCATTGAACACGCCTACCGGGCCGAAACACTTAAAGAATGGCCCTATATTATATAGGGTGTCAGAAAGAGAATAAAAAAAAATTTAGAAGTTAAATTCATTACAGCCAATCATTTTTCACTAAAAATAATAACAGGTAATAAATTTGACTAATTTACACCAGATTATTTGAAAATCACTACATGAAAAAATGGCTATACTATCAATGTAACCAACTGGAATATCCAACTAAATCATTAACGCTAGTAAATATTTAGGGGTGGAAAATTAATGGTATTTGAAATTTGAACAGTTCTATTCGGACACTCAGAAGAGATTCGGGTCATGTAGTGTCCTGTATGTGTCTTAGGGGTTGTTATATAGAAAAATAAATTTATATACAATTGTAATATTGGTCTTTCTTCTTTCCAGTAACCTCTCTATTGAGAAGGTTTAGGAAAATACTGGTAAAAATGCTGAATATTCGATCTCCCATTAAAATAGACGAACACAACAGTCCGCCACGGATGATAGTCTGAAACAATAGAATCGAACGAAAAACCCGAAAACCTGGTGTGTTTATTCAGCAAAAAATCGGTCCTATCGCTACTTATACAATGAGAGCATGAAAAACTGATTTCCATACTTAATTTCATTCGCTTTCCTTTTTTTTTCCATGCGCTGTATCAACAACACACCACCGCCAGGCCGGAAGTCGGAGAGCGACTTCCTGAATATTCCACATATGTACAGTACCCTGAAAATAATGGTGACTCCAATAAGTGTCTCCCATAAAGGTTTGGAGTGTATAGATTCGAACGCTGTATCGATTAGATTTGTAGCATGAGTTCAGTGAGTAAGCCTGAGTTGGTGAGCCCTCCTGTATAATTCAGCTGAAACTTGCGATCGGGTGAAAATTCGACCCGGAGCCGGAGAATCGGATCGAATTCTCAAAGGGGTAAATTGGAGGGAAATTCGGTTAATTGAATGAAAATTTTCCCACTGGGATCCGATTGGGGGGGAGGAAATTGCGAAGTCGCCGGCGACGGATGTCCCCGCATAGTTGGGCAGTTCCCGGAGTCCCGTTTGATTCTCAAACTCAATTGATTGTAAATTTCAAACTCCACTGTGGTGGAGCTACTCAGTCAGTAGTGCACTGTATTAGAGACCCAACTGGGCCTATATTGGTTCATTACACCCGTGAATATCAGACTGCGATGTTGAGACTCCCCGCTAGCTAGAATTTCGGTTTCTCGCCAACCTCAGTAGCATTGCGGAAAACTTTATTTTATTAAGAAAAACTTATTTTTGAGTCTTTATTCCATTCATAATCTTTGGCCTGTCCTAGGCATTCGCGTGGAGGTCGTCCTGTCTGTCACATTCGTTCTGTCTGCTTTCAAGTTGTTGTTTGGGAATGTCATGTCGTTCTTTTAAGATCAGTAGGGTTTTACATCTTTTATGGATTATTGGGTGGATTGCAGGTAGCAAGCTTCTTTTTTGGGGCTGTATTAATGGGGAGAATGGGAAATCACTTTATTTTCTCAATTAATAAGTTCATTTGTCTGGAAATATTTCAATTTCAGGCAGGAACTTAAATTGATAAACTGTGACCGCCACGACGAGGGGAAAACTACTATTACAATCACTTTCCGCTTTCCATTTTCCTGGCCTAACGTGAACCCCGGTAGCACGTCCCGAGTTGCACAACGCTGTAAACGCTTTGCCGGTTATTCCACTCAATTAAACGAGGTCGCGGCGGCTAAGTTCTGGTCGGCGGGACACGTTGAAGGCGACCTGCCCGCGGCCTTCGGACAAACGGTAATCGCTAACGGTATAACTACTAGTCTCGTTCGGACTACTAGTCCCCATTCATTGTAATCAGATACTTAAGAAAAACTATAAAAAACATTTGGTCCCTGTCAATTTTATGTAATGGACAAGTGCTGTACTTGAGATATTTTTTACCACGTGGTTGGGCATGATTACACGAGTCGCAACCTGGGTCCCAACGAGAATCAACACAGAATCTTGTTTTGCTCCATTACAGAAAAAGGGCTTAAAATATCAACGCTTTTATTATATAAAATGAAAACAGATTGTATTACGAATTAATAATGTTTTGAATATTTTTTGTACAATGTAATTTCACTGTTTTACTAAGAACACTAACTGACAGGATGTTGCCCACCGGCAACTGCCCATATGGCGAAAGCCTAAATCGGTCTAGCGGTCTAGAAATCAATAAGTTGCAATCACATAATGCAAACGGACCAATCACAATTTTCCAAATGGGAAATATGAGTCGATCCTGTTTGTTTTCGATCGTTCTTCAAATAATACGACTTCTCAAGCCCTGGTCCATAATTGAAGAAGCTAACATCTTCATTTATAACAATGGACTAAATTCAATTACCGTTAAAATTACAATACAATTTTTTCGTATCACACTTAATAAAATAAATTAATTTAAACATTTTTGAAAATTTATTTAGGAGCAATAGACCGTTCCATTTCTCCGGTATTCTTTTTTTACTTGTTATCCTTAATTCTATTGTACTCTTAAAGCTTGAGAATTAATTCAATCTTTATAAAGTACGACCGGAGAAAGCCTCGCGGAGGGCTACTCTTTTCCTTTGATTGCCTATTTCATTTAGTAATGAGCGCACTTCAATTAAGTAAGTTCAGAATCCCGAACAAGAAGTAACTGGAATACAATACTTAGGAATGTCCGTTACCGTTACTTTTAACGAAAACACTTTAAATTATATTTTATTCTTGTCTTTTCTTGAATGTAATCGGTACAAGGTTTTTTATTTGTTAATATTATAATTTGTATTAAAAACGCGTATGTTTAATTTAAATTGGCGATGAAAAAAACCGTAAAATCCAGACGATGTAGGAGTAAATATTTCGTTGACGGTAATAATGTATAATTAGGACCAAATGAATCGATTATATATTTTAGCTTGTTCGTTTTGTTACTGTACAGGAACCAATCAAGGACATAACGGAGCATTTGACTTTTTGTGTAAAATACTTTACTCTGCTTCAGGTGACTGAATTACTCATGTCTGGCTCCCAGCTGCCAATGCCCCGTGACACCGTGAAAGGAGCACATTACATTCATTCAACTTCCTCTTCGATAAGTACATACAGAGTTTTATTTTATCCGTAGAATATATAGGGGGCCCAAATAAATAAATAAATATATATATACCACGGACTATACCATTCTTGGGATCGATGGTATTCACTCAGAGGGCATGTTCCGGAAACGCTCCCAATCGATTTTCCCGGCGAAACGTCTAATTTACGGCCCTCAATTTTAAAATTATACCCTAATTGTAAAACCCCGTGACCCTCAGTTGAATACAAAAATTGATTAGCGGCAGTCACGAAAGTAACACGAGCAAACGTCCGATGACTCAAGGGATGTCTCTACTCTGTATTTAAATTAAACGATGGGCGGAATATATATTTTAAAATAAATGAAAAAATGAAACTTGTAAAAGAAGATATTTTGCGGCCGATATTCTGATGAAAAATAATCAGAGGGGGCTAACACAACAACAGATCACAGAATGAGTTCAGGCATTCCTCCTGGGAATTTGAGCCACCGTTGGCATACTTACGCTAGATCGGCTCCCGATTATAGAAATAACAAACAATATTAATAATCACGCTGGTAATATTTTTCAGTATTGTCGAAAACAATTTCAGCTATAGTTCTATCTGAAATGTTCGTGGTCATAGTATACAATAGGCCGAAACCGGTCTACCGAAAGATCAAACCAGCGAGAGGAGGCATAAGATCGAGATAAATCGAGTACACAATTAACTGAAGATACAGAAACGATGGGTAGTCTTTTACTTTATGTCTTGAAAGAGGGGAGCGTTTATTTCGGGACTTCGGTCTCCCGACAGAGCCCTAGACCGGATATTTTCTTTAACCGGATAATTTCGATGAGTTACAAGAGCTCCAGGTCCCGCCCTCCGAATTTAACCATAAGGGTCTAAAGGGGCGCCCTAACTAAAATTACAGACCTGTGAGGGGGGAGGGGGAGAGGGAGGTCGCCGGGGGGAGCGATTAGGTGAGAGCCGGCAGCAGGTATTTTAGGAGTCCCCTTTGACCTCCCCCAGGGTTGGCCCCTTGCAGAGATTTACGCCCTGGCTGCGGCTCTCGCCCTCTTTGGAGGGTGCTCTCCCACAAATACGGACTCGATGCTATCTAAAGTTTGTTCTGCAACTAACCTCAAACACACACCTACACACATATATAAATAACAGCAAGATCACGGTAATTTGGTGTTTGGATTTGGAATTAGGATTCCGCCATATTGATATATGTGATGCGCCAGGTGTCCACAACATTTTTTTTCTATATTTCAATAAGTCGTCTTTCTTTTGGGCGTACAATTAATTGATGATAAATTAATTAGGTGTGGATAATTACTCACGATTAAAATCCCTACGTTCGAACTGATAACACGATAAAGAGCAAAGGGACGAAATCTGGAGAAAATATCAGGCATCCTTATTAGTCACGAGTAGCACAACACTTCCTGCGGAACGGAGTCGCTCCCCGAGGTGATGTGAGGGGGCTCGTTAACTCTAACCGCAAATTTAGGTCCTCGAGGAGAGACAAGTGTATGGACGGGGCTCCGGGGGAAGAGTAATTAAAGCAATAATTAGAGTATGCGACCTAATTACACGGCGGCTGGTCATTATACAGGGCGGGGGCGGGCCGCGAGGACACCGGGGCAAAGACACGGCCGAAAGTATACGCATATAAAAAAAATGTGTACGCACTTCAACACGAAATGTATACGCACAGTACTGGATAAATAACAACTATTCAAATCTGTACATATTTTTTTAGCCCCCTCCGTTGAAAAAGAATTATTAAAATTATTCTCGAGATGAAAGAGAAATACTATCCCGTAATAGCAACCCCCCCCCTCATTCAATGTAACAGAGGTACAATGTTTCGAACAACAGTAGACCGAGTGATTGAACTTCAATCGACAGTCGGTATTGAGTAAACACAGCGGGTAATCGAACTATAATATTGTTATATATCTATAAACAGGAATTGTTATATTAGACGCGGTGTATTGATGAATCGGGCAACTGCACAGAGTTCAATTTCAGAACGGACTGGTTAAGACAATAATCATAATGTAATAACGTCTGCGTCGATCCCCCTCCTCGTTTGATTAAACCGCTTTCGGCCCTTCGCTACCACCAGTACTTGTAACGATGCTCTTGCACATGAAAACTGTTTTGTCACTGAAGACGGCTAGATCCTGAAATTTTATCTCGGGAACGGGCTTACGAGATGAGAGAGAACCATGGGAATGAGTAGATGATAAACAATCGACAATGTTATTGTCCCGATATGGTTATCATGATGAAGAAATCGCCCACTGTGGTGGCACTTTCCTGACTTGCAGAGAAGATCTCTGGGACAGTGGCGTTTAAACCACTGTCGACTCGTCGACTGAGGTCGTTCGATTGGAAACTTTCGACCGGAGCAGCGTTGGATAACTCGGTGGATACCGTATGTCCACGTCGGATTCAATATAGCTTTAAATTTTGTCTATTTGTCGGCTAACGTAGTTTTGAAGTACTTTTATGTCGAGGTTTCGACAGTCCAAATTTGCTGTTTAAATCTACCTTTTTCAGAGGGGCCATCATGAGTAGGTGGGATTAGTAGGTGGTTTACAGCGTTAAGGTTTACAAGCCTTATCTGCCGGGCAATTATACGGCCAACTAATTAAGCCAACGGCCCCGGCACCGAGCGCAATTGCCGAGTACAGTGCCCAGCGCCAATTTAGACTCTATAGAATTTCGCCGCCGTCGGAGACGACTCTCGAATGAAATCCCTAATGGGATTCGCCGGCATTGGGCCGAAAGCCGAGAGTGCGTTTGGTACGGAATCGAAATTAACACCGCGAGATGGAACGAAACGGGCCCAGCCTTTATCCCAATGCAAACTTGTAACCGGCCCTCGGAATTATTCAAGGCACGAAGCCAAGTTGAACTCGGAATCGCGCGGAAATCTTAGTTCTGCAGCGACTATTAAATAAACTGTTTCCATTTAATTCTACGGACAGTTATGATACTTCCGAAAACAACTGCTGAGAATAGAATTTTGACAATTCAGAAAAAGTATTTAAATTGACTAAATAACTAACTAGAGCGAAGGATTCCACGATCAGAACTTGAATTGTGACTTCCTGTCTTACTGTCCTGTCTTCCGGTGGGATCGCGTAACACTGTGGGTAGGGGCCCTCGACTAATGGAATTGCACTAAAATTCGCCGAAACCAGAATGATGGTATTCGAAAGCCCGGCGGACCACCAGACGTGCATCTTATATCAAATGTTTGCATCCGGTTCCTATTCGAATAGAAATGTCTACGATTCTGTAAAGTAGGGGATGAATTTTAAAACTTTCCAATCACTAGAACACTTATCTGAAGCCGTTTTCGAAACAAAAATTTCATCATGATCAATTCCGGACCACTAAATCCCAAGCCAATGTCGGTGGAAGGTTTTCAAAAAAACGTGACACGCGCGGCGCCGGTCATTAAAGTGTTAATTATAGCACCGCAATCTTGCACCAATAAACCAGGTTGTTGAGTTTTCACAAGAACAAGTGTTTTGAAATAACAATAGTACAATGAAAAACGGCATTGAGGTTTCACAAGAGAAGTGAGGGGAGATAAGGAACAGACAAATATTTGTTTAGCCTATGATGTAATGAGCAGATCCGTTTTAATTGAATTCAATCTTTTCCGATTTCGTTAAATCGAGCTTTATTCGTTTGCATCTCTTTAAAATTATACCGTAGTAATAAATGTGCTGAGTACTTGAGGAGTAACATGTCCCATTAATTTTTGATGACGGTAAGAGCGGGATAATGTCTAGTCATGCTGAAACTGCCAACCCCCACCCTCATAACCCCTGCTGCTTCTACTTGTCATGTCAGACGGTTCTATTTCATTTATTTACAAAATTAATTTTATTGATTAATATCATTTCATCAATTAATATATAATCTTTACAGTCTTTTTCAGTGTAACAGCTGGCGATATAACATTATAACGCGCAAATATATACTATCCGTGATTTGTTGCATATATACAGTCGCACCCTTCAGAAAAATTCAATATTTTAAGAGAACAAAGTTTCTTTATTACAATAAATTAGAAGAATAAAACTAGATTTAATCCAAATAATCCGTCGCAAACTCGTCAGGGCGGTTTGAAGAGTTAATAAAAATTCCTATAACCGAAATGTTAAAATGCAGCTCTGTCCTTATTCGTGGTAGGAGATTTCGTGATGGCGATGGTGAATATGGCATTGACGGGAATTGCACAAGTTAATATGCGTGTCTACCGAATAATAAGGAACGGGTTGCTTTCGACCGCTTAACGGTATTTTACCTATAGGCCATGCAATCGGTATTCCCGATGTTTCATCAGAATATGGACCGAGGTACCGGCTCTCGCAAATATTTGCAACCTTTGAGGGGACAAGAAAGAACGATATGGGTTCGCGTTGGAGAACTTCAAGAAGGGGCCCAGGATGAAGAGGAATAGAGTAGCTCTACCAGTTGCCAGGTAGTGTTGAGAACATGACACAGAAGAGAGAATGAACTAAAAAACAAGTCTACCCTGCCAAGCACTTTGCGCAGGAGACAATGTACGCGTCTTGTGTCTTGTGTCGATTTGGTAATTCAGATCGATGATACGTCTGTAATAAAAGTTACCGTTAAAATTTGTTTTTAAAGCCGTTAATATAAATCTTCGGTTAAAATTTACTGTGGGGGCTACGATGGTTATCGGGTGTAATCGATATATCGATATATACGGGTGAATCGATGTCGTCAACTTGTTCAGCCATTGTTTTCACATCGCGTACCTTTATTAAGGCGTCCGACGGGTTGTGCTTTGTTTTAGTTGTTATGGAAGAGTTGAATGTAATTTCTTTGTGTTGTTTAAAGCGTGAGAGACCGGAGTGATTGAAATATGTATGGATCTGGGAAGGTTATGTCTCTTAGACCGTGTTCTAAGAGGGAGTCAGATTCTGAATAAGGTTAGTTTTATTATACTATTTTTATATATTTCTTTTCGCGTCATAATTACTTTCTTTGGCTTTACTTTGACAACTAACGGTTCTGAAATTCATTCACAACGATTCGCTCGTATTGTGAAGTCACGTTGCTATCGATCTCTGGCGTACGACATATCGATATTATGAAGCCACGCCGACGTAGCCCCTACAGTAAATTTTAACCAAATCCTCTATAACGACTTTGGAAAAAGGGGGGCGATGTCGCCACAGCCCGCAGGACAACAACTGTCGCCAGAGTAAACTGTGGTGTTGGAAAACAGAGAAAAAAATCGGGCCGGCCGGAGTCTGGGCTCAAATAGGCCGGCAAATTTTCACGGGCTCTGGCCCAGTTTATTGTCGCCGGAAGTGGGTCGCGGCGTAAATACTGTCCGGGGGCGAGAGCGAGAGGGAGAGTGTTAGGGGCGGGCAGAGGGCCACATCCGTTTCCACGGCCCAACGCCCGTCAACCGCCGCCCGAGTAACGCCCTCCTGTCCGCCTCCACCAACCGAAAACGATTTTCCCCTTCGTCCCGTCAATCATGCGTATTTTATTGTCGCCCGCGGACATAGTGCTCGGAGAGCGATAGCGCGTTCCGTATTAATCCATTTGCATCATCGGTCTACTTCGGCCGCCGTGCTTAAAAATCAGAACCGAACAACGGACGACTGACCCGTGTTGGACATATGGGTGTGAAACCGACGTTGAAAAAATTTATGGATTTTATCAAAAATACAGTGTCTAAAACGACTAATACGCAATATTATAGTAGACAGTCGCATGTTCGTGGATTATTCCGCGCTTGGATGCCAATGGGTTAAATCATTTGGACGCCCATTCGCGAAGCCCCTGATCTGGTCGGTTTTAATTAACGCGCAATAAAGTTTTTATACCGCTACGCGAAATATGCGGTATAAGCTTTATTTTTAACGAAGCAAACCTTTGAAAACATTAGCGGCAGACGGGACAAACACTATAAAGTAATAATTCGAGAATTATGAATTGCAGTATATTCAGGTAGATTTTGTGAAACGCTTTTGTCTTAAAACATTTTTCATCATCTTTGTATCATGCGGTATACCTCAAGATTAACTGCACTAATCCAGAGATTCCTGTATTTTAACTTCATAATTAAATGATTCAGAGACATTCAAAAGTAATCGTTGGTACCTAGAAACATTCCGCAATCGTACTTGTAACTATAAAGATTGATTATACAATAAATAAAGAAAAAAAAACTCAGCGCGGCGCTATTTTCAGCCACAGAGTCACAGAGACTTCATGACGCTCAGTCATGCGAATGTCGAAACGTGTCGACAATGGGCTAAATTGGGTAAAAAACGAAGGGAAAAAAGAGAAATTATTCGGTCTCGACGAGTTCATCGAACGAAACTTGACTGTTACGCGATCCCCTTTTTAAAAACCATACTTATGGGATATATCAAAATTTCCGCTAACTTGAGGTAAGAATAAATTTTCATCGCTGTCGTACAGAACAACCATTGGGTTTTTAATTTCATTTCTCTGTAAATATAAAACAATATGGCGCCCCGTTAAATTACACTTACCGAAAATTGCATCGGTATTCCAACTCTGCTTTCTCACGATTTAAGAATGCCGGATTTGGTCGCTTTCGAGCTTAATGCACAGAGTAAGCGCACCTCATTAATTCTCCCTCTCCCGGCACCCATTCTAATTAGTGGCATTTAGCCACTTGTATTGAGAGTATCTGCACTATCGACAGGAAGTAGTTGTTTAGAAACAAACTACAGAACTGAATTCCAACTTACTTCAGTTGACGGGTTCCCCGTTCAATTTACGATTTGGCGGTTCATTGGGGTAGAAATATCGCGGTAACTATTTCCAAATAGGTCCTTACTTTTTGATGGGTAGTGCAGTAAATAGTTTGAAACGATACAATCTCTTATTAGTTATTACGCTGACCTAAGATGTTTGAATTTTACACTCTAAAACATTCGTTTCGTAAAGTTTTAATTAAAAAAATATTTGTTTTAGTGATTCCAAACTATGACAAGGTATTGGGTCAGAAAGCCTATTTTCCTTTGGGGCCAACTGAGAGCCTCGAGTTCAAGAGCACGACCTATTTCGATTTGTCTGTTAGATTACGAGTTTTTATCTAACAAAACATCTTGAATCGATATTTTCACACAAATTCAAAATTCAATTTTACAATCATTGTCTAAAATTATTTAGATACTTGAGGATTCCCAATTGTGAGTACTAAGGACTATGAAGCATTCAGATTTCGGTTGGGAGATTGGGACAAATATACTACAACTTACAGGCCAAACATTTGTCGCTTCGGTAAGGTACGAAGTTTTAACGTTTTTAACTTAAGTGGTGGTAAATTATTATAAAGAAAATCATCGAACAGATACCCGCCAATGAGACACTGAAAAAACTTTCCTGTTCAGGAAATACAAACACAATTTCCGAAATGAAAAGCAGTTATTACTTCGAATAAAACCTTCTATTCTATAGGTTCACCGCCGCCACCACGACCCCCTCCGGCAGCCGAAAAGAAACTTTAAATCTCATAACGTAAACTGCGCAATTTAGCGTTGCATTCATTTTAGTTTCTAGTAAAGTCGCCTTAGAAAGAAAAGACCCCCCGAGCTGTAACGACCGAACGTCGTAACCGGTATCGGGGTCAATTGAATTTTGTTTATCCGACTGAACGCTCTTTAAAAATACATAGACGTTTGATAGAGGAATATTTTCTAGGGGTGGAAGGGGGGGGAGTCGCCCCTTTTGTCGATATGTCGATAACATCCCCGTCGGAAAAGCGACCGGTCAATTCAATTGCCTATTGGTTTGGAGCGTTCCTTTTGTATCTGGCTGTTGTTCACGTCAGTCTTCAGCCTTTCTTCTTTCCGCCCCGCCGTACCCTTTACTTCCGTTTCCGATGCTCCAATATCGTCAGATATTTTTGCGATGAGAAATAAAGGCAAAAGGCGAGTCGGGCGCCGAATGGCCGGTTCTCATCACCGAGTCAACGTAACAAGGAAAGAATGTTTTCTTGTACTACGAAATATCTAAATTCCATTCCTTCTATCTTGTGTAAATTAAAGTTCGATCCGCATTCAACCATCATATAGCTTTCAAAGAACCGGTTAAGCACAAGACCAAGTTGGTGAATACAAAAGAACAGAAGAATTATATAATTTTCATTTCTTAATTCAGAATATCGGTTATCGATTGATAATCAATTGGCCTCGCTCTCGAATTCTGGCCTAAATGAAAAATGAAAGATATTTTTTTAAATATTTCACAAAATTATACAACCGAGTGGAGTTTAGCATCTGATATATTGTCAACTAAAAATATGTTTCATTAACGTTCATACAAACTTTTCTATTTTGAAAATTCGAAATCTTTCCTTTTAAGTAATATAATCTGTACTTTTAAATTTATTATCAACTACCGCAGATGCCGCGAATGATATAAACGCCATTCGGAACTTTCAGGCAACAGACAGATGGCCACGAAACATGTGAAGAAACCGGAAAAACTACGCGGGTAATGCAATTTTCCACTCGGCGTCCGGGAAAATTCCCCCGCCGGTCGCAGAACAAATAGACGGGGCACGCTCGGCATGAGTCCGGAGCGGATTGTACGGGGGACATAAAGTCTCCAACGGGCCGTGAATATACGGGCCCGAGAGCTGGGGACGTTTCACATCCTTTTCTCCCCGCCGACGGATGACTCAATAGGAAGAGTCGTCCCCTATCACTTCTTTCTTCCCTCAAAAATTCGGACTTTCGACCGAGTACCATTTGGCGCATCGGTGGTCACTTTCTATCGGAGTAAAAAGTGAAGTCTAAAACGGCCAACAGCTGTCGATGGGCCTTAGAAAATGTTTCGGATTGAATTGAAATATCTCGGGAGTAAGTGAAATTGCCCTGCGCCAAGACGTCTTTCGTGCACTGAGAGTCGAACATTGAATGTTGCATGTCGGGCCCCGGCGAAGTCTATTGTCGGCACTGTCACGACAGTACCGCATTGACGCGGTTGGGAAAACTTTTTTCAAGTGGTATGTTGAGGTCGTGTTGAATGGCGTGATTGGAAACATACCAGGGAAACATTCGAAGCACTTTATATTGGAATCTCCGGATGGGAGGGTTGTTGGGTGGGTCCAATGTGAGTTTGTTGGCTAAGGTCAATTTTGACGTTCATTCTAGCGATGGTCTTAGTGGTACTAATTTCCGGCTCAACGAAGTTCTTAAATAGAAATTTTACTGCAGGCTGGAGTCCCCTTCTGGGGCCACTCGTCCCTAGGGGGCTTTATCCGTCGCATCGAGTGGCCGGTACTCCTGAGGCGTCCGAAGAGGAGATCCGCTCGGATACCTTTTAAGTGCTTCTCGGTGTTCGACCCGCCGGGTAATCGCGTTAATGGTACCCCGGTCGGGCTACCCGTCAGGCGTCGCTGGCCCTACCAATAGCCAGTCCGCAGGCTCCAAGCCAACTCTAGGCCGGTGAATCGTTAAACGCCATTAATTAATTAAACTCAGAGACCGCCCGGTCGTACGATAGACCGGCAGGCCGAGAATAACCAGACACTAGTTCAAGTACGATAATAATTGATAAAGAGAACGAGTTCACATTCAGATCTTGTTCAACATTAAACTCCGACACCGGACTCTCACTTGCAAGACAGTGTTGTATATATTTTAATGTTCTGCCCGCTCATTTTTGAAAGAGAATAAAAAATTAAGAACGCCGAAAAAAATTGCATTGGAGAAAAATAATCTCAATTGGAACTTTCGACAAACCTAACCAATTTTTCGCAGATTCTACGCCAAGTTATTGAAAAACAGTAAGCTGAGCGCCATATTTTATATAATGAATTTTAACCGAATAACAGTGTCATTGTGTCAATTAGCACGCACCCAGGAAGTGCAAAGCGCTTGCGGACAATTCATTGAGTGGCTATATTTCAATTTAAAGTCTTCCAGTCAATTACATACACGCATGGGGGTGAGCGATTGAGGCAGGAATCATTACGGTTATTAGATATGTGTTCGGCGTGTCGCAGCCGTTTCACAACCGACAGTTTTCGCGCCGAAAACAATCGCCGACAACGGTTTCGAAAAGCGGAGCCGGGTGAAAGTAAATATTTACCTCTATTTGCGCAAAGGGTACTGGAGGAGACGTGAGGGGGGGGGGAGATACGGCTAATTCGAGTTCAACACCCGAGGTGAGTTTAAAGTTCCTCGAGAAATCTTAGCCGAGGGGCCCGCGGCATTCTCGGCAGGGTGGAACTTTAATTAAATACAAATACAATGATAACTGCGCGCAAACATTTATACTATCCGAGCATTTAAAATGAACCTGAAATTCGGACGAGACGGCACTTTCCTTTTGTGGCAATGTGAATTTTAATATACCTTATTCCAAAAATCAAACAGGACAGTCGATAAGGCGTTCGACAACCCCAATGGTTATAAATGCCTGTATCCTATGCTATTCATACTATTTGTGTCAAATCAAAAATAACGCGTTCAGAAATATATTCTTTGAAGTGGTAGTACAAATGTTATTATTGTAAATGTTTTTCCGCGGCCATCGTGGAAAATAAAATTCGACGCGAAATTACCCGATATTACGAAATGCTGTTACCAGAGGCGCAACCAGAGGGCTAACAGGACCGTCGATTTCATTCTTCCTAATAGATTCTGACATTCGAATCCGTACAGGCATAACAGCAGACTGGAACATGTTTGTCCATTAGACAATGGAACATTAAACATTTTTATTTCATAACCCTATTGTACTCAACAATGAATGCGATCACACGCCTTATTTTTCGATTTATTTTAGCGTAGATGAAACCATCATATGCCCACATAATAATAACACACAGTTTTATCGTAGTTGTGAGTCACGTATATGGGTACGCACTTGTTATGTCCGTAGGTTGATGTTAATGTTATAGTCGGGGTCGCTGGATTTATGGTGAAATGAAATAAAAATATTAGAAGAAAGATAAATCAAAAGAGTAGTTCAACGGTTGAATTATGGATCTAACGTAATTCTTGACAATATTGCTGAGTTTGCAATCTATACGGAGGCCAATGAAACATGTCCGACTCCGACTTCGATTATATATTCCCTTCGTGGAGGGCAGGAACGGGGGCCCGCTCCCATTGGGCAAGAAACGAAGGCCGGCCAAGTTAATACCGCCTGGAGCTCAGAGCGGCAAGAACAAGCTGAGAGAGGGTAAGAAAGAGCCTAACCGGGGGCGTTCCTTCATTAACCCCCTGCCGGAATAGCAGCGATGAAGACAAACTACCAGCCTCGAACGATCCGAACTGAGAGTATTACCAGATAAAAAAAAAACGGTTGTATCGACCGTACAAAAATTTAACGAACAAACTCTAGTCCATATTTTAATCAATTGCGATTTTAGTATTAACAGAAAATTTCAACACAGTCAACAGAGCCCAGCAGAAGATTTATCAGTAAATAATGAGGTGAAAAGAGAAAAAGAGAAAAAGAGCTTGCCGATAGGCCAGATTAAAAATCTGGGCTCTTGTGCGAAATTCTATTCTGATAAGAGAGATTCCGCAATATACTGAACTAAGTAAAAAACGTGCATTAGGTACCCCTGTAGGGAGGATCCGAATTTTCGGATTATAGCAACAATTTTATTTCCAATTTTGATTTTGAGGATTTTTTTACACGAATATTGAAAGGTGCGATTTTTCACGTGCTATTGAAGCAATTTCTTAATCATATACGAAATTGGCATTTTTCACTGACCCCCAAGCGTTTCCACGACTTCCGCCCGGTGATTTGGTTCCATTCTGGACCGATTTGGGCTTCTTTCAAGATACACTAATTTCCCAGCGATCGTATTTCACCGTCGCGCTCATTTTCCCCGTTCATATGACCGCAAACGACCGTTTTATGGATTACGGAACGCTCAATTCTCCAAAGCGGGAACTAAAATCCGACCGATACCGACTGCGGCCGCCAATATACAATGCAATTACAATAATGGGGGACGGGATATTAATCTGCGAAATCTACGCCGGGAATATAATTTAGGAATTAATGAACTCCCGCATTAACCTAAACTCCGACAAAAACTTATCGCTCGAGCGCTCTGGTAATACGAGGGAGTACAAATATCCATGCTCAAAACATGCATTGAACAATGCGTACAAAGGAAATCAGATCGATCACAATTTATTGTTTTCAAATATGATTATTTATTGGTTCGGTAATAAAGATTTAACTTTACTATGGAAAACGCTGTCATAATTAATTCATTCAATATTATAATTATAATTATTTTCGAGGATAAACTAAAGAAATAATAATAATCCTAACATGAAGATATTAAATATTTCCATTAAGAGTTATTAGGACATTACATAAAAAATTATCCTGATTGAAATAGGAGAGCATAAATTCCTTTCTTCGTTTACTAACTTCAATATGTTCAATCCCCGACGATTCCGGCCAGATTATTCCGTTCTGATAACCGTGTTAACTTGGGGCGCGGGGTCCCAAATAGATTCCGGGGTTGACCTTTTCGCCCGAAGGTCCCCGATAGGAAATTGGGGGAAATGGGCCTCCGACAATCTGCGGCGGGCGACCGCCGTCGGGTCATCCGCCACCACGGCGCGCCACATTTCGGCTTAACGCGATTTGCGGATTCGAAAGCGTTGAAACAAAGGACGGACCACCGTTGAAAATCGCGGCGCACATCGCTCTCCCCTCCGTTCACGTGTCGGTTTGCTTGATCGAGGCATAACCGACGGTTCTACTTTCAGGGCCATCTGAGTTTTCAGAGTGGCCGACAGTAATAAAATACGCGATAACAATAAAATTGACGGTCTAAAATCAGCAAAAGATGCAAAATAATCATTCAACAACAATCCTAGGGTTCAACTAATGCACTCGACTTAGATTCAACGGTTTCGGTATTCCTTAATTTTTTACGCTAGATATTAACGGGCATATTCAGTGCATTAAAGTCATTTGATACCGGTCGGGTCGTTTTTTCCCGAACTAGGTACGAAATTAAAGGATAATTTTATTTCAACTAAGAAGAATACGGGTATTCTTCTACAATATTGTGGAGCGTACTCGCGTTCACTTTTCGAATTCTCATAAAAAAATCTGTCTGCCCTTTCGCACAGTCTTTTGACTGTACAAACATTTCCACAATCAGACTTATCTTTCAGCATTATCTCAGTATTCAAGGCCCCCCCACCCAACTTACGGTTTCTGTGATTCGGCTTTGAAACCGATTCCTTGCGCCCGAACACAAGCCCAGACAGTTACCGCGCATTCACAAATTACTACTCATTCTGTCTAATTCGGCTTCTAGTAAAATCGGCATGAAAACATCGAATTGGGCAACTGCCGTGATTGGGGCCAATTCTTCTTTCCCGCTTGGAATTCTATTCCCTCCCGGTTACTTTTCCCTAGTTGGAGTTCAAAAGAGTTATTCTGGACACGACATTTTGACCAAAATAAGATAAAAATAACTATAGTACACACTGTATTATCCTGAATATTTCATAATGTCGTTCACATGCGTCACGTTACTCCAGATCGTTTTCGGATTCTCGCCATTTGTAAAAAGTATTACGCCATTCAAGATTCGAATTAATAACAAAGTCAGTTTATTTAATCGAGTATTACCATAATCGGATCTTCAATGTTTTTATTTTTCCTGGTGGCTTAGTAAGTCCTGTTTCTTACAGATTAAAAACAGCCATCTAAAGAACGCAGTTATTACACCCCTTATCGAGAGCGGTGGGTTTATTTCAACAATTCGGGAAGCGGGCACATCAGTTTTCTGGGGACGCGCGTGTCGTCCGCTTTAGAATGCCGTCATATACGCCCAACGAAATGTGGATGTAGAACATAAAATAAATAGCAGAAGAAAAAGTTTTTATAACAATGGGAGAGGAAATAAAAAATGAATGCGGGAGCCATTAGCCTCCCCGGTCCATTAGTGATTTATAACTGAGAGGGCCGTCATTTTAAATTCCGCTATGGGAAACAAACTTCAAATTGAAGTTGCGACAGGCTTCGGAAAATGCTAAACTTTAATGCTTGTAGTGAAAACGAACAATTAGAGAAAGATTGGCAGCTCGAAATAAATCTGACTTGTGATAATATTCAAAGAAAAATTAATACCTATTACTGCTTTCATGAAGTCTGCGCAGAGTTAACAAATTGAAATTCTAAATACAGAACGTTCGTTGGTGGAAATTATGACATCCCATTTCTTGGCAATATGTTCATGTTTTTCTAAATTTAGAATGTATTTTTAGCTATTCTGCAGGTATACTAGTTTTTTCCCCAGCCTTTCCAATTAGAAAATATAAAAATTGTTCGATTGTAGCGATACTGAACATAATTAACCCAGTTAATGATATAGTATTTAGAATAAACTGTTTCATGATATTAAAGTATTAATTTCAGGAATATACAGGGGCAGATGCTGCTTCCCAGACAGAAATACTGCAGACATACGTCACATTACTGGCAGAATAAAGGCGAAAAGTATTGATTTTATTTTAAATAAACACTTCACTTTTATCTAGCTGAAATATTACCAGATTTTCATATAAAAAATGTCCTACATAACTACGCTTTTCTTAACAGTATACATTGAATGCCCAACTTGTAATTAAACCGAAGTAGCCTCGTTTTAACTGTACAGACTGTTTGAAGATCAATGCGATGAATGCAGTTCCCATGCAAAAAGAAATCTTGTAACTGAAAATTAAGACAGTAATTAAGTTAATAGGTAAGGTCAAGTAAGTGTAGCAGTCTGAATGCGTCCCAAGGTGCCCTCAGAGCCGAGAGACCGGCTTTCTCCAAACGACAAATTAATACAACCATAAGAACGGCAGAGAAAGCGGGCAGTCGGGGACGTCTTTCAAGCAAAAACTGTCCCACTCAAAAGCCACAGGAAACGTTCACCGCCTCCCTTCCCCCACAGCGCGCCAGACAGTCCTATTTTCACTTTCTAATATGTATTCGCTAATAACAATATTCCGACGAGAGGGAAACCCGAACCGAGAGTTTTCCCGGGAAGGTAAAGGATTTTCGAAATATTTTGCCACCAAGAAACAGTTTTCCCAAACCGTTCCGAAATTGGTGAGTAGGAACAATACTGAATTTCGCTGCAAAAAAAGTTTTAAAACACGTTTGAAAAAATATTTGTTCACCATTTCCGGTCAACAAGTCTCATTTGTGTGGCAGACCGGTTAGCTATTCCGACCTGAATGTTATAGAAAAACTGACGTATTTTATTAGACTGCTACTGTTTAGCAAAGACCGGTCTGTCAGATGGAGAATAAAGACGAGGGACAGTATAACACTACTGTTTATCTTCGGAGCATCGGTGAATTAATTGTCACTTTCCAAGCATCGTCCTCTAGGCCATATGCTCGGGAAGAGTAACCGCCCCGTTCGCAGTCCATTCCATGGGGTCGGCACAATGAAAATGTAAACCGATTTAAACCTCTGCTGTTAACGCTGTCGAGAGTGAAACGGTACCGTCGGAGTACTTTCAAATCGGTATGCCGAGGGGCAATTCCGAGTGCACGCGTTTTAGAAAGTGGACCGAACCTCTGTGGAGAGAGAGAGAGAGAGACAGACAGAAGAAGGCGTCAGTAAGGGCGGTCACAACCGGTATGGAAGCGTCGCTTTCAAAGCTCTCGCTTTCACTATCGAAGCTCTTATAAGCGCTCCAAGATGTGTCCACTCCCAAACTCCGGTCTAACGATTAGAACGTCCTCCATGTGAGTACATAACATTAGGCCAGGTAGGTCAGAGAGGAAATAAAAAAGAATTACAAAATATATATCTCAGTTTGAGACGTCTAAACAATCCAGAAACGTATTTCACTATTTCCCAGAAAACAAATTCCAATAAGCTTCTTTTTGTGTTGAAATCGCCTCAGCTGAGGAATCGAATCTCATTGTACGGAGTTCATAAGCAGTGCTGAATATTCCCTTTTAATATAAATTGAATATAATGGACTGGCAACTCCGCTTTGTTCCCAGCCTGAAGAACGACGGCCTAAAAACAGTGTCATGATGATGTAGAATGACAAAAACAACACGCTTTACACCATCAATCTAATCAAGACATACGGCAATCAAACTATTTTAGTAAACAAATGTGTCCTCCGTCTATACAAAAAATAAAGTTTTGGCTCTCCTATTCAAAACTCTTTAATACTAGAGAAGACCTAAAGGTTCATAAATGGGATATCGAAACAAATCTAATGGTAACAATTTGACCCACCCTGTTCACAAAAAAATTTGAACATACCCAATTGGATAGACACCAATAGACTTTTCATATAAATTAATATGTTATCGAAAATATTATTTATGTTCCCTATAAAATGTTAGGAATTTCTTCCGTTTCTTATCTCGTGTGTTTACCCGCACCGTAATGTAGCCACAGAAATTGATTTCAATTAATTATTAAATTAAAACAAGAACGTAGAGATTACATTATCAATTTCTGATAAGGCATGACTTGCCGGATTGGAATATAGCGTCAAGTGTGCGGATTTTACAGGTTACCGGCGCTATTTGTCTCCTGCTGACTAACTAGAATTCTTCCCCGAAACGGCCTTTGTACAACCCCGGGGTCTATTATTTGAAAAGGTTAGCCGCTGTAGTAATCGATGGCTCGTGACTTTCGTTCCCCGTCGTCTCATCACCCCCGCCCCTGTAAAATGCCTGTACAGCCGATCACGGTTAGGTTGGCGAACCTGCGTTCCTGTTTCGAGTCGGACTCGTTTCGGGTCGAAATTACGACTGAAGAGCCCTCGGGAAACTCAATCTGGGGCGAAAGTAGGAGGACTCTCGTCGTACGCGGGGAGTACCCGGCCTACTGGTTTCCTTCCTGATATGAACAACACCTACTGCGAGTGAACATTGATTTTGTAAGCACGCCTCTTCAGCCGCCGAACTTAAGCCTAAGTCCTGATATCTCCGACGCCCAGATTGGCTCGGCAGTGCCAAGAATCGTTTGAACAGAGTGATAAACAGATTGCTACTTTCCCCGGCATAAGACGACACATGAACGAAGCTCATATAATGCTGAACGCATTTCACTATCATGTATCACACTCACAATCAATGTCTTTAAATATGGAATCATTGAACTTCACGGATGATGTACTTCCTCATGATTGAGACAAACACTACTATAAACTAAACAGTTAACACTTATTTACTACGGATTAGCTATGGAAAACAATTTTTCTGTTAAACAACCAACGCGTTACCGAAAATATTTAAATTGCATAGTATTCTATTATGACATAAAAATTTAATTTTCCGCATTAACTTAATGAACGAAACAGTATGTTTTAGTCATTTATTGTTGAATGTATAAATAATAAGTTTTATTTTTCAAACCGGAAGCACAATTCAGTAATTATTTGGTGCGCAAATAAGTACGTCGATTTTTCGCCGAGGTCAGCTCGATTAATCCGAAAGCTTTGCGGCGGCCATAAATCAGGCAGGGAATTAAACACCGCGCCTTTCCTTTCAGGAGGTTTTTCCCATTTAGAAAAAAATAAATTTCGAAAGAAATTCCCGGCAAAATAGAGAGGTAAACTGAGGGATAAAATGCGTTCAGAATCAATAGGCAATTCAATTGACCGGGAGCTGGCGGAGATGGAAGGCCTGTCCCAGTGAAGGGGGATCTCGCGGAACACGACGCTGATCGATCAAACCTACTACTTTTTTTTCATCTCCCGAATGTAATTCCGCCGTTCGTGCAGGTGGCCCGATCGCAAATAAAGAGAAATGGGGACGTCTCTTGCGCTCGATACAGAAACTGACTCGGTACTAGCAAATCGACCAAACGGGAAAGGGAAACGTCACTGCTACAATGGGAAGACGAACAGAGTAGGTCTGGCAGCTTAAATCGCAAATTAATTTACGGGAGAATTACGCGATATTAAGTCAGAAATAAATCTTCGCGAGAGCAAGTTGGGTTCCTTTTTTTGGAATTGGGCACGAGCCAGTGAAACGCTTTCGGACATCCAGGGTTAAATTAAATTTGGACTCCATTATAAAAATAAATAAAACCAGAAAAATGAGATTTTCACTAGAATACTTTATAATACACCAACTGCCCTTACATATTCCAGACCTCATGGCGTAGTTTAATAATCTATTAAATATGTAATATTATATGAATCAGGCTTATTACAGACATGGTACGGCTCATAGCTGTGATAACAGTTCAGATAATACAGGATATAAATTCAACATTACTTAATAGAAAATATACCCAAAAAATTACTTCATTATCATTATCTTATTATATTGCAACTTTAGTAGATTAACGAGGTACTTAAACCGAAATCGGTGTATCTTAAGACCAAATCAGTAGAGGCAAGATTTTCTTTTTTTAACATATCTATCAGTGTACGTTCTACGGGTCCAACTGGCGTCGTTTGTTTATCTACCATCAACAGGAAAATTTATGCGGTCACAACACAGCCATCGGCATTTACGACTACGTCCAAATAAAGAATTGAACTTTTCCGATAGAGAACGGCGGAAAAATAGACCCATCGTCTCCTCGACACGAGCGTCGGAAAAAACTCCAATAATAGAATAGTTCAGTTTCTGAGCGAGGACTTCGATAGCACTCAAGTAAAGTTTTCCCCTCGGTGCATAACTCAAAATCCGGTTCTCCAAATATCCAGTTCGGTTTCCGATATCGGTTCTTCAACAGAACTTTCCTTCGAGATACAATTCCGGCGAAAGAGGGACTGAACAGTTCTTAAATTCAACGCCGGCTCTATCCTACACACTTTCAAAGTCCATATCCGCGATCCTTTGGAGATCGAGAAAACAAAGACTTCTCCAGTAATATATTCCAGTGAAAAAGAATAGTAGACAACCGAGATCATATTTATAACCAGAAATCCGTAGTTGATCGAGGGGACCGTTCAGTATCAGAGGCACTCGCTATTCAGAATGTCACGACCACCAATCACTTAACCAATCTGTGTTAATACTAAAGTCAGCGGCCTTTGATCGTTATTTCATTAGCGCCAAAATCCAATAATAAGTTTACTCGTAAAAGGAAAAGGAAAATGTTCCCGCAGAGAGCTCTCCATTTTTTACTTGATTAAATAACAATGAATCAATATAATGGAAAGGACGACATTAAGGGGAGCATTATTAGATTCTTTATGATTTATCCGCATATTTGGACATAGGATTTTTTAAATTGAAAAACTTCAATAAAAGAGTACAAAGAAAAGTGAAACTACGGTCTTCTGGTTATAAATATGATCTCGGTTGTCTACTGTAAAAAGAACAATTTTCCTAACAACTAGAATTAGCGTACTTATATTAAATAAAATTAATACAATGAAAACGAGACATCGATATAGTAAAAAATATTTCTCTCTATCGATCATCTGTTATTCTGTCTGTAATTAGTGTAGCAGATCCGAATTAGACAGCCACTGATTACTGATTACTGGCCCAAATCGGCCAATGGAGGGCATTCCCGAATTAGTTAAAATTTAAAAGATCCATAATAATTCACAAAAATCTGTTTCGGATTCCAATCTCCGCCTTTTTCAAGATATTCCAGCGAGGTGAATCCTAGACCAATACTGCCCGTGTGTGTTTGGAAACTCCGGCACCATTAGGTATTTATATATTGGACGCCCCGACTACAAACTACTGATGAGACCGGAATATGTGCAAACGCTGATTGCTCCAATATTCATTTTCCGACCCGGGGGGCGGGAGGGGCGGCGGAGTACGCGGACGTGGCCGGAATACGGGGGTACGCGACACGTCCCTGCCATATAGCAAAGGTCCTGTGACCCGGGGACCGCCCAATATCGCCCCAACCACCAGGTTACAGGTTCATTTTTAGACCAGCGAAAAATCTGACCGGCCGGCTTTTAATATTCAAAATTCGCTCAATATTTATATTCCCCAGTTATATTATCCTACGCAGCTATTCTTTTTCAATCCTTAATGTGTGAGAACTCGAAATGAATTAGTAGTACTTCTCTGGGGGGGAGCTGAATAGGCTTTTTTCAATCCGACTTCGGTAGGAAAAATACCCTCGCTCCTTAAATAAAGGTGATGGCTCCCGAGGAAACGTCTGTTCCCGTGTTGCCTCCGGCCTCTTGCCAGTCCTGGGACTAATAAAGCGGAAAAAACGACCCAAAAGGAATTCCTTAACGATAATCGCGTTGAATAATCCAAGAGCCCTACCCGCACACAACCGACTCAGGGGCCCCCCGGCTTCGGAGAGGGCCCCGGAGAAAAGGGAAATGTAACCGGAACACATTGCAAAGGGACGTGGAAAGGGACCGACTATTAAATTATGGAACCGATTTGGACTCCCGGTAGCGTTCCTTCTGGAAGGGGGAGACCTATATCCTGTTACCCGTGCACAAGGAGGGAAGGGAGGGGGTACAAGACCGATTGTGGGTGTTTCAACGTAGAAAAAGTATAAAAAAAGGTCTCCTTCTTGCAAAGTTAAATTCGGCCGGTCCCTTTTATCAGCCAGGAACTGAAATTTATAATATAGACTCGATTTTTAGCCGAGGAGTTCGTTAGTATTTATCGTAAGTTTCGACCCGTCGTTAGTTTCTCTTCAGAATATGCTGTTTTGCTAGTAAACGAGCAATAGTGTCCCTAACGAAGATTAGCGGGGAGAATTCAACGACGGGAGTGTGCAAACGACGAAGATAGAATTGGTAAAGAATGTAAGGTTAAAGAACCAGCCACCAGGTAGTCTTTAGAGAGAAACTATTACACATGCCAAACCAGAAAAAAGGTATTTAAAAGCGACAATAAACTAGGAGAGGAGGGAAATGAATTACGTTATAAATACATGAACGAATCGGAAATTTCACGCACACGGGTTTGTTGAAAATGCCATCTCGAAGATTAAAATGTGTTTTTTGGCTAGAATCTTATTCCATACTTTGCTAACGTAACTTCGTGTTCGGGAAAGTTCTTCTTAGTCACGCTGGCTAAGTTTCAAGTTCCTACACAGTATTAGTGCGGCTGGGGGGTGAGGCCCCGTTAACTCGGTCAATACCGCGCACGGCCATCACTATGCATACCGCGTCCAAACCACAGCTCACGCCCGCTTATGGTTCCGAAATGCGGAACGCATTTTCGATCGGGTTCCCTGGAACCGGCGAGGCGGACGAGGCTAGGCGGGTTAAGGGACCGAAGAGATTTTTTTTTATTCATTCCAATTCCGTTGGACGCGTCCTGGGTTTACGCCTGCACGCAACTCTGAATTGTAGGCATCTAAAGACCACAGGAGAAAGGACTGTCCGCTCTAGGGTATTTTTCTCAGCGATCCGCTATCTCCGGACAAGTGGGTAAGAGTTTTCCCTTCTCCGAGGTGTCTCCCACCGCCAGTAGAGAACGCTAACGCCTCCAAGTGGCCGAACAGGGATAGGGAAACGGGAAAAGTGTCCCTAACGAAGATTCGCAGTCCCAATATAATCCTTTAAAAAGTACGAAGAGAGGGACCAACGGCAGAACGATGAAGAGGAATTGAAATATTTGCCTGACAATATTGACAGCAATGACCCTGAAATATAACAGAGAATGAACTAGACCAAAAAAAACTGACGATGGTCAACCTGAGTGTGTTAATTCTGTATGTGGGCCACAGTAAATGCGGAAAGGGGCCGTGTACGCACAGGAGGGGTCGGGAGTTGAAAATCGAAAGCGAAAATCCGACGGCGGCTCGAAATTACCGACCTTTTATTAGCGGAGCTAGACCGGCCTACGAGGCCCTGGCATTTAAGCGGTTGGCCCCACTCGAAGCTGGGCCCCCGTCGGTTTCACCGCTTCCAGACATATTCTCTCCTACACACCTTCTCGACACACAGTGTAGCCCGGCCATTACTCTTATTAACCGACAAAGGAGCCGTCCCTTATTCATTTACTCCCGGCGCGAGATCGAGACACAATCAAAACCCATTTCAAATCATAACGCGAGACATGAATACATTTCGGGCTGAGAAATTCATTGAAAGTCATCCGGCTCATATCGCGGGACTTAAAGAGACAGCTGTGATTTGGTCCTATGCTAGACCGGTTTCCACATCGTATATAGTTAGCTGAGGCCCATGCCTCAGAGGCCATTGCTAACGTTTCTAATATCAAAAGTCAGAAACGCTGGAAATCAATTTTCCAGGCGCAGTATGAAGTTCACAGGAAGAAGACCTGATTTTTACAATAAAAACTTCAAAATAAAAATAAAATGCAATTGTACCTCCTTTTTTAGCCTAACACTCCTTTATGCACTATATTACTCACATAAATAATATCTTATTCCTTAATAATACGCTTCTTATCTGACTTTGCGTTTTCTGAATTTAGCAGTGTCGGAAGAAAGAACACAACCGCGCGAAATTCATGACTATAAATGTTCCCGGCGAACAGTCGTAATGTAACTGCAATAAGAAAGGCGCCCGCCGGGAAAGAACAAATGTCGTCCATTACTCAGATGCATTTAATGGCAACCGTAGACTCAGAACTGGATAATGACACGGCGCAGAATTATTCAGATTAGTGGCTACGAGTACAACAAAATGGAAGAAATTCTAATATTAATATTCATACAGTTCTACAGGACTTTTTTTTCTGATTGTTCTACATTAACATTCATTAACGTTCATTCCTGGTTATGGTAATCGTTTTTAGTCCACTGTTAACATCAAGAAAATGGCAAATAATATGTTTGAAAATCGTTCTATCGAATAATGAAAATCGCACATTAGCTTTACGCGCGTTTCCCCCGTTCCTGACTGGGGAAATAATAACGACGCAATCGAAACACGATTCGGTTCAGAATACCGGACGATTGGCTTCGAAACACTTCGATTTGGACAACTGTTGTGATAGGGGGTATCAAGATAAGGTATCTCTGAGACCATTTTGCGAACGGCTAAGTACATTCGAACGAGGACTGGAGCTGAAACGCGTTCTTGATTCGCTTTCGGGGGTGGAATCATTACAATTCTAAGGTGGGAAAAATCAGAAATTTAAAATATTAGGTTTAATTATAATCCGATATACTTTTTTAGTTAGGTATGTGAATAACATTGTACGAAATTTAATAATAACAAACCCCGTGATTTGGTTTCTTTTTATGTATACGTTTCATAATGGCTCTAATCTGAATAATATCTACTCTGAAATTTATATTGGAAGCGAATATTCAATCAAGGCGAGATTCGAAAGTATCCAAAATTTCTGATCCACTCGGTCACTAATTCAAAAAATTGGAATATCAACAGCGCGTATTTATTTCTCAAATAATATCTGTGTAGAAACATCGCTTCGGCAATATGAAAGTTGTAGTGTTCGGGAGCCGCGTCGTCTACGTCCGGAACACCAAAGTTTATGTTTAACAATGGAAACAAAAGTTGGCTGAAACCAACACACAACGCCTTGTTTCAATCCCACAATCATTAATCTCTATTCCTACAAGCGGTAGTAAATTCAGAGGTAAAATATTATTTGTATAACAAATGACATATTTATAATAACTTTAATTCCGGAATATAGGATAATATTTAAAGGATCGTGTATAACATAAAAGTCTAATGTGGTACAGTACCACAGAAAATGAATTCAAAAAACTATAATTTTATCAAAACTAATAAACAATAGAACACAGTGTAGGAATTATATTTGTCGTTGTGCAATTAGCTCACAGTTGTCATGGCGAATGGCCAAAATAAAATAAATCATAGCTGGGAGGCTGGTATGGCCCTATTGTTGCTGGATAAACACGACAGAAAAACACGAACGTTTCGGTGGCATGAGCTTGAAATACGATGCCTCCTTTAATATATTAGTAGTTTTCAATTGAATATAGCCAATTACATTTTTGTTACAAGGGAACGCAGTTATTAGACAAGTGCATCTAAGCTGGACTATCTGAAACCAAATCGTGGAAGAGTCTTTCTTGACGTTGGTTCCTCACTTTCCCTCGTTTCCTACCTAACCTGCTCGCGTAGGGAAAAATCTTAATGAACTTGTCCGGACTTAGTGGATCAGAGTGGACGCATTCTTGGTGTCCGTTTTCCGACGATCTTCATTGCGAATATTCATATTCGATTCAGAGCAACCTTGCACCTTGTTCCGGAACCGCCACACGGAGTCGTTCGCGTTGTCTAATGATGATGAAATTACAGTAATTTTTTACCTAGTAGAACTACTCGGGAACGCGGGTAAAGCATCCGAAAAATTTCCTTCGCCGGAGCTACAGCAGGAATCTCATCAGCCGGAGCAATCCGTGAGGGTTGCCCCGCACTCCCAACAACCCTTTTGGGGACACCAATCTGCTCAAAGTTGAGCACCGAGATCAATAGGACGGGAGGAATTCACCGTGTGTCCGGGTCCTGGACCAAAGCTTTGGCGACATCAAGCCCACCGAGAAACCAGTCGACAAATGAAGCACCCTCGCTCAGTCTCCTCTCGAACTTCAAGCGACGAGATTACACCGGAAGTCGGCCAACGACTGCAACTTTTTATTCCTACTTGGTCTAACTTCCAAAGCTCCCGACAAGTGTAGGGACCCGAATTCCTGTCCTCTTGACTTTTAAGCCCTGCAATAGAATACCCTTTATACCAATCCCGGTATAACCCTTTGTGGTAAAATCACAGTTAACGCACCCGACTCCCAAATCTAATTTTCATATTCCATATTACCAATCAATCCCCAATACCCCACTACAAGCCCTAAGGGAAGTAGCCGAATAACTGAAATATTCGTTATATTTTATGTAGCCTACTTCAGTAATCAGTTGACAATGCTGAAACGCCGAAACCGACCCATCTATAGGCCTAGACAGAAGGTCACAAGAGTAAAGACATTGGAAACAGGTTTAAAAAATATTAAACCATTTGCCCTCCGTTTAATGCCGCTATGCGGTTCATTTCATAGAATGAAGTACTTTTAAACAATAGGATTGGCAACGGACGTAAACAGTGTGGGGCTGCGGGCAGACGGGATCGCGTAAAAGCCTTCAATTCGCAGGGCTCGCTCCACCGTCAAATATTAACGCCGGCCGGAAAGTTCGGGAAAAGCTTCCTACCGCTGCCCATTCCACGGTTTACGGCCGCTTCAAGTGCTCCTCCAAGCCGAATCATCAATATTCAGTATCCCGCGGCGCGGGGTGTGGGAGCGGGGGAGATGCCCACCGGGCATCCCGCACAGTATAACACAAGCGCCCGGGGATGGAGGTATTCTTACGAGGTTTATACGACATTGAGGGACGTGTAAAAAAACAGTTCGGTACAGAGAAATCAATAAGGGCACGGTTATAATTCGAGAGAGTTCCGCACATTTTTCACATCCAACAAGACTATAGTGGAATGTTAGGGAATGCTCACATGTTACAGAGAAATGCCAGTTTTTGGAAGATATAAATTGTCGTAAAGAGTATTCATAAGATGGGAGTTTTTCATAACATAGCTAGGTTCATTCTACAATTTAAAGAACGGAATAAAATATTAATTCTAATACCGCCGTTTTAGCAATTTTTTATCCGTACAAGTCTCAGATGTAATAAAGCACCTTAAAGACAGTATGCAGGTAATTTGGTGCAAGAGCCACATGTATTTCCCCATATATTTCATCTCGAGACATCTGAAAGAAGCAGAATGATTAAAACGTTCATGCTCAGCCACCGTTGAGCACGAATAAACTATTTCCTGCAAAGGTCCTGGTGTGCACTAGTTAACATACAAATTTTCGATAACAACAGTCGGGTTAGAATTATATATTTATACAAAATCTAATCTTGAAACAAATAAATGTGACAACTTTTATCGTTCGGTTGATAACGTGATCCCTCAGAGCTCTCTATGTCCATTTTTAGTCTAAATACTACATTAAATGGTAACGAAAGGATGACAAGGAATAAGCTGTTTCTTCTGAACTTAAATTAATCCTCAAAATTGTTTACAAATTATTAAAAAAATAAAATAATATAATTCAAATTATGAAAACTGGTCAAATACTGAAATCGTTCCGCATCCTGGAAACGTATTATCGCCAGACACAAATATTGTCAGAATCAGGGAATATTAAATTCCCCGTTTAAAGAAAACTGAGAGGCATTAAATTCTCATGAAACCGAGAAGGTCCGCGCACGTTGACGCTTGTGAGCTTCAATTAGGCGTTGACCCGCGGTCGGGTCTCGGGGTCTTTAGGAGGCCTCGCACGCCACCCACCGCAGGCAATTGGGCGCTGGACTCTGTTTTTAATTGAACGGGAGTGAAAGAAAAAAAAACAGAGAGGGAACTTCGGGATAATTACACTGAATGCATTTATAACGCGAGCGTTGTTAATTTCTCGAGCGTTCATAATTGACTCCCGGCCGGGACAGCCGCGTGCTCGATAATTGTGTATTTTTCCCCGCACAGCCGTTTCCAATCCTCCGACGCTCACACGGATATCAATCGGCGGTCGGAACCAACGGAGATACCGTGTCAACGAATTTTCCTTCAATTAAATTTCCGAAAACTAATTATCGAGGGTAATTAAAAAAAAAACTGGAGAAAAACTCAATTGGACACATAATAAAAGTTGGGAACAATAAAAACATCCGGCTGTTCATTAATGTCACATAGTTGGGTGGAGTTTTAAAAGTCATTTTAGACTAGGAATGCACAATATTGTTTATATGTTGAATAAATAAATATAATTATATAAATATTTCCATTGAAATATGCTATACTCAGAACATCCACTGGACGTTCTGTACCGGAATGGTTGAAATACATGCAAAATTTTGAAATAATTTTTTTTGCGGAAATAATAACAAAACTGCCGAAAGAGGTTATTTGTGGAGGAAGGCCGAGCGAAGACCGTTAGAGGCAAGTTTCTGAAGACGCGGGGGGCTATCCGCCGCCGGTTGCCTCCTTATCTTGGAAGCTCAGATAAAAGGGACGACAGAATGCGTTTATCGCTCTTTCTCCATTGTGCGTTATTTTTTTTTTATTCCGTTGTCGTCGTATCTATTTCGAAAAATATATATTTTTAACTGTTGCGTAACGACAATTGAACGGGCCTTTCGACAGGAAACGGTTTATCGGGACGTTCGGTTTCGAAAAAAGATTGGGATTAAAGTCCAGTTTTCGGCTGTTTGGACGCGATGCGACATCCGTTGGTAAATCACGATATCGTACCGATCTGTTGTTACGAGACAACTTAACGTTACAAGTCATTTATCTAGTTCGATAGATAATAACAAATTATTATGGTCGGTAGGCTTAGGCACAATTATGCTGAAAAATATTTTTAAAATGTAGTAAATGAAGTCCATTATTGTTAAATACTCCAAATTCGCCTTATTCCAGCGTATATGATATTCAAAAGGGAATTATAAATCTCCCGTACCTGGGTTGACCTTTAACGTTAAAAAGTTCTCTTCCACTGACCCTTCTATTTCCGCCACGTTAAATGCGCCCAGTGGAATTAAGTCTGTTTCCCCGCGGTGGCTTTATCCAAATTTATAGTACACTGCTTTGATATGCGCACCTGTGTCCTATCCTGACGTTTTTCAAGGCGGAATATTAGTTTTGTCTATTTACATCTATTGGATTATGTATGCGGTAGCTATATTTCGGGGTCTTCGTAAGGCGCAGCGGCCGATTTTTAGAACTGCCTTAAAATAACTCTCGAATATTATCTTTGAAATAATTTTTGTCCTGTTTCATTGAAAAAAAGTTAAATTATTGGTGCAGACAAATATTGACCCGTTAGTAAGCCCTCAGTCCTTGCAGGCACGTTTTTAAAGTAGGGCTGAGTACACTAACTATAATTAATTGGCATTTTGATAAGTTAGGATTCACGTGTTGCTAGAAACAATAAATAAGGGTATATATCCAATCCCCTCTAAACAAAAAAGAATGTATAACAATGGATGCTACACAAGCATCCAACGTTCCAAACCAGCGAAGGAAGGACTGAAGCATTAGTATTCCACAGAAAGTCAGGGTATATTGCATGCAAAGTATGTTTGATTAATACATTACGGAAACGCGGATTTTCCAAATAAAACTTAAAGTTATAATCCAAGCGAATAGCTAATTGCTCCAGGCTAAGAAACTGCCCTCCAAACAGACCGAGATGGGTTTTCCGCGTTACACGCAGGGCACAAAGGACAGTGACGAATGCGGTACAAACCGCCCCAAGGGCTTGGAAACTGGTTCAAACACCTCGGCAAGCACACAATCGAGAGCTTGTGCGTACCATTGCAAAAGCGTCCCCCCATCCAACCCCCCAAACCGAATTCATCCCTCCTGAGCAACCGGCCGTTAATCTTGTTCGACTGAGCGCGGCATTAATAAAGCGCCTCCCTCCCCATCGCCATCAAGAAGGCGTTCGGCCCATTCAAGTAGTCGGCGGGACTTCGATTCGCCGACAAAACCCATCACAGTAATGGGCCCCCATACGGAATGGTAATATATACGGCCCGGGCGTTAGTCCATTTTTCACGGTGCAATGATCACATAGAGTAGTGGACGATTCTCAGTATTTGTGTTCTCGGATTCTGGGATCCAATCCCCAAGAACATTAAGCCCACAAGCTTGTAAGCTACTTGCTGTTTATATTATTATTTTAGATATCGTTTACTGAACCAAAACCGATATTATGAGCGTAGGCACTAAATAAGAAATATACTGACAAAATATGTAATTTCAGTTCGAGATAATTTAAGGTAGCGTAATTCGTTTCCTACTTTCAGATACAAGCCAATAATTATGTGCGCACACCATCGTGTTGTACTGAATGATTCGTTCCTCAAAATAAAAAGCTAACTGAAAATAGTCCATCCTTAAATGTACCATGCGACAAAAGAAAAATATCAAGGCGGCATTCACGGACGAAAGGTTAGACAAAGGTTACACGGTACAAATAAGGCGGACTCGTTTTCGGTTTTTGGCATTTGAAACTTCGGCCAGACGTTCCGAAAGTTCCATTTCTGTCCGGCCGATAAGTGCCCCAACCCCGAAGGAATTCGACTCACGGCCGGAGAAAGCAAATCCACTTTTTCAAATCCTATTTCATAACCGCGAAAAGTTCCTGCTCTTTCAAAACGTGCGGTTGGCGAGGGTCCGAATGTTCAGTACTGCGCGATACTGACAATCTCAGCAACTGTAATAAAAATCACAACGATGATTTGGCCGAAAATATTAATATTTAAACGCTGTTCACGATAAATTTCTTCGGGATACTGAAAATACCGAATAAACCGAATTCCAAAAATATATCACAAAACGTTATGCTCAATCTATATGCAGCACTCCACTTGGTTCTATTATATTTCGTGGATTAGACCGGTTCCTCCTGTTGGCCACTGTCAATAGTGTTGACAATTCCTACGAGATTGATAGCGACGGCGGGACTTAGTCGGGGAGATCGACGACGGATTATTCTGTTACCAGTTCGGAATCGCGGCACTAACGGGGCTAACAAGATGCTGTATTGGTAGACCGAACTGTCCCCAGTTTGAAACAGCAAATAGTTTCTCCCGCAACCGCAAACGCTCATTTATCGGAATAAAATTAAGTGCGGGCAGTGAGAGAAAAATTTTAATGAAGACAAACATAGCTACTGTAAGTTTCTTCCATATGTATATTTCTGTGCTTGCATTATTTTTTTGACAATAGTTCGTTGTCATGACATAATAAAATTTGGCACGGTATGATTTACACTTAATTATCGCGAACTAACTGTTAAATAATGACAAAGTAGTTACATTTCGTCTTATTCTTAAAAAATTATCAGAATTATAGCTGGGACAGCGTAGCATTTCAATGAATCCCATTTTTTAATGTGGCCTTCTACCTTCGTTTGTTAATTTCCTTAAAATTACTGCTATATTTAAAAATTTTGTCAAAGAGAGAATGAGACACTCTTAAAAGTTCAAATTGTAATCGCCTAGAAATTTTTCAGTCCACTGCTAGTTTAAATTTTGTCTATAATTTTGTTAACAAACTTAAAAAATCCATACGCTATGCTACCAATATTGAGTACCTTCTGGTATTTTCGAAAAAGCGTAAAACACTGCGATTTTAACAGTATTTTCTTCGCGATTCTGGGTTTTATCTGACGCCAATTGTCGATTCTGAGCTCTTATAAGGTTCTCGGAAATATCGGACTTTTCGAAATACCGGAATTTCACACGCACGTGTAACTAGAAACAACGAGCGGTTTCACATTTGCTGGGCCCACCTCGGACACCCGGTAACTCCATATCGCGCCCGCTGAATAGAGAGACGCGCCAAAATGGACGCGCCGGTTCTGAACCGCCCAACGAAGGCACAGATACGAGCCCCGACAAAAGCCTTTTCAAAGGACCGACGACGGCCGGGAAAACCGAGACGAATTTTCGCGGCTCCCGTCTATGAAATATGATTTGAATATTTCACCGCTTTTCCGGCGTTCGACGGGAAAATTGCACCTTGCGAAACGCTCCCCGTCGAGATATTCAGGGGGAAAGTGTCACTCGCAATGGAGCCAACGTAGGGAATATTCCCTTGCATCTCCGGAAAATACGAAAACGACCCGGTTGTAGATAAATTGCTATAAATTAATAATACTGATTAGAATATGATATTGATATTTTAAAAACCGTATTTTTCAAGAAACGAAGCGAGACCACAAAATATCATACATGTATGTTTCACTACACCTCCTAAATCATAATTGAAAAATTACAACAAATTGTAAAAACTAGTCAATCTCACTGTACCTAACTACAGCGTTAAGACTACCATATATTATATAGAGAATAGGATATTTTTCGTTCTGCTAAAATCTGAGATTGTCGTGGACAAAGAAACAATGGCCCATTAAAAAATTAACACTATCTCATATCTTCCTTGTATAACATATATTCGAGTAGATAATTCTTCAATTCCAATAAAGATGAGAGGGCGAGATAAAGCATAACAATAAGAGAGTTGTAAGCTATCTCTACAATTTTATAGATCGCACAAGACGATTGTTCAATTCAATCGCTAACCAGATTACAGTAATTCTTGAATCCCACACTACTGTGTAACGGATCTGGCCATGTGTAATACACCTACAAATGTCAGCGGTAATGTCAACTACGATATCGGTGTAAATTGGTTTCGAATCCATGTACGGAGTAAAAGGGATCTAGTTCCATAGATAGAATTGCTAACGCGGATATACGACCGGTTTATATCGGATACGGGCGTTCGCTGACAATTAAAATACTTACGCGACTACTATATCAGTCCGAAATTAGTAAACTAAATTTAATGAGTACATATTTTTTGTTATTTTACAAACATTTTATTACTTTTATAGGAAAAATCTTCACGCAAGTTCCTTTTACGAGAGTTTTATTTAATTTTCACCTACAAGGATTTCGCTTAGTCTATTAATTATGCAAATGATTAGAAAGTACCAGGAGTTAAAAGGATTTAACGCTAATTATTGCTATTAAGTGAAATTAGTGTACTTGTTTGTAATAAGAAGTTTTATTCTTGTATTACTTTTACATTAATTTTTTACGTCTTTTACAAACATACACATACAAACATAAACAGCTGTAGAGTAAAGAAGCGGAACGCATGGAAAATTAGGCGGTATCACCCTATTGTGATCTTCTGTTTCAGCTAGTTCATTGACGAAACTAGTCCAGGATGGAGCCAAATAAACATGGACGCAACAGACATGAAGAATAATGATTGTTGTTCAAACCGAACGACGTTAATTTCCCAAATTTTGGGAGGAAATTTTCGTTATTTATTATACAATTTCATGACAGACAGGATCCGAAATTGAATTGCTTGTTTCCTCAGATTCGGAGTATTTCCAAGATTTTCGGACAAAATACTAGGAAAGAGCCCTAAAATTCGGTACACGGAAAGGAGACCTAAAGTCGAGGGGAAAAGTCATTATTCATTATTCAAGAACAAACCACTTTGGGCGAGAACCGGGGTTTACATTCATTAATGCTGAACAAAACTCCGGCATACAGAAATTCCTGAGTCGGACGGCCAATATTTTACAGTCAAATATAAACCGCGGCCATTTTACCTCTCAACACAAAAGCGAGAAGACATTCGGCTGGGAAGAACTTTAATCTCCGGGAAAGTACTTTAATGCCGCTACCGTAAAGAAAAATTACGTTTTTTATCGTTTATTCAAACAGTCCGAGGTGCTGGGACCGCCGAGAGGACCTTTCATACCAGTAAATTTAAATTAAACCGCATATAAAGGCAGTATAATTGGCCAGGACTGTTGTCGGTGGATGGTTCCGAAACTTAAGCTCGTAGCCTGAAAGTATCGGAAAGTGTACAGACAGTGTACGTATTTTTTTTAAATCCGTCTAGAATTGGACGCTGTTCGGACGGAAAATCGACGAGGAACGCGAATAGACCAAGTGGAAGAAAATAGACAGTTCAATTACCGAGCCAAAGGGCGAGGAGCGGGCAAGTTCGCCGAACCTCCTTCTTGTGGGGTCACGTCCCCGCCGGCCTAATGGACCCATGAGTCACAAGACGGTACCGCAGTCCCAAAACTTGAGACAGCTCTGTCGGGAGTCTTGTAACAAAAACCCCTACACGACGGAATCGGCAGATTCATTCCAAATAACAGATTGTTCACGCAATGTCGGAATTATTTGGTCCGAGGGGGCACACTCGTTACTATATAAAGCTCACAACCGCAAAGATAAAGATAAACATCATTTCGCCAATTTTCTTTCGAGGAACCCCAAGAATAATAAAAAAAGCGGCTTTGCGATCTTTTTTGGGTGCGAACAGATTACGTGACGTTAAACGAACCGTAAAGTCCCGCTTTTTTTCCCCTCTACAAAAAAACTAAGTCAGCTATTTCAACAGACTTTATTGACAAATGGTGAAACAGAGCTGTTTTACAGCTTAAGCCGATCAGAAAAATAAATCTTAATGTCTTTAGACACTATCTGAGTTGCGCCAGAATTGGGCGCCTGAATATTTTTCTGAAACATTCAGAAAGCGCGAAGCCTATACAGAAATTCTCCCCTTCTACGCCCGTAATATTAAGATGATGGCACTAGAGGTTGCCACGCGATTTTGCCACTCAACGCAATCTCCACGGAATGAGTTTTATGGTGGAGCGCTCGAAGATGAATCATCTTCATCAGTCATTCGACCTTAATAATGAGGGGCGGAGTGAGTCGATGGGGGTGGTCGATATATAGCGGCTTATCGGCCGACATCTGTCCGCGAATTAAAGCCGAAACAACATGAGCTTTTCGGCATAACTTTTGCATCCTTACTATTACACTTGTATTGGTAGGCATCTAAATTTTGAAACGCACACAACAATTATTACGGGCGGATATTAACAAATAGATAAAATATAGAAAAATTCAGTAAGCACCGAGTGCGGACAAATACGACCCCCCTCTGAAATCAACAATCTCATAAACCTGAAATTCCCATCCTTTCTAAATATTATAAGTCCCCAATATCAAATATAGGGTATATTACGGTGTACGTTTGCCGATAAAGCATGTTGTTAGCTCTACTACGAGCACAGGGGAAGGATATTACATTCGAGATAGGGGGGGGCCTCGAAAAGTAGTCATTCCCGAAAATATCTTACTCCCGTTGATCATTTGGGCCCTAAACCGTAATTTTTGTCACCGTGATATCATATTCTCAACAGTAGTCAATTTAGACAGGGTAACTAATTTACGTGCGGGACGCTATCGAAGTCGAAAATCACGTCACATCGATTTGGTTTTTTCGACTTAATCAATAGTATCCCCTAATACTAGCCTCACTTAAGGTCGTGATGTACTACAATATAATGCCGTCACTGTACATCACGGATTGACTAACCTTATTGTCCATATGCAGTGTTAACAGAAAATTTTAAAACAGGAAAAAGGTAGGCAAGGGTTTTTTTTTCGTAAAAACCGTACGCCGAATGCCCGTTCTATGTAGGCGGTGGGGAAGCGCTTTCACAGGTGACAAGGAGAGACAAGATGAACAAATCCGGACTGTGAGAGGGGCCCGAATAATGGTCGGTGCGGATTGCGGCCGTCCCCTCCTCCGCCGCCACAAGGGGTGCGGGCCGGTGTATATTAGCGGAGCATTGTCTGGGGCGACGCGACGCAGGCCCGCCCATTCCGGTGCCCGACCCCGGGGGCATTATCCCTAATGGACCCGGCGGCCCGTCCAACGCCATTACATTCGGTTGTCATTGGGGGCCGCTTTAAACTGCAGAAATTAATGTCCCCCCTACACGACGACCCTACCGGGCAGTATTTGTTTTGGTCCCCGAATCGACGACGAGTGTTGTTTGTGGACAGGACATTTCCTTATTTAGCAAAACAAAATATTTCGTTTTGGGGTTCCAGTAGGGTTTTGTAATTTATCAAAAAATCTGTCAATGTCTTTTACGTTTTAGGTCCATACCGGTACTCTGCTCCGCTGCTTACCCTTCAAAATTTATCAAAAGTTTTTATTCTTATACAAAATAAAACATTAAACAAAAATCTATGAAATAATGTCAGTTATCCTATGAGTTACTTGGGTGTGGCTCGAGATTCTATAGATCACGGACAGGTTGAAATTGCCATTATGAACACTACCTGTACCTACAGGTAATAGACGCATACGCTAATGTATGTGCTGTAGACTTAATGGACGAAATAATTTTAACCTCTCTTCGAGATGTGAACTTCTGGGTGGTCACACTGAGAACTTCAGTACATCATTAAGAAAATGTCCCCCGGCCTCTGGGGTACACAAAATATACCCGAATTCACGATAGACGATTCGTGTTAAAAGACTCCACGCGAGAATTGTACCGAGGCGCTATAAAAAAGGTACAGCAACAGCTGGTGTGATTAGTGGTCTCCTCGGGGTACGGAGCGCCGGTCCCCCGAGGGCGGCGGTCGCCATGGCGACAAGCGGGGTTCCCAAAAGCGGGCCTGAAAAGGATTCCCACAAAGCCTCCCTCTCCACGGCACACATACAAGTCCCATCGCTCAAATTGATCGATACCGCGGACGAAACGTTGTGGAGAGTACTCATCCGCTCCTTCAATCACATTTTTTTTTTACAGCCAACCACATACCCGGCCACGAGCACGGCCCAAAGATTGAGAGGCCTTTTAAATATGTGAATAACAAGCGGTTTTTTTTAGACACAAACGATAAAATTCTTAATGGTATACGCCATGTATAATGGCGAGCAGATATTATCCCGCGCAGAGATTTGCAAAGGGGCAAAAGGGGCTCTTTCAAAAACTGTCTATACGATGCTCTAAACGTGCTTCGGTCCTCTAAGCCCGGGCAAAAATATAGGCTTTAGTTGCTGGAGCGGTCTTACTGACGGTATAATCGAAGCCGGCGATTTCTTACAAGTATTGGGCAATACGGCCAACTGGAGGACGCGACCGGCCTCGGAGGACGATGATAACGGGACAACAAAAGAAACAAAGATTCGATACGGGGAGCACAATAAGATGAATATGCACAATGGGATGGACGGAGCGGATGCACGGATGAAAGAAACGGCGGAGTTATTCGACCTCGGAGGGAGGAAATAACGGAAGGCCCGTTAATGAAATACCCGAATGCAACTCGACACTTATATACTGTAATAAGCGGATGGCCGATGACCGAGTTTACTTGTTGCCCGGAGCCCGTATCTCACCACTCCAAGGTCTCAGTTATCGCCGGGTGAATCATTTGCTCTTGCTCTGGTTTCTGCCTGCTTTCTGGACAAGGGCGTTCCGCCTCATTTACATTCTCCGTTTTAGAATCAAAACAAAGATTGCAGTTTTGAAATTATCAAAAAAGGCGGTAGATAACTACAGGAAAACTGAATCGGAGTATTTTTCGACGAGCAAATTGTATATCGAGCGCCCGGATCTCCCCGGCGCAATTTCACCCTTCAACGCCGGTTATTATTAAATCAAATTAAAGTTGGGATAAAATTAATCCGGTAAATCAATTAAAAGTGCGCCGTTAGTTAGCAGCAGTTGCGCACTGTTTTCTACCTCCCCCTCCCACGACCTACCCAGGCCGACAGACAGAGTTGAGAGCCACCGGTTTTTTATGAGCCAATAAAATTGGCTCGTCCGAACTGGGGTAACTTGTTCAATTTCGCCTGAAACATTGTTGAACCTTTCTCGCCGGAATTCCGAACCGGGTCTAAGGAGGGATTCCATGAATGCGGGGTTGGGGGGGGGTGTGAACAGCGCTGTTTCGGAACTTTAAATGAAGGCCGCCACCACCGGGAAATTGGGATTAATTCTCGCGACAAAAAAAATTTCCCACTTTTCTACAGTTTCGGAGATAATTCATGCAGCACCCGGGATACGAAGTTATTCTTTCATTTGTGATTTCCCAGTAACGGAACCGTCTCACTTAAACCGACTTCATGATTCAAATTTAAATCTAACCTAATGAATGGTCTTCGTTGTTCATTAAGCGAGATGTTTTACAGTACCAGAAAACTTCATCTTTGTTTTACTAAAGAGATACTAGCCTTTGGTACTAACTCTAAGGTACAAGATTCAAATGTACCTGAGCTTACATCTATTCTTTTTTCTATCTTAATTACAATAGAGATAGTTGTAAAGTATATTTTATATTTAATTATTTAATGCTCGAGACATACTTGTTATTTTAGTAAACTATCTTTAATTTACCTTGCAGTGGAATGGTCAGCAGTAGTTAGAAAACGTCCCACTTACCTGAAAATAAATAAATTAAATGAATCACACTATTATGATGCGGATACTATAATAATACTATTAACAAAATTAACAATAATGATTAATTATCTTATTGAACTTCTGATAACAAAACAAGTTATGAGAAAAGCTATTCATTTAATGGTTCATCGTTAAATTTAGAGTAAAATGGTAGTGTCAGGGAGACGGGTTATACTCAGGGAGAAGATTGAGGACCCAGTAATATCCTCTTCGAAATAAACAATTCTAAAATCAGAAGCGGTGGTAAAAAATATACCAGAATGTTAAGCTTAATCTGTCTGTTAGATTCTCTAACGAAGCCATAATTAAGTTCAACTTTCAACAACGACCGTTACATTTGTGAAAGTTGAGAGAATCTTAAATTTATTCATAAGTTAATAAGAGGCAACAACAGATAATACACGAGGCAAGTTTTGGAAACTCCGATTGATTTCCAAAAGTGATTTCTCTTTCTATTTTGAAGGTCTAAAATTGCCAAACCCTAAAACCCCAATCCCTAATTGCCATTAGGGAAGTTACCGAAACCGCAATAAGAAAAATGGCCCCACGGACCCCCCTCCGGGGGCGGTATAAATCGTTTTCAGAAAATTAAGCGAAGTGAAAAAAGGACCTTACGGGAGTTTCATTCCGCCTCTTTAATTGGCAATTTCAGTTTTTTTCTTTTCGAAAAACAAAAAAACAAAATCAACCCTTAGAATGCAAATTCTACCTTCCGAACGAGTCGAGTCATGAACAACAACGGACTCTATCGCTTAATATTATGAAATTGAAATATCGCGAGAGTACTTCCACGGACCGATGCGAAAATCCGAACAATCCGGCGGCGATTCGCTTAATGGGAATCGCCTAACGGGAATCCATGACTAAACCATTTATGCGGAAGAATGCCGGTTGAAATGACTGGGCGAATTGAAGGCCGAGCGTTCAACGCTGCTAGAGCAGTTGGAAAGGTCTAAAACCTTTATCAGAAAAAAATAGGTTTCCAGTGCCATGACTCTCAAGTCGGCGAACCAATTGAAAAGAACGCAAATCAGAAACTTTAGGTTTGAAATCACCCTTTTCAATTCTTGAGTTCTACATTCAGCGTCCAACAAGGACACGACATTTTTCTTTTCATGAAAAAAAAGGTTTCATTGTATTTTCATAAAACGAAATATTAAAATCAGATTTTATGCTATAAAATACGATTTATTGGAAAAAGTTTTGAGGCATTCTACCTTTGCATTCTCTTCCAGATTTTCAGTGCCCCAGTTTGTAGGTATTAAATTGGAAAATGCGTGCGATGCGAAGACAGGGCGTATATCTCTGTCATCCTCTAGGAATTTTTGTCGTAAATCCAACGGCGTTTACCTCTGACGCAGTTCCAGTACAATTGGGCGGTCGGTGGTTTATAGACCGCCACCGCGTTTCTAGTCTTCGTCTGCTTCTATTTTAGACCAGTATTTGTCGAGTGTTTCTAACAAAAAGGAGTAGAGGCAACCTAATCAGTGGGGAGCGTTAAGTCCACAATAATTTCGGAAACGTTCGAAATGATTTCATTTAATTACCCGATGTACGCGGTATTATTAGACATAAATTCCAGGTTACGGCCACAATTAGACGGGTTTTTACCACTAAATTAGACTTTGGCCCGGCCGAATAAACGGAACCGCCGTATATAACCACAGTCCGGCGTACAAGTTACGGAAATCTGGAACGGTGCCAAAGGTCAGGAGGGATGTGGAAGGAAGCCGGAGGGAGAGTAATGGGGGGAGCGGAGCGAGGGGAGGGAAAGAGAGATAGGGTAGGGTCATAAGAGTGATGACTGGGAGGCCACCTTCGGGAGGGAGTTCCGCCCGAGCCGCCAGATAACGGGCACCGCCCCATGGAAACAATAATGATGCAACGGGCGAGACTTCCGTCCGCCGGTGGTCGATTTATTTTTACGCTATTTCAACTTCTACCTACACTCCATACCCGCGGATCGATCGTAAAACTGAGACGGGCTACCAAATCCGTTCGCCCGGAACGTACAAGCATGTCAGAAATATTTGGATGGTCCCCGAAAGTTCAGTGTGTTACCACAACTGATATCTGCTTCCAGCATCCTTTATAGTAACTGAGCTACCTGCATCTGTACAGTGTCCAACTTAAAGTCCACAACTTACATGATATAGGTCAAACAAGTAACTGTGACAGGGGTGGACGTACGTAACTACCTTACTGAAATACTGACGAAATACAACTAACGATGCCTAGGAAAAAATGATTCGATTAATTCGTCACACCGTATAGATAAATTTCAAATAATTTGTAAAATAAAATTTCATATATTTTATACTAAATAAAGAGAATGCTTGTGTGTATTTTAGAATATCTGGTTTGTGGTCTGCGAGGGGTTGGAATACCGTAGATTTCTTGTGTTTCTGTCTCCTCTCGCTGGTTTTGTCTTTTGCAAAGGACCAAACCAGCGAGAAGAGACAGAAACACACGAAATCTACTAAAAATATATTGTAACAACCACTTCGTAACATTTTAGTTTTACTAAATATCGTTCAAAGTATTAATAAATTGTCTTATATCTCGAAACATAGAGTCAGTTGCAACTGGGATAGCCTCAAGAGAGGTGTCATTCAACCCCCGGGACGCCGACCGGTTGGCGAAAATCAGAAGCCGGACACGATTAAATCGTTTTCTGGGCGCTGAATTTTAACGGGTTAAACGGAGCGCGGAGCCCGAGACGGGGTCTGAATTCGGAACCGGGCACTGTTTGCCGAGGGACACCGCCCGAATACCGTATTAAGTTCCGGAGGGGGGGGGGCAAACCCGAGGCCGTCGCAATATTAAACAATAGTTTGGGCAAGATGTCCCCCCCCACGTCTTGGCCAAGCGGTCTCCCAGAGGGCAGAACTGTATTCAAAATACAGGGGGCCGCCGGCACTCCAAGTTCCATTATCCGAGACACGGTTTATACTGCAAGACATACTATCGAGGAAATTGTGAGATACTTCAGCGGCGATTCAGCCCGGTTTATTTCCCTGCATAGGCAAGTAGAACTAAGCGAGAACCGGCCTTTTGCGAGAACCGGGCGACCGAATATAATCAACAATTACCCGAGAAAAAACTATAAATAATATCCGATAGGCGTCTAGAGAAAAAATATTTTATTCGACACGATTTCGGTCTACGTAAGCAAAAGGATTTGATTCCATAACCAAGACAAAATAATGACGGCTCAGAAAAGGGGTAACGTATGCCAGCTTTACAATGCCCCCTCTCCCCCTCATCCACGTGCTTCACTGCAGTACTCTGATACTTGTACAAGTGCAGGCTCAAGTGCAGTGTACTAGACGCGCAGTGTACCCACGAGAGTGGACGCAGGGGAACGGCACAATATGAGATAGGGTTTTTAAGGACAATATTTTTCCGAACCAAAACTGTAAATGGAAGGGGAAGGTTCGTGCCAATAATTCGTGTAGAACTTACATTAAGAAGAATATGAAGATAAAATAGAAATTCATTATTAATTTTTCTATATATTTCACGAAATGACCTTCGTAACAAGATCATGTAACTGTAAAAATTAATTGTAAATAATCGAACGTATTACCTCGCACATACTTCTCAATTTCCTATTAACATACTACAGTATGTTAATACTAATTATACTCATATATCAAGTAAAAATCAAGACGCAAAATTAAGGAATGCGTATAATGCAACTATGACAACTTAACTCCCGGCACAAGGTAGGGTCGAAACAGTATTGTGGGCTCATCAGGCTGGGAAAGTGGTACTGACAGTGAATCACAAAATAATTCAATGTTCGGTAACCGGTAAGTATATATAAGATATATATAAGACTTATATATAAGATAATCGCGTGGGTGAAAAAGTAACACCGGAAAAGGTCCTCACAAATATATAAGTGTAAAGCCCATTTACATCGGGGCTCGAACCGTCGCCTGGTAACGCTGGCTGTTCCGGTTCTAAAAGCGTCGGTGGTGGAGAGGGGGCCTTTCGAAAGGCTTCGGCGAATCCGATTATACCAAATTATGATCGACAAGTAAACGCGCCGACACGTGCAAAGTTCCATACCACGGAGGGCGAATTTCACCCTGGGGAGAAATACACCCTTTACAATCTGCTCGTCCATAAAAAGCCGATCCGGAATAAAAATAGGAGACCGAACAACCATCGCTTGGCCCACGGACGGCAATCCAAATATAGGCGGAGGGGTAAAAACGTATTTCCGGCATCATTTTCCACGCCTACCACCCTCTCGCGGTTCCAGAAGAACCGGGGCCTCTTCGCCGAAACGCCCACAGATAGGCCATCAGGGTGTACCGCTCCTGAATAAATAACGGGCGAAAGAAACCGGCATACAAAAAAATGATCTATTGATATCAGATGTCATCGATTAATGTGTTCCAAAAAATATTCTACAGTACATCATATGAGTAATATTTATTTTTGTTACCAATGTCAAGACGGTCTGTCAAAACGGATAGAGAACATCAAAAATTATTGGGAAAAACGCCGGGAAATCAACTTTTCCCGAAAGTCCGGCCCCCGGGAGAGAGAGGAAAACTGGGGCTATCGGAGATCAGAAAGCAGTTAAGAGTTTTGGACTGCAAACACTTTCCAGACGTGAGCGGTTTTATCGTCGGAAAGGGGTATTGTTATAAGGGGGTTCGTCTCACACGTCACGGTCACCCCGCCCCTCCAAACCACCACAATAAATCCTGGACCCGTTCCCAAACCCCGGAAGCAATAATGCGCGACGGGCCAACGGCGTCAAAAGTCAAACTTATAACTTTATGAAGCCAATATATAACTTTTCCGGTTTTCGCGGTACAATTACCAGATGTTTTCTGACAAATTTCCGAAGAAGGACTACTACACCCTCGGTACGTCATATCCGAAGTTTATTCGACGGATTATCAATATCGATTATAAATATTTACTGAAAATTATGTTGGACTAAGCCCATATTTGCATTCAAATCGCCAGTTCATATATCATAGAAATAAAATATTTCAACATACCCACCGTAAAATTTCGCGAGCACAAACCTAACAATGCTTATTAATTTCAAAATTTATAAAGCATATTATTTTCTAATATGTCCGCTACGAGTCCGTTTAATAAAATTTCTCGAATATTAAAAATATTGACTGAATATTTGGTGGACGCTCGCGCTAATGATACGTCCCCGAGTCTATCCCCAGTGATCAGGATTTTCGTTCATTTGTAGTAAATTTGAACTGAATGAGAGTGAAGGTCAAATACTGCTATATTATTTGCTGCTTCTCGGTACAATACAGATACAACGCCTGCCCAATACGGAGCGGCGAGAGGACAATATATAATGAAACTAGGTCCGGGATAAGGGGTAACAGATAGGTCAGAGATTTACGGCCGTGGAGAGGATAAATGAACGTGAATATCAATATTTATTGTCCCAGAATCTATCGCCATTTTCTTTGAATAATATCCCGATTATCATTTAATCGATAGGATCATTTTATAAAATAAAACAAACTCGCAAATACCTTAAATTATCTATAACAGATTCAATCCGAAAATGCACCTATTGCCCGCATATCTTGGGTCCACGACTTTTAACGTAATGAAATTTCCTTTCTATACATGACCCACTCTAGCAGATGATGGTTCGGCAAGTTCTAGTATTCCTAGTGAACGCATACCGAAGTTACCTTCTATCATAATGAGAACTCACAGTTCTAATTGAAGGAGGCTGTCGAACCCACCCACGGGTCGATTATTTTGAGCTTCCTCCAACCCCATAGATTTTCGTTTGGGGTTTTTAAAAAATATGGATAAACCCGTCGGGAACAGGTGTGAACAGAAAAAACAACAACTCCCGCGGTGAGGCCGTGCCCGAAAGATTAATGGGGCCGTCCTCAAAACACCACCGGCCTTTCGTTTATTGTGAGAATTCATCCGTTGCCGATCCCCACAATAACTTCTCGAGCCTATTAACAGTAGTCCATACATTATTAATAGGTGTTATTAATGAGAGGTTAGTAACTAGGTCTTAGGATAGGGTCAAAGAATGGACGTGGAAGCGTATACAATTAACATTCCTCGTTTTCATAAACCACAAAATAATTCGTGGTAATAAAAGAATTAATTCGTGGTTTTTCGTTTTATATTATATTAAAAACTACCTCGAATAATGACAAAAATGATGAAAAATGAGTACGAACTTTAGAATAGAAAAACTCAATAGGGTTCCTAAATAAAGAAAAAGTAATTTATTTATATAATGGATGAACTTTATCTGAACACGAGAGATCGTTTATTCTTTTTTTATCAACCGTGGACCGTGATAAAGTATTTTATGAATATATACCGAAAATAATTGGGTCGAGCCCCGTGGCCCAATAATAAATTACTTGCGCGTACGGAGATGGGAGATAATATCTAAAATGGAAATCCAGCGGCCTGTATCTACGCGGAGCGTTCCGAAAGGCCTGTAATAACTCGGTGAACAATTAAAAGGGGGGTGAATCGGCTTTTCTCCCGGCCCCGAAACCTCTCAACCCTAATGAGAAACCAAACCGTATTGAAAGAGGTTTTCGAGTGGGCCCAGGGCTCGAACGGCCACGCCCTTTGGAATTTTTTTAAAAAACCGGAGTCCATTACCCCGGCCGACGGGCGGCTAATCGAAACAAGTGGCAAAGACCGGAGAGAGAGATTGGAAACGAGACGGGATTGTTAAAATGGTTATTGTTAACAGCACTGTAGCCAGAAAGAAAGCAAGTGTTACTACAAAATTGAGATTGTTTTAGAATTGATATATAAAAATGCACTACTACTTTTCAGTAGTATATCAAGCAGGCGAAACCGGTTTATCAAAGGAGCAAACCAGCCAGCGAAGGTAGCTCCCATGAACTATGGTATTCCGAAGTCGTTCCATTATATTTCCATTATATTTTGCGCTACTTGCAATTTAATAGCATTTAACTAATATACACTCCAGGCATTAACACTGAACAACTACTGGATTTGTAAATCATTACTTCATAATGGGCAAAGTTTCTAATTATCAATGGGTAGATCTTTCGTCCAGCAATCCCAAAATACTATATTCCACCGACTCAGACATTATTTCTAATCGATCCTTAGTCCACCTCCTATCGTTGACTATACCATTATACCAGTATGAGATAGATGGAATATTCTTGAAAAGTTACTCCATTTATAAATGCTGGAATATATCTAGACTTTCCGCGCAATTAAATCCAGCCCGCGGTACAATTTATTTTATCCAACTTAAATAATCTCCGCATTTACCGAATTCAATTTACCGACTCAATTAAAACGGACGCTAATAATTAAAAATCACGACTAAACGAGATTAGTACACGCCGCGATCTTAATTACGAGCCCAGACCGACCCTTAAAATCTTCACTAAAAGGCGCAGTAATTTAAATTCCCCCCCTCTCTCGCTCCCCCAACTACTCTATGTCCGATTAACGACGTACAAACTTCCTACCGCCACGAGCTTTCCTCCCTCCCTCTCTCTCGCTCTCTCTGTTCCATTTGAACATTAAATAGGCCGCCAGCATTTTAACAATGAATTATTTGATCGTTTATAACGACCTTTCTTTGCAGTAATTAAGCTTTACTCGGGCAGAATCGTCGAGAAAACAAAACAATCGTGTTCTCAAAAAAAAAGGTAAAGGCCGTCTCTTCACGTATACGATGACAAATTGAATAAAACATAAATTCAGTGAATACATTTGAAGTTAATGAGTAATACTGAAGACAAACCGATTAATTATATTTACTTATTATACATCCCTCGGAATTAGAAATTAAGGAAATAGGGTAGGGGCGTGAGGTCGATTGCATCCCATGAATTCAGAAACCTGTAAAATTTGTTTTGTCTATCAAATGACGTTCAAAAACTTCTTAATTTTTAAATGAATTTAAATTAGTTCTTATAATTGGTGTAATTAAAATAAAAGTTATCCTAATCAAATTCATTCGGAAGTACGCTTCAGTATAAATAAATATATAAAGGACTGGTTTATTTAATAAAAAAGTTCATTAAAGGTGTAATTTTGAGAGTTTAAATTTGTAATACAATTATGATACAGCGCAAAGCAAAACTCATACCACTTCATACAGAAATATATTATAGTTCTGGAGATTTGTTTAAAAAAAGCGAAAACGATTAAAGGTTTAATAAATATTCATTATGGTTTGTTAAGGGCTGAAAAAAGTGTAAGAAGTTAACTCTTTTACTAAGAGACTTAAAGTCAATATGAAATTCAGATTTTGATTGGATTTAAAATCCAGACCCGGGGTCAATTCGTTTAATTAAACTTATATTGGCTTTAGACTTTAGATACGCGTACTTTAATTATCTCGGGGGAAATGCAATAAAAACAGATCCAATTACGGACCAAGAGAAGGTAGAATTTGCGATTATTATAATTCGCTTCTAATCAGCGGGTACAGTGTTTACTGAAGGGATTTCAGTGTGCATAGCATGGCTCATGAGTATAAGACCACATATATTCCTGGCATTATTTTACTTCAATTTGATTCATACGATAACATATTAAACAAAACGACAATTATTAATTCAACCCGAAGAATTCATTTTCAGTAGACGGATTAAGAATAAAAATTACTGAGATATATGAAGAACCATGTAAGATATTATAGATGTTCTTTCACCACCATTAATTATTCGAACATTCAAATGAGCACCCAATTAACGAAAGGAAGCACTAAGAACAGTGAATCAGATTGAGAGAACTAAAATCCAATTTGAAGCTAATGATCATACAAATTATCGCAACTAAAAAATTAATAACCGGCCCGGCCAACCGACGGAACCAACTTTTCTGCCAACAGCGTAACCGAGTTACGCTACGCTACTTGAACTATGCAAATTTCACCTTTATATTGTTAGAGAGGACCGTACCGAGTTTGAAATTGCATTAAAGCCATTTTATTTCATAATTTCATTTTCCGTTACCCCCTCCCCACACCGCCACGGGTTTTCCGATGCGAACTTCCCTACTTTTAACCGTTAATGTTCAATCTGGATCGAAAACAACACCCTAATTTTCCTTATCTGTGATTCGCATTGATGGACTGGACGATAGCGATAGAGGGATATTCAGCATGAGTTAGGTCTCAGCGTACAGTGAACCATTTACAATTCCATTTTATTTAAATCTAAAACCGAATTTCATTAATATTATTCTTTTAATAGGAATTTAAAAAGAACAGACTAAAATTGCATTATATCCTCCAGCTTTCCTTTCGAATCTCAATTGCCTTCCTTTGGCCTTTATTTAAATTCTTAAAAGTAAATAACGTTTTATATCACACTTTTTATATCGGAGGGAAACAGTTATCGCAATGCAAACAATGCGTAGATAACAGTTAAAAATAAGTTAAATTTCTCTTCACGCGTCAACTGTTATTAAAGTATAAAATGTTTTGTTATAAAAAGCTACATAACAGTTTTGAATAGCGCATAGGATATTTAAGAAATTATGGCAACATGATTAAGCCATTCACCTTGGGTTGGGAGATTTAAGAAATTGTTTGCGTTTTATTTAATTTTAACAAGTACTATAGCAAATTTTATAACACGTAATCACCCTGACTAATTTAAAGATGGCAATTAAAAAATTTGAAAATATTTTTGAAGAAAGTTGTTGGTGTTTTAAGTTGTATTCACTTCCAAAACCGATAAATGCCGGATACTTAATTTGTCTGGTTTCAGAAGGTTGCGCATAAATCTGTTTTCTTGACTGCAGATCACTAAACTTTCTAATTCGCGGCAAGATTTTCTTGGATCGTCCAAGTCCCAACTTCCAATCTGGGACGCGATACAAACTGTCCAAAGTTCCGGCTCCTGTCTCTACTTAAACACCTCGTTAATCCGGCGTTACAGAATCAAATTGCACTGCCTATTTAAAATCCCAAGAAATAAAAAATGAAGGCTCCAGGACCGGCTGGTTGTCGGAATCAAATTTATTCATGGCACCCAAATGTGAATTAAAGCCGAAACATTGGCTCGGGATCAAATTATCCTAAACCAATAGTCACTGTCAGCGGTGGGTATTCAGGACTGCTCGAATTGAATTCAAATACTTCGGACTTTGCATAATAGTTTCTAATTGGAGTATTATGAAAATCGGATTGCCGGAAACAGAACATAAGAAATTCGATATCGAATATTAGTGTTTTTATACTTTTTCCACAAATTCAAAACGAAATTAGAATCGGAAAATGTTACAGAAAAGTGTAAATTATTTCACTTTTGTCTTTTCCTCATAAATAAACAGTTATACATCCCTAGTTTCTTTACTTTATTTATAAGTACTATACGCACTACCCTATTCATTTTTTTAGTACATCCCCTCGTGTTGTTGTTATCAGTGACTAACTATAAAATCCCATATTGCTATAATATTGTGTAATAAGTGACAAATAACATTACAGTCAGGTAAGAAATACCAAAATCGTGCGGTTCCTACCTCATCCCCCGAGTATCGCCTTTTAATCGTAACATTTTTTTTATAAATTATTTATTCGCAATATGAGCATTTTATAATTTACTAGCAATAATGTGTTGGTGTTTATAAATATAATAAAGAAGGCGAGGAATTCTCCTTCCGGCCTGTTGGACAGGGAGTATCAGAAACAGGAAATTCGGTGTGACCCCCAGCGTGGATATAGGGAACGTACGTGGGGCCCTCCCCGTGTTTGCCTCGGGGTTCACACGGGCCAAAAAACAAACAGCATTAAAACGCACCTGCCCCTCCGCCGTCCTCCCTTACAGTCCGCGATTTTCTTCCTTGTTTCCTCGACCGTCCGTTATAAGAAAAAAAAGAAGTAGGGAGAAAAAACTGGGGTCAGGGGAAAATCCGAAAAGGTTATTCCGGCGACCCTTATTTTATTTAATCCCGGTCTCGGAACCCCGCGGGCTCCCCTATCTGACGCGGGACACCTTCTGTTGTAAAATCACTAAAATCATAATTAGTAACGTGAATGACAGTCGGACTAACGGAAAGAGATGTATAAGAAAGCTTAACTGACATTGCATTCTAATGCCGAAATCCAATTTTCCCTCATCTTCCGAATTTGCTAAATAGAGGCCGGGTGCACAGAATATTTTCAGATTGACAGAGACATTGCAAATAATTTCTATGTACATGGACCTAGCTATATAACCTCTATCTACTGTTTGATTTAATAACTGAATTAATTATCAGAACAGTAATTGTAAAAAATGAAAACCCCCTTTAAATGAATTCAGTGTTCTTTCTAAAAAAAACATTTAAAACATAATATTAGGGATACCCAAAAGTAATCAACAATTTGATAAGATGTATTTTGGTCTTGAGGAGTTCTTCTAGAGGGGAATCGAAAAATTGCCGGAAAAGTGGCAAGTTGAGAGTTGTTGATAATATTGGTGAATATATAGTAGATTAATAATTAAAGTTTCTTTTTTAGCAAACTACAATGGATTCCAAAAATGTTGATTACTTTTGGGTACCCCTAATAAATAATTTGAGCATGTCGTGGTGCGTTACCAATTTGTAATGTATACTTAGTTTCCTGCCCCTAACAAGTTTTATCATTATCGCCAAATGCCGTGGCAACTGTTATGGATGAAGTAACACTTAAAAGCTTGCAGCCGATGGAATGTGTGTCAGATTTCGTGATGAAAGGCGGACGATGTGAGATCTAAACCTCAACTGAGATCTCACGGTGGGGGGCCCCATTTGCTAACTGGCTAGAGATGTGGACACGACTAAATTGCAGAGTTTACTGTTACCATGACAACCAACCATTTCACTTGGTAGCAGGATCACTTTACGTTAAATAACTCAGCTCGCAATAAATAAAATGAACCGAAGATCAATAAGCTTTATATCTGTTTATTAGATTTATAATATGCGGCAGTTGTAAATTTGTGAAAACGGTCAATTACTTTGAACAAATCAATCATCATAATATGCCAATACATTCGAACAATATTCCCTATTAATTTTCCATTCAATCTCGGCTGAGGTGCATCAAGAGCGGGGGCTTTGCGTCGGCAACGCCAGCATAACTAGTAATACGACATTAGCTTTACTAATACAATTACTAACTAATTGGCCTCGCTGGCGGTCCTCCATATTAAACGTATTAAATGCCGTCAGGAGTACGTACTATGGATTTACGGACGAGGGATGAAGCAGAAAATGCATATTTCGGCATCTCACTACTGAGAGCCAATTATAACAATTAAGGAATAACCGGGTAATAGAGTAGGCTGGGTAAAACAGGACAACGTCTAAATTTTAATGGGTATTATTTATCGCGAATGACATTTTTTACAATAAATTAAGCATTCAAAAAGAATATAGTTGACTGTTAAATATAGCGCTAGTCGCAAATAAGAACATCCTTTCTGATGTGGGAATAGGAGTGTGGCACGATAGTGATAAGAAACAGTATTCGTTCGGAGTCCACAAAAGTCTGTAATTTCATCATATTTTAGCTCGATTTAGACAGGTATCGACTACTCGTCAGATCATTAGCAGCGATAAACTGAGGCCTTGGGTCTCTCGAACACAATACATTACATAATCGGGGAAGACGTACATAATTAAATTGTACAACAATAGCCTGACAACTGAGATCGAATCAAAACCCAAAAGAACATGAGTGTAGTACATTGTTTTTCGTTATTCTCCTATTTTCTGTAATATCTGATTATTGTAACCACGATGAACACAGAGACGGACTAGGTAAGATGCGCAAAGTGGTAAATATAACTGGGTCCACATGGTCGAAAAGTATTAGAATAGTTGTATTATGTTTAAAATTTGTAATTTTATACAAAAACATAATTTTTGACGAAAGGCTGTCATTCACAATATACTCTTTTGCATGAACTCGATATTGTTCCGCGTTATCCGACAAACCCGGATAGTGGATGGACGCCCGCCGGTGTCATAACGCCGAGTAAGTCGTGCGCAGCCTGGGAACGCAATCGACAACAGACAAACGAGCGTCCACACCAGAACAATGCTTCATATGGCAGGAATTAAGGGGGAAAGAAATAATCGGATGGGATATAGAGAAAATAAAGGTATTGTTCTTCGTGAATGCTACGGCATCACAATTACGCCCCTTCATTGTGCCCAGCGAGACAGCCAATAGACCGGAGTTGATTGCAAGTATTATTTTTTATCGATATGAAATTGAAGGGGCCTGCTTACATACTCATATATATACATATATATCAATATACTATATATATAAGGATTCGGATTACAACATAAGCATCATCAACCGACTGGAGGGAATTTGAATGTGAATACAATTCACATCATTCACATCGTGATTAATTGGCTTCGCGGTCTGCATTTCAGAAATCCTGTATCCAATTCATAATTTTTTATTCTCAACCAGGCGCCAATTTGTCAGCAGTTCAAACGTTAATAAATAATATGTTAGAAGTGTACAATAATGCTGTGTATTTTAGCTTAGACAGTATATGTGATGATTCGTTGCCACTACCATTCGATAGGCATTAACCGGGAAGGTAAAAAAAATCGAGTGATTTAAGCATCCCTGCCGATGAGAACCATTATCTCTGGTACATTATAAATGTCTAATGTTGCGAAATTTAATGGCCATTACCGATTCCGTTTGCCGGCTCGTTTCGGCGTCGTTTAGCGATACCGGCTGTTAAAATTTCCCAGTATTCCGAGATTTATTGTAGGGTCGTACGGAAAGGAATTTAAATTTTCGCGAAGGCCCTCAGGGGGGGGGGGGTCTGAGGGCTTCAAAGAGCCCCCCTTCATCCCTCTCCATACCCGACCCCCCGCCGTGAAGGCGACAGCCACTTCGCGCCGCCCATTATAAGTGTGGAAGGGACGGGGACGGGGAGAGAGAGGGAGAGAGAGAGAGAGAGAGAGAGAGAGAGAGAGAGAGAGAGAGAGAGAGAGAGAGAGAGAGAGAGAGATAGGATGGATCGTCCCTGCAGAGGGGGGACAATGGAGCGGGAGCCGGCGAACCACTTGAATAGGTAATATTGCTTTAATATGGTCGGAAGGGGATGCGGGGAGGAGGAGGAGGGGCCCAGCAATTAGGCCGCGGCACAGTCAATCCCCTCCTCCCACTCGCCCAAAGGCCCTAATGGCAAGTGGCAACACTACAGACACACGGGGGGGCAATCACCGCCTACACCGCTGACGATTCCTCTACAGATTGGTTCATTCAGACTATTTACGAGTGTACAAATTTTGTAATCGGCGATGGCAAAGCCAGAATTTCCGGTCCCCAGAAGATCACGTTACTTTATTTCCCAAAAATAGGTAAAAAAAAAAAATAAACTGATCTACCTCCAGGTTTTGATTAGAACTAACAAGGAGTTCTATATCGCTTTATCGGTCACATAAAACAGAGTATCAAACCGTATAACATTTCGTTCCTCGTGATGCCCAAGTATGAAACGTTAAAGTAGATGGGATAAAGGGGGATATAGTAAGTTAATAACACATAAAAATTTGTTCTGTTTTCCAAAAAACCTTTCGGATATGACAGGCAGCGCTATAGTGAGTTAAACGATTGTATTATTGTCAATTTTAGACAAGTTTAAGTTAGAATTTTCCCACTATTTAATAACTTATATTCGCAGTAATACAACAGAAAGGATGTGGCGAAAAAGTTATTTTATTAATTTCTGTATAATAAAGATAACGGCGGAAATGTAAGTGAATATAATAATGATGTTTCGAATAAAAACATTTTTTTACGATACGGAGTTTTATTGACGTTATTGATGCTTTCTCAATCATTTGCTCAAGTAATTGGGGCCCATTCTACACATGCAACTTTATTCAGGTACAATCGGACTTCCTCGTCCCCTCCGTTCTTCTCGTCCGATAAGGCCGCAACTGGAGTAAGTCGTCAATGAAATACTACACCGGTAAAAATTGCAGTCTTCCGAACGAGATAGCTATCCCAACCCAATTATAAAGGGGGTGGAGCGAGTGAAATGACATTTTCTGGAAATATTATGGCCCGCGGCCTCGGTTCAAATTTCAATCAAAGCGATTCCGAAATTGAAAGTGAGGAAATGAAGAGCGTTTTTTTTTTATTTTCAACGCCCCCTCCACCCCCGCATACGGCCGGGTGCGCTGGATGAGGTTATTACCTCGCATATCCGAAGGCCAAATAGAGTTTTTTTTTCCGCTGCTGGAAACAATTTCACGCAGATTTCCCTTTTCAGCTAGCCCGGAAAATGGATACGACCGGCTAGGGAGAATATGAACCTTTTTTTTTATGGACCCTTTCATTTAGGCTATCATAATTACTGTCCGCGTTCGAGAAATGAGTTAACTGGAAAATTGCAGTTCTTGACGAAAAAGACTTATATATAACGAGGCCGGACGCTATTCGAGCTCGAGGCGGCGATAGCGATCCGCCACCTCCAAACGAGTGAATTAAGGTTTTACCCCCTGCAATATTCCTCCCACCGTTAATAGACAACAGTGGTAACTTAGTAGTTCAAACATCTTTCGGAATCGAATTGAAGTGACGGAAATTTACGTAGTGAACGAAACCACGATGATGAATTTGTTCTGTATTGAGTGCATAGCTTTCGCACATTCCACCCAAATAATGAACTAAAAAACAGTCAACCAAAATACAATATATATATATATATATATATATATATATATATATATATATATATATATGTGTGTGTGTGTGTGTGTGTGTGTGTGTGGTGTAAAGGTGCCAGTCCTATATTGGTTCAACTCAGCGAATGGAGCCGAAATATGATATTCCTAATCTTCAAGAGATATCTTAAATTAATTTCTTTCATAAAGAACACTCAAGTATGTACAATATGGGATAGGCGCATACCTAATTGAGGTATCGCTACCGCGACTGTCAGTAATATAGTCGATTATACGGTTCTTCCGTCTGGGAATAAAGACTGACAGACGGGAGAGGAGCATTAAAGGGAATATTTCTCGGGGGATATTTTCCCTATCACAGAAATAGCAGGCGGCGGGGCGTGCTGGGAAATATAGGAGCGCATCTGTGAGACACACTGTCCAAACATTTGCCCCCCCCCCGTTCAAGACACAATGCAGCACTCCGCTGTTCAAACATCCAACATTCGGTTCGCATTTTTCCCAACGGAAATAAGGAATTCTTCGAAACGCGCTCTCGGCCGATCAACACCTTTCCTCAAACGATATTTTTCCTGCTGTTTACAGTAGGCAAGATATTCCACAAGGCCCAATATGCATACGTAGATAAATAAACACATGGGAGCCTGTATGAATATTATGCGCGTTAGCTTCCATTCCTTTCAATGTTAACTCTTTAGCCTTTTAGGTTTTTTTAAACTATGGTTTTATGATCGCGAAGTGTATCCCAATCCCTCGAGGACCACCATACCTCGAAGTGTCTTCAGATACAGAAATATAGGTCTACTAAAGGATCCTCCATCCGGAACGGCATGCTACCACTCCATCACGGGAAGCATAACGTTCTCATAATTCAACACACACTGTAGCGGCGGCCCGCGGGTTATAAATGGACCGCGGGTGCGGTATAAAATAGGCGGGGAAAAACTGCGGCTTGAAAAATTGGAAAAGGAAGAATAAATCTTTTCGAACAGTTCTAATATCCGAATAAATTGTTGAACTCTATTCGAGCGACGGGGGGGCCTTAAGTCCCGGAGTTATGCAGCAGGTGCGCTTTATATACTGGGCCGCTGTAGTTTATCAAAGTTACATGTTCCGAACTCCCCTACTTTGAATTGTAAATTCTCGGCCGCGATTACCAATATCCCACCGCCAAATTGAAAATTGGGCGAACCGAAAACGAATCTGTCCTCAAAAAAAAATTTCAAAGTCTGATCAGGATGTGGAAGAATAGCGGCTTGTCCGTCCGCAAAACGGAAATTTCCGTGGTCCGAATTCGGTGAACGTACAAATTTTTCTGCCTTATTTTGCTACCCGTCGCGAATGAATTTATAAGTTTAAAACGAGTTTGAAAGTTGATTCCAAAAAAGTTCACCTTCTGAAATTGACAACGTACTTATTTGGGCCTATATGCGCCCAAAGTTTGGAGTCTGTGTGCGTGTTGGTTATGACTCGATTGATGGCTCCATATACGATCTCCGAAGACGTGTAAAGGGCTTCTCCAAAGTACTGTGTCGCGCTAAGAAATACAACGGAATAGGTACATCGGTTTAAGGGACGAAGCGATGTGATTCTAGGGCCGGGCTGCATTCGTTTGGGTCTATTGTGACTCCGTCCTTTAAAAAAGAAGCTTCAACCTAGATAGGGACTACTACTACTCCGAGCCACTTTCATTCCAATGGGTCTTTCTTGACCCAGATCTGGAATTCTTAGTCCAGACGGCTTCTTGCCATGGCACATAAAACTGGCAACCTCTTTTCCCGTCCTCCCAGGCATAATATCGACCCCGAGCCGAAGAAAAACGCTTCTGTATCCCTGTCAAACTGGGGGCTGAAAATTATGAGTTAAAAGAAATGTAAATTATTTATTCTTTAGTCATAACTATCACTGGAATAATGTAAACAGCCGAAGAAAGTCATACGCTGATTACAAAGTACATACACACTTCTGCCCACGGTATACCTCAGAATGCCATTCTGCCGCTTTCTCTGGGTAAAATAATCTTCCTCTTATTTTTGTCGTTATTTCAGTTTCCTCTGTGACAGTGTAGTGAGGATGTCCAAAAAACACCCAACTAACACCGCCACTGAAGATGGCGAACGGCCGAAACCGGTCTAGCAAAAGACCAAACCAGCGAGAGGAGGCAGAAACACACGAAATCTACGGTATTCCAACCACTCCCAGACCACAAAACAGGTAATCTAAACAACTAAACAGTGGGTAATAGACCAGGCTTTGCTCATTGGTCTATCGGTATATATAAGTGTTAAAAACATTGGTTATTTGACCTTTCAGTTCAACCCCTTTAGAAATCTTCATCCACGCTAACTCTAAAAACCCTTTTCCAACGCTTTTCCACGAAACTCTGCAAGCATACGCTGCATTAAATACACGGCCGGGGCATTGAATACGTGCACGGTGATCTCGGCCCTTTCGTCGGCCCCGGTCCTTTTTTGCGGGCTCCGACGATTTGCCGGCTGATTTATCGGTCCGCTGAAAGAGCTGAATTTATCGCGCCCGCGTCGTATTCAACTTGAGTGGAGGGGGGGGGGCGTCGTCAAAGAGACCTCTCATGACGCCCTTACAAGAGAGAGAAATGTCTTGTACACATTTATACGAAAAAGTTAAATTTATAACACGCGGACAAATATACGGGTATACCTGAACAACAGCACTTAATCCTAGGGGGGAGTTAACAAACATGATTTTTGGATAGTCATTTTTCTCATTAGTAATTCTAGTCATTAAAAGTCTCGTATATTATAATGCGTACTTCATTCATAAATAATTCAGAACTGGAAAGTTAAGGCTGTGTAGGTCCGATGCGTACTAATTGATTATTTCAATAAATAAAAATTTGTATTAGTATTATCATTACTCCATCACTAAGCAATTTTGACCCCTATTTGGTTTTCAGGTAAAACAGATTCTAGCTGTCACTGTAATATTAATACACACAGATGTGATTTTTTTCTGATTAAAACCGTAAGTGTTCAAATATAAAAACCATTACGCTAAATTTGTGTTAATTTTGAATAAAATAAATAGAAATTCATAGGCTAAAAATATCATAGATTCAAACGCAATAAAGTCTCACTTTTATAACCCGAACCGTGGAGAACGCAGCGCTTTCCACCCCGATATTATTGAATGACTCGAACACGGAAGTTGAACTGAAGGACAATTTCCGAACTGCGATCGGTCCCCGTTTAAAAACCCATTTAAACCCCACTTGCCCGGGTAAAAAACTAAATTGCCCAGATTCTCCAGTCGGTTGATTGGCATCCGACAGCCGATTGGGCAACAGGGGGAATTTTAAATTTCACAAAAAGAAAAATTTATTACTGGAGTAAAAACGCATAATTCCTGAAAATTCCGTTCAACGATAAACAAATAATCGGATAACGTACGTATATATTTCATACCAATTCGCAAGTATATTGGTAATAATCGTAAAAGAAATGTTTTCATATCATTTAATAAATATAAAAATCATTATTCAGTAAATATAACTCAGATATTCGGTCGAATCCTGGATAAATAGTGGTCATACGCCACAATCTGTTGAAGAAAGTAAGAAAAATACGAACTTTATGATGAAACAAGAAAGAAGGGGACTCCTAATCATAAATGCCGAGGATGTGTGTGTGCACTGACGGTAGCGATAAGCGCTTTCCTCCCTCCCGAGATAAGAGCCCAAATGTTTTTTTTTCAGCTGCGATCCCATCTGAGAAGAAACGGCGAACAAGAACAGAGAGAAAATAAAATAAACGCGCACGCAACTTAACCGCAGTCCAAGTTTTGTTTATGCCGCCAGACCTGTCGGCCGATAAGCCGGGCCATGAAGTGAAAAACATTAATCTAGGAATTTTCATAAGGGACACGGAAACGAAACAACATAATAGAAAGCAGAATAAGTAATATCTCTGTTTAAATGCCGCAATAAATAATCTTAAGAGTTGAGATTCGATCGAAACACACAAGAGCAAATATTAATGTGAGTAAATTATTTTTCATCATTTTTGAAACGAAAAAAATTATATAAATTATGTCTCACATTAAAAACTGTGTAACCAATCCGAAAGCACAAGTAAAGATAATGAGTGGGTCATCGTTTTCACCACTTCTGAGATTTCCTGTGACCATCGTCAGTAGCACTATGTTGGCAGTATAATTAGTATGTACACACATGTGACTTAGACTGCACATGAAACATCCCGTCCGCTCGCCGTATCGCTCATATTATAATGACGTAGCAGCTGTGACTGACAGGATCCATCTCCAACCAACCTGCCTGTGTACCTCGCTATGTTACTGACCGAGTAATAATTTATACTATTTTTTACTAAGGTTTTCTGTCCCACGAAGTTTCAGAAAACGAAATTAAGAACTCAATAATCAAATACATGAAATAGAAATTTTCCGGGGGGCTGGGGGGCAAAATTTCCTCCTCCGATCGCAAGAGTGAAACTAACAGATGTTTATTCTATTTTATTACTAATATTGACATTGAGAAGAGACATCGAATAGAACTTTTCCATTCTATATTGAGTACCAAAAATATATGAAAAACCGAATAAATAATAAGTTCATACGGTACTCGTTTTCGTTTCCAGAACGTGATATTTGTTATATGTGTGGTATATTTGATATTATATATTTTCCCAGCTCAGTGGGGAAATAAACAACCGGCGAGTTTCGTAGCGTCCGGGTAATTTATTATTATTAAAGGGCCCTCAGCTTCGCATTTCTTCTTGCACTCCCCGCTATCCCCTTTCCCCACTCGGTTCCCCCGGGATCCCCCTCTCTTCAGACCGTGGTCCCGCGATTCCCCCTCCCCCTTCCCCCTTTGGGAAATGCGGCCTCGCACGAAAGCGAGACCGGACTATTTATTACGCCGCGGTCCCAAGTTTCAAGATTTCCAACTCTAATTGGTGTCCGGTTTTACGTTAATTGTCTGTCTCGTCTTCGATTCCGATTTATCGCCGAGATCCGGCCGTTATCGACCCAATTAGCCTTTTTAATAAGCTCGACGAACAGAATATATCTGTTCCTATCGTAACGCACATGTTTCCAACTACCGGCATTTCTTGAGATACGGCCCGGTTTCGACCGGAACGGTGATGGCACAGTGATAGAAATAAGTCCCGTTAAAGGAACTTCTCTGTTTCCGCCCCGATGTAAGCCAAAACAGGCAGCAATCAAGACGCCCACGGTATGGAATAATAAGCGCGATATCGGGGCTTACATCACGAGGGGCGGGTGCCAGTAGGGGGTTGCGGGGGTAGTTAAAGCACCATTATGCTAATGCCGCGACCTTTAGAGAGCCAGTTTCAATTGTGACGCCGAACCCGGTTCGGAACAAACACCCCTCCCCCTCCACCGCCCCCTCTCTAATATTAATACCCTACCTTCTTCATTTAGTACCCTATAAATAGCTAAGTTCGGTGATCTAGAGGAACTTGCGGACTCATTTGTCCCCCGACAATTTTAGGCCATTTCGAGACAATAGGAATGAGTGTACCGGAGTTATATGTGTGTGTTTAAATTTACAGGAAAATTCAGTCCGCTGCCTATACACGAACCGTAGCTGATAATTTTGACGCGATATAGCTTACAGTAACAGAGTGATTCTTACAGCGTACGCAGTAACAAATAAACAATACATATTAAAAGTAATAAGTATACTTCTTATCTTTTTATAAATTGGACAGTGGTAAGAGCGCGAACTTACATTGCAGATTTGAACGAACGAATGTGCATAATTCAAAATAACGAAGTATCGGATGAAAAACGAAATTCTGCCATTCCCGATCATTATAATAATGGAGGGGGGAAGGGGGAAACACGACGCCAGGAAGCTCTTAACGAGAGAGATAAACGACTTTGCGACAATATATAAAAAGGTAAACGAAGTCCTAACACTCTAAAGGTAACCTTCAATTTCGACGACCTCGTTATACGAGGGCCAATGTTTGTATACCGGTGTCAAGTGTAAGGTGTTCCTTTCGGAAAATACGAGGCACAAATTTACTTATGTATACAATTTCGAAACTAATTTGTGATTATTCTCCATTGTTGATGGTTTCGGGCCGGTAAGAGAGGTAGACTTCTTTTATTTCATATTTTTTACCAGACGATCCATATTCCCTGGTACTTATAGCTTTTTCAACGCAGTAACTAATACGGTCGTACTGCTGGAACTTATTAATATTAACAAACGAAAAATATTCGATAACTTTATTTCTCCAAATCGGAATTCAATTGCTGAAGAAAGAAGCGACTCGTATGATGCGGACATTAAATTCGTCCAAACTTTAACAAATATATGGAATCCCAATGAAATATTTGATTTACTGACTGGAATTAGAATTTTAAAAATAGACTGATATTTTAATGCAATTTACACGATTGGGAACGTCCGCAGTATAAAGCTTCTGGCTTTAGTATTATATAAGGGCAACCCCTAGCGGGCAATATTTGCGTAACATCTCAGCGGCCGATGAAACCGAATACGGCGATACGGGCTCAAAAAATAAAAATTAATTGCGACAGAATTTCGAACAATGGCCGATACGACGCCAAGCTGTTTCTGCCCTGGTTATATAACAGCGTTTATTCCACCCCACGACATAATTCATAGAACGCCGGAAGCCCGACTTTCCGTTAACGACCAGCGTCAACGGAATCCAAGTTTATCTTTCAGTTTTCACTTGTTTTTGTTTTACTAAATGCGATGGCTTTTCACTGCGGACGTGGATAATACGGAAAAGCGGCGTTTATCCATAAAAAGGTGGTCGAAATGTACCCACCTACACGTTCGCGCTCGTAAGGCGCCTACTTTTTCAGGTTAAAAGCGTATTTTATTTTTAACAATGTTTTTTAATGTATTCAATTTTTAACTTTGTCTTTCATCCTGGCCGACGATATGGCAAAATTATTGGGCATTCTCATAGATCACATATTGGAATAGTCTCATGACTAGTTTAGAATACCTGTTTTGTGGTCTGCGAGGGGTTAGAATACCGTATATTTTGTGTGTTTCTTCAAGAACAAACAAAACAACGCAATAAACCAAAAGATAAATTCCCAAAGTGACGCTATATTCGCCCCGCTAATCCTACTTAAGCCGATTAACTAAATAAACTCAAATAAGACAAACAACATTCCCCAACAACACAATAACAAGAGACGTATATATACACACACGACAAACAGACAACCACCACAGTACTAGTGACAGTGCGGTGGGGATGCCCAAAAGAAGATGGCGAGCAGCCGAAACCGGTCTAGCAAAAGACGAAACCAGCGAGAGGAGACAGAAACACACGAAATCTTGTTGTCTAATGTCAAAAAGGCTATGTTTTATTACTACTACCAGTGTATTAGAGTCATCTTTTAAAAATAAAATTTATTGAATCGTTTTTGTCGAAGGGAGGGCCGAAATTTTGTCTCAAGGAATTATCGCGGGTAGTTGGGCTGACTAACGGAGGGGGGTCGTAGCGACAATTTATATTATCCTCCCCCTCCCACCGCGTTTTTTTTATGCTAATGCCCACCTCCGCGGCCCGCAAACCCGTCTCCCCACCAACCCTTTAACCGGTTAACTAATTACCGTCTCTCCCTTCCGGCGTCTCACCAAAGATTGCGCGGTAATTGGAATAAACGCTAACGCGCTTTTATGCCGCCCCCGGGTCGGCGCCCGCCTCCGACATGCCCCGCCTATACGACTGACAAAAGTATTAGGGGCGCCCGTATAAACGGTAATTTGCGTTAATTGAATTTTCGCTTCTTGTTTTCGCCCCGTGATTTTTAAACCGGCTATTTAAGAGATAAGAACCGGCGTTTAATACTGCCGGGAGAATAATTATTTCATATTTTACCCCTTTAAATCATCTTATCTGTTGGTTCTAAAGATCGAATGTTAAATTCGTTCTTAAATCGCTCATTAAGTTAACCCTCTATGGGCCGAATTTTTTATTTTAAATCCAAAAAAATTGGGGGAACGAAAAATCAGCAATTATAAACCTATATATACAAATGAAAAAAAATTAATATTGATATTGGTTGTCTTGACAACGTTATAGTATTAAGATTTATCCGCAATCTCACGGAAAAAGCTATAATTATTTGGTAAAATCTGAATTAATTGAAATGTGACCTGAAAGTTACACGAGCCCATAGAGGGTTAAAAATTATTATCTATTTTCATATTATATTTTCCTGAAAATAAATAAATAAAACTGAACTTTGCCATCCTGTCGGGTAACGCAAATCCAACTAAATAGTTAACAAATACAAATCGTACAACTGTGAACTGATGTTAACGGTAGAATAGTATTGCAATGTCACTGGCGTGAAAGATTGAGTCGAGCTCAAAGCAAAAAATATGATCACACAAGGGAGGCGGTGAATTCGCTTGGGTGAATCGCCTCGTTAGCTTTTGACGGAGCTGGCAATATATAACGGCCATTTCTGTTTCTCAGGTTTCCGTGACAACCGTCATCGCTCGAATTAAACAAGGGCGCGGGGCTGAGAAGTGTGTGGGTGAGGGAGAGAGAGGGGTCCAAATGTAAACTGAATCTTAACGAAGTTAATTAGCCCCAGTCAACGGGGCGTCGTTCCAATTTAGAAGGCACTGAAGAATTTGTTTTAAACGTTTCCACTGTATTAAACTTATATTCCGGGGGCCGACCGTGGAAACGTCCGGTCGGGGCAAAAGGGAGCAGCAATTCCGGCCCTCATTCGGTCCGACGGTAATTAGCAAATGGCCGACGATCCTTCCACATATAGCGAAGTAAAACCGCCCTTAAAACCACCGCGGCATGGCGAAAAATTAAGAACTATATTATAATGTAAATTAAATTAACCGCACACGGCTCTTAAACATTTCCGGATGAGTCTTAAAACCATACAATCTGAAAATTAACAGAATACTGATTCAAAACTTAGAACGTTTTTAATTTCAAAGTTTAGATTAAATCCCCGCTTGTTCTGGAAAGTGACCGCCGGCCTGCATTTAAAAAATGGAAAGATCAGATATTCGTGATTCGCCACTGGAACAAGACTTAATCATAATTTCGCAATTGGTCCCTAAAATCCCCGACTGCAATTTCGAAGAATTACCATCCTCGATGTTATTGCCCGGGGTTGAAGACTGCACCGTTGTAATTGGATCGCGCGACGCCGGAAGCAATTAGGGAACATCGAGCGGCGTCATAAAGTGTGAATCTTGGCTTTTACACTGGGCCGCGAACAATACGGAGAGAGAGATGGGTGGGAGGGTAGGTGAGGGGGGCTTAAAAGCCATTTTAAGTTTTTCGACAAGTTGGCGCGTGGAGTTCCAGACCTGAGAAAATTGATCTAGCGTAAGAATGAAGGAGAGCAGGGCGGGCGGGGTATGGGGCTTGAAGTTTAAGAGCTTATAGGAAAAGCGAGACGAATTGATCGCCATAGCGGGTGGCATTAAGGAGGTAGTTTACGATCTCATCAATTAATTACATTCCCCTTTTATTACTCCGATAAAGCTGAGGTTTTCCAGGCGTGATAAGAACTTAACGGCGATTTTCAGCAAGCTACCTCCTATTGCCCCCTACGTAGCATTGTGATTCGTAGGGTTGCCCTCCAATTAAAAAGTAATAATCAAGATTAATCCGAATACTATGAAATAGTATGAGCGGTATGCGTTCAATCAAGTTTCGTTTTACCGATAACTTAATAAAATAACAATAAAATTAACCCTCTATGGGCCAAATTTTAAATCCAAAAAAAATTGAGGGAACGACAAATCAGCAATTATAAACCTATATATGGAAATGAAAAAAAAATTGATATTGATATTGGTTGTCTTGAAAACGTTATAGGATTAAGATTTATCCGCCATCTCACGAAAAAAGTTGTAATTATTTGGTAAAATCTCGATAAATTGAAATGTGAACTGAAAGTTACACGGGCCCATAAAGGGTTAAAATAAAAACACAGTTAACGCTCCCATCATTTGAACATCTAGTTTTGATATTCCATATTACTAACAGAAATATTCGTACATAGGGAAAGGTAATAAGGAAAGAGAACTAAAATATTGAATGTTGGTATTAAATCATCAGTCATAAGTCATCTGCATTCGGTATTCATATTACGGTATTGAAAACACGTGCAATACATGTTCTCGACAATTCGAATATAAACATTTGCACGAACAGCTGTTGCCTTTCAATTGCTAAAAAAGACAGCACAGTTATAAAAAGCCATTAAAAAAACCTAGACGATTTAATTAACTTTTAGAAAGTTAAATCACGTTTTCAGATTTCAATAAAAACTTGCCATCGCTTTTACCGCCACCATCGGTAACTTTTTTTTTAAGTCCTCAGTAACAAGTTTCGAACGCTTTCGAGATCGCGTGTAAAGATTAAAATCTATTAAATCGACCGATATCAAATTTTAAGCTTAAAAACGTCCCTTTAAATATCGCCACTGAAGCTTGCCTTTATCGGATAACGAGTTCCGACGACAATTATGAAGAACGAACAAATCGGACGAATTTTGTCCAAACTAATTTCCGAATATCGAGCAACTGTCAAGTCAAGATGTTGAACGTGGCATCGATTCCTGTCCTATCTCAGGAAGCGGCTTGCATTATTACTTGAGCGCGACAATATGCCGAGAAAATAAATTAACATTAATGCCAAACGACCGGGTTTGTTGATGCGTTTACCATCAACAGTCTCAAAATGAATCGGGGTGCAAAATTATTGTACCATCCAATTTTTGTCGCTCTTTATCATGTTTAACATACTATAACATGCTAGTCTGGTACAGCTTCAACATTTATTTAATAACTATACTAACCATAAACAACGTATTATTCGTATAATGAACAAATGGATCATTAATTTTTCCTGCAATGCGTTTTGCCCTTTCATCTGATAAAAGGTGGACAATACTTGAATGTTCGACCTCTGCGTGACTGTAACAAGCAATGCGTGAACTAGTTGTGAATTTACATAACATATAAGGAAATAAATCGCGATCGGGTACCAAATTTCAAATCGAGAAACCTAGTCGCTTCATCGGTACTATTTATACCTAATGCATGTCACTGCACTTATTAGCGTTAATTGGAACAAAAAAACACAAATTCATTCAATTTGTTGAGTCGATGCGGTCGGCTTAACGTCTCCGATAAAGAAGCAATTTTGTGCTTCGTTGCGCAACATTTCGCTACCTTTTTCCTAGGTCGGAATTCTGAATTTTAATCCCGGCAGAATGCAATTTCGCTCATGGAAAAATTAAAGTTGGTGAATTGTGAGCTGTGTGGGGGAATGAGGTCGTTAGGAGGAGGAGGAGGTGGAGCAGTTGGGACCACGTGCGTGAATCATTTGGGACGCGCTAACACAATCCTTCCTTCGCAGGTTTTAAACCGAGTTCTCTATTCCTATGGTATTTTGCCTCTACCGTCTACCGTCCTAAGTTATCCAGTCGGGTGGCTTCAAGCGCAGAAAACGCTTATTCCAATCTGCTTAATTTAATATTATATCGCTATGCACTATAATGTCAAGAAGAAACGCGTTTACGGTGGCCCTTTGGGAAATTCCTGTTTAAGCCTTCACTTAACGTTAAAAATAAATTGTAGTTGCTGTTTTCTGACAATACAATTAGGTAGTAGGTTTCCATAGGACATCTGGATCTTTTGAGAAAACACATTCACACACCCTACGTCACAAAGGAAATGTAAAATTAAAGGAGTAATTTTCACGTTTTGTCGTACCAGTGTCACGCACACAGGATTAAATACGGTTACCCGAAAAGCCTAATAAATAAATAGATATTATCGCGGGGCGATGCAGTCTCTCGGGCACGTTTCAGACAAAATCTGGAAAGGCTTTTCCCGTTCGTGACCGAAGAAACGTTCGGTCCGCGTTGAAACCGATAAAACGGTGTTAATCTGAAGTTTTCATCATTCAGAATTTCTACACCTATAATAATCATTATTCATCAATTTTATTAAACGTCAAGTTAGCATGCCAGTCAAGTGACAACTGCCCAAATCATCACTGCATATCTACCTTCGAACGCCACAATTATCTAATTATCACCCAGTGCTATGTTGTAAGTTAAATAACATTTTTAAAATAGTTAAAAATAAATTAAATTACCCTACACACAGTTTACACCTAGATGTAACTGAAGGTGTTCATTTATGATCCCAGTGTGTCGCTATTATAAATCATCCCTACAGGTGGAGAAAGATTTCGGTTGCCTGAACTTATATCGGTCGGTGGGACATTATATATTGCATTTCCGTGCTTCGGTTTAACAGCAGGTGGAGTTTCTAAGTTTCTACAACTTAGAATAAGTCAGACTTCGGTCGCCGGCTTATGTCTGTGGGCACCGTATCCGCCGGACGTTCGGGACATTTGCGCCAGTCTTCCCGGTAGGTCGGGGACGCTCGTGGGCTCGTAAAAATTTACAAACAAAGCCGGCAAATATGAAGAACCGATCGGTTCGCCCAACAGCGCCCGCTGAATCGCTGATGATTCGGGCGGCGTCGCGACTAACAGACGCCATTCGAACGATTAAATACTATATTCCCAACCGAAAGACTAATTGGTTTGTTCAATTCAAATTATGATTTTTATAACACTCTTCTGGTTGGTATCTGTGAAAGTTTGCTCTACTAATAAGATACTATATCGGCTGCCTAATTTATTAGGCAATAACCTAATGGTGAAAAGGTTAAGCTTCCACGGGTCCACAAATATCTTTTCAGTTTCACATCACATCACTGTCGGTAGTTTTCCGAAGTGTCTACACGAGTTATTTGTCTTATGCGTTCGTTCAATTTCGATCAGCTGGGAAGCTAATGGCCAGAAACCATCTGGAATGTATTCTTGGTCGTACCTTGAGCTCTAAGATTCGATTCTTCTTTCCTTTCATCCGCTCAAAACGAACTGCCCAGACACAGGACCCATCGTCGACACCAGATGTCATTTCTCCCTTGCCATAATTAAGGACGATAATGAGCGCCAATTTCGATTGGGAGTCGTCCTAACCTCCCCCCTCTCAATCCCATTCATTCGGTAGGGGGATGAGAAATCAAAAATGTCAAGGGGGTCGACCAATTCTTCGCGGGGTCTACCGCCCCCTCGCCATCCCCCTTCGGCAATTAAAGGACCATGAAGAACGGTAAGGGAGAGGTTAAGGAATGGGGGGGCCGGGGCTATTTCAATTTACGCCGTTCGTTACCGCTCCTTCTACGCGGGGGTAAGGAGGGAAAAAACCGGGTATTTTATTCAGAAATAAAAAAGAAAAAAGCCGCGACTTGTTAAAACAGCCCTAAAGACCGATCTTTCTTGTTCACGTGGCCCTTGGACGAGTACACAATGCCGCCCTCCGGAAGGGCTCCTTATAATTAAACCCAGTTATTATATAACCCTCTCTCCACTATCTTAGAGTAATACTTTTCCCTCTCCTCCGTCTCCTTTGGCTGAAGTTCCAATCTCTTTCTTCTTTCTGAATAAGAAACTGAATGATCGAGCGGCCACCGTCGACGCTGCGCCAGGTTGTGCAACTCTTGTGGACGCCGGTATCGACCAGAGCTTTAGGATATCTTAAAACTCTAACTGAGATAAACCCCCGTTTTCGAACGATTGAGATATTGCAAGCGGAATGAAAATTAAACCCTAAAAAATAAAAATCGATCCCATCCTTTCGTTACGGCTTCTCGACATCGTACGCGGAAAACCAAATTTCTATCAAAATTATTTCAATTACATTACCTAATTTTTCGTACCCTAATTCCTAGGAAATGCCATACTTCGATAAAAAATGCTGAATAAGTACATAATTTAAGTAGAATGAATGAATTTTACTCACAGTTAACGTCCAGTAGCATAGAACTCGGGATTGGACTTACCTGAAAAGAGAAAAAACAATTAAAATCCCGACAAGGAACAATGAAAATGAATGCATTTATATTTAATTTCATATATACTTTTGTTCGTGATTGTTTTCGATCAATCCATACTTTTTTACAGTGAGCTATAAAAATATACCCATAACATAATACACACAGAATAAGAACAGAAGAAATATTCTATAATTAAAAGAAGGCCGAAATAGAATTCTCAATCCAGATAAAAAACGTGCATAAGCGGGCCGGAATGCGTTTTAATATTTCTTTATGTAATAGTTATTCAGAAAGAGTGCCTCATTTCAGTCTCCAAGGCCCTAAGGTGTATTAGGCATTCAATTTTCGGAATTTCGCGAGGCTTTTTACGCCTCTTTTTACAGTCTGCCCGCCCCCGCCACGATTCCAAAATAAGGCCATAAAAGTTTCTATTATCGTCGTCTTTGTGCTATACAAGGAATGCCATGAAGTTTACCTCACTTGATGTTATAAATATTTAAGCGCTACCTTTTTTTTTACAAGCCCACCTTCCTATAACCGTCGTTTTAGGAACTACAAGTCGTGGTTTTCCTTCCTATAACCAAACATGATATTTCACCAACAGCCTATACATATGTATACATAAATACACTCACACAACAACCAATTATAATTGAAGATAATATAATTTAATTTGTTAGGCATTCATAGTGTTGTTCCCAGGAAATATTATTCCTTCATATTTCTTACGGATTTAGTGTCAATATGTAAAGTGCGTTCGGTCGCTACTTTAGTTCATATAAACCTTAGCAATTTTCCAATGAAGAATGCATTATTCATTATTTTTCAGATACTGCTAGGATGTGTCATTCAATCAAGATTTTGGACATGTATGTGTGCGCGTCTGTGTGAATTGTTTCGGCTCTATCCAACCTACCCGCATTTGGTATGCTCTATTTAACCAACGGTATATTGAAGATATCCTGTCCTTCAGGATAATACTATTGTATACAATATACAAATATAGTATCGTTGTAACTATTTACTAAAATATTAATAGCAATTGATTTTGATGCGTGTCACACAGTCTATTCAAAACAATATTGCTAAATTCAACTGTTGGCTGTGAACATCGGCTAATACGGAGCTACGTGAGCGATTAACATCGGATTAGGCAAACAAACTACACGCTTTTATTTCCTACCTCCGATAGCACAAACGGCCTTTGGATAATCCGGTTAAACCCACGAATCGATGGGCGAGGCCGCAACTTCAAATTGAATAAAGCGATAATCCCGAATTGGGAGTACAGCGGGTGTGGGGGGCGGTAGGAAGGGATACCCCTCTGGGGGGTTCGACACCCTCTTTGCATGCCGACGGGGCTCGTATTTCCCAACTCCCGATGGGATACAACGCCCTTACCGGGAGAACACCCCGTGTTCATTTAGCCGAAATTTACCGTCGCTACCTTTTCGTTCCAAACTTCAGAAAGATGGCCGTCTCTTTAAAAAAATTAACGCAGATACCGTGTTCTTCTGTCTCCTGTCGCTTGTTCGGTCTTTTGCTAAACCGGTTTCGGCCGCTCGCCATCTTCAGTAGCAGTGTCAGTGACGTCGGCGCGTTGGATGCCTGTGGGGTATCCCGTTTGCACTGTCACTTATTTCACTTTTCCTGTAGCACTATTAAAATAGGTGACAGTTTAAACGGGATGCTCCACAAGCATCCGAAATGACTTACACTGCTACTGGAGATGGCGAGCGGCCGAAACTAGTCTAGCAAAAGACCAAACCAGCGAGAGTAGAGGGAAAAAGGACACGAAATCTACGGTAATGACAATATAAAAGTCCGACAAAGTAGTATTACGTTAATAAAACTGTTAGTGATGTCGACATTAAAATAAATATACCTCAGTCTGTTAGGTACTCAGGACTGGATTACATCTCGTAATCAATTCAAAATTTTAAATCCAGAGAAAATTAGATTAGAACAGCTTTCCGTTAAATGTGCTGATACGAGACCGCCGCTCTCTCGATACTGTTGGCGAAATGCCAATAATGAGAGCGGGTTCAGGATAAGAAGTAAGTGAAAGGGAATACGGAAGTCGGCGGTCATTGCGGTTAGAGAGGCCTGAACCCCGATTCAAATCCTGGTGTCGGCACTAAACTCGTGCAGCTCATTCGAATTCAATTCATAATAACTAACAACTAGAAAATTCCGTATACATTTTACATCAAATCTACGATTTTTAATGTTTATGAATTAGTAAATTAAAACCTGTTATTGCAACTTAACGAGACTAAGCGACGATAGTAACTGATAATGTCGGGGACGAAGGAAGCCATTACACTGCCCATTCGAGTTTTGACGATTTTTTTAGAGGTCTCATAATAGTAATTTGTAGGAATTGGCAATTTCGACCTCTCTATTCACACAAATGTGCATGGGCACAAACCGCCTAGAAAAAGACCAGAGACAGAAGATGGCGAAAACTACGTCTACCTGTTTCAACCCCAAGACACTAAGGGAGTACTTCCGGCTCCCGAATTCCCCTTTAAATACCTAATATTTGACCTCCCCATCAACATGGACTATTAAAAACATTTTCCTCGTCAGGAAAAACTGGATTTTTCTTTTTGCCGGCCTTTCATCCTCTCATTCACTTGACGGCCTAACCGGATTGCCGCGGAACGTTCCGCCGGAACTTTGCATTTAAAGTGGGGCGGGTCCCATATAATGGGCCCCATAGCGCCCCATCAAAATTGCACTCTACTTTGCAAGGGGGTGAGGGGTGGGGAGAGATAGAGTGAGAGAGAGGGTGTCACCGGGAAGAAAGGCCGTTTATGGAAATAATTTTCCGTTTTACAAAACAGTTTTCTAACCGTCAATTGGTCGGAGACTGCCAGCCAAGTAACTTTTCTCATGAAGGGTTTCTCATGAAAGAGTTCCGAGGCGAAAGAACAATAACAAAACTACATTACATTCTTTGGTAATTTCTAAAAGACTGGGTGGGCACTTCGCTTGCGACCGAGTTACAGGTCATCGTGTGTTCAATACTACTCTCCAATCTCTCTTTCCACTGGTAACTGAGGTAACTTCTAATAGGTTGATACAGTCTGTCTTAAGGAAAGAATAAATTATATCGAGAAAAATATACGATTAAGGATGTGAAAAAATAATTTTCACAAACTTGACAATCACTATTTTACATATGGGGTTCCACCAAGACATCCAACATCGCTCGCATTCAGAGATTCCAATCAAAAGTCCTTCGCACCATCCTTAATGCTCCCTGGTATGTTTCTAACCAGACAATCCACCATTACCTCAACATACCAACAGTCGACGAAGTCGCAAAATCCCGGTTCCTGAAGTTCCACTCCCGCCTTTCTCCTCATCCTAATCCAATCTTTCAGTCCCTCTCCTCTCTTACTCATCCATTAACCCCCGCGTCGGCTTAAACGCCGCTGGCCTAGAGATCTTCTTAGCCCGTAGAATTGCTATACCAAGCCATAATCATGCTTTGTGAAAAGTGCCGTCATTGGATGGTTTCCAATTCAAGTGAGAAACATAAAATCAACACTTGTACACATTATATTATAATTGATGGTACAAATAAAAAAAAACTATTTTACATGTACTATTTTACAACAACTAATCATCTAAACAGCCCGGGTCCTTAGGTAGGACCCGATTATTTTCACAGAAAAATTAACCGAGTACAATTTCGAAATATTTCAGCAGCCCAGGAAATATTAGGGCAAGTAGACACCGCCGGAAACACACCGAAGCTATTACGGTGTACAACCTCCGGCCAGGATTAATCCATACAACTGGTTCCCCGCTGGGGCAAGTTAAATCGGATCGGGGGCCCCTATAACGCGAACAAACACGCCGCACACTTACACATACACACGCGGACGGAAACTTAACACGAACCGACCAAATAAGGGGCGGAGGGAGGGAGGGGGGTCTTCTCTGTGCAAACAGACGTGGGATACTATACAGGCTGTGCTATCGGATTTCATGGCACTTAGATCCCAGTAGAATTTTGTGTCCTTTAGGATGCAACAGAAATATATTTCTTATTTATGCAGCACGCTATGTTTTTAGAAGTATTCCTACTGGGTTATCTTACCCGATAAAAAGGAGGGAATCCGTGAAATTAGTCATTAAATTTTTTTTAGAGAAAAAGTAATACTGCGGATTAAATATTTTGAAAAAGTAATCATATGTATAGTATAGATTCAGTATGATCTGTTATATACTTCAGTACTGCCTAAATATCGTCCCCGAGTTAAAACTTAACCAATTAGGTATGAACAAAAGTCGAAAAAGGTCTTATCATTCTTCTTTATTAGAAGAACACGTTCCGTACAGACGCCTGAGAAGGATTTGACAAATGTGATTTAAATATATTAACAGAAGTTTCTCTTTCGTTATTTTATGTTTATTGTTTTATGCAGTTGTCGCAATAAGAAAAAGAAAAGTAAAAATTTACTATCATATCAGGTTCTAGCAATTCCTCAAGAGTATTCGGTTAGTATTAGTGGCCGTGGAGCGGAATCAGACTAACTTATGGACCTCGAATGGACTTGCGCCTGTTCATGATAGCATCCTACGGTCTTTACACGCCGTACTGGAGAAAATGGGAAGGAAAATAATACCAAGAAAAACCTTGGAATCGGCTAAATAGGGGTGGAGGGGTGGTGCGGACCCCAATTCAAATTCCGCAAGATTTCCAAATCCGGATTACTTAGGCGGGCCCGAAACAAGGTGAGGTAGCCCGGTTACCTCCTTGCAAAATCCACCCCACCCGCTCCGAAATGACGCAGCGAAGTCTGCAATATTATAAAACGCTTATTCCGACGATTCGGCGATTTCGTTGAACCTCAGCGCCCTGAAAATTCATGTCGCGGAGCCGGAAGGGATACGGAAGAAAATATTTTTTATGCTGGCGCAAAAACAACGCGGACAAATGCTGGCCGAATAAATCGGGAAAACTCGATGTAATCATATATTGATTCCTCATACAGAATCCAGTTATACGACACACATGGTGAAACATAATTACCGTTAATAAAAACAACAAAAAACAGACGATGAGGAAGATTGCAGTTTCTTAAATGGCACAAGTATTAGAAGAGCAATTCTACGCGAGCCTGGAGCAAAAACGAAACCTCCCTCTTCGTCTGTAACACCGTCTCGACCAAAGTAATGTTGACTTATTGCCGCGAAGTTCCGGGAACTTCTTCCCCGGTTTAAGTTTTATTTTTATTGGACAACTTCCCTTTGCGGTATTCCACTCATAATGAATATCCTACTCTGTCCCATCCGTGTCTTCTTTCGGTGCTTTTTTCCGGTGAAGGAGAATTAAAATGAAAAAAAAATGAAATTTAATATTTCCTTACTGGCTGAATATGTCTGCTTTGGAGGGTGAAGAAGAGACGTTCTAAATTCATAATTGGCTAAAGCAAAAAATATTCAAAGTCTGCTGTAATCACGGGCGTCATAATCAAAATCCAGTACAAAGTATAAGCATTATAGAAAACAGGATTTAGAATAAGAATACTTGTACACAGTAAACGGGAGAGAGAAAATAAAAAATGTTTTTGAACGTTATTTATATAGCGAATTGCCGTGAAGCACTAAAAAAATATTTAAATAAGTATGCTTCGTCTAAATAACATAAACTGAAATAGAACGCGGTACCGATTTTATTCTCCATTTGAAGATGGAATATTCTAACATTAAAAATTTAAAGACTTAATATTAAACTATTAATAATAAATTAAGTTTGAACCAATTCTAAGTATAACTAACAGTGTTTTCTTAGTTAAATAAAGACCTACTGGCAATAAAATTCATTTTTCAGGAATATTTTCGCAGTGAAAAGTTGTTATTTCCCAGCTTAAGTTTTCCAGCTATTTTTCCGATTTATCTGGGACAAACCACCCGGATAAAAGCTACCCGAGAATAAAGACTGGAACAGTTCCCGTTTTCCCAAAGGTTTCAGGGCCATCCAATCATGTAATATCCATAGGGCGTAAAGAATCATGCACCGATGAATAGAATCAAATCCGCTTATGTTCTCAGCCCCGGTGGGGGACGGGGGGAATTTACCTAGATTCGATTGTCCGTGCGCTTTCAAATGGGCCGAATTGTAGTAATTGTTTTTAAGGCTTGTAAACTCGGTCCAGTGTGTACCTACATATTCTAGGGGCGTTAATAAATACGGCGAGGTCAGAAGAGATCTCGGGGCGGCGGTGGGCGTCAGAACGCTTTCTGTGCCCGAGACGTTATGGAAGCATTCAGACAATTCTGGAGAGAATCAGATAAAAAATAATACAGGAATATTCATATGTAATGAAAAAACCTGAAGCCTTATTCCTGCACAGCTTTAGCACTATTATACGTATATGACCAACATTAAGCACCAGTTAGCACAATTATACCAGATGAAAATGAGCTGTGAAACACCCTAATAATAATAAGGAGAGAAAAACATTGATTGAAATACAAATATCGCAAGTATGGACCAATATTAAAAATTACTCGAAAACATTATGACGCCAATAATGTAGTTATATGCCTAGAAACTGTTAAATTAACCATATAACTTAAAGAACACCTAGTGAATATACCGAGTTTATGAGTCTTTCAGTGACTACTCTTCGTATATTTTTTTCATTCCTGGTCTATTATTTTTATTAACACACTTCTACTTATTAAACAACGAGATTACGATTAATCTAATTTAATGTTCTAAGTATATACTTGAAATCTCGAATTGACAGACTCGATGAAAAAGCCCGGCGCCACAATACCCAATATAAAAACTGGAAATACCGTAAATAGAAATGCAGTCTATATACCTCCTGGCTGCGGAGGGCGGGAGCTAATAATTTTCCTTGCACACGCGCCCCCCGACCAGCCCGCCGTACCAATAAAATGAAACAATGTCCGATGGCCCCGGTTTTATAGCCGAGGGACCGATAGAAACAATACGAACGACTTTAATAAAGTATACATCATCCGGATCGTAAAACAATAATGGGGGAGGGGAGCTGTCCGTTTTTACGGTCCCCGAACCCAGATACGCTTTTAGCGATCTCCAAGACAGGTCTTCTATTAATTAATTATACGGCTAACCGTCTGAAATAAAATCGGAGAGCGGGTTACGACCGCATTACTGAACAAATTAACAGAAATGTCCCTGGGGACAGTGTCTTATTACTGGCGGAGGAATTAGAACGTGTCGCCACCGATGGTGAAATAATTTAGTTCAGTCATTCACTTTTAACAACCAGACCCCAGGGAGTATATATATATATATATATATATATATATAAATAAATATTATAAATACAAAATTATAAATTACATGTTCCTACACACACCCGAACAAAAAATTAATGCCATCTGGATTACTAATAATAGTAGACAGCCAAAACTAGAGATAGTAAAACATAGATCCCGAAAAGTAACCGAAGGTAATACGATTTTCTCAGAGTGATTGTGGGGCCGAATGTGGGTGGATATTCCGGTTAAGTTTCTTCTTCGGGTCTCGCGTTCACCAAAAGACCGTTATCGCTAACCTCCCCCTTTTCCAGGAACACCGCCCCGAACTGGGAGGCGGTGTCTTTCAACCGGAAGACATTCAGGAGGAAGTGCGCCCGGGGATTTATCCCGTGATTTACTTATCGGCGAAGGAGTGGGAGAATCGGGTCGGACAGTTTGAGTTTAAAATATGCGTCGAATATTCCCAATGCAAATGGAAGCCCGCAATATGGGCGCGAATCCGGAGCAAATATTGCGTACAAAGTTCGAAATTGAACCCGGCCATTTACCTTTATGAAAAAATTACGTATTACTAGCATCGTAAAAATACCGTAGATTTCGTGTGTTTCTGTCTCCTCTCGCTGGTTCGGTCTTATGCTAGACCGGTTTCGGTTGCTCGCCATCTTCAGTAGCGGTGTTAGTCACTTTTGGCGCTTTGGATGTTTTCTGGGCATCCTCACTGCACTGTGTCACTATCACTTGTACAGTACAAGCGACAACAGCAGAAATAACAAACAAACTGTAGATTTCGTATGTTTCTGTCGACTCTCACTGTCACTACAAGTGACAGTGACAGTGAAGTGAGGATGCCCGAAAAACATCCAAAGTGCCAAACACCACTATTGAATATGGCGAGCAGCCGAAACCGGTCTAGCAAAAGACCGAACCGGCAAGAGGAGACAGAAACACACCAAATCTACGGTATTCTAACCCCTCGCAGACCACCAAACAGGTATGTAAAAAAAATCGTAAAAATGTTATTTGAGGCATAGCCAGCGTTGATAAATAATAAAGTGAGCGCAGTAGCTTTTTTCGTCTTAATGAAATTCCGATTTTGTACACTTCTGCCTTGTCAGTAGGCGCAACGATACAGCGTAACTAAACAATCAGTAGTTAGGTTAGGTTTATCCAGGAGGGTTAAACTGGAAGAGAAGATATCGTGGAACCCCAAAACACCTTAAATTAGGGAGATGCGCATTACTTCGAAACGAATATGTCGGAAATCGCTACTCACGGAGCAAGAGAGCCGTGGATCGATATCGTGGACCGCCAAAGTCTGGTTTTGGCTTCAGTCCGGACGCGAAAGAACTGATCCGCCATAAGCCACTACATTTTAAAACACGGGGGGGGGGTTACAACCAGTCTGAATGAATCTGACGTTGAATACTGGAAAGTATAAAAATGGGGTCTATGATACGAAAGCGGTCTTTGTAATAAATTCGTATGTCCATCAGAATTGCGGACGGTTTCGGGGGGGGGGTTCATCAAAACTTTAAATCGGATTAAAGCCGACCTCTCATCCCTCTGATTTAGTATCCTATTTAAACTCGGTTCCTGGGCGGGTACCTGAGTTAAAAACTAACTCAATAGGGCGATTCAACGTAGAAAAGTTACCGGAACGACGCGCCCATTTCTTCTACCGGCGGGGCACTGAGGAATTATTTCGCGGGGCAAATATAAGAAACAGTTTTAAAAATGTTATAAACGCCGATGTCATTTCAGAAAAATCGAGACGTGCATTTGTAGCCAGTCATTTTTACAAAAACTAGGATCGGAATTCGCCCTGCCGAACCACCCGGACTATTTTCGACACCAAAAGTTAAAAACCTAGTCATAAATCATGCCATTTTGTGGGTCAGCCAATTGAAAAGCAATAACCGGTGAATAAAAAGCCGAATGAACAAAGCGAATTTCTTTTCTAACGCCGGCTCTATCGTTACACACAATCCCACCACACTAGAAAATTATTTCCAATAAAGAACGAGAAAAAGTTATTCTCGTTGACCCTACAAAATGTGATAGGTACGCATCTTTATCCTAACTACTTCCGAAATACTAATGATGATATACACGCTGGCAAGTCCTATAAATCATGTGTAACAGAATAGTAAAGAATGATACGAACAAAATATGGTGGACCATAACCGAATAGACGAATGCTATCACAATATATATTACATATATTTATTGTATATCGTAGGTTTGTTGTGTTTCTGTCTCCTCTGGATGGTTGGATCTTGACCGAAACCGGTCTAGCAAACAGAACAAACCTACGGTATTCCAACCCCTTGCAGTGCAACAAAACAGATATGTTAAACTATTTATTGTATATAATTATTATATATATTGTATTGACCGACAGTGCTAGAAGGAGAAGCCGTACAGTATGAGGGGGAGGGGGTCGTTTATCGAGACTATTAATTGCATTAAAGACCAGCCGGCAACAAAGAAGGTCAGGAGGCCATTCTCTCTTTAGCGCAGCTATGGGCAAGGTTTATTTGTATTCTTCAAAGGAGTGCAATATGCATATAGGCAAATCCATTTGTAGCGCTGTCGAGAGATCTTTATTTGTCGGTGTCGCGCGACCTGGAATCCGCGGGACACTGGAAGCACGGTTAACTTTCATCGTCTTAACGGGGCCTCAAGCACAACAATGGATTCAACAGAGAATACAGCGGCTCATATGATCGCCAAATTTCAGTTTTACCCACGAAATGTTACACAGGCAAAATAGTGATTGGCACATTCTGTTTCAGCATAACAATAATAATAAATAATTAAAAATTAATAGAAACAATATTAAATCTAATAATTCGACATACGAACTTATTACATTGACACGTATTTTTCGAGCTCGTATTACAGAACATAATACTAGTTCTCTTCTAAATTTGCGTCCATCACCCCAACTCACAATTTAAAATACCTATCGGCACGATTTAAATGTAAAAGAAAACGATTTTTAAGCTGCGGGGCTTAACACTAGGCCGTGAGCGGCATTAAAGCAGGTGATAATCCCTTAGAATATTTACGAGGAACGGTAGCAGCATGGCGGGGGAATAATATCTCGTGGGATATCTCTGTCCAGCTCGCTTGCACTACACTGTTACATGAGACTGTTTAAGATAGCTAATATCGCAACTCTTGTTCTATTTGCACTATTACAGTAACAATGCGGACAGGTATCTCAGTAATTGAATGACGGAATGCAGACACCGAAAGCTGTATGGCGTAGGACCGTTCAGTCTGGAGACCATGAGACACAAAAACTAATTTAAAAAAAAAAAATTAACGTATAATTTTAATGCAAACAAATTTGTCTAAAAGCGGGGAAACTTCAACATGAAAGTCTATTTTTATTTGAAGTTCATTCTCCCATCGTTAAGCTTAATTTCCGATCAAATGCCCTTGGTCAATTATGCTTTTCCTCATTTTCACCGCCGCCGTCCACAATACGGCGGATTATGCAGATACAATAACGGGGGCTGCTGGGTGGTTATCATTCAGCCTGAAATTCAAATGCCGCTTGAACACGCCTCTTCGAATAAGAGCTTTTGTAACACGCGGGGACTTTCCGACGCATGAGCTTTCTCGCGGCCGACACACAGCGCTCGGCCCGGATGTTCCTATTCCACTTCCGGCTTCTATACGCCGGAACAGACAAAAGGAAAAGGGAAGAAGGGACGCGCGGCTTCAATACGTTCCGCACTCCGACTGTCGACGTAAAGGACCGACGAGTAGGCGTAGTAAAACCAGCCTTGAAGTAGGTCGCGGACCTTGCTTTTTAATTTCACTACTCGAAACTGAGGAACCGAGACGCATTTTCTAGCCGTTTCTTCAGACGAGTTTGTATTCACTTCTATTAAATTAATATCATTTAATGGAACCAACATAAAATAAATTCTCCTTAACTGAGAGAATCTGGCGGTTCGCGAGAGTTTTCGGAGCTGTCATTCTTTTTTTCCTCGGGACAATATAACAAAGGACAATAATTCAATATTGCTGAAGAGTCCCTAACCGCAATTTTGAACACTGTAAATTATCATTTATGAGAGTACCATCAATGGTATGATTTCCGGCCTCTAATCGTGTGCTGAACACCGATTTCTGCCATCTTTAGTAATCTCCTGTCAATAATTTACTTTCACTGTTAGTGTCCCTATTTTTCGACATAGCGTAACTCCCGAGTGTGCCTGTAAACGGTTCTTTTCACATAATTTTTAAAACGCAAGAAAATGAACACGATAGAATATAAAAATTATAATCCTTTGAAACATAAATTTGAAGGTACAAAAATGCGAAAATCGTGACGTCCAAACCCCAAAGCGAATAGTTTAAATTGAAAAGAAAAAGGACTTTCACTTTAATAACAGATGTGGGTTTTTCGCCATCCGCAATTTTGCCAAAGGGAAATGATTATTTGTTATTAAGAGCGAAATTGTTATTGAAGTAGGCCTTCGCTTTTTGCCTTTCTTTTCTCGAAAGTACACAACACGGTGAGCGCGGTTCGGCCTCGGCAACGAAAAAATTGACGGCTGTTTCTTCAAATAATTTCAGGACGATCAATACCGCGAAGGAGAAAATTATTCCTTATTCGTGTATAAATTTCTAAATAACATAAAAAAAAGTGGCTTCGAAGTAGGCCCGGGCATGGTTTTTCTCATTTCATGAAAGTGAACGTAACGAATTCGTTCCATTAAAGAAATACTTTCTCCCTTTCCGGATTTGAAATTCCCATTCCAAGTAATACACATTATACATTTATTTCAAAAGTAGTAATATTTCATACATTATTGTTAAGACTTATTATTATTTTACCGCTCTATTTCTTCCTACTTTTTTGACCCGTTGATTAATCCTAAATTGAAATAATTCGGATTCCCAACTAGCGAAAAACCGTCGCGGAACTCAACCGAAACGGGATAATTTGAAATGGAATGCAGCCGGCCGACCGGAAGAGATAACCGACGTGATGCATTTCCGGGTCAGACGTTCATGATGTAAACGTCTATTGCTGCTGGTACTTCGGATTCTGCCGAATAAACAGTCTGTGCGGTATATTGAAGACAAACTGGGCGCGAAGAGATTTTCATTCGGGAAGTGTTTATGAACATTTTTCGTTCTGGAGTTTTTAAAATTACACTTTCCGGAAAAACGGCTACGATGAATAGCTCTATTTTCAATTTAATAATTCTTGCGATCTTCCGTTCACTAGTTATTAACCATCCTAACGGAGGAAATTCATATTCAATTGCAAAAAAATGATAAATTGAGTGTTAAAAATACTGAGATACACAGGAATACCAATGCTAGACTCGTCAAAAATTAACCGGCCATTTTGAAATGTAATGCAGTCGAACCTGAATAGATAACCAAGCTAGTTGCATTTTCCGGGTCAGACGTCCATAATGCAAAATAGCTACAGTGGGCTCTGCCCTCCTATTATATTTGTCCGAGTACACATTTTATCGGTATTCAGTTCCAATACCGGATATGGCCTCGATAGCCCCGGCACAATGGGTCTCAGCTACAATCCAACTGGGGCGTCTTAAAATTTCATCGAGCCCACCTTCCGTCCCCAATTAAATTCGGAACTGACTCCTCTGATCCGGAACTTTCATAAAGCCGTAGATTTCGTGTGCTTCCGTCTCGTCTCGCCGGTTCGGTCTTTCGCTAGACCGGTTTCGGCCGCTCGCCATCTTCAGTAGCGGTGTTAGTCAGTTTGGCACTTTGTACAGTACAAGTGACAGTGACAGTGCGGTGAGGACGTCCGAAAAGCATCCCAAAGTGCCGAAAGTGACTAACACCGCTACTGAAGATGGCGAGCGGCCGAAACCGGTCTAGCGAAAGACCGAACCGGCGAGAGGAGACAGAAACACAAATCTACGGTAGTCCAACCCCTCCCAGACTACAAAACAGGTATGTTAAACTACTTTCATAAAGCCGTTCAGACACTCCTGACCTTCGGACAACGTGGACTGAACAAGAAAAAATTGTCCAGAAAAATGGACAATGCGAAGTACACTTTCGACAGGATCGAACATTATGAAGTTCTTCCAGAATTATGAATTCCTCCTAATTTAAATTCTTCTTCCTTCTTAACAACAGTAAAAGCAGATTCTGAAGGAAAAATACTTCTGATTAGTTGAATTTAAGGAGCAAACAAGGAGTAAAAACTACACAAAGTTAATTTGATAAGAAAAATTGGGAATGAAAAAGATAATCTAAGCTGATTCGAACAAAAACACTGCTGGTATTTTTATGAATCATTTCGATATTCATCCTACCTGGAATGAAACGTTCTAGGCGCGATAGACACGGGTTCTAAATAAATGCATTGTTCACTTTTCGCTCCAACGATCAATGTTGTACAAAACATGGTTTTGAAAAATAAAATTATGTTCTCGATTCGAACTACGAAATATAAACTATTGTGTTAGTCATTCAGTCCATAAACTCATACCGTATGGTAATTTTTTTCATGGCCGATAAAAATGACAAACGTAAAACCAGAGCTTTTGTACCATAGCATATAGATAAATGTTGTCACATTATTTTTTAAAATTAAATTCAACGCTTTCATGATTTCTTTTTCTACTACAGTATAAATAAATAAAACGCAGACGCATTTGAAATTAAGCCAGCGAGGTACTTTTATACACCGCTCTTTTAACTAACAAATAAATGAAGAACAAGATAATTAGAGGCACTTTTTTTTTAATTCGTTCGATGCTCTCCGCCAATCTAGAGAAAAGCCATAATTATGTATGAGTTAAAACGTTATTACGCAGTGGTGGCTAATACAGTCGTCAATATTGTTAAAGTAAAGAATTAAAAATGAAGCGAAAACAATTATTTTTTCTCCTCATCACTGTTATGATAACCAAACTAAAACGAATGTTGTACTTCGACAGAATGACTTCAGACAATACATTAAGACGAGCGCTTCAAACGATCCGCCCACACGCAAATTACATTCATATAATGATGAATCACCGCCGCCTACACTTTTTCCGCTTCAAAAACTGAAATATCGTTCTCTCCGAATTATTTTAACGCGCAATATCTTTCCTCTTATTTCGTTTCCTCCAATTTTCATCGCTGATACGCTTTTGAATTGAATGTTTTAAAATACCTTTTCAAGGACGGATCAGTGCCTACCCGGAAAGTACATCAAACACAAAGTAATGAGAGTAAATACCCCACTGCATTTCTTGTGGTAAAAGGCGATGACCATTACTCTGGAATAAGACCGAGTACGAGCCGAAGGGCTTGATTATAAGCACGTTTGAGGTGCCAAAAAAATATTTGAAACCACACTGCAAACGAATAGAGATAGTTTCTAGTACTAGTTGCCTTGCGCACTTCCATTTTTGTACAAATACAGATTTTCGGAATCCGCCTATCTTTCTTCAATTCCATTGTTAGCATAAACAATTTCGCTTGCGGACATACAATATTAATTATCCGAAGGTCATAAACGCCACTGCAGAGATGGTGAAGCGACAGAGTACTGTCAACCCTACTATAAAACACTCTTCTGTCTACACACGTTGATTTTATCGTATTCTCGACCGCTCTACCGTTTCCCAACGTAATTTACAGGTGGGATTTGTAGTGATAATGGCGATAAACCGTTGATACAGCAATGGGCTTGATGGAAACATCAAGATTGATTATATTCTAATCCTTCGCAGACAGGTATCCGACGTTTTAGGTGGAGACAGAGGTGTGATGGATGTTCCCAGCTATCGCGAAATTACCCCTTACATTAATACATTAAACTAAATTAAGGAAAACCTCCACCTAACGGAGGAGACAGAAAACAGCAGGGACATTTCAAAACACTTCAGTCCATAAAAGATTAAAGCATAATATACCTTAAATGCGGAATTCATCAGCGGGTAATTCGATTACGTTGCCCCCGAAAATAGGACAGATCCCACAGGCGAAAAAATAAAGGACTATCGCACGGTATTGCGCAAGAGGCAAATTTAATACTTGTGCAATACGGCTGGGGACCCCAACGAAATGGCGGTACCCACGGCGGTACCCGGTAACAATGGAGGCCGCACTTTCCGTTTCTTCGGTTGACCCATTCTTACAGTTTCTCAAGCCATTATCACCGAGAATATCATCGCCGAACCCGTGTAAGAAAAGGGAGAGCCGAAGAAAGCGAACTCCTCCGCGTTTTTTTTTTCCTTTCGCACGGATCACTCCTTGAATTGCATCACCCGGAATACATATAATAAAAAAAGATTGAGTCGATTCGATTTCGAAGGAATCCGCCAATTTTTCGAGCCCGAATGAACACATTTAAACCCCCAGATCAACCCACATTGCCCCCACGCCTCGCTTTCAATACAATTTATACTGGATACTTATTCCTGGAAACGTAATTGAGGTCATTCCAAGAGGGAATGTCAACTCGCAAAGGAACCTTGTTGCAGAGGATTCTTGTTTAGAAAATCGAACGACACATTTATTTACTATAGAAACCCAACAATTGGTATAACAGTTCCAATCAAAACTGAAATTTCCTCAGGAGTACGATACGAGGACATTATAATTTACTTAATTTGTCAATGTACTTGCTAGAATGTACACACTATAATGTAGAGAAAGGACTAAAAATAGGAATTGCATATATGAATATATGCCCACCAATAAATAAACGAATATTCTGAAAATAGAAATATTTGAGAGATTTTGACTTTGTTGAGTGTTAACTATTACAGTGAATACTCTCATAACAGACTTTACTCCGTTCGATGTACCTGTTCTTTATGGAAACAACTTCGAAGAATGAAACATTTCGATATACTTTTGGGCTATGCATTCCCAACTGTATGTTGTTTTCTTACGGCTTGAATATCACCAGCTCCCCAGCCGCGAGAGCGCAGTCTAACTAAATTTTAACATACCTGTTTTGTGGTCTGCGAGGGGTTGGAATACCGTAGATTTGTGTTTCCGTCTCCTCTCGCCGGTTCGGTCTTTTGCTAGACCGGTTTCGGCCGCTCGCCATCTTCAGTAGCGGTGTTGGTCACTTTGGATCACTTGTACTGTACAAGTGACAGTGACAGTGCAGTGAGGATGCCCCCCGAAAAGCATCCAAAGTGCCAATAGTGACTAACACCGCTACTGAAGATGGCGAGCAGCCGAAACCGGTCTAGCAAAAGACCAAACCAGCGAGAGGAGATAGAAACACAGATCTACTGGGTAGTCTAACTAAATAATTTTCATTAGTCTGTTTATCCTCTTTATCAGTTAATACATTGTGTCATTAGGACAGCGACCAGTAAAAACTGAATGTGAAGTAAATTTGAAACCATTTAAAACTTGAAACGTTCGAAGGAACTTGAAAAACTTGAAATTATGAAATAAATGGTCCTTTCACGAAATGCTAAGAATCGCCCAACGGCCCTCAAGGTAACAATGGCCGGAATAGAAAGGAGTTCACGACATTCTGTCGGCTGGGTATTGACGCTCACGAAATCCCCATTCTGTGCTATCCAATAACAATACCTTACGATAATTCACAAAGAACTTGTTTTCTATTCATTCTTCAGAAATCGGTGTTAACCTAATGAAATTTAAGTATTACAAGTTTCAACTATAAAATATGGAATAATTTGAGACATATTTTTTACTCTGAATAGATGATTTTTTTTCTGAAAATATCGGGGTACATACATTACGAGAATTATTGAAATCATGCTTTGGCAATCGAAACGAATACGTGCACAAATGGAAGGGTTGAGTTTTAAAAACATGCATTTTCAATTTCTGAATGTTTAACGTAGGCTAGAGGAAGTTGGGGTTTAAGAACACCGCAACGCCGGTGAAAGTTGAAACGAATGATTTTTGACCTTTATGAAAATGAAATCGGACGGAAAATATAAAGCGGGAGTAGAAATTATTGGGCTTCCAACACGACTTGAAACCACTGTATCTGGGACCGATATTACGGGGGATGCCTGAAAATGCTTTGCGCTAGACTGAAATTCGTTATAATACAGGCTTTTCATGTTTCAGTTGAAAATTGTATGCAATTTCGAAATACTTGCAAAGGGCTAGATAATTTGCTGCGCTATGTTACTGTTAAATTGTTCTATATATGACTTCACTGACGCCGGCTATTGCGAATTTGGAAGATGGTTGGGATTCATTCTTAAATTCGAATAATGTTTACGGAAAACGTTTAAAACTGAAGTGTAACACTGACCCAAGTTTTTAAAATACATTCCAACGCAATCATTGCGATTTAAAAAGCTATGTCAATAGCGATGAATTGGCTGATAATATGGTAATGGGGGTTGGCCGGTTGATGATAACCTACTTGGTATAGTAGAGGCGGTTGTCAGCTCCGACGTGTATGCTCCATCCGGGTTTCAGGTTCTCCTGTATGCTCTGCAACGAATCCGGGACACTCTCTTGGCCTGGATATTGTAGTTTGGCGTTCAAAGGAGTCTGGAACATGAGAATGCCATGCAAGGCCCCTTGAGGGAGTGGTCGGACCGGGGGGGCGGTTAAGGTTAGCCTTCGCGGCCCGTAGCGGACACTCGGGAATCGGGAAAGATCTCACGAATCACGTCTCACAATCGGTATAACAGGGTGTGACATCGAACGGCGTTTTTACTGGACTCGGGTCGAACGTTGACGCGTCAACTCCGATCGAAAGACGGTGGGCGACTGTCGGCGGGTACGGACGCGGCACAGGCGGGCCAACCCTCGCGGGACACAGAACTGCACTTGAGCCTATATGAAATATAAAAAAAAGACTCGAAACAACTCTAGACCGATACGACGGCACTGAAATATATCTGGAATCGGTTCTAGTGCTGCAGCGGACAAGACGTCTCTGTTTACAGCCCGGATAATACTGCACTAGCGCAACGTTCGAGGCCCGGCTAACTAAATCAAACCACTATCACTGGCCGGCCCCCATTGGCCGAACCTCCACCAATCAACTGCCACCGTTCAGTTTCTGGGTAAGCTTCATGTGAAATCAACAACTTCACTCAGTGGTTTTATCATAAAAAATTATTGTTTAATAAATTAAGTCTTTAATAACTGCTATTCCTAATTGATAAATACAATCAACATACTGCTCCAATGTATATAGAGCAGTTACATACCGAGCCAACGTTTAGGACACCACAAACAGAATAGAATGAATTGATACTTGATTTATTCCATATATTAGCCGAAACCGGGACAAAGAAATCATAAAATTGAGCCTTCCTACAAATAAATAACTATTCATTTTAATGGCACATAGAATCCCTCTCAATCTGATCTCATTATACTGGCCATGTTGCCACATTCAGAGCAGTAACAGTATTTCAGCACTTTATTCCAAATATTTTACAAACCAATTTTAATGATCCATAAAATTTTTCATGTCAATTCCACCCAATAGTTAAAATAGAACTGAACCCTAGTATATCCCTTTGGACATGTTCTTGTGTACAAATACAATAAACATATTGCTCCAGTGTATGAAAACAGCACCACCAATCACTAGTATGTGATTTCAAATGTTTTAAAAAAAGGATTATTGAAAAGAAATCAAAAATGTATTCCGCAACAAATCTATAAAAAAATCCTGGTGTAACATATTTCAAATTATAAACATTTAAATATGATTTATTTTTTGTCTAACTTAGTGAAAAGCATGAAAATTTAACATGAATTTAAGAATGCTGAACAAATGAAATATTAATGTAATGTAAATAAAGAGATATGTATGTTGTAAATTAAAAACTTTCGGTAAATATTATGAAAGCAATTAATAAATTATAACCCTGTAAATATAACAATGTATATGTGTATATACACACTCTCCACACTTTCCTACATATTTCTTAAAATAAGCTTTGTGAACCATCTTTACAACTAAATATTATATTCATTTAATATATTATATTAAATTATTTCAATGTAATTTATGTTGTCCATTGTAAAAGATATTCTGTAATATGTTCATTATGCAATGGATTTTTCCAAACAAGTAAATTTATGAGTATATATTAAATATACATGTATAAAAACAAAGCAACTATTGAAAAATATGAATGAGTACAAGTATTATCTAGCACTGAATGTATTATCTACAAAAATACTGTATGAATTTAAATAAGTAAAAATAATTGGGAATAATAATATGAAAGGGCCCTGGTAGTATGAGTAATACTACAGTACTATTGTACTGGTCTGCAGTTTGTGCTTTCAAAATATGTGGTATAATAATATTGAACTAATTAAGCCAAAACTACAACTAATTTTCAGAAGTTAATAACTTCTATTGCAAAGTTATATTAACATTGTAACCCTATTTCTAATAAGCAATTTAAATTGACAATATCACAGATTGTTTGCTCAGATTTCTAAAGATAATTTGTCAAATAATATTACATTTACAAGTGAAAAGGATAACTAAGTGTCAAATCAAAGAAAATATAAATGAAATGATTACTAGCATAAATGGAAAAATTCTTTCAACCCATACACTCATTACGATCATATATACATCGTAATTGATTTGAAAAACAACTGACCCATGTTCATATACTAAACTGATAAATCAGTTTTTAGTTAAATTTAGATTTTGTAGATTTTTAAAAATTATTCAAAAGTATGACTAAATCAATGACTAATGGCGTACAGAAGGGTTATTCCCCATTACTCTGCTGTTGTGTTAACTTAATGAACTTCTGCTACTATGAATAATTATTGATGTTCAAATCAACAAGTGATTCCTTCATAAATTGTGTCTTTTTCATCGAATTTAAATGCTAAAATTAATATTGTGTTAATTACTACACAATAAACTATAAAAACTGAATTTCAAAATACCAAAATTACTTCATATTATTAAATAATGTTTTCATCATTGTATATAAAACTGAAAGCATAACTATGGCCTTAATAATTCGTAGTTATTCTGATTTAAGGAACAATTTGGACAGAATCAAATGAAGACTGTACAGTGACTAACAATTATGGGATCTTTACAAATTGTATTTAGAAACTTATTCTCATTCCAAATATACAATACTGTTCATTAGAATTTCAGATTCCTTTACAAGTACAAAAATACAATTATTCATACTCTCCTTTATTTTGGAATTTATATAGCATATCAGAAATATTAAATTATGATCAAATATTTTCTTAATATAGAAAATTTGGATTTATTTTCTTATTAAAGAAAATATTTTATTAAGATATAAAAGAATGAACATTTATTAATTTAAAAAAATTCATTTATAATTAATGCAATCTAGAATCCCAACAAGTAAGTTCAAAGTCTACCTCATTTTTTAAATACTTCATATAATGGGTAATGTATTTCTCAGTATCAGTAATTATTAAAAAAAATATCTCTTGGGTATTATAATTCAGGAATTATACTCACCTACATTTGTATTTAATAACATTAACAAATATTGAAAAAGTGATACCTGTATAGAAAATTGATTACCTAAAGCCAAATAAGCAGATTTGATTACATATTTGAAAACTAGAATTATTCCAGGAACAGTCTTACCCAAACCTTCCAATTATTGTCATTATAGTTGTATTGAAATAACTGTGAATTTATTCATCAAGCTTCCTTAAATACTTCAATATTCCCTAAGACTTGATTTATTGGTCCTAACATAATGACCTTGAGTTAATTGAAATATACATAAACTTGGTCCATCATTAGTTGAAATGTATTTTAACGACTTTCAAGGGTTAGGGTAATACATTTTAAGTTTTAAAACTGTTTTAAAACTTTAAAACACACAGTAACTTTTAATAAGTTCATATCACTAGGTTGGTTATGGTTCATAGATGTCTTTATTACATGACTATCTCAGACTCTGTTATATAATTGAAAACATTGATTCTGGATGTTTATTTGTTGATTGACTGAAATATGAGGCTATATTAACACGCAGATATACTTAAAATAACATTTATATGTAATGGTTTCATCCATGTACTTGGCTTTAGGTGCTGGCTACATGCAAACTGTATATGATAAAACTATGTCAGTATTAAATTGTATGCTGTACTCACCAATATTGCGGTACAGTGAGTCGTCTTTCCGTATTTCACGTTCGGTTAACAATTCTGTAACATAAAATCACTTAAAATGAAGAACTTGTAAATTTAACCGGAGTATTTTACCGAAAACTGAACGGTGGAATTTGATTGGTCGATTTCGGCCAATGGGAGCCGGCCAGTGGTTGGGGCTTGATTTAGTTAGCTGTGGCTCGAAATTTGCAACAATAAAAATAATATCCTAAATGGGAAAGGTATTTCAATGACCTCGTTGGGATTACACTAATATTATACTTGGTTTATTTTTCAAGATAAAGAAAATTTCACTTCATTGCTCCCTGTTTATTAGGGATAGTTGCACTGGTGCAGTGCTACCCTAAATTACTATTTAGCTATAGATAATTACACTGGACACTGTGAATTAGTTCATTTTATTATGAACGAATCACTGGTTCCATAGATATTATCTATAACTAAATGTGGTAATACATGTACATACATGTATTACTAACTGATCTGCCCCAGTAACTAGCTGACTGCAACCAATATTGTCTTGCACAATAATTTAGGAATTACCACACACCGCATATCTATTTAATAATATTAGCAAATATTGAAAAAGTAATTCTTTATAAGAAATTTGAGTACCTAAACCAAATAAGCAGATTTGATTGCATATTTGAAAACCAGAATTATTCAAGGAACAGTTTTGCCCAAAAAATGTATTCAAGAAGCTTCCTTAAATATTTCCAATGTTCCCAAGACTTAATTTTATTAGTCCTAAACTAATGACCTTGAGTTATTTTGAGATATACATAAACTGTGTCCATCATTAATTGAAATCTATTTTAACTACTTAAGGCTAGGTTATACATCTTGTTTTAAAACTGTTTTAAAACTTTAAATGGCATAGATTCTTCCAAATAAGTAAATTTATGAGTACATATTAAATATAGATGTATAAAACAAAGAAACCCTTGAAAATATGAATAAGTACAAGTATTATCTAGCAAATGAATGCATTATCACAAAAAATAGTAGAATTGTAGTGGAAGTAAAAATTATTGGGAAATATAATATCAAAGGGCCTGTTAGTATGAGTAACATACTGGTCTACAATTTGTGCTTTCAAAATATGTGGTATAATAATATTGAACTAATTAAGCCAAACTACAACTAATTTTCAGAAATTAATTAACTTCTATTGCAAGTTATATTAACATGGTAACCCTATTTCAAATGAGGAATTTAAATTGACAATATCACAGGTTGTTTGCTCAGATTTCTAAAGATAATTTGTCAAATAATATTACATTTACAGGTGAAAAGGATAACTAAGTGTAAAATGAAAGAAATATAAATGAAATGATTACTAGCATAAATGGAAAAATTATTTCAACCTATACAATCATTATGATCATATATAATATACATGGTAATTGATTTGAAAAACAACTGACCCATGTTCATAATCTAAACTGATAAATTAGTTTTTAATTAAATTCAGATTTTTTAGGTTTTTAAAAATTATTCAAAAGTATGACTAACTCAATGACCAATACTTGTTAATACTTTGACAAGTTTTTTATTGATACTAATAATCAATAAAATACTTCAATATTCCCTAAGACTTGATTTATTGGTCCTAACATAGTGACCTTGAGTTAATTGAAATATACATAGACTGTGTCCATCATTAGTTGAAATCTATTTTAATGACTTTCAAGGGTAAGGGTAATACATTTCAAGTTTTAAAACTGTTTTAAAAGTTTAAAACACACAGTAACTTTTAATAAGTTCACATCACTAGGTTGGTTATGCTTCATGGGTCTCTTTATTACATGACTATCTCAGACTCTGTTATATAATTGAAAACATTGATTCTGGGTGTTTATCTGTTGATTGACTGAAATATGAAGCTATATTAACACGCAGGTATACTTAAAATAACATTTATATGTAATGGTTTCATCCATGTACTTGGCTTTAGGTGCTGGCTACATGCAAACTGTATATGATAAAACTATGTCAGTATTAAATTGTATGCTGTACTCACCAATATTGAGGTACAGTGAGTCGTCTTTCCGTATTTCACGTTCGGTTAACAATTCTGTAACATAAAATCACTTAAAATGAAGAACTTGTAAATTTAACCGGAGTATTTTACCGAGAAACTGAACGGTGGAATTTGATTGGTCGATTTCGGCCAATGGGAGCCGGCCGGTGGTTGGGGCTTGATTTAGTTAGCTGTGGCTCGAAATTTGCAACAATAAAAATAATATCCTAAATTGGAAAGATTTTCAATGACCTCGTTGGGATTACACTAATATTATACTTGGTTTATTTTTCAAGATTAAGAAAATTTCACTCATTTATTGCTCCCTACTTTATTAGGGATAGTTGCACTGGTGCAGTGCTACCCTAAATTACTATTTAGCTATAGATAATTACACTGGACACTGTGAACTAGTTCATTTTATTATGAATGAATCACTGGTTCCATAGATATTATCTATAACTAGATATGGTAATACATGTACATACATGTATTACTAACTGATCTGCCCCAGTAACTAGCTGACCGCAACCAATATTGTCTTGCACAATAATTTAGGAATTACCTCACCCACATTTCTATTTAATAATATTAGCAAATATTGAAAAAGTAATTTCTTTATAAGAAATTTGAGTACCTAAAACCAAATAAGCAGATTGGATTACATATTTGAAAACCAGAATTATTCAAGGAACAGTTTTGCCCAAAAAAAATGTATTCAAGAAGCTTCCTTAAATATTTCAATATACCCTAAGACTTAATTATTAATCCTAACCTAATGACCTTGACTTATTTTGAAATATACATAAACTGTGTCCATCATTAATTGAAATCTATTTTAACTACTTTCAAGGGCTAGGGTTATACATTTTGTTTTAAAACTGTTTTAAAACTTTAAATGGTATAGATTCTTCCAAATATGTAAATGTATGAGTACATATTAAATATAGATGTATTAAATCAAAGAAACCCTTGAAAAATATGAATAAGTACAAGTATTATCTAGCAATGAATGCATTATCTACAAAAATATAGTAGGAATTTAGTGAAGTAAAAATTATTGGGAAATATAATATCAAAGGGCCCTGGTAGTATGAGTAACATACTGTTCTACAATTTGTGCTTTCAAAATATGTGGTATAATAATATTGAACTAATTATGCCAACACTGTTACCAATTTTCAGAAATTAATTACTTCTATTGCAAAGTTATATTAAAATGGTGACCCTATTTCAAATAGGGAATTTAAATTGACAATATCAGAGGTTGTTTGCTCAGGCTTCTAAAGATAATTTGTCAAATAATATTACATACAGGTGAAAAGGATAACTAAGTGTAAAATTGAATTAAATATAAATGAAATGATTACTAGCATAAATGGAAAAATTATTTCAACTGAAACAATCATTACGATCAGATATAATATACGTGGTAATTGATTTGAAAAACAACTGACCCATGTTCATAATCTAAACTGATAAATTAGTTTTTAATTAAATTCAGATTTTTAGGTTTTTAAAAATTATTCAGAAGTATGACTAACGCAATGACCAATACTTGTTAATACTTTGACAAGTTTTTTGATTGATACTAATAATCAATAAAATACTTCAATATCCCCTAAGACTTGATTTATTGGTCCTAACATAATGACCTTGAGTTAATTGAAATATACATAGACTGTGTCCATCATTAGTTGAAATCTATTTTAACGACTTTCAAGGGTAAGGGTAATACATTTCAAGTTTTGAAACTGTTTTAAAAGTTTAAAACACACAGTAACTTTTAATAAGTTCACATCACTAGGTTGGTTATGCTTCATGGGTCTCTTTATTACATGACTACCTCAGACTCTGTTATATAATTGAAAACATTGATTCTGGGTGTTTATCTGTTGATTGACTGAAATATGAGGCTATATTAACACGCAGGTATACTTAAAATAACATTTGTATCTAATGGTTTCATCCATGTACTTGGCTTTAGGTGCTGGCTACATGCAAACTGTATATGATAAAACTATGTCAGTATTAAATTGTATGCTGTACTCACCAATATTGCGGTACAGTGAGTCGTCTTTCGGGATTTCACGTTCGGTTAACAATTCTGTAACATAAAATCGCTTAAAATGAAGAACTTGTAAATTTAACCGGAGTATTTTACCGAAAACTGAACGGTGGAATTTGATTGGTCGATTTCGGCCAATGGGAGCCGGCCGGTGGTTGGGGCTTGATTTAGTTAGCTGTGGCTCGAAATTTGCAACAATAAAAATAATATCCTAAATGGGAAAGATTTTCAATGACCTCGTTGGGATTACACTAATATTATACTTGATTTATTTTTCAAGATAAAGAAAATTTCATTCATTTATTTATTGCTCCCTACTTTATTAGGGATAGTTGCACTGGTGCAGTGCTACCCTAAATTACTATTTAGCTATAGATAATTACACTGGACACTGTGAACTAGTTCATTTTATTATGAACGAATCACTGGTTCCATAGATATTATCTATAACTAGATATGGTAATACATGTACATACATGTATTACTAACTGATCTGCCCCAGTAACTAGCTGACTGCAACCAATATTGTCTTGCACAATAATTTAGGAATTACCTCACCCACATTTCTATTTAATAATATTAGCAAATATTGAAAAAGTAATTCCTTTAATAGAAATTTGAGTACCTAAAACCAAATAAGCAGATTGGATTACATATTTGAAAACCAGAATTATTCAAGGAACAGTTTTGCCCAAAAAAAATGTATTCAAGAAGCTTTCTTAAATATTTCAATATTCCCTAAGACTTGATTTATTAATCCTAACCTAATGACCGTGAGTTATTTTGAAATATACATAAACTGTGTCCATCATTATTTGAAATCTATTTTAACTAGTTTCAAGGGCTAGGGTTATACATTTTGTTTTAAAACTGTTTTAAAACTTTAAATGGCATAGATTTTTCGAAATATGTAAATTTATGAGTACATATTAAATATGCATGTATAAAAAACAACAAACCCTTGAAAAATATGAATAACTACAAGTATTATTTAGCACTGAATGTATTATCTACAAAAATCCAGTATGAATTTAGTGAAGTAAAAATTATTGGGAATTATAATATCAAAGGGCCCTGGTAGGATGAGTAATATACTGGTCTACAGCTTGTGCTTTCAAAATATGTGGTATAATAATATTGAACTAATTAAGCCAAAACTACAACTAATATTCAGAAATTAATAACTTCTATTCAATATTTATATTAACATTGTAACCCTATTTCTAATAAGGAATTTAAATTGACAATATCACAGGTTGTTTGCTCAGGTTTCTAAAGATAATTTGTCAAATAATATTACATTTACAGGTGAAAAGGATAACTAAGTGTAAAATCAAATTAAATATAAATGAAATGATTACTAGCATAAATGGAAAAATTATTTCAACCCAAACACTCATTATGATCAGACCCATGTTCATAATCCGAACTGATAAATTAGTTTTTAATTAAATTCAGATTTTTAGGTTTTTAAAAATTATTCAGAAGTATGACTAACGCAATGACCAATACTTGTTAATACTTTGACAAGTTTCTTGATTGATACTAATAATCAATAAAATACTTCAATATCCCCTAAGACTTGATTTATTGGTCCTAACATAATGACCTTGAGTTAATTGAAATATACAGAGACTGTGTCCATCATTAGTTGAAATGTATTTTAACGACTTTCAAGGGTTAGGGTAATACATTTTAAGTTTTAAGACTGTTTTAAAACTTTAAAACACACAGTAACTTTTAATAAGTTCATATCACTAGGTTGGTTATGATTCATAGATGTCTTTATTACATTACTATCTCAGACTCTGTTATATAATTGAAAACATTGATTCTGGACGTTTATTTGTCGATTGACTGAAATATGAGGCTATATTAAAACGCAGATATACTTAAAATAACATTTGTATGTAATGGTTTCATCCATGTACTTGGCCTTTTAGGTGCTGGCTACATGCAAACTGTATATGATAAAACTATGTCAGTATTAAATTGTATGCTGTACTCACCAATATTGAGGTACAGTGAGTCGTCTTTCCGTATTTCACGTTCGGTTAACAATTCTTTAACATAAAATCACTTAAAATGAAGAACATAGAAATTTAACCGGAGTATTTTACCGAAAACTGAACGGTGGAATTTGATTGGTCGATTTCGGCCAATGGGAGCCGGCCAGTGGTTGGGGCTTGATTTAGTTAGCTGTGGCTCGAAAGTTGCAAAAATAAAAATAATATCCTAAATTGGAAAGATTTTCAATGACCTCGTTGGGATTACACTAATATTATACTTGGTTTATTTTTCAAGATAAAGAAAATTTCATTCATTTATTGTTCCCTACTTTATTAATAAATAAATAGTAATAAATTCATGCTGTGCCTCGAAAGTTGCACTGGTGCAGTGCTACCCTAAATGACTATTTAAGTATTGATTATTACTCTGGACAATGTGAATTAGTTCATTTTATTATGAACGAATCACTGGTTCCATATATACTATCTATAACTAGATATGGTAATTCTTTACTGTACCTTCATTATAGAAATGTTGGCAATACTTCAAGGCATATTTAAATGTCTTTATAATATTTCATTTTATACATAAAAAGACCTCATTATTGTGCAATAAAGATTTGTTTAAGGAAGGAAATTACCCATTATAAAAATAAGCTCCTAAATGGTATAGATTTTCAATGACCTTGTTGGGATTACATTAATATTATACTTGGTTTATTTTTCAAGATAAAAAAAATTTCATTCATTTATTGTTCCCGACATTATTAATAAATAAATAGTAATAAATTCATTAATAAAGTTAACATGTATTAATTATTATATTACTAAAAATAATAATTAATTGAAATCAATGCTTCATTAATATCTGGTGTTTTCCATCATTACCCTTACACCTTTACATCATTAGAATGTAAAGGGAATCAATTAAAAACTTTAATTTATTAATTATTATTCATAAATGTTATTTTATTTTGAGTTCTCTGAAGTTTATTATTATATTACTAAATTAAATACTGACAATTATTGTATTACTAAATTTTTCATTTATTATCTGATACTTTCCATCATTACTGTTGTCATTTGAATGTCAAAGGAATCATTTACAAACTTTAATTTATTAATTATTATTCATAAATATTGTTGTTATTCTATTTTGAGTTCTCTGAAGTTTATTAGGTTACTGAAATTTCATAATATGTACTTTTCATAATCTTATTGACTAACAATAATTGATTTAAACATTAGATATATCTTTTTTAATTGCCAGTGTTAAAGTAATTATTTTGCTGCATGTTAAAGGTGCATGTTATGAAAGGTACTGCCATGAAGTATTTAAAAATATATTTTAGCCATTAATATTGTCAGACTATGAAGTATGACCAATGCAAAGTTTTTTTTTAAATACCATACCAAACATGTATTAATTATTATATTAAAATAATAATTATTAATTGAAATAAATGCTTTATTTATTATCTGATATTTTCCATCATTATTCTTATCATTAGAATGTAAAAGGAATCAATTACAAACTATAATTTATTAATTACTATTCATTAATATAGTTATTTTCAGTTTTCTGATGTTTCTTAGGTTTCTAGACAGTGCCTGCCATCTGGCAGCGACTTTGAAAACTAAAACGGCGGTACTCCCGTGCGCTACTGACACCTGGCGGCGGCTTTGAAAACTAAAACGGCGGTACTCCCGTGCGCTACTGACACCTGGCGGCGGCTTTTTGAACTAACACGCCGCTTTACTCACTGGAATTTGCAATTAACAATATATTTAAAAATAAATATGTAAAACAAATCAATTACAATATTTAATTTATTAATTATTATTCAATAATAAAGTTGTTATTCCATTTTAAGTTTTCTGAAGTTTATTATGCTTGTGCAATCTCATAATTTGTAATTTTCATCCTCTTCATAACTAATATTAATTGATTTAAACATTAGACATATCTTGATTAATTACCAGTGTTATAATATATATTTTGCCATGAAATATTTTAAAATGTATTTCTGCCATTAATATTGTTATACTACGAAGTAAGACCTATCCAAAATTAATTTTATATAACATACCAAACATGTATTCATTATTATATTATTAAAAATAATAATTAATTGAAATAAATGCTTAATTTATTATCTGATGTTTTCTATCATTACCCTTATCATTAGAATGTAAAAGGAATCAATTACAAACTACAATTTATTAATTATTATTCATAAATATTGTTGTTATTCTACATCGAGTTTTCTGAAGCTTATTATGTTTGTGGAATTTCATAATTTGTAACTTTCATCCTCTTCATTGCTAATATTAATCATTTTCAAGATTTGATTTTATCATTCAAACTAAAAATGTATTTAAAACCAATGAAAAATATATTAGTTTAGGTTTCAGAATGGGACCAATATAGGTCCCACAAATTTCAATCATTGTGCAATCTACCAAAATTTATGATGTATTGCATATCATATATACATACATTGAAATATTTTTGTTAAAGCTATATCTAGCTATGTTATCTTAATTACAGTAAAATGTTTCTAATAACACTTAGTTAATAACACCACTAGTAGTATATTAAATTTTAGAGTAGGAAGCAAATTGACCTACAGTTTTTCATGATTTGATTCTGTCTTTGAAGCTAAAAATATATTTAAAACCAATGAAAAATAGATTAGGTCTCATAATGGCACCAATATAGATCCCACAATTGAAACATCCCAAATTAAAATATGTTTTCATTAAAATTAAGATAACATTGACAATAATAAATAACATTGCTATTTTTTTATTTGAGCCATAAAATTTTGATACCAATCTGCATGAAAATAGAATAAATTAATTTGACTTACAAATAATAATTATAGCCAGCTGAATTATGGCTTGAATTACATTATTCAAGTGTAAGACCTTTCATATAAACTTACTTAAGGTTATTACTTAAATAAGAATAGCTATGAATTATAAAGGATATAGGTTATCAGTTCAGAATTTAATTCATACAATGATTAAGTAATTATTAAGTACAACTACTAAACTATAGTGTACAAATTGTACATCAGTATATTATTTATACCACCCAGGCCATTTAACATTACAATTCCCAATAATTTTTACTTTATTAAATTCATACATTATTTTTGTAGATAATACATTCAATACTAGACAATACTTGTACATATTCATGTTTTTCTGGGTTTTCTTTGTTTTTGTGCATGAATATTTCATATATACTCATAAATTTACTTATTTGGAAGAATCTATGCTGTTATAAGAGCATAAAATACGCATTGTACATTGCATTAAATACATGTAGTATATTATATTGCATATAGTAGATTCAATATTATATTAAAAATTAATATAATCTCCATGTATATGAGCACAGAACCTGACATAAATTATCATTTAAAATTGCTCACTAAGAATAGGGTTACCATGTTAACATATAACCTGTAAGGAATATATGTAGATATTGATTTATTATAGAATAATTTATAAATAGAATGACAACATTAATAGTGGATAATATGAATAAATTAAAGTTTGTAATTGATTCCTTTTACATTCTAATGATGAGGGTAATGATGGAAAACCAGTTAATAAATGAAGCATTTATTTCTATTAAATATTATTTTTAGTAATATAATAATTAATACATGTTTGGTATGGCATATAAAAATAAATTTGGATAGGTCTTACTTCATAGTATAACAATATTATGGGCTGAAATACATTCTAAAATATTTAATAGATAAACATTTATTTTTACACTGTTAATTATTAAATATATTTATATTGTTTAAATCAATTAATATGAGCTATGAAGAAGATGAAAATTATGTAATTGCACAAACATAACAAACTTCAAAAAATTCAAAATAGGATAACAACTTCCTTAATGCATCTATTACTATTTATTTATTAATAAAGTAGGGAACAATAAATGAATGAAATTTTCTTTATCTTGAATAATAAACCAAGTATAATATTAGTGTAATCCCGACGAGGTCATTGAAAATATTTCCCATTTAGGATATTATTTTTATTGTTGCAAATTTCGAGCCACAGCTAACTAAATCAAGCCCCAACCACTGGCCGGCTCCCATTGGCCGAAATCGACCAATCAAATTCCACCGTTCAGTTTTCGGTAAAATACTCCGGTTAAATTTCTATGTTCTTTATTTTAAGTGATTTTATGTTAAAGAATTGTTAACCGAACGTGAAATACGGAAAGACGACTCACTGTACCGCAATATTGGTGAGTACAGCATACAATTTAATACTGACATAGTTTTATCATATACAGTTTGCATGTAGCCAGCACCTAATGCCAAGTACATGGATGAAACCATTACATACAAATGTTATTTTAAGTATATCTGCGTTTTAATATAGCCTCATATTTCAGTCAATCAACAAATAAATATCCAGAATCAATATTTTCAATTGTATAACAGAGTCTGAGATAGTCATGTAATAAAGAGACCTATGAACCATAACCAAACTAGTGATATAAACTTATTAAAAGATAATGTGTATTTGAAAGGTTTAAAACAGTTTTAAAACTTGAAATGTATTACCCTAACCCTTGAAAGTCGTTAAAATAGATTTCAACTAATGATGGACACAGTCTATGTATATTTCAATTAACTCAAGGTCATTATGTTAGGACCAATAAATCAAGTCTTAGGGAATATTGAAGTATTTTATTGATTATTAGTATCAATAAAAGAACTTGTCAAAGTATTAACAAGTATTGGTCATTGAGTTAGTCATACTTTTGAACACCTGTAAATATAATATTATTTGACAAATTATCTTTAGAAACCTGAGCAAACAACCTGTGATATTGTCAATTTAAATTCCTTATTAGAAATATGGTTACAATGTTAATATAAATATTCAATAGAAGTTATTAATTTCTGAATATTAGTTGTAGTTTTGGCTTAATTAGTTCAATATTATTATACCACATATTTTGAAAGCACAAGCTGTAGACCAGTATATTACTCATCCTACCAAGGCCCTTTGATATTATAATTCCCAATAATTTTTACTTCACTAAATTCATACTGTATTTTTGTAGATAATACATTCAGTGCTAGATAATACTTGTACTTATTCATATTTTTCAAGGGTTTTGTTTGTTTTATACATGCATATTTAATATGTACTCATAAATTTACATATTTGGAAAAATCTATGCAATAATGAACATATTACAGAATATCTTTTACAATGGGCAACATACATTACATTGAATTCATGTAATATAGTATATTACATGAATATAATATTTAGCTATAAGGGTAGTTCACAAAGCTTATTATAATAAAACTGTACGGAATGGTTAAATGAATTCAAACATATATTGATAAGCTTAGTATTGGTTATAGAGAACGTTTATTTTATTTTTCAATTAAGTTTATTGAGCAAGACCATATTGGTTGCATTCAGCTAGTTACTGGGGCAGATTAGTTGGTAATACATGTATGTACATGTATTACAATATCTAGTTATAGATAATATCTATGAAACCAGTGATTTATTCATAATAAAATGAACTAATTCACAGTGTCCAGTGTAATTATCTATAGATAAATAGTAATTTAGGGTAGCACTGCACCAGTGCAACTATCCACAGCTAACTAAATCAAGCCCCAACCACCGGCCGGCTCCCATTGGCCGAAATCGACCAATCAAATTCCACCGTTCAGTTTCTCGATAAAATACTCCGGTTAAATTTCTATGTTCTTCATTTTATGTGATTTTATGTTAAACAATTGTTAACCAAATGTGAACCCCGAAAGACGACTCACTATACCGCAATATTGGTGAGTACAGCATACAATTTAATACTGACATAGTTTTATCGTATACAGTTTGCATGTAGCCAGGACCTAAAGCCAAGTACATGGATGAAACCATTAGATACAAAAGTTATTTTAAGTATATCTGCGTGTTAATATAGCCTCATATTTCATTCACTCGACAAATAAACATCCAGAATCAATGTTTTCAATTACATAACAGAGTCTGAGATAGTCATGTAATAAAGAGACCTATGAACCATAACCAACCTAGTGATATGAACTTATTAAAAGTTACTGTGTTTTTAAACTTTTAAAACAGTCTTAAAACTTGAAATTTATTACCCTAATCCTTAAAAGTAGTTAAAATAGATTTCAACTAATGATGGACACAGTTTATGTATATTTCAAATAACTCAAGGTCATTATGTTAGGACCAATAAATCAAGTCTTACATTTTATTTCTTAAATTGCTTATTAGAAATAGGGTTACCATGTTAATATAAATTTGCAATAGAAGCTATTAATTTCTGAAAATTGGTACCAGTGTTGGCATAATTAGTTCAATCTTATTGTACCACATATTTTGAAAGCACAAATTGCAGACCAGTACAATAGTAGTAGTATTACTCATACTACCAGGGCCCTTTCATATTATTATTCCCAATAATTTTTACTTTACTAAATTCACACTGTATTTTTGTAGATAATACATTCAGTGCTAGATAATACTTGTACTCATTCATATTTTTCAAGGATTTCTTTTTTTATATACATGTATATTTAATATATACTCGTAAATTTACTTACTTGGATAAATCAATGCGATAATGAACATAATACAGAATATCTTTTACAATGGGCAAAATACATTACATTGAATTCATTTAATATAATATATTACATGAATATAATATTTAGCTACAAAGATAGTCCTTAAAGCTTATTATAATAAATTTTTACGGAATGGTTAAATGAAATCAAACATATATTGATAAGCTTATGAATGGTTATTGAGAACATTTATTTTATTTTTCAATACATATTATTGAGCAAGACCATATTGGTTGCATTTAGCTAGTTACTGGGGTAGATTAGCTAGTAATATATGTATGTATATAATACTAAATCAAGTAATCAGGAAAGTACAAATTAAAACAAGTGTTTAATTTGCCAGTTATCTGAGCTCATATTAGGACATAACATATCAGGAATATTAAATTAAAATATTTAGATATTACATTATTAGTGATTAGTTATTAATATATAAAATAGTAATTTAATTAAAATCTCTTTATCTTGAAAAAATAAAACATGCAATGTTGGTGTAATCCAAAGTCCCAGTGATTTCACTGACAATCTATCCATTTTTGGAAATTATTTTCATAATGGGTAATTTATTTCTTAAACCATTGTTTATTAAAAAAATTAGTTTTTGTTATGGGGCAACAAAATTATTATAAAGAACCATTTAATAACAAATATAATTGCATTGCCAAGGTTTCTATAATGGAGATAATGAAAAACATTATAGCTAGTTATCATTATATTAGCTATTATTAAACTGGTGATTCCTTTATACTAAAATCAAATAAATCATATTACCTAGAATAGAAAAGTAGATTTAATTACATATTTGAAAACAGGGATTGTTTTCATATTCATGTGAGATTGTTGCCCAGAAACCACTTGCAATTAATGTCAATGAACTTAAATTGAAAGAAGTGTAAATTTATGCAGATCAATTTGTGCAGGCCAGTTTACCTTGGGGGGAGATTTATTGGAGGTGAAAAATGTTTAAAAACTAAATTAGTTTCTGAAATCAAGCCTTTTATGAAAGTCAAGTAATTTTTTGGAAAGTCTTCCATCGGGAGCTTGGTTAATGTATATTTCTGTATGTGTGCACTGTGTGGAGAGTGTGTATATACACATATACATTGTTATGTTTACAGGGTTATAATTTATTAATTGCTTTCATAATATTTACCGAAAGTTTTTAATTTACAACATACATATCTCTTTATTTACATTACATTACTATTTCATTTGTTCAGCATTCTTAAATTCATGTTAAATTTTCATGCTTTTCACTAAGTTAGACAAAAAAAATCATATTTAAATGTTTATAATTTGAAATATGTTACACCAGGATTTTTTTATAGATATGTTGCAGATTACATTTTTGATTTCTTTTCAATAATCCTTTTTTTAAAACATTTGAAATCACATACTAGTGATTGGTGGTGCTGTTTTCATACACTGGAGCAATATGTTTATTGTATTTGTTCACAAGAACATGTCCAAAGGGATACACCAGGGTTCAGTTCTATTTTAACTATTGGGTGGAATTGTAATGAACAATTTTATGGATCATTAAAAATGGTTTGTAAAATATCTGGAATAAACAGTGCTGAAATACTGTTACTGCTCTGAATGTAGCAACATGGCCGGTATAATGAGATCAGATTGAGAGGGATTCTATGTGCCATTAAAATGAATAGTTACTTATTTGTAGGAAGGCTCAATCCTCAATTTTATGACTTCTTTGTCCCCGTTTCAGCTAATGTATGGAATAAATCAAGTATCAATTCATTCTATTCTGATTGTGGTGTCCTAAACGTTCGCTCCGTATGTTCTATATCCAGGGTGCATGTAGGTTAATCTGAGCTGGATTTCTGTGAAGTAACTCTGATTTCTTCAGTAGGATGTATAGACAGGATACAGAAAGTTTTAATTCCCCCCTCTATCCATAAATGCCTTAAAATAAATATTGTTTTGTTCTAATTTGACTTTTATTAATAATTTGCCAGTTTAATTATTCCAATCATCATGCTCGGTTGCACTATCCTGTAGAAACGAGGCCTGCAATAAATATTCTTTGATCGCGAAACGTCCGGAGCCCGGAATAAATCGCCGATTCTGTTTTGTAATACTTCGAGGTCGCTGGGTATTGAAGTTTTACCCAATTTTTATTTCTTCAAAATCGCCACCCGAAGGACAACGGGTCCCCCCCTTAGGAAAAGAACCGCAGAGCAATTACAAAAGATATTAATAAGTTCGGCCCGCAATAAGGCCAAAGCCGCAGGTTAACGCCGGCGGAAAAACGGGGTGTCTAGTTCGCCCGGATAAGATTACTAATGACTCTGTTTTTGAAAAAGCGTTTCGACGACTCTCGGTTTGCTTAATATTGTCCACCATATTTTCTAATAATTTCGAATAATTTATTATCATTTCATTTATTTTTTTATAGATTTGTTTTAGTAATAAGAATCGTTTATGGCGTGTCCTAGATGAGTTTGGGTTTTAGTCAAATTTGACATTTTATTTTATATGACGGAGAATTGAAATCCAGATGAAAGTTGTTAACAGTAGTAAAAGGTTAGAATATCAACTGTTAAAATATGTTGTAATAATTCTGTTGACTATTCCTTTCTATGAATACTATAAATGTGTTTTAAACTATGTGTTTTAAATAAAAAACACATTTTTAAACTGCTTCTCCAAGGACTCAATTGATGTATAAATGGGGCTGTCCGATTGTGTACTTTGTCTCACAATGTATCGTCGATATTTCCAGAGATATAATTGGATTTTTTTATTATTTTAAAGGTTGTTTTAACAAAAATTGCATTAATTTAAAGAGCTAACTAAACTAAAAATTGTCTGCGAATCGAAAAAAATCGAAAAGAGTAAAATATCTCAACATCTCAACGAAAACCAGTATGTCTAGGATTCACGGATAAATGTCTGAATTTTAAAGGAATAAACTACAATCGAATTAAACGCAATCTGAAGAGTGGTTTTAAACGCGCTCTACTATCCTTCCCCACTGTTAAACTTCCTCGGTTGACTACACAGCCGCGCTGGGACTCAGCGCCTGATTTTGCTTGTTTCACTGCATCTAGAAGAAAACAGTGCCCAATATATATTTGTTCGACGCCGAATCTCATTCGAATCCATTAGACGTTCAAACATTTCGCCGCTACTATTCCGGGTCTTAAAATGGGCTCCTGTCGCGGCTTTTTCTGTACCGGAGGAGTTAGTTCAAATCTTGTGTGCCGTTTCTCTCATTCATGGGATTTATTCATCTGATATTTCGCTCACGGAGGAAGCTACCCGGACGTAACCTGCGATGCTGGCGCTGCCACTTTGAAATTCACTATGCGTTGCCCAAAACGGCAGCTCCTTTTCATTACCGTTCTAGGATTTAAATTGTCCTACTTCATTTTCAATTGTAGATCCCAATCGTGCCCCTTTGCCGATTATAAAACTACTTCTTAACGGCCAACTCTTTATTTTAAGATTGTCTGTAGCGGGAAAAGGATCTAATGAATATTTTCAATATATCATGCGAAATACAGTAACTAGCATTTCTTATCTGTCTCTTAGCTCCAACCTCTTTACCGACCTGCCGCTCCGATTGGTCTCGCATGAATTGTGTTATGCCTGGTGCCGGAAAATTTATATTTGAGTCTGCCTTCGGAATAAGGTTCCAGAATAGGCCATTAGACTCGAATGGCTCGTGTGATGGTGTTATTGTTCTAAGACAAAGGGGCCTGTAAAGACCGAGTAAACAGTTCAAACGGGCGTTTTGAACAAACATATAAACGATCGTTTATTATTAAATTTGAAATGATCTTTATAATTTAGTCATCTGTCTTAAAATCCTTTCCGACGTCTTTTAGGCTGTTACTGCTTTCGTCTCCATTTCTGCCGAACGTTCACCTTGGTTAGTTAATCTTCGGAAGGCTACAAAATGTCTAGGCTTCGTCTATACCCAAAGTCTGGGTTTTTTCATCAGAGTTACTTTCCCCTCTTGCCCAGACTCTTCTGGCGTCGCTGAACTTTTAGTTCCGGAAGGATTTCGAGGCTCGCATCGTGCAGTACTGAGGGAATTCTCCTGAATATAGGCCGTATTGTAGCGTGACAAGGATTTGAAATAGACGAATGCACCCAGTTTCATTTACCTTCCATTTATTAATAGTTGCGGGATATCATAGATTCGGCCGACGGTCGCGAGTGGTCGGAGACCGCAGAAAGCGTCGGTACGGTAATTATCGGCCGGGCGGTCTACCGGTGCACTGAAAATCAAACAGCCGGGAGAATTGGACGGGAAAAAATAATAGATAAATCGGAAGGCGACGCGGCCGACGGAAACCGTTGGACTGTGAAGTCTGACGAGTGGAAATAGTATGTGTGTGTATGTGTTGAGGAACCCGGGGCGTAGGGGTCGGGACCCGGCCGGGAGGAGGAGAGAGGGGCATCGGTCGGGGGCGTGCCATTGAACTTGAGCACTTAATGAACCCGGCGAGCGGACGGCCGGCCGGTTTCTTCGCTCCCCGGGCAGAATGAGAAGGAGAAGTAAACGGAGAAGGAGAAGCAGAAGCAGAAGTAAAGGGGCGAGAGGAGGGAGACCGCGCCTCGGTGGGGAGACCGTCAGATAGCCGGCCGGCGGGACCCGATCTTTAGGGGTCGCCAACCTCGCGAAATAACTCTCCGTCGCTTTAATATTGTTATTTATATAAAATAAAATACAGCCCTTCGCCGATCCGGGCGTCGGGGAGGGCGATCGCGAACTCGCGGCCCGCCGGATCTCACTATCGCTCGTCGAAAGTAAAAATTATTAATTTTTACTCCTTACCGCTCATTTTGGCCTTAACAGTAAGTGCCGCGACGCTTCGCAGTGGGTGAGATCGAGTGATGTAATACTTTTTTAAACTGTAATATTTTATTCCCACTACTGTAAAAATACAGCGTACTTTGTACAACTCTAAAAATGTAAGCGACATTGATGCTCTAGTGGCCCTAACAACTAGAGAGTAATGGAACAGAGACCCACCGGTATCTGAAGTATTAATTTTTACAAAACCAGCGCCTTATTGTAGTGAAACTTATGGCTGTCGGAAAATAGATGTTTATTTTATTTCTTTCGACATCTCGGAATGAAAATTGCGCGTCCAGATAGTCCTTAATGCATAGTTTCAGCCCAGCCCTATTGGCGCTTCTCAGAATTCTGAAATCGATATTGGAACACCATGATGCCGGTGCGTTAGGGTTTCACGAAGACCCCCCCACGAACAATGCTCAATTTCAAAACCTGTATAATGACAAATGATATCAAAAATATATTCAGTATATTTGTGAAATCCTGCAACAGTTATGTAATATATTGCATCATTTTGCAGTCCGAGTCTTAAAAGTAAGGAGCTCTGAGATTGATGATGGACTTGAAGAATAAGTTATGAATAGTTATCACATACAATATACATTTTGGTATCGGATCAGGACGTTGTGCGGGTGAGAAAAAGAAAATATCTCAGGGACTGAAAACCGAGTCACCAAACGAGAAAGCACGAAGCATTCTACAGTTCTTCAGTGCAATCGCGACTTGACGCATTGGTATATCGCTCGCTTCTGTATTTAGCACGGCATCTAACAATAGAGTGTTGGGCGTGTTAACCATTTCGGCCATACTGAGATCGCATTGAACCGACGAGTTCGAACCGATATTGTACACTTCTGTCGGGAACCCTTTCGACTCGGTCCGCCATTTTAGCGCGTCGCGGTTTCTCCCTGATGACAGTGCATCCGCACATTCTTCGGTAACAGTCTTTCTTCGGCCATATTCCCTGGACCTAGAGTCGCCTAAAACATGTTTTTCGTTCCCCAAAACTGAAATTGCAACGCTGGCATTTGTACATCGAAGCAAAATTGAAACGGGTATTACGACCAGCTTTTTCACAGGTCTGTCCAGCATCTGCATGAGGTGCCATCGCGGACTAGGTTTAACAATAAATGAATCAGTCAAGATGCCAATCAATAATTTGAACGACGATAGGGCTACTGGGCATATATTTTTAACAAGTTCAGTAATCTTAATAACTTTTTAACACAAATTTCTACGAGATTCTCTTGGAAAACGGGGTATCCCCATTTTGTAGCAGAAGTGTGTACATATTTTTGAAAATTATGTATTGATAAGTTTGTTATGAATTAACTATTACACGTATAGCAGAATGGTAATTTCGTACAGCGCTGTAAATAGTATGCCCGCAAAATTTCTTCGCGAATGATCTGTCCGATGGAATATGAAACTGCGATTGGTAGGGGGGATGGAGCGGGCCAGCGACGCGTGGACCAGCTGTCTAAAGCGAGAGAGAAAGAGAGGGACGCAGGATCACTAAAAAGAGAAAGGGATAGAACAGGAGAAGAGGGGATACAAGAGGAGAGGGGCTTAGAAAGAAACTCATGGGTGAAGGAGGCTGGCGGACGGCGGGTAGAATGACCTGAAACCCGAAGAGAAAGAGAAGGAACTGTAGAGAGAGAGAGAGAGAGAGAGAGAGGGTACGATAGGAGGCCGATGGAAGATAGAAAGAGAAGACCATAGGCTGGGGTGAATATCCAGCGGTGGCCAACCCCCCCATAATGAACTTAGCCCACAAGTATGCTCATTTGCCATTCCGCGTTTTATTGCGTCGCAATTAATTGCAAATGCCATACTACTTCGCTTTTTACGCCCACCATTCATGGAAGGTTTCTTGTAGGCACACAACTTTGGTTTTGCATTTTAGTAAAATGTCAGACGTAAACAGGTCCAACAGGGGTTCGAAGTATTTACCTCGAGTGAATTTCCTATTTTCACCAGATATAATTAACCAAGAGATTACATTTTATTAATAATGTATCAATTAGTTGTTGCGTGTAGGTCACCGTGTTGTTATCCCTATTATGTTCCGTGTTCGTATAATAAAACGATTTTTTAAATTTCAATTCGCCTTTTGAACGCCTTCCTATAATGGATGCCGCATTGTAGAATGTGCCAATGACTGCAATCAATCCGTCGGTAAGCATTTTATCCGTTAAACAAAAGTCGAAGAGTAAACTGACGAATCTTTCTTAGAAGAAGAGCCCCGTCGACATTTGAAATATTGTTGCCAATAAATTACGAAGCGGATGACTGGGCTCGGGTGATTTGAGAACGACGACCCTCTACTCGACTTTGTATCGGCCTCGGTGTAAAAGCAGCGGTGACTTGAAGATGTTTTTGAAGAGTCCTCTATTTGTATGGTTACAAACTCTCTCAACTCTCTAATCGGGGTATACATCGCAGAGGTTTGTTCGCGGTTATGCTGTTATGGTGTTAATCATAACACCGCGTGCATATGATAAGGTGGAAACGTGTTATTGACATTAATTTAAATATTATTATGGTTTGGGGGGGGGGCTACAATTGGTTAGGAACATTATGCAGTGTGATGTTCTTTATGTTCTGTCACCTTTGGCTTGATAAATAGTAGCTTCAGCCGGTTTCAGCTTTATGTTCTTATCTCATGATTAGGTAATGAGATGTCCAGATCACTATTCTGTCGGTCTTAGTGTTTACTAGGTAGTTGAACAATAGGGGGCACGAGGAATTTCGTTAATGCCATGAAAATAGTTAATTGATTGATGACTACATAAATAAATAGCCAATTAGATCTTTGAGATTAGCTAGGGAACATGGAAGCAATGAGGGTGATCATGACATTTACCTTGGTTACATAATCAAACGTAATCGTTCATGCGATCTTCCGATCCCACTCGCTGACCTGCTCCCATTGTAGACCGGTTTAGCGTTACTATCGTAAGTAACTGGCGCTACTGCCGACGGGGAGAAGCCGAAACCGGTAAAGCGTAGGCACTAATTGACGAGCGGAGACGGAAGATCGCAAGATTGATGGTATTCTGCGCGGACCTCCATAACGGGTATATTTATTAAAGTAGTAGTGGAAATTATTTCCATTCTTTGTAGTTGGCTGTCGAAGAAAGAAACGGAAAACTGGACTTCGTCTGTCTAAAGTGGGGGTGAAGCACGAGCCGAGGCGAAGTTCCAGGTGGGCTTTCCCCTTCCCTCCCCCCCTTGTTAATGAACTTGGCACAAAGAAGTGCGTAAAAAAGACCCCGGTTTATTTCAACGCGGACTTCACCCGTACATTAGGATTATTCACGATTATTCTTTCTAAATTCAGAGACAATCCAAACGCCAGTCTTCGCGGTTCGTAACAAATGAAAAAACGGCTCCTAGGATAAGAGGGCAAAACGCTTTAAAATACGGTACAACGCTTACAACACGGCGGGTTTGAACGGCAGCGTAATCAACTTTGCATTTAAACGGTCTAGTGAAAAACTGATATTTTTTTTCGAACGCCAGTTCGACGCGTCTTAAAATTGAAGCGATAAAATGATAACCACCAAATTAAAACTCCGATCCCCGATGGTCTGTAGCATAATCGCTTGTCAGATTCTTTGTTTCCACTTCCCTATTTGGCTCTAAGTTAGACAGGTATTTCGCCCTCTTAATAATACCCAATTGCCTATTTTGCTTGCCATTAAAGCATTATACGGGCGCCACTTCGTTTTTGTCCACTAAGCATACGAACGGTAAAAAGGTGAAAGCGAAAACAAAACAGAAGATCGCGACATAACGACTTGATATAATGAATCAAAGTGCAACAAGATATTGGTAGTGGTGACAATTTGGTTCGGCCAGTGGGCATAATTTAGTGAACGACGATATTATTGGTCAGTATCCGGTTTCGTGTCATTATTAGTTCTCTATTTATTTTCATGGCCTCATTTTAACCTGTCTCCCTTATGAAATTCGTCCACAATCATGGCGCTATCGATCCATACCCATACTGCCTGGGGGGGCTAGGAGCATGGGGCAGCTTGGCAAGCTTCCCCGGCTAATCAGTTTCTCGGACCCACTTCCTTAGATTAAATCAGGAGCCAATTCCTCGGAGTCGCCTCAGAATATCGCGCCACCTTCATAACGATCAACTATCCTTTATTTAAGTTGACCGGAAAGAAGTTATCGTAGCCGATATTTTAAAGCGAAAATGCAGCCGTATGACAAAACGTGTCTGCAATTGAGCCGTGAGACAGGCTTTGGTCAATTTTATCGATCGTTCCGAAATTACTCCGCTTCTAAATTCGCTGTCCCTTTGCCAAGAGTGGAAAAGGTTGGGGCTAAACTGGAAAATACCGCGTTGTTCTGGAATAATTTATTTTAAACTGTGTTGTAATCCTTTGTTTGTCAGCTTCATTAACTGTATAAATTTACATTCGGAGTTGCAAGATATCATTTTATTTACTGCGTAGAAAAAATGTAAAACTGAAAAGTTATATTTACAGTCGCCCCTTCAATTCTAACTAATAGTTACCGAGGCCTGTTCTGATTAGTGAATGTTCGGGTTAACTCGTGGCTGAAACATTAGAACTTATACTTGTTGTTTATCAAGGACCTAACACCGAGAACATATATTACTGGAGAGTTGATACCCCATTGAAATTACTCTGTACAATACTAAATGTTCTTCAATCTAGAAATTAAGATCGCTGTTATGATTGTCAGTAACTGATAAGAATTAAAAAAAAGCTACAGGACAACCAGACTGTGTAAAATATTCACTTATTATACAGTATATAATATAATTTGATGAAATTAACCTAATTGAGAACAATGTGGCTCTCGAATATTACTTTAATAGTACTTTGATCCAATTTGTAGCTGTTATGTCGATAATATCAGTGGCAAAGCAGAGGATCGATCCGGTTCTGCCCCATCTATTTTGGATTGCGTAACAGCTATTATATTTGGATGGCTATTCGGATGGCTGTGGCTGCAATCTTGGTCGTAATTAATTCAAATCTTATCGCCCCTTTAGCCACAAGACAATATATCCTACTTATTGAACCGATCTAACCGGCAACAACGACACTTTAGACTAAAACATAAAATTTTAGTGGCGGTTCAGTAATTCCTGAATTGAGTACAGTATGTGTAATAAATTTTTATTTACATTGTAGCCGTGATAAGATTATCTGGCATAGAAAAAATAATATATAAATATGACTTGGGAAATTGGGTTTGTTCACTGTTCTGAATTTAAAAAGTAATATTGGGGTCGATAAACATGTATTGGTTCTATGGCTTTTTACTCAAATTCCAAATTGGGATTACAACTACACCTAGTTATTACTAGAAATACTACAAAATTGTAAATCCTTTTTTATACTTTCATTCTTTTCCAGGTTCAGTTGGTTGCAGTTGCGGCGTAGCGGCATGCAGCTGAAGCGGAGCTCGTGAAGGTAGGAAATAATCAGTACTCATTAATCCCAAATAATTTAGAATAACAAATTAGGTTGAAAACGAATAAATTCTTGAGCTATATAAGGTTCATACAACGCCGGCCATCCGAGGTTCTTCCAACGGCAAATTAGTGATAAGACGTTTAACACATTTATCTTTACACCATTAATATAAGGGGGTGGGGAAATAAACAAGATAACAAAGTAGGTGTGCGCTCTAACTGTGTAAAATGAGAATTCACAAGATATTTGATTAAGCTATGAGATTATCTGTTGAAATCGTTCGCTAATTTGTTAGATGTTGATAAAATAATTATATGCCATCAAAAAATAGATAACACGAAATGAAGTAGCGCTGGGGAATTATAAAAACGGTGATTTAGGTTAGAATCAATTCATATAATAATTCCCGTGTTCTGAACTGTAAAGGGATTAAATGACTGTACAAAGAATACCGAATGAACGTGCTAATTGTTCAATGGAGCCCGCTGCAACGCTGATCGGGGCGATCAACAGGGTCTGTTCGTCCGTTCCGCCGGATCCATTCCTGCCCCAGTGCACCGTATTTATTTATTTTTTTCCATAAGCGCGCCTCTCGAAATGATTGCGCAGACTAAAAACGCATTAGGCAGCGAAGCATTTTCTCGGCTTCACTTTTTAAGCCGACCCCCCCCCCTATAGCCAAAAAAACAAAGCTAATAATTGAAAGGGAGGCGAGTGAAAACGGAACAAAGGAAAATTGGCGCCCCCCCCCCCCTCCCACCATCCCTTGACCTTTTCCCGGGCGGTCGAGAGGATTTTTCGTGCTCGGCCTCCGCGGTCAATCACCAGACAGAAGGTCGCGCATTTTCAGAGTCGGTTTACTTTTATTGGGATTGAGGAGATGGGGCGAGGAGCGATGGGTAGCGAGGGGGGGGGGCCGAAAAAGTCCTTTATAGTCTGTGGGACCGGTCGCGGTCTCTCCCCGGGCAACGTCTTTTCTTAATAATTCCTTCCTTTTTTTGAGTCCTCCGAGGAGGAGAAGGAGAGAGCCTCCCTCTCGGATATAACGGCCGTCGATTTTATCTCTGGGCCGGGCTAGGGGGACGCTAGTGATTTTAATTAATTTTTTTGTTCTTTGTTCCTCGATCCTTCCATAACCCGATGAAAAGAGAAGTTTAGGGGCTTCTCGTGTGTAGAATTCAGGCGTCCACACAGTTCCAAGATTCGGTTGGATATGCACTTTTTTATTATTTTTTAAATATGCTCCAAATCAACACAGCGACTTACCCAGTATGAAACGTATGAAATGTGATAGATAGAACCTATTACAGGTGGTAGAATATTACAGCTAGCGAATAGAATTCAAGATAGAATATTTTACGACTTATACATCTTAACCCGAAGCATGCACTAGGTCGTTATACAATTACACAAAATTTTTACACTTTCTATTAGCTCTTTAAAATCGCGGTTATTTAAAAGAAAAATGTTGACACTTGTCAAATTGAAATGATCAGTCACAGAGAGTTTTAATATAATTTTCTGGCAAATATCCTTGGAATCGGTGAGGCGACGAAAATGCGCTGTCATGGCGCAATAACCGACGGCCAACCGCCTTACCCGTGTTCCCATCGGCTTCGAACCCATTTACATATTTTATAGAATTTCCACGGTGTATGGACAACCTGATTACATTTGTAGCGAGAAACACTTCTTAGACACATCAATTACTTGGAGAGCGCTACTCGTTTTTAGACTCGTGGATTTTATTTTCCACGACGGAGACGTAACGAGGAGAAGAATCAAAATTAATATATTAGCATTCAATTATATGTTTTTAAAACTATTCAAGTTGCAATAGCTCTCTCCCGTCTCTGTATTTTCTGCGTTTGGGGTAACGAAACCGCGGAGCATTTTGGAGGCTTAAAATGTGTGCAGGTATCTAAAGCAAAAACCGGACAGAGATATTAATTCAACACTCATTTTCCCCCCCGACTGGCACTCAAGGTGAGTACACACTCAGGCTTTGAGTACTCGCTCTCAACGGCGTTGTAGCGTCCACACCCCTTCATGGGGTAAGAACCCAAGCTTTACTCGTAGACATGTACGTAAACTGGTATTTTTTCGAATTTCCCCGACCCACCCTCTCTCTCTGTTTTCGTATATATATATATATATATATATAAAATTATTGAAAAGTGTAATATACAATCAGACGGGATGACACCAATTTTATGAATCAACTGTATTTTCTCTTTAAATTTCAGAAACTGTAAAATATTCAATTCAATTCCACAATCAAATAATTTTAATAGATTTATTTGAAATAATGAAATTGACTCCCTTTTTATGGACAAAAGTTTTAAGACTTTGAATACAATTGTAACCATAATAGTTTCTTTATTTCAACTAAACCTAATAATAAAGAGAAAAGACCATTGATTTATAAAATTGCGGTTACTCAGTTTGTGTGTTTTTAAATGTATATATTTGAAAAAATGGAGTTATTATAGCATATGTAGTTAGAACAAATGTTATACAACTGGTCGTATTTATTATGAATAAAATTTAGGTTGTCCTCATTCAAAATAGTATTAGTTATATGCTTTATGGTTTTAAGGATTGTTCCGATAGGGGTTGTATTTTAACGCTGAAACTGTATTATTGGCAGGATTGGTGCCGTCGGTTGTGACGGGGGCTAGCGCGAGACAAGTTTTTCTGTCGAGAAAAAGAAGCCGACCGAGCGAGCGAGCGGGATTACGGTCCAAATTTATTCGGATTATTCAAAGAATCTCCGGGGGCCGCCCGTTCGGAGACCGCCGTCGAATAGCCGCGGACAAAGGGTCATTTTGAATTTTGACAGCGCCACGGGCAACAGATGTTAAGATTATCCCCCGTGTTGCTCTTTTCGAGAGGGAAAGCTTCATAGCGAGAGGCTGAGGCCGATTTATTCCCTTTGCCGGCGTTCCTGCGACTGGTTCCGCCCTATCGGCCGGGGACCGGTTTCAGCTTTTCGCCATCTTCAGCGAGCTCGCCCACCCTGAAAACGGGGCCCGTTTATCTAAGATTTATAGGCGCCGGCGAGTGTACCCAAAAGGGAACGGTTTTATTTAGAAAATCGGGTATATTCGTGCACTATCAAGCCGAATCGGGCGGTTGATGAAATTATTCGTCCTTATAGGGATATCTTTTGTTTATTAATTTCATTCCTTTTGGCGTGTGCCTGGATTTTTCCCCGTCCTCTCTGAGTGTCGCATGCGACGGGCAAGACCCGTTTGTGAAGGGCGTAGTTTGGAGATCTACATATCGGTTACTGTTCAATGTGGAATGGGGCCCAAAACCTGTATACGCACTTCAACATGAAAAATACATAGGCACCAAAGGGTGGCTACATTGGAAATTATGTTGGACTTATCACAAAGCATTTTTTAAATTACTAACCAATTTCATATTAACTTACACTATAAACTATTAACTAATGCAAAGAGGTATTAATGACAGAATAGTATAATAAAATATAATGTCTTAGATTAATGTTAAAATAACCAAATAAATTTATTATCAGATAATGACATTATCTGCACTAATATGAAATTTCATTTTAATTTTCCTTTATTTGTGCGACTCGTGGTAAATCAGAGTGTAATGAAATAACATAATAACTACCGTGTGATATGTTAGTATTTGTTACCATAGCTTGCATTCGTTTTATTTTTAATAAATTCAAGTTTAATCGAATTGAGCAGCAATGTTTGAACGGTTTACATCAAAATATTTTAACGTATTACAGCGTAATTTTTTCTATTATTTTACTATCGCTATTTTGTTATTACTATCACATTGTAAATAGTCAGACTGTACACTTTTAAAGGCCGCCTTAATAAATCAAGCCGCCTAATTTGTGTTGTTTTCTAGTCGTTAACGCCGGCGTCTGGCAAATAGGTTTTGAGGACGGCCCTCGGTTCCGCCAACGTCAGCCACCTGCGTTGTCCAATATTTGTTTGCCTTTTTCAAAGCCAAGTTTACAATCGCAATATAAATTCGAACGCCCGAGCGACTCCCCTACTACGTCATTGGAGTTCCAGTTTACAAACCGATTCGGTGTTTGTCAACAACAGATACGACCTTTACCTCTAAAAATAACAAAGGGAGTCCAGTCGGGGCCCCGGCCTAGAGTCAGTCGCAGCCGGACGTACCGTTCATTGTCCCAGACCAAGCTGAATACAACCGATTAATATTTCCCTCTTTAATTTCAATCTCTTTTCCCCTTTCGAATTCGCACGAAGACCCCACAACAACGAGAGAATGTCACTGCCAAATAGTCACGAACGGCAGCACAGTTGTATACCAAAATGCAGATTAAATGTCGTAATCTGCGTACAAATATTAGGACGAGTCTCACCTAAAGTTTATATCGAATAATTGCCGTTGTATACTAGCGATAATCCTCTTCTGGAAGTAATTAATTAAAAATTGGTCGATTTTGTCTTGGTCAACGGAGAGCCCCATGGTTCTGGTGATTTTATACAGGCACATATGTAAATATTCTGGAACACAGCATTCTCCATTTAATCATCCTCGCACTTTATTATTTTAATGGATATTTCAAAAATGTGATCCCTATAGGGCCAGGTTTCTGAACAAAATGTTAAAATATCCTGAAATCCCCAAAAGTTTACTTTCATTATCGGCCAAATTTCATGCTATTTTTTAAATTTACGAATTAAAGTTACTAATTTCAAGTAACATTCTGCTCCGGATATACGTTCGACGATTATTTAAAAGTTAAAAGTGGTATTTGGGTTAATTTTATCGAGTTCAATTTGTATTTAATTTATACACGGGTAAGTGTAATTTTTCCTTCCTTATAAATTCGGTTTTGTTTGAGCCGACGCAGAGGAGACGCTCCACCTAATTCCCTTTCGGTTCGACTTTCCCTCTCTTCACATTCCACACCATTTATATTATATTATGTTGAGCCTGTTCTCGTTTCTGGGATTTCGAAAGAGAGCGGTTCGGATTATTGGCATCGCGTCTTCTGAGCTTTGTACCATCCTTGCGAACGTATTTCCCTTATGATTTATCTTATAGTCATAGAAATCTTTTAATATTGTCACATATTGTCTATTACTAAATGAAATTCCGAATTACATTAACGCCCAATCCAAATACTGTCAATATTTTTAATATGATATGCAAGCTTTTAAACCATATTTTAATTTTATATCCAGTTTTTATTTGTTCCCAAAGAACTCTCTAGAAAATCACTTATCGGTGCCATTATCGAACCAACAAAAAATAAAACTGACAGAGACAGATCACAAAGTTATAAGTTATACTATCTTTGAAATGCATCTATTTCAACGTTTATTTGGTCCTTACAACTGATGAAGTTTCAATTGCATTACTTTACCGACATTACAATTGCGGAAAACCCATTGGGTGCATTAACTCGATTGGCCCCGCTGCCCGCTGTACAACTGAGCTAAGTAATTACATTTTATTCGTCTTCCTCTTCCGCTTCCTCAGACACGTTCAACTCTTGGGATATCTCCGATTGTGTCCAGCGATTATAGAAAATATCATTTAGTTTTATCGCTGACTATCACTGAACTGCGGAAATTCCTAACGGTAGTCGGAGTAGTTGGAGCATAAAAGAATAAAGGTATGAATTATTTCCATATAGTATTAACGACAGTAAAACCGAGGTATTCTCAAATAATAAATGTGGATACATAGAGTTTCTTTGAGCACTCTAGATATTATACATTGTCCTATAATATGGCCCATATTTTCTCGTAGGGATTTACTTATCTACTATACATTATACTATTTAGTTTCTATATTCAATAAATTATGATATGTTCCAATATAAGAGCGATATATTACCGAAGAGACGCTGGGTTGCTATATTATTCCACTCTTCCCATTATTGACAATTTGTTTTCGACTCTCAAAGAATGGAAAGGTTTTGCTCTATACAATAACAGCGTGATGTAAATACTCAAAGCTGACATGAACATGTTAATGAGTTTACCTTGGAATGTATAAATAAATATTTGTTCATCTTTCGTCCGGGGATCGAAATGAACTCAGTTTATTCCGTTTTGGTTTCGGTATCTCTCGGCCAGGTGCTGTGGGGTGGCGGTAGGGGTTGGAGCCAGTACGAATTTCCTCAGCCCTCGCCTCCCCCAGTCGTTGAATAAAATATTTATAGAGGGGTTTGCCAGGGGGTTCGGAATATTACCCGAGTGATTTTCCGCCTTGTCTCGATTGTACGGTCCGAGCCCGGGCGGAATTCGGTTTCACCTCATCGCCTATAATTCAGGACAAAGCTAAATATTATTAGTGTAATAACATGAAATATTAAAATTCTTTGGTTTAGTCATAGACCTATTTTTGTGTCTCAGATAGGCCCCGGATTAAACGTCTCTTAAATTTTATGAATGTGTCCGGGTGGAAAATGAATAAAATTATACAAAAAATAGGTACAAGCTAGACGTTTCGTGGTAGGGAATCGAAACCTTCTTCTTGAATCGGTCCCAGCTCTCGTGATAGCCCCCTCCCTCATCTGATATGCGGAAGGGCGCTCAATAATTTGGAATAGAAGATCCAAAAGTGTATTTTTCGAGAGGATTTTTTAGTATAGACAGTCGAACGTAAGGACAGTTTGACTGCCATAATTCACGATTAGGGTGGGATTTAGCGGGGCGCTTGGGACTAAACTTGAACACGAGAACGAAACGACGGTCCTGCTAAGACTCCTCCACAGCCGATCACTTACGAAAGAGTTAATAATTTACAACCTTATTTTGAAAACACCAAGCTGTCTAATTCCTACAAAAGCCTCCTCATAAGCCTTCGTAAAATCGGTAACGCTAAAAATCGGAAAGTCCCGTTCGTTGACGAACTAGTACCTTATCGACATTTTATTTTATTTTATTCTCCATTCTGGTCGGTGTTTGCGAGAGTTCTGCTCTCAATACTGCCTGCTGCGACTGGCTAGTAACCTCAGAAGTGAATCATTCCCCATCGTTGGTCCGTTCCCGGCTTCAGCTTCCTCTCCCGAATCTATTACCTAACCGATATGAAAACCACTCGACCAATCGAACTAGGCCTACGGAATCGAGTCGTTGGGATCAGCCGAGTGGTCAAAATTAAAACGGCCCGTGGCCATTTGTTAAGGATCTAGTTTTGTTATCACATCTATTCATCCTACACTCGAGTCTACTGGGTAGGGCCCCGGTAGACTGGTCCCAGACGGTGGAATCCCCGCAGTTGCCGCGTTATCAGATCAAGTCCCCTGGTCTGCCCCCGAAATAGCCGGAAGTAGATCTGGCCGCCCGGGGCCGGGGGGACTTCACCTTGACACGTGGCCCTCTCACTCCCACTCTCCCCGCCCTCTCGCCCCGAGAGGGCCGCCGCTCTTTTCTTTGGACGTGTTCTCGGGATGAGGGACGGGGGGCGGGAGGAATTTGAGGGAAATTTTCGTTTAATTGCCAGCAACATTAAAAGAGGCGGCACTGACTTATAGTGCCGCATTTTTATACTACCGCCCGTCCCAGAACTCTTTCCCAACGTTTAGAAATCGATTCACTCCTACAACATTACTTTTAGGCATGCTTGTATATATTCCCGTATATGTCCTATATACATTCGTACGTTTAACTGTTTCAATGACACGTTTTTATGGCACTAATAAAATGTGGGCCATAATCCCCACTGAGTTTCCTACTTTTTTCATTTTTCGTGTTAGGTTTAAATCACGTGGGCACTTCCATTTCAGGTATCTTTAAAGAACGTTTGGGATGTCAGGAGTATGTAGAGTTTGGGACCAAATTTAACTAAGTAAACTCCATTTAATTCGTACTCATGATAAAACAACATTACGCCTCTCAAAGGGGGTTTACCGCCCACAGTCTGGAGCCGAAGACACCAACTCCAACGTTATTGAATATTCAGCGTCTAATAGTCATTTATCTGACTGTGTACTAAGATGACATCCCAGTCTGGGACCATCGGAATAGTTTTCTATTTGAACAGAAACTTAAATAGGTACACTGTAGCCTATAGAGAGTTCGGGATTTCATTCCGGATTTTATTTGCATTTTTACGATAGTCTTAATTCAACATTAGTTCTTTCTGATAGGTTCAATAGTACATCGAAATCCCTCATACACGTTTAACTATTACTCGCGTACAGATTATTCCCTAGATAAATATTCTCATCTCAGACTTCTCTCACCGCAATTAAGAGTCCTTAATGCTAACGTAATATTGAATGGGTTATACTTGAACACTCCGCAGTCCAATGTAACAGCACACGTCACTTTAATTAACAATTATCGACCAAATAGCCGTTGAGGAGAAGTCGAAACCGGGCTATCAGGATACCAATTAGACGAGGCTTACCTTGCGAACTCAAGGTAACAATGTTAAACAGTATTAAATTAAGGACGGACTGTTTCTCATGTCCGCTTTAATGTAAATCCCCAATTCGCCAAGACCCTAGTCGATATTAAAAAGTAATCCTAAAATCCTAAAGTAATCGTATTAACAACTTGAGTCGCCATCGTCAGTAGCATTCCTTCAATGAGCCGCCTACTCAATCATTGCGAAATTATATAAATTTTATTTGTTTTATCAAATAATAACAAGTATTGTCGTTGACATTAAAAACCAGGTGTTCGTTTTGTGGAAGCAATCCAGGGTTGTAATAGTTATAACTTCTACGCGACAGTAATTTTCGGTCTCGTAGGAAAGATAAAGTGCACGGTAAAAAGCATTAAATAATTCCTCCCGAGCTCTAATACGAGCGAGAATGCGTCTTCTCCAACGGGTGGGCGGTGGGCGTCCCAAACCGTGGAATTATGGCTCGCCGCCTGAGATAAGGCGCGTTAGATGTTAGAAAGAGTAATGTTAAATGGATTGTGGTGGGGACTGCAGTCTGGTCTAAGTCTGGAGACCTCTGGGCAAACAAACTCCTTATCTAAAAACAATGCCTACACCCTTCTCTCGGTAACGGGCAAATAGTGTAAGTAAGGCCGGAGAAAGACGTAAGGCCCATTTCCATATGTAACGAGGCGATTTAAAACTTAAAACGCTACTGCTGTATGAAGCGGGTAAAAACATGAATTATGAACTCTTATGTAAAAAAAAGTTTATAACCTTTAATTGATTTTTCCCGAAAACATTTATGAATAATACTAAAAGGTTAATTTCTTAGTTAAACTGGTACATCACTTCTGATTGACAAATTCGAGAAAGTTAGTCTATAGATGTAAGAACGCGATAGTAATGAAGTACATTATGTGTGGTAATAATATTAGGAATTCGATGAACAAATCCACACAGAATCAAACTCTTCAAAGAGGATTCGATATCTCCCTTCCAATTCGATTGAATGTTTCACGGCTTAGCCAATTGACTCTAATATTTAAAATATGTACCATATAATAAGATAAAATTAGGTATTCCTTTAAAATCTGAGTTCAAAATCAAGAACGTATTTGGAATATAAAATATTTTATCATTCTTTAGCACTAAATTTACTTCGTTTGCTGTTTGTGTTTTGGCTAAATTTATTTTAAAAAAATTAAATCAGAGAACTGAGCCATACATCGACCGTTTTATGCGAGGTCCCAGCTGAATAATGGAAATTATTCCCGTCCAAAGGGCAATTGAAATTCGAATATCTCGAAAACCTTCCCTGGAAAATAATCCAAAAATATTATTCCATTTTATTGAATTGAGGAGTCAAGGGGGGGTGGCGCTAAATTTTCGGGCGTTCTCCGCATATTTGTTCCGCCGGTTACGGCCGAATAAACGGGCGGTCGGTTTTTTAGTGGCTCTCCAGAAAAGGCGTAAAAGTGTTCGATATCGGGCTGTTCGATCGCTTTTACGAGCCGGTTTAATGTTAACGGCGGAGGACTAATACTTGAGGGGGGAAAGGGGGAGGAGGCGGCCTCAGAGTCTAGCAAAGTTCGAAAACAAGGCAGTGAGCAGAAGTGTAGGGGCCTCAGGCAGGCAGGCGGGCAGGCCGGAAAACCGACTGGCATTTTTAGCGTAACGGTACTCCGTTGCAGCGTTTCTCCTGTCGCGGGGGGTCGCCGATAAATTGCGGTTCGTTAACCGCCGAAGCTCGGGAAAAGAGGCTCGTTACAGCGCCGATAAAACTGAGCGGCTCTAGAAAACAAACGCGCTTCAATTCTAACTGTAAAATGTAACAGTAACGTACCTTGACAATTTCAACTGAAATATCGCCCCTTGTCACGGTAAACTTGAAAAATAAAATTACAGAGGACGTTAATTAGAATATATGAATTGGGAAAGTGTATGATAATCACTTGTGCCTATTTAGTCTACGTAGCGAGGATATGGCGGTATGCTACCGGTTATTGTTATACCTTACAAAAAAATGAAATAAATAATTCGAAGTTTTCAAATTATTATTATTATTAGCTTAAATTAGATTTTGCGATTTCTACATACTAGTAATCATAGTTGCAGTGCTAGTTCCTGACTCCAACAAACAAAGGGAAATACTTAAACCAGTTTATTTCATCTTATAACGATCATTAACTCTTTACATAATTAAGCGTTCGAAAAATGCCCGACGAGAGAAGCTAGAAATGCACTGGGAGCCTTCGCTCGGCGCCGAACTGGTTTTTATGAAACCAGAATCGAGAGTGGAACCGAAAATGGACGTTTTTTAACGCCCGTGTATTCGATTCCCCTTGTCATCGGGGCACTTACCTCCCTCCCCTGTTAATAATCCGTTAATTATAAATAAAACCTATTGCCAATAATATACAGGAGGAGTGCAATGTTCTTATGTCGATTTCGAAATAAAACGCGGTTAAGAGGATTTGCTTGTCTGCATTGAAAAAGGATGAAATTGTGCCCACTGGCTGGAGCGGATATCAGAAACGGAATAGAGGCGTTGGCTTCTGCTTCTTGGGCATAATGACATAATGGACTTGACCTGATTTGCTCTTTTATTCGTTGTGCCGGTCATCATTCGTTGAAATGTAACAGCGGGAAGACCTTATACCAAGTCGCGATTTTGACCCTTCAGGGGCACAAAGGTTTGCAGTATAATACACTAAGTCTATACAATAGTCTACTAATAAACATAAGTTTAGACAATGTTGCAGCCTTAGTCTGCAAACGTAAGGACTTATAAATAAATGGATTTAAAGGATTCTTTTTATTTAATGTTTAAGCATTAATTTCTTAACTGGCTGCCAGGTATGTTCGGAACAATAATTGGGGTATAAATCCTTAAGTCTTTGTGGGCAAGTGTGGAGCGCAGAAAATAAATGGCCACTTTATTTATGATTCTATATTTCATTTCTTGTATTTTTACTAATATTCCATATTAGTATTGTAGTCATTCCGAGGTGCCAAATATGGGATATTCGCTAATATTCCACTGCTATACATACAGATTATACAGAGAGCTTCTTATGAACAGCTTCAAGATAGAAAAGCGGTTACAATAGTTTTTATTGGATTCAAACTTATATAGAAGTGGCCAGATGGTTCTTCAGATTCTTTATTAATATTCAATATTGGTGCTGCAACCATTATGTGGGCTTGGGCGCTGTGTGTATGGCAGGAGAGTGTTATACAACTTAAAGAAAAGGAATTGAACCGATTACAGTATCCATTGTTGCATGTCATAAGTGGAAGGACATGTTGGTTCATATAAAAACTAGGCGTGGACTCAGAATTTACTTCAGCCTCTATAATATTCTACCACTGTACAAATGCCAGCACTCTCTGTTAATATCATATTTTATTATTATGATTAAACCTTAAAATAAAGTTTTAAAGTGAATTTAAAGTCAACTGAAACGTTGAAAATAAATACATAAACCACGGCAGTCATAACCTATGTTGTTCTGTGACATAAAGAAATTTCATGTTCTATCCGAGAATGGATACTGTTACTAGTTAGTCATTTGTCGGTCCTCGATGAGAGCGCATTATCTTGATTTGTAGTGATTTACTAGTTCATATTGGACGTAAACCCTAACGCCAGATGGTTATTTTTTTAATATTTTATATTGGTGACTATTATTCAGGCTTGAACTTTACATATATAACATGTTTGGGACACAAGAACTGAGAGACATGAGACTTGGAACGTAAAAATGTTGGGGGCTTCGGTCGAATTTCGTTCCACTCCGCGCTATGTATAGAATACCATCCATGCAGCTCCCCGTGCAGACCTCAGTTGAGGGAGTGGGGAGTACGACGTCTGCCCGTACCTGTAAATCCGCAGGCTGCAGCCGAGAAAGAGAACGAGAAGCGTAAAGAGAGAGAGAGAGAGAGAGAGTGAGGACTGGAGGGGTGTGGAGTAGAGCGAAAGGGGGATAGTGGCGGAGGGGAGGCTACCAGATTCTAAATTGGCAATAAGCGTAGCAGAAAGAAAGAGAGGAGAAGGACAAGGATCGAAGATTGGAGAAGAGGAGAGAAGGAGGGAGAGAGAGAGAGGGATAAAGAGCGAGGCAGAGGAGGGAGAGAAAGAGAGTGAGTTGGTAACGAGAGGAATGTGGGTTTGGCCCGAGGGTAAGTGCAACCTTCAGGTAAGGCGTTCACCCTGCTGGCTCAAGGACAAGCGGCCAAGTCCTTCTCTCCTCTTCACAGTCAGGCCACAACAGTTAGACAAAATTATTTAACGCCGGGGCCCCGACTAACACCCGGATTCAATACTCTGAGAACTACTTCAGAATAACAGAGAATTACACTATTTGCAAGCGCGTACGCTTATTGTATTGCAATTGCAATACATGAATTGGATGAATATGAAAGAAAAGAGAAGTTACGGCAGAAGTTAACACTGAATACATAATGCACATGCTTGACTACAAGTTGGCTACAAGGAGAATGCACTTGACGATGGTGAATCGTGGTTTATCATTATATTAAAAAAAGGATCTCTTTTGGGACTGTATCTATTGTCTACAGGAAGGTACGCGACGGTAAATTATTTTATATCAGCTATCAAGCCAACAGGATACGACTAAAAACAGGACGGATCAATGGAAAACCAGTTAAAAATAAGTTATGTAACGCCTACAGCAGCGTTGTAGCTGTATGTAACCTACGCAACCGTTCAACGTGTTTCAAAATGACTTGAGTCGGGGACTTGAGTTGGTCCCATATGTATTGTCCGCGTTGTTATTTAACAATAAGGTGTAGTTTACATACTGCAGTATGCACATATTTGATTATATATCTCGTAGACAGATGGAAACGCATTATTAATAACCGACAACTCGTTTAAAATGCAGAAATGTTTTGATTCTTAGTGCACGAAGTACATTTTGAGCATTAGAAATTCCAATTCCTTTTCCACCAATGAAATGCCATAAGATATCTTAAAAGGTTAACACATTCCCTTACTTACACTAAGTAGATATAACTCTATTATTACAAGAATGAGAGGTGCAATGAAACAACCTAAATCGTACAATGAGTTTATGTTTAAATAATTTATTTACTTCCTCTTTATCTCGTAAATATATGTAATGTTTAAAAATTGCTCAGTCATTATGATGTAGTATTCTCTATGGAGGTACACCTGCATAGAAAACAAAGCTGATTTCATGTTCAATAAATTTGGCCACAAAAATAAATGTCAGTTCACAGTAATTTTACGATTTACATTTATTACCGGTTGAATGCCGTGTTGAAATGCAGGCCGCAATTCTTTCCAAAGCGATCAACTGCAGTTCAAAAAGGTCATTCTTGCTGAATTTCGTTTCTGTATATGAAACTGATGTTCGGATGTGAAATTTAGGTCCATATAACAGCTTAATTAATGAAATTGGCTGTATCAGGTCATTCATATTTAAAAGGCATATGAAAATATTTTTACCACGATGACAAAGAAATGTTAGAACTGACTCTGTGCCTTAGCACAGATGATTTTTCCTTAATAGTTCTTTAACCCCACAAACCACCGGACGTTTTTATTTCTCTAACTATAGGAGTACATTTTGAAATTATTTATTTATATTTATAAAACTATTTAGGCAGGCACTAAATTTTTATTGATATGGGAATTCAAAATTGTGGTGCCCAAAATTCTAAATTTTACATCACCAATAAGAACATTTCTAAAGCACTAAAATACACTGGCACAAGAATGACTATTGTCTGGACAATGACTTGAGACAATCTAGACGAAAATAACTATGCAAAATATGTTCTAATATAATCTAAATCATGATACAGTACACGTGACATTACAAGTATGTGAAAAAATAAAATATCTAAAGCACAAGTATATTTAGATTGTGGATTATTTTATACATCTAGCCAGGTACAGTATTCCTATTAGTAATTCATAATTTATTTATTTAATGAAAGGCTTGACTTGCAACATATTCTATTTTAGTGTAAGCCCAGATGACTATGCAACTAAGTAATCTAAATAATAGTGCCTCATTTAGCAATTAAATTCATAGACACGCGTAATAATTACTGGAATGAAGCTATATGCTTCGTGTTAAATAAAATAGAAGCTGTTGTAATCGTCACGCATAGCTCGTCTTGTAAACTTCGTCGGGGCGAAGCTCCAGTCGGCCGACAGGCTCTCTTTTTAATGGCCCCTAGTTTATCGATCCGTTATTCGGCGGCGCTAATAAAGCCAGGAATGCAAGAAAAGCTCACTCGATGGGATATTCTCGGGCGACCGTAAAAATAATGAGAGGAGGTTGGTTCACTTGTGCGAGGACAGGTACCTTGGCCCGAGGTAGTAGGTAGGTACCTGTCGCTCGAGGTCGAATCTCTTTAAGCACCCTTTAAAGGCCCCCTTATTCCTTTTGACGGCCGGCCATTCTTTAATCACTTCCAGTACACCAACTATATAAAATCATTTTATCCTAAAAAATCCAAATTAGAAGTTCCACTGCCCGCAGTATAATATTTGATTTGAAATTCAAATTAGGACAAAAGAAAAAATATTTGAATCGGGTAAATATGTAAAATTTGAAAGCGATTGTGTGCGCTGAAATTTCATTGGCCACTGATGAAAAATTCATTATTCACATTTCAAGGGAAGATTAATCAAACAAAATTATGGAAATAGCTACATGGCAAATAATCCGTTATACCCGTATTTATAATGGATAATGGTTCTTCAAACAGCGGTACAAATGGCCGGCCATTCTTCAATCCCTTTGAAACATAACAAGTGACGTTTCACCGCGATCACTGCGGCACAGAAATTTCACAGTCGGCAGAAGCGAAATAAGGAATAAAATTGCCCGAAAGTACTATCCGATAAATAATCGTACAGATCCAGTATTTATAATTGGACAACGATTCTACAACAGGTTGAAATTTCAATGGCCGGCCCAACAACTAATTGCGAGGCGGTTCAACTGCATGCCATACCTTAAACAGGCTCCGAGGATTGCATGCCCAGTTGGCGGCATTTGCACTTGCACATTCGCGCTCTTACAACTGAACTCCGGGGGTGAACAGAGCCGGAAACATTCGATTTCCTTCATTATATAATTGGATTGTATCATTGCTCGGGCAATAATCGGACTCAGGTAGGCGATTGAGCTGGTTCAGCAGGATGTTCAAACAAAAATATTAATGAACAAATGTTTAATGAGCACGAAAAACTGAACAGACATTAGAACATACGGTTTCGGAATGTTACAGAGCAAGAGTTAGTTTCAGGAAAGTGAAAAATCATAGGAACTAATAAAGGCCTTTTATAATTTATAATTATATTGTGTACAATGTAAACAGAATAGCTAGTTCCCCATGATGCAAGAAAAATTATCAACGTATATAGAAAATATATTCTATATAAATAAAATCGAGATTATTTTCATACAATAGCAAAAGTTGCGCACTTTTTCATCAGGAATCCTAAGCGTGTTTTTCTAAATAGTTCTCTAACTACCGTTTTTACATTTCCCGAAGAATTTTTCGGAGAACAAAGACAAAGACCTTCCACCGTTTTTTTCGTTAACGACCGGAAGATCCGTCCAGACGCAATTCGATAGTCTCCCAGGCGGTTTAACGATAATAATGTTCATCTGGCCGGCCGCATTATAATAAGCGTTGGGCGAAGGACGCTCCAAATTTAAAAAAAAATAAATTCTTTCCCCGCGGGCAATTAACGCGGGATGGGCGGCGATAAAATCGCGATTAAACCAGTGGCCGATCCCTCATGATCGGTGGGGATTCAAACAATCGTTTGGCTGGTAATCGTCCGCTCGGTTTCCAATTGAGTATCCGAAGTTGGGCGCACCCTGCCGGACATCTTGGGCAATCTATTTGACTTCTATTTAGTACGCTATGTGTCTCATACTCTTTCTTCACGCTATCCATTTTCTTCCGTTCCTCTCTCTCTCTCTCTCTATTATATATTTAAAACGTATTTATTTATTAATAACAACAATATGTGATCTTCGACTACAGCCCTGCCAAGTGAGAATCGCGTTTTTGGTCCCTTAGAGCGCTCAACTTCGAGCCTAACGCTGTAAGGAACGCTCCCCCACTCCTTCACAGAGCGTTCATAATTTGAAAAATTCAGCAGTTATTTACGCATTCAGATCAGCAATATTGTTAGGCGATATAGGACAATTATGTTGCGGCATTATTTCATATACGACGCATGAATCGGTAAATAAAAAAAAATATTTTTTCAGATATTCGCCATTGTTCCAATACTGATGTTTTTGTCACTTGCTCGACGTGTCATCAAACATATGTGGCTTTGGTTTTAGTAGTTCTGTTTCCTTTATTAGATACGTCCAAACTAGTTTGAATAGATCGCTGAACGATATTGTTACAACTAATTGGGAATTTTTGTCATTCCGAATAGTGATAAAGCAGCATGATATTGCGTTCTTTGGCGGGGGGGGGGAGACTGAAATACGTTGTAACGGAATCTAATGAAAATTGGAATCAGCTTCTGGCAGCTGGTTATTTTGATTGAAAGCGTCCAATTGAAAACCAATATTAGCTGAGCGCCCTCTATCGGGCACGCCGCGCGTCCAAATTGGTACAAAATTTAATACTCTCTCCGATTCTGCTTTGCTATCTCCAGCCCCTCCGCTCTGTCCGTTATTATCTGTCTATATTAATTGCAAATGGGACCGTGTTGGGGTTTATCTACCAGCCACCCATGGACCATAAGCCCTAATCTGATATAAATATCTTTGTGCTAGAACCAGGTTTCACTTTCGTTTCACAACCTTGTCCACTTTTATGAACAATCAGATTTCCTACTTTATAGACTTTTCATCGAGTAGGCGATTGCGCGCTTATCTTTTATTTCGAGTAGAGTTATGAAACAATAAAACTGTCTCCTATATTAACACAGTATATAATATAACGAAGTTTGAGGTAATATTTGGAAGCAATGTTGTACTAACATTTTTGGTTTGGTTTCATCTTTCGCACACATTTGTGTCCCTTGTTTTCTACCCATAGCGTATGCGTATTTAAGTCCCATCGGAAGGTCCAAGATGAATAAACACGGACAATGTTTTTGAATTCTCTTTTTATAAAAAGATATCCATAAAGTACAAGCATAATAGGGAGTGGAAAGAAGCAGTTGGAAAGGGCCGGAAGCCAGCATGGGTCAGCGGGCTATAAAACGCGAGACAGGTATATACCTAACTGTAAACTCTTTGTGTTTTCCTTGCACTGGCAAATAGAAGGGTTCACATTATGTTTATTTTTCTAAGAACCTTTCTTCCGGATAAAACCTATTCGCAGTTTATCCGGCGTCTGCCGAAACTGAAAACGCTTTCCAGGCAGCAATAAACCGGAGCCGGTATTTATGGCCAGTCCGACTACCCCTTATTCATTGTAATTCAAAAAGGGTGACGTACTTTTGTCAGTGGGCTCGGGAACAGTATACGGCCTATACCTAGGCAATAAACCTAAATTAACAATTTCATTTCGCGTATGGTATAGCAAATGGAATATTGAGTACATGCTTACCTGCTTCATTGCACCTATCGTGCTCGCCGGGAACGGGAAGCCGTTACCCGATGTCAGGTATGTGGAGTTCATGGCGATTCAATTTCGGTACCTAGTAGCGGCTATTAGAATCCGAACAGCATTATATTTTATTTCGTTTACCAGTCATTCCAAATTTTAGAAGGCCTTCACAGCAATCACCATTGTGTAATACTGACGCAAACTAATCTACTTAAAGCCCTTCTCTTTCGCCAAGTTATCCAGCAATTACATTCTTGGCCTCCGATAATTTTCTATAGTGATCCTCTTTGGTACAGGCCAGTAATTACTCTTTCTTGCTTACTTTATTAATTTTTAAATTTTTTTTAACATAAAGTAATGAAAAATTAGTTTCCAACGACTGGGTTGTTCTCGATTCCTGCGATAATTCAGTGCCCTGGCGAGTGATCGAGGATGCAATACCAAAACGATAATCATTCCGATAAACCCAATTTTTCTTAGGAGCCGCACCCACTGTTTATTCATTCGCGAAGGTTATTTCAACCGAAGAAAGGGCCGAAATTATTTCATATTTGTATTCAACAGTGAACTTTTTGTATTGCATAATATACTTTCGTTAATAATATTTTCTTTCAATGTTTAACAAGATTATCAGATAAGAGGGATAATTTAAAATATTTTTTTTGGGGGTCTGCAAGCGCTTTAGAATAACTCTCGACATTTTATGCGTGCAGACAGTCAACGTGCGTCGCATTCTTAATCTTGAAGTACTTACGCATGACGAAGCACCCTGTCAACATAAGCACATCAGTGTTATCGTGGTGGTGGTTTTGGTTCCAGAAATAATATTTAAAATATTTTATAAGGTTTGACTTGTCTCTTGTGTCCACTGTCCGGCAATGATGTATTTGTTTGTGAATATAACGATATTTGTTATATATAACAACCCATTTTGGTCCAATTAGAATTCTGAAGATTTAAATTTTTCAAGTTGTTCCCGTCGATAAGAACGCAATCCTGAAGAGTGATTCGGGGCGAAAAAGACGAGGTGCCAATCATACGAAAAATTCCGATTTTTCTCAGGTTTCGAACCCGCCGTTTATTAATTCGCAAAGGCTAACGGAGCAAAATCGAGAGGAAGGCGGGAAGGGGGAGGGAATAAGAGTAGGAGGGAAGCAAAAGAAGCCGAGTAACCGAGCTGGCTTCTAATAATGGTAATGGCTCGAATTAATTCATCGCGCACGGATGAGAACCACCGCGGCGGGACCCGGACGGGTAAATGGCCACCGACGACTAAATTACCCACGATTTTTTTCTCACGTACAACCACCTCCTCCTTTGTTAATAAAAACGGCGGAGGCTCATGAATACGCTTAACGATTTAACAATTTTATACTCGTTATTGTTTCGTGTAACCTGTTTATAAAATCTAGCCGGCAAACGGCGGCGGTCGTTTATTAGGGCGAAATTTTGTATCATGACTTAAGCGATATTTCGCTTAACCGACAAGAATGTCGGTGTGGAGTGTACATACTCGATAAATGAGAGCCTTATTATTCAGAAGTAACCGATTATTCCAGAATTAATTAAAATCCAGTCTTATCAGTTAAAAATTGGACGTAATTTTATTTCATTTGTGAAAACGTTTTGCTACTGTGGTTTTATTCATTAATGCCTGTTTAAGTCCTTCTAAGTCTTTCACGTTGTCCAGGATTCTTTTCATTCCTGTGCAATTATTATCTTTCAAATTAATCTTCAGTACACAAAAAAATATATTAATTAATGGTAAATTATTTCTCGAAGGATGATGAAATCAAGGACATTTCGTTACTGTTCGTCAGAATTAACAGTTTCATCTAAGCAATGGAAAGGTGCTCAGAATGTCCCGTAGAACTTACAGGGCTTGCATTAGTAGGAGACTTTAACGCCGTGCATAGTGAAACCGGCCCGAGTTGTGGGGCGGAGGGGGGTGGCAGCCCCCTAGCTATTTACCTTTCTGTGGGCGCGATTCAGGTAGAGGAGGGCCCCCTGGGCTACAAATGCGGCCCGACAATGGGCCCCGGGGCTTAACGGATATGGGGGGGGGGGTTTAACCGGTGAATAGATTTCTCTCTCCCTTCGGCGAAGAGAGAAAGATGGTCAATGTTCCTGCAATTCACCTTCGGGTCCTTAACCTTTTTCCGGTCTGCCGTCGGACTTCAGAAAAGTGTCCTGGGAGGTTTTACTCTTGAAAAATAAATCCGGATTTTTTGTCCCGAAACGTGATATAATATTTATTTCAAACGGCCGAAGGTTCCGCGGCCAGAACTTTTCGCTAATTTCTGGTGGTAGGGCAGAACATCGGTTAGCAGGGGTTGATCCCCTGCTAATCCGGGATTTTGCCTGTTTGGAAACCTGAAAAACTTTATGTACATTTTTGTTTCTTTTTCTAAATTTCATTTTTCAGGTGTCCTCTAGTATACATACCTTAAGCACGCAGTTTCTCGAATGAAACTTTCTTGAATGCATTTAGTCTGCCGCAGCCCGTTAAATCTTAGTTTCGGGCACCTAAATCACATTTAATTACATTTATTTATTGCTTATATCATAACTAATTTAGAATTGTTTTCTTTTAGGTGATACCGGTAGCTGAATCGCATCTGTCGCTGTTGGGTAAGTAACTCTATGGTTATATTATTATTCGCTCATTTTATAACGTTGTCCGTAGATTAACATTCCAAACTTTCAAAACACTCCACTGCCAGAACACTTGAGACACTTTAAAACACTTGTGTCAAAGAGGGGGGATACTTAGACTTAAGCAATATTCTATGTCAACGGCATATAGAGGTCTAGGCTAGTTACAATCCTGTCTGTAAAAACTTGCAATATATTGTGTTCTTTTCGGCCAGTCTGTTTTTTGGGGATATCATGAAGAAATACAGGAAATGAATAATTAGATAGTTGCTTAATTGTCTCCGTTCAATGTCCATAGTGGTGTCGATAGGGTGTCCTTAGTGGTAGTGTATACTGACTGCCTGTCTAGTTCCGCATAGATTTATTGGGTTCAGTCAGCTCTCAAAAAGGATTGCGGTGCGGTACCCGTGTATAGTAATTCGTTTATGGCTTTTCGGTCCGTTGCCCGATGAAGCTTGACTCGCTCGGATAGAGTGCATTCTCGGAGCAGGTCTAACGGTCCTCTCCCCTCGGTCGTACCTCATTGTTTTTAACGGGCTTTCAAACTCCACAATATCACACCCGACAAAACCCTTCCTTACATCCTCGCGCACGCTCATATACCTGTGTTAATTCAAATTTAAAATATTCGAGTGAAAAATAATTAATTGCGGAGCTTTCTTAGCGTTCAGTCGAAGATATCGCGTTTGATATTGGTAAAAAAACACATAATTTCTGAAATTAAAACATCAATAAATGAACAAAGCTCTTCAGAAAACATTCAGAAAATCAAAAATGACAGTCGAGCAGACGAACGTGGAGCAAGAGAGTATATCCTGATACATCAATTACGTAATTGTTCCCCCAATTATTCATTAGTGTATTCTGCCATTCAATCCTCGAGAAACGTTTATATTTCGCGTCATTAATTTAAGATCTACAGAAAATATGTCCCTCTGTCCGTCTCCGGATTCAGCCGAGTTGCCGCCTCGGTAAAAGTCGAACGGTCGGCAAATTGCGAAACAGGGCCAGGAACGGAAACATATCAAGGACCTTTTCGTGAAGGGAGATCATTGTAGACACCGCTCTATAGAGACATTTGTATAAAGTGCACGCGCAATTTAATGTCGCCTGCCATTTTAATGAAGAATAATTAATTACACTAGGGTTCAATCATTTAGCGCGCCTATTTAACAACACCAGTCAATGTTACTTAATGTGGACAAATTATTGTTCGGAAATCGATCAATAGGGTCGGTCAATATTGCTTTTACTATCATTAGCTATAAACATGTGATTCTCTAATAGACGTTCCGATAGTAAGATTGGATATTCGATCATAATTGACTGCTATACAAACTGATACAGAATTGGTCTGCCACTGGACTATATAAGTTATCTTCAAAATATACTACTCAAAATTTTCATTTCACAAAATAAGCTAATTGATATATAATATAATTTTAAATGAGAGCCTATTGATTAGCCAGGGTTACAGTAGGAGTCAGCAACATTTTTTGTGTTCAGTAACGCATTCATATTAACACAGATTTAAACTGAAAAAATACCCATTTTAAAACGTACTAAATACTGGAATAAATTAAAATCTTGGGCGAGTAGGTCAAATCATACGAATTCGTTCTGTGTTGCAAAATATGACCTCCAGATATTGCCGGATTTACACAGTCTGGTGTCCTCGGTGGGGGCAAGATTTGTACTACCTTGCATACCTCCGTTCATTTGCCTGTGATATCTCACATTACACTGAGGAAAATCATTTAAGACAGACTTTATTCTTGAGTATAAGGCTTTTGTCTTTTGTCCCAGGCTGTACACGTTTCTGGGCAACTCCTACCAGAAACCGGAAATCAGTTTTCTGCTTCCTGAAGAAAGTTATCAAGACGACGACAAGAAGCGTTTTCTTTTGTTAGGTACTCATTAAGTGCTATTACACTGAAACTGGACACTTCATAAGTTGATACAAACACGGGTCATTCGACTGTGGCATTCAATTCTCTGAATAAAATGATTACCGCTTATTTCGCAACTTTTCTCCCAAGTTCCTGCTTTCTCCGGTTCTTGGATTCCAGTCGCCTCTATGTCCGGCAAGCAGTTTTACGACAACTCTTAACCTAAGAATTTCCTGACAATTCGCCTAATTATGCGAAGTACCGATTGTCCCGCATAACCAGTATTTAAGTTATTTAACAATTTGAGTAGAATATAGTAATCGCTGTTCCAGCTTGACATAAACAGTTGTCCCAGAAACGCCAGTCATATATTTCTATATATGGATTTCTTTTCCTGACGAATATATCAAACGGATTATTAAAGAGGTTAGATGTATTTATCCCTGTACTGAGAGGTATTATCTGATACACAAATCTTGGTGAAAATTACAGACAAATTTTAATAAATAACCCACAAACATTGATCGCCGATTACTTTTACCTTCCGTAACGAGGAGAAAGATTAGATTTTATATCAATTGACGCCCAATTCTGGCCGCGATTTCTATTAGATTCAGCCGTGTAGCACTTTTCATTAATATTCCACGTGGACTTGACGAGATGGGTGGGGGGGGGTGGTGGAGCGGGTTGTAATTACCGAGGGCCCTCGGCAAGAACACGGCTCTAGCCCGTGTTCCGAGTTGTAGAATGGGTGCCGGAGGGAGGAGGGGTAGGGGAGGAGGTTGAGGGGGTTCTGTTTAATGGGTGAATCCGAAGCGAAAAACGCCGGTGGTCGTTGACACGGGCGGCAAGAGGGCGTAGAACCTGAAAATTTCCAAGGTCCCACCCGACGGCAACTCTTGAAATCCGGCCACCTTTATAGGCCTTTACGCCCTCCCCCCGGTCTCTAAGCGTTTTAATTTGAGACCAGTCCACTGAAAGACCGGGGGACAATAAAATGTTTCGAATTGCCTCCGATTCGGCGCCAAAAATTTGGATGAAATTGTAAAAAAAATAATTCACTCGTCGAAATTAAACTACCCTACGTGATATGTCACTGTAATCACCTGGGAATGCACAGCTGGAAATTCTAATTACGGATTATTCGACGTTGACAATTATTGCATTAGGGATCAAAACAATTTCGGTAAAATACAAAAATAAAACTATTTGTACACGTTAGGTTGACAATAAAGTTATTCTCGGGCTTTAAAAGGCGTGAAAAAGCTTCTTTCCCAACGTTGAATATTTCATGGACATTGTAGCACATTGTACTCACAAACCAGTTCATGAATTTTCTTTTTGCTTTGCTTCCCCTGTTTTATGTTCTTGAATTCTCAAAGTTTAACGTTTTAATTTTAAATAACTTATTGACCGCAATTCAAATTTAGATTTGAGTTTGGACGCCATTAAAATATTTTCATAGCCGAAAACTAAATACGTCAGTACTCGGTATGGCTTTTAAACGTCCCGTCTCGGTACACCAACTTTACATTAGTGCCCATTAGAGTTGAAACTAAGCGTGTTCAGGGTCGCAAGCATGTCTGACGCCGGAATCCCCGTGAAAATATATTCCTAGTAAATATTTTGAACTGTTCTACCCAATAAACTAATTTTCTAGAACGTTTTCATCCAACCATATTCTTCAATACACGTGTTGTATGACCTCAATAGCGTAGTGCATTGAATTAAATAGTAATATAATCTGTAAATTATTGATGGAAATTTGGCATTCAAGAAATGTACGTGGCCCAGAGTGAATGACGTAAAAGGCCCCGTCGCTCGGACATAACCCGGTGAACGAAATCTATAAAACCGCATTCTTCGCCTGTACCTGTTATTTGAATATTAACTTCTTCATTACCCTTTACGAAAACTTCGAATTTCGAAATTGCACCCCTGTGATGTATTACAATCCCTCCGATACGCTATTACGCCAGGAGAATTCAGTTTAAAACAACAAGGTGTATGTTAACAATAGCGCTGATGATTGTACTGAAACGCCTTCGAGGCATTCAATTATTACGCATACCCAAAGTATATATTTAAATGTAAATGCTGAGTTGAAAATAGCATGGTCCGAACCGAGGTCGGCGATAGTAAAAGTGATTGAATATTAAATTAAAATTTGAAACATAAATAATCGCGAGCTGTATTTTATTCTCGTACGCGAACAATTCTATGCTATATTAATAGCAATAATTAATAATTATCTATATATATATATATTAGACAAGGAATGACCTGACTTTTGTGTCAGGTGCGAAACTTTATTCCCAAAAATTCGAATCCGTGTTCTCACTTGCTTCTTAAATATTTATTGCGTTAGTCATTGCCTTTAAGAGACGTTATCAAGGTTGTCAAGGCGGATTCAATAATTTGATGCCACCGGTGTAAATGATATATGCGAGCAATTCTGAACCGGGGGGAGAGTGAGCTTTGTTAGGCGGGGACGGAGGAGGAGCCCCGGGTGAAGGCCCGCGCGGCCGATACTCCGACTTTTTCATAGTCTGCCCCCCACCCGACTCCGCGTACATTTCCCTTCGCCTCACAACCTAATTGGCGTCCTCGGCTAATTGTCGGTAATCAACCCCCCTTTACCGGGCGGCCGCTACCTCTGCGCCAGAAAGACGACGACATTGTGCATCCGGACCACTAGTCAGATCGTCCGAAGATGAACCCATCCCCTAGTTAAGGCCCTCGGCCTTAAAATTGTTTCCGTCGAATGGGAAATAAGGACAGGCTAAACGTCTCTTTCCTCGAGCCGGCTTCAGTCGTAATTTACTGCACCGCTATAGAAAATACTGTCAGTCGGTTAGTTAAACCCGATAATCCAGCAGTAGTGGTGTAAAGTTGAGGTGCGATAATGTAGCTAGAGAGGTATGTACTGGTCTGTATGATCCCTTTCCCACCCGGGTGGTGCCCGGCGCACATGATATATTCTGTTAGTATCGTACTGTTCCCCACAAGCCGGTTCACCCGATTTGGTTGGAAGCGATTTTAATTCGGTCCGTAAATTCTTGTTTAATCCCAAGTCCTGTCGGTGTAGGATATCCGGACTTGGGAACGGCTGCAGTTGCGGTACAGATAAATAAGAATTCGTGCAGAGGATTAATTTCGAAATTCAGAACTACCAAAGAAATTTTGAAAATTTCCCCAGGATTCTTTACTTCCTTTAATTACGAGGAGGGAGTTTGATGGATAGATTGAAATAAAAGCATGCGTTTTCGTTACACAATTAAATACGCCCTTCTCGTATCATCGGTCTGCAACAAGGCTCCCAAAAAGTCCGATCCGTCGGTCGGTACACGTCCCTACCATCAGGCATTAATAACAGAGATCTAGATTTCCCGGATAATCGCGGCCGGTAATGTATCGCGCACAAGTGTACAGCGAGTAATGAGGTACTGGGTGTGCGGCTCTCTCTCACTCTCTCTCTCTGAGGCCCTCTAAGGCATTAGCGCCGCAAATGGTAAGCCAAATCCCTCCCGTATGGCGATTCTCTGCCAAATGAAAGGTCCGCTCGGGATTTCGTACGGGAGAATTGCTCGTTGGAAGCTCCATTTTCTTTTCTCAGCAGGCTTAACACTTTTTTAAGATTAGCGGTGATAAGTTATAGTCGTCGACACATTTTTAAAAACTACATCGTTGATTCCCATATTCCATTTTAAAATTTTACGTAAAAGTTATATTTAACTTGTTATAATTATGAATTATCAAAGATATGGTTTTATAATAATTATGCGTTTTTTACATAAAATATCAATAATATAAGTAGTATATTTTATAATATAAGTATTTTATAAAGTGTTTAGTGCAGTTTTTTTTCGTGAACATAAGTGTCGCCTGTAAGCATAAAAATTTATTTTTATTTCTACCCAACCACTATAATTAGGCGCTGACAATGGTTTTAAGCCGAAACCAGTCTAACGAGTGGTTAGGTCTAACCACCGTATCATAATAATAATTCCATTAACCCTCGCCTACCCTCCCCAGCTACAACAATGAGCCTGGTAATTGTTTTGTCACACGACTGGTATTGCAAATAAGTTGGGGTAAAAATGTGGACCTGTACAAACGTCGGTACAATGTTACAACTAGTGGACAAATCGTCTGAAATACAGCCATTCGGTTACTGTATATTAAAGTAGAATTGCAAAAGTATTAAACAAGAAAAAAAAATAATAAACCGGAACGGTTGTTTGTTAATCAAATACCGAGAAAACAGCGGCTATATTATTATCAACGGAGGAAATCCTAGGCCAGGCGGTAGGGCCGTGGGAAGCGAGCGAGGCGTTGCGCGAGGGCCGGTCTATCGCGTTGAGAAACAAACCCCCGTCCGAGGAACTCGTGAGAAAAGTAATTGGTTCACCCGTCGGTTTGTTGGAGGTCAAGAATCTGTAACGTTAAATGAACACAGGAGCCCCCCCGTCCATTTTATATCCATTATTTTAACTCATTTTTTTAAACGTTTCGGCTCGATTAACGCATTGTACCAGATTCAAAATATCAGCGGGTCGACAATAATTAAGGCAATTGTGAGTTTCAGTAATTTGGGACTCGAAAATTGTTCTCTTGCTACGGGTCGTAACAAGATAAAATTCGTTCGGAACGAATAAATATTCAATTCCGACATCTCTTGTTTTCTGTAATTTCTTGGTTTTCTACAGTATTTTTTTACTTTCTGCGTAATAATCGTTCGCACCCCGGCTAGAATGTCTTTTTATGTTTATTTGCAGTCTATTTTCAGTTCTATTTCTGTTGGGAAACTTCAAAATCGGAGGGGTGACTTTTAAACCCAGTTGTCATGTCAGCCTCATTGAAATTACATAAGGAATTTTTTTCTAGACTAAATAAATACAAAACTTACCTGATAGCTGCGGTGTTTAATTAACCGTTGGATTTTGATGTATCATAATGTTACATATCATCCGTGAGTCAGACATTGATAAATCTCATGACTGAAGAAGTCACGTTTCTCTTTAATTTCAATTGCTCCGTTCGTCTTAAGTTCAACTCGATTGGAGAAAGGCCGAAAGTGTCGTTAGGCACGTCCCCGTTTGGGGAATGCCGTCGCGACCGGTTTCAGATAATTTTTATTTCTCTCTTCCGGTTGTACAGCAATGGTTTTTCTTGCGGGGAATGAGCGTTGTTGTTCGGGACGGGTGGTTCCTGGACCCGTACGCGGTCGTACAGTGTTCGCCTCTCCTAATCTTCTCACTATATGGAAACAAAAGAACAAAATGTGTTTATTTTTGTATAATTATAAAATAAATATACTAATAATATGTTTTTGCCTCACGAATATAATTTCGAGTAAGGTACAAATTTCATTTCTCCCACCGAATTTGGTCCTCCAGTTTTGACTTATCACCGTCGTCAGTAACATTTCGCGAAATGCGATACGAAACTCAACGGTGGTGTTGCATTTCGCTGTATCTTCAATTTTCTCTTAATTATATTGTTTCTTGAAAAATTATAATATAAACGCCCCCGTTGTAAAACGAGAAGAGAAATTTAATATTCCCCGGGCGCAAAAGCGGAGAGCGTTCATCGGATCCATTCAATTGAAATATTACGTAATGACTGATTCATGATTTCGTCTTAATGCGTCGAAGTCCCGAAGAACATTTGAAATTGTAAACACCCACATACGTCGATTGGACCCGTAGCATTCCTTATTTGGCCATCGCATTCTCGATATTCGAAACATCTTTTTAAGAATTCCTCATTTCAGAATCGATTTCGAATTTTTTGGGTGTGGACATTGGGTGACTCCTATTTTCCCCACGATTGACCTAATTAATGCTTTATGGAAAGTCATAGTCTTTCATACGCGGGTAATTAATATAAACGTTTGAAATAAATAGAGGTACTTGTGGGATTACTGAAATACAGAAGCATCTCTTTTTTATGGTAAAAAGCCGAAACCGGATTGGGCGAGTAGAGAAAATGGGAACAGTGATGATATTCCCAACATTCATGGCAGTGGCCGTTTTCTAATTCGCGTTGGTAACGAAAGTTCGTTCTTTTCGTTTGATTGATTTAACAGCCCCCATATGTTCTCCGGGCCTTTCTAAACACCTTGAACTGTCACTATACTGTCGGTGGCCGTACGCTCAGTAACAAGCCTGTAAAAGTACCAATGGGAGCGCTAACAAACGGCAACCAAAATACCGAAGTACGACTTTACGCTGACTACCAGGAAGTAAAATTCCTTATTTAATATTCAACCTATCTAAAATGTCCCAAAAGGTAATTGAAATAATATAATTTATGCAACAACTGCAATACTAACGAAATACTATTCACGACATCGAAAACTACGAAATAATTTAGGAAACTATACTCCACAATTTCGACTAATAGGACTACTAGGAGAAACATAAATGTTTGCAAGGGCCCAATACATTATGGTCGTAACATATTTTTATATATATTTAAAAAAACTATTAAGCACTATTCTCAATAGGAATAATGCCGCTATCACTGTTATCGGCGTTAATCACTCTAGCTTCCCTCTGTTGGTAAGGTCACCCCCTGCTGTGTGGGCGGAGTGGTCTTGGTTCATCGAGTTTCCCCACTCTGCAAGTCCCCACCGACCACTGTAAGACATTCAAGCGCCTTATCGCCTTTCTTAGAAACCAATACCGGATGCAGAAACCGGGCTACGGGTTACGTGAAAGGATGAGATGATTTGAATTTTACGGGCCCCGGGGGTCGATCGGCTCGGGCGGCGACCGAGTAACTGTACTCCCTCTCGGTATTGCAATTATACCCGGGGGCTACCGCAAACCTCACCCTCCGATACATGCCGGGCTCAGTTGACCCCACCTCTCGAGCGCAAACATATAACTTCTCCAATCCCAACAGTTCTCAAACTGAAATTTCCATGATGCCACAATACTGGCGACATAAAGAAATTATAGTCCTTTCGTAAATATAATACCACAATTCGATATTGTTCAGCCCTGTGGATACCCCCCCCCCTAAGGGAGAGGGATAGGGCGCTTAGATTCCTCACTCTGAATTTGAAAAAGAAATAAAATTTTACAGAACATTTCCTGCAAGTTGGTTAATATTCGGCCCCCCTAATTAATAAACAGACAATGCTTTGCTCGGAAACGAGGAAAAGTGTCCCTAACTAAAATTAGCGGGGAGAAACCAAAGCCCAGAATGACCGCATGCCTCCCAGAAAAGAGAATGAACTAAACGACTACTGCTAAACTACTCGAGGAATACAAATGACTGTTCTTAATGTGAGCTAATGGGTTTTGCCTGACCCATACTCCAATGTGAGTCCGGTGGACACTAAAGAGGGATTTTGTTTTATTCGTTCCTTTCTTGTTTAAAGTGAAACCAGCAAACACTAAAAACTTCAGATAAAAATTATACAATCACCACATCACATTTATCCTTTTCTTTGTAAGTACCCAGCAAATAAAGCAGGCAGCATACAATAGGGAGTTTACATAGAAGTCTACCTCTTGAATGTTGTATAATGTACCTCATTTCCGTCGATCATAACTGCTGTACATTCAGTCAGTTCCCTTTCAGTAACCTTAAGTCCAGCTGGCGTGGGAGTGAGTTGTCGGTCTCTTGCCTTTTATTTCGAATAACCTACCCTTTTAAAACGCACAAACGCGATGATAAAAGCCGTCAATCGGCCGTGTTCATATTTCAAACGTCGTGGCAGACACTGACACAGATATTGACTAACAAAGTGTTGTTTGAGGGTCTGCGGGTCAGTCGGGGCCGGTACAGGATTGTCGTGAATTTCCACCGCCGATCGATCAACCGCCTTCGTACGGTTTAATAGGGCCGATTCGCGGTGCCAATAAAGCCATTGGGTCGAAATTCCCGTGTCACCAAGGCCGGGCACCCAGCGGTCTTAGAGGCCCTCCGAAGCGGGTCGTGGGTGTGAAGGCCGTCCGGGCGAGAGTAGGCGAAATTCGGACAGGGCCAATTGGGACTGGCAAAGACACACAAGTTCGTCCAAATTTATTGTCTCATATTCTGCTCCGCGTTTCTTCTATTGTATGTTATATAACATGCACGTTACCTGCTCCGATATGATACCATGTAAGCCATTAATTTCGTTGAAAGGAAAAATGAAAATTGTAGCGTGTTAGAAAAATTAGATACTTAGGTTATGTTAGAGCAGTGAGCTCATCACGGTATCTATCTACTGTTGAAAATACTTTCACACGTGCCATACTGAAGAGAGACTAAACCGAAAAATAAAATTTTACATGCCCCACTATTGTCTATTTGTCATTCTAGGCTCCTCTGAAGAAATCGATGCACAGGAAAATCCTGCAATAACAGTTTGGAGAATGCACGCGCTCAGTGCTCGGCTCATGGCCGCACCAATATATCTTTTGTTCCGAATAATTTACAACCGTTTTCGACGTATCCGGTTTTTTATTTTTAGCCCATTCGTTAAGAGAAATGAAACCCGGTCCTTACCCGGTATAAATAATATCACAACAGTAAAATAAGCTAACTTGATGTATTCCATTCGGAAATACATGCATGTATAGAAACGTAAATATATCCTGGGATTTCTGGTACAGCTGTTGACTACAAAGTGTACGTGAAGTATGTGGCTGAACCCCTGGATTTGTAGACATTCGTGCGATATACTTTCCAGCATATCTCCGATATGCTAACTTGTTTGCAACAGCTCAACAAGTTCTGCTCAAAGTGACTCATGCCTCAAACCGTGGTTATGTCGGTTCGCTTGATTGGACGAATTGCTGGGAAGAACTTGGGTTGAGTTGAACGTTTCGCGATTAAGGAAGTGCAGAAGACTGAGAGTCCGAGAACCGGAGAAAGCAGGAACTTAGGGGAATGTTTGCGAAATTATCAGTCATAAGTTTATTCCTAGAATTAAAAGCAATAAAATCATCAACAGAATTATTATTAGAATTAATAATAAAATAAGCCTACTATAAAATGCCTGACCGAAAGGAAAAACTAAAAAAAAAAAATTCATGAGGATGAAACTTAGTTATCGGGTACTTATGAAACGAACTTCTCTCATATGCCTTTCAGATTCATTATTCCTCGAAACTTCCTCGAGATCATAAAATTTACTTACGAGGTTATATTTATAGGAGAGGTAGCCCGGTTGAATATGTGGTCTTGGAGGAAGTCGGTCGAGTAGTTTTACTCCAAGAGTCGGGTTACTCGGCTAGAATGCGGTACCGGTGAGGGGAGGCTCGTGGCCGGGGGTCAACCGAGTTCACCGTCCGCGCTCAACAACCCCGCATGCGGGGACAAGTGGTGTGAAGTAGCACGAATTTTCGTACTTACAGCGGATTAAGATATTCCAGTCTGCGGGGTTTCCGCCGCCGTCAGTAGACAACGCGGACACCCACCTCGCCTATCGAAAAATTCCATTCACCCTGGCGGGTCCTGGTTGTAGGCGTTGCCTAATCCTCTGGTCAGAACCGCTCCAAAGCGGACTTCAGACCCGACCTCTACTGTTCGGTCTTAACCAATGACGGTTTCGTTTTCTCGCCGCCAACTCTGTCACTACGGCAAATAGGTGACCGGAGGCGGCATAGGAACCGTGGGCCCGCTTCAATTTAAAATTCACAATGCATGAGAATGATACTAACCATAGTGTTAGAACGCTTCACTCATATTGTCTTTCCGATCTGTCGTACGATTTGTCGAATTTAAGACCGAGTTCTATAGGTTAGCACACGGAATTTCAGGGATATTTGAAAGGCAAAACGGTAGTGTAAAAATGTCTTCTTATACAAAACTGGTTTCGAGATAAGAACGTTGTCGATAAAGGTTTAGGTTTAGGACTAGTGTCCTTAGGAAGAACATCAACATGAATATTTCCCGTGTAGAAACAGTATTCTTCATCGGCGTATTTTAACGGAATGCTACTGACTATGATGAGAGGCCGAAATAGTTTCAGCTTAGGACCAAATAAGAGAGTTGGAGCAAGGGTGTGATTGAAGGTTATTTCGCAGTGCAATAATATATCTGACAGCTTTCAAAACTAAAATTCTGAAAGAATGCGCCCACGCGCTTTGTTTGAGGCGTTTCTTATTCGATTACCGTTTATTTTTTCTACTTCTCTCTTTACATCCTGTTCGTATTCTTCGGTAGCTTTTAAGCCGGCCGATAGATCACCGAAACCAAAATCGGTCGGGTGGTTCACCGCCCATTGACACCAACTCAGTGTGTGTCATCACCGAAAACCTTTTTTTCTGAAACTCATATTGGCGTTGGAGTATCATTCGGGCATTGTTCATATGACCGTTTTGTAGCATTGTACCGCGTGCAGTTTAAGATTATTTAAAAAATTAACAATATTTTCCTAGTTGGAATTTTTCCTTCGGTGCAATTTATTTTAGAGTAATCCAGATTACTCCACGTGTGATCCACGGTGAGTCCCCAATAGTGAGACGACCCATACTTAGGCAAGTAGCCTAAGTCTAATTTCAGGCGAACAAAGCATAAGGAAATGAGTCGTTCTATGTTACTATTAGTTAGTTTTATTTATTATTTTCTGGTCGTTTAAATTAAAATGTTGTGTACAATTTCTCCCCAGGAAATACTACAGAGGATACCGTAACCGCATAAGACGGTCATAAATAAATAACGAAATAATTCGTGTCACTCGGGATCCGGCAGTTTGGCCATTTAAAAGATAAGGTGACGTAACACCCGGCCGATAACGAGCTTATTCCGGAAACGTAGATCTCTGAGTGCTCTTATAAATGGGTCTCTTTGTAGTCGAGCCAGACGCTCAGATTGTATTATGAAAATCAATAATATTTATGGATTCAATTTGTCGCCCATCAAAAATTGGGGCCCACTCAGATTTCACGCCTCGTTTCTGTTCCTTCGCGTCCGACTTACTACACGGCCTAGTAGTTCGTGTTATATAATAACATTCATTAAATATGACTCATTTAATACATTGAACTATGATAAACAGATAAATACAATGTTTATAGTTTTTCAAAAAATTAAATATTTAGTTCCCCGCTATTTTCTTAATCGATTCTGAAAAAATTAATTTATTTTGGAATAATTATCTCGTTGCCTCTTAAAGTTCGCTATCGTCATCATATACATGTCTAGATAAACGTCAATCTAATCATAATTATTTTTAAAGTTAGAATCACCATTATCACATTAGTATAATTCGCCACTATATCGGTTTTGATTATGCGGTTTAAGATATGATTTAAGAAGAAAATGATGAAATGAAGTAGGCCATATTTTAACGTTAATTGCCGGCATTGAAATAAAGCTAAAGGCTAAAGGGCGGTGTTTCGCGAGGTACAGCCTTGATGATGAACAGGATGTGTTTTCCCCGGTGTCTCGGTCCAACTTCGATATTGATTCGTGTACCGAATATTTACGAGTGGCCAGCACTCCTCCTGCGTTAGAATTAGGCATAAGGGACACGAGGGGGAAAAATTCCACCACCCGGCGTATTCTTCTTTCACATAAATCTCGGACGGGTTATACTTGCTCCTCGATCAATGCTCGAATCGAAATCGGTTAACGGTAAGTGTGGTAACTTACCTGTAGCGGTGTCAATTTGTGTTTCTTTGTTTTTGTCTTTATTTTGTTTCAAAGATTAAAAATAAAACTTTGGAGATTAAATGTCACAATTATATAAAAAAAATCTCATCCGGCCAATAACGCTTGTTTCTAAACAATAGCTTCCGAACTGACCCGCAAGACATTACATTTTTTTTCAAAAGAAAAAGATGTTTGAAAGAAAATTGCCTGATTGACCGAATTTCCACAACAGCTGGTGGTTTATGTTATTACTGCGGATATACTACGTGTGTTTCGATAATCCAGAATTATCGAGTTAACCAAACACACCCGACAGCCAGAGGACTGCATCATTTTTTAAATAGTCAAGCAGTTTAAATCCACTACTTAGTGAAGCCAATTAGCCGACAGCCCGCAGCGACAGAGGGCTAAATGCAGAAGGAACCGCAGATGAAAGGGCAGGAAGTATGGCGCACAGTATGGAGCAGCTGCAAGAAAAGCTGCTGAGAGACCAACTCACAATAAGCGCCTCGACATGCTGCACCAGTCCACAGAGGAGAGTCGCACTGCCTTGAAGATTAATGACTGCTGACAATATTTCACGAGAAATGAATTTGCCCATTTTCGATATAAAATGAAGTGTCAAAATGCCCAAATCGTTTCCACATAAGCTGCTACGGTAATATGGTGACTCAGTAACAACATATTAAAATAAATAGCGCCTATTGTATTTGTCATATTTGTCGTATTTTTAGGTTTATGCATTACTAACGCAAACGTTCAAATTCCAAAGCTCTGATCATCCCAAGTGTTCCGTTTAAATGTGGAAGGTTACGCAGTCGGTGCGAGACAATTAGATGAATAATGATCATTCATCGAAACGTGACGCTCTCGAGTGAACTGAGCCAATTTTAATGCGTCACTCGACGCAGATAATTGGGGTAATGACAAGAGATACTAAATATAAAGGCGGAAATGGCGCCATTTACTTTTTAACAGCCCATTTCTAATTTCGAAACCGTCAGGAAGGACAGGGGGATTTGGAAATGAAAGGATGGAAGTCGGTTACCTCTTTTGGGCAACAAGGTCACAGACAATTGGGAATTGTGAATGGAGATATTGACTGCACCTTATATACAAGATGATTACTTGTCAATATATACGACTCAGACAAACTGCATAAACAGTAGGTCTATCACCCTCTTTCAACGGGCAGTCCTCCGGAGCCTTCCTCTAAGACTTTGGCGAGAGATTTCATAACGGAATCAAAAAGAAAATCTAATGTACAAATCCAGTCAAATATACTACAACGCTTCTGTCGGTAGATACAATATATTAATCTGATTAATGGATTTTGCAATGAATGGAACCCATTCTTCTTATCGCCCCTGGCTGCGGTGATATTTTCGCTGAACTTCCACAGAAGGAAGTCATAAAAATATCATTGGCCCAATGAATTAGTGGTTATACATAAATTTGAAATGTAGAGTGTCTGTCTGATCGAAGATGCTATCGGCATCCGGTACGCATCTAGCGCTCGGTTTCGAGCTCCTTCGCCGTCTTACTTATTCCCGACCAGGGCCAAAGTCGAATAAAAATAGTTCTACGCCCGTTCTATTAATCTTGTTTTTCTCCCCTTTTTATGAATCCCATCGAGCACACGGCATCACGGACACGGCTTACAAATGCCCGGCTTACGCAAATGCGGACTGAGCTTATGTCAATCACGCGAGTCAAAGCCGGCGCGTATTTACATACGGCTCGAGCGGTGTTTCTTCACTCTCTTGTATTAAAAAATGTGGCACTAATGGACGTCACGTGTGAAAGCAGAACGCCTAAAAATGTGACTAGCTCTGCCGCAATCAGTCTAGGAAAATTGAAAGGTTTCCTTTAATGTCTACACAATAACAAATAGATCTTTTTAACTGACAGTGGATTAGAATCTATTTTCTTCATTTTCAGATTTTGTAGATTCACAAGTTTAAGGCGACAGTAATTTAAACTTCTATTAGTATGATTTTAATTATTTAACACTACATTTAACAATGTCTGTGATAACGTCTATGCTGTTTAAAATTACATACAAACTCTCGTAATTATTTCAGTATTTTGAACATTGAGTTTAACAATATAATTTCAGTTAATTAACGCCTGTTTATAACAAAGGTCAAAGAAGACACCAGATATTTTCCTTTACCTGAACATAAACAAGGGTAAATATATGGGCTGTTTTAAGGAAAGGAAGTAGTTTCCTTATTTGTCGGAAAGTCATCCAGTTTCTGGGTAGATGCAAAGGGGAAATATGACTAATGACTAACCTGTCGACATATGAATCGTAAGGAATAAAAACAATATAACTGTACCGGGACAGCAGTTCAAATTTCGCGTTTCAGGTCACAGAACGGAATAGAAAAGTCGGTGAACTCGGTACATCGGAAAAACATTCATGAAGGAAAGTCAGGCGGCTATAATGGAATTAACGCGGAGGCGCGAGTTAGTAAGATTATGTCAAAATAACGCGTCTGTGAATGCAATTAAAAACGGACCCAGTGTCCCATTTCTCGGTTTCTTATAAAGAGACTCACTACGTGTTACGCTTATAGTCTATGCGACCAGTTACGAGACAGCCTAAGAAAAAGGCCTTTTTGAAAACTGAATTAATATTACCGCTGTTGTCTGTCTCATCCCATAATTGGGCTCTATTCTAGGCATGGATTTTGGCTTCTCGCCAACGACAGTCCGCTTGCCATTCATATACTTCACTATGTCCGCCTAAGATGTTATAGTTCGGTTTTATTCACAGCCAAAAACTGCGATTTATAACTCAAATTCCATTTCTTTTTCTTCGCGGGGTTACCTCTTAAGCACGCATGGATTATGTCTGGATACAATGGATAAACATATTGTTTAAAAAAATATGGTGTGCAACCGAACCATTTGCGCAATTTCTTGAGCAAGTCCCCAAAAGACCTCACCCACCCCATATGAGATTCGATGAAATGTACTCTGATTAATTACTCGTAGCCTTACACTGTCAACATTCACGACTTCCGGGTTAGAAAAAACCGTGAAAATATTTCGCTGCCATAATAAGTAATCATTCGATATTGTTTCATGCAATCGTAAATCTCTATTGGGTTGACTCGTCAACTTCACTAAGTTATTCGAAACTCCCCTCGTCTCCGGTCGCTGTTTATGTGTAATGTTAGAAAAATTTTATCAGGTGTTGTAAATTCGAAATTGAAATTAGTTCCACCTCCTGTAATGGGGGCACTGTTGCCCCCACTGGCGGTACACAGGGTGGTACGCTCTCATGACTGCCACCGCCCGGGTGGACAACGAAAGTAACTCACATCCTGAAACACTATACCACGGTTACGAAAACGAAAACCGAAAAAAAAAATTGTGTCAGCAAATTAGAAAGTAACCGCAGGGAGAGTTTTTTCCCCGCAGCACGAGGGTTCGGGGCACAATGAAGCCGTCGAGCATTTATCCGGGAGGTAAGAACACAATTTTCGGGCTTTTATTTAATACAAATATCGGTTTATTTTCTCGTACATATTATTGACGGGATTTTAAACCGAGGATACAAAGAGGTTTGAATAAATATATTTTACAGTAGCATTTCACTAATTAATTACGTAACGATGCCAATATGTCAATTAATTTTTATTTAGTTCATTGTCTCTTCTGGTTGGCATTTGTGAAACTCTCAAGACTGCCTGGCGACCAGTTCTTTAATCTTTACTTCTGAACTAATTATTCTTGCCGGTCTTAAAGCTCGAGAGTCCTGATTAATATCCAGCCCCAATATCTTTCCAGACTTTTTATTTTATGCACTTCGTAAAAGAATGCCATAAATATAATGTAACTGTAACCTGATAAAAGGCTTTAAAAAAATGTTGAAAAGAGGGAGAGGAGGAGCGAAAAGAAATATGAAAGTTCGAAGCGAATAACTGGAACGATTTAGGCGAGAAGTGAGGGCCCTAGTGCGATACCCCCTTATCTCCTAACATTTCCTGATAGCACTGAAATAGGATAAATCAGTAGCTCTGTCGTTTGTATCCTGCATTTTTTAACTCGTTTCGAAGAAATGCGCGTACCCCAGAAATATTTAGCGTAGTCGAGCTACTTCGTTAGTCATAACTTAATTCGTCAACCATTTCGATTGCGTAATGAGATTTTAGCCAAAATTCTCCTTTTCGGTAGTTTTAAGACATAATATGTATTGTAATCAAATTACAAATTGAAAAATTATTAATTTTAGGTATAAGTAAGGCTGGGTATTACCTCTTAAAAATAAATTCTGCAATTGTCTTACGTCGAATTGTAAAATATATTTCCATCAGTACGACAACGGGTGCCGATTAAGATTTTCCAGAGTTTTAGTGTTTCAAATAAAAAATTTCGAAAGTATCATTGTATTATAACTGAGTGTGATGAATAAGCGGGTTTAAATTTATATTCCTTAACGCTGGCGCATGACTCTGCGTTCACTTTTCGCGTTCACCATCTGCTACCACATAGGCCCCCACCCTGACGGGTAATTAACTTACAGTTCTCCAGTTGGAGCCAATCTTGTGGATTCCTGGGAAAGGAGTTCGGCACGCCGGGGGGGAAACCATGGCTCTTCCGGCCTCTCCAAAATCGTATCCTACGTCACAATTCTGTCTCTAGCCTCTCTCTGGATATAAGGGATTTATACACGAACGCGTAGTAAATACGGCTTTTATCTAGCAAAATGGCTGTTGGCTATAGGCAATGTTGAATGAGACGTTTCTGAGCTACTGGAAAAACTTAGGCCAGTAGCCTAAAAGGTAGGATTCATCGAGGCCAAGTAATTTATTTCTAGGAATTTGACTTAAATATTAGCATTTTAATTACACGTCGAGGTAACGACCACTTGAATTTATATATGTATTTTCAAGAAAGTTGAAAACCGATTCGAACGAAACATCTGAGTATTATAATTGTCAACTACTTCAATCGGAGAACAGTGTCATGATAGTGCTAACAGGTCGGACTGGCTACTGAATTTACCTTAACCGCGCAAACCGATAAGGATACCAGCGGAAAAGTACCGACGATGAAAAAGTCTCACACCCGCTCCTAGCACTAGTACCAAGTTAAAAGGACAATAACGCTCGATTTTTCGATCCCGCCTTCATTACGGTGAATACCGTGTGCGTTCCGGTTCCTGTTATGCGGTCCGGAAAAATATATCCTCGACACTGTGAGCAATAATATCTTTAAGCCGAAATGAAGGGGTTTGGGAAGGAGGAAGGAAATGGAGTGGGGGAGTTATGGCTAAGAAAAGAAATAACCCTTTGAACGTCGGGGGCACCGCGGTAACTTCCAGGAAAGGGGGAAGGACTCAAGAAACAAACTGGCCAGTTTTACATTCCCCGTAAAGCGTTTTTCCTTTGCTCTCCCTTTTTCTGGAAATAGTTTTCCACCGTTAGTCAAATTTGCCGCCCCCGATAATAATTTAAGAAAAAATAATTTGCGCGCGCTCGGCTAACCTCCTAGGCGCGTCCGTGAATCCCCAATTGAGGCTAGGCCTTACATGCGTTGTTAAATTCGTCTAATTATAGTTTTACTGCGTACAGAATGAAATTTTCCTCTGAATTCGCTGGGCCCCAATTAGCGAACTGTTTTCTTTTGTCATCTCTTTCATACCCATTCCAATTTAGTTCGTTGTCAAGCCTGCGACACACTCGATTCATTTGTGCGGAATGTCCGTAACTGTGTAGAAAAATTGTACCAAAAACACCAAATCATTTCTCTTTTAACTGTTCTATTAACGCAGCTGTAAAATACGCCCGCTTCCCCCAACTGGCGACGCAGCCCGCTGGCTTTCCCCTTTTTTTATTTTATTTATTTTCCTGGTATGTTTAAATCACTTGGTCACTTCCTTTTCAGGTATCGGTTGGGAACGCTTGGGATGTCAGGAGTAAGCACTCCTCTCCAAATTTCCCGCCTACAATAGCATATAACCCTCTCGGAGTAAACAATCCGTGAAAAAATCATACCCCTATTATCATGTAGATAGTAATATACAATGGAACTATTGATTAGTAAAAAATTCCCAATAAAGTTTGTACACCTCCTTCTACAGTCTACGTCGCGCCGAATAGTTTAAAATATTATCATCGGAGTATCTCTTCAGCCTTGTGTATTGTGGCCCACCAAATTCTACTAGCAATAGTGCTACCAGAACACTTCATCTGCAACCGACACGCCTATACATGACGGTCACAGTTCGGCAACAGCGACGAGAAGTTTCGCCTGCAGTGGACATATGTAAATTCCTGAAAATATTACAATTGGGATGCTCCTGGAGGGAAATCGGGACGCCGGTCTAGTTTACGATATAGCGGGCTTGAGAAAACAATAAATAGCATGATTAAATTATAACTTTACGATTTAACTAACTAAATTCCACAGACGCTGACCGCATAGCCTTAAACCCAGATAGAGTACACAGAAGTGTCCAACTTTTCCTTTGATATATTTATCCGGACTCGAACGTTAGCTTTAATATTTTATATTATTTTTCTTATAGTTTCCATTACATTCTGAATCGCTTTCGCCTGTGGCCTCTAATCTATGTGTAAATAAATTCTTAGCGGGGCTACGGCCTTCTGGGTAAGATCCATCTCACTCACTATAGCTCTTTATTTTAGGAATACTATCACGTTCATTGAACACTGTAGAGCTCCATGTTCACAATAATTCGGCCTCCGCAACGATCCTAAGTGTAGCACGAGTCCGTGTTTCGAATAGTCAGTCAACCTACCTCAATAACTGGTACGATTGAACCGTGTGTGTACTGGAGTATACGACACTGGCATTCGAACCCGATAAACCGTCCAAACAGGAATTTCGAAGGAGTATATATTTCCTTACTGAATACGCGGGATCTGATTGCTATTAAAATTGTGAGGATGTTTCATTTCCGAAAATTTCACCCTGCCAGAGGGAACAAAAGAATGACCAAGGCACAGTTTCTAAATCCGCCGTGACCCTTCATGAGGGTAGGTTAATTTAAGATTTCCGAAAAAGGAAAACAAGCAACTAAATCGGAAAGTGAAAATTATTCGAAACGAGCACGAGGTTCGCACCGTCCCCGTTATTACCGCCAAGTTTGAACGATTTAAAATAAAGAAAAATATGATTTTGAGTTGGCCTCAAGTAGAGTAAGACACCCAAATACCGTTTACTTTATCGCGACAAATACAGCAGTTCAAATAATGTAAATTTCATACTAATTGCGATCGGGAAAAAACTCCGAGGGCCGTCAGAGAAACAAAACTAACAGCCGAGGAACAGTCGCTCGTTTAATTTCCTAACGAGATATATTACGTTTCACACAGAAGCTTATGCTTTGAACATAAGCATGTGTGTGTTTTGAGGTGGGAAATAACAACGGGATGAAGCAAGAATTAATTGGAGGCGGGAGGGCCCGGGGCCCGAGCTATTAGGCCTGAGAGGCCCATCATTACCGAAAAGATAACGTTCCTCCTCAGCGAGGAAAAGGGGGAAAGTGGGCGCGTCTTGAAACACAAGACTGGACCCTTGAGCCGACTACCTTGTTGCCCTACGGGACCAGGATTTCGTAACGGAGTGGAAAACCTTCGGACGGATGGATAGTAGTAATAAATGCTCCCTAATTATAGTTATTCGTGTGAAGATGGATCCCGAACTGTCTCGGTCCACAGTAGTGTGCAAAGATAATTAATCACATGGATAATCCGGACTTCCTCCGGCCTTATATTGCTTAATAAATTTATAACATTATTGTGTAATATAAAATTTTAAATTTAAATAACCGAGTAAATTTTAAAAATATTAACACTAGACGATTGGACATATCGATAAATTAGTTCCACACTATGAAAGCGTTAATAAAATTAAAATAAAACGCCGTTTCTTCAAGTCCGGAAGGAAACGTGACGGTATAAGGATGAATCATCCATTTGTCCACTACGAGTCTGATGGGAAGGGCGGGGTCCCCATTGCGATGCCAGCTCCGTAGACAATCCAAGCGATGTTCCCAATCATCGGATTTCCGTTTTATGGCCTTTTTTACGGGTCCCACGAGGCTCAAATATTAATCTCCTCCCCGAACACTTTTTACCCCCAAAAAAGCCGAAGTGTGAGGGTACAGAATAAAGTGGTCTTGGACAAAAACGAAAATCAAGTATTCATTACGTCTGAACAGTCGAGTTAAATTAACATGACTCACAAATTTATGTACACTCTACGCGCGCTTTGAGTGCCTATTGGTAGTATAGAGTTAGTAGAGCTGCAATAGATGATGGGACAAAAAATCGAGAACAAAAAAGACCTAAAATGTTTAAGTTTAATTATGGTATTTTACCTTCTCTAAATTCTGCAATATGCTCGTTGAAAAATATATATTATACATAGAATATTTTTGAATAACGTAAAACGGGGTTAGGATTAAACATTGAAGCTGTCCTTTTGTTTAGATAACATATATAGGTATAAAATATCAGAGACAATATTATTGTACATGGAATGAGTTTTACATTGCAGATTCTATCATAACGGTCTCCAAAACGGGTGATATATTATTGTCAATGAAACCTCCTTTAATACATTCATTCAGGGAATGTGACAGTTCCGTGTAAAGATTAAAGATCCCCTCGGCACACACCAAAAGAGCAAAGGGGGTGGGGTGGGGGAATATAATACGAAGTTATCTGTTTGAGGTTGGTCCCAGGGACACAAGGGGCAGATGTGTTCGGGACCCCCCGACGATAAAGCGGCACAACACAAACTGGGACCAGCTAGAAAAATCTACAAATACGAACTGTATAGTCTAAAACCTCTGCCGAACGTTCTGTACAAGAAATTTAAATTCCACGGTGTTATCACTGCAGTTTGATGTCCACGCAGTCCTCGCCCACAGAAAATAGACAAATGGACGTTGGCCCACTTGTAGTCAGAGTTATATAAAAAAATTGCATTAAATATAGACAAATAATTATTGCAGTTTCAAAAGACCCACTAACAAATCTTATTTTCTTTCTTAAGTTTTTTATTTAGTCGGATTAATTGGTGATAGGCTGAAAGGACGAAACAAGTCCTTGCCGATTAATACATACAGGATAGTAACAACACTTGCGAGGATTACTCTCAAATTAAGAATAATTATCCTACGGACATTAAAATCTACCATCCGTTTCTTCAAGGATATTTCCACATAAAAGATTAGTCGGTTTCCGAAATGTACCTTAAATACCCCGGCTGTCATCGCTATCAGTATCGCGATCGCTACCGCTATCGCACCCTAAATACACGTCGGAAAGTCCGACTCAAACCTCAAACTCAATTTTTGTGAGATTCAAGTTCAGTCATTGAATTGAGTTGACATGCTACGCCATTATATAATATAATAATGGGGATATGCAATATGTAATGACTAATATTACTGCACGAGTACATAGTTATTAAAATAACTGATCATTATAAGTTTAGACTAGTCATTAGTGATTATTTCATGAAATAGATTTGCTGTTTATTATACACTATCAACATCAATTGTTTTCCACAGCAGCGCGTTAAATTAGAGACTAGTAAAATATACGAACAAGATTGGAAAGACCCGGACTAAATTTACATGTTTTTTATCGTTCCGTAGACAAATTTCAGGCCGGTCCTCCGAAATCGTTATTACACTTCTCCTTTCTTTTTCTCGCTCCGCCAATATTAACAAGATAATCGTAGCGCGCTCAGGGTTGTCATTGAAGACCCAAGCGCCATTGAAAAGGTTTCATTGCCGATTATTCACAGGTTGATAACTGAAACATACCGAAACCGGAACGTATGCAGCGTTCCTAAAATCAGGCCTCGGTGACTTGTCTTTAGAATGATTATGTTGAAATTTAGAATAGGAGGATATTATTTCAACACTGGGAATCGAACAATACGAATGGGAATCTTTGAAATGAACATTCTACTAAAATATCGAACTCACAAGGGGTAAATGAAGCCATCTTAAAGCCTACTCGATTCGAAAATTCTCGAAATATTGAAATCCTTTGAAATAGACATTGTAGGATAGTACAATATTTTTTTAGAGGTTCTTGGAACCTAGAAAAAATATTTATTTCTGCAAGATATTGTTTTTGTTGATATTCAAGAAAGAACCTATACGGTGTATTTTATCGGCCATCCACGTCCTGGAATATATACGGTCGGGGGCGCTCTCTCCGAAGGACGTTTTCGGGAACAGTCGCGACGTCCAAGGAAACCAGAAACGTCTCCCGGCGTGTGCGTGCGAGGGAGACGAAAAATTCGCCGTTAACGGGGCGCGGCCTTCACGATTAAAGACCGTTCCAAAAATATGAGAGAGACGGAGAGAGAGAGAGTGAGAGAGAGGGCAGTGTCGGCGGGAAGAACAAGGGGGGAAATCTCCCCCTTACCCCCTCCCAGTACCATTTTATTCTTCCCCCCCCCCTCCTCTAATTATGTAACCTCCTTGGAGAGACAGAGACGACGCGAGAGGGGGAAAACCGTGAGAGCGAGAGAGAGAAGGAGATCCGAGCCGGCGGTGGGGAACCGACGGGGGGGGTTATTGTGAAAGAGAGGAGACAGGAGGTTTGAAATGAGGCCCCCTCCCCCTATGGTTCTGGTTCTAGTTTTTTCCTTGTTCAATCTCCCTCCTTGAGGAACTTGAAAACCGAAACGTTTCGGAGACGACTGACAAAAGTTTGCCGACTCGGGGCGCCCGTACTAATGTTTAATGGTTTCCTTTCTCATAAAAAAACGAAATCCCATTATCATTGGGGGGGGGAGTAAGTCTAAATAGAATATTATTTACAATCTAACACTGTAACACCGCCATTTTTACCATATATTTAATTTTTTAGTTTCAACCTATTCACCTTATAGTATTCATAACACGAAATCGAAATTTATAGTTGTTGAATAACATAAGTGTCCCAAATGCTTCCTGTTTGCTTGCACCGTCGTTTTTTGTTAGCCAAATTCATTACATAACTAGTATGTTAAGTAAGAACCATTGCTTTGTTCAGCATATTCGACAGGTGCTCAATTATTAGTTTGGCGAATTTTCTTACTGGTAGTAATAACCGCTCGTTTTAGAGTGGCCAGATGTTATTTGATCTACTAACCTTTTGAGAATATCCAAATTGTGGAAGTTAATTTTTTCAACACTTTACGTTTAAATTTATCTGCGTTTCAGCCAATATAAAAATATTAGGACGCCGCTAATTTGAATGGCGTGGTATTCTTTGAAATTTGAACTGGTAGAGCGTGTCAGATTTTGAAATATCCATACAATTGTCTTCTATACTATGGCCTCCCTTAAGGCCTCGAAACATTCAACACACGCCAATAGAAAAATTGAAAAGGTTTTATCCGAAAAATAAAATGTGCTTTGAGTTTCTGGGAATCCGACGATCCCAATCTCAATGCCATCTGGCCGAGAGTCTGTTTTAAATTGTGCCCTCGTATCAGGGAAGAAACCTATTGTCGAACCGAATCTGTCGAAAGGAACTTCCTTTTGACGAAGGACGCGTCCAGCCGTTTATCGAAACTTCGATTCAATTTATCTTATAATCGAAGCTAATTCATGTTTATACTATATGGCGAGTATTATTATTATTATGGTCAACGTTAATAAGGTATTTCATTAATGTGTACGAATATTTAAATTCTAAGAAGACAAATTCGAAACGATACCGAAATAAAAAATCATGCGCTTCTACTTTGACTAGTTGTTAGAACCTAGAAGCAGTATTTTCAGATAAAAACATGGAAAAACCGGGAAGATAAATGGTCTCCCAAAAACACGTAACAATTGGACGAACGAAACTGTTGTCGGCGAACCGTTTAGGGACAGGATGTCCGCTGTAAAGTTCAGGTAAAGTTGCGAAGTTTAGGACAGAACAAACGAGATTTTTTGTCGGTAAGGGATTTCCTAGGCCGTTCTTTTACTGGCTCGGATCAGGTAATATTTCGAAATTTTTTTGTGCAATCTATAATTTTGTAATTCTTAAATGACTGTCCCATCAACAAAATAAGAATAGTTGCTTCGAAAATTACTGGGACTAAACTACTAAAACTAAAACTACCGGAACCTTCTTTCGACGGAAATAAATTATACCATCGCAGAATGGGTGAAACCTCATTAGGGGAATAGTGTTTTTCTGACTTCTGGTTCCGATTAATGATTAACAGATAGGTTTATAAATCAGAACCGATTATCCCGACCCAATGGCTGGGGCGTTTGACACCTTAAGTGATTACCTTAAGTGATACCGTAAGATACCTTTTGATACCGTAAGTGATTTATTGACTCGACCGCTCAGGGCGTCCGCCCAAAGCTGAATTCAATTGCGTTACCGCACGAACGAAACAATCGAGTCATCTCAACTCGAAAATTAGCCGAAACTTCTTCTGGATCCGATATTTCAGTCAGGCGTCGATCATCGGCCGCGAAATTATTCTGACGAATTTCGGCCCGAAACTGTTTCTCTATCGACTTTCGGGGCTTAATGGGATTTTGAAGGTCTGTGAAAAGTTCGCCCAGAAGTGACTTTTAGGGGCAATTATCGAAGTCCAATTAGGTGGGAAATTTCGGTGAAAAATGCTAAGGGGGTGCTAAGAGTGGGCTCAGAATCATCCAAGTTGACGTGAACTGTCCTTTCGCCGTTTTGCCATTTGAGACTAATTACAGTTGACGGTTCCTTTATTATTTGTATTTATTTAAATAAGTACAGTTGCTTCGGGCAGTATCTTAAGGTTCTTCCTAGGCACTCCTTCGCAGTACAGATAAAATATAATTGTTGCAACCGATGTTGAGTTTTATATGTGTATACACATGTGTGTGTATATGTGATATTTAATTTATATTGTAGTTGTATAAATATTATCCCATGAAAATATTGCGTGAACAAGCAAATAACCCCATCGAAGATATTTTATCGTCAAATTTCAATAGTAAATTACGCTTTTTCCAGCTTCCACCAAAATAAAAGAGGACAGCCCTACAAACAAAAGTTCACTATTATTGACCAGATATATATACGATGAGTTTTAAATATTGTAAGAAAAAATATACAACAGAGACCATTTTTAGTTAGTTTCATGTTTATTACTCTTTAAATTTCAAGTTTATGTTTTTAAACGCGATCATTATATATTCCGGAGGATTTGATAACATTTTTCCATACAGTGATAATAGATTATTTGTTGTCATTCTATCTTCGATTCTGGCTACGGGTCAACCACAAAGCGCATATGCACATATGGTGTCAATTGCTACCAAGAAACACCGCAACACTAGTTAACTGACCCTCTCGCATTACCTAAAATAATTGGGCTTGTTTTACTCGGGGCAAAGTCTCCCTAACGAAGGTTCGTTTGGGTTTACCTCGTAGTGTATAGTTTCCAGGGTGACAAGAATGTATTCTAATTATTCAATTAATATACGGATTTGCTACTTGTCCTCCTGTTTTCCTGAAACTGCCTATTGAAGTACCCAAGTGAGAAGACTCACCTGGAATCCACATACGTTTCAAACGTATACAGACGAAACGACGTTACGAATTGCTACTTCGACAACAGATAACAGCTATTAATTAGGAAAAAATTTACGACTATATTTTGAAACCGAACTGGGCGTTCGGGTTGTAGCGATCCACAATCCTTCGAAAAATCGTATATATATATATAATATAACTGCACATTCGATCATGAACTATCGACTTCCCGATATAAATCGTTGCATCACTAACTCCTGAAACTCCCGAGCGCCGCGTCGGGAATAATTAAAATTTTGCGGGTGCAGCTTAAAATAAAAATATGAAATCATTTCTAACCGATAAAGGACCAATCCATTTCACGCTTCAAGCTGTCCAAATAAACAGTTAAAACGTGTATGTTAAATCCAATTACGGTTCGGACCGTCCCAAGTTTTCCGCTAGTGCGGAATATCAAAATCCGCGCTGAGGTTAAATCAGCCGCGGGCTTTCAGCAGCAAACTGCGGTGGGGGGAGGACGCGACCGGATCCTTGAACAAACACAAAAGGGCCGGGATTTTATTCGGAGGAAAATGAGCGCTCTCTTAATTAAGCCGGAAAAATAGGAGCCCGGAAAAACCGTTCCCTCTTTTCAGGAAAGGGGAGGGGGTAGGGGGCTCCCTTTCAGAATCGGATTTCACACTCAGGGCCCGGGCGTCGTCCGGCTTTCAGCTCCCCGCGGGGGACCGCCGCCGGCCGTGAAAATATTCGGCCTCGGGTGGATTTATTACGGGTCAATACGTTTCGCCGGTATTGGATTCTGCGACCGAAACAGTCTAGAAAAATATCCCTAGGGATTTCCGCCTGCACGTGCCACATCCTATTCATATCTCCGCAGTTTATCTTGCAAGACGGACAAGATATCAAGACACACACACACACACACACAAATGTTTTATGTGTTCAACATGTATGCCAGAAAATATTTTCTGGACCAATATTGTATGGAAGTATAAAACATTATTAGAGGATTATTATTCTGAATGAATGGATTTTTATTTCAAAATAAAAAATCATTTCAATTTCATTCCTTCCGTTGTAGGAGTATGCGTAGAGACATCCGACAGGAGTAACTAGCTCGGGTCGAAGATGTCTAGCTTATTTTATGTTTCATGAACCGACTATTATAAAATGTTTTCATTAATCGAAAAATCCATCCCGAAACAGGTCACTGATACTTGGAGCTTTCCTGTTTCCAGATAATGGCGAATAGTGGCACTTCAATGGGTGGTAGATCAAATCACATTCCCAATGAACGTAACCTTCGAATGATTATTTTTGAAGTATTATTGGCCCGACGGCATATCTCCAGATCATCGTTGATTTCATTAATCCGTGTTTAGAAAGCCCCAATATATTGGAAAATGTACGAGAACTCGTATCGACTTCTGTAGAAAGCGTGACAGATGGGCTGACATTTGGCTACGGTTCGAGTATCCGAAATCGAACCATAGACGTAGCCGTCCGTGTCTCATACGAGCAAGCATGAACAAATAACACTAAGCCCATACTCACGGCAAGAACATTTTACCGTGACAGCAGATTTTTCGACTGGTTAATTTATTTGGAAGAAGTAGGGGGGCATAACCTAAGGACACTGGATTGTTGATCGCAAGACGCCGTGACTGTATTACATTGACGAGCCTCGGTAATTTGACAGTGTACAAGGTCCAACATAATACGAGATAATACTTAGTGTGGTTTTCCTGATTATTCCAATCAAAAACTAACTTGAAATAAACGGTCAATTCAGGAAACTACAACAAAAGCGAAATTAAACGGTATTCGTGAACATCCGATCCGGTGACTCTTGACTGATCTGTCTACTGTTTGAAAATAGATTCACCCCCCCCCCTCTCACCCCCTTGAGCCACCCCTTGACACTCATCTGCAAAACAAAGACGGAATAAAAGGCGGCAAAACAGCTGAGATTGGCGAGAAGCGAACACTTGGGTGCCTTTCATATGGTAATCGTTCAGCTGGCTCCTTCACACCCCTTTTGAACTGTCGAGACCGCTCGTTCGAACGAATATAATAATAATACGTTTATTTTATTATAACGATACGTTTAAAAAACTAGGGTCAGCCAAATTAGAACACAACAATGTTTCTGACCACAAACGAATTTTAATTATTGATTGGATTGGACGAAATAGGAAGAATTTCAGTTTCGTATTTTTCTATTAAGGAACACTGGGAGAATCCCCTACTTATATCGAATGTAACCGCGCAATTATATCTTTGGAGTCAATATACCTTATTTGAATGCTCCTCTATCAGTCTACCACTATTAGGAGTATGTTTCATCGTACTGCGCTCTGTTGATGATACTGAGGCTACTTTCCGCCAGACTGGGACCTATACGATACGACTGTTCTCTTCGTGTGTATGACATAAAATTAGGCTTTAACCAAATGAAACAAACAATTCAATTGGCGAATTGACCAAAGCCAATTCGAAGCGAAGTATCAGACGGATGTCATAATTTGTGACTGACTCACTCTTCTTCGGAATTTAAAGCGATAAATCAGGCTAGTTTAGTGGGCTGTTAGGACTCTGGGAGGAAGAAAAGTTTTTTTTTATTCACTCATAGCTGCTCAGCGCCCTTTCCCCCTTACGTACTTTTGTTTAATGCGCCATTCCTGGCGTATAGAACAACTTTTTTGACGGATACTCTTCCATTGTTCCATGTAGTTAGTGTTTTTTTTTCGTGGAAGTTCAACTATTTTTTCCTAGCCTATTTTAAGCCAGGCGATAAGGGGGGTCATGGCTTTCAACACAGATAATCTTTCCGAAGATGAAAATTGTATCTAGCATTGAAATAGATTTTCATTCTTAATAGAATTATTTTCTTATTATGTGAGTGTATGAAGTATTAATACGTTAAGAAAACTTCAGACCATACCGACCAATATAATTATTATAATTAGATATTTTCCGGTCTAGTCAGAGATAAAACTTGAAATTCTAACGATTTTGAAATCCCAACACAAGAGCTCCCGTGGGTTTATCTAGGTTGTACAGCTTCCATGTTTCGCCCCTGAGGTTTAATCCTCGGTAAGTAGGACTGAATTCAATGGCGGAAAGTCCCTGTGCAAGTCGCCTATATCCGCAATTGGTGCAGAAGACGTAAACCAACCAACTAATACCCTCACATCTCGGCCCCGTCCATATTAACTATTACTGAGATTATGTATTATTGGTATATATTTCCACTCAAACAAACAAAAGTCCCTTTCCCCCCAAATTCATATGTTTTGTTAAAGTAATTTTAATTTTTTTTCTTTTTCAGGGTACGTATTGAAAATGCCATGGATACTAATGTTCTACTTTAACCGACACTTGTAAGTACACGACTTATTTCTCGCATGCTACTTACGCTTAGATATGTACAACTTACAAGTGAGCAGGACTGATGTTAGCAGGTAACTTTCATGAATTCCAAATCAGAAATATGGTTAACACAATTAAACTTAAACTTTATTTTTTAATTAAACTTTATTTTGAGAATAAAATAATAATTTTTTAATAAAACCTATATACGACTATATCGGGGCCCAATCTTTCAAGTAGACCATAGAAGGAAAAACTATTCCATACAATATTTAGAATGTAACTAATTTACCTTATTTTAATGTACATACAATCCACATTACTTGACGATAGTAATGGTACACGTTTCTGCTCGGAAATATAATAACGTAGTGTTACATATAATATAGTGACTACTGACATGTTGAAAGAAAATATGGTCCGGCTCGAAGAAGTAAACGTTCCTAGGTATCTGTTACAAAATATGAGACAAGGAATAGGAACCTCTGTAGTTTACAAGTATTTAATTCAAACAGGTGACCGTTCCGAGCGTGGTGTATCACATTGCACCGGACGATTTCAGTTAGTCGTCCTCCCTCAGCGTGAGTCGAAAATTTATCATCACGACTGTTGGGCCATAAAGAAGGTTTTAATTTGAAATGGAAACGATATCTGTTTTACGGACGGAACGCTTGCATAGGGATTTCTGTTTGGCGGGTCATAAGCCCGAGCATTGGGCCCGATTTCTTAGCGGCTCAAGACCGCATAAAATAAGGATTTTCAGTGCGGTGGCTACTTTCTGGGTATGACCATTCTCGGCCGTTGGCCATTGGGTTCGAACTGTCGGATGTAAGGGGTGTTGTTTAATGTTTTATGACGGCGTGTAATTGTCCTGCATGTAGGGTGCAGTTAATGTGAGCTAGGGGTCGTGGGGTTGCTGGACCCATACACTAGAACGGAGTACCCCCGGTGTCTCCCGCCCCCATCCCCGGGGGAAAGGGGGAGAGTTGGAATGGGATTTCACCAAAATTCCATTTTATACCCTTTTATTGTGAAATAATATAAATAATAATGTCTTCAGTAATCTTTTGTTTTTAAACTTGACAAGTTTAAAATAACAATATACGGGGAGCGCGAATTTGACCTAGTTTGACCAACGCAGCTAAGTCCATTTCCAAATGAATTACAGATCTGCGGAATTAGCCCCGTGTTTTGAAACTGGATAAAGTTCCTAACCCACTTTCAGGAAGGACAGGAAAGTTGGTAAAATATTGGCGCCTGTTTTCATTTGCGAGGGATACCAACTCCATTCTGTTTCGCAAGGATTTTATGTACGTTACTTAACTTTAACAGGAGGGAATGTTAACTTTTTGTCAGGCCTTGCTACGTTGTCCATTCATACTTCTTCGCATGTCCTGTTCAGGATACTATATCTTCTGTTTTAAATGTTAACTTGACCTTTTATTTTAGTTCAGTTTAGTTTTAGTTTAGGGAAGTGACTTAAAAGTTTTCGATAAAGCTTCAGATAATCTTTACTTCCGAGCTCATTTATCTTTCTGCGACGGAGGTTCATTCTTGCCGTCAGTTTCTCCCCGCGAATCTTCGTAAGGATGCGTCCCATTCGGGTCCTTTTTTTTCAGTTCAAACCGCCTTCTGGTTGGCACGTGTGACACTTTTGCTCTCAATAATGTCTGGCGGCTATTCCTTTGGCCTTTAATTCTTAACTAATTTGTTCTTCTTCATTGTGGGTTCACTCTTGCCGTAGTTTTCTTAGAGCGAAACTTCGTTAGGGACGATTTTCCTCGTGTCCGAACAATGCCCCTACCTCCGTCCCTCCCTTGCTTGAACACTCTAGCAATTGCGAATGTCGATATCTCATCGCCCCAATAAGAACGGAAAAAACCTGCGCGTCTATTCGAAAATGACGATCGTTACACCGTTGGCCGGCGGGTGTGATGAATTGGCGGAACAGCGTCGAAAGTGGCCCAACGGGGGCGAAGAGGGGCGGCCATCTGCCCACCGGGGTAGAGCCCTAATTATCAACGAGGGGCTTGGCCGGGCCTCACACAGCCTTGGAAGCCTCACAATTAGGTCACACACCATACCTCATATACACGCCTCAATACATGGTTTACATTTACCAAAAAAATATATAGAGCATTTAAACTCTCTGAGGAATTAATCATAAATCGATCCGGTCTTGCACTTTCCATTTTATATATATATATATATATATATATATATATATATATATATATATATATATATAAGAGGCAGTAAATTTAGTTTCCCATATTCTCTAAAAAATTACTACAGTTTTATGGGCTCCTCTGGTAATAAATTCAAATTTTTGGTGATAATGCAGAGCATTGGACCAAAACAGCTAGTGTATAAAGAAAATCGTAATATTGATGGTAAGCCCATTTATTTCCAGTTGATGTTTCATTATACTGTACTTTTGGTGACTACTTTAAACCGCGCGTTTGAAACTTAGCTGGCACATTGGCGTCAGCGGCGACACTTAAGATCAAATGAGTTATACCCTTCACTGGAGGCGGCTCTTCAGCATAATTTTTAATTTCGAACAAAAGCCCCATTATGACATTATGTCACACGCCTCCGGGTCGTAAAAATTGCGTAAAAAGAATTCCTTGCGCCCCAACACTTAATAACAGCTCAGCCTCCCGGGAACATTAGCCGGTCCCCTTTTTCAATTTTTACGACTGTTTTTACGGCCGCGAAGAAATATGAGTGAAGGGTCCGAAGAAGGGCTCTGTCTATTCCGCCGCTTCCACCGGACTCGGTTCCTGTTCTAGTTCGGTAATTAGCAACAATAATACTACTTTTATTGAATTGAAGAATAAAATTCTACATGAATACATCCATTCGAGGATATTTAGTAATATCCTATTTTAATAAGCAAATTCGTAAAATATTTCTGTAGAGAGGGCATTCAATGAATTACAATAGTTTTGTTCAATAATATTCTATACTATAAAAATTAGAACAATGTAAAAGTTAAAAACAAACAAGAATATGTTAATTTATAAAAAAATTCACTTGTGCACACGTTGTGTGATTATTCAGTTAATCATGCAGCGCTAAAAATTTAGAATGTTTTCAGATATTTTATTCACATCCTGATATTCTAAACCTGTGAATCCGCACTTCTTAAATATTGGAATATTAGTATCGCCTCTGTTGCAACAGATTATAAAACCGGAACCCATATTCGGTGAAAAATAGATAAAACATCGTAGCTACTTCTTCTTTTCTGATACCCGAACGTCTGGCGGCGGACTCGGAGATGGGAATTTTATGAACCGAAACCACTCGAAGGGCGACCCGAGAGAGAGAAAAAAAGGAAATCAAAGTAGTAAGGGAATTACGAAAGACGGGCCCGCTTTTTCGTTACATAACTGTGAGCGGAGGGGGCACAAGATCCAAATCTCCGAAAGGAGATGAAGAGAGTTTGATAGGACCGACCGACAAGGTCGGCCAAATAAGGTTGTTTCCCCTTTCCTATAACACACTTCGTCGAGGTTTCGGTCTCACACGGCGGGGTTCTCACACTGTTGGATATTTTGACATTGGTACCGGATACTTTGCCATTCGCGGAACTTCCTCTTCGGCAGGATGCGTGAAAAAAATTGCCAATTTAAAATTGGCGGTCAATACTCTGAGTAACTTGCATTTATGTTGATTTATTTCAGTTTAGAAAATAGACAGATACACGCGAGGCAGAATATTTAGTACAATTGGCATCAGTTGTCAAGAGATTGTTTTCTCGTCGCTGTAACAGCAACGAATTTATTTAAAATTGCAACATTTGGGAGAGGTAAATTCCTATTGTGATTCAGGGAAAATACGTTATTCGGTGCATACGGGCGCGGTACTATTGAGGCAGTAAAAATTTGCAGAAAAAGTTGCAGGGAGAGGGATTCCAATAGAAAATTTTACGGTCCCAATTACAATGGCCTTTTGTCGTACTGCGGACCTTCCACTTCCGCGGTTCCGATCAGACTCCCCGGACCTATTGTCAGCCCCCTTTTCGAGCGGTCTTTAAAAAATAACGGTTCTCTCACGAATTCAATAAAACGCCTGGGTCCGATTCCGTACATCCCCTGGAGGTAGCTGAGTTGCCGCGGAATAAAGAAGACTCGAACGTCCCCGTGAAAACGTTCGGTAAAAACGGCCAGTAAAAATAATTTTTATGACGACTTTGTACCCATCTAAGAAGAAAACACAGTTAATAATGAGTGAACAACATTTTAAGAAAACACAGTTAGGAAAACCTAGCATAGGACCAAATAACGGAATAGACGCTGTCATAAATTACAGGTATAATACTAAATTTAACGGAGTTTTTACAAAGGGGTTATTTTCCTCGATAACATCTACCCCTCCCCCCAGACCATCTGACTACTGACGACCATCTGAGAAAAATGACGTATTCTGTCCTCCATGTCGTTTAATTTATTTAGACCACAAGATTAGTTGAATTTCCTAATATATATATATATATATATATATATATATATATATATATATATATATATAGTTTTTCTATCAGTTTAATCATTGTAGAATGTTAATTATCTCTAATATTGCAATCAGCATTTAATCAATAAAAACCGGCTGGATGATGAACCAAAACTGACCTCGCTATCGGACCAAGAAAGAGGTCTGCGGACCGTAAGGAGCGCTGAACTGAACTGTCCCGGACCAGGCGGTTAGCGTCGGGCTGATAATTTCCAAACAATTTCCTCGTTAACAGCTCCTCGCAGTCTGTGTCCTACTATGCCACGGTAGTAAATAAGAAGAGCGCCTGTTGCGGTATTCCCAAATGCCGAAAACCCCAGAGTCTGTGCATTGAATTAAGATCCCCCTATTGTATTATATGGGGACATGAATCAATTTGTTGTAATTAATAAGTTGCAAGCGATGACTCTGTACCTTCGGTTGAGAATTAAACCAATATCATAATGGTGTTTCAACTTTTCACTTCTTCAAACATTCGGATTATTAATATATTCCCAAATAATTTTACAACAGATTAAACTAATATCGTATACCGAAAATCAAATTGGTCCACAAGTTCATCTGGGCAAAGTTGGGTTTAGATCGATTAATAATTCATTAGTAATAATAATTCTATTTAAGAGAGATTTACTCAGACCGAATGATATAATTAAAAAAAAATAAGAAAAAGCTTGTCGAAGGTGGGGATTAGGTCATAGGACTGCCGAGTAATGGGACAGTTCACTAACCGAGCGCAAATTTAATGTAAATCGATACTGAGTCACGGAGTGAATAAACAAGCCGGAGGCAATGCTCTCTCTCTCTCTCTCTCTCTCTCTCTCTCTCTCTCTCTCTCACTCACTCTCTCTCTCTCTCTCCCATTCCAACTGAGAGGGATGAGATTCCAAGAAACCCAGTCCATATTATAGATTGGGTAATGGCCGGGGGTTGGCGCCACAGGGGGGTAGAGTCCCACGGCGGCCCACGGGAATAGAGACCTTTGCGCGGATTGCACCCTCCCTAAAGGTGCACCCTCCCAAATGGATTAGACTAATTTCCTATCGGGTCAACTCCTGGTGGCGATTGATGTTCCCTTCTATTTAACGCGATTATTGTAACAATCGGATTTAGGCAAGGTATGATCAATCGGCATAAAGCCGAAACCGGTCTAGGTTGAAACTAAATAGGGCAGTCAATACAGATAGAAGTACAGGAGTGATGATAATCCTTCATTCCTAACCATAGTATAATGATTTAGGTATTTTGTCTATCACATTGTTAGGTATGAAATATAGCCACACTATTATAGGTACTAATGATATAAATTTCTAAAAATAAGTATACGCATAAATAATATAGACGGTAACAGTGAACCGGCGACCGAAACTGAAACAGGGCCAAATAAGTGAATGGAAACAGAATATCGCGAGAGTGATGATATTCCAAACCATCGGGGGCCCCCTAATAAGCGGACCTTGAATTTAAGACACGTTTAACGAACCCCCCCCCCACCAATAACTTGAATTAGTGTGTAGACGTTCTCTCCCATTCACAATGATCTTCTGAGCTCTGTTCACGCCAAGCTCGGTATATAACTTGATTAAATTGACTAAACAGGCTGAGATACCGTGAAAGCCTTCTCTCTCGAATCAATCTGACCAAATTAATGCGAAAATGTTCCCGAAGTAGATTGAAAGTCAAAGGCTCAGCTGAAAGGATAGAGGCTCCTTGGATTAGGACCAAGGTGCCTTATTTGGGCATCAAATCAATTCGACCTAATCCCAAATGGACTTGGTCAAATCGATGCTTTCTCTCATTCAGTTAAATTGAGCCGGTCATAGCTAAGATTAGGGGCTTGTGAAGAAGAAGATTGTGGCTACTTCTGGTTACATCGAAACTAGGCGCTACATCGTTAACCCCACCACCCCCGATTTGTTTTATTTCCCCCTGCTTTATGTATTCGTTTAATTTTTATTACCTTTATGAGCAGAATACTTTTACGACTACCATCTTTGGGAAATAATACCTTGGGATAGATTCACCAGTCAACACGGAATTTTGTAGAAAACACAATCTCCGTTTCATTGAGCATAAATAGGAGTCTGTCAATTTTATTTCATTCCATATTTTCTGAATCAATTTTAATTCTATACTGAGCATTTTGCTATCTTGGCCGACTGTTCTACCTGAACTGATCGGCTGCCGGTCTAATCGAGACGCCCACGTTCTTCCTGCCTCCGTCCTATTCAGTCAATTCCGCATAACTCATTTATCTGGCCGTCTACAGGGCAGACCGCGCTGCGGCGGCTTCGCTGGTGTCGAACTTCCTGCCCGGGGCCCCGTGCACTGCACTTCCGCCCTCTCCCTGCTTACTTAGCTTGTACTTAACGGAATTTCACTTCCTGAGAACGGCTCCATTGTCGGGCCGGCAGAATGGGGCGATTACTCCCAGGCTCCGACTATTATGTTTTATAGTTTACGATTCGGTTATAAATATATATAAGTGTAAATTAGTTTTTTAATTCATTTTAATAACCTTTAATTTCAACAAGATTTACTAAGCTAAGTAAGGACAATAGTTTCCCCCCTTCCACCTTGAGATAATTCCATCATTAGTTCATACTGCGTTTGATTTTCAGTTTCTTCTTAATCTTGTAGGATATGCATGATACTATTCAAATTGAATTTTTAGACTACACTTAAACTGACCGAATAACACTGGAGACCAATGAACGTCTATTCCTATCTCAGATCTTGAGGGGGGCCGAAGTTATATGAGGTAAGTCCGATAAAGCTCGAATCACAAATAAAAAACTATTTGAGAAAGTAGAATATTTGAGAAGAATAGGACTTAAGATTGGGAGATTACTACTTTGGTAAATACTTGGACAGAGACAGCCTAGCTCATACTTTAACAAGCTGAGAAATTTAGTCCTTTCATTGTTTAAAATCTAATCAACCGATTATATTTATTTCAAGTAGTATTACATTATTTTTATGTCGATTGTTTTATGTAATGATTGAGTTGTTATTTTCGAGACGCGCGTTGTCTTATAGGTACCCCAGGTCTACACTCTGACTCACAGTTGTCCCGCAGATAAGGTTATAGCCGAGTTCTGTTTCGTCGTCCGTATATCGGCTCGTAAAAAGAACAAGTCAATACCCTGTACAGGATATTTTCTCAGTCTTCGCCGCGCGGTCGGGTTCTGTAAGTTGACGAAGGGATCGGCCAAATGCGGGCAAAAACTGTGAATCCCTAGCTGGGGTTGCATTGCGATGAGGAGAAGGGAGGGGAGGAGCCCGGAGATATTGCTCGTTATCCAGAAAACCTGTTTTCCAATTGTAGACATTCTACACTTGTCCCCCTACTGCAGGTTCCAGCCGACAACCCTTCTATAAAACACTCAACTCTATATCATCTCGATTCTCTCCAGTTTCAACAGTTTGCTCGAAGCGAATTCGTTCGCCCTACCTTAACGCTGGAAGGAAGGGAGCTTAATGTAGCAATCGTCGATGCTTAATAACACTTTATAGCAACTGAACTACCAATTGTAATACTGGAAAGGACTGCTTTTTTAGTTTATTCTCTTTTCTGGATGAAAGTTTTGCTCTCAATCTCTTGAGAGAAACGTGTTCCTACATTTCCTTCCAGTTAAGAATAATTACTCGGACACAAATCTTTTCCCAAAATAAACCTTCAGCACATAAATATTCGTTTTACCGTTTGATATTACTAAGGTTGCAACTCGTGTTTCGGCAAATAGACGCGTCTTCGACTTGGTCTCTTGGCGTCCTTTAGGATTGTCCAATTAAAGGTTGGCCGTTGGCGGCAATTAAACCATGGTCGGTGGATGGCGGTTAATTACAGTAATTAGTACGGTTCGCTGTAGAATTTGATTGCCAATTCACACACATATTCTTGCACCATTAAAACATATATATATATATATATATATATATATATATATATATATATATATATGAAATAACTGAAGTAAATACGTAAACATTTACCACTTGTGTTCCCATGTTCCACAGTTCCTTGTTTATATAATGTAATTTTGAATTGCACCTCTATCTTGTCCTTACGTGGTCTTAATTCCGCCCATTGAGCGGAAATATTTTATATTACTATGTATTGTGTTTGAATTATGTGTTGAGTTGACTCAGGACCTCTACCTATGAACAATAAAGAGTGTAGTATGTAATATAGCAATTCTACAGTTAATTTAATTGAGTTTATTTCGTATTGATGCTATAGTGTCACATATAGACTATAGATTTTTAGTTGGAACAATAAACCCACCTGATATGAGATAGCGAATAGAAGTAAAATGTTGAAGAGTACAACAGAGGGTAATAAGTGTTCACCTCGGGTTCGGGAATTAAATTCACCGTTCCGGAAATGTCGACATAGGCCCGTGTCGCCGTCACTCCGGCGTCCGAAGGAAAGATTCGTTCGGTCAACACCGAGCACGGGAAGTGCGCGCTCCGAGTTGGTGCGCGCGCGTGTGTACGCGTGTACGTTTAGATGTGTGTGCGCGCACCCGTGCTTCGAATGTGCGTCATGCACGGGAGGGAGGGAAGAGCGAGAGCGAGGGAGGGAGAGAGAGAGAGAGAGAGAGAGAGAGAGAGAGAGAGAGAGAGAGTGAGTGGGAGCGGGAGCCCTCCTTCCGGCGTGTTCCACAACCGCTACTTCTCAGGTGCCTAATCGGCAATTGCCAGATAGCCGCCTCTTGCCCGATTTCCCAGTTAATGCCCCAGCCGGAAAAATTATCTCCATTGCGTGGAAAATTACAAATTTGTCTTTTCCGCACATATTAGGGGTACCGAATTCGGCGAAATTCCTCCCTAATAATACTAGATAGCTCTCTCAAAATATTGAAATAAAGATAGATGGAAAAGTTGTTTCATAAATTTATCTGGTTCATTTGAGGAAGAAGAAAACTTTAAAATCTAGTAGGTTTTAATTTTCAACTAATATAAAAATGAAAATATCCCCGCCAGCTACCGACGATTTCCCCCGACCCCCGTAATGCTAATTCGTTTTTTATTTTTCCAGTTATCCGTTGCAATCGTAAATTCAGAATTTTAAATTCGACGTTTCCAAAACGTGTAATAAAACAATAATAAAAAGTTTCACAGTGCCTTAAATTTTAATATTACGGAACCAGTATCAATATGTGATAAAAGATAAGAATGTAAAAGTTGTTCTGAGAACATGATGTAAGAAAAGTTTGTATAACAAGACGTTGGATATCTCATTTTATATCATGATGTATTCTACCGGTAAAAAATTTTATTTAAAACACTATATTTAATAATTTATTTGAGCACTTAAGCACCACTCTTCATACAATTCCATAGGGATGAGTGTGTTACATGGTGACACGAGGAATTGTCATTAAATAAAACGTTTATTCACCGAACCCCCGAATTAACTCAGATCTTCCCGGCACCCGTCCGGTTCGCGTGAACAAAGACTGGCTCCGACATGAATATGTTCGATGAATATCGGGCGTCCTTGATGATTTTCGAAAGAAAACACGGATAGGAAATTTCGAAACAAAACGCGGCGGAGGGGAGACCCGGCCGCCGCCTGATTGCTTCTCGGACCGCCTACTTTAAATTAAATTTGAAACTCGTTATTAGTCAAATTCAGTTGAATTCCCTCGGGAAATAGATTTTGGTCTCGACTTCTCACTATCGTCAGTAGCATTCTAAGGTAATGACTGGGGTCGTGTCTGCACTGTTACTAACAGCTTCAGCAGCCAAAGTTCATGACTGACTTACTGACGGAATGCTACTGGCGATAGTGAAAAGCCGTGTATGGTTAAATTGACTTCTATCGGTAGAATTAACATATTTGTATGTATATAATATAAATAAAAATAATACTATTAATTCTATCGGTGGCATGGGGAGGATACGAGATAGGCGCTATGCGGCCTGGGGGGCATTTGGCAAGGGGAGCCCCTGCCCATAAAACATTTCATAAAAATAGACTTCCGTCCCGGCGACATCTCGAAGAGGAGCCCCTAACCCCCCCCCCCTCTCTCTCTCTCTCTCTCTCTCTCTCTCTCACTCACTCACTCTATCTCTCCTCATCCCTCCCTCTCGCCTTTCTGTCTTGTTTGTTGTTTAGCCCGCCCAGGAAAACTAATTGCACTTACTCAATATTGAAGGGGTGAAGCCAGGTATACTGAAACCGGGGGCTAGACAGGTTATATAATTAATGAATGTTTCCTATCTAATACATATAAAAAAAGAGACGAACTAAATCATTATAATAAACGTTTATCTATGGACTAAGCATCAGTTTTAGAAAAGAGAAACCTCCAAATAGAAAAAAATATTAATTCAAAAATTTGCTCTTATTTAACTAACTAAAACAACATTGTCTATCACATATTATTGACCATTGGGTATTAAATTGCGTAATACATTTATTTGACACGATACCTGACTGTTTATATTAAAGCACAGAATGGCTTTTCTGAACCTTTCTCTTGTTTCGTTCATTAGGTGTTACAATAGATTATTAAAATGCCGGCAGATTTAATTACCAACGGATGTAGTTACAAATAATAAACACAAGTGTACGCTGCAAATTTTGGGGAAAAAATAAATGTCATATTAATACATAATGATCGATCGAATAATACGGTTAACCGATTGAAACATTAAATCTGCCGTTAAAGTCCTGAATGCCCTGGTGCCTGGAATCTGAATTTTATTGATTGTAAATCGGTCAAATCTGACATGTCGGTTGGTTGAATCAAGCCCACGTAAGTTGCCGCACTAAATTTCGCCATACTCACGCACGTCATGGTAGGTCGAGGGCATATATAACGTGACAGCTGGACAAGAGAAAAGAAGTATTGAGATCAAAAAATAATAAATTATAATAATCATACGTCCGCCCTGACGTTTGCGGTGATTTCAGCTTTTCGCCTGTTAGAGTGGAAAAAATTTAATTTTGTATTAATTTCTGCCCACTACCGATAAAGTTATTATACGCCCATAATGTGTGTACATACTATATATTTGGCAATATTTATCTATATGTCTTTGTTGTTATTTAACGCTGTTGCACATTGTCTTCCTTTTTCCTGGCATTTGGCCAAGTTTTAAATTGTGTGTGCCCAACGATAGGTGTTCTGTTGATTCGGCCATAAACAAGTTCATAAAAATAGATAACATTATTCGCAATCATTATTTATACACTTTTAACGTTTATCAGTTTCATAATGAACGCGTCATTGGGAAACTGTTTTCCATGACCAAAGACTCTGTTTATAATGTTTTAATGTTCGAGGATAGTGGTTTTTAAATGATTCAGTAAGTGCGCACACAGTTCTCGTTTGTACACGTGAACAACTCGGACTGCCCGTTTTTCCTCACAGGTGTGACAAATCGTGGTTTCACTTCAGTTTTTCTCGTGCTAGCTCATACTGTAATTCTAATAATAATCCATTTGAATCACACTGTCAGGTACGGAAAATGCGATACGATTGATGAATCAATTAACATTTTTTCCCCTAAGGAAAAAGATTTTATGAGAAATTGTTAATTTTTTAACGCGCCCATCGTTGACCTTTTGCCCTTACATGTGTGGTCTGAACGCTTCTATCTGAAAATTATAGTATATGTGTATGTCTAAATATAAATAAATTTATATGCACGCACACCTGTGTATATTAGTGATTGCACTGATTCGTATTATTAAACTCATCGAGAAATTTGAATTTTGGTACTAAATTGTGGCCGCTAGTTTATGACCGAAAAAGCACCACTACTAACGCCGGTTACTCTCTGCAATTAATGTAGAATTGGAATGAAACCACAAATCATGAGCGCTTAACAGCCACAGTTATTTCGATGTTTAAGCTAAGTAAACAATTAAAGATAGTCTACAGTTGATTGTCCCAATTCTGATTTGATTCTCGTTGAAAAACTGACATAACTTGAAAAATGTAAGCAGTATAGACACCAGTATAATTAAAAACATTCAGTTGTTGGTTTAGGAGAAAGGTGCTGGCCGTTCGGCGACTGCACCTATAGGCGCCAGCTCCTCAGCTCGGATTCCAGACGGTTGGGGGTTTGTGTTTATTTTGAGTTTCGGCATTCGGTATCGATGAGGCATTTACACCGGACAGACTTGTGCTTCATTGCCTAAAGAAAAGACTGTAATTAAAGTTTCTTTCAATTCTAATTTCCTTTCAATTTTCACTTAATTTGCTTCAGTTCAGTCAATACCGAATCAACGAACTTAAATATTGTATTAAACTACAATTTAAAAGGCCATAATATTAACGTTCAAAAATTTAAGTATTTTATTATAACCAAATAAAGCCCTAGAAGAACACCGCCTGTTACATGTTTTTTGGCGTTCTCTAGACATCTCAAATGTCAAAAGGCCTGACTCCTTCGTTCGGTACCCTGAACGCTGCTGATTGTAAACTTAAACAATTCTTGTTTTTTTTCTTTTAAAGTCGGTGTTTTATTTATTCAAATAATAATATACCCTTCTTCTTAGACACCTGTGTGGTGGGCCGCGACAGCCTTCTTATTGCGCAATCAATAAATTCAATGGCGACATTGTCATAATTAATTTGCCTGGAAATAAGAAATAAAATGTATAATATAAAATGTATGTAGAATGTATAAATTAGATTAATTTCAGAATGAAGTTATGATTCTAATTAGTGATTTTCCAGATACTATTTTTTATTTCACAATTAGATACTCTTATGAACAATTATACTAACGGGTTGCTACTGGCGGTTGGGAGGAGCCGATAGTGCAGACAGCAAATTTTTAGTCTTCCTTAGAATCTTGTCTTCGTATTCCAGACATAAGAATGAATACAATAAGGCTCCTTAGACCCTGGAGCGAACAGATATAATGGAAAAGGCGTCGCAGAGAGATTAACTTGAACGTGAATACAGCCCATAGAGAATGGGGTTTCGTTAATATTTTCAGCCTAATTTTGGGACCGAGGAAAAGTCCCATTTTTACCCACCGGGCATTTAATTTATTATCCAGAAGAAAGCCCCTGGGTAGGTATCCGTAAGTCAGGTAGGAGACGGGAAACCCGTAGGAAAATTCAGGTAATCCTCTCGGACGGGGATTTTCCCCCATGACCTTCTATTATCGATGTCGTGTTTTGTCTGCCTAGAGTGGTTTCGATAACAGTTCGATTCAGATGGGGTATTTTGCATTGAAGGACGGGGTCCAACTTTTTTTTTACCGCGAATACCTGAGCGTGTGTGTGCGAGAGAGAGAGAGAGAGAGAGAGAGAGAGAGAGAGAGAGAGAGAGAGAGAGCGGGAGGGAGGGAGAGATGGAGGGAGATGCTGCTTGGGACGGGTCAACTAAAAATACATTGCCAGTTTTTCCGCCTGTAAAAAAAATGCGCGTTCGTTCAGTTGTCGGCCGTGTAGATTTTCGTTCGGTTTTCAGTTCTATAAAACATCCAGTGGTACGTCCAGACCTAAAATGGCGAAAACTATTTGGTACTCTTCAACGGAGAAAAATTTCCCGTCAGATTTGTCTAACTATTATTGGTCCAGTACACGAGATTCTGGTAATATATACCCACATACTGAAATTAATTAAATAAATGAACATGAATTAAATAGAGTTATAAATGGCATATTAGAATTGTCGATTTTAACTATCGCTTCACTATTTTCAAGTACCTTCTTTGCAGGTGTTGACTCGAAGCATTTTTGTACAGATTGCTCACACGCATGTTCGTGGGGTTGTTGTAGGAAGTATATTGAGGAAATTATTCTCCTCGCCTGGTTAAATATAATTTATTTTGGCCCCAATTAGCGATTCTTGCGTATTGTATATTACACAGTGCAGTGCACATTGTACAGTGTGTTCCGACATTATTTATGACCATAGTTAAATATTATTTTCTATTTAATTTTGTCATAGAAAATCCAGGCGGGTATTTGAAAAGTTCCAATCTCCGATAGGAGTGAACGAGGGCAGAAAGCTCATTCGATATATCGGAAAGTCAAATCGCTTATATGACTGAATCAATATTCTGAGGAATATAAAAAGACCTCATTTTCTACGACTTCTTACCTGTAACAGGTGGAGAATACGCAATTTTCCTATATTACAATACATTGATTTCATCAATTTTTTATATATTTTTTCCACCCATTTTTCACACGGTTTACTTTCTTCTGATAATTCAATAATATTATATTATAAGGATATTATTAATATAATAATGACATTTCGGAAGTTAGTATTAATTTATCTTGCAAATACCTCAATAAACCAGCCTCAAATAAACCTAGATACAGCATAAATCCAACATAGCTATAATTATTGCTCACGGTAATAAAGTAAAATAGAAAATTTCAAACTGACCGACAATTTTTTTTATGTATCTATTGAAATCCCATAGCCAATTGTATTGAGAGGGGAAGAGCTCTGAAAAGCGGGGCTTGACCCCCAACAATTTTCAATGTACATTCTATAGTGAACGGTCGAACCCTAATCATAACAAATTCAGGCAGTATGTCCCATATTGTCAAGAATCGATTCGAAAGGTTATATTTAACGTATGTTTATATTTTTGGATTGGGTGATTTGAATTTTTTTCTTAGTGTTAAGAACAAAATCAATCTTCGATTCAAGAAAAATCGAAGTCGGGACGCGGATTTTGTATTTAAGGAAAGTCGTATCCCGAGTCCCGGACCTTGGTTAAAAGCTCTACATTGATGATTATTATATCACTATCGTCGATTTGAGTTGGTTTACTGAACCGAGTGGAGCCTTTTATAGCCCCAGATAAGATTCGCTCCCGACTCAACGCAATCGATGAATTCGTGGTATCCCATGATGTCAGCTTGACGAGAGAACGGGAGGGTATTTTTTTTTATTAATAAGTATTAAATTATATTTTTTTATGAACAGTTACAACTTAATACTAGCGATTATGAAAACAAACAATGTAATACAATTTTTTAAATGGGAAAATATTGCCTCACCAAATTTATTTACCGAAAATACTGGTGCGATTGGAGGACGGCCGATGATTTACAGGCATCAATAAACCTAACACGACAAAAGGAAATACCTCCGTAAATCGAAAAATTAACGGAATAAAAACTTATTAAGCAGTGTTCCAAACGTAAAAGATAAATTGCTTAGTTTTTGAGTTGTGTAAACGCGTGCCCAGTGCAGTGTAACGGGGAGGATGAGTCGGTCATTGGAGTATTGGGCGGGGTCATGGGGTGTCCGTCCTACCGCCGGTGGGGTAAGCCGTGAAACGGTGGCCTAGGCCATGAGAGAGGGCCCGCATTTTTCCGGCAGGGAGGGGTGAGATATCTCCACCCCTACAGCGGAGGCTCCCCTCCCGAGGGTGGGTCGCGCTCAACCTACCCTTTTGCCGGCTCTCCATTTAACCGGGGGAGAACTTATTCAATACACTGTTATTAACTAACGGGGCCGGTTCTCTTACGCCTTTCTTAACAGTTCTATTTCGCCCCGAAACGTTGAACATTGACACGGGGGTCGGTGTCGTATATTGAGGCATCACTTCCGGTAACAACTTGATGACGATATCAAGATTAAAATATTAAATCTTGCCACCTTAAAATGACCTGCAATAGTTTCGGCTACTGCTGAATAAACTAAAATTAGAATGGTTGAAAAATGCAAAAACGAAAGTCTCCCTCCGTCACCGAGGCGGCCTCATTCTAAAACATCTGTTACAATGCTGTAGTATTGGATAATTGAATTAGATAATATCCGGTAGTCACTCTGTACCATCATATGAACTCTCAATGTACGCCACAAAAACAATGAAGTCCGCTAAACAAAATATTTTTACTGAGGAAATGTAACATACCATTTTTGAATCTAAACCCTATTTAAACTTCGATGGCCATCGCATCGCGTACAGTTAATTTCAATCTGTTACAAGAAAGAATACAGTAAGCACATTTCGTGCAGTCATAGTTTACACCCATCAAGGGACATATATCGGTTGCTGGTGAAGCGTTAATACGCTTCGACCGCGGGACGAAGGGGGCCCCGACGGGGACCAATATAATTATTGGTCTGTATGTAGAAGCGGGCTACGACCTACGATGGTCCATAATTTCAACATGCAGTTGAACGTTTAGTCCCTTAAGGTCGTATAGGACTTTTTGTGCGATACTCGCGTATGTATCTCTCGTCTGAGTAATCGCAGGCATCAGATGGGGATATCGATTTTCCGACTGCGGGAGGCTGCGGAACGCTTTAATTGCCGTAGAAAAATATCGGGGAGGGCGCGCGGGCTCGTAACGAGACCCGAAAATGGGGAGGTGGGAGGGGGGGGTCCCTGGGCGTAAAGACCATAAAACGAGTCATACTCCCGAAGGTTAGCGACGGTCGAAAATGAACCCCGGGGAGAGCGGCGGTTGAAGGGCAAGGCCTTGAAGGCCCCCTCGGACCGGGGACCGCTCGCTTCGGTTAGTACTAGCCAGGCCGGCGGACGAGCTGCTGTCGCCAGCCAACAGACCCCTTACCACAGCCGCCGTCCTTTATTTCAGGTGAGTATCAACCGAAAAACGGCCCCCCCCCCGACTTAACGATTTGGCGTTCCCAAACGGGGTAAGCACGGTTCCGTCCGGACTCGAGGGGGACCGCTCTCAAAAATAGGCGCCGTACACCTCGTCGGAATTGTGGATATAAAGAAAAGTGATTTCTAAAATGGATCGGGCCGAAAATTCCCTTTTAACGAAAAACATTTCCTCCCTATCCCAGCATATTAAGTGTTAAGCAATATGCGCGTAAGAACCGTGTGATGATTCGTTTATTTTTTGTAAGCTCTTAAATTGGTGTTCCGACCGCGTATTAGAAAAAAAATCAAAGACAATTTAACCAGAAATTTTCGGGGGAGCGGGGTTCTCTATTTGAATTCCGTTCGAGTGCAGTTCAAATTTCAGTTGGCCCCTTTTGAAAAGGGGAGCCATTGGAATCTTGGTCGTCGGTTAGAATTCCTACTGTGTCCCGGGCTAGATCTCCACCGGGGCAACACTTTCCCACCTAATAGGCCTAACGTGCAACCTGTTACTTATAACATAAAGCCAAGAACTGAAATTCATTGTCTTTGTTCGTTCCCGTCGTTGGAGAATTTTAATTTGACGGGCGAACCATAAAGAACAGGCGATTCGCAACCCTCTTTTCCGTCCCAGTAGGTTTCGATCGTTTCGGGCGAATGTTTTTAGGGCGGTTAGGTTTCGGTTTCGGCCTTGCCAGGGTAGTGTTGCAGGAGCCATCTCACACCTGACGCTACGCCCACCGACCGAGCGTTGTGTCCGGGCCGTTGTAAATTAAGAATATCCGGGGCCGGGGCGCTCACTTTAGCGGACAATTACGTTTTCGGTGGGCTCCATACTTGAAAATTTACAAAGTTCGAGATGTAGGCCGTAGCTCTTGTTTTAATTAAAATGTATAAAGGGCTCTAGGGTGATTCGTGTGACCACGATATTTGTACAGTGGGCAAGTACTATAGGTTTAGGAAACAAATAAAAAAAATATTTAAGAGGTATCCACTTTCATTCTTTTAAACTCACATAACTTCATCTAAAGTCTTGTAATTTTACGTTTCTAAAAAATTTCAACGGAAGCTTCAAGTCGCGCCGTAAGATCTACATTATTCTAATTAGATTTTATTCCTTTTTTTTCTCTCGCACTTAGTTGAGCGGAAGTTGTATGAAGACGATGGACTCCTGGGAACTAACCTTGGCCCGCGCCACGTGGCGCTCCCTCACCGGACAATTAGCATACATGCCTCCAATATGGTGTATGCTAAGGTCCGAAAGACAATTTCTGCCGTCGAAACCATCCCGGAATTCGATTCTCGAAGTTTCCGCCCGGAACGCCCCCTGTTTTTTCATCGAGTCGGTTTTCGATTTTCTCCCGCCGTTTCGCAACTTCCGAATCGACGAGGGCCGTTAACGACTTCTCGTTAAGGGGCCACTCCGAACGTTGCGCCATCCGGTAGTTGTGTTCGAGGGCAAACTATTGAATCTCGAAAGTTCGAATCGGTTTGAAAGTTGTCTGATTCGACAGTTTCAAGTAATCGAATCTGGAATACTTGTACAAAGAAACGAACATTTAGATAAAGGCCGGTTCGAAATAAAATTACAAAACACTTAGCTTCGATAGGTGGTTGTGAGGGGGGAGGGGGAAGTCATGTACCGCGCGGTATTAAACGGGGTCGGAGGGCAAGTGAAAGACCCGAAGCGTCAGGTGAAGATCCCGCTCCGGTTCACGACTCGAGCCCCGTCCCGTTTGAGAGTTTAAATAAGATATGCAGAATTATTTGCCGACAGAAGGATTTTTACCCTGCCAGTTAAGCCAGATGTGGGCGTACAGAATGACGATAAAAGAGTTCTACTTCTATGACTGCTTCTAGAACGGATCAAAACTAAATAATATTTATTATTATTTCCTATAAATTTATTACCATTAGCAAGTAAATTAATCCCCCGGCCATTCAAATTCGTCACTCGTAACGTAAGCATCGCTCCTTTCGGTTTGAAGTAGGGGAATTCTGAGGATAATGATCTTTGATTGAATGACATTGATAAAAGCCGGATAAAATCTTGTCGCCGTCGCATAGTCCATTTGATCCGGCCATACCGGTGGCGGCTCTAACAAGAAACTGGATCTGTTAGTTTGAGCCTGGAACCTGGAAGAAAAGGAATGAAAAAAAAAACGGGCAGGCTTTTATTCCCCTCAGTTCCCGTATTTGGGGACCGGTTGATCTTTAGTGGTCTTTTTTATAATACCTGCAGATTCTAAGAGGGGTGCCCGCGCCTCGGGTACATGTACGTATACACATTTGAAGCTCGGAAGGGTTAAAAATGAAGCAATATCGGCCGAATCGTTGAAGATTCGGTGAAGTAACCATATTTCGTTTGATGTTCGTTACATTCTGCCTCGCTTGTTTCAACAGGGTATATACAGACTGGTTTCAACTATTCGTCATCGTCACTGGTAGATGTCACGGTGTTGTAATATATATCAGAAACCGGTTTAAAAAAGCGGATGGAGACAGTATACATTTCTCATAATTCATAAATCTTTATAGAGATGTTTCAAATCTTCTTGCAATTCAAGCGTATTTTAGAATATTCATTACAGTTCCACTGTTGAATAGTTCTGCAAGTGGTTCCATTCAGTTTGAGCAGGTCCTCAATTAACTAGGGGTGTTTACGTCCCCATATGTTATTATGTTACTGTACCGTGACATAACAGCAGGATGAGACCATTTCATGTAATTTTCCTACCATTTTCTTAATCAATCGTCGAGAATAGGGATGGACAATAATGTCCACTTCCTCTTTTTCTACTGTTACATGCGGGCGTTTGACAAAGTTCAAGTAAGCCGTGGGAATTCGGTTTAATCAACGTCATTCAATCGAAGCGCAGGTATATTTCGGACTTTGGACCTCGTACCTCCCTTTTTGGACCTGTTTATTTATAAATCGTCCTTCTCTGGATTAGCGACAGCCGTGAGGTATCCCCCGTACCAGTTAGTGTGGGGGGGGGGAGAGGACAAAGCTCGCACCCGGCACAAAGCACGAAGAGCTGCGCCGAATGCCACTTCCCCTTCTCAGGGACGGGACTTCATATCGGACTATATTCGTCCTATTCTCTTAGACATTTAATCTTAATTAAAGTTGAAAGTAAGGAGTCGTTGAAAAGTTAAAATTGGGTATTCAAAACTGGGTTTATTTAAAATTTATTTTTATCTAACAGCTGGGTAATAAAGGTAGGGTTCACCGTTGCGAGACTGTTGGGGCACTATATTTTGGAAATCAGTGCAGCTGAATTAAACTGTATTAAAATTTTTTCCAGCTATGTAAGGCCGAATTTCGTAAGGCGCTGAAGGGGTAAAGGACTGACTACTGACGACCAGTGAAGTGGCCGATTATTAATCGGGAGAGTGATCTCTATCCCTCTCTTTCTCTCGTTCTCGCTCTAACACACAGACACACACTCTCAATCTCTCTCTCTCTCTCTCTCTCTCTCCGGGGTGGGGAAGCCGCTCAAACGGGTTTTGCCCCCTCAAGCCGGCTCATAATGGATCGCCCTCCTTCGCCGCGCTCCAGTAATAACAGCCGCTCTCCTCCCGGCCGCGATATGCCCAAAATACAGCTTTGGCCGCACTCTCCGGCGCTGAAATTCGATTTCCTTACCCCGGCCGGCTCTTTTATCAGCCGGGACGAATCTCTGCCGTCGAAGCCGCAACTCGAATGTTGAACCCGCTGGTGGCCGTAGGACCGCAACTACGGTTATAATCCCCGGTCGTATATATCCCGTGATTTCTTTTCATTCCCGATATAAATCCTCCGTGTATAATGCACGCCAGTAACGGTTGATCTCAGTCAAGATTTAAGCTCAACATAGGCCATCTGCGCCTTGGCTTGAAGCAGGAGAGAGAGAGAGAGAGAGAGATTTCTTTAAGACCGCGATATATTTCCTTATCCTAATGGGGATGTGAAAACACCGACTCCCTTGGCCTAATGTATTTATTTATTGATCCTATATTTAGATATAAACCCCGTAGTACTGCCTATCTTGTGTTTGAATGTCCAAACCGTAAATTGGAATGGATGAGGGGCGAAGAAAAATCCAGTACATATTTTTCATTCCTTATCATACGAAGACCCCTTCACAACAGGAAGATATCAATTTTCCTTCTTTATGCCGTCTCTCTAGTATTGCCCCAATATGAAGGCGGCTTCGGTAGCAATAGATGCAGAAAAAGCGGTTAACTGATTTTTGAGTGAAATTAGAAATAAGACGTTCTAGATTTTAGGAAATATTATCTCAACTTCTTGTCTTTATTTTTAGATTCTTTCAGTAGTATAACTAGGATTGAGATCGAATGTGAGCAAACTTACTTTGTTAATCTTACTAACTTTCACTTTTTCCCTCGTCTTAAACTCTCAAACTGATAATGCTTTGTCAGTTCTGACGAGCTTTTAACGCGATCTTATATTTGGCCCGAGCGTACGCTGTTTCGGGTTTCCTCCGTCGTCAGTAGAAGAAATCCGTTTTGTCTCGGACCCAGGAAAGGGACCGTCGTCTGCCGTGTTTAAACAAACAAAAAATTTTCCTTTCCTATCGCCTAATTTAAGCAGGTTCGGAATGCCATCACTACAATTGTCGGTTTCCTCTCGATTCCTTGGACCTACTGCCAAAGCTAGGCAGAGAATAGTCTGACAAATGACAGCAGGATGGTGAAAACCAGGAGATTGAAAACTGGAGAATTGATACATGGCCAGATCGGCCCCCCTGTGATTACGATTGTACATTAGACGCCGTGCCCAGTGAGCCAGTGGCATTGAACCATTTTCACTTTTCAATGCCACCACTTCCATTTTCGTTTAGGCCAGCTTTCGAAGGCAAAAGAGAGAGGAGGGCGAGAGGAGGAGGAGGAGGGGAGTCCTCGTTGATCGAAGCCTCCTAGGTCGATTCATATTGTTCGGCCCCAAACAATACTCGAACCGAAGAGTTTCGATTAAAGTGATACTCGAATTGCTTCCAGAGTCGCGTTCCATAACTTCCGGTTCGGCCTGAAGTGCCCCTTACATACTACAGATTTACACCTTTCGAGAGCTATTTTACAACAGACGTCGAGATGACGTGAATTATGCCAACGCCCTAGAGAATGATTTAGACCTCAGCTTTCAATTGCCCCAGACCCTTTGCAACTAAGATTGTGCAATGTCAAAAATCTGAACGACTTGGAGAATGTCGGGATTTATCCTCACAAAAGATTGCATTGAAAACTTTCTTTTAGATATGATTCTCAAAAATACATTGAGACTACCAACTTAAAAATTCGTCCAAGTCATCGAGTTCGATTTAGCCTGTTGCTACTTAAGTTGATTTAATTAGACGATGGTAGTATGAGACGGGCCTATCGAAAACTTATTTTATTTTTAAAAATTTCAAAGTGAAAATGAGGGCTGTTTCTTATTCGTAATTCCATTACAAGTATAGATAGACCTTTTTCTTAATGTTTCTATTTTCATTAACATAATTTCGTCACTAATAAAAGTAAGGTTTAGTTATTTTTTCGTGTGAGTACACACATTGGATCGAAGTAATATTTCAACAAGTTATTTTTTATTTGATAAAGATTTAATTACTATTTTTGTCAGTAACCGCCGAGTGCTCCACCAGTGCTTCCGAGGTCCGTTGGGTGGTGACCGAGGTAAAGGGTGCCCCTGCCTTAGGGGCTCAATGCACAAACCCCGATCGTACTTTTTTGTCAGGGTGCGTGCGGGCGCTGTGCGTGCCATCGTGCGTGCGCGTGCGCGCGCGCGTTGGTCGGTCGGTTGTCCTCCACGGCGGGGCCTCTGGCTCCTCGGGTAAAAACCTTTTTGTCCGACGACATGTGTTCGGTAAAGGGAAGAAAGGAGGGTGAGGGGCGCCCTTTAGGGATCCACCAAACCGTAAACCCCCGGCACCTTGGCGTCCTAAAAGACCTAATTTGACTACACAAATTTAAATATTAAATTTTTCACTTCTACTATTTCATTACTGTTCCACTTCAATTTCGAAAGAAAAATATATTCGTGATTCTAATATTTTTATCCATAATTCTTCGTATAGTTATATTAAAGATGGACTATCATAAATTAAAAACAGATAGAGAAACCACGAGGTTTATAATTTTTGTTACCATATGCATGGCTAAACCAAAGTAACAAATGCAGTACAAACTTTTTTAATTTAAAAATTGTTCAGGATTCAAGCAATAATTCTATTTTGACAAGGATAAAAGTTTTAGTAAATTTCTTTCTTACAGGCCTATAAATGAAACGATTTGTGAGGAATAGTTCCTTTTTACAATTTTCAATAAAACTCCAACAATGAAAATCCAGTTTGGATCGAGTTAAATGACACTTTTAGTACAGGAAATAACTCTAAGAGGTTTTTCCTTCGAGGTATTAAGATGTATTGGTCACAGGCGGACGGCATTGAGGTTTTTCAAGCCCCAAGGACCCCGAAACGTGTAAATCCGCCGAAAACTCGAGGTCGAACATTTTCAGCATGCCCGCCCGCAGCAGGTTAACTTCAAATTAAAGCATGTTTCGGTGGCCCGAATAAAATTTTGAACACCGCAACCATTCGTCGGACTGAAGTGCGAGACTGGACGAGTAAACCGCTTTCTCGTAGTAATGGATCGGAAATATGATTTAGAACAGAGACTTGAACTGAAGGAGGTTATTTGGATTTTATTTTTCAAACCGTTTTCGTCTTAATTCGATATATTTATGAGGCAGGTCTACGACTATTGGGAATGATCATACTCTTTGGCCTCTTGCCATATTCGTGCAGCGACAGCGCCGTGTACATGACTGTACTACTAACGGAATGCTACCGACAGCCGCGAGAGGTCGAAACCGGTAGAGTGTAAGACCGTAGAAAGCGAGGGGGACGTCCAATTGCATGCTGGAAATCGAAAACAGAAACCAATAAAATTTAAGTTCATTATCGTCTTATTTTCGCACTTTGGGAAGGAAGGATTTTGAGGACAGCAAAGTAAGAATGGACGACGAGGACACATCGACGGTGGAAGGGCTATTTTTGAGGAATTTTTGAAAGTGGCACTATTTTATTGAGCACAGTTTTAGAACTGAGGAGTGCAGGTGAATTTCAATTCATTCTTCATGCCCGTAAGCAATTTGAGCACTCCTCAAGCGAAACCGACAGCGGTTTTAACGACCCGAGTCAAGGATTTTGAAGAGTACGTCCTCACTGCTCCAAACACTAAGGCCCTATAAACTCTGGCCTACCTTCTTGTCCGAGTTAGAGCGCGAAAAACATGGGCCTTTTGGATATCGGAGGACCGTGGGGGAAGTGGCGGATGAAGGCTAGGCCAAAACAAAAGATCCCAAGTCTTATGAATAAATAAAAAAAACTCGTTTAATCGATTTTCGTTAATACTAAACTACTGAACACCGTTGAACAGTGAAAAGGGCTTTGTTGTCGTACAAATAAATGTTTAAATCAGCTGGTAAATTTCAGTAGCCATTTTGACTTTCATCTCAGTTATTGTTATTGTTAATACCCCCCTCGAGTACTGCATTTGATATTGAATAAATTGTTATGTACCCATTTTTCTAGGGATATAAAGCTACATAGTTTCAGCCCTTTTGGATAATCCTCCAAAGTTTAAGTTGCTCCACTACTAGTAGACAAATAAATAAAACTTGAAACTAATAGTTTCAAATGGAATGTCCCTTTTGAGATAATTTAAAACGTTAAAATAATCGATAAATTAATTATTAATTATTTCTTATGAACATGGGCCTATTATTTTGTGTCTTCCAGTTGACTTGCCCACAGAAATTTCTCCTTCCGCTACTGCTACTAGCGCTACTCATTAAATCCATTGTTCAAGAAGGGGCACTTCAATGTTGAAAATGACATAAAATGAACTTTATTTAAGCTTACTTTCAAATCAGTTTTCAGTTTACTGGGGTTAACCGAAGCTAAAACTCCGCAAGACTATTTACAAATAGTGGCCGACAGTATTATAGTGGTGTTTTCTTTCCCTAAGTACTAACCGGCTGTTTACTCTGAAGGGGCTCCTCTTGCCCAACAAACGGCTCCGCTCCAAACCGGTCTCACTCCCCTTCTTTCGATGTCGCAGAAAAAAAGAGGAAAAGGAAAAAACCACGAAACAAGACTAAGACTTATTAAATTAATAAGTTCTAACCAGTCCGGATTCTCGCTTTTCCAGAGCGTTTCAGCGGCTCGGTGAAGTCTAACGGGACCTTCTCCATTCCCACTTGAAGCTAAAATTTCAGTCTTTACCGACTCTTAAATCCGATTTTTCAGACGTAGCTCGAATGTGTAAAATAAAGATATCGAAAGCCTAACGATATACAGTCGATTCGATAATATTATAATTCAATACCATTTTCGTACACCGTACAGCCATTATTTGTGGCCATTGTTACTGACATCGAGAGAATGTGAAATAAGCTTAGTTACGTAACCGCTCACGGTTGTTTTGTCGAGCCCACACGTTGTTTCAAATAATAGTTATCGCCTAATAATTCTGTGTTAACGGAGAAATTAAAACGTAAGCTAGAGATGTAATTGTCGAAGGCGACAGACAGTACCACGGCATAACTCGGCTTCTCGGCGTCCCTCCTTCATAATTCTTCGTCTCCTTTCGACCGACCGTTTCTTAAATACAAAGATTCTCGAATCCCGGCGATGATAAAGAGCGGTAAAAAGTCGAAAGCGAGTATAGAGGCTTCTCCCCTCCGTCCTTCGACTTTCCGGTCGGGAAAATCGGTTTCAATCGAACGTCTAGCGTGAATTGGAGAAACGACGAGCGGTCCCCTTCCGGACCGGACGACCAAATTCGAAGAGAAGTAGCCGCCGAGTAGTAGTGGGAGAGGTAGTGGTAGTGGCGGTGGCGGTCACGAGGTTCAAGATCATGAGAGCGGGGTGTAGCAGTGGCCTTGCCGGGTTTACCTGGCAGGTACCCCCTCTCGTTCTCAGGTACATGCCCCTCGCACCCAGGAGCCATTGTCCTCTCTCTTTCTCGCTCTCTCTCCGTCTTTCTCGCTCGGCGGGGCCCTCTCCCCTCTCCTCGGCGTCGCTGAGGTCGCTTCCTCTCTCTCGGACGCATCCCGGCCGGGAGGCTCTCTCTCGGACACGTGTCTTCCCGCCGGCTCCGCCCCGGCCTCCGCTCGCCAGCGCCTCCGTCCGATTCGAAAAAGCGCGGACCGGCCGGTCGGAGCGGCCGCGTCCCCGCCGAGCCTCCGATCGATACTCGGGCCCTCGGCGGCGGCGCTCCACCGGCCGGCCCTCCCGCTCCCGGGGGCGTCCGCTCCGCCCGGAAAATCGGGACGCGTCCCGTCGCTCGGACGGAGAGGGCGCGATCGGGGCCCGCGAAAAGCTTCTAAAAATAGTCCGTAAATTGGAGGGAAATTAGGCCGGTGGGACGTACGGCGGTTGCTGGTTGCGGGGTGCGGGGTAGTGTGGCGGGAGGGAGGGTGGGGAGGGCTCTGGGCGGCGGGGTGGGGAGCGCCCCACTACGGCTCCTCCTCGGGCCCCCGTCACTCCGCTCCCCAGTCTACACCGCGCAGTGAACAGTTCCACATCGCTCTCGCCGGCGTCCGTGCCCGCCCCGGCCGGGCCCGGCGTCCTCCCCTACGTCCGCTCCTTCGGTGAGCCCCATTGCGCTATCCTCGGTCCGGTTTGCGAACGGTCGCGGCGGCCGCGGCTCGCTCCTCGTCCGGCCCGTACCGTTAGGAACGGGACGCGGCTCGGCGGCCCGGCCCGGCCCGGCCTCGCGTCCTCCGACGTTTTAACGGTTTCGTCCGGTAGGCCGGGGCCGGTACGCGTCGGCGTGGGTCGTAGGGACGGCGCCGGCCACGTGTCCCCGCCGGTTTCGGTGGCGGCGGGAATCGTTTACCGGAAGGACGCGCGGCGGTAGGGCCTAGGGCAACGGGGGTGCGGTGGGGGGCGCTCTGCCGAGGGGCTGGCCGACGCGCCGGCCGCATCTTTTACCCGCGCCCAGACGCTACCCGAATTATACTGGTTTCTCCCGCCCCTCCGGTCGGACCGCCAGTTGTGTTCTGCGCCCTTCTATTTACCCCCGGACTCTGTGCCGGTCGGAGCTCCGGCTTCTTCGTTGCGGGACGGCAGTTTTGTAATCGCACCGGAGTCTGGTAACTTCATACCACCGTTGGCTTTTTGTGACGCCAAGGGGTTTGGAGTTACCTTATTCCGGGGCGAATCGTCGTCCGAGTGCGGTTGGAGTTGAAAGCGGTCCGGCGTCCGGAGGAGCGGAGTGCTTACGTCCGGGGCGGGTGTCGGTCCCGCCGACGGGACGCCCTGGCCACTGTGAAACCTATCCCGGGACCGGGTCTCAGTGAAATTCGATACCCGCACCGATCAGCCTTGAACGCATTTCGGATTATATTTTATTTCCGTTACGTCCGAAGTACGTTAGGCGTTTTTTCCTCGTGTACGTTTGATTTTTGTTTAATTTATTTGTTCGATGTATTTTGTTTCGTAGTTAAGACTGGGTTCCGTCGTAAAAGCGGGGCCCGCTTTGAATCGATATACCGTTGGAAGAGATAGTAGTAACGATTTAAAAAAAAATTAATCGAACGTATGTAACGGTGGTGCCGACAGTGTTAGGTTGTTGATGTAAGGTTATGACGCTCATCTGTGTGTTCGCAGTAAAGAATGTTTCGGAATCCTTTGTTGCGACGCTAACGAAAGCCGGTGTAAAGTGAGGATTGAATTACAATGTAAAGTGATGATTTGAAATCGCCCCGTTTTGTTCGATACGTTTTGTTTCTCGACCCGGAATTGATATTTGCCGACGTTAAAACGTTTTTGGCATGTTTCTGAGGTTAAACGATCGATTCGTTCGGTTTCGAATGTATTACTGCTTGCCAGATGACTAACATTACCTTAAAAACCACTCCGATGTTTTCTGGATGGTCCTCTTTTGACCTTGGCTGACAGGTGCACTAACCGGCGGTAGAAATCATAAAACCACCTTGAATGTATATGTTCCACTTCTGTATTCAAAAACTGTTCGCCCAGCCATTGTGATCTCTTTATTATATATGTTTAAAAGTGATTTACTCATTGTGTCATACACTGTTTTGTGGACTGTGATGTATTTAGTTAACAACTTCTTTGTTGTCTGGAGTTGTTATGCAGCTGTCTCCTGTTAAGGGGCCAGTTCTATTTCTTCTTTTTTATTTCACATTTGAGCTCTGTATTCTGTACAATTTATAGTTTAAGTTAGATTTAATGTTTAGCTTAAATTTATTTTTATCGCTGTGTTCATTTCTATGGATAGAGTGTCTTGATTTGGTAACTCCACCACCGTTGGCTGTTTGTTCTGTCAATGGTGTTGAAGTTCCCACTTGTTGGCACTCATCAAATCATCGGATCGGAGGAAGGAGAGAATGGAAAAACTTCAAAAATCAAACGGGGCAGTACACAATATGGGGACGGATCAGGTTTTTCTTTTCATTTTTCATCATTACAAATTTGAATTGTTCATTCGGCAGTTTTGAGTTGTACCATGTGTGGCGCACTGTATTTTGCTTTGTAGGAATATAATTGGGAGGTAGGTGTGGAGGAGAGCTGTTGTGAGACAGCAGTGGTGGTTGTCTAGCCATGTGATGTCCTTGACAGGCCATTCGCGTTTGGGCAAGGACAGGGGAGCAGGGAGCATGGAGCACTAGACACAAAAACCAGTGGCTGGCCCCCCAGTACATCTCCTGCATTTCTATGAGGACACCCAGACATCAATGGTGGATACTTTTTGGATACTTCAAATCTGGAACATTGTTCAGTATGAAGATCCTCTTAAGTAATTTTAAATGTGGCTTTGCTTTTTTTTTAAACTGAAGTTGAAATTGAATTTCATTCTTCAGCATTGTCCAATATTTTATTGAATTTCTACTATTTATTTTTAACATTTTCCACCTTTCATTTTAACACGCTTATATTTTTTTTTAATTTAATTTAATGCGTAATGAATATGGATGTGAATTTTAAATGTTTGAGTTTACTAATCACTTTGTGGTCTAGCACATAAAAAATTATATTTCTTAAATAATAATCTAAGACAGAAATAAGAGTACATTTGTATGAGGGCATCCAGTTAGTTTAGTTTTATTAATTGAAGAACATTGTCTATTAAGAAGTCCCCCCTTAGGTTGAATTAAAGTTAATTTACTTAAATAGTGTTTTAAATAACTCCAGTTTGGATTCCCTCTGTTAAATGCATGTTCTGTATTCATCATAAACAATACTTCATATAATACTACAAAAATATAATTTAAGTTTACTTATACTCATTGTTGATTTTTATTCATTAAATATCCAATTAAAAGAGGTCCATAAAATAATTATACAAGTTTATAAATTAATGGTTAATGATAAAATATTTTATTTTCCCTATATAGCATTTAAAAATATGTAAATATGAATATAAACGTGTTCTCCAAATTTTGGTTTGGCCTTGTTGCACAAATAAGTTATTCCAGATGGTTTGAATAGAAATGTTTGAACAAACAGAGATTGATTTATGGATGGAATATTCAATTATTTTGGTATTACAAAGTTTCTGCTCATTTCATCTTTTGTATGTCTTTACCATGTATTCTAGGTTTCAAATAAATTAGTGAGGGAAGCTGTAATTTTGTTATTTTGAGTTTTAAGATTTCTGTTATTCAAGCATTTCTTGAATTTGCCTTGGTATGTATAAAAGCAACTACCTTAGTTGATTCAACTAGCCAGTGGGTCAGCACATGGCATCATTCTGATATCAATAGCTGTAATTTTAAAAATGAATTTGTGTTGATTATGATAGAAGAATGTAAGCTTGCAGCTGAAAATAAACAAATCAATTATTTGTCTATTAGTTATTTAATCTGCTTCAGTGTTTATACTTATGGTAGCAAATTTTTTAGTTATAAAAAATATGCTTTTATCATGATCATTTTTTCTACACAATCATGAAATGTTCACATTTGATGTTTAGTCTAAACCACCCATGCATGTTCGATCTAAAGACTATGAACAAATAAGAAATATTTAGTTAATGTGGCATTCTGTCAATACTCAAATGGGATGCACAATGATATCAATTGTGTAGGCTTTGTCACATATAAAACATAATATATGCCATATTGTGTATAAATTCAGTTAGAATTTTTTCTTCGCTCCTTATTTATTTTTTCCAAGCATCAGACATTTTTAGTACCCAGGAATTTTGGTGTGTATTTTAATGTTAACACTCTTAAAAATATGGGATGTGACTCATTTTTAAATAAGATTAGATTATGTGTGAGGCATAATTTTCTTTGCTATAAATATAGGGCATCATAGTATTTTTTGAATTATCTGTCAACAGATGTTGGCATTTTATTACATTATAGTGAAATCAGAAATGAAATTCTAAAGTATTAAGAAATTAGATAATTATTAAAATATTAATTTAAAAGAAATATAAAATAATACTTACATAATATTATCAAGATTAGAAAATTAAGTAAATATACAATATTTATTATTGACTATTTTTCTCTGTTAACCAATAAAATACATTAATATAAAAATTCCCACATTCAGTTAATTATAATAAAATATACGATTTGATTTTTTTTATTATTTAGCATCCAATTTTTGAATTTGATTTTGTAATTAGGGAGAATATTTTTATCTTGTGTTTTGGGTAAGGACAGAAGGAATTAATATACTCAAATTCTTTTTCAAGAAAATATAATTTAAGTAAATACAATATTTTCTATAAATAATGAATCTGTATGTATTGGTCAGTAACTATGAATGAGAATATGGCACAATAAAAATATCAATGCATTTTTTTACATTGGCAGACCAATTAGTCTTAATTATTTTATATATATATTTATATTTATTTATTGGAACCACCATTGGCAAAATGTGTTTCTAATAAATAATAGTCAAAAAGAATTTTCCATTTGAATAATAATTTTAGGCAACAAAATATAAGTCAATATAAAGTAGTTTTAAGCTAAATATTACCTCAGTTATATATCAGTATTATAGAGAAAATAAATATAAGTGCTAATTTTTTTTATATAGTTAATGTTATCCACATATTGTAATTTCTTTAATATATTATTCAGTAAAGTTATTTATTATATATATCATTATTATAAAATACTACCCTGTAATAATTAGCATCAGCATTCAGACACATTGGTATGTAGACTAGTACATGAAAATTTATGAATTAGTAATAACATCTCCTGAAATTCAACCAAAATTTAAGCCTAATCATATACAGTCAGGAACAATCTACATTAACTAATGTGACTAATATCTACAGTACTTACAGTAACAGATTGTTTTGGTTATTGGATTATTCAATTTCAGAATGTCCATCCGTTCATAATCGAGTGGTGGTATTTCCGTTTGTTCTCATGGTCGTGGAGGCTCTGTGGCATGGTGTATTCAACAGGCGGTATCTCGCCAGCCCTTGTTGTTGCGTCTTTGTTACTTCTCATTGTTGTGGTCGGCAGCCTCGTCGCAATTTTTCCCTCCTGGCTTTTCTCCCAGTGCGATTTCTTTTTACCGTGCGATTCCAGGACGTTCTTGTACTGTGATTTACCCTTGGGCCTGCCGTCGGGCCAGAGCCAAAGGTCCAAAGTCGGTTCGATGAAATTCAACCTGTCATCAATGTCCCTGTTGTCTTTCGAAGGAGAGACGCCGTCCAGAAGAGTTAGGGTTCCCACGAATAGCTTTATTCGAGACATACAAAAACAAATTCTGTTAGTATAGGTAGGAAGTTTACTAAAGTTTGAAAGGAATCAATAAACCAAAACATGGAGTTGCTCTAAAATACCTCGTTAATTCAAAATTTAAAATGACACTTTTCAACTTTAATTTCCAGTAAGAAATGAATACACTTACATACTTAATATATTCATGGTAAGATCAGTTGGTTGTCAGTGCCAAAAATTGTACTTATCTAAAGAAATGGGGCTTAGTATTCGGCTACCATCTATTTCATAAATTGTGAAACTAGAAATATCCAAACTCACAATTGGGAATTTATTATATTGAACTGATTTGTGTTTAGCACAGTACAATTACATTTTTTAAATTTATTTGTATCATATCAAAGGTGAATGTCAAGTACAGCTCAAAATGTGAATTTAATGCTATAAATAGCTCAGGAAGTCATCAAAACAAAAACTGAATATAACCTAAAAGTAAATAAATTTAAGAAGATGAATATATTTGTACACATTATTTGGTATTGGATTAGGTATATTCAGTAACATTTGGTGATAATTAAAAATTTCTTTTTACAATTACATCTGTAATTTAATCTGGTATTGCCAAACTGATTACTGCACAGTTCATTATGCTCATGGAAATTAATTTACTCATTAGGAATTATTCTACTTACCATTAAATAAATATTCATTGCTGTTGAAGAGAGTAGTGTGTGATGCACAAGGAGTTGATACTGCTCTACTGAGCCCAACTAAAAACGTCTAGATAATTCTTGCATTGTAGTTCACCTTCACTAATAGGAAGTGTCACTTCCTATTGGCCTTTTCATATCTTATTACTGAATATCTGGGGGCCCCGTGACATTTTAATATTGTTCAAAATTGGATTGCAAAAATTATTCGCAACCAATTTTTTATTGAAATATATTAAAACACCTATCAGATGTTTTAGAACTAATCACATGACCACACTTGGTGAAAAAAAAAAGAAAAGTGAAACCAAACTATGCAGAATGAGCTATATAATGATTCGGGGTTATCTGAAAAGATAATTTGTTAAATGATAGATCCAATTTAGAATCATTACAGTATTAAATTAAAAGAATGATAATGAATACAAAATATTTTTCCTTCTTTTTTTAGAATCATAGACTTATAATTGGGAAAAAATTCTGAAATGTAAAGCTCAATGAAATGAATATTGTAACAATAAAAATAATTTATTTTATATATTAATAGATTGGAATATGTTTTAAATCTCCATATGGAATGAAACTTTACAATTACAGTGTACTATTTCTATTTTTTTTAAACATATTTTTCTTTTTCTCTGAGTTAATACATTTTTGAACTTGAATAAAGTTATAAAATCACATATTTGTGGTTGAGAATTTTCTGAAAAGAAAAGAGTTGTATTTTGACAGTTTAACAACCATAATTAGATGATAGTTATTCTGTGCCCAACACCTGGCCACCAATTTTTAATTAGCTTGATAAATTGGATTAAATAATACATTAATTAGATTCATCAGATTATATATCTATGAATATTTTATTGCTTACAACAATTCATCTTCTTCTACTTAAAATCTGCTGGTATTGTTTACAATCTCTTAAAAAATTTTTGACTCAATTGGTGAAACACCTATACAATAAAATCCTTGCAGCTCAAAATTCTGAGAAAACTACCAATGCCACATCCTGAATTTCCAGTTTCTCTACACACAATGAACTTGAATTACATTTTCAATCCAATTTAGAATAATCAACTTCCATTCTATGTTTCTCCACTTTTTAATTCTTCTGACAAACTTCCCACAACATTTAGCACTAGACTAAAATACAAATGGCAACATGATTTTGTTTCTAACAATTAAACATGTTCATTATCATCAGCCAGATGGTTTTTTCAAAATTAATTTTATTACTCCACCTTTAAAAATTATTATCAGATAGTACCACTTATGATTTCTCTACCTCTAGTGTACTTGTAATTGACTTTAGATCACAGTTGCTTATTATGATTAAAAATATTAGTTGTGAATATAACAAAGTAAACAGGATATAAGGTCACATTCTGAAAAATGCAATAAAGAAGGGTAAAAATTAAATGATATTTATTTATGTTCAATATCAACAACATTAGCTGCAGCGTGATCAATTTGTTTTAATTTTTTTAGCAGCAATTAAAATTGTTTCTTGTGCTCATACTCACTGGAATTAATGCAAAACAATTTTTCTCTTGTCATGTCTTGTTATGCGTTAAGTATTAATGCTTGAATGTAAATAATCATGTTTTTTTGGAACAAAATAAATTTACAGCAATCAAATAATGATAAAATAAATTTCTATATTTAACCCTTTAATGACACTTTCATCTTAGAACTGAAATTAGTATAGCGGTCTTAATGAAATGTCTAATGTGGCCAGCACACTATTAAAAATTAAAGTGCACAAAAGTAGTATTTGGTTTATTAGAGAAATACAATAAAGTTTGATGTACAAGCTGGATTTAGAAAGGGAACATTACATTCAAGAATATTTCATTTGACTTTCACTGAATTCATTCTCTGAATGCACACTACATAAACTTTTTATTTTCTCCCTTATTTGAGAAAAATGTTATAAACAACCAAAAACCTTCCTTACCTATTTATAAAACTATCTATTCAACACATTATAAAGTGCACAACATCAGCCTTTAAGCAAATTTTTTTTTCATTGAACTACACATTTTGTCAAGAATAAACAAAAGGATAATATTAATTGTGAACCATAATTTATTGAAAATTATAAAAAGAAGATAAAACAGAGTATCGAATTTCATAGAGCAATACAGTTATGGTTACCCTCAACAGTAACAGTTATTAAAACAGAAAGCTGAGTTATGATTGAATTACATAAAATTGTTGTAACAAAGGCACACAAGAATAACAGAAGTGTAATAGTCTTAGTTAGTCCTATGCTTTCCTGTACATTCATATAGACATACATACATGACACATGATTTCAAGATAAAATAATATGATGGCCACATCAGGTTCTTCTATTTTTACAGTTATTCTCTTTTTATTAAAAAATTATTATTTTTTTATTCAAACTCGTTAATTACATATTTGGTTTTCAAACAGAACTCACGACATATTCTATTTTCACACATCCAGAACACTGGAGTTATAAGGTTTAAGAACTAAATTTATTAGTACAGTAACAAGCCCCCACACCGTAATACGACATACAATTTTTATTATTGACAGCCGCTAAGAATTTGGAACTGTGACTAAATTTTATTGGTCACATAAATTTAAATTTTCAATTCAAGTTATTAGTTAGTTGAAGCGTTCATCTTGATAAGTATGAAAATAACCTGAAAACAATTTTCAAATTTCTCTTTTTTTTAGGAATTGAATAGTGATTATCAGGACAATGAACATTTGCAAAAAAAGTGCTGAAAAACTATTAATCAAAAAAATCATTCAAAACAAACTGGTTGACGACAATAAATTTATCTTCCTTACAATAAATAATAACTAAAATTTAAATCTAAATCTTTAATTGAAGGATTAAATTATATTATCATCAACTGACTGTGCTGACTCTGAGAAACAAAAAATAATTGAAGGTGTATAACATAAATTATCCTAGAAAAAAACATATCGTTCAGATCACTTTTTTGTTTTTATTGAATATAATTATAAATTATTTTTTTTTAATAACGGTAACTTCTATTGTTAAAAAGTGGGAAAACTAACTAGTTCTGCATGTGGGTGTTGCAGCTTCTGAGTCGTCACTGTTAGGTCGTGGAAGCCCCATGTTCATTAGAACAACATCGAATGGATTGGCCTTCATACGACGTTGATTTGTCAACGCGACCTCATCCCTTTCTTTAATTTCATGCGCATTTTCTTTGCCATCCTGAAAATCATAAGAATAGGACCTTTGAATACGACCTTTAAACCTTGATTATTTTAAAGAAGTTTGGATACAGAGAAGGGCATTCACATACAGGCAGATAAAAAATTGAAATTAATTTGGAATTACAATAGAATAATTCTCTCTTTCCACTTGCTTCTTGGTACATATGCCAATCATCAGTAACATATTTCAGTAATAAAATATCAGGTATTTATGCCTATCAGCAATTCATTAGTTGGCACATATCTAGAAGTTAATATTAACAAAGTTTTGGCAGTTGACCTCACTATATTACTCACAGAATGTTAATGATTGTCAGAACCCAAAACCGGTTTAGCCTAAGTTCAAACAAAGCAAGAGGAATGGAAGGGAGAATCACATGAGTGAAGATATTCCAAACCCTTGCAGGCCTTTCAAAATTAATGCATAATAAACAGTACAGAAATAAGATAAAAGAAAAGATAATAACATAATCTAGTTAGTAATTTAATTTGCAAAAAATAATCTATAATAACAGTGTTAGACAGTATAAAATCCATATTTCAGTTCAATAATAAAAGTAAAACTTTGATAGTTATTTTAGCTCTGTGGTTAAAGTTTGCTTAAATGGATAATCATAATGGCTGGATTTTAGTTTCCCCTCTCGATGCACCCTAATATGTAACACACAGTGCGACACTAAACTTCTGTGACATGTGAATGGGAAAGAAATTGTATAGTAAAAATCAATTTTTTATTTCGATACTTATTTTTTGTCGGGCACAATAATGTGTTAACTGTTATGTGCCCAAAACCAATCCAATAGAATTTCTCTATGTTATCTGGCTGGATTATGTTTTTTGCATCAGGAACTATATCCCACATATCCACAAAAGTGAAAACAAATATATATTTAAATCCCATTGGTATAGGTTCAAATTTTATAAAAGGGTGGGGGACATATTCTCCCCATCTAAAAATAGGATTCAATTCCATGACTGACCATGAAACAGATTAGATTATCACAAACAACAGACAATAATAGAATAATTATTTGTATACACTAACCTGAGGATGAGGGCTCCATAACCTAACGACATGCTCAATACCGGATGTGGCAAGGAGACAATTGGTCGGATGAGGCTGAAGACAGTTTACTATGGACGAATCCCCTCTAAGTATTCTAATATTATTGGTTGTTTTACGGTCCCATACAAATATGGAGCCATCATCTGATCCAGCCACAATAAACTGTCCGTCACTGTAGTATAAGGGTATATCATATATTAAAAAAAATAAAAAAGAAAAGAAAATCAATGTTGAAGCTAATGAATGAAACAAAATTAAAATGAAAAAAAGAGGACAGAAAAGAGCCTTCATTATAATTCCGACAACTATCATTCCCTAAATGTGTTTCCAGAGCAGTTTAAGCTTTTCACCATCAGTAGTAATTATTTTAACATAAATTTCTGGTCTATTTACCACTGAATATTACCCATTCTAATGCTTGAACAGTTTAGTGAAGACAGTATAAGCATTTGCTCAAATTCAATGAAAATAACCAGAATAAATTAATCCTTCAAATATTCCATAAATTTGGTTATATAGCACAATCAAAAGAAAATACTAATTAAATAACTGTTTTGTCACATCCTAGTGATGACAAAAAGCATGAACTAAACTGGGCCAAAGAAGATGACAGGTAGTTCTCAGAATGATAATTACTCATATCCCATCAGACCTATTTTTTAATACTGTACTGAAAGATAAAATGGAAAGTCCTTAATTTTTTATATAAATGTAGAAAAATGCATTTCATTTTTCTCAACAAAGAATTTATGTTATCAATTTTATGTTTTTTTAAACTAAAAAACAAAATTTAACTTAATTTTCTACATTGATATTACAGAGAACAAAAGTTCAAAGAATGACAAAGCAAACTAACACGGTCTATACCTGTTAGGATAATATAATTTCAAAGAGATGTAATGAAATTTTAAAATGAATAATAAAATAATTTTACCGCTGAAGATGCTTGGCCGTGTAAATAAGTTTCAATAACATACATGCTTTTATTTACTGCTATATACGTAAATAAGAACACTGAAAACAGGAACTGACTCAAAAATAATAGAAGCACAAAACTAAGCACATAAATAAAGAGAGAGTGGTTATATGAAATAGTTACCTTCCGAAAAAGTTGGCTTCCTTTATGTCTGTAGTTGTATTGCAATGCCCATAAAATCTGAGTAAATAATCTCTCGCGGACTCTCTCCATTCAGATTCTTTTCCCGATATTTCAGTCATGTATTTGAAATCTGAAGTGTCCTGTTCTCCTCTACAACCTGGAAATCAAGTAGTAAAAGTATTAAAGGATTTATTCTTACATTTTTCCCTAATTTAAATTTTGCATATTATAATTGTTGTTTCACTGTATAAATATTTATGAAATGTCCAAAGCAATAAATTGAAAGTCAAATTTGAATTGATTAAATGTACTCAATAATACTTCAACTCTTTTGCTATTGGATTTAAAGCATTTTCATACTGTTTTGATATAATATCATTACTATTTTATTTTTCAATGTGCACTCAGTAAGCAAATGTATTCAATCACCTCCATGTTTCATTTTAGCGACTATATCTCTTTCCAGGGCTGCACATGCAATGCTTTTTGAATAGGATGGAAATCTTAACCTAAAGTTATCCAAGCATTTTTGTGCCTCTTGATACCACGTCAACTCAAATAAACATCTGGCCAATCTGAAAATTAAATGAAATATGATAAACTTGCTCTAAGAAAAACCTGTCTAACAGAGCTATTGCAAATTATTTATACTTTAAAGAGGCAAATTGAAATTGAGCCTACATTTCTTTTGTATTTTTTTTAAACCCATAGTTAGTATTTACAACTAATTAATTATTTTTAACCCAAGAGCACAAAGTGCTTGAAATCTGATGCCCGAAAAACAATGTTGGTGAAAATAAAATAAAAACTTTACCTAAAGAATGCCTTGACGTTTCCTGAATCATATGCCAATGCTGTTAAACAGTCTCTGAGCGCGGCATACATGTCTCCACACCTGAAACAGGATTGACTTCAGTCTTTTCCAAGTAACCAGAAACGTTGCTTTCAACAGAGACCCTCACTGAGACTCACCAATCACGTTTCATATAAGCAGCTGCTCGATTGGCATAAAACACCGAACTATTTGGACACTTCCCTATCGCTTCGTTGTAAACACGTATTGACCTTGTATACTGTTCTTTTTCATATAACGTATTTCCCTGAAATGCACCATGTTCATGTGTCTAATAAAACATTTATTTTTTTTGGGGGGTGGGGGAGGGACAGATTAAATACCACCCGTATTATATTTACATTAGACAGGATTCAGTACATGTTACAGTTTTTGAGCGTGAGTACTTACGGCTAATTTTAAGGCATAGATGTGTTGAGGCAACTGAGGTTTTAACTTTGCAGACAGACTTTTTTCTGGGTGGAATCCATTACAGTAACCATTTAAAGGCTCGCAGACTTCTAGAAATATTGACCATATTCATAATATTAGGAGTAATAGAATAGTAATTTAATTATACACTAGAGAAATGTTAAATCTGTATTAAATAATTGAGGGATTGAGTTAACTAAATAAAATTCACCATTCATTTTCAAATTAAAATTTGCAATTGAAAGAATGGTTAACATATAACCTTTTGCCTTGCCTAGGTTTGTACATGTTTGAATGTGAAATCAAAAATGAAAATTAAAAATTACTAAGGATATTAAAAGAATACAGTATAAGAAAAATAATGAAAAAGTATTCCTTTCATTTTATTTAGCAAGGTATTATAATAATATACATGCATTACTAGAAAGCTGGTGAAGTAATCACCTGCATGTTACAAAAATATATTATTGAATATGATATGAACATTGAACATTATATACTCCACTAATTAATCAAATAATAGAAATGATTGATTCTTCATAAAAGTATTGTTTAGTAATATTACAAATCAACTTAAATTAATAGCAATTTGAAATTATTAATAGTGAATTTTAGGTAACTTCAGATCACTCTATAGAATATACTTACCTTTATTATCATTTGCATGTCTCAGTAACAGACTTCTAGTTTTTGTCCTAATATCAAATAAATATATCTGTTCACTTCCTAAATTAACTAAAAGATCAGTTCCATTGGGGCCAAATGTGACATAAGTTGCACTGTACTCTCTTAAATCCCTCTCCGAACATTTTCTTCTGCATGGAACATGACCTGGAAAAAATTAAGCAATAAGTTTATTAAAGACAAGATTATACACTCAACAGATAATTTTCACTTAATTCTAAAAAAAGAACAACAAAAAAACAAAGATAATGATTAATGTGTATTCTATATACTTGAAAACAAATTGAATCTGAATAATTCACCTGGAACAAAATATTGCACACATCCCGGAGGGAGGTTGTCTTCAGTAGTAGACATAGAGCTTGAATTTAAACTTGGTCCCTGAAATATATTTCTTATATTTTAAAAGCTTACCAAGAAATGCACACAGCACACGAAGCCTAGAATGATAGTCATTTACACTGATGCAATGACACGATGTTATGCAAGTGCAATAGTTTACAATTGATAATATTCACTGTAGTACATTATAAGAGCAATAGATATTGGAAACATGATCCCTGAAAAAACTGCTCAGACTTTACATGGAAGCCATGAATGTGCAGTATAACAGGTGTATTTATATAAAATTAAAACTACTTACTATATAGAAAAATTAATGGACAACTCCATTAATTATAACATTGATTACAACAACTGATAATATTTCCATTGTACTTTATATTTTAGTTGAATTAATTCTAGGTTATATGTGAGTGTATTTATTGTTTTTAAATAATAATAAAACACAGTGACTTGAATTATTACTTATTATTAGTACTAAAGTAATATTTAAAAATGAAAAAAAAGCATACAAGGGTAATTTGATAAGTATTTAAAAAAAGAATAGTTTAACACTATTTTTTGACCAAAATTATTTTTGTCAACATAACCTCTATTTAGGGAGATACAGTTGGTCCAGTGATTTTCCAATTTTTTCATCCTGTCTGAAAAGTATTTTTTTCCAAAGCTTCCAAAATAACTATTCACTTTATAAATTTACTTTACTTAACAAACAACCCTTGTATATACACAGTGATTCACCAGCATGAAGTTATTCAAGTGCATTCTGTTTGTTGCCTTAAGACTCACTGCTGTCATAACACAAATGAATTGTAAACAAATTATTATGATTTTGTTTTCACCTCCACAGGTTTTATCATTCTCCTATCGTATATTCGTATGTATGGATCATTAGCACCGACGGCGAGTAGTTCAGTTTTCAAAGGGTTAACAGATAAACATTTAGCCTCTACATGTTCTCCATTATATGTCTTCAAGTCAACTAAAACATTCCTTTCATTCCGCAGACAGATGTGTGGCTTTCTCAGATCGAACTGCCTGTGTTTTAAAAAAGCAATATGAACAATATTCAACTTAATTATTGTTATTTTACTTAAATTTAATCATTATAAAATTATGAAAATAAATTAGATATATTTAGAGATAGATTTATAATACACTTAATGCAATGCAGTTAATACATTATACACACACAGTATAATACATTGCAGTAACTTATTTTTTTAATGCAATAGTGTCAATGATTCTTGTTAAAAATTGATATCTGTCCCATCATATTGATAAGAACAGCAGTTTATGAGTTTATTTAGATTATTCTGAAATAAGTTTAAAAAAAAAAGCAGGGCATTATCTAGTGTTGCCTAACGTTGTGATCATATATGTTGATAATATTTCTGATCTTATTTTATGTGCAAATTCATTAGGATAATTAGGGAGCATTTAGTTTCAATAAAACATCAATCAAACCTAATAAAAGGTTGAGATAAACATTCAAAGTCATATTAATAAAGCATAGTCCTGCAAGGTTATGCAATTGACAATGTTTATCTTACACTACTTTTATTTTTAGGAAAATCCTTTCTCAATTCATTTGAGAAGTTGGGTTGGCAAACAATTAAAGTTTTCCAGAGTTCATACCACAATTTTCCAGTTCATAATCTACCTACATAATATTATGTAATACAATATTACCAATTAAAGTAAGTCATTATATTACCTTATAATGCCATCTTCAGCAGCACTCCAGAAGATGTCTGGTTGGTCTGGAGCTGTTGCCAAACGTTTGACTCTGCCTGCATGGCATACACAAGCGCGAGTTGTCTCTTTGCAAACCAAGTTGTGCACACGTACTTCATTGTCGCCAGCTCCGGTTATTATAATGTTCCCATTAGATTCTGGCTTGAACTATTCAAGTAAATAAAGCTATACACTCTTTAAGTTTAACGGTCAAAACATAGATATCAACACTGTGCATCCAAAAAGAAATACACTACTCATCCATTAACCTTTATAAGTTTAAATATGTTTTTGTACACGTTTCAAAAATATTATCCTAAGAAAACAAAGTGAATTAACTATTTTTGGTTAAATAGTAAATAATTGCTGGGCCATAGTATATAGCATTAAGGAAAGAACAACACCAGACAAGTTTGAGGCAATGAACAAATAAATGAGATGAATTTTAAAATAATATCGAGATACCTTGACAGAAAATATGTTTCCATGATGGCCAGTTTGTACGGTGTGAATTTTCTTATACAGGAACGGATCCCATATAATGACTTGAAAATCATCTGAAGCTGAAGCTAATTTGCTGAAATTTTAAGTGTAAGAATAAGAGAAAATGGAACAATTGTTTTAAAGGCCCATGATTATGTGGGTCAATGGGGGATTCGTATCAACAAAGATTTGAATCAGTCAAAAGCTTGAAATATATTTCTTGATGCATTATATATGTTGGGCACATAAGGTACCATTTCCTGAAGACCATATACACAAAAAGTCAGGATCAAAGAAAACAGTACAAATGCAATATTTTGAAAATTATTACATCATACTTTCAGATACAATTTTTAGCATTCTCAACTTTTTAAGGCTGCAAAATTCCAGAATACTACACTAAAATACCTCACCTTCCTTTTGAATCCCATTCAAGACAATTTACACAACCCGAGTGCCCTTCTAATTCTTTCTCTAGACCAAGCCTATAAATTAAGTTTTCTGTCACATGTAAGCGCCTTTGTAAACTCCTGCATACATTGGCCTAAAGGAACAAAAGAATCGTCGGTGAGTTTAAAGTGCACCAAGGAGAAATGTAAACCCAATGAGATGGACGAAATAAATTTACCTACATCGGTTTCTCTTTTGGCGATGTAGTTGACGACGGAATTGCTCTTGATCATGTTAATTGCACTTCACTGATACCATACTGGGTAGTAAAATACGGTTGAGTGCTTTACGAAAATTTTCAACATACATTAAACAACACGGTAGGGGCACTTCGAAGTAAGACAGCCTACCAACAATCCTGCAGCGACGAGATTGACGGTTCTTCGAGGTCGAAACGCGAGTTTTTCCAATCGGACTTTTACGTATTCGGTAAACAATAATCGGGTTTATTTTTGTATTTACAATAATAGGGAAACTCTCTTCCTATCCAATGTGGTGACAGGTGCCATGGAACACATTTGTCAAGCCGTCAGCTGATTGTCAAAATACAACAGCGACTAAATTTCAGCGTCGTTCCCACCCGGTCAGTTTAAAAAAATAACTGTTCCCGAATTTATCCTGAGAAAAACTCAACTGAATTCACTTGATGACCTGAAGGACTTGGAATATTCAAGGTACACACTAACGATTGAATGGCATTAACGCTTACTTTTCCATAAACATTGTATTATATGAAACAGTACTCAAATTTAAGTAGCAAAATTTCCACTGGATTATTTACAAATTAACTACCTTAAAGTAAGCTGAAATCCAGTGAAACCTAACGCTTTAAGTTGTGGGTATTGGGTCTGTGGCCATAGTTAAATGCAACCCCAATTGTTTGAAAGTATCCTAAAAAAATGCTTATTTTGTGCAATCCAAATTCTGGGGCCTACTAACAGGAAGTATTGTTTCTTCTGTAGATCTTTCTTTTTGTTCATTAATCTCAAGTAGATTCAACTCAAAAGTGTTCTTTGTTATAATTTCTGGTTAATCCAACTCTGTCCACTTTCCATAATGAAACCAGAAGACAATATTTTGCCCCTAACAAAGGTGTATACAGTTAAATTGATGTTTCCAAATTTAGAGATACATCTATTCCTCTTTTGTAAATATTATTCCTATTCTAAGTACAGAATATTCAATTCTAAAATTGGAAATTTGTTCCTAAAATGTATACTGTTTTTAATCAATCATCATTTAATATTGTCTTTCATAAAGATTATAATGTTCATTGTACATTAATTGTATAATGTATTAAGAGAGCATTAAAGAACAAAGCCTACATGAATATATTTTTTGAACAATTTAAAATCTTTTATGGGAAAATGTTTCTTCAATTGAAAATTTCAGGTCACTAAACGAGATCATAAACTGAGGTACAATAATGCAGTAATAGTGAAGAATGTATACATACTCTTTCAAAGAAACACTAACAATTCAATACAATAAAAGATAATTACATCAGCATAATTTATAAATATTTTGATGTAAATTTATACTCAACAGTGGTCAGAAATAAATTAACTTAGACTCATTGACTTACCTTAATTTTAAAAATCATCGCATGGAGTACTATATTTTCCTGTTACTGTAAAGTAGTTGTATCAATGAATTTATGAATGGTAAAAGGAAGGGAAAATATATTCATGGTAAGGAATTCTGTTGGCTAGTGAACATAAAAATTCTATGATATAATCTAAAAATTATGAATATATATATTCCTAATAGTCCCATTGAATTAATTTTTTTTTATTAAAACAGTTAATACTGAAACTCTTTTAACACTTAATATAACACCTTAGGTGTACATAATTTTCATTTCTCATTGCAACATTCAACAATTTTATTCTATAAACTCTTTACAAAAATAACATGAATTATATATATATGGAAGTATCTATAAGACAAATGCATTAGCCCCATACAGACCTGGCTGACATGGTACCTAACCAGTCACGTGGATTTTTCAGCACCTCAACCAATTTGGCTTCCCTGCTCTTTGCTTCTGGTGCATGCATGTATTTCCAGTTCTGTACAAGAATATAATAAATATTACCATTAATTTATTTTCTTTATTATAAGGGAAACAATGAAAAAACCTGATTTAAATTATTTATGATGAGGTATGCAAATATCACAACTTGTATAGTTCTCTCTGTTTTTTCTCGCTTGTTTGGTCAGTCTGCTCTTGCAATTTTCAGTAGCATCCCACAGATTTCATTTGAAAAAAGTTAATGGATCAGTTTGATACTTAATGCACGAAACTAACCGCCGTCAGTGGTAGGGACATCAGAATGGATTCGTATCTGGCTCCGGGAGTGTACAGACCGAATTTTGTTCCTCTGTCATATATCAAATTGAATTCAACATAACGGCCACGTCTCAGCAATTGCCATTCCCTCTCAGCCTCACCGTATTCATCATTTTTGTGTGCCTGCACTGAAGATGGTGAAGGGTAACAATTATTATTTCAATAGGCATAAATCAGAAGGAAAAGAAAAATAGTAGAAGGATAATTATACTAACTATTACATTATTGCAAAATGATGGCATTCTAAGAATACTAAATCTGTTCAAGAAATCTAATTGTATTCCCCTCCTTTGAGCAGAAATATTGCACAGTATTTCATATTGAATTTTTATTTTATTTTACATAAAGTACATTTCTCTACATACAAGTCCACACTCCCTGCTACATCAATCTACTATTATTTCCTTTAAATATTAAGAATTAGAAAATGCTCATTTATTATAAACTAACTATGGGAAATAAAATTTACAATAATATCAAAAACCAATGTGTAATATGCAGTTATACAGAAAATACATCCTCTGCTTGAGGTATTTACTTAAAAAAAGTTGCATTTTCTTAAGGAAACTATTGTTTAGGGTCATTATGAAAAATTAATATGTAATAAGGCGTTTGTATCCCTAAGAAGAAATGCTTTTCTTTATTCACTGCATTGTGACACAATTTGGGTTCATAAAAATATTTTTGTATTTCAGCCCAATGTAATTTTTATATTATCAATCACTTTTTGTTAGTTTTACCTATTCAATTTTTATTTTATATGTATAACAGACAAAACAAAATATTTATTACAGATTTGGAATTCTTAAACAAAATTGAATTTTACCTAATGGTACATAAGATGGTATCACAGCCTCTCCACAGCTTTTGACAAACTGAAAAACATCTTCCTGAGTTGGAGTGTCTAGATCATCAAAAAATATGCCACCCACTCCTCTTCTTTCACCTTGACAAGAACAATAATTTTCTCTAAATTAATGAGGCAGGAAACTAAATTAATGAATTTAATTTTTTCAGTAAGAAATAAAAAATTTACCTCTGTGCTTGATTGTAAAGTAATCATCACACCAGTCTTTAAATTTGTTGTAATAAGATTTGTCATGTTTGTCGCACGCCTCTTTCAATGCACCGTGGAAGTGTTTGCAATCTTTTTCATTCAGGTAGTATGGTGTCAAGTCGGTTCCACCTCCAAACCACCACTAAACATGTGTAAAACCTAGATAAGTCTATGGAATTTAATTGAAAATTGAAAGTGTTATTTTGTGGGAGATACTCACATGAATTTTTCCCGTTGAATCTGTGACTTCGAAATATCTGTAGTTGAAATGTATTGTTGGCACCATAGGGTTCCTAGGATGAATAACAGAACTGATTCCAGCAGCGAAGAAAGGCAATTTCCCAGTTCCTGCAAACTCTCTCCCTCTGGAAACAATCAAGAACAGAAGCATTAATTTTTATGAAATCGTTACAATTAAAATTCAGCCTGCAATTAAAAACTTGTAGTTTTTAACAAAATTTCTCTTTCTTTACAAAAAACTATTACAAATCAAGCCAAATAATAAAGTGTGAAAGATACAAATCTAAATGAGAAATATTACCTTTTCAATCTAAGATTACAATGAACTACAAGTATAGATACAGACATCTAAATGATGCCATGACTGACTTAAATGAAAACTTCTTTAATCTAATACAATTGAGTTCTGTCCCTTATAATATGCCAGAATGTTCTCTGGGTTATTTAAATTTTGTATTGCATCAGAATACATATTCCCGATCTAAATTAATCATCGAATTCATTTATGTAGATAAATAAAATTCTATAGTTCTTTTATATATAGATGTCTCCATAACACTAACATTCTTACGTTAGAGAATTCAGACACTGTAGGTTCGTGATGTTTCTGTCTCCTCTCGCTGGTTTGGTCTTTTGCTAGACCGGTTTCGGCTGCTCGCCATCTTCAGTAGCGGTGTTAGTCACTGTTAGCATTTTGGATGTTTTTTGGGCATCCTCACTGCACTGTCACTTTCACATGTACTGTACAAAGTACCAAGACAGAAACATCACGAACCTACAGTATTCCAACCCCTCGCAGACCACAAAACAGGTATATCAAATTAGAATTCAGACACTTCTTCTTATGTTAGAATGACAAATATTAAATATACATATAAAAATGTCATATTATGTATCTGATATTGTTTCATTAAAACATGTTGAGTTTTATCTAATGTAAGTTAATTAGGACTGTTATTATTTCCTATAAGAGCTCCCAGTTTTTGTGTAAGGAACATTAGGGCTCTGATAATCTACTCTTATGAATGTTTGTCTGGAAAAGTTCTCAGCCATTTAAATTTTTTTTTGTGATCAATATTTACTCTTATTAGACCTTGCTTTCATCTGAGCAACAGCAGCTGCAGGAAGTTCACCAGAAACGACCGATATGTTCACTCCTGCCTTCTCCAATACTTTTCCATCCTGAAGTACACAAGTAATTCCACCCCCACCTTCTTTCCTCTTCCATCTATCAACTATGAATTTTGTTCCAGGCTCTTCTTCGGCCTCTAAAGCCTTGCAGAATTCACTCTGAAATAAAAATCTATGTTCAAAATCATAAACACAAGATGCTTTTATAATAATACGCATGAATAATAAAACAGGGTTGTAATTTTAAAAGACTGACTTTAAAAGGGATCAAATCTTATTTTTTTATTTAGTATGATAAAGGATATATTATTTTTACATACTTTCACAAACCAAAAATATGTTATTTCTTGTGTGATTCTTTTTCTCTTGTTGTTGTGGATCTTATAGTATTTGGCTGTTATTGTCATTAGCAGTGTTAATTAATATACACTTAACAACCACTGTTTGCTTATTATTATTAGTTATTATTAACAGTTTGCAACTGAGGAAGGTCACAAAGCAAAACTGGACCAGTAAAGAACCAATCATACAAGCAAGAGGAGACAGAATCATACAAGGGATCATAATGATGAACCCTTCCATAAATAACTCTTTGACTTAATTTTAAATACAAGTTTTGGGTTCCACATACATTTGGAATATCACAATTCTTGCAATCTCCTGTCAGTGTGACCTATTTTCACAGTGGCAAATGAAATTTTGGTAAATGGTAATACAGTTTGTTTTGTGTATCTTTGCTTATATACGCTTGGTAATAAATTTTGCTCTGGCCCTCGCACAATTAAAAAATAATACCTGAATCTTCAAAATGAATAATTCCATTCTAGTTTTCATGTCCGAACTGTTGGCCTTAAGTGTTTCCAATTCAGTTATGGGTTCAGCCATAAACATTTTAACATCCAAAGGTTTGCTGCTGGTGTTGGCTTTGATCACTGTACTGGAGTAAGCGACTAACCCAGATCCAATAAATACTCCATAGTAATACCTAGAAAACAATCCAGAAGTAATACAAAGAATTTTAAATGGGAATTTACCCCTTGTTAAAACCTACCAGCGTTTACCTGTGTTTCCTGACCGGCAGGACCCTTTTGAATGTAATGGCTGTGAATTTTTCAAGCGAGGACAAACAAGATTTGATCATTTTCAATTTCGAAAAGCCCAACAAGTTAAAACTCATGCCACATATCGGCCTCTTCCTACGTGACTACAAACAAGTATCACTAGATAAAGCAACAAACAGGTTAACCAACTATTATCACATAACCGAACATGTTTTACTGATATATTTCCGTTCAAAAATAACATTATTAGGACGCTTTATAAATTAAATTACGGATAAATATTTTACGAATAAATAATTGAATCAATAAATCTCGATAAATTTATTAAATGAAGTCATAAATTACTTTAAAAAACTCATTAGGTTTGCACACTTTCCAAAAAAAATTTTAGTTATGGCCGCGACCGGGAACAAAGCTTCTGTTCTTTCTTATCCGTTCACTTTTGATATAGAAATTAATCATGTTGTAAGTTATTACCTTGTGTGTACATTAGAAATAAAAACGTGATAGGAAATTAGGAGTATAAGGAAAGGGCAATAAATAAGCAGTTCGCTATTGGGGTAAGTTACATTGCGTAGAGAATTATGGCCCCTCGGAAAAGAACGCTTCATATTTAGTTACAAAACATTCGGAAACACTTGTTTTCACCCGACGCAGTCCAAATTCTGATTCTAATCTTTTTAATTCATTTCCACTATACAAAGAACCCCAAGAAATCGGTGTAATTTTATCACGGTTCTTGAAATATATGTTCACTAATTCCAGAACACCTATTGCATAATATTAGACTATACCAAAGATATACTTTTTATCTCATAATAAAGTACAATCAATGGATGGATAAATGGTTAAATGTTATTTTTAATGCAATTTCTATTGTGTTCTAGACATTTAAGAAGAAAACAATTTGTAAAACAATTTTTCATTGTTTCAGGTGCGGAGGGAATGCGGTTCCATCAACCGATGTTGTGCAGTGAACGAGTCTCCAACAAAAGGTAAGATATATAAAGTTTATTAGCATAGTCCCGAATATAATTATGATAATTATTAATGTTTTTCCAACGTACGATGTTACGTTCTTGTTTATGATTCGCTGTAAAATAGAAACGGATATTTTCACTTAGGGCCCCCCCCCCTACTAACTCAAATTCCTTGTGTGTCGCCATTACCATTTTGAAGGTTCCTAAATATGTTAGGAGTGTTTATAATTGGTGGAATTTAGATTGTACGAAGTTCTATCGGTTCGTATTGCACTTTCATGAGAAGTATACGCTTCGAGGGCAGAAATTCAGAGAGTCGTGGTTGAGGGAAATTTGTCGCTTGTTGGCCAACCTGAAGGTGGCTTACATAACCGTACCGTGGCGCAGTCTGTGCTGTCAGACTACACTACAACAAATCGAGAAAGTACGAACACTCCAGCTGTTAACACGGGCATAGGAAGTTATTGATCACAGGTTTTTAGCCAGTTTCAAAGCGTACGGTTTATACATTTTATTTTTGATTTTTGCCACTTCCATTTATCCGAACCGGGGAGCGGGCGGCCGGTTATGTTGACGGAGTCGGGACCGAGCCCAGTCTAACCTTTTTACGACCCGGGAGCGTTAGTATTCATTTTATATATATTTTTTTTTGAATCCTCGGCTCGGTTGAACTGTTTTGGCGAGGATACCTGTTGTGCCCCCCTGCAGTGGCCCCGAGTGCAGGATGTGTTGACGGTCCTCAACACCAAGTGCGTATTTAGATGGATATCTGCGATCCGGTGAAATGAAGAAGTTTACCTTCAAGGGAGTTTTGGATGGTTTACGTTCTTCCGTGACCCAGCAGCCGCGGAATGACCAGGAGATCGTTGAGACCCTAAAGCCGGAACACTTCCAAGTGGCCAAGGTAGGTCGGATTATCAATTAGAATTAGGGTAACGGACCGGATTTCGGTCCCTCTCATGTGTCTCGCTGTTAATGGAAGGTTAAACCGTCGCTCGGGGCTCACCCTGCACGACACTGATAAGGGGCGACGTCGGACTTATTCCGGTTCGAGAACGTGCCTCTTTAATCGCCACCGTGTTATCGTTATCTACGCTCCGATTGTGTCCAAGCGCATCGCTTCCGATTACCATTTTCGAGGCACACCTTTGAATCCCTCTGACCGATATTCGAGGAACGAATATGAGCTAGTCATTCTTTGACTTATGGTTGAAAACACAATCCACTTTGAACCCTTGTTATCTCGATCCCTTACCTGGTAAGACTTCGAAAATATTGCCTCTACCAATTTCCAGAAAAATTCCGCATGTTCCTTATTGTGCCCTATTGCGAAAATGAAGAAAACAAAATTTTAGAGAATAATATTCGATTTAGATATAAGATAACCTTTAGTAACTAGTGAAATGATGCTATTAATCACTATATAATTGTGTCAGCAAATATTTTTCACTTTCTATTCTACCTCTAATTTCTGAAAACGCCAATATCCTCGTTTTCTCCACATGCCCTAACATTCCTTAGGGTATTGTGATTATTAAAGAAAATAAATTCAAAATTATCCAAATATAACTCCAGTTTTATGCGTAACATTTACATCGGAACAACATGGCACGGGTGAAATGAGAGTATTTTATCCGCATTGTAAAGAATTATTTCATTCTTCTGCCATTTGCTTCTACTATGTATCATCTCATTTTTCTCTTCTATGCTAGTTATATAATTTTCAGAGAACGCCAATATTTGCGTTTTCCCATCATGTCGTAATAATGAATGAAAAACACGCAAAAATTGCAACGGTAAGCGGTTCCAAAGAATCTATCGTCCTTCAGATGCTTCGTGCCTTAATGGCAGTCATCGTCCTAGAAACGTAAATGCGGACTTGTAAACATTTTCCCCCGCACGCTGCGAAAAAGAAAAAAGTCCGACCTGTCTCGCGTTGCAGAATGTTCCAACTCGAGCTTAAGAGCTTAGCAGTCCGACGTTTCGACGATTCGGCGAATAGCTTAATTGTAAAACTGTCGCTGCTTTAAAGTTCATCCACGTACAGGGCCCCCGAGCCAAGTTTTCGCCTGCTGTTTAATCAACCCGTTAATATAGTCTTTACAACGCTGAGCATTTGTTTTCCAATTAATTGCATACAATCTGTATTGCAGCATAAGGCATACTGCGGCTAGAGATTTGAAACTTTCCAGCTTGTCTCATTTTTGGAGATCCACGGCTTGTATAGCGTTATTAGCGCGTCCACTATTATTCAATTTAGATGTAATTCAAATCATTCGTTTTATCTCGGTCATTATCTCAGATTTTAAGTTTTAAAACTGACGTACGGCGTTCACCAGCGGTGTATACGCACCACTCTGGGCGATATCGCTGAGTATCCACTTTCATTATCGAAAACCGCCGTTTTCAGTCTCGACCGCTTTGCCGCTTTGAAAGCGACAGCTAGCGGTTATTCAGGCACCGAAATTGGACGCCAACAGCTGTAATCGTGTTTTATTTTACGTCGTGCGTAATTAAAGATCGGGCCGAGGACGAAGCATTTTTCAATTCGGACACCAGAACGGTTTTTACAGCTATTAGGACGGCATGCGAAAGAATAACATTATTATGTATAAAGCGACGAAGTTTCAGGATTTTGTCCGGGTCCGTTCTTGCCAAATAGTTTTCAGAATTACAGACGATTCTACATTTCGGTCGACACTATTTTAGAACCACACAATTTTTTATCTTTAATATTTTTATTCGATAGTATACTAAAATGTTTAGACAAATCAATGATCTAACCCTCTATGGACCGAATTTGTATTTTAAATTCAAAAAAATTGGGGGGAACGAAAAATCAGCAATAATAAACCTATATATGCGAATGAAAAAAATGATATTGGTTGTCTTGACAACGTTATAAAATTAAGATTTATGCGCCATCTCATGAAAAAATCTATAATTATTTGGTAAAATCTCGATAAATTGAAATGTGACCTGAAAGTTACACGGGCCATAGAGAGTTAAATAGGAAAAATAAATCGATTTATTGCATATTGTGCGGTACTGGGCTAATATTGTGTATTTAAAAAATAAACTAGGAATTTCAGTTTAAATATCTGGAGTAAGTGTATCCGTTTGGGTGGACGTATTGCTCCGGTGGAGAAGATTTTTGTAAAATGAAAAGAGTCGAAAAAAATAATTTTTTTCTATCAAACAGGTTGAAATTGAATGTAATAAAGAAAGGCACGGCCGTGTTCTCTGAATTTATCTGTTTCGTCCAGTTCCGTTGATAAAAACGCCGCTACGGGGACGAAGTCCGAACTATTAATAACACCCCCGGCCGGCTCAATCGGTCTCCAGATTAAAACGAGGAACTCTTCTGAGGTTTACATCTTGTCTGGAAAAGAGGCCCGACATTCCTTTTCTTTTCTCTTTTATTTCGGCAGAATTTAATGTTGTCTTTTTTTCTGGCGACGCTCCAGATTGCCCCCCTCTCCCCCTCCCCCCATCCTCTCCAGAATATTTTTTCTTTCGGACAGAAGAGTTAAAATAGTCGCAGCCCAGAGGACTCAATAAGCCCACCCCCCTTTGTATATAGAGAATCTTGATGAAATTCACGGTAAAAGTATGTAGGTCAAAATGCGTAATGTTGGTATCATCCGTATAAAAAATACCGTAATAGTAACTGATTAATTTATCCCGACCCCATATCCAATAATGAGAAGTACAGAATACGTATTTCAATAATTTCTGTCATCGAAATAGAGTATGTGCAAAATAAGGTTCAAAAAGTCTAGAACATAATACAATGTTCGAACAATTGGTATAAAAAAATAAATATGTTTTGTGTATCTTAAATAGGAATTCCCTGAAGGAAACGGTCCAAGTGAAACTAGAAATTTTATTATTATTACAAATCATGATTGTGCTTGGATGTATCACAATTTGTCGTAGGTACGCATTCCCTTCCGCTTATTCATTGTTCGTGGAAAGCATTTTATTTTATCTTCAATCTTAGCCATATTCCTTGTACCAAGCTGGACCTGTTTCTTCCTCGTACCACCAACGGTGGTACGATTCGCTTAGGAATATCGCCTCCGTCATCGGCCCCGTCGCGAATATATGTTGTTTGACCGAATGCTACCGTCGACGGTGAGGAGCCCAAATCGCCTCGGGTCTTATGATTAAAGAGGCTCGCTGAGCCAGACAACCATATTGGCGATGATATTCCAAACCGGCTGAAATACCCTTTCAAGGGATTATTCGCTTTCCCTGAAACGAATTTACGCTACATTTATAGTTATTGTTGATTTTCAATTGGCCGGCGGTGAAACTGATCTCGACAAAGCGTGGAAATTGGCTTCCGCTATCCTTATCTCGCTCTGGTCCGGACAGCTCTACTGACATCACAACAGACCATAGATAATAACCCTGCTAGGGACAGAATTCAAAATTTAAAATGCCCAGTAACTCTATTTCTGGAGGTACTTGGTACAGAACGCCAACCGGATGTAAACATTAATTAAAATTAAAACCGTCGAAACCCCATACAGTTGTACCCTGTTCCCCGGACGAAATCATTTTTAAATATTTCATCATACTACCCAAGCTGTGCCCTCGGCGTGTACCATGAACCGTAGCCAAAATTTAAAATCATACCAGAGACAATATATGGTTTATTTAAAACCAAGAAATATTTTTCCGGAATTGTTAATTTCGCAAGATACTGTCAATTGCGTCTTTAAGCCAGAATTCAAGATTATAATGTGTATTTCGTCTTATTTACAATCATTATTGAGATCTTCTGACTACAGAAAGAGGAAGATCGCAGGAATGACCACTGACCACTTACGGATATCTTGAATCATATCATTTAATTCGAATAAGCAGCCCAAGATCTGTTTTATACCTCAAGTTGTATTCGGCGTTTTATCACACTGATTCATCTATAACGATATGTCCGCGTCTCTGATTTGAAACTGGAGGTAATTAGGAGGCGCTGCCTTTCGAATTAATTTAACGCAAGCTCGCGCTCAGTTTACGTTTGCTTTTCTAAATTAACGAATAGCGTTTAAACGACTAATAAGTTGACTATACCCCTATCAGGCTTTTGAGTGATTTGGGCAAGACTGGTTTCGGCTCTCGCCAGCGACGGTAGAATAAATGTAGCTCACAATACTCTATTACTCGCCAATATCGAACCTACCCAACTTTGGAATAACAATTTTTCATATAGAGAAATTGAAACAAAAACTTTTTGTCTGCAGTTAGCGCTTTTTCTATTTATTTATCGACTCAATAGCTTGGCATGTGTGAGATCCCTAGAGTCACCGTGTGACGTCCCACACTTGATTATCTAGGCTGTTCGCCAAGTTAGTTCGCATTTGCTTAGTACTGTTAGCTAGAATGTATTTACATTTATCCATATAATTTACAAGTAAAAGCACTTGAAAATCGTGCGTACATTTTACTGTATTATAATTCTTGAATTTGAACTGTATTCGTCTCCCCTGTAATGTTACTTTGAGACAATTAATTCCCGTAATTTAAATTTCTAATCACAATTGATATTTCATGTAATGGAGTAATATGGTAACAATAGCTGTTAAAATATAAATTATGTCGGAGAAAGGAATTCTACAATTTTCGTTCGCACCGAAAGATGCTAAAGCAATAAGCGCAATTTCCTCGGACGATCCTGAAAGAACAGATGTCTGCTGTAACTGTCGGACGATAAAAAAAAGCAAGAATTAAAAGGGTTCTCGGTTCTAATAATTTCGGGATTTGCATTTTGTCGAAAATAGGGAGGCCGGCGAAAACCATTACTTCGATTCGATGATGCATATTCACCCTTTTCAAGTTATGCATATTAGCAGGGGTTATTTTTGAGAGTTTCTTTAAAATTCACCGCTAAATGCCTCCCCCGGGAATGAAGCGTTTTTATCATAGTAACGAGTTGTAAAAACCGTTTTCAATTTCTGTCTTTCGGCTTTAACGTTCGCTCGTTATCACCGTTAATTAAACACCGTTCACAAAATAGCGAAAATAATATAACGTGAAATATGTTTTATGATGTTGCATAATTTCTACCATATATTTTCATCAATAATTTATAAAAAAGGTTCTTGATGAGTGGTTTTTGTCACTGGCCTATCATTCGTTTTATTTGCACCGAATATTTTATTCGAATTAAACTGAGAAATCAATTCAAAAATCGGAACCTATATTTAGTTAATGAAAACAATGAAAATCATAAAATTATTATCAGCATTCGTCACCTTCTTAAGGGCACAATCTCCTTTATTATACTGTGTTGAATAGACTTCATCTTGGCAACGAAATTGGCTTATTTTGGGATTGCGAACGCTCTTAGAATGTCCTGCGAATCCGTATTAACATATTTAATGAAACAAAAGCATTTTTAAATTCATTTGGCGGCTGGACGCTCACGTTGTAAGTTGTACATTATATTCTTGTACCGCACATTATAACAGCGTGTTATATTCTTATTGGCAGTCGTAAACTGTCCTCCGGTCACCAAGTGTAAAAGGTACATAATTAACAGGTATAGGGTCGAAACGTAAGCAATTTAAAGTTTCTTGAACTGTACCATGTTGCGAACGTGCTTGTGACAGTGTGAGTACGCCGGTATAAAACTTTGACCTCGGAATTTTAACCTAGGTATTACCAGTTAATTAGGCCGTTTCTTCATAATATTATTCCCTCCCACAATAACCATTTGTGTACTAAATTTTAAGACAAAACACAATAAGGATCGCTCTAAATCACTTATTTTCGAGCCAAAGGAAGTTCGATTCCCGAATATGAGAAAAAAGTCCTGATCGACCACTGGAACCAATGCCTGGAAAATGAACTAAAGTTTTACATTTTTTGCCAAGTCTAGAACAAACATTGGGCTTAATGCGTAACTGTACTTGAATGTGGCTCTTGAAACGCAGGGATAAAAAAATATTTAAATTACGAAAGTTATTTAACGGCTTCAAAATTTGTCACGTTCGTAATCAGTCAGCCCCCGTTCTTTTTTTCTATAAAGGGAGAAAACGCAGCATATTCTCATATTTAAAATGCGAAGTTCTCCACTGGCGGTATTTTAAAGTTGAAACGCGGCCGGCAGAGTTAAAAACCGGGTTCGGCACATTCAACTCACGCGTTTCGAGTTTCGGGTTTTATTTGCGCCGTTCGCCCGAACCTGAAAAAAAGAGAGCGGGCCGCTCTCCGCTGCGGAAATCAAAGTTTTGTGACATTTCGAAACATGTTGAAATGTCACCGGAGGTGGAGAATTATTATCGCCGGTTGGCATATACAAAATTAATAAACCCCATTGGGCCTTCGAACTGGGCTGGGTTATAGGGAATATTCGGGAAAATTTGTAATTGCGTAAGTTGCAGTTGCGGGTTGATAGGTTTGATAAATTTTTGTGTTAGGACCGTTGCTAAGCGACGGCGCCATTTCTACAAATGAATTAAAAATCAGAATCAGTTTTATAATAAAATATTTTTTATTTCTATCAATCGTTGAATTTGCTAATAGGCTCCATTAACCGATATTCACATGAAATATCAGTTATTAATTAAGCCCGAGGAATGCAGAAATAAATTGCTGTGTCGCTACATAACTGCATTGTTATACTATTAGACGTTATTAAAACTCGTGATTATTGAATTTTCAATTGAAGTTTGGGTGGCAATATACTGATTTAGATTTCGAATTTTACTGAAGGCGGAATGAAATTTTCGGACAGTATTTCGTGTTACAGAGCGATGGGACTTAACAATATGTTTGAGCCAGATTGACTGTTGGGCAGTACAAAATATCAATCTTGCGGGGGATTTTATCGACTGGAAGTATCGGATATTATTACTATCTGTTCTGTGAACAGTGTTCCGCTTTGCAGCCGTTGCAGCTGTTAACCCCCCCGAGCTCGATGATCCTTCCGGAATTCATTTTTCCGCTGTCGCGGTCCGATTTTGGCTGGCGTTGGGGATTAAAGGCAATATCCATCTCTCGGTTCGGGATGTTATTAACAACGGATTTTTCAACCGAATCTCCGACCGAACAAATCGTTCGGCTGTCCTTTAGGGCGGCTACAAATCGGCCCCGGCGCTGCGAGACGGATGGGGATCCGGAAAAAATTGCAGATTCGTATATTTTTTCTCTTTTTTACCCAGTTTTTTTTTTAATTAAAAAAGTTGCCCAATGAATGGCGCTCGCCGCCAATAAGTTCGGCCCGCGGCTTGGCGAGCGGAATTGATTGAAGCCCGTCCAATCGCGTCGCTTCCCATTTTTTTTTTTGCCGAGCTCCGGTGAAATTAGAATGTTGAAAACAATATTGCCGCAACCACCGCACCCCGCCACCCCCCTGCGGTGGACAGGTCCGTTCCGAGTATTGGGGCCGCTTTAAATGACATTCGCCGGTAAATTGCAATCGGAACTGCGAGGCGAAATTGTTTCAATTAATAGAGACATTCCGCCTCATAGGACGTTTGACGGGACACCTCGAGGGCCATCCTCTTCTCCTAGAAAAACCAACGCGAAAAGGTTAAGACCCGCTAAAAATTAATAATCCATTTAATTATTCAAATTCAAATTATATTTATGTTTAGGCGTCACCCTCTATGGGCGCGTGTAACTTTTAGGTCACATGTCAATTTATCGAGTTTTTACCAAATAATTATAGTTTTTCTTATAACGTTGTCAAGACAACCTATATCAATATCAATTTTTTTTCATTTGCATATATAGGTTTATAATTGCTGATTTTTCATTCCCCCAATTTTTTTGGATTTAAAATAAAAATTCGGCCCATAGAGAGTTAACATTTTGGAATAACTTCATATTATTTTTCAGGGGCTTGAACGGGGTCTGTTTCACCCCTAATGTTAATCGAATTTGTTAATTTACCGCGATTCATATGGCTACTCGCTGCATTATTGAATGATGGTGATAGGGGCTATTGCGTAATACCAAACCGATTGAATGATTATATTTAGAACCATCGCAGAACCGTGAATATCATTTATGAAATTGTAATAAATCCAATAAACACGTGTATATGTATTGACATCGGCGTAATTCATGCGACTTTTCGGGGAGGATTCCTACACTCGGCCCGAATTTTACCAACATTCCTGCAAAACGTTGTTGAATAATGTTAACAAAAATATACAAAATAAAAGAAAAGAATAGGAACATTCAAATATAAACATTGTTTGTAGTTGTGCACACAGTTACAGGTTCACACGTTGTGCAATAGGGGTGTGGAGTTTAGGTTTATGTACGTCTCGATGAAATAATGTAGGTCTTTCGTCTCGTTAATGGACTAGGAATGTAAAGAGACCGTTGTTGGTTCTTTGGTTGGTTTCAGGCTGCTTCGTTTAATTATTTGCTGATAATTTTATAATAGCATTTTACAAGTTTAGTTGACCTAAGTAGTCCGCCGCTTGTTGGAGTCCTTTGACGTATTATAAACTTCTGAAAAGGCTATTATTTTTTTATAAAATCCTTACTGGGGCCCCCTTAATTCCCCCCCGCCCCGTAGGGTTATGGCCGCCTCCTGCGGTCGGCGGTTTACTTACTGCCCGTCCTATCGGAGAAGGGGTGGTAACCGCACTTCCAATAATATCCTTGGGGGGTAAGTTAGGTCGGGGTGGTACAATACTGGCGGGGTACGGCGGCGGTACTGGAATTGATCGGCGGCGTTGGGCTCGGTCACCTTATCTCGTCCGGTCCACCGGGAGAGAGAGGGGCCACACCTTCGATAGAGCCGCTTATATTGATATATGACAATCTGAGACAGCTCAATGCTATCGTATTAGTTTGGACGTCGGGCCCGACCTGAAATATTGTTTGTCCCTTGGACAGAGAGAGAGTGAGAGGGAGGGAGGGAGCCGCACTCTTGCACAACCGGGGTGCTTGATGGTCCTTCGCATTTCTCGCGGCGAAAATACCCTCACCTTATCTTTTAAAATATATTTCTTAAATCGACGGTTATTAATAATAAAATATCTGTTCGACGAGAGTTTGGAATGTCATGCGGGCCTTATGTTCCTACTGTCCACCCTCAGTAGCATATCAATTACCGACAGAGACAGAAGATCCCTGTAATATTGAATTCGGAATTTAAGTTTTATAGTGCAATAATATATTATATCGTCTCTTGCAATTTTATCTCTAGATCAATATTACATACTCATTTCTGTCATGTTGTTTCTATTAGCAAAAAATCGGCGTCTCTCAATTTCTAGAACGTATGTTTTTAAGTTATTTTTTATTTATATCATAATGAATATTACGTATTGATTATGTGTTTTTATATCAATCGCTTGTTTAATTACGGTGTTATATTTGCAATTTAAAAAGTTTGAGTTACAGTGGAAAAATTAATATTTTTAATACAATTTTTAAAAAATCTACAACTCGAGCTTTGATTATTCATATATCGCGGGAATAGTGTTATCGATTAAACTCATTCTTAACTCTCTCGGAAATTGAGACTTCCGGCTATAGTCGAGAACTACTATAATAGTTCCTTGACCGCCGATCGAGTGAAGTGCAAAAATTTCGGATACTAGTAGCCCTGATCAACCGTAGTGGTCTCTGGTGCGATTCCCAGAACCGGGAGGTTTTTCCATCAATCCTATCCGGTTTATTAATGGCCCTGGGAGGTGGCCGGGGGTGCTTAGCGTTCGGGCGAAGTATGACGGTTCGTGACACAAGTGGCAAGTCGGCCGCCGAGAATTAATAGGCGATTATTCTGAATTGGCAGGATATCGTGCTTGGGAATCGGCGTCAAACATCCGACCCTATTATCCCAGGGCGATAGGCGATGGAGTGGAGGGGGGGAGGTTTGGAAAACCATTTTTCTCCTGCCTGCCGGGCTCAGTTTCCCCCCTCGTTGGTCCTTCCCCGAAAGATTGGGTCAATTTGTCGAACCGAAAACATGTCAAACGATACGTACTGGATTGTATTTAAATATGTAATAAATTCTAAATGCCATTAGTGGAAATCATACTGGTAGATTATTGACTTGGGTATTTAAGAATGAATGCCTGGAACAAAGTCAATTCAGTACCACACTTATTCTAATTCTTTTCGCGACTGAATCGAAAATTGTCGTCTAAGTTTAAGCTCGTAAGGGTCCAAAGTATCCTCTCAGCTGGTTCTCTCACTTTTGTTGGACTGATTTCGGTTTCTCGCCATCGACTGAGATTAATCCAAGTAATATCTCTGTCTTACGAGCTCCTCTCTCGTTTAAACAGTTGATTTCTGTTCCAATTGTAGGAAAATTCGTTCCGGCACCGGGATTCGAACCTGCGTCGCTTTAACCACTAAGCTCTACCCATAGATTACCTATACTGTATTATCATTAATTACTCATAGAACATCGTACACAATTAATTAATACATGCATTCTGACCCGCTGGTCTTACATACATGAATATTTGGACTAAAATATGTCCAATATATAGTGGCAGAGTAGAAATTGCCGTCTGCTTTAAATCAATAACTATAATATTTCAAATAAATGAAATTTTCGTGTCATTATTTGAATTTGAGAATGGTTTTTAACACGTTCGGACCTTAATTATTTTTGAAATTATGCCAATATTTTGAATTTTCCGCTAATATCGTTAATAGGAAGTATTAGAGTGATAAAGGGGCTCAATATGCGCTAAGGGGGGAATGAGGGTACACTATTATAGTGGATTAATTTCGGGAAAATTTTAATTCTAATCGCGTCCCCGTTGTTAGGCGGAATAGGTATCATTCCGCGGGGAGAAACGTGCCTTAATATGGGTATTATGAATATGATCCGCCTCCGAACCCCGGGTAGCCGGCGGTGTCGGAAAAGCCGTTTCACTAACGAACCGGCCCGCTATTAAAACTATCTGGCCGATCTCCGCTCGCCCCTCCCCTCGTTTTATGTTGTATACATCTATAATTGTAAAACGGAATTTTATCGCGGCAATAAACCTTCCCCGGGGGTGTTTAAACCCACGCGGGGGTAGAAGGGGGTACCTCGGAGGGGGAGGGAAGCGATGAGAAAGCGCTTATTAATAAGAGGGGAGATTGCCGGTATAAATTAGCCGCTTTGCATTAACGAAGCCGCTTCCGAAGATAGCTCCAACGTCCGTGGATGTACACTCAGATGGGGCGAGCCATTAAAACGGAACTCATCGGGGACCGACAGTAACAACTAACTACCCACCTCCCATCACCCCCCGCTAAACGGTTTTCGGAGTAATTAATTTATTTTTGCCACCGTTTCACTTTGCCTTAACGACCAACGTTCTATAGAAGAAGCCAACGCTTATATTGTTTGCGGTGGGACAATTTTTATTATGGGTGAATAAGCCGAATTCTCCGCCCGTACTATGTACTACGTGGTCTATCAAATCCCAGGAGCTTACCTGTATTATATTGAGTGTACTACAGCTGGAAATTAAATACAACCCGGTAATTCTGAATTCTGTATATAAATTATGAATTTTAGCGCTAATGCTGGCTTCTTAGGAGAAGCTCTACTTTCGAATTTCTTTTCCCGGTTTAATAGATTCCCTGAAAAATAGATTAGTATGATGGCTACGTTGGAAGTCTGAGATGCCAACTGTGAAAGCTAATTGTGCTCAAATCGTTCAATTGCGAATTCATTACTGTTAGCGTTGGCCTCCCCGTTTTGGAAGGGTGTTTCGATTTTCCCTCGAATTGTGCGAAAGGGAAAGGGGCGTTTTTCGATGGGAAATTGAAAACCGGATAGCGGCGAGACAATGGAGAGAGAGAAAAAAAAATGAAAAGACGCCGGGGGTGAAACATTTTTTGCCGACGATCGGACGTGGCCCAATTGAAAAAACAAAGGTCGTCCGGGTTCGCTGTCCGAAAGTTTATTGGGAGGGAGCCATCGTCTATTATTTCATCGGGTGGCCGAACCCTCCTCCCCGTTTTCAAAAAAACAACGTTGTATTTGGGAAGGGACACTGTTGTTTGTTGTTTTTTTTTGGGTTTTTTTGGAAGGTGCGTATTTTAGTTTCGCGCGACCCATTTCTCGATCACTCTCGCCGGACCGCCCCGGGGGTTGAGCCCACCCAATTCCCCACAATTGGCGACTCTGTCTCTTTCACATTCGCGCTCCAAAACCCCGAATTTACTGAGATACGATGAAAGTCCGCCCGTTTGTTCCCGGGTATTATTTTTGATCCCACTCCGTAGGCCGTTCCTGTGTCGCATCAGACTGAAAAAGCAATCAGCGGTTCCCAGCCTTTTTCATTCACTGATTGGCGGATGTTCGCTGATGTACACATTTTTCGCGGACATGAAGCATTTCCGGCATTTATTTAATTTTTTTTAATACAGTGGACACATTAGAGAGAGACATGATATTTACGCTACGTTTTATTATTAAAAATTAAATTTTTTTGCTGTGTCTTTTTGCGGCAGATGATACCTGAAAGTCCTAGATTCGATTTCAGGTATTAGCACTTTTTCATTGATTTCCAATTTGAATTTAGACAGTATAGATTTGAATTGGCGTACTCCAAGTATTTCAGGCGGTAAGGCCTCTTTTAAAATTTGAATGAAATAACAATATTAACCCTATAATTATTGTGATATTCTGTCTCCATTTGTTGATGTTGTATTATCAGTGTCACTTGTACTTGTGACGCACACTGCTAGTAATTTGTTACTGGAGATACAAAATAACAGTGCAATGACATTGTGCAAGATCGTCATGCTAATTTATTTTATTTCCTACTTGCGGTTTGGAGATACGGTTTCTCTGAGAGGAGAAAAGAGGGACTATATTTCGTTGGAATTTTCAAGTTAAATTATGAAATTATGACTCCGTATTTTACTCGATTTAACAGTGTGCTTGCTTTACTTCCGTCTCCCGCCCGCCTATTGAACTACCGGTTCTCTATATCGGGGTAAATGTGTACTGCAATTGCATATTAGAAAATTACACGACAGAGGAATTACACCGTAGGTGTTTTAGGGTCATTGCAATCAAGGTTGGTTATTTATTTATGAAACCGGGTGTTTCGCAATATCAGAAATGAGAAAAAGAAACGCGATGGCCTAGAGATTCCTGACTCTTAAAGCGTCCCAAGCGTGACTCAATGTCTGAATATAAAAATGACAAAACCGCTGCCCGTGAAGTGGATAATCTCGTTCTATCAATTTCTTCCCTATCGAAATTTTATCGATTATCCGAATCAATTTTGAATTAACGTTTTTGTACAGATTTGTTTTTAAGATAAACAACTCAGAACTCCAAATTCCAAAAAATATTATTGCACGGGGCTCCAAAGTTTTGGGGAATATGTGCGTGAAAAGAGGTTATGAGAGGGAGTATGAGTACAAGGTGTATGAGGAGTCTAGTTATTAAAAACGGAAGTTTAGCCAAGAACAACTTCAAAATTTATCATAGTTCTCAAACTCTACGGATATTGAAAATATTCGCTGATAATATTCTTATCCAAGTAATTTCAGCATTTGTAATATTAAAACTAAGCTGTTCGTTTACATAAAAAATGATTGAACACACTGATTGAGTCGTAAATGACATATAGATTGATCGTATTCGCTACTTATCTTATTTCTGGACGTAATGCACAAATTTCGAGATAATAATTTTTTTTTGGTCTTCACCTTTATTTGGATCATTGGTGTGGTTCAGTGTTACTGAACTGGTGGACGGACGATAACACAGACTTTATTTTGTATTGTACGCAATGGTATTTTGTTTATCGTAATATTCCCCAGTGTACTGAGCTGTTGTTCTTTCGTTCAAACGATGATAACTGTTGCGGCCTTTCACTGTTCAATTCATTTCATTCTCAATTTAATCACGCCGTGTTCAGTTCATAATGTTTATTACACGGCAGTCAGGATTCATCATCATTTTATGCCGAAAAATCTAGGTTGAATAAGAATTTCAAAAATAGTTCTATTAATACAATTATTGTGACGGTTTTCGATTGTGTTCACTTCTCCGAGATGTAGAACAGCATATTCACTAATCTGAAGTCCACAGTAACCGCCTAATAGCGCACTGCAGTGCGAACGGGATTGAGTCAAACAATATGCTCTCATTCCAGTAAACTGCGGTAGGCCGAGAGCGATGGGAATGCTAATTCATTTTTTCGATCTTATTACGTCTCGGGAATTGGGAGAATACAAAATAATACGTGCCGCAATAGTTCTCCGTTCATTAATGTGTAGGAATCGGCCGTTTTCCCATCGCGTTAATAACTTTCTTTGTTTTCCCTTTTGTTCGCGTCTGCTACATGGTATGATGCAAGCCGGCGGTAGACGGCATCTGAACTCGTAGCGGTTCCCGTTCCACCTGCCCCTCCGCTATCCCCTTGGCTTTTATAAGGCCGTCCATAAAACTGAGACCGGGCCAGCAATAGTGTTATAACGCGCTTTTCCTCGCCCTCTCCCACCAAGTGTGAGTTTAATAACTCTCCGTAATCCCGCCCGTGGACTTTTATACGGCCGGCGGAACAAGCAATTTCCACGGCTCGTCCTTCGCCTATAAAACTGCTACGAACGCCCGATTCCAGAAAAGTGCTCGGGCTAACCCGGTTGTCCTATTTTTTTCTTTTTCAGCCCATCTTTCGCTATCATTCAGAGTGTTTTGATAGTCGGGTCCTCCCCCGCTCGCTTTTCCGAGGAAATTTATGGCTTTGCCCGGCGATCGAAATTGGGCCGCCGTCCCCCCCTGCCCGGCGCTCATGTATTATTTAAGAACCGACGCTGCGAATTTCCCGAATCCATTCCTTTTAATTTTCTCGATCCGTTCGATGGCCATTCGATAATAGATGGTGAAAGATGAATTTACTTCACGATATATATAGACGTTGTTATTTAATCGGATCGGTAGGTCGAGATTGATGTAGACCGGTTTCGGCTGCTCGCCATCTTCAGTAGCTCTTCCGTCAGTAGGGGCGTATGTATCGGTTGGGGCAACCCGTCATTTCACCGATACGCTCGAGTGAGTGTTACGGCGTGCAGGATTATTACCCGGCCGTTATCGGTACCTTATCTCGGTTTGTTTTAGAACGCGAATCGGAATCCGCCCGCTTTGCTACAATCCTCGAAATTTGTATTAGCGACACATTCTGCACTGAGTCCAATTTAATTTGTCGACTTTTTTTATTTATTAAACCACGGGTACGGTAAAACCCACAAACGGCGGTGACCGCGAGGCACGGGGCCGGTGCACTATTTTGAGGGCACTCTAAATTGCAGGCTAGCACTAGCACTCGGCACGGTAGTAGATCACTCAACGGCCGGCCAGTTCACTACAGAATGATATATCGCGTCCAGAGCCTAGTACAGTAGCGTGCGGCCGGGATGCACCTAGTTGGAACTACAGTTTGGAATTTATTATACGCCCCATCCGCATTTAAAGTTGGAAGTTTCGTCCCAGATACGTGCACCGTGGGCTGGCCGTTATAAACGGCAGCGGGACAACGCCGTAACATTTTTTTTTGCAGACACATCTTTCGATCTCTGCACGCATAAAGCATAAATTCGAGAGAGTGTAATCTTCGAGTATATTCTCGAAACGGCCGCAGAAATTAAGACCGTCAACGTTAGTCCCAATAAAAACAGCAGAGGTCGCATTCCAACCAATAGGTCCGTCGTGCAACGCGTTGTAATTCAGTAGTTTTTCTGAAAACTGCGAAGAGAAGGGACAGTGACGCACAAAAGCAATTGAATTACTAATCAGAGGACGCGTCATGTGTGTGTGTGAGGAAACTGCGCAGTAAACTGGTCCGCTCGCAGCTTCTGCGTGACGTTTTCGGTAGCATAAATTAGGCCGTTATTTGTCCAACATTATTACACAATTACTGAAGCCCAAATCGGGTAGAGGCTGTGTTCTGGCAAGCAAATGGAGTATCCAGATATTTAATCTTCTCAATCGATTAATATAGGGGTTCTGAAATTAAGAAAATTACTTCTATAATTGAACTTAGAAGTATCCGGCTTTATTATCTAAATTTTCAGCAATATACAGCTTTCATTTTAATTTTATTACTGAAAGTGTTACCAGCGTCTTTCGGTTTCAGAATTTAATTAAAAACCATTTAAGAAACGCTGTTTGCCAGGACGGTTTCCTAGCTTGGGAGTTCTCTCAATTGGGCAAGATGGAGCAATGAAAATGAACTCTCATTTGTGCCGGCGCAATTGTTATAGCTGTAAGCGGAATAAAAGTTCCACGTCTTATACCGTGGCCCACACTGCTCTAGCTACGATGATGGCATGGTTTGGATAACATTTTGTCATTGGCCTTGTAAAGGGAATCGGAAATGCCGATTTAATTCGGTATACGCGATGTCTCGAAAGTTATCGATCCGTGTTATACGCGAACGGAGCACGGCATCGGAAACCAGGCCGTTAATGGATCTAATTGACTCCGATGGGGAATAACGAGCGAATTCCCTCCTCGGCTCCGAATATTCCCCAGCGTTCCCCCCCCCCCCGTCGGATTTCCAGGTTGATTTCCAGACGGAGGTTCGATATCTGATGAGAGAAAGTGATTAAAATATCATCGCCCTGCCTCAGCTGTCGGCCGGTCACATTTAATCACGTTTCATTTTGCTCAGTTTCAATTTGTGTCTCATTATCGTTCTTTATCGCAAAGTCATAGTGCCGTACGCCTGCCTACGTTGAGCGATAACCTCCGATTGCTTTTTTCTTTTAAAAAATTGAGATGACGGCAGACGTAACGTGGAGTGTACTTATGGAAAAATGAAGTTAACATTTTAAAATTGAAGCCCCTCCCTACTAATTAGTCCCTAGGTTAAGCCCCATTACTTTCTTGCATAGAGCCCCCGCCCATCACCATGTTTTATGAGGACATGAAAATCCTAATTAGTATTAAATTAAAACTTTTTCAGTTACGCGTAACTAGATAATTCAACTCCTTAAAGATTACTATCGCACCGTAATCTGCCAGACAGTTGGATTACATAATTTAATTATATGTTGCACTCTTCTAAAATGTATTATATGATCATCAGTCATGTATATTAAAATGATTTTAATGTGTTGTTTTTGATGAGTGCAAATTTCGATATTTTATTTTATTTTTTTAAATTAATTTCACGCCCTCGGTATGCAGTCGGCGAAATTCGGTCCGAATTTCCACTGCGCGCAGATCATCAACGAACAAAAAAAAATCGTTAGCGACGGTCGACAGGTTTTCGGTAGTTATCTCTTGGGGCCCGATTTACACGGGCTGGGGCTTCGATGGGAGGGGGGCCAGCGAGCTTTATACTTTTTGTACGGTCGCGGTTTTATGTTGGGTCGGTGCAAAAAAGCCGCTGGAACAAAAATCTCTCTCTGTCTCTCTCTCTCTCTCTCTCTCTCTCTCTCTCTCTCTCTCTCTCTCTCTCTCTCTCTCTCTCTCTCTCTCTCTCTCTCTCTCTCTCTCTCTCTCTCTCTCTCTCTCTCTCTCTCTCTCTCTCTCTCTCCTCGGGTGATTAAAGTCCTATCGGTTTTTTTACTGTTTTTGTCACTTTTATCTCCCGGTCCGTTTATTCCGTCCGGACGGCAAATGAAGTCGTCGACGGGACCAATAACGTGCGAATGAACGGAGCAGTACAAATGTTACGATGATTCGAGAGGAAAAGGGCTCGGATTATTCCACTCGGCATAAGTGGTGTTGACCCAGCTTTTCAAATTTTGATTTTATGCTGCACTCCTATTGTATAATATAAATTAAATTAATCCTTTTCGTACGAGGGTATATATAAAGAATTATTATTATTGCACAGTTAGCAATTCCAGGAGAGCCAGGTCCTTGAATTGTACGCGTTCTTTAATTATAATTGTATGACACGATTTCCTGCGACAAAACCCCTCTTAATGTGTGTCACCTGACCGTTCAAATCCTGCCCCGGGGCTCTCGAAAAGAAGCGACCGGGAGTTGCTTGAAGTATGCCGCCGGCCGGCCTCTAATCTTCGCCTAATCGACACGCCTCGCGTCCTTTATCTCCTCCGCGAAAGCTCCACACGCTAAATTTTCTCAGCGCACAGACGTGAAACCGAATTTCGTTGAAGCGAAATATCGGTTAACTCAAAATGATATCGAGAAACAACAATGTGGAATCCCGGAAATCAATTTCAATCAATTTTTTAAATTATTTCTGATGGTCTTGTTGAATATTTTACTGGGCATAAAGTAAATTTAAAGGAGTCCGTTGAACGCATATTCCATCTCACGAGGCAGTCCTCACACTACACGAATATATTAACATAACTGAATAAGCCGTCACTGAACTCGGCTCGCTGAAGTGTTATCGGAGGTCGCTGAAAATAATTTCGCGGGACCGTAACGAACTTCGGAGTTCGCGTGCTTCGTTATTTGAGTTGGGGCTTCGATTCGGGGGTGGAGACTCAGTGCGGTAGGAAACACCACCGCTTTGATGTCAGCTAAGTTGACACCTTCCCTAGGAAGTTCGCCGGCACCGTTTCTTTGATGGTCGCCGCCGAGAAATACTTGATTAGTTTAATTAGCCCCGCGGGGAAGGGAGTGCTGCAGGTAAACGGGCGGGAAATTGGAGGGCGGTGACGGGACTTTCTGACTTCTGGCGAAAACCTCCTCCGCGGCCCAACTTGGGAAACGGGAAATTGTGTTACGGGGACATTTTTTCTTATTTAGAAGGCTCCCCCCCCTCAAAGCAATCTCCACTTTCAGAACCTGCAGGCGTCCCGAGAAACTTCGAAACGCCTCCCCTCGCTCCAGTTAAGTTGTCTGCGTAGGGCGGAGGGAGGGATACTTTTTCTCAATATTTTCACTTATATTTTAAGTTACAGCGAAGCTATTCGCATAAAAGTTAGTCTCGTAAAGTTCTGAATTATTGTGATATTTAATGGTATTTAATATTCAATATTTCCAACGAATATTGTGCTAACTTTAAGCTATTAGAATTCATATTAAAAGGAACATAGTAGAGTCAGAATACTCCAAAATTAGATGAAATCTAAAATTAAGTCATATTGCAGCTTGACTATCGCATTACATAGTATGATTGCAGCCTGATTTGAATAGGTTACAATTCTCAGTAATACCTCCTTATGCATTCATAAATGAATATGAAGTAGGTACTTATGATGTACTTTATACGATCTTTGTACTTGATATTAATCTGATGGCGGTCACGATTGCTTTAGGTATATACTTAGATTTAACCTCATAAAAAATAGTACAGGGTAGAATTAGTAGTACGGTTTCGTGTATCCAATAAAAAATCGAAAGATATTGTATAAGAGATATTGTATATAAATGTTGTGAGTGAACGTTCGTCCGGGGAATTAACAATCTCATCAAAGCTTACCTCATTTGAATATTTCGCTCAGAATCGTTTTCCTTTATGCGTTAATCGGGCATCGGGCTGAAATTAAAGCGTCGGTTTGTATAATATAAATACCGACCGTAAAATTAATCCCTTCGTGTATCCAATGCTGTGGGGGGGAGTGGTTTCGGTCCGTGGCGAGGGAGCGAGTTCGACCGCACGAATGGGTTTTTGGCCTCCCAAATTATATAGTCGAGGAAGTACTTTTTGCATTGTAAATTATTTCTGTTTTTGTCACAGACCGAACCCCCGCGGTACACGCCATATTCGGATTTAAGGCTGGAGTACAAGAAGAGAGTATCGAGACCCCAAGGACGATATTCGATGATTGTAAGTTCCGGATGTTGTATCGCTTCAGATTCGTAATTGCCTGAAGTTTCGAATTTGTTTAAATTCCGTTGAACATTAACATCTGAGCACGTGCCCAGACACAACAAATACTTAATTTTTCTTTTAATCGCAGACGATATACAACTTTTGTGTGAAAGGCCCGCGGGCCTTTCTACATTTTTACAGTTTTTGAAAATGTGTTTTTTCTTATCCATGACCTTTCATATTGGTATTTTAACGACAAAAAGGCTATTCTGCAGGTTAGGTTAGGTTAAGAGACGATGCCTAGCAGACCTTCCCACGAATATTTAAAATTATAGTTCATTTCAAATGTTTCTGGAGTTACCACATGTGTCAGTGTATTTTCAACCGCTTTTTCCTTCGTCGAACCGGCCCTCCTAATTCCATTTCCGGTAGGGAATCCCAATTCGTCCCCCCCCCCCCCCCGTGGTAGGGCATCAACCTGAATTTAACTGATGGGGAGAAACGTCCCGAACAATTTTGGCATGGAACAAATTGCGTTTTGAAGTTTGGTCGGGCCAACAAAAATAAAACCCGGTCGCCCCCGCATTAGTTAGTTTCCGCGGGGCCGCAGTGTGCGAAATGTTCCTCCGGAGTTTCATGACATTTTGTTTACGAGGGTTTTGCATTAGCGAAGAACTAAAATTACATTTCAGGGCCAGGAATCCGCGAATCGATTCTGCCAACACTGCGGAACAAACTTTCCCGATTTACCCCCCCCCCCCGCCTCTTACCAACCTTGGTTATTTCGGAGTATAACGCTCCCCTAGGAGTATATCTCGGATAAACTCGGATAATTTTTTAAATTATAAAATCGTTATAACCGAACGTTTCAGCAATTTAATTTTCAAAGGGTTCTATGAAGAGAACCATTCGTTAATGGGATATCTTGGTGAAATGCTACCGTACTTATTTATTATTTTGACCAGTTCTTCAGTTCTCCGTTACATAGTGAAATTAAATTTTGTGGTTTTAAATCAATATTGAAATATACACTTTAAATTTTATGTTTTTATCTTCTGCATCTACGTCAGACAAATTCTCGGTGCATTATGTTCACGAATAATATTATCCATTGTTGCGGAGCGCATAGTTATGTTTTAATGCCTAGGTTTGACGTCGCCGTTCTAGGTTTTATTCCTAGGTCCCGGTAAAAACTACTAGCGGAAAGGTATATATATTTCATTTTCAATGACGTGGAAGTGCACCTTAATGGTTTCGGAGCGCTGGAAAAAGTAAGGTCCCGGGGCGTATAAAGGTTTTAAAGCCGGCACCCGCTCGTCCCTCAAAATTGTGCACTCTCCGAGAGTGGAGACTGAATAACGGATATCGGTACCGTCAAACGTGACCATTTCCTCATTATATATTGACGATTTCGGATTGGGCGTTAACGAAATTATATTTTCCCGACCCCGAACGCCTTCCAATGTTTCCTAATATCTTGTTTATACAGCCAGTTTTATCTTTTATACATTTAAATTTCGATTTGGTTCAATGTTGCTCATTATAGGTTTCATTCATTCATATGCGTATCATCCGTTAATAAAGCTGATAACATTAACGTAATAAACAACTAAGTTTAACTAGGTTCGTTGCAGATTTACTTGGAAATTCGCTCTGATAGCTAACGCTGCTTTACATTTACAGAAACTATCAAATTGTGTTAATAATTCTCTGTAGATCGGACTGAAAATTCCGTCGCTTATATTGATTTTATAATTTTTATCCTGGAATTCACTTCGTCAAGTCATTCTCATCAGAGCCCCGTGCGGTTGTCAGCACGTGAACATAGGAAAACATGTCTTGTACAGACTTAAGCTGTATAGTTAAATAATGGAAATTGGGCAATTTCCATGTCGTGAGTTTCATGTGTGATAACTGGGCAGTACATTGGGTAACAAGTGGTCTATCCAGCGAATAAATTGGCATATTTTATTAAATTTTTCACAACAATTTTCTACCGTCCTTTGTCAAAGGCCCGTTGAAATTTCTGAGTGTGAACCCTTGTGTATGTATAGAATATATTTATAAAATAATCTTAGTATTTACCCCGTCATTGGTGAGAGACCCTAGTGGAAGTAGAATGGTAAAATGTTTTGTAGCATTTTTGAGGCGGTTGGTAGGTGAATTGTTCAAAAATCTTCCCAGTTTGGGGGGAACTCTTGTAGCTCTACTGAAATTAGGTACGATAGTCGGCATTGTTGGCTCCGGTATATTGTCCTCTATCGCTGCGTAAATCTCCAGGTATTCGGGAATTTTAAATTTCCCCGCCCGATATTAATTTCGTCCGGGACAACACCTCGTCTCGGCTCCCCAAATATTTACCCTGTTCCTCCGTCCATTTTTCCCGCGCTAATATCCCGCCGTACCTGGTCCGGATTTAATCTTGTGCGCGGGGGCGGAGAATTGTCGGGGGCGGATAATTCGTGTATGGCCACCGCCACCTCCGCCCCATCCCCCCCGGGGGGGGCCACCTAGTACAAACAGCCCCCAACCCCCTCACCCCTACCGGGTCCGCTATTGACTTAGAGTCAACAGACTCCGCATTAATCCGTTTCCCGCGGAGCGCTGTGTCCCGCCCCGTTGCTCGGCAACCCCATTAGCATCCCGCAATACTATCGGGGATGAAAGCCTTTGTTGTCGTAGTGAAATTTGCCCCCCCCCTCTCCCCTTGGAATAATATCACGCCCGGCGTAATACATGAATGAGATGTTATTTTTAGTCAAAAAACCGCAGAGTGCATCTCTGTCCCCTTCTCGAGTTATTTATATTTCACTTTTCCCTTAGAAAGTCTTTATAGGGCACTAATTTTCAAGTATGAAAAGTTTCAAATGTTCTACAGCGTCAACTATCCACAGATGGTTTGTGGCCAAAAGAAATACCCAAAAGACCGACACGTCAGCTTTGTGGTCAACGAATCATAAATGCCATATAATTCTTAAAATATAACTAAAAGTGGGATTCCATTCTGCGGGACAGAGAGGGTTTTTGGTCTCACACTTGCTAACTTCGGTCCAGTCCGGTTTTATGCATAGGATTATATGCATTAGGGGAGACAGAAGATTGCAAAAATAATGAGATTTGGTCATACATTGAGCGCCCTTTGTTATAGTTTAATCCGCCTTGGGGAACAGATGCACCGAGCCTGCGATGACGAACCCGGCGGGCAACGCCCAGCGGCCCCCGGCGGTTTCGTCATTGCGGTCATGCGACCCCGCTCTCACATGCCCTCGCCGAATAACAATCGCGATTTCTTTTTCCGTTTACAGGGTCGTCTCCGATTTAATACCGCGACAAGGCGGACGACATTATTACAGAACAAAGCTCCTCGGAGGGGGGTGTAAACCCCAGCGTGGAGGCTAGAGGGTCTTTGATGCCCAGTAATCAAAATTTTTCATTAATCCCTAAAAAGGGGGGGGAACCCCTTAATACGCGGGGAGTCCGAGTCTTGATTAAATATCCTTGATTAAAAATTTTTCATTCCTCCCCTTTTCATTTTGAATTTCATACAGGCATTTTTGCGAAGCCCCGCCGAGTATTGCCTCCGCGGGCATATTGATCTGTCGTCGGAAATGCGAACGGTCTCATTAATCTCCGGTTCTGACACGTTGGCGTTCGGCCCAAGTGGATATCGCACTAACGTATAAAAGGGGAAACGGTCTCATGTCCATTTAGAATGAGATCGGATATCTGTATATACCTGTAAAAGTGCATTATTCAGTACATCGTTCACGGCACGGGGAACTTCTGTGACTCATAAACAATTTGCAGTTTATTTGAAACGGCTGGAAAATGTTTTTGGGAATCACATTTTTAGTCCTACTGAATCTGTTTTTCATTTCACCTCGAATTATAGTTTTTCAAAATAAAGTCTAGAGGAAGACTAACTATTCGATAGTTAGTTGTGTCTGCAAGAGACTAAAAGTAGATTGTGGAATGTCAGTGCAGACAGGATGCTTCATCGGCAGCTGACATGTATAGGCGTTTCCGGAAAGGTGCAACATACAATAAATGTAGCTCAAATTATTTTTTATATAGTATTATTTTTTATGGCGTCTTGCGGTAAATCCGGAAAGCCGGTTAAGTGATGAATGAACTGTAAGCCCAGTTTAAAATAGATAAATGTTTTGAAATTATTGTCGGATCTTGGACTCACTAATCGTATTAGAGCGCTGCCACTGTAAATCCTATTTTGAAGGAAAACAGGAAGTCCTTTGGCCCGTTTTCATACCGCTATTATTTAATCTCGTGACTCCCAGCTTATCTCCCTTTCATTGCTTGAGTGAGGCTCAGCTGTTGTAGCTTCGGTGATATTAATCCCCCAGCCTTTTGTTGTGTGGCATAGCAGAGATTTAAACTGCTTAAATACAGACCGCAGGACGCTATTTGGAAGATTAGTGAATTTTGGTATACAATAGTTTTCTGGATCTTTTATCTCCACTTGCCGGTTCGGATTATGCCAGAGTGCTGACAGACACAGCTACTGAAGATGGCGACCACCCGAATCGTAGTTCTTGCGAAACACCAAGCCAGCCAGACCAAGATCCATAAAATTACGGTATTAGAAATTTTGTTTTAAATTACTGTCGTCGAGTAACAGCTCATAAATTTATCTCACTCATAATATTTAGCCAACAGGACCTACTTCTTTCTTACTTTTCTAGAAAATCATCAATTTGCTTATTTAATGACCTCTAGGTTATAGTATCTTGTTATTCCGCTGTCTGAAATTCGAATTGGTTTATCGCGTTTATAGAACTGTAACACGGTAATAGAACTATAGTAAAACTAAGTCTGGTTTATATCTGGGATTTGTTAGAAACGGTGAGCCCCCGGGGTAAGGAGAACCCGCGTAATTCAATCGGCCGTATTAAAAGTCAGTGTGCACTGGCGCCCGGCCCGGAGCTTTATCCTCGGCCCATTCAGCCCAAATTAGGAACTTCCTTCCAAATAGAGACTATTCAATCAAAGTTTTGATGAATTCAGAAATGGGTCGTAACTTAGTTTAAAGGAGACAGAGGCAGAGCCTCGTACAATCGGACGTGCATATTTGATGGTATTAATTCGATCACTTTTGTCGGCCCGCCGAAGTTTGTCCCGGCGCAGAATTGAAAACCTTGAATGACTAGCCGGCCCAGCAACTTCATGATAATGGTACATATATAATATGTACAAACATCCTGTCAAAGGGGAAACCAATAAAGCCATCCAACCGACAAATAATTATTATGAAGTTATGGTCGACTTATTTCAACTTGGGAATACATCATTTCAATACCCTATCTTGATTATATTTGTGATATACAAGTTGCAATAATCTAAATAATAAGGTTTCGTGATCTGAAATTAACTTCAACCACCATTTACGAATGGCCTTATATGTCTTGAAAATTGACAAACTAATATTCTGTACGAATGGCCACGGATGGTACTCGAGCGGAGCTCATCAAGGTTCTCATTAACGAGGCTCATGAACTGGTAGACATTTTTGGAAAATGGGGCTAATGCCCCGGCAAGAGTAATGGTCGAAAAGTGGCCATTCCATGTATAAAGAAAATAAGACGTGTATACAAAATGAGACCTAACCTTGACTCGTACCTACTGCCTGTAAAATAAACTCACAGGTATTATACCCACTGAGGCCCCTCATTAAAAATATTATTGATATAAATCGTATAGTTTAAATACATTTTTCTAGTATTAATAGCTCCTACGCCTTTCCATTTAGGCCTCTGCCTGTTGCTATGGGTTACACTATTCATGCCGGTTTGTTATCGAACGAGTTCATTTTTCTTGCGGCCGTATTTCAGCCCAAGTTCCTGTTACGACGGACTTCGTGGAGCGCGGAGAACCGTTTACAACAACTACTGCATAATTAAGCGCTGAACTTAGTATTTATTGCGGCGAGAACAATGTCGGCGGCGTATGCATTACACTCGGTCGCGGGACGCCATTTTGGGCTCGGCTCGAAATATTCTTGGACTTCAAGTCCAAGTTTTCGTGTAATTTTATATTACTATGTCAAATCCTGTCCTGGTCGGCTCATTAACGTTAATCATATAAATAGTTTTAATTATCTCCATTATTCTCATTTTCTATAGTGACAAAACGGGTTTAAGTAAGGTTTTTAAGTAATGGTTTAATCAATACTGAAACGTAATTTTTAAGAAAATTTTTCGTTCCAGAAAACTTATTTTCCAGTTGTTCTCCAATCGAATAGCTCGATAGCAGGTAACTTTCAGTTAATTTTAAGCAGCGGCGTTATTCAAAATTATTTATACATTGCTTATTTTAATGCATTTAAATGGTTTTTTTATTTATATTTCTTTTAAGGAATGTAAAGATATGTATTTCCCTTTTGAAACTTCCGTGATTGGCTTAATCGGTTTCCCGTTCGCGGTTTCGTTGTGGCTTCGGTTAGGCAACCGCAGGTTTCTTTTAAATCGGCACTTATTAGTCAACTTAATAAATGATTTGATTGGGCGTCGCGAAACTTTCTTAAGGACTTTACATCTGCTCCCGGAGACAGATATTCAGAGGATGTATAATTATTCATTGCATGTAAATTGGAGAGAAGTGAGTGTGGGCTTGGAGGTTGAGCCCTGTTGGAATAATGCCTCGGCCAATTATACAGGAGTAGTTTTAGAGACATCTGTTCCGTTCCTTGAAAATTATTGTTGTTTTTACCTACAGGAGATTGTTCCCGTATAAATATGTTCGGATTAGCTTATTTACAATCTTCTATAATGTAGAAACGAGGTACTTAATATGCCCGTGGAGTAAATCAAGTATTACACTTCTTTTTGTGCGTATACCTTGGACTGATCGGTTGTATACCATAATCGCTCGATTTGTGGTTATACCGCAAAAAAACCGCACAAACAAAGTTAAAATCGTACAAAGATTCATAAATTATATCATGAACATGAGACACGCGTTATTCGTCTGTTATACTCGCTGTATGCAAGTCGATTGTGTAACTTGCAGATGGACAAAGACTAATTGAAGTAAGATGTTTTTGCTTTGCTGTCCAGCTATCTGGAGGAAGTACGTTAAACGTTAATTCTCACAGGCGTGAACCGATGACACAAGCTAGGATGACGCATAAGCCCGCCGACCGATAGGCTTTCTGACTACGTGCGGTTTACCATTTGCTTCAATTATTCTTACTTGCATAAAATTCGCCTGAAAACAGTATAATCACGCCTGCGATTGGTTTGACAAAAGCAGGGAAACATTGTTGAAAAATATTACGCGGCTTTGTCCCATTTAAAAATAACTTATATCTATATGATACACGTGCGGATAATAAATTTATGGAATATTTTCATTTAATTTTCTGTACAGCGACTTAAGTACCCTATGAATTTAACAATTGTGTTAAATTATTATGACAGGCAAATGATGAAACAATTCGTCAATTTTTTACACTTTGCCTCCAAACCAGAATTCTAACCCTGATATTCTTAGGAATTAGAAATAAATTTACCTTTTTAACAATTAACATAAGGTATTAATTGCCGTCTGGTACATTCAATGTAAATAATGAATAAAATGTCTCTCATAGATAATTAATTTGACTTTCATATCAAGGAAGTTGTAATTCATTTTCCCGCGTGACCTCCGCAAACCGCCTTTTGTTCGTACGGCTCGCGTGCGTTCCAGCGACGAAACGTATCTTTATTTCAAGACTTTCCATATTCATTGTTTTTATGACCTTTTCCCGTATGGAACGGTGTTGTATTTTTATCTCAATTTCTGTTCCAGGTAAGAAACTTTTGAGCGTTTAAACTGCTGCAGTGGAATTGCCTCGTGTCTCGCCCCGGACAGACTGTAAGTGGATTAATTATTATTCCAAACCATATTCATAACCCCTACAATCCAAACCGCACGGTCAAGTGTACTGATCGATCGCGACAAGATAAAGACACTTCCTGAGTGTAAACACTCGTATCACTTCGATCGTTTCAACTTCAAAAGTGTTTTGAATATTAAAAAAAAGTTTTATTTGAAACACAGCGAATATTCAACAGGAACTGTGCAACAATGATTGCCTGCGTCCGAATTAAGTTTTTATTTGCCTGGTTCGCGAGTCCGGAATTCATGTTCTCAATACAAACACAGCAGTGTTATACAGAGTGCTCTCAATTGGAAATCGAAATAGATAATTTACGCACAGAATGCTACTGACGATGGCGAATACCCGAAACCGGTAGTAGACGGTGAGTGACAAGTAAACTAGGGCTGTCAAATACAACGTAATGAGGATGTTTTTAAGACACTATCGGGGGTTTCGTTATTGATATTCGAAATGTTGACTTCGCGTGGTCCGACTAAAACGCTACTCTCTGCAATTCCGTTTCCTCCTCACTCTTCTCCCCATTTAATTAGGCCGGTTTTGACCGCCTGCACGGGCAGAACTTTAATCTGCTTTGCGGTCTGGGTTTTTTTTGTTGGATCCACGTATAGTAAGTAGGCTTCGTGGACGGCGGAACAATCGGTCCGCTCCGTTTCCGCCTTGGTTCCCCGCGGAAGGCTACAATTAGTCGAACCGAAGTTGTTGGGGGAATAGGCGATGGGACTTTTAAACGGGGGAACGGATACTCTCTTTCCTCCTTTTGTAGTATCACCGTAGGGAGTTGCGTCATACCGTGACGCCGCACATACCGCCGAGATTTTCAATCCGATTAAACTTTCTTGTATATGTAGGCGTGTATAATCATAAAATAGGTATCTACCCCGGGTTTAAAACCCTGTATCGGAAAATGAATTTTTTTCAATCAGTTCTTTAATTTGAGTTGTGAAAGCCTCTCGGCCCTGTAGCGCTACTGTGTGTTTCGTTCGGCATTCTGAACGGGCGTATTCCTTTTCAATCGGTCGGCGTTCGCGGTCAAGTGTGCTCCTCGAGTTTCTCGGTTATGCGGGGTTCAGCGAACCGTTCCGCGAATTGAGAAAAAAACCCCGTGATGAAAACCTTAAATCGGAATTGATACGGGGTCAGAGGCGTCGAGCGGAAATAAAACTCGCCGGTAAATAACGTTTGGCTGCCGTTACACAGTTGGTATTATATTTATTACTGTAACTGTAAAGTTTTATTCCTTACACTGTCAATATTTGAACGATTTCGGGTTTAATTAAAACGTATTTCGTGGGATGAATATTGCAGTGCTTGAATCCGACGCTTTAGCAGCGGGTAAAAACTTCCACCTCGATTATTCAACGAAAAAGAGCAAGGGTGGAGCCCGCGGTGTACGGCGGTGAAGGGCCTTTCCCCCAAACGATAAATCCCCGACGGGGGTTGTTTTTTCTTTTTTTTATTTATTCTTTTTTTATATCACCGGTCCGGAGCCGACAATCCTATACGAGACTGGTCCTCGTTTGTCGACGACAGCTCGGGAATGTTTTCGCCGTTATTCAACCGTAACGGCCGTCCCGTTTTTGTCGGAGCTTCAAGTGCGTCTGTCGAACAACGTAGTAACGAATCTTGAAAACGAGCACGTTCCTGGCTCCCCCCTCGAATCTTCATTGCTAGCTCTCTGGGACGCTAGTGGATACGCAAACAAGATATATGCTTACAAATCTATAAGTTTAAAATTAACGTAGTGAAGCTATCAATGGTTTTTATTTTAATATCTTAAGTTGGCTTAATATGTGACACTGTGAATGTTCTATAATTATATTTCGTCGATATTTTTGCGTTCGCTATTTATATATAACCACGGATTAATCTGTTTTAAATCTCCCGCAATGGCATTTATCAGTTTTCGAGTTGGAAAGGATGTCGCTTGTGGATGGGTGGCGCTTGGGGGTCCACTCCCTTCGGACGCATCCCACCCGGTTTATCTTATCGGTGTTTGACCTTCCATGGCACAAGGGCTGATAGCAAAGCCGGATCACGCTCAGAGATTATGAAAATTCGACAATTCCCATAACGTGTATTATATATTGGGAACCCCAAGCCTCCAGCTCTACCTCCAATCGTCAAGACCCAAAGACTTAATTTTGTTTCTAATCGCATTAATATGAAATATTACTAATTGAATACCCTAGTGGATCTGCTTTCAAAATGCCTAATGAGTGTCAGTTCCGGCATCGGACTTTCATGACTAAAGCACTCTGACACCAAAAAGTATACTTTGAGCGTATAAGAGTTTTAGATTAGTGTATAGAAGCATAAAATTCCGTTATAAATTTCAGTAGCAATTCATACCGCATGAACGACTGTAGTGGAGACTCGTGAATATATGTTGTGAACGATTTTGCACTTTGAGGATCCTGCAATATCACATCTTTTGGTATTTGTTGCCTCCATCGGAGTATTTGGTCCTAAACTAGACCGGTTTTAACTTTTCAATAGAATTAAACCGGCGTTAAGGTGATGACTTGCTTCGCCTTTGAAACGACATTCAAGGGCGTTCCCATTGGTTTTCCAGAAGCCCGTTTAATAGTAGCCAGTCACCTATCTTGATCTCCCGTCCATTTCCTTTTCCGGCGTGGGATTTGTGGGGCTCCGTGTCTCGCGGCCGTATGGGCCTGCAAGAGGTCGTCAAATGAATCGTACAGATTGGATTTTAAGGGGTAGGCGGGGGGGCTGTGTCCCGGTGTTTGGATATGGAGCACTTGTTGCCTAGATCAACAGGTATCGGTGGACTGGGACGGGGCGAGGCTATTGATTGATTTGAACTTAGCCCAGTGTCGGGGCCGGAAGTGTCGAATATTTCCCGGTTGGAATTGACCGACTCTTCTTACCGAAAGACTTTCGATATTCGGTCATCGATGAAGTCACAAGTATTTCAGTTATCGGCGAAGGGCGGGTTATGTTTCCAATTTTCGACTCGCCCTTTCCATTAGTTCCCATTAGTTCATTAGGCGTCTTACGCGAATTTCCACATGCCCGAAAACCACATGTCTTGTCGAACTTTCCAAGTTTACAAACTAGGCGATCGGCGAAAGTGGTGAGAGAGAGAGAGAGAGAGAGGGAGAGAGAGAGAGGGAGGGAGGGGCATTCCGCCGCGTATTTCATAGGCACCGGTCGCACCGCCACCTACCGGAGCGACGTCCCCATTCTTCGCTTGCTTTATGAAGAACCGCTACCGGCCAATTAGCCGTAGGGTCCCCTTTGTTAGGTCAAATTCCTTCGGGAACAATGCATCGGCCCACACAACAGATGCACTCGTACAGCCCAATATAAATTGAGTCAGAAATGCCGTCATTGTAGTTCTGTTTGTAGTCGTATTGTTGTGGGTGGCTTTCATTGAGCCTGCATCAGTTTGGGGGTGTTATGGATATAGTTAATTATTTATTTTTCTTATATGTAATATCCGTCATAAAATAAATGGGCGCCGGTTCCCTGAGGCAGTATAACCGATTTTCATCCTACTTCTTGGCATTATTGGAATAACAGTTTCTTTTTATTTCGATTTAATAGTCATTCAAACAATTTCAATTAAAGAAAATAACAATATCAGATATGAAAAGATCGAAGTCGATCAAATATGAGAAATAAATCCATTTCACCATTGGGGTCTCACTGGGATAACAAATAATAAGAAAAAGAGTGTATGATAGAAATGCCCCTTACAATAAATGAAAGCGAATGTTCCTGAGTTGTTTTATATAGAATTATTTCGGAATTCACTTTCTTCGTCCGTATTTCTCGTTCACCCCGGTAAATTGACGGGAACGTTTAGGGGCAGTCTTTTCAAATATATCTCAGTTCCACGACCTCCACGCTTTCGGCGCTTCATCATGACAGATAGCTTCTTTCCGTAAGGGGTTGTGCGCGTACTTTCGACTTCCAGAACAGTGGAGAGCGAGGGCGCTGTTGTAAATATTCATTTGACTTGGCGGCAAATTCGAGCTGCGAAATTATCCTGGAAAGGATGAATTTATCGAGGTTCGATAGCCCCTGACTTGATGTACACGGGCACGGTTCATTTGCAAATGGAAAACCCCGATTCAGCGTTCGCGGGCTTCTAACTACGGTTGCTTCGAAACGAATAACCTTTTTTTAAAAAAATTCTAGGAGTGCAATGAAAATTAAAACCGCGAGTCTGTCACTTGAACGTCAACGACAAGTAATATTTCTTGCAAAAATATCTCTATCGTTCGAAGTCGTTTTCTTGAATATTATAAGGAGCTTTCGCTGAATCAGAAATTTTCCGATTATTATCTATTGTTCTCCCTTCGAAATTAAGTAGCACATTCTTTTTATTACATTCTTTTTAGACAGGAGGAGAACTATAGGTTTAAAATCTCTTAATGGTGCGCAGTGGCTACCGGCATAATTGTAGAATATAACTGAGAACCCTGAACTGAGAACTGAGGAGTGTAGGGTGAGTTAACCTACCGCACTACCTTACACCGAGTGTTAAGCCTAAGTTAGGTTAAGAGGTGAATTGTCTGTGTTTAAGTCGAGCGCAAAGTACGCAGGGAAAACAGTTTTAAAAACTGTAAATAAGAATAAATAAGAGTAATTCTGCCATCTTTCTAAACTGCAGGGTAGAATAACTGGTTAGGCAGGTACTGCAATCCAATCAGTTGAAATTCTCGAAATTGCTTAATATAGGTATTAGGCCATTAGCCAGTTTTACCATTTGGGGAGGCTTTAGATTATTGGCGATATCGGTTCGTCCGTGAACTGTTGGAGTAAGCCGCAGAGGAAGACTGATGACGACGCCGGAAGTGTATTACACCTTGGGGAGTAACAATCGAAGCTCCCGGTCCCGGTCCCGTTGCCGGGGGCTTGACGCTGATTGATTGTCCCAGAACGGCTCAACGAGAGACCTGCACCCCGACCGGGTTATATTGGCTTCGTTCAAGTGCCGGCGACTTTACCGGGGGAATTTTTGAATTCGCTTCATTACGGCCGGCTTGTCCGCTAAATTGCAACACTCCAAATTGGAGGGCCCTAATGCGTCGCGATTCTCCGACTGAACTTTTGCAGGTATTTCTGAAAAGTCCTGTAAATTAGAGGCGGTGATTTTCGGACTGACTTAACTTTCACCCAAGTTACGATCTTATATACGGCTGAACCACAGCTCGAGTGGGTAGTTCGTTAACAGATATCCAAAATCTTTTTGCGTTTCTTATTTGCACTAAATCTAAATCTATTGGAAAAATATTGTTGGTAGTTGAACTTTTTATAACTAATGCAGAGAAGTCGAAAACAATATATATAGGTTTAAGATTTAAATTATTTTTTTATGAGTATCTTGTAGAATGTAAATTACAGTTAACTTACTGTTAATTAAGGCTTCAAAAATCATAATTTCTAGAGCGCTTGTTACGATTCCCGGCCACCTTGTATCCCGGCCCTTCTCTCTATTTTGAAACTTAGGACCGTATTGAGTTTTTTATTTCAATACGCGAGCAGATTCCGGAATCCGGCGTTATTTCGTTCGGCCGTTTTTCCGGATCGTTAAAATTTAGGGCGCGCTGCAAACAGGGCGGTAAAATATCGCCTGTTTGTGAGGGTCTATCGGCGCCTGCAGTGTTTAGAACGCCGCCCTGGCTGCGTTTCAGAACTTCGCAGACTTTACAAACTTTTCAAGGAAACTTATTTGCTTTCGGTGTTATTCGAGACTGCGAACGTTTCGGGATTTTCCGAACCGTTCGGCGAATACATGAATTTACAAATACGTATTTAAAATATTTTTAATTAAAATTATCTTCTTTTTTTGTGTGTACAGTATTTTAGTCGAGACGAACATGGCGTTTGCCTAATATTTTCCACGTCAAGGGCGCATAAATTACGCGGTAAATAAATATAGATAAATCCTTCAAGCGTTCATACAAATTGTGTTACAATGTAACACAAATTTCTTACGCCATATTCACCCCATAAAGCATTTGTTAAAAGTGATCTGAGAACAGATACAATACAATATAGTGAATCAACAATAAATATAATAAATCTGAATTATCGATTAGTCGGCGGTTCGGCCGAAAGAGATATTAGGAAAGCCGCGAATTCTGCCCGCTTCCGCGTCCATTCCCCCAACCCCGTTCGGATCCCCCGTTTTATTCGTTGAAAGTCCCAGCCGCGCTAAGAGCTCTGGAAAGCGCCGTTATTCAAGTTGTTTTTAAGCCTGGACATAATGGTCCATTCTTTATGACTGTTTGTTACATTGCGCTACAGCGGTTGTTCGCTTTTTTCGTACTGAGGGGGGTTGGAGGGGGTTAGAAAGAATTTTTTTTTTATTTTGCCTCCCGTTTCCTCAGCACCTAAGAGATTACATTTAAACGCTCCCAATCACTCCATCTTGCCTTCCGAAATTCCGAAATTACGGGCCCCTGCAGAAAATATTGGGCGATGCGCCGTTTTGAAATTTAAATTTTCATTCGAAGTCATCCAGGAATGTTTTTTCGTACTCATTTTCAGTTTCAATTGAAAATACTTGAAGTATTCCAAAATCAAATAAAAAATTCTCAATCCAGCATAAATAATATATTGGAGATAACTTTACTCCAGTGTTCAAATTCCCCAAATTGTAATTGAATTATTACTGTAGCAATCGCGCCATTGCTATACTGCGAAAGTACCCAACAGCTAAAATGATTCCTAGTGAAACCTCTGAAGGAAAAGCTTGCTAAACGAATTATGAGGCACTTGTAGTTTCCACTGCACAGAAGCTTTCACGGAACCTCCTTAAGAGGAGGAAAATTGATTATAGCAATATGTGTAATGGTTTGTTGTTCAAAACAGAGATATATCAACATCATTATTACTAGCTGAACCTCTGGACTGATTTGTTATACTGTCAGGTGGTTTCTTTGTCCCATCGTTAAATTTAGCTGGACAGTGGCGATTTTTTGTTGAAATATTTGTATAACAGACATCGCCTGTACGAACACAATTCGTACGGAGCTCGATGGTTTTTTTGCTGTATTTATTTAGCGTGCAATTTATGCGCCCTTGGCGTTCAAGTATTTGAATATAAATTAAGAGCTATATTTTGCCTCTTAATTTTTTTTTGCGCGGTTGAAAATATTGGGCAAGCGACGTGATCGCCTCAAAGAATAGTGTGTAAAAATTTTAAAATATATAAATTAAGGAATAGCTTTCTGCGTTTACCAGTATTATTTTATTTCTTCATGCTTATTTTCTGTAGGTACTCAAAACGTTAAAGGTCAAATGCGGGCTCTAGTTTTATTATTTTCAAGACATTTCTGGAGACCTATTTCGACTTTTCAGCGGCATTTAAGGCGGGCGTGATGTTAACAATGGAGCGTATAGCCCGGCTGGGGGAGAGAGAGAGTTGCAATTTCCTGCCGGCGTCCCATTATTTCCGCCAGTCTTCGATGATCTCCCTCTCAGTCCCGCCACCGACGGTTAGATGGAGGATCGCGTGTCCTAATTGCCCTCAAGGAGCCCGATTGTGCTCCCACCGACTGTTCTAACTAAATTAAAACGGACCGCGGGCCGTTTTCGAACGCTCCGACAGTTTTTTTACCCGAACGCTTTCGTTACGAACGCTGTGCCCCAGCGTTGGCTCCGACTCCCAAGATTTCAAAATTTCAACAAGTTTTATGTCATTAAATACAAATGATACATCGTTGAGATAATATACAAATGGTGATTCCTACATGCATACCGGCCTATTGGACTTACTACATATATATATATATATATATATATATATATATATATATATATATATATATATATATATACTTAAATATTATGGTGCATTGATCGTGAATATTGATAATCGAGAAAATATACAATAAAAACCCGAGAACTTCAGCTACACTCACTACATTCACTCGCACAGACACACACATTCACTCATGCACTTTGCACTTGCCACTTGGGTTCACTACACTGCTCGCGAAACTCGCTGTCGGTGCACTGATCACTGGGGCACTGGTGACAGTATACGACCGGTCGGATACCGTCGTTAGCACTGTGCACTATAGGCACTTTAACCGGCACATATTCACAGCTTTCACTACACTGTTTCAGTTTCACTTTGGTTGGGGGGGCCTTCTAGCTGGGCGTGAGGACCCTCCTCCTTGCGGTACGTCTTTTGGGTGGCCAGTGGGGTTTTTGGGGTAGCTGTGAGGAAGTTGCCGGGTGGATTTGGAGTTTGTCTCTGTGTTTGGTCGTTATTTTGTCTATTATTTCGTCCAGTTTAGGTGTCTGGGCCAAGTCGTGTACGTGTTCTGTTCGTGTTCTTGGGGTATGTCGAGGGCAATTCGGGGGCATTTGTTCTGAGTGATTTGTAGTTTTTTCATGTGTGTGTTGGCTGCGTTACGCCAAACGGGTCACGCGTAAGGTAGGGAGGGCCTAATTATTGTTTTGTATACGGTCAGTTTCGACCTCTCATTGAGCACCTTTGACTTGAGAAGACAGTAGAGTCTTCCAAGTTTGCTTTTGGCCTACTGGTTAACAGCCTGTATATGAGTTGACCACAGCAACTTTTCGTCTATGTGCAGTCCGAGGTATTGGACCGATTTCTTTAGGGACACATCTGTGTTCCGGATTCAGAGTACTGTCGGTTTGTTTTTCGTCGTCCGCGGGTTCGTAAAAAGAATCGCTTCAGTTTTCGACGCGTTAGTCTTATTTTCCACAATTCTAATTTATTTATTATTTTCTGTACTGCGTTTTTCAGTCGACTCCCGATGTCTGCTAATGGGGCGCTCGTATGCGGCAAATTGAAAATACAGCGCGGACCCGAATAATTATTCCTGGAATTCCCGGCCGTTTATTTATAATTTGGAATGTGCGATTCGAATATTTGAAAATCTTTTCTGCAATTCGGAGTTTAAACGGAAAATACGGCGAGAGTGCCCATAAAACAATTACAACAATACAACAAAAAATTGATTCCGACAGACAAGTTTATTTCGAGCCCACCTTGTTCATATTTGCACTACTCCTGTTTGTCGTCTTGTTACTTTTCCGTTAGCCGGGCGCAAGCGAAAAAACGTAAAATAATGTAGAATTCCACCAAATTTCTTACAATCATAAGGGGAATGTTCGTCGGGGCCGTTTGCTTTATTCTCTGACTTCATTCTCGACTTTTATTCCGTTGTCTGTTTTGTCATTCACTTCCCTTGGCAACTTGGCTCGCGTTTGGTTCACAATTGGCGACATTTGCGCCCGGCTAACGGAAAAGTACAGTCGTTTTTTAAAATTAATTTGAAGACATCAAACTGTTTCTTGATCGGCAGTATTGAATACTTCAACGAGAGTCAATGTTAATCGAATTTAACTGCACTGTCGCAATATTGCGTCACTGTGCAATAAAATAAAGTAGCGACGACAACTAGCGGCCGATCTTTTTTTTTCTCCCCCCGCCACTGTTGTACGTCGTGTGCAAACAGTTGCCATAAAGCCGTTGGCCCCTTTAATTTAGACTTATACAACTATAAAACGGAAAAACAGGGGAACGGTGAAAAATTGATATTTGTGCACCCTAAAGTCCGGCTCTGGGAGGGGCTGGCCTACATTTTTCCGGTAAACAGCACCCGAAACGAGTGTCGGGCAAATACTGAAAACCGGTGGCAAATGTTTGTTCAAAAAAACCTCCCCTCCCCCCCTCCATACCGCCCCAACTATAAATACCGAGTATTTACCTTATCGCAGTGTTTATACGCCACGTTTTCTTTTTATTTTGCGTCGCTCCTTTTTATTTTTTTACGGCTTCGACTAAAAATTGAAATTCCCGTTCGGCGCCGATAAGTTCAGTTCCGGCCTCCCGGGCAGGACAGGATTCCGAAACTTGACTTGAAAAATGAGCTTTCATCAGACGGCCTGGAAACACCTCCACAGTGGGGGCGGTGAAACCTTTCCGCTCCCCAAGGCCTAGGGTGACAACTTCACAGGGACTTCGAGAAGTGTTACGCAATTGTCCGTCCCATAAAATTATGCAACGGCCGTCGGTAAAATTGTTTCAAATACATTCGCGGGTATTATCCGTTCAATTTTCGTTTATGTAACTCGATCGGCATTTATGCAACTGGCCTGAGTTCTCCAGTTCGTTGATTATTTTCCCGAATTTCAGAACGTGATAAATAATCAAACCACGTGCCCAAGTTTCCGTTCGTAGTGTATATCTGTAGAATGCTTCAAACGTAAATTACAGCTTTTCATCGCATCATTCGGTGCATTTGAACAGCTGTATATTACTATTATTTAATTGCTACGTTATATGTGTATAATTAAGAGAGTGTAGAATGGAATTTGTAAATTTCTGAATTATAAATTATTCCATCGCTCTTGCAGATGTGTTACATTTGCTAGCTTTTGTGTAACAGATTGTAGGTGCATCACTAATATACTGACACTAGCGAGGAATCAAAACCGGTATAGCAGAGAAGTTGTACAAATTTAATTGTATTTAAAAGAATATGAAGCCAGTAACCTCGGGCTAGATTAGTAAATTTCTCCACAATGTAGTTTATAACAGTTCACGCCTATTTAACATTCTAAGCTTCAGAACGCCCCTGCTATCCTCATCGCTTCCGGTCGACTGGAATAAACTGGGATTAGGGAGGGGGGTGGTAAAAAAGTAGCCGTTACACGATTTCAGAGGGCTGCCACGTCCTTTTGGAGAGTTAAAATTCAGGCTAACCGTCGGAAAACCGAAGCCCTTTTGCGCCGTCCCCCTTGCCCGGACAATCGAGCTCTCTCCTCTCTTATAAATCTTTCAAGCGGAGCTCGTTAATCTGCCATTCACGTCGGACGGACAGCGCCCCGGGGGTCAACCCAAATTATATTGGACGCCTCAATTCGGTCCTCCCTCCCCACTCTCTCTCTCTCTCTCTCCCCCCCGCGCATTGACAATTTGTTACCATTATTGCTTTGTAAAAGCGGCCTCCGCGAAGAAAAATCTCCGAGTCGGGAATTTTTATTGGTCGCGCTTTTATTTTATTTTGCCCCCCCCCCCCCGTCGGAAAGGGATCTCGACTACCAACGAGTGTTCATCGGAAGGGAATACTGATAAGTTTGGAAGTTGGTACAATGGGGGGGGGGGTGGATCTGAATCTGAAAGTTCAGAAATAAGATATCCATTGTTATAGTACGGAGTTATAACTATGAATAATAAGAAGATCCGTATCTTTTTGTGTTGCCGGATAAAGCGTTATGAATGACAATTTTATGGACTCATTCGTGGCGTAGATTTTTCCTGCTAAATCTGAACCATGATCGCTTTAAAGTTTTACCGTATAATATGGATCAATTTATATGTATAAGAATTTAATATAACAACCTAAAAGTCAAATTTATTACGCCCTCTTAACTTTTTGAAAGGCAAATTTAAGGATGTGCTGTCGTGATCAAACGACTTTAGCCAGTTTATTTAGTCATTTCTATAATTTTAGTTATTATTGAATAATATATTGTTCCATACATTTTCAAATAATTAAATTATTCAACAATTTTTTTTCACCTTTTATTATCGTACAATCAACTACAATATAGTTATGGGTACAAATGTTGAATGTATTTTTCTCGCGTGAATGTCTCGATAAAAGAGACCACCCAACGAGGACTCTGAACGAGTGGATTAGGATGAGGAGAAATTCCCGCGCACTTCGTCGACTGTCGGTATGTTGAGGTCATTGTGGATTGTTCGGTTGGAAACATACCTCAGGGGGCATTGAGGACGGTACTCGAAGGACTTTTGACTCGAATCTCTCCGGATGCGGGCAATGTTGGATTTCTTGGCGGAACCTCATAGTTCTATTCCGTAAGTCCGTGTCGGTTTTAATATGAAATTATTCGACAATATTTTCATTTATTTTAACGCAGTATGGGCATTAGTCTGAGGCTCTGAAATTGTCCGCACTGCTACAATTTATCGTGTAATACGCGAGCAATATTATTTTTTTAATAAAATAAAGTTGTTTACGCGGAATCCCCGGTCAGTTAAATGTGAACCCCAATACATAAACGGGTTAAACTGTCACTAGGCCGTAATTACTGGTAAACCCCCGCCCTGGGATGACAGTCGCTAGCGAATATCACTTTCGGTCCCCGTCACTAATCCGGTTTGAGGGGGGACACTCATTATCGAATTGTTTTGCGCCGGTTATTAAACGGGCGAGAGGCGGAAAACCGGCGTTCCGGACTCGTACTGGACCGAATTGGACCCCGCGGTTTTGCCATATTATAAGCCCAATTAGAGACAGGAGAGACACTCTGCGGTCGACAGGCACCGCCGCTGCCTTCGATAATTCCTCATAAATTGCCGCCGATGGGGCGATCCGCACAGAAATTATTATCGCTATACCGTTCTACGGAGATAATCCGGTTGTCAATTCCTGAATTCCTATGTCGAGGGAGCGCTATACAATATTAATTTAGATTAGATTATTAGTTCCAGCTCGCGGTAACAGTGGCTCAATGTTACATTCTGAATAATTAATTAAGCTCCTGAACCTCTATATTTACATACCGTAAAATTAATGTGTAACTAATTTACAATGCAGCATCTACATTTTTATGATTCCTTGTTTTTCCGAATCGTTGGTCTATATAATTTCCATTCGGTCATCTGTTTTTAACTCATCTAGAAATGGAACAGATTGCGCATAATTGTTTTTCTATTTTTCCGTCACATATTATTAAACTGGGTACTCCAAAAGTTTATCGGAAATAATAGCCGGCTTATTCAGTTCGCGGTCCCTCCGGCCTGTTGTTCGGGCTTACGGCGAAAGTTGCCTAAAAGGTACCGTCGGAACAGAGGAAAAGTTATCGGAGTCCTCCCCCCGCCAGTGGCGAAAGGATACGTTTAAATATACGCGGAGGATCCGCACTGGAAAAGGCCACCCCTTAAAAGCAGTAACTCCCGTCGTCGACGCCTCTAGGAGCGCACGAGTTGGTCGGAGTTCAGGCACAGTACACTAAGAACTTACTTTCGGCGGTCCCCCTTCGGTTTTACTAAAGGGAAAACTTCAGTTTGTTTGCGGCTTGAAATTCTATTCTCCCTTTTGAATAATGTTGCGCGTGATTGTTTACTGATTGGGGCGGGGGTCGTGTTTTATTACAATATTATTATTGGCCACGGTATTACGTGACACGGCTTACATTTGTGGGGCATGGAATATAAACTGTTTCGAAACTCTGTCTCCACTCGGTTATTTGGGTTTGTGGTAGACCGTTTTTGGTTTCTCACCCTCGTCCCCTGCTATAACTGCACCATTATTGTCACGTTACTAAGAATAAAAAGTAATAAAACTGTAATAAATAATAATTCCTGCTATAATAATCTACAGTATAACAGTAACAGAATTGGTCATGTTTAAATTTACTTTTCCGCAATTAAACATCGTGTGCGTTAGCCCTTAGCCTTTAGCCTAGTTTTAAATTGTCTAAATATTTGTTACACTAAAATTACCGTCTTGTCCACAAGGCGATAGTCACGCTGAAAATATGCGATCTTAAGACTTGTGGTGACAAGATGATTATACGTGTAATTTAAACTTAAGTGACTCCAGTTTGAGCTCGAAAAGTGTAACTGCACTCGCAAAGATTCATGTGTACGTGTAAGCCTCGAAGCTCGCAATGTGTGGGCGTTTCTGAAAAAAAAACCAAAATGGACACAGCTAATAATTGGTTTAGCCTGCCCCCTCGCCCCCTTGAATAGATCGATTGGTAATACTATTATTTTTCCTTTCTGGGCCGGCTTCCCCCTTGGGCCCCGAGGCCTTTTTAATAGCCTACACAGTTGGGCGTCCCGTCTCTCTAAGTCCCCGGCGATCATTCAATATATATATTTCTGTCCCAATGTTAAGCCGGCTGAAGCCCTCAATGGGACTCTCTGACGTAGTGGTTTAGACCGACGTCGATATTATTAGTTCCCTTTCTTTTTTTTTTAACTCTGTATGAATTTGTGGAGTGGGCTTCGCTGTTATAGAAAAAAATCTACGGTCAATTAAGTTTTACAATTCATGGCCACTTATACTAGATATAATTAAAACTTGCAATACAATATGTCTGCGATCTATGCGCACTATATGTTATAAACTTGACCGAGATAGTCGCAACCAACTCTAATTGGCAATTTGTATTAAAGTTCTTTGCCTATTTCAAGCACGCATCAAGTGATTAACTTACAGACAACTAGAAACGGTTTATACAGGAGTTGAAGTATACAAAGCATCAATAAATACTATGCATAGTGGGCGTTTGTAGTAAAGAAAAATATGCGAGCGGAGACAGGAGGTAAATTTTCTCCAGCATATATTTTGGAATTATTTGTAAAATTCATATATGAACATTAAGGTACTTCTCAATTTTAAATTAGTAATCTCATTACATGATATCAACATTTTAATAACACAGGCTTCTATGGCCTTTGAAACAGTGAATATATTATAGTCGATTGTTCGGTACAATTGTTATTTGGCTGTCGAATCGTAGTGAATTCTGTTCCACGTATGGATGGAGGCATCCACCGTGTTAAGATATATATTTCCTTCTATAAATTTGTCCTACTCTCCTATTAACAAAACTGATTATATTATCCGAATTTTGCATGCCAGCGAAGGGTGAAAGGCCAGTATTTCGGTCAAAATTTAGCATACCGCTGTACCTATACCACCGCCGCCTGCCGGTTACATCCAACCACAAACAGAGGAGATGCAAATTGAGTCTTTGAATGCAAAAGCGATGAAACTTTTAATTAATTTCGCCGAGTTTCATCTCCCCGCGCCGGGATTAGAGGGAACGCAGGAGGGAAAAATAGGACAAACTTATCTAGTTTAACGTGGGGTCGAACAAAAAAAAAATGTAATTGACTCGGGAGTGGCACAAAAACTTCGAATTATGAAGTCCTGGAATATGTTGTACGAATGTATATTTGGTTTTAAAGCGGTTTTATTCTGTTGATTTTAATTTTCGTAATTCATTCGGTATCGCTGATTATATCAAAGATATTGACCGATTTGAACTTTTACTGGTACAGCAATATCGCAAAATTACATCTATTCAATTCCGGTTCAACCAATTCATGCCTAAATTCTAAATTCTTTTAACATCAATGATTAATAATTAACATTGTGTGTCGAACAAATGTTCAAAAGTAATGAGAGCATTCATTTTGGTAATGGACTGACGGTACTGTGTATTCCAAATGCCATATATTTAATTATTTTATTTTGCTGGATACATTTTAACCAAATTCCGCAGGTTTGGCTATTAGGGTTTTTCGTGCAGGCCGTGTTTTTGCAGCTCGATATTGTTTTACAAAAACACTGTTTTTTCCCACCCCCCGCCACTTTTCGCTTCCCTGAATGTTATCTTTCAATTAGCGCGTTTTCGAATTAAAACCTCTAATAGGGATCCGCGTATCCGCGTTTGAACTTGCTTCCAAAGCTGGTGCATTATAATTAACGCAGGTAAGTTTATAATCCCTTTGGCTGCTCCAATTGCATTAGGGCCCCGTGTTATCCCGGCGTTAATTTGTTGGTGGGCGATCGGTTTTGTTTTAAAAAAGGAAATCGCCGGCTAAAATTAGGAAAATTTATAATAAGCCGTGTTTAAATTTAGCGGCACACTCGCGTAACTCTAATTACAGAGGAAAATTCATTATTTTATTTTATTGCCGTTTGATGCAGTAGAACACCCCCTTAATTTCGAACACGTTTCACCGAATTATTTCCGCTTAATAATATATAACTTAATATACATACGGAACACTGTAGTTTGCTCGATATTCTGTTCCCTCTCGTCGGCCTGATCCCTTACTAGACTAGACCGGTTTCGGCTATCGCCATATCTACCTGTCAGTATGGTGGTGGGGCATCCTGTCTGCACGGTGGTGAAATACCCAAACCGAGAGACTCTAGAACACTACCGTATTTAAATTTCTCCTATTCCTTATATAAATTATTCAAAGGTAGATAGATATAATAATCCGATGTCATATTTTACCTATTCCGTCTATATAATAATTTTTCCTATCCAATCTATTCCGTATTTCCCGGAAAGCAGATGTTTTCAGTGCGGTTAAGGGATGAACTTTCACAATGGGACTTAAGAACTTGAGCTTCCGCAAAAACCTTTGATTAGTCGAGTCAACAGCGTCCCCCTTCCCCCGGGGCAAACAGTGTTGGGCGGAAGGGGCCACCTGTTCATCTCGGTTAGCCCGGAGAACGGCAACTCGCCCTCTTTGATCTCGAGATCTCCCCCGGCCGACTTTGCCCTCTCATTCCGGACTTCCTGTTTTCCCCCCCTCTACCCCTTTTCTTTTACATTTTCTTTCTCCTCCCCAACCAACCAACTCCCGGAACAGGCCCGACCGCCCTTCTGAAGTGTCGCCTCGTCGCGGCTTGCCTTGGGAAAAATGATCTTTTTTTGTGTTCCCTCCCCCGTAATTCGGAACTCGGGCCAACGCCGAAACGTCGTTTGCCAGATTAAAAAAGGACTGCCGGCCGGAGTCCGGACCAAACGCGAAATGAAAAAGGCGTGCCATATTGTTAACACGGTAATTCTGAATCTCGCTCTCTCGCTCTGTACTGACAGTTTCTTCGCACGGATGGGAGTTACGATTTGGAAAATATTAGTCCGTTATTTATCATCAAACATATATCCTATTATTTTGTGTCGTGGGTAATTATTTATTATAAATTAACTGTAGATTTCGTGTTTGTATGCCACTCGTGTGTCAATCGCACATGTAGACAGAGTATTCTGCCACTGTCTCTATGTGCACTAGTCCAGTGTTTAACCGGTATATTAGAGGAGCCGAAACCGGTCTAGACTGAAACCGAACAGGCGATGTCGGTACTAATTCATCCAAAACCGGTTGGTAATTTCGGTAGCGACAAGAATTTAATTAGCATGTTGTTTACAAGTTCGGTTTGTTCGACAAACGAAAACCCTTCTTCTGGTCAGTTGGGTAGGAAAATAGGGTTTTGGCTGCCCCAGTAGCCAAACCAACTTCGTTAAACCGAAAGGTTGAAAGTCCGAATTGACCCAGAAAACAGACTGTCCGAACTTTTCCCCCAGTTTAAAATAGGCTGGAGATAGACCGGCTTGTTTGCGGCTTAGGCTTTTTGCCAGCGCCCTCCGAATTTTTTTGCCAATAACAGATCGACTAGTGAGTTGGGGATAAATTTCGTTTCGTGCAGTTTTCATTCTGAAACTTTGTTTAACCTCGATTTTTTTAACATCTTGCTAATAGTTTGTGTGTTTTTAAACACTGAATTACATTGTAGATCCATGTACAATGCTGATGTAGCTTTATTGATTTTCCTTAGTTATTTGTAGCGAACAAAATTAATATTTTAAAAATACTTCGTCTCGTTTCTTAAACTTTGTTCTTTCAAAGGGAAATGTTTGTCAAAGCGGAGAGACTCTTAAACATTCTAATTTCACTATTAGCGCCGTTTAACAAATCAGTTTTCCCTTTCCCCGAAGTAACACAAAAATACGAATAAACAAACGATAAGAGAAATATTCCGTTCGATGCTCAGCAGCATCAAACGTTTTTTTGAACTTTAAACAAATGCAAGAATGTTTTTTCAATGTCTGCCTCCTTTTAGTGTAATTATCGTGATCGAACCAGCGATAATGGTCGTCGCCATTGTACTTTCATCCGGTGACCCGGTTTTTGAATTAATTGCGCAGTGGAAGAAAAGTCGGGAAGTTGCATAATTTGTACTCGTAGCGTTTCAACCTAGTCTAATTCGATCCGTATTCTGTTCAAGAAGGGTTTAATTAAATGAGCAAATATCAGATGTCCTGACGTCATAAGAAATTGTGAATAGTAATAGTGTTAACATGACTACATCTGCAACGTATCATTCAATTACTGAAGGACTGCTATCGCCCGTACAGGTATCATAAATTATTATTATTAAAGGCCTAATTAAATGTTTATTGAATTCAGAAATACAAAATTTATTTTATTCAAAAATAGCCTTCTATTATTTTATACTGTTTACAAAATGTTTTTAAAAATTCGCCCTTCAAATATGTCCAACTACCTCTTTTACTATGAATGTATTGGATGGATTAAAAGCTCCGAAATTCATTTTAGTAATTACATTCCCCAACCCCCCACCCCCTTATTGTTAAAAATGGCGTTCAATTATTACCGTTCTTTGTCCTTGTAATTAAACCGGGCAGCTTGCATTTTTGAGAAAGCAAATTTACATTGCGGAGGCAGGGGGACCCTCCGGTTTACAAATTGGTTTCCAACCGCGCCATTCTATTCCACTTTTCACAAAAACAGTGCCGCCCCTTCCTTTCCTGTTATGGCTTTATTGTATATATATCCCCTTGAAGCGCTGAAAAATAATTAATTGCTTTCCACCTGTCAGGCTTGCTCCCGCCCCGCCCCCCTCTTCCTATTTTAATGGTAATTTCGTGTCGAACAATTAGCCATTTTCAGGTCTTTGTATCGTGTCCTTTGTCCACGATTTTGTCGACGATAGGAGGTTCTTTGGTGCGCATCCACAGATTGAAAATTTTTTCCTTTCGAAATTAGAAAAAGGTATATTTATTTTGCGTAACTGTAATAAAGTGAAAGCATAATCGGGCCTTCGGGTCCTGATAAGAATTACAGCTACAGGATTTTATAGCTGCATATCCTTCCCCGGCACATATCCTAAATTCTGGTAATGTCCGATTTATAAAAAAATGACAGCAGTTTTAACAGTTGAATTCCTTGCCGAGTCCAGGCCGGTCCAGATTATATCCCGGAAGAGGATCCTACGTGAATTGTATGAATCCGTTTCCGGGAAATCCAGCAATGTATATGTTTGCACTACTTTTTTTTCCGTTCTGACCCGAGCGAATAAGATACGCGGAAAGCATCTCATTTATATCCGAACGCGGCCTGGATTCGGACCGCGGTTTCGCGGGATATATGAATATTCATGGCCCGGCATCGCGGGGTGGGGGTTCGGCACATAGTTACGTTTCCCCCCCTCCTTTTTTGTTGTTCTGTTTTTTTATTTTTCAACAGCCGATCCGCGTATCGGGTCCAAAAAACAGTACGTTTTTTTCTGTGTACCCGGCTGGCGTCCGAACCTCTTTCCGGGGAAGTTCGGCGCATCGTATAACGATGGCGATAACGTGAAATTAAAAAGAGAAAAAAGTGAAATATTAATATTTTAACATCCCTATCGCCGGTGACCTTTTTGAATTCCCTTTCAATATCTCATTTTCCCGGAAGCCGCTCTCATACATTGTTATCTTGTCTAGACAACTACACTTTTAGATGGGACACGGGAGAAACTACCCAACTGAGTTCTATCGAATAAACTGGAATTTACGAGCTTCTCTCGTTTAATGACCGAGAACCGGGATTCGAAACCGGGTCGACGACCGGCTTTTGAATTTTAATTCAGAAGTATTATCCAGTCCGTTGGATTGATAAAATTACAATAACCTATAAATTACAGTTTCTCCTGATGTATGCCACCATGGATAATTTCTCAAAGATATACATTTTTGGGTTGAAAAATGAAGGACAATTTTTATTATAAATTTTTTGTAGCTGTTGAAGCCGTTAAATATCAACCGAATAAGAGATTATTAAGAGAGACAGCATACAATCGCTTAATAATTTCGATTAATTTACGACATTCTGCACCGTCGTATGCCCGCATGGAGAGAAATATAATGAACTCATGCTGGTGGCACTATATCTTATACAATGTTTATAATTCAGCCGACTTTATGGGATAATAAGATTTATTTGATAAGATTATGGAAAATGTGATTACAATGAAATTCTCAAAATGGGAATTTACGCTTGATATTTCGCTACAAGAGTCCGTATCATCGTTTGATCAACAGCATCAGGCTTGGCTGCAGGGCATATGAATTATTTAATACTTTCTCTCAACAAGAATTTGTCTAGTGGAACTTCTTCGGCGGTCTCTAGGTGGAAATTCACTCGCTCTCGAAACTTCTCTCTAATGAATGTTCTCACGTTCTGTTTAACTTCGTCCAATTCGGGATTTCTCTGAAAATCTTGCACGCGTTTACGGTAAAACAATTTTTTCGAGAGACTCTGTTATCTTTTAGGGTATGTTAGGATCGAGTGGGCCTGTCTCGTTGAATGATTATATTAACCCGGATCGGTTTTGACATTGGGCCACCGTTTCAGTTGTCAGCGGCGCAAATTGGTTGTCCGCGCCCAATTGGCAATTAGATTTGCGATTAACTTGTAATCTGCCGTACGTCGATATTCATTATCGGCTCGGCGGCGTGTGTGATACGAACGTTCGTGGGGTTGACGCGTGCCTGTTCCGGATGTCCCCTGTAATTGGATACGCCAGTATCATTAGGCCCACCTGTCTCGGCTGTTGCATCACGTCAGTTTCATCCCTTTTCTAGGCCTCCCGTGGTCCCGATATCTACTCATTAATCCGTCCAATATTAGCCGATTCGCGTTGCGTAACGTCCCGGTTCGGAATTGTACACGCCGTTGTTAGTATGTTCCCTATCAGGCCTGCGAATGACGGATCGTGTGTCGGACGTTGAAATGCGCAAATGTGGGTTGTTATTTGTAATATCTCGACCGACAACACGTTTCGGGTGTCCAGTATTGAGTTACAACCCTTCTTCCATCACTATCTATCGGGAGTTACAAGACAGAACAGGACAAGATTCAAACCTACAGAAACGGAACAGTGTTACAAATTTGTATTACTAGACCCCTCGACACCAATCACAGTTTGAAACCGAAGTGACTCCTCGGATCGAGTTATGGGGTTCGATCAAGCTTTATATATTAAAGCGACTCCGAAATATTAAATACCAGGAGGAACTAGTGAATATCCTTATTTTACGAAAGCGGGCCGTTCTATAGGCGACTGCCGGACCCAAAGCGTTAGTTAACGCCGCCTGCGGGACAAATTTGGCGTGTAAGACCCCTAATAGCCGGGAAAGCGAGTGGGAGTAATTGGAAGAGGCGCCCCACGGAAGTGTTATGCAACCCGAGTCCGGTCGAGCGGGGGCCCTCCCGTCTATCCCGCGGGACGTCGTCAGCTGGCCCTAGGAGCACTTTGCGGCCCTTGGCTCGGTTATTTATTTATTTAAAGCGAACCGAAAGGGGAGAGTGACAACGTCCTTCATTAGAGGCCCGGCGGTGGGGGGTCGCCATTAGCGTACAAAGCCTCCGCTATCTCCCTGCCATTAGTCGATGTTTTGGAGGGGCTTCAGCCGACGTTTAATTTCCAGCTAGACGCACACACGGCCCTCGGCTTATAACCCAATTGTCGGCGGCTGTTTCTGGCTCGAGCTTCTCCCCAGCGGTCCGGCCGGTCGATGGAGAAGGTAATTTATGTTTGTCGGCTTTACGTTTTACTAAGCCTCAGGGAGCATCTGGCGCTCAGAGGAAATGGGACCCTGTCTGGCCGCCGCGGTTATGTCTGTCGGCTTATTCTGTCGGCGCTTTAACACTTAAAGTGGCCCGGCTTAAAGTGCCGGGCTTAGTAGTTTCAGTAACTTGGACAGTAAGGACATCACCTGCCTCTGTTATGTACAAGAAAGTGGCACTAGGTTAGATACCGTGTTACCTATGTGCCTATTCTACGGCCCCTTTATAACATACCGTGTACGTACTTTCCTATTTTATGGAAAAATACGACTGAGCCAATTCCTTTTCTTTGGATGAAGGTTTTTTAATTCGCTTCTGACAGTATCCCCCAGAAGTGTGTTACATTCCTCTTAGTTTGATGATTTACGACTCAACAATTTAGATTTCATAGAATTTTACTTTGTATTTTATTTTTGTATAATATTATAACAATGTGGTACAAGTCGATTCTATAACTATAACTATACTATAACTATGAAAAACTATTAAAAAAAATTGTTACTTTAACGTAACATGAAGTTGGATATGCCGACTGATTTAACCAGGATTATTTAATTACTTGAGTTAATTTTAAAAATAAATAATTTTGCAGCTCCGTATATTCCGCAGAAAACTCTTCCGAAGCCTGTATTTTGAGAGTATTTGAGTTTGCAACTTTGTCTACTTTGCAAGCGGGTATTAATAACCGAGAATGAACGGCGGGACCGCTCAGAATTGTTGGCCTTTGTTTAGACACTGTGAAAACAGTGTTAACAGTGTTTTAGGACAGCGCTTAGTTGAGCAAGCCGGTCAGAATCTAGGTCGGCACTGTGGTAGATATGCCAATTGAACACGTGCACACCGCCATTTGTAATCGCCCGGACTTAGGAAATGCCCCGACAACGGGGTTTAAGGACGCGTTATATAATTAGCAAATTGGTATTGAGCTAAATATTATTTAATATATATGTTCTCCAAAAATGGCGGTCATGTGGTACCAATATGTACTTGGTTTGCCACTGTTCCTACTTGAGGAATGAGGTAGGAAAAGAAACAAAATTTTTATTCCATATTTCGAAACAGCTCATTGTTTTCGAAGTCGTCTGCCACGAAGTATTTGTTTATGCATGTACTGATAAATATCTGGAATCCACTGGTACCAGCACGTTAGGTGAAAGTCATCGATCTCTGACCTTGCTCTGTTGGCGTATGTAACGGGCCGTTGCCTACTGAAGATTTACAATATCACCGTAACTGAACAATACAATTGAAGATCGTACTACTCCAGAAGACATTACACTATTATTGCCCCGAATGTACAATGTAGAAAAATAAAAATACCGTATATCTATAGAATGACAAGAAGTTTGCAACAAATAAATTAAAACTAAATTTAATATATGGAAACATAAAATTGTAATACAATTTTTATTTTACAGCCGGATTATTTCCTTATGTTTACTCTGGATTTTACGGCCTCATTTTCAGTAAAACCTTATAATGACTTTATGATTTCGGATATCCCATAAACTGAAACATTTGTGCTTATAAAGAGAAACATGTTGATGGCTTTTCAGGTAATTTATTTATCCGGAGAGGAGGTTTCTTTGTTTAATTTCAGTGTAATTTCCCGAAGCAATGCTGTTAGCGAAAGGACAAGTTAGATTGGGGCCCATCAAATTTACCGGTCGTTGGGCTCGGTGGGAGAACCTCCAAGGAGTTGGGGTCTTATCACGCTCCTCCCTCTTCCCTCGGACTTTTCTCGCCCGCTCTCCCGCCTCGTTGAGGGGCAGAAGTTGAATCACGCAGAGGCCCCCCTCCTTCGAGATGGAGGCGAGCGATTAGGGGCGGAATTCGGTAGAATGTTTATTAGCCCGGGTGGCTAATAGCACCGGGGCCACGATAAGGGTACAGTGCTTAGTGCGACGCACACATCGCCCTCGTGCTCAATGGAAGAAGAGTTAGACCCGCCTCTGTTGTGTCCCCATCAGCACACGAAAATGTGGTTTAATGAATTAGAAGGTCCTTTTAGACCTTCCTTTCTTTACTGGCCATGACAATACGAAGGGGAAAAGCCGGAAGGATAAATCCTCAGAGATAAAAGGAAGAAAATAAGAGGAATGGAGTTCCATTCCCACACACTGTAAATATTGGGTTCGAGGTTGGGCGATTGAGTCAATACATACATTTCAGCCCCGTTCTTGGTTCTGCATATACTTTTTTGTACTGATCTAGCTATGCCGTAGCATTTATATGGCCCTTATGGCCAGAAATCATATAATGTTTTGTTATTTGGAATGCTTAAACAATTATAAGCGTTATTTGATTTATTCTTATCAGGGCGTATAAGAATAAAACCGAGAAATTAAAATATATGTGAGTAGAAACTTTGAATTTTTTTTCAAAAGAATATTTGCCCCCCCTTCTTCATCATCAGGTACTCTGCCGTGTTGCTTGTTTAGGTGGTCTTCGCGCCGTTAAGAAACGGAAGTATAAAAATTAATCGTATGACGGTCGCGATGGGAGTTCACGGTTGAAAAACCGACACCTGCTGTTTCCGTTTTTATAATAAGCGAACTTCCGAACATTTCTTGGAAGTGTGCCTCCAACCTGAATGCACTCTTGCAGTGTTTAATTTTTATTAATAAAACGGTCCGCGTAACGAAGGCGTAAATTAAATGCAAGCTGCATTTTATAATTTATGAGCAATATAATTCCCTGTCGCTTACATCCTTTTGTGCATATTATTTCTCTTTTTCTCGGCATCGTTATTCGTACCAAATATTTTTCCGGTTTCAACATTTTTTATGCCAATGAGTGATGGTTTTTCCCGGCCGATTATAAATATGGATGGATAATAAATATGGAAATAACTATGTTATTGAACGGTCAGAATATAAGTCTATGACTTTTTTTATAATAGCGGAGAAATGAAAATAAGAGTTGGACGGGGGAAAAATATTTTCCACTAATCGTAATAGATACACTGGGCCGTCGGATATTATTAGGGTAGTGGTTTTAAAATGGGGACGTTCGCGTAATGTGTAACCCCACCACCGTGGTGGGGTGAGTTGGAGGAGAGGATGACCCATAAAATGAAGGTAGGGACGTTTCATTTCCTAAAAAGCCGTGAGAACATCGGGGCGTAAAACCATAGGGTCGTAAACAAAACGGCGGATAAGAATTAAGACTGAAGAAATAGGTTTCTGGTAAGTTGAAGGGGGAGGAGGAACAGTAGGGCTTTACTCTATGAAATGAGGCCGACCCCCCTTACTCTCTTGTTCACGGCTTTTTCACCTCCTCAGCCACGAGATCGAACCCTCATTTACGCCTAGAACCCATTCTGCGATTGGCGCCACGTTATGCAAACCCATTATTTTTGGGTTTGATATTTCTTGTCTCGAACTATTAACTTTTGGTTTGGAATACCTGCTAGGGCGTGATCTGCCGGGGACTGGAATACCCCCTTGTTTTCTCGATCATGTCGCAGATCTGATCTAGACCGAACGGACGAAACCGGTCTATCAATCCCCCGACGGGGCAAGACGGTTGCATTCAATCCCCCAAAACTAAACCTAAAAATAACCTTGCAGTAAAACACTAAAACCTAGTGCTGACAATTGAAATTATTGATCTATTAGTTTACCGAAGAGCACTTTGTAATTATCCTGAGAAGTTCATAAAAGTTCACGTCATATATATATATATATATATATATATATATAAAACGAATTTGTCGAGGAGCTTTGAAAATCGTCGAACACATCCAAATTAGCTTTATTATTAGTAGCTATTATTATTGTTTTGTGTGAGATATTGCCGATTTCTAGCTCTCTGATAACATCGGATTTCCAATCTCCCAACATTAAGCCTGCACTGCTGCACTACTTAGTTCATTAAACCATTTAGATAGATTGAAAGGGAAAAAATTGCTAAAATTAGTGTTAGGTGATTCTAAAATTTGTCACTTATCTTCACTATTACTCATTTTGGAACTCGGCTTTTCTCAAAATTGACTGTTTAAAATGTCGGCAATGAATGCATTAGTCCAATTTATACTGTAACTTTGGTTCTGAAAGTCGAGTAATTAGTAGGTATTATCGTAACTTTTACTTTTCTACAGTGATTAATGTATAATAGATGTGAAATTGAGATGGGAACACGAGAGCTGCGAAGCGGAGAATTCGTATCAGTCCCAGATAAGCACTGCGGGGGAAGAAGAGGGGGCATCGACCCAATCCATCCTTTTTTTAGACTCCCGACTTAATTTTACGTCGGCATTTCCTTTTTACTGGCATTTTTCATTTCCCGGATGAAATTGTTCCAGGCCCCCGTTACACTAGGACTGCCCTTATTAAATTGATATAGGAAAATGTCTTCTATAAACAAAATTCCGGGCGGCCTCGGTCTGTTTTTTTTTCCTTTCGAGCACGCAATCTAAATTCACAAATTGTTTGCCCCAATTATTCCGCCAGCGAAATATTTATTGTAGGCTGTGCGCGATTTTCTAAAGGGCCCACTCTAATTACGGTCGGAATCAACTTTTTAAAAGCCTTAGTTTATAAATGAGTTCTGTAATCTGGCGCCGAAGGAGAAAGAGGGAGGAAGAAAACTTCGAACTTTTAACGAGCCGCTCATTTTTCCCTGTCAGTTAGTTTCTCTACCTGATGAAAAGGGGCGCCCACTTATTTGATTTTAATCACACCTTTATTAGGTCGTTTACTTAATTCTGTTGTATATTTTTCTGCGCAATGCCGTTAACGGTTAATCGCGGAGGTATTGTGTTGAATCATCCTTTTAGCAACTTGTCCTCTGGAGTTATAAAGTATAACTATGATCTTGTATTATATTTGAATGGTTTAAAACAGTGAACTTTCATCGGAAAAATATTGATAAGACTTTTTAGCTTATAAAACAGAGGCGGTTGTATCCAGTTGTTATTCTCTCTGCTTTGTCCAGCAATATCATGCTGGTATTAGTTTCTATAGCGGGAACAAATTTAAATGGATCGATGAGATTGAAGGTTTCGAGGAGTCTTTCCGTTGAATATATTTATTCCGCCTTACACTAACGATCCGACGCTGCGTTTTCCGCTGTTAAATGGTCCCTATTGAGCCCATTGGAGTTAAGGCTGTTGCTCGGAGCCCGGCCCTCGGTGTACCGTTTTGTCGGTGTTCGGCGAATCCCGAAATCGAGTTTCTCCCCCATTCAGCCGGGGCGAGAATTTCTCTTTCGGCCCCCGGACGAAAACAACCCCTTAATTGGAAGGTTGGTTCGATTCTGCCCAGAAGATCCTCTCGGCTTCGAGTTTTCAATCCGCTCCACGAGGAAATTTCGCGCGGTTCTGAGTAAACCGGATTTGTTCTTTTGTTCGGATCGCTCTGCTCAAATTTGTAGAACATTAAACGCATTCGTGGAGTAAATTTAGGTTTTAAATGGTTTCGATTTACTTGGGAGAAAATAATTTTGTCTTAGTCGTTCGCAAGAAGGGACTTAAAATTCAATATATTGTGAAACTGTTCTCCTCTAATCGTCTTTGTATTTGTAATTTTATAGTGACTATTTACGTATCATTAATAAATATAATAAATGTACCTTCTTTTGTATACACTCAAAAAGGAAATAATCCCACGAGACTAATTTAATTTAAATGAGTACATTTAGAAATAATTACTAACAATCGAGAAAGCACCTCTGCAATTATACGTTTTGAACGTTTCAATCAGGAAAATGTAAAATAATTTGTTTAAAAAATTACAACGGTAATATAATTTCAGAAAGGTGGGTCTTATATATTTTATTTCGTTTTAAAAATACCAGAAAAAAAACATGAAAACACATAACTACTGTAATAACCGGACAATCTATTAGGGTCATAGATATGGTTTCGGCTGGTCATAAAAATCGTAAATTAACTAATTTTTATTACCGAACGTGAATTCCAAATGAGGGTATCGCTCCCGTGGTTTTCTCCGCGCCAAGGTCGAGGCGTTTAGATTTGTGTTCGGGTATTTTTATCCGAAATTAAAAAAATTAATAGTTATAACGAAGAATGAAATTCCTAAATGCCTCCAACAATTATGGAATTATTTTATAAAAAAAATATTGAAACTATTTATTTATATATATATATATATATATATATATATATATAAAATGAGAGAAAATTATCGCGAATATATTGGTGGGTTTGCTTGGGACGGTGCAATTGTTCCGCTGCGTCTGTTTTTTATTTCCTCCATCTTTTTTCGGCCCCCCACAATGCTTCAGACTGTGGACACCGTTGGCCAATATCCACAGGAAAATAAAAGCAATTCCAATAGCAATGGATGGTCCGAAACCTCTCCAAATGGTCTCGGGGCCCTTGTAGCCTTCGAGCGTGTTATCCTTTTTTGCAGAGGAATTCATTTTCCGAAGTTTATTGTGAAAATAATTTGTGTCCGGCGTCCACGATTGTGAAAGAAATTACAGGCTGATTTAATATAACGACATTAATATTTTGAAAAATGGTACATGCGAGTCAATATCCATCTATTATTAACTTTTATTTTGGTAATATACCTATTAATAACCTATTACACACACTTTTAAACTTAAATAATTATATATTAGTAATTTTAAGTATAAAACAAACTAATTCCCGTACGTATTATTAGGTACTTTTTTGAAATATTTGAAAAAATACATGAATACCTGATCACTTCTTAATAACCGACCCCATTTAACCAGAGGCCGGTGCTATAAACCCCTGTAGCCACAAGAAACTCCAAACAGACGAAATAAAACGAACTATAATAACTGTTGCGACTATTATTATTTATTTTCAAGTTAGAATCTAGGTGATGATATAAAAACTCACCCTGTGTGTTCATGTTAGGTTTTGAGATATAGCTTAATTCACTTCTTGTGCAATAGCTTGTAAAAACCTCAAAAAAAATATTTGCTGTTTTCTCTTCATTTTTATGCGCCACTGGCGCGCCCTATGAGAAAAGAGATGTTGAAGATGTTTTACTTTTTCATCGCTGGTGGTTTGCTTTTCTAACGAACTTAATATTAACTAAGAACCTGTCCAGATATGTAGAAATTAGAGAGGAATAATTTCTCCTTAGCTGTTCTGTTGATGCTTAAATTATTCGGTGTCGGGTCCAGCGCATACGTGGAGCACCCCGAACGTAAGGGAACGTCTACCCCACATCGTTAACCGATCGGACTTTATCGGGCCGATAATCCCCCATACGGCGTTTGAGTGCGGGCGAATAAAAATAAATTTCTGGAGTGCCCCGGTCCCGAACGTCCCGAACGGGGGTTCTCCATTTATCGACCCCCGTCATCCTCCTGCTGTTATTCTTGCTCTCGGGGTCCTCCCCCCATCGTTTAAGGACCGTTATCTCCCGGAGTTTCGGCCTAATGCGCGTTCCCTGTTTTCCGTCAAATTCGTCTTTACGTCCCCCCCAACTTGTATAGGCCATTGAAAACCTTCAGTAGACGCGGTATGTTGCTTGTAAATATTGAATACAGCTGAACCCCTAACATAACGGTTGAAATTTTAAAAGGCTCCTTCCTGCGATCTTCTGTCTCCACTCACTAATTTCCTCTCACATTCTTATGCATGTTGGATACCATCCTGTCCACACTGATTATTTGATATTAAGCTCTATTGTCGAAACTTTATTTCAAAATACTATTTTGTTATTTTCTATTTTCTGTTATATTTCTAATTACTATCCGAACCTCTTTAGACATAAATAAGAGGAATGTCCTCTTCCCTTTGTTTTTCCGAATTGTGCAACATTACGCAATGTTGGCGCATGCCCTACGTACGTCGATGTGTGGTTGCAAATTCAGTTAACCGATTTCAGAATTTCGTTCTGTGCGATTTTTCGATAATTAACATATCTAGAGTACTGGTAAAGGTTAAATGAATGAGAACCAAGTATTCATATTGTACTTAACGTATGTTGAAATTGGACATAATGGCATATTCATTGCCACTGCAAATTTTGTTTTATATGTGCAGTATTTACTTAATACTCTTCACTGTTACACTGCCTTTGCTTGGAGTATGCTGGGTTAAGAGTGTTGAAGACCAAGTGTTGATCGAACTTAAGGCAATTAAGAGGTCGTTCCGCTTAAAACTGTAGACAAAATTCGGTAGCCCTTCGTTTGGACGATTCACGAATCATATTTTTACATTTAATTACCTTCATTATTGGAAGTTTCTGTGTTAAAATGGGTCGAGAGAGTAGATTTCTGTTTCGGAATAGTGTTGGGTAGAATGCTTCAGTAGGCGTATTGACCCATCCTACTGTGGCGTTGGGTCCAACAAAGGGGTCATCGCTTTGTAGAATGAAGACAGAAAGGGGAGTTTTTTTGTCCCCGCACGCAAACAATATTATCACGCGCGCTTACTAATTAATTTCTACTGCCAAACAACTAATTATTTTCCCGGTATTGTCGAATTTTCGCGCTCGGCCGTGCATTACAATTCAGCACGGAAATGTGTTTGACCTTTTTGTTAATAATAATTTCCTATTTTATAACCCGTGTGTGTTTCTGTTCCAGGTAAGAACGCTGAAATACGATTGTACAGGCGGGGGCTGTGGACTGGAAGGGAGAGGCTTTTCTTTTGTAAGTAGCTTAATTAAGTCTCCGAGTTAATATCAAAACTCGCTTCGAGCCCTGTCTCAAATGTCTCAAGTGCCTCTATTTAATATACCTCGTTTTGTGCCGAACCGGTCCTCTTCTCGTTAATAATGTCGACGGTTATTAATATGTTCGCCTACATCAGAAACACAAGGTAACGCATAAAATATTACATTCTTAAATCTGAATTACCTGTGTGGAAAAACCGGCACAATACGAATAGTAACTATCAGTACTAATTATAAACATTAATATAGGGAGGAACAGAGTATTATTATTATTTCAGCTTCTTAATCCATATATCTATTGCTGTTTAACGTCTTTCGTTGGCTTTCTTCCAACCAATGGAATGGACACAATTAGAAATCATTTTTATCAATACATAAAGCAATATTATTTTATAAATCAACGTTATACGGTGGGTTGGAACGTTAGGAAGGGAAAAATGTGGACTTTTTAAATATATTTTCCGAGAAAAATTCGCCGATAAAATAATTGTCCGGTGTGGCCCTCCTTTAAAATCCCCACCCTCTCGCCCAGAGAACGAATCGATTCTGAATTCCGCCCAATTTAAGTTCTACGAATACGAGCCAATTTGGGGAGGGGGTGCTGGCTGTATAAGATGTTGGCGTGTTGTAGCGATTCCCAGTCGTTAGGGGCACGGAAGAATTTTTTTTACAGCTCATCGATCGCGGAGTTTTCTCCGGCGAAAATCCAGAAATCCGGATTTGGTTTTCGGCTGCGGCCGGGTCTTTCTAAACGGGGGTAAGGGGATTAATACCGAATTTATGGGGTAAGTGGGTGCTAATTGACGGAAGGCGAAAACTCATCTTTTAAGCCCGCTCGAGGGGTTGGGAGGGAGGGGGCCCGAAAGAGGCCGCGGATAGCGTGACCGGGTCCCTTTTATAGCGGGGCTTTTCTTTAATAACGATTTTCCTCAGCCGGCGGGGCCCTGACCGACCCCTCCCGGCCGGGACGAAAATTCCTCGTTGCCGCATTTGGGCTTTCCTCTGTATTTTCGTAGTAAACGAGGCTCGGTTGAAAATCGCCCAACGCTTTCTATACATATGCCCATGTATCTCATCTACCGAAGATGGCCAGCAGTCTAGTGAAACAACAAAACAATCAATTTATAATTTGTAGAATTATTTTATACAGGCTCGGATGTCCTCGAAGGTGATGGTCAATGCTCAGTCCGACTTATTTACTCTAAATGACACATCCAACGTATTAGTGATATTAGCAGTGTGATAGAATGTAGTAATGTTATTTCTATGTTATTAGCATACAAGTAGAATAATAGACGGAATGGACTGTATAGACTGGCTGGTTGTTTATTCGGGTCTCGTTTTATAGCGGTACTGGTTGCACGATGCCGGTATAATTACTTGGAGCCCCGGGTTGCACACGCATCCTCTTCATTCCCCCCCCCCCCCAGGTCATTATTCTTGACCTCCCTCCGGTGCGCTGTGGAGAAATTATTTGCCAAGATTTCCTAGCCTTATTTTTTCCACGCTCTGATTCATTCGGCCGGGGCTATTTCGAAACCTATTCCCGTCTGAAAATTAATAGCCGTCTTCGTCGTTTCTATATAGTTTCTGCTTTAATGCGGGGGGGGGAGGCAAAATTCTGTTTTACACTTAGCTCTCAATTTCACGTCGAATTGTTCCTGGCTTCAGGACTCAGATTGCTCAATGCTCAGTCGAGGCCTGTCTGTCCACTCGGAGTGCGCATGCGCGGAAGAGGAAGGATGGGATCACATGCTGCCCCATTGATAGATTATCTCCGGACTATTTGACTAAGGTTTTACTCCTAAGCAGCGCCTCCATGGATAGTGTTTTAGTCGAAAATGCCTTCTGCGAAGAGGAAATGAATTAGTTCAGAAATTAATTTAAAAGAACTAGTCCGCTATGCGGTTTGAGATTCGCTGATACCATCCAGAGGAGAGACTGAATTAAAAAAATAAATTAACCCCAGATTTTTGCAATCGATTTTATAGAAAATAAAATATATGGGACTCCAAATGTGGGGTTCGGCCAAACCGACAAGTATCCACAAAATCCAAACCTTACAGTCGAAAATATTAAGGACGATAACCGATGCACCCTACTATGTCTCCAACCTCACCCTACACACAGGTCTTCAAGTCCCGTTTATCCGAGACATTGCCGTACAAAGATACAACAAATTTCACTCACAACTCACCCATCACCCTATCTACTAATCCAAACCCTACTATCTCCCGACATCCCAAATGATCCTTACAGATGCCTGTAAAGGAAGTGGCTGCGCGACCTAAATGTTTAAAAAAAGTAATAAATAAAAAAAGGGGGGAACCCAGTGGGTTTTTCGTCCATTTGCTTGTATCAATGTTGCTTATTGTATTTTTTACAGTTGCAACAATAAAAGAGAAAAAATATGTGAAATATTTTATGCAAAGTGTATTCGACATATCTGAAGCTTCGACTCGATGTAACGAAGCCGATCGCTCCCAAATCGTTCGCGGACGTGTTTTTTTCACCCCCCCGCTTATCGGAAAAACTCTCTCTTCGACAATCAAGAATAATTCTCAGGAGGGGTGCCGGCCGTATGATTGATGTTATCGGCCAGGGAAATCATCAATCACCGTGTTATTTCCATCGGCGGGCCCCGATTTCCTACGCTCGGATGTACCCCGAAAAACAAAAAAAAAACCGGCGACCTCCCTATAAGATATTCCCCCCCGCCACTGGGGTCTTCGATCACTCTCAGCGCTGGATAATTTTCTGAGGGGGGAACAATCGCCGTGGATTCCAGCGTAAATAATTTAAATTGAAGGCAAGATTCGCTCAGGCTCGAGAACCTTTAAGCTGTATAAAAGGAAAATGGATTTTCCTTAATCAGTTGGTATTTTAATTACCAAATTTTGCTGCAGCCATTATTAGATAGAGGTATTTTAGGAAATAAATGAGAATAACAACAATAATAAATATCTATATAATATGAAATTTTGTAAGTAGTGGATAATTTAATTAGTATTCCCCATTTTAAGGAGGATATTACTCAATTTAAAATTTATTTTCATCTAGGTTTTTACTGTCTTGTAAACCGTAACTTAGGTGTTTCGAAATTAAAACTTAAAAAAAATTAAAACGTTCTTTTTATAGCATGCACAAATATTGATTGTGATTAACGGTGTTGACGCAATCTTCGTTTCGGTCTGCGGTTAATCGCGAAAAGCGTGCGAGAAGTTTGATATATTTTACGACCGCTTAAATTTACGCGCCCGGTATCCGAACTGCCGGCGCCCGCGGGGAATAAAGTACTCGCAGATAAGTTAAAACGCATTACTGAACGAAGTGTAAACATTTTCGGTGTATTCCGTCCTCTTAAACGGGCAAGGCATAAACCACTAATGGTCTAGCCCGAGCCCTCAGCCCAGAGACGTTATTTATGTACGGCTCATATATTATTAGCACGTGGATAGTGCACTTACTGCATATTGTATTTTATGAGACTAAGTTAAACTATTTAACATTAAAAAATTTACTGCGCCACCTCATCCATAAGACATCAAGAATGTGAACTATTTATTCTTTATTCGCCAACTCGGCGCAATTCACTTGATGTATTATTGTCCTCTTTCGTTCCATTAATCGCCCCCACCGCTCATAGACTCGGTTGTAAAACTTCCTGTCAGTTAAATCAGTTCCAAGACAGTGCGGCTCGGGTATGTTTCGGAAGGAACTCTCTTCGATACTCGGTTGTTGTCGCCAAAATAAATTTCGCGTAGCTTCTCGTCTCGTATGCGGAAAAATTGGTCCAACTACACTGGACAGTTCCGCCAATCTCTGGCGGTATAGTTCATTGGGCCTCGTAAACTTTGGCGAAGCGCTGCATCGTCGGATTAGCGGATGGTTTTCTATCAATGCCGGTTAAACGGAGAATCCTTTCACTGCAGTTCACGGAACGTTGCCCGCTGGGCTCCAATCACTTAGCGGACGGGAGCCGGTGTCGCGCTCGATCGATCTCGCAACTTTTTTTCCGCCTGTATCAAATTGTCCGATCGGAGGCCGTCCGGGTGCGAGGAAACGCGATTATCAAGAAACGCTAGTGCTGTAGCTAAACTTTTGTATTGACCACAGCGGTGACAATGTCGTTTCTTACAGTATCCTATGGTTTGGTCTGCGTTCGACATGTATATTGTATCCGCAAAGCTCGAAATCCTGGCGTTGTGCGAACCGATTATATTAATTAGATTGTGGAAATACCTTTTATGTGGTCTGCGAGGTTTTGGAATACGGTTATTGTCTTCATTTTCTGGTACTGTCTTTTAGCCAAATAGCGAGGAAACAGAAGATTAAAAAACTATGGCATTAAATTAATTGTTTCGAGACGTACTGAAATATATAAACTACTGTTATCTGACTTCAGGTGGGATCGCGTAATACTGTGGGTCTTGACCCCTATTTTGCCTGTTCGTAAACTACCCGAGCGAGCTCCAGTGGAAAGGTTTATCCTATTCCCTTGGGGCTCTCCCGAGTATTGTCTGCTTCAGACGTTTCGGAACTCTTACCGGTCCGACTAAGTAATAACGTAGATAGGATTTTATAAACACTAAATTTCTGTAAATAGAACGGAAAAAGTACTTTCAGTCGTTTTTCATAATGTTATTATAGACGAAATTTTCAGTCACTTTAACCGCCGAATTTACGCTACATTCTTTCGAGAACTTTCTATGAAACAATTTTCTATTTCATACCGCGCCATTTCATGCAATCTGTAGGTCGGCAGTTTAAGCAATGCGTAAGGGGGACATAATGCGCGCTTGATGTTGTCGAGTTCACGGCCCGTTGCCCCCGGGGTCCGGTTCCGAGCGGCCGGCCATGCGGTTTCTAATGCCATTGTCGGCATTAACGGTCTAGTTTTTACCGCCGAATTACCGTTCTTTATTGCCATTTACGGTCTACGATTTATTATTGCGGTCCAGTGCCGTGCGGTAATTACTTTCGTGTCGGTTTAATGGCGACTATTTTCGAGTTCTAGAACTAATATCTTGCTATGAATATCAGTCGCGGGATCTTGCTCTATTCGTAGCATTCTGTCAGTGAATGATGTACAAAAGAGATTTATTATTATAATATTTAATCATTTCTTTTTTTTATTATAGGTTAAGACATAAAAAGCATGTTGGCTAGAACCTATTCTTCCTACATGAAAAAACCGATGGAATTTAGTATAAGACTAAGTTATTTTCGTAGGGACGTACATTAGAGTTAAAGCGTATTGATTTTAATATTACATAAGTCTTTTGTTAGTGTCTTAATCTATGCATTGTATATTAAAATATAATTGAAACATTGAATATTAAAAAAAATGTTTTAGAACACGAAGCGATGACAATTCCGAAAGTTGAAAAATACGAAAGAAAATAATGTGTGTGTAGGGATACTAGATTTAATTTATTGTTCATTATTGTTAGTTGTGAGCACCGCATTGCATGTAACTTCCGGCAATATCTGCTTTCGGTACCGTGCCAAATACTGTTGTCGGCCTCCGGGTGTACTTTGAGACGGCTCCACCGCGCATTGAATTTCAGTTAATATAACCCCCATTGCAGCGTTTATCACGGTCGCCTCCCCCGGGCCGTTTGTCATCGCGGCCCTGGCCGTTTTGAATTGGTTTCCAGAGAGGGATGGAGGGAGGGAGGCAGAGAGGGAGATTCGTTATCATTTTGTTTCGATACATTGTTCACCCTCCGAGCCCGGCACCGATAGCGCTACAGTTCTGTTGGTCGATTCAAATGTCGAAACGTGACTGATGCACCCGGTCTAATTCTCGTACATTCGAGCAGCTGTATAATACTATTGATTTCTGACGGTCAATTTTATTTTGTCCCCGATGGTTCTCCTCCCCTTTGAATCGGAAGCATCCATATAATTCAACTCTGGAAATTTTGAAATATTGAACGCAGTTGCAGTATGGTCCGTGGAAATGTTAAATTTTTAGGCTTTACATTGGTTTAATATTCACATGACCTCACATAATTCCCAGATTCAAAAAACTATCTTTGTTTTCATACTACATCAAATGTACACATACTGCATCATCCGTTCAAAAACTGCATGGATTTGAATATAGCCCTTCGATTAATCCATAACTGATTCAATCTAACCATGAAGTTTTTCATTTTCATTCGAAGACGTGGCTCATTCCCTATATAGGTCGCTTCATTACTTGCTCTGCCCTAGTGGTAATTCATTGGTCTGATCTTCCCATTAAATCGACAGATAATTTATTGGCAATCGATTCCTAGGGGAAAAAAAGGAGATTTAATTCAATTGGTTCTTCTTCTTTTACGGCGGCCCTATTACTGGCAGATTTACTATTTTAAATAAGATAGACTATTAGTGGTATAAAATTAGAATTATAAACTTCTAACAAATATGAAGTGAACATGTTCATCTAATCTATTTAGTAGGAGCTTCCCTTATTTAGTATTTTTATTTTCTAATTTTTGAAGTCTGCGTTTAAATCCCATACCACTGAGTATTGCGGAAAGCCGAAATCGACCTGGCACTGGGTCAAATACGCTATTGATGGAAAGCGATGATATTATAACCCCCACATACGAACATATTGATATTTTATTTCTTTTTCAATCATATATAAGCGAGTATATACTTTAAATATCGCCTTTCAATCTTATCCATTATGCTAGTATAGTTGGACTAAACGAGGATTAACTATTGGAGACTATTAGGGGGAACGCTCCAGATTAAAAGGTGACACCGACTTGGATCTCACAACTTGTGTTTTTATTATCATATGCTCATATGCCGGTTTTTATTATCAATACTATTATATCCCCGGCTGGAGACAGCTACGCAGGTAATAATGGGTCATAACTGTAGTTTTCCCTTGTGATCATTAATTCCATGTAAATTCGAACGAACTCTGAATACAATATGGCGGATTTCTCTGGGCTTGGAATTCTCCAGAGTTTCGTTTGCAGTTCAATCGGCGGTTAGTGCGGTTTTCGGACCGTCTGAATTTCGGGGAAGGGCCGACCGTTGCCGCCACTCCGGCAGCGTGCAAATGACGCCCCAACACTGCTTTCTATTTCTCTCTCTCTCTCCCTCTTCCCCTTTTTCCCTTTCCTCCGTCTCCCCTTTTTTTTATTAAAGGCCTCCGTTCTCCCCTTTAACGACTAGACCGCAGTGGAACCTCCCTCTCACCCTCCACCCCCGCCCTAATGACAATCGAAAAGGATTTGACGTTAACCGCGCCTCAAGTATAATGATACTACCCCTGGAAGGTTTCAGACGCCCATTGTCGTCCTGTATCCGAGCAACGTAACGACCCTAAAACCATTTTATACTTCAAATTTCCTCCGCCCGTTCTTCTCCGGTTCTTCTCGCTTTTCCGTCCTCACCGCGGTCAGCGTTTCCTTATACTTGTGTGCTTATAAAGTGCTCTTTGAATTCAACGTTTTTCGATAAAAACCCCTCCTGCAACTACTTTTCCTGTAACGGGAGTGCGTCAAAGAGAGCAGCATTCCAGTTTTTCATATATAATAAAAAATAAATTTGGTTACATATTCTGCGAATTTCTTCTATGTAAAGTACCCATATAAAAAATGTATAGCTAAGAGAAGGAAAATACAGAATAACTGTTTCAACCGATTCAACCGAAGACCTAGTATCGAAGCGAATAGTTGCTTACTTTGTTCTGAAATAATAAGAAACGGATTTAGATTTTCAATGGAACACCGAGCTTGACGAAGTTTTATATTTATGCGGATAGGAATGTGTTTCTTGCAACTTTTAATCATTGAGTATCCGATATATTGTGGTTTTAATTAATTTTAGCTGTAGAACGTGTGAATGTAATAAAGGTACTGAAATAATAAAGGAGAGTAGAATGTCCGGTTACTTGTACACGAGGGGAAACTCGAGAAACTTGTTGAACGGCCCTCGTAACTCCGTTTTAATTTGTCTTCTAATGATACAAAAATAAGTCTCGTCTTTCAAGTGTCCGGATAGGTGACGGATTTCGACGTCGGGTTGTTATCCCGGGGCATTGTTTAATATGAAAGTAATTAATGAGCAACTCTCTCTCTCTGTCTCCAGACCGTGAAGAGTAACTGCCACGCTCTTCTTCTACTTGGCCAAGTTTAAAATTAAAAAAGTTTTAACGCGGGGACCCCGGCGGCGTCCTCCCCGTTTTGTGTCCCGCCGTTATTCAGCGGACCCTGAATTAAGAATTATCAACTGCAACCGGGAGGGAAAAATGAATTAGGGCCGTGGATATTTTGAATAACGAGAGAGCTTCACTTCTTTAAGGACTCGGCCTAGAGAGATGGGCCTATTTGAAGGGGGGGGGGGGTAATTTCTTTTTCAGGAGAACTTGATTGTTCGCGAAAGAAGTTCAGAAGTGGAGTTCTTAAGGACGGTTTCCGCAGTGGAAGTTTCAGAATGAAAGAGTTCGGAGTCGGTGATTTGCCGTTAGATGGTCCTTCATCTCCATTAATTACACAAGGAAAAATAAACGCTGAAAACGAAGTTGATAAATGGCCATTTAAGAACACACATTTGTACTATAGGTCAGTTTCGGACTTATCATTACTCGAATGGAGAGGCTATGTAGTATTGCTATTACAACAAATAGGAATGCTACATTAACATTTTATTAATATGATGAACAAGAAGGCTGTTTGTTAATGCTTTCCCCACGGTTCTTGGTTAGGCGCTGGGACACGTACTTAAACCGGCCTAGTGTATTGGATTCTTCGGTTTTGAGAACTTCGGGCGGCTCCCCTAAAGGTGTAAATCCGGCGAATGTTATTATGGACCGTAAATTTTGACGAGCACATAAGTTCCCTCGAATTGGGTGATTTGTTTGGGTTATGAGCGATTCAATCTATTCATGACCACATGACACCGGTCTTATCTCTCACACGGGTTTATTACTTCCACGACGCTGTCCGGCTCGGCCGTTTACGTGCTACGGCAGTTATCTTTGTAGTCTGCATATGGACGCTATAAAACAATAGGTAATTGCAGTCGTGAGAAAATGCACTGGTTATATGCTAAGATAGAAAATCCAAGAAAAAACAAAATTATAATTCCAATATATCTCAGATTTCATAAAAGCGCCTACGTAACTTTTTTTTAGTTGTTGCTTTCTCTCTGAAATAGGATATAATTGCTTTCCGGTTGCCCTGGGGGAATACCCGCCGTAATCTTACAGGCCAGTGTAAGTTCTTTGGCCAATAATTCAGCGTTTAATCCGATTACGGAGGACTGGCGAAAAAAAACCTTTAACTAATTTCCGAACCGAATAAAAAACTCGACTCTGCCTCTAAGCGCCGTGGATTGATTTATGCCGCCGGTCGGTCGTCTCTGATATCGATCCTCCGTAGCCCGGGGCGGTACCGCGGTGTTATTGGCCCCGCAAATGAAATGCGTGGCCGGTCCGCGTACTCTTTCTAATTGGCTTTGTCCCATTCATAATTCTTTCCCAACGGCTGTACGGCCCCCGTGCCCCAATTAGCAAATGAGCGGAGGTGGGCGTGAGCCGCCCGCTACCGGCGGCGCCACTCTCCATGATTGAGTTTGTCGCCAACCGTATTAAAATATTGCGCCGGTTCGGCTAGAAATTTTCGGCATCTTTTGGGACGTCTTGCGTTAAATCTATTATATAAGCCGATATTTAAAAATATACTTTCAACGGTTTTTCGAACAGTGAACACGTGCTGACAATATAAAAAAATGGGTTGTTCTATCACTCCTATCACCCCCGAGATATTTTTTCATGAAAAATACGTCGTATATGACACCGGCTTTAGGAATTATTTCGGAAAATGTTATGATACAGGCAGACGTACGATTTCAGTCATATTTCATAGCGCGCCATTTCATGCAATTAAATAGTTTGTCGCCAGACGTATTAAATAGGTACTTTTTAGATGTAGGGTAGACATTTTCGGCACCTTTTGGGACGTCTTGCGTTAAATATATGAGCTGATAGTAGATTTCGTGTGTTTCTGTCTCCTCTCGCTGGTTTGGTCTTTTGCTATGCGAGAGGAGACAGAAACACACGAAATCTACGACATTAAACCCTCGAAGACCACAAAACAGGTATTCTAAAATATGAGCTAATATATAAAAAAATAATTATGAACATATTGAAATATGAATATTCATACTTTCCTGCGGTTCGTGTGATTTCATCCGGAAACAAAAAGAGAACAACATTCCAGAAGTTGCGATTTTTTTTTTAAACTTCGACTAACACTCCGACCGGCGCTTCGTGCCATAGCCAGAATTTAATTTCGCAACTTCTCGGTTTCGGAGTTAAACCGGGTCCGCTAGCTCCGATTGTGTTTCCGGAGGATCGATCGGCGACCGATTCTGTCGACGAATTTCTGTCGGACGGACAGAACAAAAATAGTAGCCGCCGAAAACAATGGCCGTTGGACGTTTTTCGATTTAATTGGCAACGGGGGAGGGCCTCGTCGCCCTAGTTCGGTTTTATGCCGCCCCTCATTCGTTTGTCTATTTCTGTTTCCGATCAGTTTTCAAAAACGGCCTTTATTGCCACTTTATTGTTCGTTTCGCCCAAACCCCCCGTCCAGACATCTCCCCGCGACCCGGTTAATTAAAGAGGGGCGCCCTCCAATTTATTCTTCAAATTCCGTATAAGGACGCATCTGCAAGCGACGGGCTGTATAACTTGAAAGCTCTAATTGGGGGGTAGACCGGTTTCGGCTTCCGACCATCTTATTATTCGCCATGTACGTACACTCGCAGCTGCTTATGATTTATACATGAAGTCTCGTCGTATGTCAGAGGGGCACAATTTGTTTTATCTTAGTAGTTATTTAATTTTCGCCGAAACCGTTCGTCGAGTGTCTTTAAGTTGTTTTAAGGTATTTTTTGCTATTTCCTCTTTCCATTATCATATTGTACTGGATGTATATTTCTGATTAGGGGTTGCGCGCACTTCAACGTGAGTAACTGTGAAAAATAACCACCGGCAAATATATCCGGTAGTGATGTTATCGCGGGGTCGGCTTCAAGATTCCGCTCGGCGGCGGGAAGGTAGAGAAAAAAATAAGACGAGGGCGCCCATAAATATTTCAGGGGACCCGGGATTGTGACGCAGAAGGGCGTGGAGTCGCCCACGCGAGGGCGGGCACCGAAAACCCTAAGACGGCCTGGCTGGCCCCGGCAACTCGCATCAAATAGTAACTGGGTCCCGTTCCCGGATAAAAGCATCCTCTTGAGGGCCGCAAAAATAAATTTAAAAATTTTAAAAACCAAGAAATAAATCTGCACTGGAGTTTTCAGTACAATACACGCTTTCACTTTTTCGTTTTGAAAATAAAACTAAATTAGTTTGGAATACCTGCGAGGGTTTGGCGTACTGTAGCTTCCTCGATCAACCAAGCGAGACGAAACAAATATCGTGTAAAAAGCCTATTATCTGTGATGATAATGACACCAGTGATTTTACAATAATTAGAACTTACTGTACATGAATTCGTAACTCATATTTTAGTTTAGTGGTGTGCGAGGGTTTGGAACGCCTCGCTCTTCTTCCTAGACCGTTTTCGGCTGTACACGTTTCACATCTAGGAGCGAAATAATATTCGGTTATTTTCAATCCCTTGGTTCAGAATTTTTGTGCGGCCGGGAAGGTTAAATCGGGTGATTAATATTTTCGCGGGGAAACGGCAGTAATTAAAGTTTAAACATGACTGTTTTGTGAGTAAAATTGGCTAATATTTGCTTCTTGTATATGGGCGCGTTATCGTTCAGAAGAAAATAATTAGACGATTTAAATGCTGCGGGTTGAGCAGCATTTAAATATCCGAAATTTGTTTATAACATTCAAAGTTCACTGTTTCACCCTGCGATAAGAATTCTTTGTGGCCATGTTTATATAGTAAAATATAATTGTTCCCGTTTCTGCTTTTTGGTTCAGCAATAAGAAGGAAAACTATCGTGTATAAGGAAAAAGTACGTTTGATGTTGGCTTTTTTAAACTCCTATGTCCTACTTTAACTTATTATAATTCATTATTTATTTGTATAAAATCGTTTTGATTAATTTTATGAACAGTTAATCGCCTACACTTCTAATAAAACTTTTGACGAACCCAACGTAAATCGAGCAGAGTTTTTATTTATAAGTTATGAACCGTTGTGTAGAACTTTGCATACTACTCTGCTGTGACAGTATAGTGGTACTAACTGAAACTGACCGAATGGTGTTACTGCCAACAAGCTAGACTAGACAGAAAGTGGAGCTAGTGTAGAACCTTGTAGGGGATAAATCTTTCAGGGCTAAAATCGGGGCCGGTGTAAGATATTAAGAAGGGCGACGGGGGATTTTACTCGGCCAATTAAACAATTCATGGGCTCGGCCCGGATTACAAAATGGCCGCCTGATATTCCATCAAATTTTCCTCCCCGGGGTTTTTTCCTTACCCTCACGCCCGGCGTATTTCACCGGCCCTCCGGGTTCCGGCTCCGAATCACCGCCGCGAAATGGAATTTAAAAATTGAAGAACGTTTTTGATAGAAAAAAAACGACCTCAGGTCGAGGTGTTGTCCGGAGATTGACGCGGTGCTTAGGAATCCTGGAGCCGAATTGTTCGGCCATTTCTGTATTCGCTAATTCGTAATTGTACCAAAATCTATCGGTCACATACCGGATTTCAAAATTACGACGAAAACCGATATTATAACATTCACGACAGCTTCAAAAATAGGCCAATGTTTCTGTTCTGCCAATGATCATATCCAGTTTGAAAGTGAAAGAATTTACATCAGTCGTGGTTATAGCAAAAACATGCTGAAACAACAGAAATCCTTTTATGGGAGAATAAGTACCACAACAGGATTATTAGGGAGGCAATAGGTATAAAAAACAAATATGCTATTTTTAATCTAAATTTTGGTAAAGATAGAATAGTTGGAAAGTGAGTAGAACTGCATCCATCAGACTCAATCGGGGTAAATGTCCGTGTTTAACATTTAATACACGTCCAGACCTTCGAAACTCCCGTTATGAATTACTAAATTCCGAATCTCGCTCTATAAGTTGGTATTATTGTAGAAACCTTAGGTGTGCTTCGGGTAAACTACGGGTTTCCCTTGACTAGTTACTTATTTTAGCGGCGAAAAAAATACTCGCTGAATCACGGGTATTGATGTTGTATGAAAAACCCTATACACTGCCAGTTTTACAAAGCTGTAGTACGCGTATCAGTAATACGATATTTCTGTATTGATATTATGTTTATGTATTTGCTCGGCGCCGTTCTGTTTGTGATGCATGACCGACACAACGTGGAGAACGGGGGAGGTTCTCCCTGTATTGAACTATAAGAATATTAAGCTTTTTTGATTCTTTTGATTTCTTCTTCGATTCCTTCTGTATTGTTAGAGATTGATATGGTCATATTTTAGGTTTAAGGATAGAGCGTCTGCGACATGTCTTTGCCAGTGAGGTAATCTGCATTGTCACTACACAACAGGCATCGTAAACGTCTCACGAGTGATTATATTTAAACCCCTTCGCCCTACATGCATTTTTACCTTATCGCCTTCTCCCTTGATAAACTCCCTACATCTTCGGAAATTTAAGTTTGCCATTCTCCGTTTAACTTCGGGCGTTTACAGTGACATTGCAAACAGGGTGGCTCATCGACAACGACAGGTCGCGGAACCCTTAACCTTAAACCTAAATTCGCTAAACATTATCAAACTAATTTTTTTAATTGGCCGGCCCGAGAACAAAGATCGTTTTTTTCACAGTGATCACGAATAATGTAACATTTAATCATTCTAGTCAAATTATAGCCTTAGAAGACAGAATATCTTCTGAATGATAACATACTGGGTAGGGAATAATTAGGTCCCGTCTCTAATTCTGGCTGCGGGACAAGCCCAAATAATAAGGAGCCCACAAAAGGACGAACAGAGGTGGTCCGAGACTTAGAGGGGGGCCGGGATGAAAAATTGGGAGTGGATTTCGTGAAAACCCACCAACTGAGCCCGGGGAACAAAAGTGCGACCCAGTTAGCAAGCGCGGTAACGGTCCGGGTATGATTGATGGCGACGCCGGTTACGATTTTTCCAAGCGCCCCTCCTATTTGCCGGCGGGTATCAATCGAAACCTTGTATATGGGGTAAGTCCGTCGAAAAATCTTATTTTTCCTCCCCCTTCAATTAGGACGAGTGCCCGGGGAAGGGGAGGGCCGAAAGAAGGCGCGTTAAATAAATCCGCCGGCCCTAAAAGTCCCGGCTCTCGTCCATCAATTTAAAGGGTCTGACGCGTTCAAAACATCGACTGGAAATGTGTATACGCCGCTGTCGGTATCGAATCTTCAAGGCGTTCTTGACAAATGTTCTCCGAGGTTCGGCCCACACTCCCGACCGGATAAATAGCATTGGACGGCCCACATTTCGCGATAATAAACAGTTTTTGGCCTAAAAATATTTCAGACATCATTACGCAGGAAAAAATAATGTTTTGCCTAAATTTCTGTCTACTATAACGCCATCTACATATATCTTCATTGTTACCTGATGACAGAAACGACTTTTTAATAGAGCAGAGATACGAGTTCCAGTGGCGATAAATTAGAACCTGCAATTCATAGCCTTGAAGCGAGTATGTTTACTAATTTGTTTTCGAAATATGACCGATTGTTTCGGAACTGCTCTGAAAATTCCAAGAGATAGCATTGGCCGTCGTCCAACTAACGCATTGCCAGTTTTAAACCAGCCGTCTATTTTCTTGGGTGTATTAAATTGTGATAACTTCGTGGAAAAAGAGAACGGAGATCGGTTACTTAATTAAATAAGTTCTCACGTCTTTAGGGCCCGATTGAATTTAGGAAGTTTTTTAAGTTTTCTTGGGAATCTAGTTTGTCTTTCCTGCAAAATTTTGTCTGGACGAAATAGTATCCTTCAATAGTCGGTACAATCCTCGACAATATTACTATGGGGACTAGTTTAAATATGTTAATTTGTAAATTTTACATACGGTTGTTAACTGATTGAAGTTATATTAACAATTCACTCCATATGTACTCGGGTACGCAGTTTTTTTTATCTTGGGACCTCAACGATGAGGGGAAAGGTTTAGAGATAAAAGGATGGGGGGCTATCCTCTGATATCGCGTGCGCGTCCATCACTATTTATACATCTTTTCTCTCGTCCCTTTCCCTGTTTTCCGCCGGTCCCGAACGTCCCCGGCCTAATGGAAGTCCCCTTTCCAGCCGTAGTCCCTCCCCCGCTTTCTCCCAACCCAATTCCGAGAAACTTCTTTTGTCTCTCCCGTCGCCGCCATTTCCTTGGGCGTCTTCCCCCCGCCCGCCCTTCCCTTCTCCGAGCACAACTTTTATTATCCGTTTTCCGGACGCCCCCGGGACAAGTTTCGGCCATTTACCGAACGCAGATCTCGTCCCCGGGGACGGTATCGGTGTGATTCGGTTTAATGACGTGGAGCTTCCCCCCTTCGCCTCGGCCATCGGATTTCGGCAATTCCCGAACAGTCCCCGGCGACCAATTGTTTTGCCCTTTAAAACTCTTAAAGGATACATAATTTATTATCGCTGTCGTCGGTTGAAGCAGCTCTTCCAACACGTTCTCTACCAAATACTGAAAATCTGTTCTACCGTTTTGTCATATGATCGACCTGGATAAAAACAAAGTTAAAGTTTTACAAATGCATTTATCAGAAAATAATTAGCAGTGGTATGGGATGAAAAGAATATTTAACAAAAGACGTACATCAAATTGTTATATATGTTACTAGGCGTAAAATATTTGTAGGATGTTATATTACGGTGTTTAAAAAAGCAGAATCCAGAAAAATCATGAAAAATAAAATTTGTAGGTTTGTTTAAATGCTACGCGGTAGGAAAAGAACTGAGTCCGCGAGTTTAATGTTCACGACGAGAAGGCAGAAAAAAGAAGCAACTTGAGAATAGTTTAACATACCTGTTTTGTGGTCTGCGAGGGATTGGAATACCGTAGATTTCGTTTTTCCGATGAAAAAAAACATCCAAAGTGCCAAAAGTGACTGACACCGCTACTGAAGATGGCGAGCAGCCGAAGCCGGTCTAGCAAAAGACCGAACCAGCGAGAGGAGATAGAAACACACGAAATCTACGGTACCTTGAGAATACTTTCGCCAGGAAGTCATTAGTGTAAATGGCTTCCGAAATACATGAAAGGAGAGCACTCAACAAGAAAGCTAAGCAACTTAGGGCGAATAGTACTAGTTTCATCGGCATATTCTGGGCAGGATGTCATTTCCGCGATTGTCAGTTTCCTTAAGGGCCGGCGCTATCTGCATCATGAGATCGCCCCGCAATCCGTGAAGTCCAGAAATCACCTCGACACTAGACCGGACTGCCGTTCCCAAACCCGGGAACAATTCTACGTTGGGAAAAGTTTCACCGGAGGGTTTAGGAGGAATACTACTAGTTCGTGCGGGCGTGGTGGCTTTTACTCCGCGTTTCCGAGGGGACGGTTAAAGCGGTGGGGACACCGAACGGGACGGAAAAGTTGAGGCATACTTCGGAGCACTAACGGCCGAATCCGCGGGCAATCGCGATTCCCGTCGGCGCTCCAACACTTTATAAAAGATATGAAACTTTATAAAGCTGTCTTATGAAATCCGCCGAGAATGGAAAGCGGCAGCGAGAGGGAGGCGAAAAGGCGCGTGGGCGACTTTCAACTTTTATTCCCGGCTCCCGAAACGGGACTTTATTTGCGTGGATGTTTCGTGCGGGACGTGTCTTCGGAAATTTATCCATTTCTGAGGCGAGCAATAACACACTTTCCTGGGAGTTATAAAAAACAACGAGACTTCTAGAATTCATTTACCTACCCCGAAATTTAGGAATAAAACTACGATTCGTCTTTTTAATCAAATAGATTTATTTTCACAAATACATTTTTATTTTTAAATGAAAAGAATTTTAATGGAGGATAATGCTATGAATGTATCAAGACATTTTAACGCTGCAATTATCCAAATTACTATATTTCACCAAATGCCCATTTATACTATGTTCAATATATTCACGCCATTCTAAACCCTGAAGAATAAGTCCTGAAGTGTCGGGTGGAGTCCTTCAAGATTAAGCTGGGTGCTGGTACTCGACAGAACAAGAAGTTGAATATTACTTGTAAAAACGCACTTGTAAAATATTATTACATTATATTATACTAGAGTTTCGACGTCTAAAATTTATTTGATTAACAATAACTTAGAACCATGTTTTTTTTTCTCGTAGTGAATGTAATTAATGACTCCATTATGTTATTCACACTGACGTATAAACTCTGAACAGTCCGCAAACAAATGGATGCCGCGAAAGACTTCGTTTGGGCCGGAAATTGAATTATTCTCGGGCGGTAAGTTGGCAGACGCTGGGCATATTTGAAAAACAAGGCTAACGCTCGTATCAGGTTCGGACAGTTGGGTGGGCTTCGCAATTAGCTGATTGGTCGCCGCTCGGAATACCCGCTCCCGACCCTCGGCACACCAGCAACTTAAATTGAACCCTTGGTTCTATCGGTTTGCGGATGGTAGGGGCTGGGGGTTGAGGTTCGAACCGACTGTCAATAACTTCTAATAGGTTTGATACTGTTAGTGGGGCGCGGGGGTGGAAAGGACTTGCCGCCGGGGGAACTTTGTTAAGCTTCCGTCACGTCTACTTAGTCGCGGTGAGTTTGAGTTTCATGACTCCCCCCCGCCCTTCCCACTATAGTCTCTCTTGCCAGTGTTCCCTAATAGCGTTGTCGTGCGTTTCGTCAGTCTTTGTCGGAGTGATGAATGCCGGTTTACTTTGAACTTGGCACCGCTTTCAGAACACGCCGCTATTAATTATGCCAATTACACAACGAGGAAATATATTATATATATATAATACACAGGAAGGGTTTTAGTCAGATACTATCTCAAGCGAAGGGGAGACCTCGCTACAGCAGTCGGGAAGTTCTTTGTGCCCGAGATACTATTACGGGAGCACCTTACAGCGCTCGGACAATTTGCAGGAAGAATTTTTTTCAGGGTGATACACTATACTATGGCGCATTAGTCGAAAACGAGAAAAAATATCCATAACGCAAAGAACCAGTCCCAAGCCAGTATTGAGAGCAAAACTCAACACACAGAAGAGAGTTTGAACTAGGAAAAAATTAGAATTCGGCAATAAGAATTGATTAACAGAAAATTGTAATTGTGAGTATACCCGTTGGAAGGCGAGGCTCATAATATCGCGCGTTTGTACATTTTAATTACCGTAAAACGTTGTAACTCCGGGGAATAGTGGGGCCGGAGAAAAACGGTTGATGTGTGTAGCGTACTGTATTTTATTTAATTACGGGTTAAAAAAAGATTCCGTGACGTAACGGCATAAACCACGCTATGTCCGGGCGCTGTCGGCCGTCGGCCACGGTTACTTCTCCAACCGTTCCTTCCTTTTTATAACTTCAGTTTTAGCTTTTCAGTCTCCACGGTTCTTCTCATTCCCGCGCATGAAAACCGTCTTCTATGACCTACATACACTAAGTAAATCCTGATTTAATACCGGAATAGATGCAAAATCAGTCATCTCTATGAACCTACTAAGTTGTCTCCGGACTGAATTTACTGACAAAACTTTTATAAAACTTTAATTTTATGTAGTAAATAATTTTTTCGGGGATTATTTTTTATTGTCGTTGACTAATTGGATTTTAAGTTTAAATTTAGTTTGATTTTTGAATTTTCCTAATAATGTCTAGTTCTTGTGTTTTGCGTTTCCCTTGCTCTTAAAAAGAAACTAATATAAAATTCAAGTAAGAATAGTATGCATTACTTGATTAAGGCGCAAAACGAGGCTAGTTCAAGATCAAATAGTTGAGAAGTGACCTAATCGTTGATGAAAAAAAATCTATAAAAAATATTTATAGATGATATATTATTATTTCAATAAATGAATAATGGTCGTAATAGTGATGGAACAGTTATAACTGCTCAGTAATGATACTTCCCTCTTGTACGCAACTATTTCAAATCGTGTTACAACCTACTGTTTATTATGAAATAATGACCGTCATCGCGAAACAATTGTGAAAGATTCAAGACAAAACCTGATTACTATTTAGTCATCGAGAAACAAAAAAAAGTTACTCAGTTGTATTATGTTAAATTATCTGACACATTCAATATATCACGGATCTAGAGTGATGTAATTTAAAAGAAATGTTTTTTGGGGGATTATGCTATAAATAAATGTTAAATTATGCTTTCATCGCTGGCTAGAAAAGAGGTTTTATTGTACCGTGTCCTGAAATATCTCGCAAGTGGATAATTGATTGGGGCGACACCAATTTCCCGTCATTCGTCAACGTCCCATCCGCATTAATGAATCTCTCAGAAGATGATTCTATTAGAAAGTGCTTCTTATCGCGAATTAATTAAAGTCTTCATTCAATTTCGCATTCATTTTTTCGTTTTAAATCGACTGGAAGAAGAATTTGCCTGACCTAATTTTTTGGGATATTTCAATTTGGTTCTATTCGTATTGTGTGCGTGCGATATATTATTGATACAACGAGATTATTATTGGCAATTCGTTCATAAATGTACCATTTCTTGTTTTTGCATATTGTATTATTCAAGTTAGTAATTTTAGGTAGATATATTTAAATACAGGTCTATTGTTATATTCTATATATTCCTTTAAATCATTATTTTGGCATTCGGTAACATGATGGAACAGTCGTCATATTAACAAAGTGTTGTTCGTAATCATCTATCATAAACTATTCCACGATTAGTATTAAAGTTCCACGTTGTATGTTATATTGGTACAAATAGTAATAAAACCCCTTAAAAATATCGGACAAGAATATTCTGGCCATTTAGGTGTAATTTACATCAAATTCAACTGTAGAGTTCTTGTGTTCCTGTCTCCTCTCGCTGGTTTGGTCGTTTGCTAGACAGTTTTCGGCTGCCCCCCATCGTCAGTAGTGGCGTTAGACACGTTGGCACTTTGTATGTTTTGGATTGTTGACAGTACAAGTGACAGTGACACAGGATGCCCAAAAAGCATCCAAAGTGCCAAAAGCCGAAACCGGTCTAGCGAAAGAAAGACCAAACCAGCGAGAGGAGACAGAAACACAAGAAATCTACGGTATTCCAACTCCTCGCACTAATATAAGGTTATGCAATGAGTGGGTAGAGAAACATGTAATTGAATTTGCACAACAGAAGTAGTTCTTCGAATTGAACAGTGCATAAAACGTTGATCAGACATAAATTTTCCATAGGTTGAATAATCTAGTTATCCCCTCTGTTTGCCCGCCATCGGCTGTACAGCGCAGACGTTTGATCCTAATTCTCAGTCGCCTGACGCCCTCCCGTGTATTCGATTATAGGACGTATGTAGCCGGGTGTTAGGTCTTCAGTTGTATAAACAAGCTGGGGCGAGAGAGGGTTGTGCTGATTCTGGCCTTATGAAAGGGGTCCCCATACAGTTGTCTATCAACAGCCCCGCCCCTCTCTCTCTCTGTGCCCTTCCCGCATACAACATCCCTTTGAGCACCATAAATCACCCCGCGTCTGATATATATATATATATATATATATATATATATATATATAACCCTGTATCCCTGTATCGTCTATAGGCCCTGAACAGTTCTTTATAAGTTTAACATACCTGTTTTGTAGTCTGCGAGGGGTTTGAATATCGTAGATTTCGAGTGTTTCTGTTTCCTCTCGTTGGTTTGGTCTTTTGCTAAACCGGTTTCCGCCGCTCGCCATCTTCAGTAGCGGTGTTAGTCTCTTTGGATGTTTTTCGGGCATCCTCACTGCACTGTCTCTGTCACTTGTAATATGGTGGTTGTCCGTTTACGTGTGTATATATAATATAAAATAACAAGACACGTATATATACACACGAGTGGAGAGCAGCCGAAACCTGTCTAGCAAAAGACCAAACCAGCAGGAGACAGAAACACGAAATCTACTGTATTCCAACCCCTCGCAGACCACAAAACGGGTATTCTAAACTTTTATGTAGAACCTTTAGTTCAGCCCTGAAATTTTACCGTGAAAAATGGATATGGTTTAATTGATATTAGGATGTTGAGAAGGGTTTAATTACAGAATAACCGACTAAACTAACCACAGTGTCGTCCAAGACCTGTGGTCCTCTTTTATTTACTTGTCCTTTCATACAGTACAATAGTTAGATTGCATTATAATACTAAATGCTTTGACGACCCAACGCTATTCACATATAAGCGGAATTTCCTCGTATGTGTCCTGTGTTTTACCTGTAAAGGTTCTTTTTGTCCCTTTGTTGAACGTACATTTTCAATAATATATAATACAATCCTGCACTTCGCCGGATATAATTAGGAACTTGTAGGAAGACGGAAGCGTCCGTGAATTATAGGCAACGGACATAAATATTCATATTCGATTTTTCTATGTATAAAATTGAATATAATTTCCCAATATTAATAAGAAGTATCCAGTTATCGATTCCGCAATTGGTATCAACCGAATTTACAAAGTCGTATTGTTGCTACTGGCCCTTAATTTTATCTTGCCGGGCACAATTAATTCCTGTATTTATTCCCTAGTTCAATAAAATGTCGAGAATATTAAACGCTGGGGTATTTAATGGTCGATCGGAGGGGGAGGGCAAAGCTTCCCGTTTAGTCCCGGGACCCATCGGAACTGAATTTGATGCCCCAATAAACTATAAAGTTTATGGAGGGCCCCTTCTGTGACTGTCTCCCCACCTTGGAAATAAAAATAAATGAAGCCATTTAAATTGAAATAGGTTTGAACGGTTGCAAAATATTTTGAAGAATATTTTTCCTATATCTGGAGAGTATAGAATTGTCCTTTGGGTTCTGTAGGAAGTACAATAAATATACGATTTTTCAGAGCCGTTCACATTTGATAGAATATCCTGTATTATGAAACCCTAACTTGTACAATGTACAATTTTTCTGCCCGATTGTACGAATTGTTCATTACGGCCGTTGGAATAAAACTCATTAGGGTACGGAATTAAACCTTCATTTATCAAAAACGTGCAAGTGTAGGCCCTCGATTAGCCGCATTTCCAAAAAAATTTCTGATGTACTCGCCCTTTCTTCCCGCATATCCGACCTTCCATCTCGGGCGCATTAAATTTGCATTTGTTTAATAAACGTCTGCCGTCCATTATGTTTTTTTGAAGGAACCAGACACCGCGGAAAGCGGACTCGGTCGTATATCGTGCTTATATTTTGCATCGGAGAGAGTTTTCTGTAAAAGTTTCCTTCAGATTTATCAGTGTTCCGACCTCTTTATATTATGAATTAAGTTGTCGGGAGATAAGGCTGTGAATTATTCTGACCGTAGAATGATAACGGGCAATTCCGTTGTAATTTATGTAGCTACGGCTACATTGACCTGCCCACGCCCGTTCTGAACAGCGTGAAGCCTGTAGGGTAATAGCTATTAGAATTATTACTCTATTAATTTTTAACGGCTATAGAGAGAACTGTTTATCGGCACTGAATCCTCAGTATTTTCGATCTAACTAATCACATTAGTATCATGATCCGAAGGGAAACTTAATGTCATATTTGACACGCCCAATAGGGCCAACCTTCAGGGATTTATGTTCCTGCAGTATTCCTGAGTATTCCCCTGCCTTCAGCAATTGGATTATATTCTTTCAGAGAACTAATAACGCCAGGTTTTTTTGGCGTCCCCTTTCTTGCGATAGGTAAAAGACAAAGGAGGGCCCCCTAATGTAATTGTCATTACTGTAATGCATTGGGGGAAATTTTCCTTTCCTTTGTTGTTAATCATTTTATTTTCAATCTTATTTCCAGTTTAAAGCAGTTACTATGGAAGGCGAACGAAGTTTCGGGCTTAACTTTTAAGAGATTCGAAAGTGGCGGCCGGCTATAGTGGCCATTTCTTTTGCCGAGATAATTCGGAGAAAAATTTAAAAAATTACATAAAAAGTTCAGCCGAGAACAATTATTTCCTTAGGAGCCGACTTCTTTCCGTGTTCTCTGAAATTCTTAATAAGCGACTCGCGAATTTTCATTTCCAGTTTCGTTTCTCGCCGGCGATATTTTCAGTCGTACCGCCCGGATTGTTTTAAGTTTCGGCCTTGGGGGAGGGGGCTTTATAATTAAATGGAGATGTGAAAAATTAAGTTTGAATATGAATTCAGAACGAAACTCGGGAGATTATTTGATTTAATGCCGAATGCTAATAGAACGTTTATAAATGCGGACCGACTTTTTTTTCGGGTCCGTGAATTAAATTAGGGGGAGCCGCCTCATTATCCTTACCAAATGGAAGGGTAAAAGCTTTCCTCGCCCCTTTACCCCGCCCCCCCACTTTCCAATTTTTCTACTCAAGTGTTTAAAACCGAGTTCGGAATGAAAATTAGATTCCCCGTTCAAATATTGATAGAGACCGCTTAGTATGCATCGGGTGGAAATAAGAAAATTTGGCTTTCGCTGCGAATTTTCCCGACTAGCTTTTTTCGTCCCATACTCCCATTTGCCAGCGCAGCATTCGCCGTACTCACTATTATTTTCGTGTTTGAGGTGTAGGCAGAAATATTTAATTTACTCCTGGACAAATACCTCGAATTGGCTTATTTTAATCGCTAATATAATTTGAGACAAACAGTATTCAGTTATTAGTGAGTTTGTATAAGTTATTAGAATGTTTTAACCGATCTGGGGGGATTAGCGGGGTTAAATAGCGCGGGAGGGGGGCTAGTTAAATTTCTGATCCCCCAGAGTGTCAGGCGATTAACTGTTTCTTAGTTGGGGTCTGCCGAACTTATGGGGTCTTGGTGGATGGGTGGTGGGAGGGGGGTTTGACTGTTTGGGAAATGTTGGTTTAAGGGCGAAGGCGGGCTCCTGACTAATTAGCAACAAAACTTGGGGCCCCCGGGCAAGAAAGTCCGACTCTTGGCAACGCCAACTTGCGTCCCAAACCACAGGGGGTACAAAAGCTTTGACTGATTGAAACCTACTTATGTACTTGTGTTTTTAGCGTTTTATTTACGTGTCAGTGATGGGGTGGAATAAATCGGTTTAGAATTAAAGTTTAAAGGACCGGTCACCTTCTTGATAGCAAAAATTTCGCACTCGCCAAAAGTACGTTGCCCGTACTTCCCAGCGCTAATAAGGTGTAACCCCATGCTATGTCAGTGTCCTGCTTAGTATTTGATTGCAGATTTATGAAATTACGGATGTACTTAAAGTCGAATGACTAGTTTCTACTTAGTTCTTAGTATCACAGCGTATATATTGGTGACATAAGTACTATTTAATTATATAGTCGAGGTAATACAAATAATGTTATTAAATTTTAATCAAATAAGTTTTGCAGTGCAACTCCCGAACTGACAATTTCGTTGCAATTTCATCTTTATCCCGACCGGTATTGTATTAAGGATAATATTTATGGTTTCTTCATATATGACGTTTTTTTGCAGTTAGAAAAAAAAACTACTGTAAAATTTTTCTTCAAAGCTGATTAAACGATAGTAACTGGATCTCATTAACCTCCAGCGTTCCCACAAGATGTGTCAGTTTGTTTCTGAACAACTGAAATAAGGATAAATATTTGAGTATTTGAGGAGGGAATTTCGAAATCGTCGGGGAGCAGATCCGACATACCTCGGTAGCAGAATGATGACATTTCTCTGGACCGATTCTTTTTTTCAGATTTCAACTCACTACTTTCACTACGAAAGCCTCGAAAGTCCCGGTCTTCCGTGATTCCCACACGTTCTTACCCGCAAGTCGTCCTCCGTTTCGTGTGGCGATCAGATACCGGCCTCCGGGTCGACACCTGTTTCGCGTGCGGCTCTCAAAATCGTGCGTGCATTTCCAGTTTCCAGACAGAAATGCAAGGGGAAAAAATAGAAAAAGGGATCCGCCGGCGGCGAAGAATAATCCAATTACAGTAGAAAATATAATACGACGCCCGCCCGTCTCGCGTTATACAGATCCATTATCGTGATCGGAATGTAAGCGGGCTTCCGTTATATTTATAACGTTTATTCAATTTTTCTCATTCGGTTGCGGTTCTGGCCGAAATTTTCTGCGTTAAATGAAATAGAAGAATGTTGCGCAAATGCTATTCGCTTAACACTCCATTTGTTCTCGCCCTTATTCGTTTGGGAGTAGAAATGTATTTGTGGTCCAAAGATTTTCTAGCTTCCACATAAATCCCGATTGTTCTATTTAGCTCCATGCCATAGGAATAAAATACCCGCGAGCGTAAATATATTTCATTAATATCGTATAATAAAATACAAAGTTCAAATATTGGCAGCTTACGGTGGTCTCTAGGGTATTGCAACATGCGTACATGCCTATTTAAGGAATGATCTTACTGTATTACTGCGGTATTATTCATGACTCAGGTACGAAATCATTGGCGGGGTATCGACCACAATTTTTGTGATGTTTTAAAGAGGTCTTATTACTCTTAAGGTACTTCGCTAATTTCTGTGTGGCGGTCCGGTTAGTATAAATCGATTTTTCGAAATTTTGTTTTCTTCCCTTTCCATCGGCAGTTGGTAGTACACACAAAAAGGTATCAAATTCGAGTCGGGCACGCGAAAATCGTGTCGACTTCGATTGTTATCGAAGTCATGAAAGCTCCCCCCTGGAGCCGTTTCCACGTTCCGACCGTACCGATTTCCAGTTTTTTTGTTTACGGGCGGAACAAATGTTACGGGCCGCGTTGTTATCGCCTTCTCCCGAATACATTTGAAGAACGGTAAAAAAGGCTCTCAACTGTCGGCGAAAAACAAATGTTGAACTGATAATTCCATTCGAAACTCAAAAGTGTAATGGAACAAGTTGTTTGTTGTATATGGCAAATTGTATTTATCATTTGGCTGAAGTAATGCCGGGGAAAAGCCACCCCAAGCGTTTTGCCAAACAGTGTGTTAATATTTTCAATTTGTTTTATAATTTACAAAATATCAGGAATAAACTCCATTTTCATTGTAGCGTATATAAACCTGTAATGTGAATGCATTCAATAAACCAAAAATACATTCCTGGCGACGGATACCTCGGTACATTGCTAAATTTTGTTTTTTTTTGCTGTAGCATTCATTAAGGATTGAAATAAATAATTTTATATTGTACCCGACAGGTTTATTGTATTCGGGCGGTCGTTGTGACGTAATTGCGTTTTCATCCGTATTATCTCACTGCATGATCACAAGTTTAAACCGATTTACTCTTTTGAACGCTCATTATATCAGTTACACAGTTGATTTAATAGATTAGCGGTAATTAGCGTCCAGATTATTTCTGTCCGACAATCTATTTAGAATGTTCGGTAATAATTGTTCCATTCGATCTGCCGCGCGGTATTAATTTCGAGTGAGGTAAAACAATCCATTCGAATTGATTGTCATACAATAATTCTAACATTATTAATTAAGGTTTTTCAATACTGAATTTATGAAGGGCAATAGCATACTGTTTATTGCTTTTTGCGCTCAGTAATATTACCTACTATAAATTCACCCCAATAAACCCTTTTTCTATAGTTTTGTTCTACTTTGGAATATTAAATTGAATTCGCTGCAGACAGTTCTTATAGTGCTTTGAGTTCGATTTTTTAATAAAACTTCATTAAAGAATATATTCACTGTCAATTCAATTATCACACACAGAGCAATTATAACACTTTATGTAGTAGATCTTGTCCACCGGATATAAGCGGATACGTGCCCTGCGACCCGATGGCACCAGCTATATATATATATATATATATATATATATATATATATATACACACACACACACACACACACACACACATACAATTTATCCATAAATGGAATGAAGCAGCTGAGATTGAATTTTAAGAGCGGTTTTAACAGAATGGAATTAATCTAATGAATCAATCATATCCGGTCCGAATGCGCATACTGAGACATCGGTGCAAGAATGTATTTTAAACATCCTTAAAACGAGAATACACATATTGTGTTCTCTGTTCTTTCTTTTATTTAATATTTTCAATTAAAAACATTCTCGGCCTCCTTGCCCTTTCGGCACGAAATAATTGCCAGGAGAAGGACGTCCACCTTGACACCGGGTGTTTATTCGGGGCCTAAGTGAGGCCGGGCCGTGCTCATTCCCGGCAAAGTCCTTCTGCATTCTTACCGCCTCTCGCCTACGGAGAATTAGCCGCTGCGTCCCGGAATCATCGCCCCTACCATTTCTTCGCCGGTCCTGGGGCTTAACCCCGGGCCGAACGACCCCCGAAAGGGTCTACCGCTGCCTGCTTTATGCTGCGGTTCCGCTCGTTTGATTTCGATCTCCCCCATTTCGGACGGTCCCACTGTCCGGGTAAGGAGAACTGGGTCGCCGCCGAGGGTTAGGACGGGGGAAAAAGGTCTTATTACTGTCTATCTCTCTCAGACGAAGCCCGCCTTTTAGAGTAAATAAAACTGTTCTCGGAGTCCCGGGGCCGAGAGACGTCCATTTGACGTTTTCCCTACCCGTCCCCCGCACCCTCGTTTCGTCTGCATTCGGATATCGAGCTGTTGCGGAAAGTAGGTTTCCTTCCATCTGGAAGATAACTAATACTGGAATTGGTCCGCCCATTCTTTCTATACTTCTATACGGGACGCCACCGTTCGAGACAATAATGTTATTAAAATATGTTTGTGTTTGCACTCAGTGTATATATCCCATATTACAGCAAGTATATTTAATTCTAAATATTTGTGCTGGAATCTCTAGATCACCTGACCTGGTCTAGATAGCCTGACGATAGCCGTTTCACGTTATTTAACTGTAAAATGAAATTCCGGTATATATCTGAATCTGCATATTATGCCTGGGATTGTGGGGGGTGGCATTCGAAAATTTCGGCCATTTTAGTTTTCTTAAGACTTGAGAAAGGTTCATACTTCAAGTGTGACGAAATTATTATTTGGCGCCAACTGGTGACGATGTGATATCAAATTAGAGGTTTATGTTAAGGCACCGCAATTAATTAAGATAGTACCCATCATATTTCATTTCTCCACGAAGGCTACCAGATGGTTGTTTAATGGACCTGAACTATTATTTATTTAGAGCGTTATATCTTTTCAATTATATACGGTTTCGGTAGCCAACAAGGAATTTGTAATTACCATCGAAGGTATTTAAGTAGTCTCTGACCTAATAGTATTTTTCAGTCATTGAAGATCCAATGAATTAGCTTATCTATCATCAGAGGCAGTTATAGTCAACAGGCCTGGGACGTTAATGGAAATTATTTGACCTGTTGGTCGATTGTATCAATTCTTGGGAACGGCAGAAATTATATTATCTACTTAGTTTAATGCTCAGAGCTAAGGTCGTTATCGTTTTTGCATATCCAACGAACCGATTTCTATAGACTGAAGATAACGCGAATACTTCCGCTTATAAATGACTCCCTTTGGTCAACCAATTAATACCAGATTTAAATGTGTACACTACGAGGTAATTTGGCACATAACTTTTATGTTTAAAAGTCGAATCTTTACTATTTTCACAAGTGTAATGCTATATTATCAGCTTGATTTTCCAATCAGTCTTCACTGTTTTTTGCTATATGTCTATTAATTAAACTAAATCTATTATTATGCTTGGTGGTCCGCTAGCATATAATATACAATAATATTTAATCAAGATTAATGTGCATTAATAGTTCAGTTTCATATTAAATAATAAAAGTGGTTATGACGTCTAGAGCGGTACTGGTGATTCATTATAACCTCCGATATTATTGTCTTTTCTTTCTTCAGCTGGTTACGTATTCTGACAGTGGAGTGTCTCTGTTCATTATTCAAGGGTCAACTTCTCCAATTGAGTTAATGACAGTGAACGTCTTCTAATAGCGCCAACTCGAAAAATGACCCGTCAATTACTTTGATTGCCACCTGGGAAAGCATCGATGGCGATATAATTTTCCTCTCCGAAGTATATGAATTCTCCATTCATCCAACGCCGCTAATTTGCGTACCCTTTTAGGAAACCCTGTCTGTAGGGAGTCCGTTAATGAAAAATGGAACGTGTATTTCAAATTTGCGTGTTAGTTCCAGTTGAGCATTATGATGGGTATATCTTGATGACCGGGAATCGATTTTTAGAAATCCTGTGAATATATTATTTATAAAACCTCCACAATTACGAAGTCGGCGAGGTGAATTTTGTCCTTAATTCTTTTAAGGCTCCTTTTATAAACGCTGTAGTTCAAAAATAGTTGAAAACGGCCTCCCATGAAGTATAGACGCGGTGCAAAACTTGGCCGAAGGCTCCACTCGGGGGTCCCCCTCCTCCTCCGCCGGTAGTCTTTTCAGAATTGCCGGCGCCTCCAGGTAGGCCGATTAATACGTCTCGGATCCCGAATATATGTACCGGAATGGGGGGTCCAATTGCCTGTGAAAGTGGGATGCGTGTGTGTGTGTCTCTGCTCTGTGCCGGGGCCTGGGATGGTTGTATCGATCGGCGGGCAATATTCCTCTCCCCGTCATATCCAGGCTGTTCGCACTAGCCGGACCGCAGCACTCGATGTACCTGTATTAGACGGTATGTACATTTCATTAAATATGTACATTACATAGGCGCGTCGCGGCAATTGTAGATTGACGGTTGGATTCCAACTCGCGGCTAATAACCCTGCCGCAGATAGGTTAAGCAAAATAGAGTTGTATGTATCCCAACGTAATTTAAAATTAACTAATATCTAGGAAATTAATTTTTAAAAATTAATGCCGTAGATTTCCTGTGTTTCTGTTTCCTCCCGCTGGTTTGGTCTTTCGCTAAACCGGTGCCATCTTCAGTAGCACTTTGGATGTTTTTTTGGGCATCCTCACTGCACATTCACTTGTACTGGAGACAGAAACACGCGAAATCTGCGGTATTCCAACCCCTCTCAGGCCACAAAACAGGTATTCTAAACTAAAAAATTAATGTATCCAGTGTAATTGTATGTAATATATACAGTTCACTACATATGTACATTATATAAGGTCATCGCATGAATTGTAGATCGTTAATCAAAATAGTGACATCAATAGGTACGTGAATGTATCTCAACAATTATAAAAGTATAGATATATAATTATTGTACAAACGTAATATAAAAAAAATAAAAATAATATATTTATGTGAGTATTCAAATTAATGAGTTATATTTATTTATTATTGACACACTTGATATCACCTCGCCTAGTTCGTATGTTCCATCAGTGGACAGGTTTCGGTGTAATTCCATCGTTTTGATTATGATTGATAGTCATTGATGGATCTCGCGGCCTGGATTCCAGCCCCGGGGCTAATGCCTTATCCTGGTTTCAGCCGTAATATATTCTAGAGGGTCGCACGTCCGCACACATCCGGAGGGTTTGTCGACGGTAATGCCTCCTCTATTCAATAGGTTGGCGCTACTGCTGCGGATGGGTTGACATAATTTGTTAGGACCGCTCCTGCACACGATAGCTTGTCTCTATGTATCGGTGCCGGCTCCGATTCTGCAGTTCCACGAATTATCGAATCGATATTCGGGTCGTTCGAACGACAGTTTGAATAAATGTTAAAGCTCGACTATTCTCTACATTTTGCTCAACGAACGGCTAAATTGCCTGCATCACTTACGCCGGCTACTTTCATAAATTCCGGATGAGATATAATTCATCCCGGATCGTTTCTATATTTCAGTTTAATTGCCAAATTTTCTCGTCCCGCGAGCTAAATAGCCGTTTGTACATTACCGAATGTAGGCCGGCCATTATTCCCCCTCCCCCCCTCGTACATTGACAATGGGAGCCGGCCGTCCGTTCTGGGGAATTAATCCTCCGGAATAAATAAATGAATTATGTATTAATTAACCGAAACAGTGTATTATGCGGTTTCGGTACTGCGGCGGCCGAACCGATTGTTATTGCCGTAGTATATATAACGAGGCCCCCCGAATGTACTCCAGTCATGAACATATTAGGAAACGATGATACCGCCGTTTTAGTACAGCCCTGGTTGCGAACAAAAACATTCTTCGTGCCAATAAATGTCCCGGCGTTATGTTTTTATTACGACCGTAAAGTAAAGAAAAATGAACGGCTGGATCCGTGTCAATATCGGTCACGTGAGTCCGCCTTTCGATTTACATTTGAGCGATCCGGTTGTTTGATCGCAAACACGAGAGGAAAATTACCCGTTCTATAACTTCTCCGTTATGGTTACAGTTAACATTCGGTTGGATACAACTTCGTACGAAAGTAAATGTTATACTACTGTATTCGGCAGTTGCGTTCACGCGCCTACCAGGAATATATGGAGTTCCTCGAGGGTTTTAAATTTGGTCTTATACCGGGCCAGTCTCGGATTCCCGCCGTCTTCATTAGATAAGTGAAACGATTTATTAATTCGGTGAGGTATAACGCGGCAGTCAGGAGTAATACCTAATACTTGGATTATCATAATTCCATCCAAGTTTTTTTATCAAAATGCGGGGAATATTTTTCCGAGAATTTCCAGCATGTTACGCCTGGAAAATGTTTTCGGCCGGCGAGGGAGGGAAAGGAGGCCGGGGATAAGAGGTCTGTCCGGAAGCCCCTAAATTGCGTTAGGGCCCCACCAACACGGTAAAGCGCAACAGGGAAAAAAAACTGGGTCCGCCATCACCCCCGCAGGATACTGCTTCCAACCCCTAACCGAATTCCTCTTCTTCATCCCCCAATATGGCCCGGAATTCTCTGTCTTATTAGGTCCGATACGGATAAAGTCGTCGGGAGAAAACGGTTTCCCCAAATAAAATTACAACGATGAACAGATAAGTATTGGGACAAATATGCGAACGCCCGCGCTTACCTATACAATTACTGAAAATAGTCTATGCAAATTGGCCCAAGAGCCCTACGGATTTGAAAGAGCTCGTATACAGTTAAGTCGAATTTCCTTCGCCCGTCCAATTTCCGGTGCTTTCCCCCGAAAGTCCGTTTGCAAGTCATTGTTTGATGCCGCGTTTCGCCATTTGTGCGGTGTAGAATTTTGTAAAAGGACCCCTGGTAATTGTGCCTAATGCAATGGAGATTGGAGTGTTCCGTCGCAATTACGTCCATTACTGCCGGAATAATTGGTGAAATTCCCTCCACCCTCCACGTAGTCCGAACTACGAACACTTGCTGACCAGTCGGTTCACTGTCTTACTGTCTAGTAAATAGGTAATTTGACGATAATCGAAACGTTTCTTGAGAATTTATGTGGGAATTTCTGATCGAAAAGTATTTTAATTATTCGGTTTGTTCCATCGTTTTGATTTAATTCAACATTACATATCCGAACGTACCCTACAATGTTATAAGAATAGCCATCCATCAAAGCGTGAACTCAGTTGAAATGGGGAAGCTGGAATTGCGAGGTGTACAGTTTTAGGTTAATTGTAAATAACTCGTTTGCCTCTAGAACATCATATAGATGTCAGATCTGTACTTATTTCCCTCAAAGAACCTGAACTTTCACTGTGCGGAGACGGAAGGATAGATTGACACGAGCTATCCTATAAATTAAATCGGAATTAAGTGGAGAACATTTCATAGATTCCAATTCGCGAAGTACGATCTCCACAAAGGGTGACACGATCAAATTAAATTTTAATTTGAATCGGAAACGAGTGAATTCCCAGTTAATTACTGGGCCGAGGTCGTATGTCGGCTTTTTGAACACGTTTCAATTGACAATTTCTCTAATGAAGCCGGCAAAAAAAATCGTGCACAAAAAAGACAGTAGCAGGAAAGCGATAGACACATTGAAAAGGGAATATTTAAAATGAGCGACGGAATTCACAAACGAAATTCAGCCTTCGCTGGTTCAAAAGCCACTTTGCAGAGACGAACACGTGGATATTATTAGATCTTTTCAGCGACTATGTTCAGTGAGTGTTCTTTAGATCTTTTAGTTCTATTTCTGAGCTCGCTGGTTCGGCCTTTTTTGCATTGGTAGCTTTTTCGCCAGCGAGGCGGTCTCCTGTGGTACCATAAAATGGTGACCTAATTGTTTTAAGTCAGCTTATTTGAGCATATTCGCTCTCAATACTGCGTGGCGACTGGTTCTCTGACCTATATGCGTATACACGACGCAGTATACGTCGTCGCGTTCAAATGTCCGCGATGCACTTTGTAACAGGTGGACAACCACCACTCGGTCGCATCGCCGGTGGCCGTAACAGCGAGTGTCTAACCGACTCGAAATAGGAGCGGCGAATTTACCTTAAAGGGGGGAGAAACGCACGGCTCAGTGTTTAATGGAGCGAAGGGACGGCGTTCAATTAGATTTAACAAACCTCCCAGGGCCGGACTCGGTCCTCACTTTCCGGCGACGAACGAATGGAGCCGGCAATTAGGTCTTCCCACGCGTCCATCCGGGCCACGTACAGGCCAACCAAAAAGACCATACAGTTACATTTCTCAACTTAAACGGGTTTTTGCAATATCTTATACTGCTTTCAATTCCTGACTGTAAAGGATAACTGGCTAATTTAACCCTCTATGGGCCCATGTATCTTTCAGGTCACATTTCAATTAATCTAGATTTTACCAAATAATTATAGCTTTTTTCATGAGGTGGCGCATAAATCTTAATCCTGCAATAAAATTGTTTAAACGGAATTTTTTTTTTATTTGCATATGTAGGTTTATATTTTACTTTTTAAATCTTGATTATTCCTCCGATATTAGATTTATTATTAGTTATAATTGGAACGCGTGTCTACAAAATATGTTTCGGTGAAAACATTTTGCGTAAGAATACGTAAAAGGTCGGCTCAGAAAATTAGTGAACCGAAATATGTCTGTAAATTGCTCTCCAGTGGCTTGTAGGAGTGTGTGTTGAAGAATAATGATCAGTATTAAGGGTGGATGGGTCGGTTCTTCGAAATAATTATTCCGCGGGTAAACGAATCCAATTTTCGTTGTGTGCTCGTAATAAATCCTCGCCTTGATCCGACTCATATCTCCCGCTGCCCTTTACTTTACAAACAGTCCTTCCATTCCGCGATTCTGATTTTGATAACTTGATTATTCCTCACCCGTCTAATATATCGGATAGAGACGGATAATTTGCCTGTATTTGACGTTGCTTAGTGTAAATGTGCGGGCTCCCGCCGGTGTTCGGCGGCCAATCAATAGTCTGAATAATTAACAACGCATACACCACGGTGTAGTAGTTGGCTTCGGACCCGCTGAGATGACTATCTTCCATCGCCCCCGAGGACTGTTTGCCACCGCACCCCGTCCCGAATGCATATCAAACGCATGAGCGCCCGAAACGCATTAACGATGATGTGTATAGGGTTTTAATAGTGGATGGGTCGAACCCGCCCGGCCTCTAGGGGGTTTAAACCCCTTGGATTTTGTCCCATGTGCAGGCAAATTAAACCGAATCTGATCAACTGCCACCGATCTCTATCTGCATTTACTCTATGATGGAGAAAATCCGAAACCGCCCCGGGCTCAGAATACACCCCCGAATTCTTCCTAGTTTCTACTACAAAAATAAAAATTTAAAAATAAAGAAACTTCTGTAACGCTTGAGAATTTCGGCTACGATATCGGAACGTGTACAGAATCATATAACACTCTGAATTCCATGTACAATTTTGAGACAGCCTTCTCTTTCTGTTGAATATCTAATGCCTCCCTTGAGGGTAACCACATAATAAATGTTGTAACAACCAGGTAATTTAAGTTATAGGAATCGATGGGGACGGATATAATTCATCTTATTCCCTTTATCTGCTGTTATATTTCTTATATACATAAAGGTTTTATTAAAGTGGTATCAACTTGTTACACAATATGAATAAACATTTGCATTTACCAATACCCATCTGAATAGGTCTGATGATATTGGCGGACGGTTGTCAAATGGTAGTGGTCAAAATTGATCGGCTTCTAATAGATTGGTACACATCATTACGTTGTCGTAGAATAATTCATGAGAGGCTGAAGCCATTGTTAAACTAACTATTAAAGTATCTGTTTATTTTTATATGTTTTTTTGTCTCCGTATTGAAGACAATTTAGTTTTTTTAGTATCCCTTTTCTCTTTCGAAAAACCGGCCTATTTCCCAAGTAGCTAATTGCTGAGGGATGAACTTCTTTTGATGAATTGTATATGAACTATACCTAAGGAGGAAGGTTTATTTATTTTTCCCTTTTTGTGTCTTCATCAGGGCGTTAAATTTTAAACGAGTTCACCGTTTCGAACAAGTTACATATCTCAATGGATACATTGTAGCATTACTTTCAATTTAGAAGCCACTGATTCACTGCTACAACATTCCACTGAAATTCTCTTGTTATTTATAGAAGAAACGTTTTCTTGTGTTCATTTTTCCCAATTTCTAGATCCATAGTTTTTGATGACGGAGTCTGACTTCGGTTAGATTAAGAATAGTTCGACTCGGGCTACAATCGTACTTCGGAATAATTAGATGCATTTCCAAGTCACTTACCCTTTTGGAGCGGGCCTGATGAAAGGGTCCCCCATTTCGTTTGTCGAAAGTCCTAATGGGAAAGGGATTAGTGCGTGTACACTGCCATTAGCCGTTGTGTGTCCTTAAGGAAATTACTTTGGGCGCTAAATTCGGTCAGATTCGGGCCGCCGGCAAGCGTTCGTGCCGTTAATATTATCGAGCCTTCAATTTTCTCCGGCCTTTTTCAATGGCATCGATTTCGCAACTTTATACTTGCGCATTTACAAACATTTACGGTTCAAGAAGATAATTTGGTGTTAGTGTCCATGCGGGAGCAACGGAAAATCGTCTATGATATTAATTTAAAAATTAAATTGCCAGTTTTAGCGTTGGGGCTTAGGCGGTAACAATCTGCCAATAATATAATGAGGTACTTAAACACTGCCTGCTATTCTGGGATTTTTTCCTGTTTGGATCCACCAGAGCGAGCTCCAGTTTACGTGCCCCTGGTTCCGTTACCAGTGACGTGGGGTTTTTTTTAAAATAAATTGTTTCATGTCAATAAATTGCGTCTTAACTCTGAAAGGAACTGAAACCTAAATTGGAAAGGATTACTTGTGTTGACCGCTGTAAGGACATTGTCGGTGTGAAGGGAAATTCATCTTGTATTGTGGCAAGTGCTCAGCAAATTCCCCGGCTTGTACAACTTTTAAGCCGATCCCGGCTCGAACCCTGCTTTTAATTGGGGAATGCTTTCAGCCGGGAACTGCACCTCTGGGATTTCGTGGGCGTGGCGTGAAACTGCCGTTTTCGTGACGTTTATATTCGTGATAATAACGGCCCGACCTTAGGGGCGTGTCATACTCGCTCGTTGTAGAAATGAAATTAAACGAGCTCTCACCACCTGTATAACACGTACGCAACAAATGCTGTTTTAATGTTCAATCGTAAAAATGCAATGTTGATTAAACGGAGTCGCCTGGGAATTTTATTTATGAGTATACCTATATTTTTCCAGATTAGCTTATTCAATTACATAGGTATGTACAATATTTACTTCATATGTTTCCCAATATTTCTTTGTCTTCCTATCACAGAAGCCAAAACTATTCAGTTATATGAAATTGCATGTAATCCTTAGTACTCTTGACTCGTGTAAATTATTATACATTACAAAAGCGTTTAACGCAAGAGGTTTTTCTTTCGGTATTTCCCTTTAGAGAATTTAACTTGGATGCGGACGAAAAAGGGATCGTGAAAATATGAAGGATGACAAGAACGTGGCCGGGACGGCCGCCAAAAATGCTTTGCATACCAAGAATACAGATGTCTGTAGAAAAACGTAAGACGTTGGTCGTGAAACGTTCAGAGAAATGTTGGAAAGGGGAAAATTTATTATGCTTACTGAATGGAATGGACCGTTCAAAGAATGTTTTCATATGGATATATATATATATATATATATATATATATATATATATATATATATATATACTTTATTTCATAAAGAATAGTCTAAGTAGTAATATATCCATTTATATAACATAATATTACGATAATTACCAATTATCGATTAGCATGATTCTGGCATTTTTACTATAGTTTAGTCCTGGTTATAAATCGAATTGTATATTAGTTAAATAGAGGAAAATCATTATCTTGAGAAAATCAAACGTGAAGTTAATGGTGCGTATGCTATGCATTATTATTTCTATATATGCGAATTATTACGCAGTTTATATATGCTGCAGAGTAATCACGTTTCCTACGTTAGCCTCGCTTGGATGGCTTGGTCTTCTGATAGCGTCTCCTTCGTTTCGGTATTAACCCAAGTGGATAAATATTTATCTGGTGGATCCGTATTTGGTCGAGTGTTTACTGCTGGAGCGTGTCGAGACTCTAAAAATTAGAGCCGAAAAATGTGCTGACGGTTCACGCTTTGTTAACGCTTAATTAACTTTTTTCTGCTACTTTCGCAAACAAATGAAACCTTACGTCGATAACGATTCTAGGATAAAGTCCCCCGTTGTTTGCGGCTTTCTTCTCTGCGCGGCAGGTAAAGTTTTTCCGTCTAGGAAAAAACAGGGGGAGAGAGAGCAAGTGAATAAAGACAAATTATAAAAACATTGGTCCCGGCAAAGAACTGGTCACGGGGGGGCTGTGGAGACCGAATTTTCATCTCGTTTCCGCCTATTTCCCGACTTTCGTTTTTTTTCCCCCGCCCACGCCTATATTCGCGTGTAATCTCTTTTCAGGCCCTTACTAACTTTTCGGAGGAGCTTCCTATCTTCCCGGCAGGAAATTGGGAAATTTCACCTGTTCCGGGCACAGAAATTTGCGATAGAATAATTTTAACCGGGCACATTTCTAGCAACTTCATTTGCATTGGTACACAACATAGCTATCTACCAAATGTGTTATTACTTTCTAGGGTTGTTATTACATATAATTGTTTAATACTTTTATCACTCAAATTTAGAGATGCGAAATATTTTATATTAATTAGTTTCACTCTTGCATTGCAACAGTATTTGTGAATATTCAAGCACATATATTGTACTATAATGCGTGTATTCATCATATGATAATTTCATTTAATCTAGTTCTACAACCAAATAATATTTTACTGGCTTATTAATATACGTTAAGTGCTCGCTTTAGTTCTCTCACTTTTCCGCACTGGGGCGTCCGGCTCTCGCTACAATTCTCTGTACATTCCTTCCGGTGGATCCTTAACTTTTTCACCGGGAAAAGTTTTCCTCTATATTTCCTCCCCGTTGACGGTTTCGCTGCCGGTAAACCGGAACTGAAATATGAGAAAAGGAGGGGGGGCCGGTCTATAGTTGGCAGTCAGAAGTATTGCCGAAAAATATGGACGGAGGGTGAACTCCGTTTTGCTACTGGAGAAAGGGGTGAAAAGAAGGGAATCTTTATACACAAACTGGGGTGGTTGTGGCCCCTTGTGTCGGGTAAAACTTTCGAGCCCGGCTTGTATTTATAACCCTCCACTCGGACTGTCGGGAATCTCTCCCCCTTTGGGATTATGGGCGCTCGCAAATGAAGATGTACACTTGGCCATTTGTACGTGTAACGGCCTTATAATTCTCGGGGTGTGTCCTTTTTGAAAATTTCATTATTTAAGGAATTGTCCCGTCTATATCAGTGCCATGTGTTCATGCGCGCTGTTAGAAAGTATAGCACAGACCACAGACGTGAATTAAAAATAAATTTAATCGCGTTATGAAAATTTTGTTCATTCAATTGATCTAGGTTTTCGCCACACACAATTCCTTAGATTTCTTTAGTTCTTAGAAGTGCTTACGAAGGACCACTCGAGGGTTCGGGATAAGAAAATCATAATCAATTTCTTTCACGCCCTTATTGGGTTGGGTTGTGGCCGAAATCACCGGTTTGACTTGAAGTGTCTCGCGAGTTCACAAAATTCTGTAGCCCGGTATTGTTATTATGCTAACTCAATTTTAATTGTTATCAACTGCAGTCCTTATTTATTGAAACTCATTCGTGGGGGTGACGAGTATCTCTTGGGGTTTCATTATTCCGTCGAAGGCCTCTCCGGTCGGAATGCTGATGGGGCCGTCTAAACGCGTTAAGAATTAAGGATAAATCTGTCGGCGGGTGCAGGCAATATCCGATCGGCAGAATCCGTGAAGGGGGCGGAGGGGCCCCTAACAAATGGAGACGCCCGGCCATATATCTCTCCGGCCGCGCGGTATAACCCCTTCTTAATCCCGCGGTCTATTCTCCCTCCCTCCCTCTCACCCCCTCTCCCTCACTCTCCCTCTCGCTCCCGCAAACAAATGGCCCAGTGTATATCTTCATTTCGGAGGCCTCATAATTCCCCGGGGGAGGTGGGCCTCGGCTCAGCGTCGTCGCCACTGGGAAGACCTTTACCCCGGACAGCTGGAAACGGCTTATAAATACCGCTAAGAGTTTTCACCGTGCGCAGGATGTTCTTTGGTGGAAACTATTCCCTTCCTTTTTTCCTACAGTCTTTGTCTACCTTTTAGCTGTATACAAAAGGATTTTGGCAACTGAGTGTAAATACCGGAATACACAATTCTATTTACCCGTGTTCGGGAAGGGACCGCGATTTTAATATTTTTTTATATCTTGGTACCTCTGTGAAACAAAAGTGAGTATTTTAGAATACCTTTTTTGTGGTCTGCGAGGAGTTGGAATACCATGGTTTCGTGTATTTCTGTCTCCACTCGCTGGTTTGATCATTTGCTAGATCGGTTTCGGCCGCTCGTCGTGTTAGTCACTTTTGGCATTTTGGATGTCTCTTGGAGCGAGAGGAGACAGGAACACACGAAATCTACGGTAAAAGTGAGTACGTTTTGCGATTACCGTAGGAACATCGCGAACAATAAAAGTATATATAAACAAATTTCTATATCGTCTACGATATACTATGTATATTCAAGGAAACCGGTTAATAAAGTAGCGGAGTCGATATTCAAAACGTTGGTTTTAATTCGCAAACAAGAAAAATTGAATAAAAATTATTAAATTCTGCAACTGTGTTTTACTGAAAAGCGATTCGGACTCTGTATTTATCACAGATCGACTCAAATCTGGATTCGGATTGCCATTCTGAGCTTAGGGCTGTTAGGGCGACTCGGCTTTGCTGTTTGCAGCAAAGCGGCTGAACGGTGGGATTTAACTGACTCGCGTTGCATTTCGGGCCTCGGATAAATATCAGCGATTTTGTGCGAGCCCTTTGTGCCGATTCATTCGGTTTAAAATTGTATTTCGTAGGCCCGTAAAGAATTTATGCAAGTAAACTTTGAATAAAGTATTCTTTCTGTAAATTAATGAAAGTTGAGAATATGTTAAGCAATATATAAACATGAATCGAATATCCAGGTCCTTCCTTTATTGAGCATAAAACTTCTTTGTACTTTTACAAAGATTTAAATCCTGTTTTAGTCTACTCGAATTATTAAACTCATTATACTAATGTTTGTTTAATGTCCTGAAAAATCCCCTTGTGACCCTGCAATTAATTCTGACACTTTATTTGTGTCGGACTTTTTATGTCCGTTTTTATTTTACTGACCTTTCGTGTGTGTTAACCGTGTGATTTTAATGGCTCTACGCTTAGTATTTACGGCCTATTAAAGAACAAAACAATCGTTGTTTTTTTAGTGGGAAAAATTTTGTCGGCTTATCTCATGGATTTACCCCCGAGTGCGCTTCCAGAACCTGATCACGCCAGCGGGCCATCTAGTTCTTTTTGCTACTGGATAAATATGGGAGAATGTAGGTTGAAATTATGAGATTTTCCCCTTTTTTCCTGCAAATATGTTAGCGAAAGACGAGGTTTATTGTCATTAATTTCAGAAAACCATTTTGTTATTATAATTGGTTTCATATGTTCTATAGAAGTGGCTCATGGCAGCAGAAGATAATCCGAACTAACGAAATACCGAAATGAGTTATCTTTTATTAAGTAATAAAACGGGATTTTCGTTTAATAATTTTATTAAACAATTTGATGTGGCATAGTTTTTTTTCTTGCTTGTTAGAAACACATAACGCACGTCACGCTGGGAGAACAAAAACCAATAGTATTTCTTCATTAATAGATGTTATTGTTCTGTGAAATAAACTTATGCAATAACGCAATTTCAATGTTTATTAGGATCATTAAAACTGAGGTTTGACAATTGAAAAAAATGAAAATATGTTGACCTCATCGATCACTAATCGAATGTCAAGGTTAAACACAGCTTAATCATTCTTGTGATCTGTCAACACTCGCTGATCTAATGCTAGTTAATGTATCGATTCTCATTTTAGAATCTGCTACTGTAACTTTATCTTGACTGCAAAATATCCTGCTATATTGGTTTTTTTTGTGACGGTAAATAGAACGTTTTGAAATCCAAAAACGTCAAACCGATTGATTGATTATGATGACTGTTCTCGTCATTTCCCCATCGATAAATGTTAGCGGGTTTACTCTTTATCGACTCACAAGGTTTAATCCATTATCGTTTGTGTCTGGCTATTGTATCCATGCTTAATCGTTGGCTGAAAGTATCCTTCATCTCCTGCCGAATCCTATTGTGAGATTCAAGTTTAATTTTATTATTTTATGGCTGTATTTTATTATTATGGGATTTAAGAAATAATCGCTTTGCTGGGAACTCCGTAGGAGAAATATGGTATACTTTGTCTCGGTCCAAGTTCCGTACATTTCCCCATCAGTGCCGGTGTCCGAAAGTGAAAAATGGAGGGACATTTAAAAATATATGTTCGGGGAAAAAGCGCCCGGCGAGTTGGGAAAATGTTTTCCCCGTGCTGTTATATTTCATTAATATTTAATGGGCGTTCGTTCGGCTTGAAAACTGCTTGGCCGGATCTGGGCGAAAAGGTTGGTCGGACGGCGCCGTAAAAGGTGTCGTTAACCTCGCCCCGCCGACCGATGCAGGAGCTTAACTGCTTCGAAAGTATATAACTCAGCTTTATAAGATGAAATAATTTCGACATCGACAAATAAGAAATATATGAAAATATATAGAGGTACTTGCGGTTATTAAAGGTGACGATGATATGCGCATCTACGATGTACATAAAATCGATTTGTAAGACGGTTTTGTGTCATAAAAAATATACCTTAAGGTTAAAATTTCCTGTAGGGGCCCCCGAGGTTATCGGGTGTATTCGATATATCGATATATACGGGTGATTCGATGTCAACTTGGTTAGCCATCTTTGTTTTCACATCGCGTACCATTATTACGGCGCCCGACGGGTTGTCCTTTTTATTTTTACCAAATTAGACGGGTTTTTTTTCTGTATGTTTAAGAACTCAAGGGGTTTAAGGAAAATCTTAATGATATTTCTACATTACATAATGACAGGGAAGTATGTGTAATTTTGCAATACAACTTAACAATTTTATGATATTCAAGATTCTAATTTAAGTATATTTTTATAAGAACAAATCACATCTGTACATCTGTAATTGCCATCACCATTCTCAGTATAAGAAATAGTAGAAGTAATAAATTAATTACTCTACTCTTATGTCCGTGCATTCAAGATCCTTTAAAGAAACCTACGATGGAATTATAATCCATTGTAACAAATGGCCTCCATTCGTCTGGCGGGATGCGAACATTTCTCCCGGTCTTGGAATCGCGCACTGATGAAATTTCGTAAACGCGGGCATTAGGTTCGGCGCCGGGGAAAATAGAAAAATTTGCCGCGCCCCAGCCCTAATGAAAATGAAGTTATACGGCGTAAATTGATAGGGGCCGTGGGCTCCCGCGGGGTGGGAGAAACTACGCGGCCGTTGGTTTTCCTTCCGAGACGGCCCCCGGAGGTGTAATCTACGAGCTTCCCTTATGTTTTTCAATGAACCGGAGAAAAGCGGGAAACATTAGGGGGCTTTCCTCGATTTACTGGCTCCGTTGTTTACTCCTCGCTCGGCCCGGTTCTCTCCCTCTCTCTCTCTCTCTCTCTCTCTCTCTCTCTCTGTTGCCCGTTCGATAGGCCCCACAGCTCTAGTCTGGCGGAGTTATCGTTCAGAAAAAAAATCGGATTTATGGATGTTTTCGGTCGGCAATAAAATCATTCAATATATTTTAATGATGTAAACATCTGTCACCGAACTCTCGGGCAGCTTTGAAGTTGGAAACATGACCTATTTGCAAAAAAATTATTTTTGTATCTCTATCTATTACCGTACTAACCTATTATTCTGACTGTAATAAATATAGTATTATAAATACAAAATTTAATTTTATTATATGGGCCCGAATATGTGAACAGTTTAGAATATATAATATATTACGGTGACAATGTGTGCGGATAGAACAATTAGTCGGTAACGTTTTTATGCGTGTTTTACAATTTTAATATTAGCTTCATCTGAGCTGCCAGCCGTTTGTACAATTATTAGATTTATTATTATTTAAAGATATTAATTTTCAATAATTTTTATTTGGATTTGTATTCGAGGGAAAATGTATTTTCCCTTTCGGTGGCAGTGGGAATTTTTCTGGAGTACCAACCGTCTAGAGTAGTGTTCCTCTTTCAAGAACATTGCATTAGGAGTGGCCCCCTATTAAAGCCGGATTGAGTGCCTAACAGGCAGTAGGTTGAACTAGGCATTAATTAACTTTTGTTCACCCGAGTATCATGCAGTCTTCAGGCAACTCTGAGTAAAAATTTCCGCTCCCTTGCTCGGCGGTAATTAACGCCGGTAGACTGGAAAATTGCCGATCAATTGCCAATTGGAATTAATAACGGTTGGATTTATTGATTGTTTGACTCAATAAAACAGTACTTTCTGACGTCAGCACTACGTGTATTTACCTATGTATTTTAGTTTCCCTCCTGAGTTGTCTTCACTAGTAGCGTTTCATCGAGAAACGATTTATAGTAATTCTATATTTATTTAGTATCGCATAATTCTAATTCTCTATTTAAGCGAGTATGTCGGGAGGGCCATTTTCTGGGTCCCCGGTTTTCGCCGTAGAAAATTTCGCGCTCGGAAAATTTGTATTTAATTTCCGTGCCGCGGGTTTATGGAGTGGCCCGGGCTAAATTAGCTGCAAAGATAAACCGGCAAAAAAAAAAAGCTGTAGTGAGTGGCCGGTTTTCCGCCCGGACGGCCCCCCAACACTTAACCCCCGAGGGGACCCTATTCCACATAAATACGGCCCAATTTTACTTATTTAAGGAATACGTAGTTTTTCCACTCCAGTTATTTGACTTCTGTTCTCTTCGGTTTCTAATGCAAACGCGGAGGGGGTTTAAAATGAAAGGGTTTCAGTCGAGTTTTCCATATGTATAAAGTGAAATAATTGGGACGTTTCTGTGGTAAGTCTAACCGCCCTCCTCCGATACATGATTAGTGTCATGTGGACAGGTCTTGTTTAATTAATAGTTTTCATGTTTAATTATATCTGTATGGTTTAACGTACCTGTTTTGTGGTCTGCGAGGGGTTAGAATACGGAAGGTTTCGTGTGTCTCTGTCTCCTCTCGCTTGTCTTGCATCCTCCCTTGTACTGTGATGTTTGTCTGTCGTGTGTATTGACAGTGCAGTGAGGATGCCCGAGAAACATCCAAAGTGCCAAAAGTGACAGTAACACCGCTACTGAAGATGGCGGGCGGCCGAGACCGGTCTAGCAAAAGACCAAACCAGCGAGAGGAGACAGAAACACCCGAAATTTTAATTATTGGCCATACATTTCTTTTAGAAGCTCCTATACCCCTTCCCGTTTGACTATAATATAATGCAATAATTAAACTTAATAAGGTTATCCTGTCGCGAATTTTTTATTCAAATTTTCATTTAAAGACCGTCGGAGTGAACGAGGACGCTTTTTGTTGTTCGGACTCGCGAAAGTACATGACACGGAACTAAGCGAAGTTTTTCAGGGCTCCGCCATCATTTTAAGGACTTGTTTTCCTTCGGGCCCCGGGACGATTTATTCCCGACTGTTATTTAGCATCGCCCGGTCTGCATTCGGCGCTGGCTGGATCTCTCGTTTCCCGGCGCTCTGTTGTTATTCCCCGGCGGCGTTTCCCTCTGTTCGAAGGTCGGGGGGTCCCGGCGGCGCCCTTGTCCCACTTTCGGCCGGGAACTCGGCGCCTCCCTCGCCTTCCCATACAAGTTTATGAACTGCCGCGTTTGGAATTATTTGCAATCGAAGGTTGGATTTCTTACGACCGGTGTTTAGCGGTGGAATTTGATCCAAGACTCTGTATCAATTCTCTTGTACTGTTCTCAATCGTACCGCAGGATGAGACTATTGTTCCTGAAAGTTTTAAACCAGAAAAACTGTCCCTAACGAATTTTCCCCGGGAAAAACCATAGCCAAGAATGAGTCCATGATGGAGAGGAATAAATTAGTTCAGAATTACAGGTAAAAGAAGCAGTCATAATGCATCCTTGAGTGCTCATGCTCATCAAAAGAGAGAATGAACTAACGCTGACTCCTGTTAGCTCGGTCAATATATTTGATTGGGAAGCTGTGATCCCAGAACTGAAATCCATCCTCTCATGGAATATCAAACTTCCAAATTATTACACTTAGAAAGATACTTTTTGCTATGTTAAATGCTGAATATTTATGTTACCTCTAAATATTTATGTCGCCTAAACCCTGACTAAATATACTATGTAATATTTATATTTTGTTTCAGGTAAGGGATCAGTGTAGAATACTAAGAGTTGTCATAAAGCTATAAGCTGTTAACTTTGCATCAGGTCTTGCTGACGACAACAGATAAGTACGTAAAATTAATTTCGTCTTAATTATCTAGAGCAGTGATTTTCAACTGGTGTACCGCTAAAAATTAATTAAATACAGTATTATAAAAAAGTCCAAAGCACAAATATTGTACATATTTAAAAAACCGATAAATTCGCCCTTTCAAGAATGATATTCTAAAAAAACTATTTACTGAGATATCTCATTAAATATTAAATTAAATTGAAAAATAAATGAGCTCATGTTTTTTTATCACAAATTGTAAGACGTTTTCTTTGTGCTAGTGAATAAATCATAAAAATTACACTCTTTCCTTATCAACATAATTCAGGTGTGCCGTGAGATAAAGGAGGTTGAAAAACACTGATATAAAGTCTATAATGATCTAAGAATCGAAATTTTATCGTAGTTTTGACCCCGATGAGACCTAAGGGTGATGCACTCTTATCAATGTTTTCTTTTGCGAGCCCTAAATGTTCTTACAATACAGTTAATAGCGGCGTTAGAAATTATCACGACATTTCTTAGATCCATTCGCAATTCTGAAGATTGGCGTCTGGGTAAATGGCCCACGGACTCGGGATCGAGATCGAGCCGGTTCAATGGAGCATTTGTGTTTCGACTGGGAGTGGGAATTCGCGATTAGACTTGCCAAGTGAATTACGGCCTAGTTCCGATCGGTAATCGCTTCTCTCCGTTATTAATTTCCAAGTTTGAAACGACCGACCATTATAGGAGGGGACGATAAAACCGGCGATGGCCAACTTAAACGCTTAAACGTTTTTGTATCGCTCTCTGCAGTGCATAAGGTGTTATTCTTCATGAGTTGCATTGAAAAAATACTATCTCCTTTCTCAAAGATGAATAAAATCGGAATAAAGTGACATGTTTCCTTCAATATCAGGAAAGATTCTTGAACTTGTATCCATACCTCGGCTTTTGCCATAGAATAGAGGAGACATAATACAATAGATCTTATTTATGTTTGGTATATTTTGGGTGTTTCCATTACGAATACTTTATTTTTCATTAAATATACATAGTCTATAGTAGACAATATTTTTTGTTGCCTGCCCGCGGACTTTACATACATTTTAGGACTAAATTTACATGTTTTGTGACGAGACCAAAAATCGCCTATTATTTAACGCGATTAAACCGCTATTGGTAGGAAACGAATTTATGAAATCAAAACGCTCGTTGAGTTAAGAAATTAAAGCATCTCTTCCCCTCCCCCGCCACCGTCACCCGTTTCTATTTCGTCAGCGGGCTTTTGAGAATTCCGGATTTTGAATAATTCCTCGCTTTCGAAATTTCGGTTCCGCAAAATTACGGCCGTGAATAATTCGCAGGCATAAAGGGCCGTGAGGGGCCCTCCGCCTCATAACTAATTCAGTCCCCGGTCCCACGGCTAGAGTGGACTTACCGGCTATTATTACCCAAATGATTAGCTGTTTATTATTCAACCGCGGAAGTCGTCCTACCTGGCTGGACCCCCGGCTCCAGCGTGCCCGGCCCCTCCCCCGTAATGTATTATTAATTATTAACCGTTTGAGTTTGAAGTGTTTTCTTATATATATGCTAAAAGTGCGGAATGAAATGCGTAGTAATTTTTTTTTGGAGAACAATAGAAATGGTTATAATTAACACTAATTATTATGTAACATGCTATCACTAATAATTCGCAATCTCTTACGAGGGATGATGATATCACTTCCACTATCACTTTGAAAGTCATTACTATACTCTTCATTATCACTTCTCATATCACAGTCACTTTCAGATGAATGAAAACTTGGCACGGTGTATTTCGTAATGATCAGTATAACACTTGTTGAGAAAGTGAAAACAGTTTCTAATTCATATAAAACAACGAAACTGCAATTGATAGGAATTCAACTGCTCTCAATGGATGCGAAAATTATACTACCCAACAGCAGCGTCTCCGCATTCTCGGTATAAAACAAGAGAAGCGGGATAGCGCTTCGCCGCACTCAAACGGTTAAGAGAAATAAATATTTGACTTCACGAACGGATTTATTTCCCGTATTTTGTGTCCAGCTCGCTTTTTACAATTTCAAGATAGTCGTTTTACTGAGTCAATACGTGAATCGTAGGATCGAAGAGGATAAGTGGGTATAAATTAGGTGTAAGAATTTATTGTAAATAAGATCAGTAGGATAAATTGTTCGGCTTTTCAGGAGTTCATTACTTGGCGGCAACAGGTGTGAATTGAGTACTATGAAATGAAGCTTAAAATTATGAGATACATTAAACAAATAAAAACGTCCCCCTACTTTCATTATATTCTTTTATTAAGCCAAACGTCCTAATACCTTTTTATACAAAAATTCGTAATTTCATTGTAACTGTTCATTCGATATTGATTAACTATTCTGCAAATTATCTCTATAGCCCATAAAAATTATTTTAATAAACCTGTTGATTTTTTTATTTTTTTTATTTGTATTTTGTTGATGCCAATGTTTGGATGTGGAAAATACTGCCTTATCAAAAGATTAACCAGAAATTGTAACCCCCCTGAATTAATCTATAATGTAACTAGTAATTGTATTAGCTCGAGTAGTAATTGAACTATCGAACTTACCGTATCTTACCGTGTAGACACTCATACTGTGATAAGGTGCCCTGCACGCCGCCTAGTAATGAGTAGTGATTGTAAGGAATGCGTGTGCTATACGCAGAGTGTTCTAACATTGCTTATCTATTCCTATTTATCATTATATTCATTTTTAAGATATAATGAATCACCTTTTTAGGATATAATAATATAGTCAGGACGGAAAAGCGCGTGTGTCATACATATCAATTGTTACCGACATATTACGTAAAAGAGTTATCCCGATTCTAACATTCCTCGGGCAAACCTCAGCGTTTACAGAGTGTAAATGGGCGGAGAATATGCCGCGATAATGAATGCAAGCGATTATCTAGACCGCTATCAATTTTATTCAAGCGACGGCGGCCTGTGGGCGGTTGAAGTTGAATTCAGTTTACACAATTAAAAGCCTCAGCCCCCTCCACCACCACCCCTGTACTGAGGTAAAACTGTCTTGAGCCCAATACTCCCCCCTCCTCCGGCCCGGCTACGAATTTGCATTGTAAATTGGCGTAAATTACTTAGGAGCGTTCCGTCCAATAAGAGTTACCGCCGAGCATCGGTTCCCTTCGGATCCCGCGCGGGGTCGAACGTCTCATTAATTTCGACTTAACGAATTGAAAAAAAGGGAAAAAGAACTGGGAGAGTTCTACTCTTGTTTCCTTGGACTTGGTTCTCATTTCCCGTTCGACCCGGGTGTATATAAATTGGGGGCGGATTTGAATTTAAAAGAAGGGGGTGGGGGCGTTCGGGGAGGACGCTGCCTTTATACGCTCCTTGGAAAAGCCAGAAGAAATGGGCTTTTAGTTTGCTTTAATCTTTCTTGAAAACTTTTTTTACAGTAAAGAGAGAACGCATTAATACGAAAAACTTGATTTGGCAGGGGCGGCGCTGAACTCGGGGCTGAATTCGGTTTGCAACTTTATCTGCCGAGCGGGGAGTTATTGTATCCGCCCGGAATTCTCGATTGTCCCTTTGCGGTGAATAAAACTAGGACGCTTTTACTCCAAGATGTCCATTGAATGTCTTTGGACAGTTTAAATAGTGGGGATATTGGAATCTATAAGCATTGTTCGCACATTTATATCTTTCAATTGTTTGCAATACTGAAACATCACGTATTAAACTGGAGATAAATTTATTCGTATTTCTACTCCTTGTGAGGAAGCGTAGGTTTTATTCCGGAAAAAATGTAGGCATCGCTGAGGTGAAAAAAAATTGCCGCGCTTTTAATATAATCATGAGTTTTTTTTTTGACATTGAAGGGTTCGGAACTGTGTATAGGGAAGTTAAGTCTCATTCACTGCCTCAATTCCGTTCGGGAATCAAATGCCTCCCCCCCCACCGTTTGTCCGGTTGATTGATCCTTTGCTTTGTGATCGGAATCTTAATCACCTGTCAGTCCGCCGTAAGCGCGAGCGCTTCGTCCGAATTGATATAAATTGATTTACCACGATACTGAGGCAGCGGTAGGTCCGATTTCACGACCGAAATGCTTTGTACGCGGTTTCACAGGATTAGAAACGAAAATAGGAAGGGGCCTTCTTTGGGCGTTCGATGATTTATTTTATTTAGCACATATGCCGTATTTCCAAATCATATTTCCGGTATTCATTTTGTTGTCTTCCTCTACATGCGGTTATTTCTTTCGACGTGTCCGCCAACCGAGATTTTTAATTTTCAGACGTGTTTATGCATATTAATTTCGAGCTATGGAGTACGGGGTAGAGGTATAAGAAAATTTTTAATTTAAAAGACTTTGAGATTTAAACAGTTCCTCGGATCATGCCCGTTTAACTAAATAGAAGCCGGGAGAAATGCGGTTTTTGCTTTTCCAGCGGGGGGGTCTTTTGTTTTCTTTTTCCATTTTTTCCACCCCCCTTTTAATCAGTATATTTAAACTCGGGAGTCGGAATAGGAGCGGAAATAATTCCCTTTTGTCCGTAAACCCTTTAAGGTCCTTCCAACCCTCGCAATTGTACTCCGCTAGTCTCGACAAATACACCCGGTTTTCTGGCCCTGGCAGTTTGCCCTATTCAAGGGCGGCTCCGAGGAGGAGCGACCCCCTCCCCGAAAAGATAAATATCGAAGCTACGGGGTTGTTGTTTCCGAATCGTGTCGTCCGGCGGGGGCTTGTTATTTTTCTTTGTTTCAAAAGGAGCGGGGATGTAACTTGAAATCGAAGTGACCCCCCCGAATTAAAGTGCCCGCCCGCTGCCAAAAAATTGGACTCAATTTACACAGTGGAAATCGATTCAGAGTAGAAAGCCTTAAGGAGGGCATGTCTCCGATATTGGGCTGATCGAAACCCTCTTAATTACTAATAATAGAGGTAAATAATAGGGTTTGAGGTAATAATTTTTAAATTTTCATTAAGTAATTGATATGGAAAACTAGTAATGAAAAGATCTGTTGAATTCTAATATATATAAAATTGTAATTCTCGGTAATCGGTTCTGTTAACATAATCCGAATTCATTAAAGATATGGCTTAGTCTGTTAGGAAGTCAATGTACGCAGTGTCATCCTTTAATTTGACGAAATATCTGTAGGAACGATTACTATCTTGCACGACTTTAAAGAAGTGTAACTACACAGAGAATTCACTTTTACAATGAGTCCGGTCTTTAAAAGCGTACTCTCCTCTATCTCTCTCACTCTACCTAAATAAACGTTCCACTTTCGAAACCGTTGGGACGGAACGGGCGATAAAGACCTAAGCCGATAGAGCGGGATTCGCCCCGTAGCATTAAATAAAAGATTCAGACTGGGAGGGGGGACCCCCTCACCTACTTCCTTTCGGTACTTAATAGATAGGACGCGGCGAGTCGCGGGCTTTCACGCCCGATTGGGCATGAAACGCAGCCGTGGTACTTAGTTTATGACTGTCGTGGTTCGACAGCGATTACGCCCGAGCGGACATGGCGGGAGGGGGGGGAGGCGTTTTATTAAGAATAATGACTTCGTCAATAAGAGTGTCGAGAGGTATTTAACGGGGGGAAAAAACAAAATAGACTCATCTCCTTTATCCCCCCTTTCGGGCCTGTATTTGAATAAACGGCCGGCTCCGTTTGAGAGACGGCCGAACGAATTTAGGGGGCTGAATAAAAGGGGCTCGAAACCCCTCGATTTATACGGGAATAAAACTGGAGGGCGGCGTTCGCTCATAAGTGAGACTTAACAATTGGAGCTGCCTGTACATTTTTAAAGGGGGCTTTTGCCTCTGCCCATTTCGCCTACCCTTCGGTTTCATATTTTACGAGGACTCCGTTAGAACGATTCAGTTCAACTGTGATATATATATATATATATATATATATATATATATATTTATATTTATTTATTAGGGACCAATTCCATAAAAATAAAAACGTGCGGTTTCGTTAAGATACTTTCGTTAAGAAACTTTTTAACGGCCACAGTAGCCAATTGTGCTATATAAATAACGATTTAACAACAAAATAGATACTAATGAATTTTTATTTACTTGGACATCTGTATTTTAAAAAACGTAAAATTTAAAAAATACTTTTCACGTCATCGAGTATGGAACGGACATTGTGGGGTAGAGTCGAGATAATAAATTTCATCCCGGAAATAATAAACCATAAATAGGGATTTATCTCGTTAGTATAGGGATTTTATGCCCGGCTCTGCCTCCATTTCATGGCTATAGGCAGTCCAGGTCGGCCTAAAAAAAGTGTACACTGTGCCGCATTGCAGTGGGTGGGGGGGAGGTGGTAGCGGGGGTTGACAACGCACACTTAATGAACCGTAGTAAGGGGTTATGGGGCTAATGGGGATATTTCCTTTGACATTTGAATTGTTGGTTCAATATTTGATGTTCCTCCGGGCGTACATTTAAGTCAAGCGTAGCGCTAATGGCTCAGACGTTATTCTGGTAGAATGTCTTGTTTTGACTTACAGAAATGAATAGCAAAAATTCACTTAATTATGTCGACATTAAAATGTCGAAAATCGCTTAGTTCGCTCGGTTCAATAACTGGCTCCTCAATATAAAGCATCATGCGATGCACTCCGATTTTTGTCTATGATTTTTAACTTTATATATAATAGTATAATGGTTTATAATGACATATGTTGTGATTGACTGTATCTTAGGTTGATCCACTAGACAGACTTAAGTCTCTTTGAATCAGGAAAATCATTATAAAACGTTATTCTAAAATAATAATGACAAAATCTTCTTTCAAGACGATTCTTGATTCCATTCTCACCCTTTTCGATTTCGTGCTAGATTTACTCCTTATGGTGAATTATTTCCGCCTTATGTTCGGTATTATTATTATTATAAGGGCTCAGACATCACAGCCTCTACAGAATGTTTAAGCGTATATCGATCCGGCCACTCAGAGCTGTGTCATGGTGAAGCCCTATATAATGCACATTCAATTAGAACGACAGTGCTTAACTTTTCGGCGTATTGAACTTTGACTCGGCGCCGATTCTGGTTATAAGGAATCGAAACGTTTTTTGAAAGTTGATGCAATTGATGCAACAGTTTTCACTACTGTACTATTCCTCTCATTTTCTCTCCATAAAACCTTCTCTCTGAATCGCCATTGGTCTTAGTTAAAGGAATTTATTTGTAGTTCTATTATGCGTGTTGATTTGCGTCAAAAACGTAAATTTCAGCCTGATGGTTTATATCGGGTTTTTTGGTTCATGCCAACATGACGGCGGACAAATGTTCGTTGACCCCACCCAATATACATTATCGGCTCGACTTTGCAGTATGCATCCTGGACTTTGGAAGTAGACTTATAAAGTTTCGTGGTCCTACTGATGTGGCCCGAGGCACTCAACAAATTTCTTCATTTCGCGTCAAACAAATTCATATTTACGACCTACAATGCAAAACCCGTTTCCCCAGTGTTGGCCTCCTGTTTCTGAAGTCAGAATTATTCAAATGGTTTTTTCCACTTGACATAGTGGTTAATGAACCCGGCCGAATAAGCCGCCGTTCCCGGGGCAATCATGTTTCACAGTTGCGCAACGAGTCTTCTTCCTTTTTTTTAAATTTTAATATTCTTTAGAATGCGCTAAGTACCGGGGCTCGTCGTCTCATTTACCCCCCGTATAATTCCCGGACGATTTCTCCGGCCACCGCTGATTAAACGCAAAGGGGGTAAAAAAAGGGCCTTATTTTAGTCTCGGCATTAAAGGGGGGTGGGAGAGGGGGTTGTATGGTCGTGGAGTGAGGTTTATGCGAAAAAAGATTAAGGGATAATTGTAATTTAAGACGGAGGGAGGGGGCGGGCCTTACATAATGGCGGCTGAGAATCTCTCCCTCTCGCTCCCGGTCTCATCACGGCTAACGTTTCATCTTCGTTAGACGGGGGGTGTGGGGGGGGGGGCTAGGGTCTGCAAGAAGGGGAGGATGGTGCTCGGTAGTGTTTCACGGCTTTAATTAATGACTAAACTTATCATTAGGGAGGGCCCTGACGATCGATCCCTTTATAACTTGTTTTGGACGCCCCTATCTGTTCGAGGGTTGGAGGGGCGGGTTTATTAGTCGATTTTGGACGAGTTATTGGTATTAATACCGTTATCCCTGTTTTTGTCGGAAATCCATAACGAGTTTAGATTCCCGATTTCAATCTGACCACATGAAGGGCTATAAAACAATAATTTCCAAGAACTTAACGGAGTCGTGACAATTAATTTAATATTATAGCTTTCTATCAATTGTGCTTATCGGGTACTGTTTTTTTAAGCTACAATAATTAAGATGCTGAATTCATTAAGCTCCATTCTCTGATAGAAGCGCCGGTTTTTCAAGCGAGAACGGCGAGACCTTTAACTGGTATTTGAGCCAGTATTTATTACATTAATTTAATAATGTCATAGGTGGTAAAAAAGTGAGAAGCGCTTTACGTAAAAGAAGGTAGAAGCTTAGGCAAAGGAGATTTGATTCGAGGGGCTTCTTTCCTTTTTGACCTTTCCAACTGTGTGTGCCCTCGCCCGCCTAAATGGTCGATATTTGCTCTCGCGGACGGTAGGTTTCCGTTATTTCTTTCAATCCTGAAACCTTTCGCCGCAGACATATTTCGCTATTGTTTTTATACCTTTCCGGCCTTGTGACATTATTTCGTATGTAATATAATTAAGGTCCGAACTTTGTAAATGGATCGTAATGAACACTAAGCGTGGAATAATTCGGTCACTTAGTGTCACCTGCGTCACACTCAAAGGCGCGTGAGGGTTCCACGTGTTATACGTTTCCACGTGTGCAAGGTTTTTCACATTGAGATATAACAAGAGATGAACCCTACTTGGGGGGACAACCAATACCTGAAAAGAGAACTTATTAGAAACGAAACGTCGAAAGCATAATACCTTTCCAATATTGTGGACGTATAATTGTCCTTCTGCCAATAAGAGATAAAGACTGTAGTCCTGAACTACAATATTGCTTTCCTGATGGCAGGACACGTCTGAAACTTATTTGGCACAGATCCAGATTCATATTCGGTACATGATCCGGTCCCCCGCCCTTCAGATCAGATATTCGGCCCGCGCGTGAACCGATTGTATTTTTTTTTTTGCGTTTCGCCGTCCGAAAACAAAGTTTCTGAAAAATCGAGAACGGCCCTCGCCAAAGTTTCAGCGCCCCGGTCCGGCGATATATCATTTCGACGTGAATTTTTTCTAGAAAAGGACAACACCGTATCCGGCGGCGTTGCCGTAGTCTCATTTTCAAAACAGACTTTGTTAGGCGGAAATAACATGACTATAACTTCATATATGAGCGTACATTGGTCCCAACATTATCCTCCATAAATATGAATTACAAAAAAAAATAAATTAGCGTTCAATTCTCGCTAGGTCCGCCAATCTGAGTATTCGTCCCATCCATAAGTTAGGTTGTGAAAAAATTAAATTACATATTGCCGCCTAGTTGCGGGTCTAAATCCAGTCTTTAATCAAACACTGGTTACTGTTTTTTCGATACGTTTGATGAATAGAGTCCGTAGGGACAGTGGAGATACATATCAATTTTTATTTTCAAATAAACGTCCATCGTTTTCGAGCGGTGATATAGACGGGGTGAACTAGCTGGGACGCTTTCATGGCGGATGGGGTAGGAGCACTTAAAAAATGTCGCGGTGGGGTGGAGTTGGGGGTGCGATTGTCTCTCTGCGGGTGGTAAATTCCGTACAACGGACCGGTACCTAAATCCCACCATCCCCCGGACCATTCCGGTATAATCCTCGGATAAGTTATGTCCCCGGGCTCGGGCCACGTGTACGCACTGATTTGTATACAATATGCTACCCCCTCCTCCTCTCTGCCACTGTATATCGTAAGCCGATTGTAACACTGTTGTTAAATCCGGACGTTAATGTTCGATAAACGAACGCCGTCGATTATTTAACGGCGCTAAATGACTCGGAGTATTGGGAGTATCGGCGGTGTTTCGTGGGGCGGGTATTGTGATTTGTGTAAAACAATTATTAGTCTGTGAAAATATTCCACGTTAGTATTCAGAGAGATTATGAGAGGGACTGTTAAGTATAGTAACAGAACAAAAAAAATTGCAATAGCACGACCACCTTAACTTCCTACTTCAGTGTGTGAACGGTTTCATAAAAATGTTAATATACATTAATATAAACATAAAAACTATTTTTTAGAAATTAATACTTTAAAAATATAATGTTCGCATGTATGCGAATTAGAATATTTAGAGAAAATACATTTGGGGTTATTTACGCTTATTGAGTTTGCTATGATTTGGTCCACTCAACTGGTTTTGTCGATGTAAGGCGATCCATTCCAATCATTGGGCTTTGGCATTCTAATCATCCCTTATTAGCATATGGTTAATCTCCAAGACCCTCCCCACCCTCCCGCTGCGGGACAATTGAATCGCAATAATTCATAGCGTCTTCAACCGCTGGGCCTCATTTGTTCTCTAATGGCGTTGAAAATTATTCCCGCTGTATATTCATTGGATTTACATTCTGAAATTAACCGTGGGTGGGGGGCAATATTCCCGTCTGGGCTATATAGGCTATCGCGTGACATTTAGCCTACTAATTGAAAGGAAATACTACGCCAGCCAGCCACGACCTCGGTAATTTAACGAAAACATTTTGACTGCCCGCGCCTAGCGATTCGAATAACATTTTCGATTCATCTCTTCGGTTACTCCGCCACCGTCTAATATTTGTACGACCGCTGCTCATTTTATGCATAGAATTTGCTCATATACTGAATCTTATTTATACCAATTTTATTTAATTATTTTGTACTAATTTTCGTTGCTTTTCAATATGAAACGGACGATTTACCGCTGCCTAAAATAACCGAGTGCGAGTGCCACGGGACAATTTGTAACCGGTGCCCAAAACCTTTCCTGCAGTCTGAATAATTTCTTCTGAATATTTTAATAGAATCTAATGAAATGTGCAAAACACAGTCGTGCACGTACTGCACTTTGAAATACATGTTTGAATTGTTCTTCGTTAAACATTGCCGTGTTCTACAATTGCACCTTGAATGTTATCGCTTGTCGCGGAAGTCCCCGTTTGCACAATTATTGGAACATCAACATTGCTTGTCGGCCTGAGTGTGATCATAGTAAACATGTTGCGTCGTTTCCTCCCTAGGCATTCGGCATTGTTGGCTTTAACATTATTTAAACGAAAGAGTTTGCACGAGAAAAGTATAAAATCAAGGGTCGTGATAATCACGATGAATGAAATTATATTAAATAATAAGGTAAATACTGTTGCGATATTCCGGAACTGACCCCTGGTTTGGTTCCTTTGCTAGATCGCTTTCGGCTTCTCGCACTCGGCTATAGCGTTACTTCAGTCAATTAGTGAGGTTCCTACAGTATTGGCCGCCGACAAAGCATCCTGCATTTACATACCGTAATTTTGATCGTATTCCGAACAGGTATAATAAATTACAATGCTCGATTGCGGGAAAGTTATAGTAAAATTCTCCATGAATCGGCTGTGTTAGTTTTACGGTGAGAATCATGAATGTTTCTATTAATACTCACTTGTCATTTATCCTTCCAGAATACACACAGAGCTTTCATATTTGATATTATGCGGTATTAATGATCGCAAAATGAATTCGATATGGTAATTAAAACAATTTAATCCTCACACTGGTGTCGATGATCATTTTTAAATACGTTTCGCTTCCCCGAGGGTTTTTAGAAAGAATTAATTTTCCTCTACAAACGTAGCGATGAATGCTTTTTGCCGCGTTTAGCGGAAAATCTGATGAAAATGCGATGAACTATATTTCTTTATCCGCCCGTTACCAGGATTTAGAAGCTTGGATTCTTTCATCCCCCTTTTTTTAACGAACCGTTAAAAATCACATATACAGAGATAAACCATCACTTTTACTCCGATAAACATACACGGGCGGATTTACTTCGGATTATGAGATTTCCGGTAAAATTATAATAACCTGTTTATTACGGCTGATGATTTCTAAAATTTTTAAAGCCGCCTAATGTCTGGGTATATTGATATATTAAAAACCTAATTGATATATTCGCATTGGACATATGTGCCTAAATATCTGCTATTGTATTATTTGCAATCTGTAGTATGATTCCTTTTTCTTCCGGAGCAGTTATAAACTTGCAATCCGAAATCTATTTTGGGCACACGATTGGGTAATATATTTCCAAGAATTATCAGTGTGGGGTAGCGGTGAATCAGGGATTTTAAATATATTTTGGCATTCATAGTCAAATAGTAATTATAGAGCACTGTCTTTGAATTGAGTCTACAGTTTTTTTGTAGAATTTAAAATCATCGTTGCTTCCGTTCTTTCTTTATTTATAAGGTTATACCAGTGCCTTAGTATCAGAATCGCTGATCTAACTTTCATGGCCGCATATCAAAATATCATATATAAAAAGTATGAAAATAACATGATTTCTTCCCTAACTTATTAAAAATCATTTTCGAATTAAGGTATCACTAAAGTGAAGAGCCCAATTGGTAGAAGTCGAGTATTTCCTGTTTTACTATTGTCGGGGTATTATTTCGTAAATCCGTAATACGTTTGTAACTGAAAAAAACCTAGCGGTATTGCGGTTTTTTGATTGGTACCCAGCTGCTGGGATAAACCTTTATCGGGCGGTCTGAATCCGAGTCGATCCCTCGACGCCCCCATTATTCCTCCCGTCCTCCGCCCCCAACGTCTTTCTCTACATCCCTTGTTTCCTTCTTTCTCCCTTATCTGGCTCTCGGTCGCGCCCCCATCGTTTATCCCCGCCCTTCAGACTCTTCAGAACTCCCTATCCGGCCGGGGGAAGAAAAACGTCGTAAAGAAGGGATGGGGGGAACCGGCTTGCGGTTGACGCCAAAGGCCCCCCCCCTCTGTCGCCGCCCGGTCCGGATACGACTTTCTCTCTTTGAATCTTTCCAGCCCGAATGGGGTACGTTGTTATCTCAAGAGGGGGGTTTATTCGGCCCGCGGCGGTATACTATCGCCGAGTGGCCTCGTTTTACGATTTCTGTTTGAAGTTTCTATACGTTGAATCTGAAATATAAATAATTCAATAAAATAAAATGCATTCAAGCCGTTTTTGTGGTACTCGAGGTCTTGGAATATCAGGACTAGTTCGGTTTCCGGCCAGATTATGTAAAAACTCCTCCTCAACTTCCAAAAACGGTGCAATACGCTTCAATAATTTATAAATACGGCGAAATAAGTTGTGGGGGTGGATTGAATTGGAATAACTTATCGCGGAACCGAAACACTATAGTCATGACTACTGTTTTGTAGTGTGCTCCGCAATTTTTGTAAAATCCTAGATTTCATTTAAAAAAACCTTTTAAACTCACGCCTCACTCCAGGAATAATATCATCCCAAAGGATAATAAAACCTGCTCACCTAGGCCAGCTAACTAGTTCAATAGCTTAAATTGAAACGTGGTATTAGAGTCCTTATTAAGAGATTATATTTTAAAAAGCGACTACTCAAGTTGCTTTATTTAATTCTGGGTCCTTCTATATTGCCTCAAGCCTGATTTAGGATTCTGGATTAATGCGGGTTAACGTAAAATCCTAGATTTCATTTGAAGGAAACTTTTAAACTCACGCATCACTCTTGCAATGATATCCCAAAGGATCTTAAAGCCTGCTCATCTTGGTCAGCTAACTAGTTCAGTAGGTTAAATTGTATCATTGCATTAGAGTCCTAGGAGATTATCTTTTAAACTCAAGTTGCGTTATTTAATTCTGGGGCATTCTATTTTGTCATAATTCTGATTTAGGATTCTGGATTAATGCAAGTTGAAACCATCGCGATATTTATTCCAATCGAGGCATTACATCCCCTATCCGCGGATTGGAGTTTTTTAAATCGTGAATCCCATTATCGATTCCGGATGAACAAAAGGCATTACGGTTGGTTAACGTCGCCGGTTGATTGGAAGTCCCTTGCTGTAATGTTGGCGGCTTGCACTTATGCTAATAAGGTAGTGGGGGTATTGTCTCTATTGGAGGGTGGTACCTTCCCGTGTCAACCCATTGACCCCCCCCCTTGAATGTCCCTTTAGCCCGTGCGCTTCAATTAACCGATTGCTTTGAACATTATCGGCCACCGGTGGGCGTCTCAAAGGACAGAAATTCATTTCCGCCGGCCGTCCGATAGTCATCATGATTAATCCGGACAAATTGGATTCCGGGTCTATTTAGCCCCCAAATTTTCCCGAATAACAACGATTGTATAACTTGATAGCGGACGGACGTCTATTGGGGGACCTCCTGTTGCTATAGCGTTATTAACATACAACATGGTTCATTTACCGACAGTTTCATTGATCCGCTCTTTAATCAAACCTAAAAGGTATTATCATTTCCGGCTTATCGTGTTAAGACAACAAGATTTTGTGTTCTCAGTTGTCCACTCACAACGTAGGACAAAATCAAGGAATCGATAAATAAATATAGCAGTATTTTGGAACAGTTTTTTTAGTTCATTCTCTCGTCTCAATCGGGATCGATGAAAATTGTAGAAATAAACAATTGTAATAATTCCGAAACTTCACAAAACTCTCCACGTCCCGTATATCATAGTTCTGGAAATCAAAATAATTCTGTTGAATAACGGACCTATCAAGAAATATGTACTGTTAAGCCCTTAATAGAATTTAATTGAATGTTATCGCTAATTGTACACGGTAATGAGAAATGTATTGTACTTAGTAGTACTGCATTTATCTGGTGGTGTATAGATATTAGTGGCGGTGGTCATGAGGGTGGTTAAGGACAGAGAGGGGGGGAGTCGACGTACGGCCCCCCATGAATTACTCATTTATAAAGGACACTTCCCATTTATATAGGTCACTTGGTTCAAGGAACTTTGGTTTATGGAAGGGTTCTGGTCCATAAGTGTTCCATTATCTATTTGTAGTCCAGATATTAACTATAACTGTTTTACAGGATTGCCTCGCAGATTTTTGTTGGAATTTTCGCTGTTATTTTGCTACAATTGTGTTCTAAGAAGTTCAACTTATTATGGAATAAATTCTTCCATGATTCTTCATATATACTCTGCACTTTATTTCTTTATTTATGAATCTAAGGTCTCAACTATTGTCCCGAAATAATTGAAATGTAATCATCAATCGTCATAATAGTTGTATAATTGGACTCATGACATATTAAGACCTCTCAAATAGTCTCAAACCCGCTGAAAGGTCTTCACAATTAAAACAGCGATCAAACTTTAATTTTTGATCTATCTACGTATTTACGGAAATAAATTGTAAGTACATTAAGCAAAATTTAAAATAGCTAATTTAGAATAAATATTGTGTGCTAGTCAAACGGTACGGCGCTATCGATGCAGACCAGCAATACTTCTGGGTATTGACGACGTGCTGGCTTAGTATCAGATGGCGCCGTATTATGTAAGTAGTATTGCTTCGTACGAATAAAATAAAAATAAATTTATCGTTAATGTGTCCATTTTAAAATAAATTTAACACTGATAAGTTTATCTTTATTATTTTATATATAAATATCTACGCATTCTAGGTATTATATTGCTATGGATAATTAATTAGAACTCTATGTCCCGTAGCTGCAATCTGGCTAGAGGTCTAATTGCATCATTAAGTATGATTTAATTGTAGAATATTCTTGTAATAATATTATTATTATTATTTTCAATTTAAATTTCTCCACTACTTTAAAACTAGGTTACTAGGATAACTAGATTTTTGTTATTTTCGGATTGTTCTCTTCGGTTCGGTTAAGGCGTTTTCCCCGTTCCTATTCTAGACGGTACCGGGAGACTCGTCTATACCACGGGGCCCGCTTATACCGTTCCGACTCGAATTTAGACCGAGCGTTGGGCGGATTTGCCCCAGGGTTGGCGAGAGTAGAGACTCGATGTCCCAGAAAAGAAAAATCGATTGGATCGAGATTTCCAGTGGAGCGAATGGTGGGGAGGGGGTTATATCTGTATTATAAGAAGGTGGCTTTTGTGGTCGGCGGGGAAAGCCTTTTCCGGGGGTTTTGGAGGAGGTCTATTCTATCTGCCCGGGAGGGGGCGATGGCATCCCCAGGAGGGTGGATCACCGACTTCAAAAGTGCGTGATCTCCATTGCCAACTAGATAGCGTCGACTCCCCGCTTCCAACCCCCATTCCTCCAGCCGCCACCCACAATCGGGCGTCTCCTCAATGGCATCCACTCTAAACGGATTCCGACCGGCGAATAAATACGTTTTCGAATCGCGGCGCTACCTGCACCCGGCTTTCTACGATTAAGCAACTCGAAAGCCCGTGATGCAATGTCAATCATTCAGAATTAACCTCCGTTAATTTTATTGATCTAACTATTATTTCAAGGAATATATAACGATTGTGTATATATTATTAGAATTTATTGATGGGATAATAAGTCAACACACTATTTTGGGAGTTTGGGATATCACCCTAGCTTTTGCCTCTGAATCAATTTCGGCATCTCTCCCATCAGTGGGATTTCGGCGTCTCGGCTGTCGATGAAACATCCTGTCAGGAATGTCATTCTACTGTTAACGCTCAAACCGTGGATTTCAGAAGATAGCGAGAGTTATACTGAAATTAATATAAACGCTAAATACGATTAAACAATTAGTTAGATCGGACCGTATTGAATTTTCGTGAATTTCATAACGACAACAATGTTCTGCTGCCCTAGCTAGAGGTTGCAGGAAACCGAAATATTGTTTTATCGTAGGTATTGTTATAATTTCAATAAAATCACAATTGACAATTGTATTAATTAGTCCGCAATTAAAACTTTTATTTATTGTTATAAAGTTCTTACTTTTATAATCCTGCGTTAGGTAAAACGGCGCTCGTTACGGGGGTGGCCTCCCGTTTATTCAGACAGGTGGGAACGGGTCGCCTGAAACCTATTGTCAGTTGGTGGGATCAAGTTTTAATGAGAGCCCGGCCGAAGTTGGTGACAGGCAGGCGCCTAGTCTCCGCGACAGGGGAATAATAGAGAATGGGGTGGCTGGGGGAGAATGCGTTTCATTTCTGCCGACCCCCAACCGGGCATTAATCAATTGTGCATTGAAAATTCAGATTCGTATGCACACACCGGCAACGTTCGTCAGCGGCCAGGAACTTTTTTTGAATCGAAACGTGAATAGGATAGCGGAATATGAATATTCGGGCGCTACCTGGGCACTGGGTAGTATCGAAACCTGTGTACCAGAAAATGACGGATGATCATAAACAACATTTGAATAAATATTTTTGGGTCTACAGGCTCGCAGGCATTCAGATGAAAGCAGGCTCTGTTAAGCAGACATAGACCTTACTAAGGTGTGATATAAGGGCTTGTATCCCCTTGATGGCTGAGAACGAACATCCGGTCGGAAACGTATACAAAAACGAAAAGAAAATCCAAAGTTTGTAGACCAAAATATATATTCAAATCGCTGTATCCATTACACGGGGCCTTTTGTAGTGCCCGGACTCTGAGTAATTGCTCGTAACTCCGCCAAATCAAAACACGACGAAATAATTGATCCGGAGTCGGATTTATAAACAGCGTCCAAGAACACGGCCCGGTTGTAGTTTTGAGGTTTTTCTGCTTAGCTGCACCGGGTTTTTTTGTGTTATCACGCCGACTCGTAAATGTCGTGCCCGCAATCTGGTATGTAAATATTATAATGTAGCGGTCATTATTATAAATCACTTCAACTTTATTTCTTTTTTTTTTTAAAAAATAGTGGGGGGCATTTATTCGGCTTACACAAAAAAGTCTGGCGATTTATTCGCGGTTTTATACGTCCCGCGACGTCATAGTTGTTTTTAACTTAGCCTGTTTTTCTCCGAAGGATAATTTACCTCGGATATTGTTTTAGGGTCGCGAATTTTTCCTCAGTGGCGATTATTTAGTTAATCATGTACTGCATTAAGTGCAGCCTGTGTTTTTAAGCCGGTTTAATCTGAACCAGGTAGGTTAGGAAAATATTTTTATACTGAACTGAAATGTCACGGATTTATAATACCCTAGTGTTTTTAGCTGTATTCTCCGGTGATGGCAAACAGCCGAAATCGGTTTAACAGCTCAACAATTCAGCGAGAGGAAACGAAAAACTGTGGAACTCTCATAAGATTTGCAACAGTATATATATATATATATATATATATATATATATATGTAACAAACCAAATTAAGGTTAATTCTCAGCTACGAAAAAATATATTTAGATCAAACCGGAGAAGTCGGCGTCGTTACACCCTTTCCAAAATATCCGAAAACTGTGAATGGGTAAAAGGACTTCGACCACGAGTAATTCGTCGTTGAGCCAGTCCCCCACCATTGTTCGATTCCCGAACGTCCAGGTCGGTTTTTATGTGGTTAAATCACTTTCAATTGACTCTCAACTGCTTCAATTCGATCAGCTTCAATTGCTTCAATTTGGTTGTCTTTCCGGCGAACCGCCGTAATCCATTTTACGACGGGGCTTTCGGTTTCGAAACGAGATATTCTTTTGTCGCAGTGTTTTTAAGACTTTTTTCGGAACGCCGGGGAAATCACTAGGATGAAATTAAATTTCGTAAAATATTCAGCGGTGATAGATTCGTTTTAACATGTGAACCGCAGACATTTTTACACTTCGGCGACCGGTTTCATTAATTAAAGGACAGATTGTATGTCTCTAGCCAGAAAATTCAAAACGACCTCAACATAACAACGAAGTCCAAAAATCTCGGTTCCTCACGTTCCATTGGGTGGCTTCTTTTACCTTGCCGGTTGAACGTTGCCACCCATTGTACCTATAACTGATAAAATTAAGTTGATTGTAAAAAAGGATAAAAAAATATTGTGTCCGAGAGTTATGTTGAAAAGTGAATGAAAAGATTACCACACCGATTAAACAGACCAGGTTCTAAGTGCAGGGCCTTAAATTATGGAATGATGCGCTCGTTAGTATTCTTTGAAGACAGAACCCCCCAACTAAGGGAATTGTGTACTCCTGCGGGTGGGACAAAGCGACGTCGGTTCCACGCCGTGTAGCAGTAAAACGGCCGTCACTCGTTTCAGTTCACCGGAGATCTAGTGACCCGTACCCTCATCGGAGACCCCGGTAACCCGTCCAAGGGGTAATTAGTTCAACGGGAAACACCCGGATGTTCCTCTCGGTCAATCCGCAGACGTTATACTGGCGACAAACTTCGTGATACGACTCCTTGTTGCTATAACTTATATTTGAAAACAGCCCTTAAACGGTAACCGGGCCTTTTCGACCAATGCATCAGAATTTAGTCACATTTTGGGAAATTTTTTCTTGCACACACTTTCAATGGAGAATCGACCAATTGATGGCACTCCTGCCATTTCTTCTTAAGGCGGCGTCAGGGTATTTTTTATATCGGGAATCTGTTAGTTCATGGACGAACGGGACATTCAAATTTGAATGGATTGTGCGTGAAGCGATTTTACGGAGGATTATGGACCATTGCGATGAACTCATAGAAGTGTGGATTCCCCAATATGTATTTTCCAATTTATAGCTACTTAATAATAATGTTCGTATACTATTTAGGAATTACGTGAATGTAGTTGCATTGATTTATAAAAATTTGTACGATCTGGTTAATTTTTAATTAACATTGTGCGAATATTTTATAGAATTTCTAGAAATCCAGAAATTTAACTTCGTTTATGCAGACGTTATAGAACACCTCGCCAGAACTACATCCCTTATACTCCGGATTTATATACCAAAATCCGAGATGGAAAGTCCCTATTCCCACCCCCTTTCCCTCAGCCGTTGCTCATTAGTCTGGAAATCCGCGTTAGAGTTGGCCGACATTGTTCCTGCTAAACAATCCGGTCGAGCAAACGTGAATTCGAATATTAGTCTCCAATATGCTTTACTGCTATCGACAATATGAGATTTCCATCAGTACTAACTCATGTCAGTCCAAACTAGAATAAGTTTCAGAGGCGGAAAACCCCTTGAACCAAATCGAATTGGATCTGGGTTGAATGAAGGCAGTCCCCGATTGTTCTTTGAATGCCCTTCATCCCCCTGTTTTATGCCATACATACAATCGTGTACTCCGTTCGGTCCAGCGATTAATTAAACTGGTTTATTTAATTCGATGATACGAAGGAAGCTTTCTTTGTAACCAGCCACCGGGCGAAATGCGCCCCAGTGCCGATAAGAATTATGGATTCTTGAAGTATACAGCATAAAGTCCACTTTAGTGCCAGTTTTAAGTCGGATCTTTAAAACGTTTATCGGCTCCGTCCGGTCGGGGTGGGGGCGTCGGGAAATTTCCTTTAATTTTTCGGCGCCTCTACCAAGATGAAATCCAATCAGCGCCGGTTTGACCGACGTTGCGATAAGGCGTTTGATTGCCGGCCGTTAAAATACGGGTCTATCGGGTTTATATCAGAGCACTGGAGGAGATGAAGAGATTATTTTTTTTCTGATGAAATCGGCTCTTCCAGAAATGAAATTTCGACGAGTCGAAATATTCTACTTCGAAATACCGCTGAAGTTGATGAGACCGAGGTAGTAATTTTTGATTTTCGTTTTTGATAATTCGGAACTCTGATCGTCTGAAAATTGTTTATTTGCGCGTTTCTAAGCCCAGAAATTTCCCCATAGTGGCAGTTTGTGAATTGTGAATTTCACGTCACGAATTGAAAGGGGTGTTTCGAGACCGAAAAGTAAGATGACGTTTTCGCTATCGAAAAATATTACCGCATTTGAAGAGCTGCAAACTGGAAGTAGTCTAACTAGTTTAAGGGCAGAGGTTATGGTGTTTGTTGATCAATTTCTTCCAAACAATATGGATAATTCGAAGCGTATGTGCCCCACTAATTTACTTTATTGAAAATGAAGCAACAAGCAAAATTACGCTGTCTACTAATGTTTGTGATAACTCATTAATTATTGAAGAGGTATTAGAAAATACGGAAGGTGTATCAAGGCTTAAGCTCCGTATGTTTGCCATTAACAGATGTCTCTCCCGATTCCGAGCCCACCCTTCTTCCTTGCTATCGATCGCTCCTGACAACTGCGTATTTCGATGTTCATTCATCGCGTGTACACTCGGCGTAAAATCCCTGTACAGCAGAACCGCACATATTTTAAAAACTGTATCAAAGTGTTTTTGTTTTTTGTCTTCCGTTCGACGGAGGATACAACACTCACATCATTCGTCGGTCGTGGCGGAATTTTATTCGCATTAACGTCCCGCCGGGACCATAATAAATTAAAACGGGGCTGAAAACATTTTAAAAAAACCCAATTGTGAGGGGGTCTGTCCCAATTTGTCCCAACTTCAGGGTGAAGAGGGGGGGGGGTTAAATGTGACGAATCTGTTTTATATTTGGACGAAGTCGCTCTCGTTTCGGAATTAATAACGAGAACCCTTTTTGATATAACTTGGTATTTTTCAAAATTAAACTGCCTACTTTATTCCCGGCAAAAAAAATCCCGAGTTGAGCCTTATCCCGGCTCATAAATGAAGTGACGCGTACCGGGTACCGTCAATTCGAATCTGTACGTCGAGAAAACGCGACGAATTATTGAATATATAATAATATTAGTATTCACTGTTGGGATTCATAACCTCTCTCATGAAATATACAGAACATTTATATGATATCGGACAGTCAATGTCAATAATTCTGTGATATATAAACGTCGTATATATATATATATATATATATATATATATATATACCCTGTTAAATAAAATTGTCCCTTTGGGAATTACATAAATTTTTATGAATATATATAACATTTCCTGGCAGTAATGTGGATATTTTTAAGCACCTACATTTAAAATTCCTTATATGTGTTCTTACCGCCTTTTCCCTCTTCCCGCTACAGTTACGACCGCCAAGTCGATTTATATTCCTTTTCATTAAATGGCGAGTTTATGGAGCCGTATAACTGTATCTATTAGTTAATGGAGTAACAAAAAAAATAACTAATCACTTCCGTAAATCGTACATCACGCCGTTTCAGAACGGCCTTTTATTGTTATGCCTGAAACATTAGCACCCAGCAGGGGGTTGCATGGTCTGAGGGGAATGGGAGGGGTGGACTGTACTGTTATGGCCCTCGTCCCTTTCATGCATAATTCATTTAAGTTTTTACTAGTCCCCGATTCCGATTCAACTCGGCCGGCCCCCGGCCGGCACTTTATTAATATGCATTCGGATAAATTAAAGGTTTCTTTGACCCCGAAAACAGAACATTAGCTTCTGGCCGTTTGCGATAAACGTTGTATTTCTCAAATGAGGGTCTTTGCTTCGAACAAATATTATTTAACAGGCATCGGTTCCCATATTCAACGCCGATGTATTCGAGTAGCGTAAAAAAAGGCCACATTCCATAAAATATATAATAATCGTGCTCAATTTTAAAATAAGTTACATCGAATAGTTTGTTTTCTCTCTGCATATTATTATGTAACACACATGCTGACCACAATTTATGTCGGGCATTCGGTCGGCTCGATCGAATAAACCGGTACGGATATTATCTCGCGTATTCCCGAAAATAGTTTTCGTTGTATCGTACTTCTCTATCTATCTCTCTCTCTCTGAGAATCGTCGCCATTAGTTCCTCCCGGCCATTATTGAATGGAAGGCGTTAGAAATGCGGACACGCCCCAGTGTTTATATGTATATAAGGCCTCTCTCTGCCCCTCCCCTCTTTCTGTTCCGTACGTGCTTTGCCTATCCGGGTCCTAGTCCCACTTTATGGCCGGGGAACTCCCGCCCCTTCCCGCGTGGCCCCCTAATAATTTCCCCTACTGAATCCCTTTGAAAAGATTCTGTAGGGGACCGCCGAAAATGAAGGGCCCGCCGTTTCAACGCCTGTCGCATACTTAATTGCATTCGCGGGAGGCCTATTGTGGGGATCCCTATTTGCCGTATCTTATATACTTAAGTGGGCGTATATGCGGAATTCGGTGGCGGGCCCGTGAAACCTATAGCACCCCCTAACTCCTCAATTTATTTGCTATACTTTACCCCCTTACCAGCGGGGCCTTTTCTATCCGGGCCTTTGTCCGCGTCCGTGAGCGTGCCCGGGGCTGTTTGCGAGTACAATGGAGCGCTGTTGGGCGCGGACAGAAACTGGTCAAATAATTCATCATTTCTCTGTGACCGAATGCGATGCGTCGAGGACGGACGAGAATTTCACACGCCTGCCAAATGACACCCCCACCGTAAGGCCATTCGTTTTTATCAAATGGAAAAAACATTGTGGTACATTCGTTGTAAAACTCTACTCTCTTGTCCCTATATTTATTTCCTATACTCCACACATTAGCGACATTTCTCCCCGGATATATTTCTGTAATATTGTTACCTTTCTATAATACGTATCTTATTAAAAAAATTCACAATAAAAAATTTTGCTCAGGATTATTTTCGTAGGAGCGAAAAAACTAAATGCGTACAAATTTTCAATACTTCCTACGTCTCGGGAACTGCGTCATCGAACATTGACCGATTATATACCAGGAACGCGATTATATTTTGTTATGTATGCGCATGTATCTTGCATAAATGCGACCGCAATGGTTCGTTTACAACTCAGTTATCACCAATTGAGTTAAAAGTGCGATTAAGACGGAATAATTAACGGAGGATCCGCGGAAGATTCTGAAACAGAGGAACGTTTGTCTCGTTACGCGTACTTAGGAAGGTGGAAAGGAAATTATTCTCCCGCTCGGTTATTATATTTCAAGTAATGACCGGGCGGTGTGACCGTCATCGGGTTCATTAAGCGGTGTTAAACGCGACGACAGTTTCTTCGATCAAGTCGGCCGCACATTCTGGCGGGTATACACGTTTCCCGATTCGTTACAATCCCGCGAAGGAGACGAGAAACATCTGGGAAACGGCCCACCGTAACAAACGATGTCGTGTCAGTTGAGACCCCCAATTGTCACGACAGTTCTCCAACCTGCCGTGAAAAGCGGCTGCCTAATGGCTCGATATTAAAGACATAGCCCGACTTACGCCTTCCACTTTGCAGCCTGCCGTGAAACGAATTTATAAATCGTTCTAACGGTATTTGACAGGAGAATTTTTTCCACGCATTTAACGCGCGATAATTTTGATAAATCTTTTGGAATGCCGAAGGTAGTTTCTTTTAGCTCATTCTTTTCTGGATGGCATATATGGAAGTTCGGTACTGCCTGGTAACTGGTTTTGATTGAAATCTCTGGTTGCCTCGGTGGAGCGCCATAGTTCGATGTGCACTAATTTAAGGTTCGCAACGTGACAGAGATTAGTTTAACATACCTGTTTCGCGGTCTGCGAATGGCTGGAATACCGTAGATTTCGTGTGTTTCTGTCTCCTCTCCCCGGTTTGGTCTTTCGCTAGACCGGTTTCGGCTGCTCGCCATCTTCAGTAGTGGTGTTAGACACTTTGACGCTTTGTATGTTTTGGATTGATGACAGTACAAGTGACAGTGCAGTGAGGATGCCTGAAAAACATCCAAATTTGCAAAAGTGACTACTAACACCGCTACTGATATTGGCGAGCAGCCGAAACCGTTCTAGCAAAAGACCAAACCAGCGAGAGGAGACTACCGAACTACCTATCTACAACTTTTCGAAGGGCAGATATTTGGCATGTCCGCGTGTGTGGAATTCGTGGAACAAGTAACTTCCAAAATGTTCGGTATGCCAAGGTCCGCGGTCGGAAACATACCCGGCTGCATTAAAGGCGCGGCAAAAGTTCTTTGGATTGGAATTCGGTAACGGGGGGATGCCGCCTTAGTAGGGGAATTCCTTCATTCCGCATCTGTGTCCGGCTCTGATTCAATATTTTGTATTTTTGTCGACTATTGAAATATTTGACTTTGTAGCAGTAAACCGTACCTGGAATTTCAACATCGCCATTTTATCGAAGTGTCCTTCTGGTTCAGTGATCAATTAACGAATAGTGAAAAGGTCCCTACATGCTTTGAAAGAAACGAAATACAATTTTAATTTCAATTTATACCACTTTTATTCCGAAACAGATACAGGTTGTTGTGACATACCCAACTGACGGTCAACGCCTGTTTAATAAATTGTCAATTGGGACCCTGTAGGGTGAGTAAACTCGTCGTTTGAAGAGCGGTCCCTAAAACGGTTCTCACTGGGACTTTACAGTTGGAATCGGCTCCTCAGAACAAACAAAACACCGTAGAGGGCGCCTCGTACCTTTCTATCCACCCCCTTGGTCCTTGGTCCCCCACACCTCGAAATTCAGGTAATTGCTCGCCGAGTTAGTCAACACTCGCCCTTAGTTTATTACTTCCCGGAAACGGGAGTTTTCCTCGAATTTTCACTTCGTCCTAGAATCGGAAAGGAGAAAAAAGAATGTTACTTAAAATATGTAATAAATAAACTGTTTTCGAAAATTTTCGGGAATTTCATCCCTTTTAATTGTCGCTTAATTTTCTCGCCCATATAAGCATACATATCTCTCCTTCATTTCATCTTATTTTAGGCTTTACTCTTATATTATCTGTGCTGTTATCCGAACTAAAGTAAGTTTATCGCGCGGTAATAATAATTTGTGAAATGAAGTTGGTGGACATTGCGTCCGTCCGAGTCTTCAAATTTTTTTGAAGAAACTGAATCAATCTGGACAAATTTGAATTAATAAAAATGGAGGGTCTCATCAACCCGAATGAAATCATTGGAAATAATTTCGCAGTGAAATTAATTTACGATATATTTACCGATCATGTCGGACATAATGGTACGTTTTCTGGTGGTGTCCTGATCGTCGTCTTTATACTCCGAAGAAGGCGTCCATCCCCTACCGGGTTCTCCTTTAGTACTCTGCCGTCGTTCAATAATTCATGATCACTCCGCACGAGGAGGATTCTGAACAGTCCACTTCAGACGACGCTCGGACTCGCTGGATTCGCTTCTTATGAATTAAATATACAGCGCAAATATTTTTTCTTCGCCCATAACACAGTTGTTTTGGCCGATAATTCTCGATTTTATTTTTCTTCGTGTATACAGTTTTAGGAAACACAGACATCGTATAGTAAATTTGGACTCATACCAGTTTTATGTTGGTGTTATATTAATATAAAAAATATAAGGTGAAAGAACACAAAGTAGCTTACCATCAACGAATTCTGAAGTTGTTCTGAGCTAACTCAATAACGTATTTATTTTCTAAAATTGTATAATGAAATGGTAGTAATTATTAAGGATTGTTTTGTAATCGTTTTTGTAGCCGTTTAATTACAACAATTTTTCCATTCTTTTTTACAGGTAAGAATCCAGGCTTACTTCAATTGTACTGCCCTAGAGTGTCAACTGCTTTAAGGTAAATTCCTCGTTTCTGCATGTAAATTGGGCGCAGCCGTTTTCGTGGTCGATCCTCTGACTATTCATCTCTTGAATGTGACGCCGCTTGTTGCAAAATAGTGAAATCGAAAAGATTTACACCAATCCCCCAGACTCATATTCGGAAGGTTTTTTATTATTCTCTTGGGCTTGCGATGGTATCATTTCGCGCAGTCTGTACTGCATTTCTTTTCTGAAATGCACTTTACATTAACAAGTTATTTCCATTCAGCGGAGAATTGTGATTTATAGTTATGACTATTGACGATTTAGTAGAGCTGCAGCTCATTCTGGAATAGAACCCCTTTTTTACTCTTGTCCAGTTAAGGTTTAGTTAAGTTCCCTTATACTTGTTATATTTGAAGTGACTACTTATTATTAGTGTATTCTTTTCTTATTCCTCTTATCCTTTGTGATATGCCTCAGTATAACAAGATATATAACATATATAATCCCCTTATTATCCTTTATTCAGAATAAAGGAATAAATAAGGCTTTCTTATTCAGTCAGGATCTTGGGTCTATATTTGGAGGGGTACTGCTGAGGATGTTATTATTTTTGGAAAGTAATACCAATATAAAAAAATGTTCTCTGTCAATTTTTAATGAGAAACATTGAATGTATCTCTAATTCATCTAGTGTGTGTGCAATTAATTTTATAATTAATTATTGTTAATAATTCGCTTATACATAGTTATGAAAATGTTTCCAAAAAATCTAGGCAACATTTATCTATGCGTGATAATGATGTTTAACGTAATCTGTTTAACGTAGCGAATAAATAAAAGTATTTAATACGAGCCTTTCGGTTGGTTGATTTTGTAAATTTAATTAATTCGTGAAAACAAATTCGAATTGTTACGCGACCTCCCACTCGTATCCACGTCCCTAATTCCTGGTCAGGTGATGAAGGAATTAGTTAATGCACGATATTCATCCATTCACCATTCATTCCCGGGGCCGTTTATATCGCAGTTTGATATTTAGCCGCACCAACAACCCCCTTCGGGTTCAATCGGTATTCTCCAGTACCCCAATCCTTCCATCATCTTTGTCTTCCACGCGTGACCCACCCGTTGATTCATCAACTTCTTCAGTTGACACTCCTCTCCTCTTCTCGCCCACCCCATCGGATCAGTCTACGGTTTATTTCTGAGAAGTAGCCGGTCTTAAAATAGTTCAGTTCGAAGCGGGCAATTATCAGAGGCGCCGAGAGTTGCGAATCCGCCGTTGAGTGGGCTTGAATGCCCGCAGAAATGGGACGACGACGGTAGGCGGGGGGGGGGTGCTGTGGAGGGACAAAAGGATGGGCTTGTTCACAAATTGAATTGTGGCCGTTCGGACGCTTGAATAAGCCCGGCCCTCTCTAATTCAAGCCCCTCCCAACTTAATGGGACCCGGGGAACGGAATTTTATTGAACCAAACATTTGGCCGTTGTCCCCGGCTTTAGGCCGTCAACCGAAACCAGCTCTGGGGGGGGGGGTCGCCGTTACCTGTATACGGCGTTTAAAACGAGAACGGTTTAACTCGAAAAACCGGTTAACACGAAACAACATTCCCTGATCCTAACAAAATACTGTACGATTCCGTTTCAGTAAAATTAAGCCGAAAGCGCAGCTCCCACACTTTATCCCACCTTCTCAATATAACCAGTCGCTCAATTGGAGGTACCTTATTAATTTTCGGCATTTAAATTAGAAGGGTTTTCGGGCCTAAAAGTTGAATTTCGTGGACAGTCCATTAATGTGTATTAAACTCAAAGCGGGAGGGGCAGGAAAGCAGGGGTAAAAACAGAGAGTTCCGGAAATGCAGTAAAAAACCACGGTCGGCTGAATTATTAGCGTCAAACTAACCTTTCAACTCTCTGGGAGAGGGATGGAAAAATTCAACGGAAAGTTTATTCCTGTGTTTGTGTCGCGGGGTTGGGGGGACGAAGAATCTCAATTTATTAAATTTAATTCTCCCGGCCCTAGAGTATGACTTATCGTCATGTTTTATTAATAGAGATGGAGAGGGAGAGACAGAGGAAGAGCGGGGAGAGGAGTGCGGGCGGCGGAAGTACGATACACAAAAGGATCCGCTAAGGGTGGAATGGAGAGAGAGAGGGAGTGAGAGAGAGAGAGAGAGAGAGAGAGAGAGAGAGAGAGAGAGAGAGAGAGAGAGAGAGATGAAGAGAGGGAGGGAGAATGAGAGTGAGAGGGCCGCCGCGTCGATTCCCCCGCAATGCGCCTGGTCGGTCATGCTCCCTCCCGAAATGTATTCCCCACGTTCGTTTAATACTAATCAAAGCCGAATAGTGTGTCCTCCAGAGTTTCTATCTATTTGATCTAGAATACAGTAATGGGGGAGGGGGGAAGATACTCCCGAACACCCGGAAAATACCCACTGAAAATAGGTTCCGCAAAGACTCCCTCGATACGGTAATAAAGGGAATTTTATTCTGTACCGCACGATTTCTTAACGGAGCTGGGTAAACCCCTTTTCTGTCGGTAACTGTAGCCCTTTGACGGAAAAAGATATGTAGAATGGCAGTTTAAACGATCAAATTCGGAAATACAAAACATTCGTCACAAAGCTACAATTTATTATGTTTGTAATAATGTTCTATTTTTTTGGAAGTTATATCGATGCTCATTTCGTTAAACGGGACACTTTCTATAATAGAAAGTATTTTTTATTGTAATAAAATTCTATTCAATTATATTCGAGCTCTAAGAATGTTATCGTTGAAGTAACCAAGTGCACTTAGTGTAAGACGAATCTCGACCCCGAATAACCGAGTCTGATTACTGTGCAGGTAGCCCAAGTTAACGTCTTATGGCTTACCGTTCAGGAACCAATTAAGTAAGATAGATGAGAGATCTTGATGTCGGAAACAAGTATTATCTCAGACTACTGTTGAGGGAGTTACCGAAAATTACAGTGGATAATTCAACCCCCATAGTTAACCCGATTACGAGAGGTGGGACTTAATCCCCCGGTGCTTTAACCGGCCACGTCCCTAGGTAACTTTGGAGCATTTGGCATTTCTCAATATTTAGGCCAGTAGTGATTCCATTTCAGATATCCAAAGGAGTGTACTCTTCTTTTGTAGGCGAGCTACAAACATTATTTTCACCAATATTTTCTTGAATTCCTAAGAAACGAATTCAATTAAATTCAGGTTCTACGCCAGAAGTTACCTCCGTACGAAAATGTATTTTGTAATTTTAGCTTATTATTTATGTTTCGGTAGAAATAAGAATGGTTCATTCATGATAATTCGTCGAGTAAAAAACAACGGTAGTTTGGCCCAACATTTGGTCCTATGCCAAACTTGTCATTACATTATACAGATAAATTCTTCTTCTTCCTCTTCTTCTTCTTGGATGAAAGTAATTCGAGCTCTGGCTTTATCTAGAGACCCGAAGTTCACAATTAAAGTCAGATTTCCAGCGAGCGAGACAGGTAGTTATTCTTGCGATTAGTTGAACTAAGTGAGTAATGGCATTTAGTCTACTAATTTATACTTGGATTGTATAATTTTTATACTTAGATTTTTCATCCGCACTTTTTTGCATTATTTTATTTTATTTTCTCTTCCTATGAATATTTATTGTTTAGTGGAACCAAATAATAATTGTTTTATTCTGTATGTTTCCTGGGAACCACGCATTTTTGTTCCGGAATGTTTGCTCATAAATGTACCCCCCTTTTAATATCCTCTTTTAATAATGTTTCAATATAGAAACTATTCTGAGGACATGGAAATTTAAAAAGAACCAACCGATTGAATGTTCTTATTGAGTTATTCTTCGTATTTTTATTGCATAAACCGGACGAATGCAATATAGGACAACGCGGACGGTGAACTAATTTTCAGTTAATTGGGCGTGAAACAGTCCTAATTTCTGACCACAATTGCGAGTGCGGTGCATCACCCGGATGAATTTTCCGAACGTTCATGCTCTAATGGGCATGATAATTGATCATATATTTCCCCGAAACTGTAATTATTGTTTGTAATTGGATTTATTGCAGAATTTGTCTTGAACACAAGACAGGCCAAAATATCTAATAGAGGGTATGGAACGCAGATGAAAACTGGTCGTTCATGTCCCTTTCGCGGTCAGTTGTACATTAAAATGTCCAGAACCCAATTATTATTAGTAAATACACTATTAGGAGACTTATGTTGAACTGGAGAGAGGGGGGAATCAAATTGTTTTTTCGTTTAAGCCCACTGAGATTTTTGAAATTCCAGATGAAAGTTGGAACCCAAGTGGCCAATAGGTGGACACTAGAACTAAGTGGCTAATGACAGATATCGGCTGAAAAAAATCGGTTCTCTTATTGCTTCAGTGGCTTCTCCAAGTGCAATTTGTCTCCACCGCTCTTCACCCCCCGCCCGGGGGGAAAAAGGAGCCTTTAGGGAGAGAAAAACCGGGTATCGACCCCTTGTTTTACAAATAGTTCCTCTCACTACCCCAAGAATTGCGTATTCAGGTCCCCGCCGGATCGAAACGATTTCAAATCCCCCAACAGGAGCTTTTTCAAACCTCTGGAGCTTTTTTAAGTGCCGGCCTTTTTTTCTTCCTCCAGGCGAATCCATCCCCGTATCCCGTGGAAATAATGCCTGGCCGGAAGTAGGAAGTCCCCCGGGGAAACTGGGAATTACGTAGTTCCGTACGAGATAGGGGTTCATGTGTTGAACGCCGCTTAAAAATACTGGTCTCTTCCTTATTTTAAAAGAGAACCGAGTAGCCGCTGCCTACGGCATCGAACTTTGGGGATCCACCAAGTGTCATTATCTTGAACCACTTCATTACATACTGTTTGTTAAACAGGGTTTAAATAAATAAATAAATGAGTATATATTGTATATAGTATCGTTTTAGTTCAGTGGCCTGGGCATCCCGCTTCAGTTACCCTAATTTACAAACATAAATCCTCTAATGTTACGTGAATTCACCTATTGTGCTCAACTCATGTGTGAATGGGTCAAATTGGGTAAATATTATTTCTCTAGCCATGTAAAATATAATAAATACATAATTTTGCGTGCACCCTTTTTTATGCGATTTTTATCATTTGTTTTGCTGTCTTGTTTGAAGAGGAAACGACTAGTCACGATTTGAAATGAAAATTTTCTGTAGAATAAGATTCTACTTGATTCAGCCGGGGTTCCTACAATTGAATGCGGAAGTTCTGAGGTTTGGAACATCAGCAACTCCGCCCCAGTCTGGAACTCGGTCTCCTCCCGAGTCTGTAGAGAAAGTTCTTGAGCATCATAAATAATTTGAGACGTAAACGCCGTTTATTCCAGTTCATTGTAATCCAGTCAACCTCACGCAGGTTTTCTAAAAGAAAGTTGAATTCGGGCACTAAAAATTACATTACTTTTCTGTAGGCATAATTATAATTGAAGTGTGTTTGATTAAATTTATTTCATCGCCTATACCGGAAGGTGGCAAATTTGTATTTAAGGTCCACCTGGTGTTAGTAGAATAAAATTGTTTTTTAGAGCTGTCCTCCGTGATCAAAGTCTATTCTTTTAACTTTTGAACTACTTTATTCCTTTTCGTCACTAATTCTTGCCACCTTCTTCCCGCCGAATATTCGTTAGGTATACTTTTTCTCATTTCCGAGCAAAACACTCTACCCTTTATCCAGTCACGTGCAGGAGTTCATTAGGCGTAAAGCCATAATCCGCTTGTCCGGAGATAGTGGATTACCGGTGAATAAAAAACCCTCTCTGTGGATTATCCTGAGCACTGCAAAGTACTCGGGCTCGAAGAGGGTTCAGAAACCCACACTACTCCCTCTCTGATCACGTTCTTCCTCTTCTCCGCATGCGCAGTCCCGGTAGCAGTTGAAATAAATAATAAGGAATAAATTCTGTAAACTGGAATATTTTCTCTCGGGTATGTTGATTTTCAACTGGCAACTCCTGGAAGTCTCTTAATTGCTGGAAGGAACCCGGGAGGCTCTAACACGGTTCGGGCCAATGAGCCAGAGCACGGTGTCAATTAGTCCCCGAGTTGATTTCCCCGGATTTACACTCGGGCAGGTGGAAGAGACCGGTCTAGACGGGGCGGCGGTTGAATTAGCGTCGCCGATCGATCAAGGCACAGCACTAGCGAGTTGCGGTAGGAAAGGGACCCGCTTTAATGATTTCGTCGGAGGCGTAGGCCCCGGGGGAGCCTAATCCCGGGGGTACTGCCCCAAAGCCGAACCGGGCTACGTCTTAAGGAGCAAAGGCTACTGGGGGGGGGGGGCACTCTAATCAAGGGGCCCGGTGGAGAGTTTCAATCCCCCCTCGCCCGTAGTCGACTTAACCCAGGAGGCTACCCCGATTTTGCGGCGACGTTTCTGTATTCGACCCCTAATGTTAATTTATGTACAAGTTATATCTATCTACACCTAAATGTTGCCTCGGTTGAGTAATTACCTCATGACTGAGTCTTAGCCTTAATACTCAGGGTGCCGATTTTCTTATTTTCCATTATTTCCACGCCCCACCATCTGGCAATCCGTCTTTCAGTCACAAGGTAATTCCATTAAAGAGTGGAGCTGCAACATTAATTTTACACTTAAACCCTTCATCTTGTTTCGTACTTAGCATAAGTACATTTCAATTTAATTATTACCCGGCTGGCTGTCATGTTCCTTAATAATTAAGGAGTTTAATTCCTGATCCTCTTATTTTACTGGAATGATGTAGTAAGTAAATATACATGCGTTAATACTTAAGTTAAAATTTAGGACTATTGATTTGTCAATTATTTCTATATAACTGAAATGACTCTCCTGATTTTGACTACAGTAAAGGTCAAATTTGTGGTGTTTTTCAGCAGTATTTCATGCTCCGTTTGTTTTTGCAATTTAGAGGACCATCAGTCCGGTACTGGCCTAAGGGCAGTGTATCGGGACGAGGGAATGTTGCCAAATGCGGGCAACCGGCCGGAATACCATCGCGCCCTGAAGTCCCCGTCCCGTTCTAATTCTCCGCCTCCTCTAATAATAAACTAAAGCCAACGGCCATCGATTTCGACGACCTAATTACTCTTAAGTTAATTTCGTTAAAGGTCAGAGGGTTTATCTGTGTTGCCAAGCCGAAGACGTGCCGGCAAATCGGATTGCGAAAATGTAAAATTTTCGGTGTCCTTTGGCACGGTTATTTCTTAAAAGTGTTTTCGGGGCAATTCTTCCACAGCGCCGTAACCCAGGAATTAAACCCAGAATGGGCATTTTATTCAGTTTTAGTTCATCACATTTTAAGAACGGATTTTATTATAATTTTGAAATTACTTCGTCACTAATCCAACCCATTATTTTAATCCATTTTCCCATTATCATTCTTGATGTTCTTTCCCTAATCTTTGTAGATTATGAAGAAATAATTTTTAAATGATATTAATGTTCCGTCTTTTTAATAGTAATAAGAAAATTATAAAATATTTTTATCACTCAGTTATATAATTACATTTTTTGCGATTACATTTAACTACTGGATAGCACCTCTGCACTTTCACATAAATTTTTACCACCACCATAGAAATTATTGTTAAAGAAAAATCATAATATTATAATATTATTAGTACGGCTAATAATAAATTTACTAATCAAATTGAGGAAGTTCAGAGCGTATTTTCGATACAGATTTCTGCAGTTGAATGTTTGCCCACCTCGTATCGATCACCCGAAATGAGAAAAAACTGGCATTGTGCCATCTTGGCTTCGGTTGCTCTTCACCTTTTCGGAATCACCTTAGATTCGTAATTTTTTTACTTTCTGTACCTAAAATCCTATTTCGACCCGTTCGGGAGTCTAAAATTCTGGAGATAAAAATTTACAGTAATATTTGTTTCGATAAATTAATTGTTATGTTCCATACATAGAAGTTTTACGTACTCCTGCTCTAAGAAATATATGTAATTCTTTTTAGAGCGCATAGCGGCAATGCACGATTGCACTGTATAAATAAATCCTTTATTTAATTAAATTTAAATATATATTTATAAACGTTAACAAATATGTTGAAATTTTATTTAATAATCTGGAAGAATTGTGGAATATACTTGTTTAATATTTGTTTACGATAAAATGCTTAAACAGTCTGAAAAATTAAATACATAATTTCACACATAATTGATACCATATCGCACTCCGGTATTAGCTCCTGAATTATTTATGTCGTACAATTTGAACTTTTTTGAAAATGATGAAAAAAATAAATAATGGAGTGAGCGGTATCAAATATTCCGTTTTTCGAGTAGTTCGAATCGGTGTAACACCCGGGTATGGGGCCGTTCTAATGAGCACCATTACTCAGAGTTCATAATATATAACGGCCGGGGGTGGAAAAAGGGACTAACCTTAATTAAAAACCATTCATCATCATAGCCCCGGGCTATTATTAATGTTCACGTGGGACGTCCTCCCTGTTTTGTTCCGGGCCCCCTTTCTTGTATATATGTCTATGTACTCTGTGTGCACGGGCGTATCGGTTTTGCCCTTTATCCTCGGACAGTCTGTTTGCACGAGATTCCGAATTTCTCCTAAGAAGAAAAGCTTTCGAAGCTTTTCTTCGGAACAATGGGGTTCGGAAAATGTTTTCGCCGTATTTTCCTTTCAGCAGGCACGATTTTTTTAAAGGTTTCGATATGTACAGTTGCCTTATTACATAGTGTTAGATAGTATTTTATAATCATCCGTTATTTTCAACCTGTTACATTTGTGCTTGCAACATAAACTTGAATTCATTTTGAAGCTCTTTGGGGTGAGCGGTTATATTGGCTGGTTGAAGCGAGGCATTGTGCGAAGAGATGTTTCAGTAACACAAAGGGGGTTTCTTTTGTGCACGCCACAAACGGGACTTAATAGATATTAGTAGGCACTGAAATTTATTGGATTTTGAGGGGCCTTTCTCGCCTCAAGAAACGGGGGAGGATTCATCTCGCTTTTCAGTTAACCGAAGGCCGGGGGACTAATCCGGGGCCCACCGCAATTAGGATAACGCGTGAAAATTAAGCGGCCGTGTTAGCCCTGTAATTCTAAATAATTCCTTATCCTCCCTTGGAGGGGGAGCCCCTCGGATTAGAAGGGGATTTTGGAAATTGTGTTTTAATACTTTAGCGAGTGCTCGGTTTTAGGAGGGCGCCGGGCTCATCTGTCTGACGTGTAAGCCGTTATGATCTGAAGATAATTTATGGCTTCCGTTGACCTGTTTCTTATCCTCGTTCGAATTATGCGTATGGGGGCAACACATCCCGAGCAAACCCTGGGGAAACTGTTAGGTCCCCTATACCTCTATACTTAATTATATTTTTTGGAGTGGATTTTTTTGCAGTTCATACATAATGGCAGTAGGTGTCAGGAGAAGCTTGTCTTATAATAATTGCATATATGCTCTCCCCTAATCACAAATTTAATTTCTGCAACACAACTGATAGAAAAAAATAGTTTTTATTAGATATATTATTATGTATCACTTATTGCAATTGTTTTATAAAGCCTGCAGTTATTTCTTGAATTTCAGTAAAATAGTTACGTTATTTTCTGATGGTGTAAGGGAGAGGGTAGATCTAAAGGGTAAAAGCCCACCGGCCTTCTGATATCTTATCAAACAATATGTTCGGCCGTAGCCGAGACAAAAGACCGGGCTATAAATTAGCACGGGGGTCCGGTCGGGGGGAAAATTTTGGTAAAGGGGGAACCGCCCGTTTCCTCCTATTTCTTCCTCTGTAATTAGCCGTTATCAATTGTTCGCGGCGGTACCCCAATTATCGGTTTCGTGGTTGGGAGGGGGCGGAGGTTTGACCCGGCTCCCTTTTCTCTCCGGCCAAAAGGCCCCGCACCGGAATGTTTCCCACATAATAGGCCTTCTTTTTGTCCAGTCTCCAGTCAACTCCGACCTTAATTTCAGGCAAAGCTGGAACTTTGAATATGGTCCTATTAATCATTGTACAGTTCAAAAAAGCCTAATTATAACGCAATTACATTTTAGTTTTTACACCCCACCTCGTGACGCAAGAGATTATATTCCCAGTAATCCGTGAACCCCCGTACAGATATCTTTTATTAAACTCCTACTTGTTTGTACCGTCACTAATTTGTTTCTACAACAAATATATGACTATATAACAGCGTGTATTTTAACACGCTTTATATGAATATATTTCAGATAGAATCTGAAATAAAAAATAAATCCCGCATACAATTTATTCCTTTTCCGTTTTTGAAGTAAGAAAATTATCGCCTGTTCACCTGTAATCTTGTCCCATATTTTCCGCCCTAATACAGCGCCAGCCGGTCCCAATTTAAACCGTGCGTCGGGGTCAAAACAATGGGATTCGTTATGGGGCGAGTTCGCGTGTTCCAGAAAACACGAGGGGGGATCTCTTATCCGGAGGTAGGCTAATTGGAAGAGGGGCAGTGGGGGTTAAAGCACTCCTAACGGTCGGAAAATATAGAGGGGGAAATAAAGTCCGGTTGCTCGCGGCCTAATGAGAACATATAAAAAGTTGATTCCACTGAATTCCGATAATTCAATTGGCGGTTTTTAAATTAGACGAGTTGAAGGATATCCGAGAGTTGGGGTGAACCTCGGAATTGCACCCGTAATTTCTCTTGCGAAAAATCCGAAGCGAAACGAATAATCTGAAGTGCAGGAACTGAAAAACTCCGTTTTCAAACGTACAGCGTAAATAATTGCGCTTAACAAATAAAAAAGTGTTTTATATTGTTCAATTTTCTATATTGCATTTATTGCTTGCAAATCATGAGTATTTGTATGTAATTATTAGAACAATTTTTTATAACAAAAAACAAATAAAAAACAAGTAATTTAATTATCACTCGATTAACGATTTATGATCCTAATCGCTGACGTTTAAAGTTGTGTATCCTGAAAAAATAAATCAAGTACGTAAATAATAAATAGAAATAATGGCTTAAGAGTATTAAGAGAGTTTGATAAGATGCTTATTTTTTTTCAACTCACACCTATTATTCATTTTACAGATATAATTACATTATTAGCGGATGTTTTGAATCCGGTTGGTTTAAGAGATTTCAGACTAGGTGTTATTTTATCGGAATTAATTTATAAAATCTAGCAGTTCCCGCAATATCCAACTTATTAACCAACTGGTTACCGGTTCTCCGCTCCTACCTCCCCTCCCTAAACTCCTCGCTTCGTGAAATAAATGGTCTTATTGTGCGGCCGATTAATTTATTATTTCTGAGTACGGTTTCCGCCGAACATTAGGGATCTGAATAAATGATCCGGTGCTGCCCGCGGCTCCCCCGATCGATGCGGATCCGCAGAAAGCGAAGTTGGAGCGCGTCGGCCAATTTTCGTCCTTCCTTCTGATGCCCTTCCCAGTCCCTTCTGTGTAATTGAATTAAAAAAAGGTCGGCCGAACCCCCACCTTGAAAAAAGCGAAAAAAAATAAAAGGGAAAAATTATTAACGGTGAGCGTCGAATAATGAAATTATGTTGGAAAGGAAAGGTAGAGAGAGAGAAGTCTTCTCTCTTAAAAAAACTTGAAACAAAAAACATAACCTTTTTAAAATTTACGACCTAACTAAGTTTAGGCGGCTCTACGTCCAAAATTCCCGTGTTACATTCTCCTGTACAGTCCAGAATTTGAAGTATTACACCGGCTGCGTTGTGAGCGCGTAATTTGACGCCTGATATTCGCCTGACATTTGACGAGCTAATTCCGACGAAACATCCCCGATTCGTACACACGTAACAAGAAATTAATTATATTAAATTTGTCAACACATTCTGGTACGGGACATTCTGAAACGCTTTTCCTCTATGCGTACACATCCTGGTCGTCTAGCGCATACCGTTTCAGTTGCTTGAAATAAATGGTCGTGCTGTTTTTGTTATCTGGCCAGATTTTCTCCGTCGCGACTATTTAAGGGGTAATAAAAAAAAGGGGGTCCTCCATTCTCCCGAATGGGATTGAGTTCTATCGGAGTGAACACAATGACTGAATCTTGTCCCTCCCACCCCCACCTCTTTCCGAGTCCACTTATTGTTCTAAAGCTTTTATTTTCGCGATTGCAGAGGCCCCGGATCGTCGTTTTCACTTCATTTGATTAAGTCGGGGGGGGGGGCTTTTTATTTTTATTCATGAGGTAGTCTCTCCTCGCCCATTCGCGGGCCGAGTTTTCCCTCTGTCGTTAACTTTATCTGTACTGTTGCCGAGAAAATTACTATTCCTTATTGACCAGCCGTTCCTGAGGTTGCCTAAGAAATATGGTCCCCTTTAAATTTTTTTATTTCCGCATATGTTGTTCCTAGTCGGCTTCAGCGTTGCTGTCGTTGAAAGCTCGAATACATTACATAGTTGTGCCAATTATTTCGTTAGATTTAATTTATGGTTCACTGAAATACCATTCGTGATTTTTTTCTGGTCATTCATAATAGCACCATGCCCTAATAGGAACAAGGATTTCAAAAATCGATGGTTGTATTGAGTCTTCTATACTTACTGCTTATGTTCCCACTCACTAGAAGTACGGATTATTTATTCTAGTATTTGTATAAATATCAAGATTGTTTTCATATTAAAATAGCTAGTTCAAACAAGTAAAAAAAAATTAATGTATGTATCTAAAATAATTCGAAAATAAAATTTATTTATCGAAAACTCGATGTACCGTAGTTTGGCTTGACTTATCCATTGTGTAGTTAAGCGAGTAACTTTTTATTTTCTTCGACGGCCGATATTTTCAAATGATTCAGACGAATTTCAGCCCCACAGTCCTGTATTGAGAGTTTCTGCGCAAAGGGATATTCGAGAACTCATATTTCTCTAATGGAGGGCCCGGGCGCTTTGTGGGGGCTCGCTCAATCACTCTCTCACTCTCACTCTCTCCATTTCTCGCTCTCCCTCTCTCTTTCTCTTGATCTGATTACCGGGAATTATTCCTGGGGCAAATCCGAAATGAAGGCCCGACATGAGAACACAGATCCGGCTTTATTAAACTCCCAAACCCCCACCCCCACCCCCTTTCCCCTTCAGCCTGTATACGAGCCACTGTTTTAATACATTTCGTCCACGCCTCTCACTCCATAAACACGCCGGTATTAATACTTGCCTCGTCTGTTGGCGCAATAAATTAAATCCTAAAACTAACCGGAATCATCCGGCGGTTGACCGTCCGAAACCTGGACTGTTGCCTTTTCAAACTTTACAACTTTGAGGATCTTGAGGATAATTTTAATCCGTAAGGAATCGGCGGTGTACAAAGAGGCCCAACGAACACTTTAACTGCACTCTAGGTAAATAACACTAAAAAACACCCCGGAATACTATTCGATTAGCAGGTCTGGGAAAGGTCTTTCTGAGAAGATGCCCAACTAAATTTTATACTCTTTGAATAAGTGTTCTTGAGACTTTGAGAGGGCAGCAGTAATGAGCGGTCTGTCTAAGGAACACCAAATAGAATGGAATGAATAAATATAAATGAAGAGATAGATTAAACGGGGCCTAGTAGATAGTACACAGTTAGCGCATAGATCTGAATGAATATGCGGTTTAAATTTTGATAAAAAAAAAGTATTTCCCAAAAATGATATTTAAATCATTCTCTTTTTAATACCTATATTCTTTAATAGTTGAAGAATTATGCATTGCAGTATATATAGATACATTTTGAATAAGGTTTTTTTAAACATTTTTTAAAAATTATTTCCATTACTTATTCCTTTAGTTCGGTTAAAGTTCCTTTAGTGCGGTTTAGCTCTAGGATACCCTCCGTCATTAACTCTCTGAACTTCAGGGAATGTAAACCCCGGACTTTACCTTAGATTCGGGCCCGAATTCAGGTTTTATCCGGAGTAGTTTGGTGGTGGAAGAAGAAGAAGAAGAAATATTATCGGAGCCGGTGTCAAGCGTTTTACGCCCATGAGGGCTGAGAGCCGGGCAAAGTCCGCGGGCGAGTCCGGTAGGGAGTGTGCATAATTGAAAGCTATTGGGTGTCGGGTCCCGGGCCGACGCTCGTCTCTAATTCAGAGCGACCGGCTGCATTAGTAATGGAGACGGAGGAGAGCACCCCCCAGCCCCCTCCCCCACGGCCGGTAAACAACAACACTTTATTAACGCTTTTTACCCACCCCTCCGGCTGTCGCTTTTTTGTTTTTATTGGTTTAATATCGGGGGACGAAAATTATTCAGAGCCGGCTGGGGATCGAAGGTACCAGAACTATGGGCTACTCCGGGTGGAGTTCTCGGCCCTGCGTTTTATTGATTATAATTTGCGCCTGCCTCTTAACTTCAGTTTAAAAAATAATAGACCGAGTACGTTGGTTCCGTATAATTTGCGATTATCCGGCATGTTTATCTACGCTCTCAGGCTTCGAGACAATTTATAAGCGGAACATTGGTAAGCGAGAAATTAACAGTTTATTCTATTGAAAAAGCGCCTAGCGGGTCACCGCAATACTTCATATTAACGCGAATTAAGCTTCTCTTATTTCTGTCTAGACAAGTATACTTTACTGGCTATTTTCTACGATGTTCTTGCTTTGAAAATTATCTTCTCGAAAATATGTGCGCACGCCTCTACAAGGTCCCAAAGAAGAAGAGAATGGGACAAATCCGACATAAATAAAATTTTCACGAACATGACAGAAGTAAGTAAATCACCGCCGTGTTCTAAAACCGAAGCTTACACCTATTCGCTGGCGAGTAGCCTAGACCTGTCCGCTGTGTCGGTCCTAAGATAACAAAAGTGAAATATTCTCCGCGCCCTGTAAATCTTCTCCCGGCACTGTTTTCTCCCTTCCAGCGTGTACATTGCCCGGCCCGAATTCCCCCTAGGGCGGACGCCTTCCCATCCCCAACCCCCAGCGGTTATCGCATTCCCCGATACCGTTACCCGCAAGGCGCTATCATTAGGAGGAGCCCCAGCGGCCTGGTCGGCGGCGGCGGCGGGGGGGGGGTCCCGAGGGAACGCTGGGAATGGGAGGCGAGAACAAGGAATTGTTCTCCGCGCCGGCCGGCCGGCATTAAGAGGGCTAGCCACAGCCTAATATCGATCCCGGGCCAAAACCTCCCCCCCCAACCTCCAAAACCAACGGCCAGTAAACTCTTCGCCCTCGGCGTTTTCTTAGCCCCCTCCCTGCTGAAGAAAACAGAAGACAGGCCTCTTTCTTATTTCCCAGCCGTTAGTTTATTCCTTTGATCGGCCCACTATCAAATATACGTAAGGGGAAGAGGAGCCGAACGTTTCCTTTCACCGATAATTTTGTATTCACGCTTTGTTGTCTTGGGCAAGTGACAGTGCGATGAAATAACATAATGCTTATTAACAGTACATAATTTGATGAGTTTCTAATATCTTGTTTGTTCCTGGGCCTATATTTTAATGGTAGGCTAGTAAGAAGAGTAAATTAATAATTGCGCGACTCCTTTGGACTATTTTGATAAACCTAAACGAATATTTATTCTTTCTAAAAATATAATTTCATTTTTATCGGCGACGCGTCATTAAAAAAAGAGAGAAAAAATACTCGGCCGTATGTCGCACTTTTGATTAGGGAGAGATGAAAGGGGCGGGCTGTTATATAGGGGGGAAACCTTCGAAAAAACTTATCGGATGTACAAAAAGGAAATTGTAGCGCGCCCGGAAAATTGAGAACTCTGCACACCCGAACCGTACGTCTTTTGCATTTGACATTAAAAAAACCAAAAAAAAATAGCGAAAAAACAATTGAATGGCAGAGCGGGACTGGTTTCGAAAGCCTGCTATCTGGTGTCAGAGGATGAGGAGCAGTCCTCCTGCTCCCCGATAAGCTCTAACGTTAGCGTCCATCTCGTTTTTCCCTCCTCACATCCGGGCTTGTATTCCCGCGTCATTTCCACCGCACACATTTTTCTTTTCGCTGTTTTAATCCGACGCTTCATTTTTTTAATCCCCGAACGAGTGGAACCGACGGTTGGTTAACATCGTAGAGAGTATTCGTCCGCATCTCCCTTTATCGGACAACGTCACTCTGAACCCTAACACGATGTCTAATGTTTAAACGATGTAGGAAAATTATGAAAAACTAATATTGGACTCATCTAAAGGGGAAACAAAATTTAAATTTAGTAGGTAACTTTTAATATTCAATTAACATAAAAATAAAAATATCACCGCTAGTTACCGGTAGCTCAAAATCGACGATTTGTCCACCCCTAGCTGTAGGGATAGTTAAAAAACACTCGTTCGAATAAAAAATGTGCCCGTTTTATATACGTTTAATTACCATGAATATTCGCCTAATTGATAGATATGTTATAGCTAATAATAATAAAAAATCGCCTAAATTATTCCTAGTGCCTAGTTGCTCAGCGGCCTCGTGTGAGTAACGAGTTTTGAGAGAGTGGGATATATACGCGAAATGCGACCGTACAAAACCTTATTAAGGTTGGCCTCGGTCCTATCCCATTAAATGTCGCGTGACCCGCAGCCCGCTCCGTCCTTTGTACTTAAATACCTCGATCGTCGATAGATTTGCCATGTGTTTCCGGGCCGATCGGTTGTTTGTAGAAGTGATATTAGCGTAATGAGTCTTGAAAAAAAAATCAAAGCAGTACTTCCTGATTATATTGGTAATAAATAGAATGAAACTAAAATATAAATGTATGAATGAAGTCTTGGTCTTGAAACTCACTGAAGTGCTCATTAAGTAATTAATGAGCATACAATCAGTGTTCGAGTTAATTGGTGACATGGGGAACTGCGCTTCTGTTTCCGAACCGAATCCTACAAACGAAAGACGGAGGAAGTTTCAATTAATTAGTGTCATCGAGAAGCTACACTAACTTCTATAATTTTGATTAAATGGACGCTCTGTTTAAGAGCTCGAACCGTGCGACAGGAGGAGTTATCAAAGTACAATAATTCAGTAATTACTACTAATGGCAATATATTTCATAAGTAATTAGAAATACTCGTCCTTTTCCAATCATCACTGTAACAATTTATCGAAATTAAATCAAATTACATTATACGTATACTTAGTAAAATTAATTATTTTAACGGGATACAATGAAAATAGGATGAAAATGTTCTCCAATAATGTTTTATTAACCATCAATTCACTAGATTAAATATATGAACAAAAGGATCAATACTGTTTCAGGATTTAATTATTATATGTGCCGCACTTATAATGATTTAATAATCCATAAAATGGCAGTAGCGAAAGTATTGTTATAGCAGTCTATAGCGGCCTATAGCAGTTTGGGCAGGAGAGAAGTGTCCCAGACTTGGTTATCAGTTACAGAAGGGCACGTGTAGCCCCACGCTCCGCCCGATAACTCCCAGTCACGTTTCCCCTTCCAGGCTTAGCCCTGTCCATTCCTCCAAACATTTATTATTTTTCTCCTTTTATTTTACTGTTTTTCTTTTTTCTGGTTTGTAGGCATCAGTGTAAGTTTTTCTCCTTTGAGGGCCCGTACGGAACGGCTTCCGGACTCGCTCCGGTGGTTTCCTTCCGATTTTCCCCGTTCAATTCTTGCGGGTACATTGAATTATAACAATAGTATATTTTATGCGCGTATACAATATCCGATTTTCTACTTTGGGCGAAGTTGGGGAAAAATTCAAGTTTGATACGTCATTGGGGTCTTTTTGTTATAGAGACAAGTATATTCAATTGTACTATGTTAGAAGTTAACAGAACTTGTGTATATGAAATTCCGGATTTTCGGCTTCTTCAGTCGTATTCCTTCAATAAATCAGTGAGTCACATATGTGTATAATGAATTCAAACTGTGTATAATGAATTTACTATTTTTTTAAAAGAAGTATTCATAACACTTAAGAATTTTCGTTATTAAATTTTCTGCGCCAATAGTTCAGTCCCAATTCTGAGATTTCCCCTTTACACATCAGTATCGTGTAATCAACTAATCAATCGTTAGGGTTATTTGCTTATAAATCAAGTTGAAATCCTTAATTAGGCCAGTTGAATAATTAGCGCTGGGAACTTTGTGACTTTCGAGTTGTCTAATATTATTGCGAGAGGCCTCGCTGGTTCGCGGCGTCGAGGTCGAGCCGAATCTTCTTCCCCCGCGTGGCGATATTTCCGGCATTTTAGAACGCCCCTCCGCCGAAACAATTTCCCCGCTGGAACCGAGGGGGCCAACAAAAATGTATACCTTATTGGCGTCTGGCTGTCTCATTTTTGGCTTTTTTATCCCCTCCTCCTTCCTTCTGCGGGAACGGTCGCGTCCGTTTTTCGGCCTCCGTCCGGAGTTCTGTAACTAAAAAACCTTATTAATAATTAATTTTGTATTTTTAAATATGTTTAAAAAATCAGTACACATTGGTTTAACACAAGGGATACTCTAGTTATAAAAAATGTGAAGGTTAGAAATGCTACAGATTAATTTTTAAAGGAATATTGGTCATTTACTAAATTTTAGAAAATTTAGTTTCAATATACTACAACTACAATCGCCAATGGTTTTTTATACTTTCCATTCTGTTTTGCGCCTGCTTGCACCCAACATGGTGTCTCAAGACCTTTCAATTAATCGAGACACTTACCTGTACTTTAGTACATACTTTATTACTTGCGGGGGTGATGTACTGTTATCGGTGTATATACGTAGGGTGGAGTTAATGGGTACTTCTCGGGTCGAGTATATAATTAAAATGCATAAAACCGGACCCGATGATTGATACATTCCTTTCTTTAGGCGGAAAAGCGTTTTTTCAATATTCTGCGCTCCCTCGTCAGCGTCCGCTCTATTAAGTATCGGGGGGAAAAAATTAATGATTCCCCGTGGACGGATTTTAAGGGTTTAAGAAATGCTCTTATCCCCAGACCTGCAGTTTGTAGGTCACGCCTAGCCGATTTGGCCGCCTCAGCTATTCTCGCTACTTTATCTCCCGAACCCACTTCGTCGTCGGAGATTAACGATCGGAGGTAAACAAATTTTGTTAACGACTTGGAAAACCGCCGACCCCCTACCCCTCCCTCCCCTTCATACTCGGCCGAGGGGGTCGCCCATTTGATCGGTCGATAATTAAAACCTTCGGTTTCCGTTCACCGGCCCGGAATCGCTGTAAACGGATGAAATTTGTTATACCCGAGTATGAGTCGTATTTGAGGCCGGAAACAAATAATGCAATAATATTCTCTTATTTTATTGAATTCATAACGCCCAAAAATCACGAAATTTGTATTCTAACTACTGAAAATCGTTGTCAAAAATAGACTCCGGAAAAATACTATGGTAGTAGAAGTAGTTATTATGCAGGAGATCCATTTATAAAGACCTCTTCGTCTCTATAAAGGCTATAAAATGACTGCACTATTATTTAAATAATAAATAATTAAGGGATATGGTAAAACCGATCAAGTGGACGACCATATAAGACGAAATTCGTTTAAATTCCATTTAAAAATGGAAAATAAGGAAAATTTCTTAAGGTGCCTGGAGGTTGATTTTTGAGTTCTGAGTACGAACCTCATATATTCCACTTCTCTGGGCATATACTACAGTGCGCGTTGCATTTATTTGAAAAATATGAAAGGATAAAAAATGGGATTATTTTATATTAATTACTAACGCATGGCATTCATCCTAACACGTCTCTCCTTTTATTACGTTGTCGAAAATGCAGAATAGGAAGCAGGCGGGTGCATTATATTGGGCTGGTAATGTTTAGGACGGGACATTAGGAAGGGCCGACTGGGATTGGGCCCATCAGCATAACTCGCGGCCGAGTTGTGCTGCACGTGTGCGGGCGCCCTTCTAATGGCCCGCCTTCGGCTTCCCTTCTACCGCCGTTATAAACTTTGCCCGCTTCAACGCCGGATGTTCCGATCCCGACTGTTTCGGGTCCCGTTCTACAGGCCCCGAAGTCCCCTTTCGGGTTACCCCGGCCTTTTAAAGGGAGGACGGACATTATGCGAGCCAAGTCCCTATCATTTTGACGCCTAATAAACCGGCGTGTCACCGGTTGTGCGTAATGTCGATTTGGGTCAATCGGGGGATTTGCAGTATCATTCTGCTTTATGCGGTATCCAGGCGTTAATTTGGTTTTATGGTTTTGTTTTACGCACAGAAGAATATCCTAATATGACGTAGGGGCGAGCTTCCACACCTAGGCTAGTAGAGGGGTTGACGTGGGTGATCCTTGTACTCCGGGGGAGGTGTCGCTGACTCCTCCGCCCGATTTTCACCCTTATCTCATTGAAAGTTTATCTTTCGGAGGGCCGAGAATGGCCTGAAGGTGGATGGGTTAGAGGCGTCCCCTCCTTCCCATTAAGGATTCCGAAAGTTATTGGCAAGAAAAAAAACGATCGTAATGCCTTTCTCGGCAGCACCTTTTCTCAGCACCCCCCGGGCTACTCTCAATAAGTTTTGCGAAGGCCCACAACTGCGACTTGAACATATTAAAATATTGCCCCCAGACCCACCTGCCGATTCTCCGCCATTATTGAAACGGGGGCTTTCTTCTCCGATATTAAATCCGTGTCGACTTTCCCGGCAGAATTTCGCCCCGGAGGGCGAAATGTATAACTTAGAGTCGGTAGTATATTTCGTCAGTCGGTCGCATATAAATTTTCAGTTTAATAATTTCAGAATTGTTGCAGTGTCAATCCCTAACGTCACGAGTTTTAAAAATAAACCCTTTTAATATAAGATATAAGAATATAGAATTCTATTAGCACTACACCTTGATACCTAGTTTGTTGAAACACCACAGGTAGTGTTACCTTCAACGGATTATGCAAACTTTATTAGGGTAAGCTCTGGACTCTACCTTATGAGAAGATGATAGAGAAGATAGCGTTCGAGAATTTGCATGGTTGGTCTCTTTTTCACCGCAGTTCTGTTCCAATTTAGTGTCGGGGTCGTGGGTTTTTTCCATTGATAAAACCATTTAGTGTGCTAACATTGCCCAGAATTTCTATAATTGATGCCACGCAATAAATAAATAATTTACGGCCAATAAATAGGAAACCCTTTATGCAATACTAATCACAATTTAAGAGCTAAGTGTAAATTGTGCTTAAATATATACTTATATATTGAATATGAATTGGGTGTAACATAGGTTTTTAATTTTATTTTTTACAGTTTTTTATTATATTTTTCTGAATTCCTGAGAATCGACCTTTCGGTTGGTGGTTCTGATCACACTAAGTACCTGTAAATTATTTCAGTTACAAATTCTAATTAAAGGAAAATTCACTCGAAGTAACTTTCCTGCAATTAGATTCTGTAAGTAATTAATACGGAGGAACTCAAAACTCGATAAGTGATAATGGGGTTTGCAGCACTTGAACTCGGTTTGGGCGAGCCTACGGATTCGCACCTGGCCGGTATGCAATTTTTCCGCGTCCCGCGCCTAATCTCTCGCTTTCTCGCTTTTCTCTCGAGTTGTATATTTCTAGACAGGGCGTGGGGCCGTCGGTAGAGAAAAAAAAGAGCGGAAGCGGGGGAAGCCCATTTGCATACATAGTGGGGCTTTCATTAGGCAGTTGGCCCCGCCGTTTTAAAGCCCGAGAATATCTCCCCCCAGGCTTTTATAATTGGCTTTTCTACCCCCGCACCTCTTCTGGGACTCCGGTTTCTCGGTTTCCATTAGGGTCCATCGGCACGTCGTCTCGACTCAGCTCCTAATGCACTGGCCCCCGGGACTTGAGCAAGTTATTCGCACTGGGTTTGGGTAGATATGATTTACTGCCGACGTTGGGGCTATTGGGTGCGCGCCGGCTCCCGGCTCCTAGGGTCGACCCCCTCCGGGGTCAAACTTCTGGAGTCATTCCAACTATAAAAAAACTCTGCGTTCTTGCTTATCAACTCCATTGCCTCCAGATAGGTCTATTATATGATCTGATCTCTCATTTCAACTAAATGCTAATATATAATTTGGAGTTTCCTGGATCTTCTCCTCTCGCTGGTTTGGCCGGTTTCGGCTGCTCGCCATCTTCAGTAGCCGTATCTGTCAGTATAGTTTTGAGTCTCATGGGGACCATTCTTGAGGGGTATATCCTATACTTGAACACGTGCTCGTGTTCGGACAACTCACCGCCATACTGATTTGTATGATTGGGAAGGTGGCCAATTCAAAGCCTCTAGCCATCCTTGTTAGTGTGTTATAACCTGAATAACATGTGGTTAACTTATAATCCGTTACTTGATTTTGAGTTTAATCTGATTTAGTCGCGTGTCTTCTATTGCTAGTCCCTCCGTCTCCGTTAATCCCGGGACTTCCTAATCCGCCGCCGCCGAGGAATTTACTGTGGGGTCAATGGCCGAGAAACCGGACGCCGAGAGTGGATCCCGGACTTAGGGGAAGTTACATCTCCTGGGAAAGCTCCGGAGGGGGCGCAGTTAAGCGCCGAGATAGCGGCACGAACCGTCGTCGAGTTTTTCCTGGGCTTTGGCAATCGAGTCGGCCTTTATCTTTGTGTACGAGTTTTTCCTTTTTTCCCCGAGAGCAGGCGGTAGTATTTTGTGGCACCGATAAGTCTGTGCTTAATTGGAAAAGTTACCTTTTATTTATTTAATCCCGAGGGAAGTATTTTAACTGTAGTCACTGCAGTTCTTTAGGTTGCTGTCTGATAAGGCAGGCCATTGCGCGTGTCCATCGCGTCTATTGCGTTTTTTAAGCTAAAAAATTTTAACCGGATCATTCATCTATGTTACGTGCCAAAACCGGTCTTTCTTAAGAACAAACAGGCAAATGGAGGCAGAAAACTCCATTCGATCATAATTGCTTACCTCTCCCCCCTTGCTATCAATCACACGAAAAAATTACCTTGTTAATATTTAATTTTATAAAAGCATTTCTCGGATTTGATATATTCTATATACTCTCATCAGTCTTCCAAAATGTATCTTCAGATTGCACAAGTGCTTTGCTCTGTTTCTGACGCGGTTATCGTTGGTGGTGTATTGATACGATTTGAAAAAAGAAAATGCGCAGTCCGGTGATAAAAAGGGGAACTCATTTAAACGAGTAGTTTAACTCGGACTGGAAGTTTGTCCATTACGGAACTTCATTTTATTGGACCCGAAGGAAGATAATAACACTACTTGTCCAATAGTACCTTCGGGGTTTTTTTGTTCGGGAAGCTTTTAAGGCTAAGGGCGGAAATTGACGCTGGGTTTGCCCCCTAAACGGTTTCTGTTTAGTAATGTTTTTCGGGCTAATGAATGAAGCGCCGCCGCTCCACCTACTGAACCCCCGCCCCCCAGCCCTCCCTTCTGGTTTTATGGCTTTTTAATTTTACGATCTCATTTTCGGTTCTTATGCTCGCCGAGCACGCTCGCGGGACTATACTAAATGGGGCTGTATAGTCGCGACACGAAAAAGTGAGACTTATCTCTGATGTGAACCGAACTTCTTCAATGTCATATCTCCTGCTCGTCTTCGATCTGAGCTAGTGGATTTTGTTGTGTGGGTACCTAAAATGTACAACAGCCCCGGTATGATTTCGTATTATAGTTCGTTTATAAGAAATGTGTAAGGTCGTATTTCTCGTTTATTGCATTAGGAGCTGTGCAGTGTATTACTACTCACGCACGAGCGTAGTCCGGACGAGAGGTTTACAACACTGTTAAATTTGATTCTACATGAACAAACATGTTAAATTACGGTCAGGATATTCGTTAATGTAAAAACTTTAATGGGTTTTAGAACATGTATCACATGTTCAATTGCCCTTGCATAGATGTCTCGTCCCGTTCCTATGCATGCTTCTGCTCACTATTGCAATGTTGTTTTAAGTTTGCATTGGGTTTTATTTGTTGTTTCGAGCCTTATAATTTCGGCGATCAACGCAAAGTTAAATCGCCCGGTGTGCGTACACTTTCAAGATCCAATTCACCGTCATTTCCTTTTGAGAGATAGCCATAATATGAAAGCTTACAGAATAAAATATATATTTCAAAGGCTGTCGTTAGGAACGTCCCAACCCCCCAGGGTTATTATTTATGACGGGGCCGTATATCCCGAAATATCGGGTGTCGTCCCGCCCAGATATGTAACGGTCGATATTTTCCCGTTACATTTGATAATTTTTCATTGAATCGAATATACAATAAAACCGGGGAAACGGCCTTTCGTTGCATTTTCTGCGGGCAATTTTCAACACTATTTTTTTTCCAGGAGGTCATAATAATAAATCAGACCCACGTTCCAGTTCGGTTATATTTGTGGTTCGAATGGAGCCCTTAAATGCCTTGTAATGACTGGCAATAAACGATTTAATACTCGTTTATCTTTCAGCAAAAAAAATCCTTTAATATCCCCCGAGTGTGCTGATAATTCTTTACTTCTATGCTTCAATTTATTATGTGGCTAATGCTCTATCTACCATCCGACATTAGGTCAATAAGAAACCTATAAAAAATGGCGGCCAACCATTTTTCGTAGTAAATAATTTCATTTATAACACTGTGTAGGAACAGTTTTTGAGCTCTATCGAAGAAGTAATAATGGGTCTTTCACTCCTCTTCTCATCACTCCCCACCGATTATATCCCCATCGTCGGCTTAAACGCCAACGCCAACTATATCAGGACGATACTTAAAACAATTTGTTAAAAAGTTAAAGAACAAACTTTAATTCGGGAGTTGTTTCGGCTTTGAGCGCCATGAAATGCTCCGCTCTTGTCCTGTATTAAAACTGCTTTGAACCCTTTCATCCCGTTGGCTCTAGTTTGTTTACACCGTAAATACACATTTTTAGGCCTCCCGTTTGGGACGCCGGTTGAATATATTAAAGCCGATAGTTTAACGTTGTTAAACCGAATTGGACTTGTGGAAACGGTTTCGTGAGCTCACCCCCGATGGATTTCCGGTGTCGCAATGCAGTCGTTGTCGAGGGGCCCAAAAGGGTTGCACACCTTAACGAAATTTCCTCAGGTCGATAAATAACTTACATTAATTTGCATCCTTTAAATTTATTTACAATGCCCTTTCGCGGATTAACTCGAAACAGGAGGACCTTGAGGCAAGGCAATGTTCAACAATACCGGCTCATTTCAAACGCCTACTCAACTCTATTTTAAAATGGACAGACAAATGGCTGGGGAATGTTATAACTAATTGTCGACCTTATTAGGTTCACCTTAACAATAAAACTTCATGTAAAAAATATTAAATCAACCAGATTTAATCAATGGCAATAAGCTACTATTTGGTTCTTATAGTTTGAAGGGATGCATAGAGTTAACATCTTTCGAGGATTTCTAAGATGTTTAAACATAATTTCCCTGCGGTATCAGTTTAACATCTATTTAAATCTTTAAAGATTGAGTGTTTTCATTTTTCAAATCATTGTTATTGTAATATTTCTCCTATTCATTTATGAATTGTTTCCGTTGAATAATCTATTTTAAAATATGCGCAACGTATGCGGGTAATTAGACTTTGAATCCGCTCTCCGTTCAAGATAGTCAATGTTTAATGGGAAAAAGCACATTAATTTGCATATATGGCCTATTCCTGTATCCATGATACCTGCCACTTGGCATGTGCGGCAGTCGTATATTCCAGCTGTAGTTACATTGGTGTTACAGCCGTGTAGCATAAATTAACTCGTTTTCAAATGGATATCTTGATTTCAGGTTTTGCGCCCGAGCATTCTTTCTCTGACATACTTTATTCCAGCACATATTTACTATGTTGGTGATGCTCGTGCAAACGATTTATGTACGTTTTATATATTATTAAACGTTACTTTTAGTTACATTAATGTTTATGACGTCAAGTTACTAAACAATAAAAATATAATAATGCCCTTTGACGGGCGGTAAGCGGTAAGGTCCACTTTAAACACACGCGTCATTGAGCCTAGCAGTCGGTTCGTCCTCAACAATAGCTACTATAGTAGCAACAGTAAATAAATAGAGAATTCTCCCAGTAGAATGAGGATAATTTTATGCTATAAAAGGCCCGGTACGCCTCAGTGGGAGGACTTAGGTCCGAGCCGGCCTGCTTTCTCTCCAATTATAAATTTGAATTAGAGCGCATACCCAGCTGATCCCGTGAGGATTGTCCCGAATAGAAAAATTTTATTCCCTTTAGAAAATTTAGCCCGCCGTGTGATTTCTATTTATAATTTCCCAGCTTCCAATCTCTCCGATTTTTATTTCTCGAGGAGTAAGTGCCGGCGGGGTTAAGGTAATATTGAGTGGAGGAGGGGAGGTGCTTTATGCCCGAGATTGAAAGAACCACCCGGTCGCGAAATATTCGAGAATTCCGCCGGCGTTTCTTTGTATATTTCTATCGACGGGATCCAATCGCGTTCGGCGTAGAAAGAGAGAGAGGGTGAGGGTGGGAAGGGAGGGGGAGAGTCCCCTTTCGCTTTGGACATTTTCCCGAAATATCTCGTTATAGAGTAGAACCCCCCACCTCCACCCGACGGTTATAATGGTGCGTGGGTGGCACCCGGTTCCGGTCCACCGAACAGCTATTGATTTCCCCGAGTCTCTTAACGACTGGGGAATGGATACATTGGATGCCGACTATATTTGACACGAACGTCGATTCTGTTATAGCGGCAAGCGCTGTTAACGGCCCAGAGTGTTCTTCTGGCTTTGGAAATATTTCGTAGGATGAAAAATATTTCGGAACATACAGAAATAGTATTACACCCCCTAATCATTTTTCTTCAACCATCAATTTGTTTTTAAACTAGGACAGATTGTCGTCATGATACTGGAATTCTTCTTCGAAATATCCACAACTCGAAATGCTTTTTGTAAGTTGCAATTTTTTTTTAAAAATATTAAAATGTCGGCAGTCGGCAGTAACGAGGAATACTTGAATAAGCGAGGAATTTTTGGATGGAAACATCATCTCTGAAAGTGCCGACGCGTAACGGAATCGCATTATGTTAATCCACGGTTAAATTTCGAAAAACCGATGGCTTTTATTACAGCAGGCCTTGATTTTCCAGTTTCATTTTGGAATAATCCACGCGAGGTTGTCAGGGGCGGGGGGTGGATAATAATTGGAAAACCCGTCGAAAATATTAGCAGCGGACCCGAGAGCGATGTTTAGCTTTGGGCTATTGCATATTTTACGGGGGTTCCGACGGGGGGGGGGCGCTGGTATTTCGAAACACATTTTTGGAAAGTGCAATAATCCCTACGGTATAATGAATATATAATTGAGCCAACCCCCCCCTCTCCGCTCCTCCTTTTCCCCTACCTCTAATATCATTGGGAACATTAACGCTGGAATTATTTGGGTTTTTGATTTGGGCGCTCATTTCCGCGGAATTATATATGCGCGGAGCGGTGTTTGCGAGAGATCAATGAACTCTGTCGCTGGATTTAAACCTTTGGCGAAACGCCTATCCGAATTTAAATCGGGGTTCGATTGAATCGAATTGAGTTCTGGTACGTATGACGTACGCGATTGGAATATTCGGCCGTCATTATGCCGCAGGTTATCCGCTCGGTGTATTCGCACTGCGAATTTTTCCCATTTCTGAATACACCCCCCGGTTCAGACGATGTTTCTTAATTCAAGCGAATCTTGTCGCATTTGTCGGGCCACATTAAGATCGGGCTTTATTCAATATTGCATTTATATTACTCCTTGACTTCTTACAACTCGGCCATTGTCATTCGGGTCAGTACAGTTGAAACTATGTAACCCCGAATAACACCTTATCATTCTGGTTTATTCTCGCTTTTGTTGTTTACTGTCTCGCACTCAAAAAATAAATCAAACTTGAACGATGTATCGGACGGCTTTCTGGTAGTTCTTCAAATCTGCTGCCGATGTACTAGAAATGCTGGAATTTAGTCACCAATCTCTCGCTGAAACATTTAATGTTTCATGTTTCGTAGGTACAAAGTCAGTAAGCTTTATGCTTTTAATTGTATTGCATCGCATTGTATTTGGTCTATTTGGTCGTTAACAATTGAGGCGGTTTTGAAATATCACGTTGTCCTCACTCCCTCTGCATGGAACACTGGTATTTGGAACTGGAAACCTTATAATTACGCAGACCTTAAATTACATGGTTCTAGACTTGGGAAAAAAGTTCGCAACGTACAGGCATGTTTTCAGCTGATGAATGCTTCCGGAGCTTACCACGCCGCCCTGACTTACCCCCGAGTGGGGGTTGGTCTAGCATGCAGTCGGCAATAGCGGGGCTTAACCAAGTGAGCCGGCATAACCGCTTTCAATTAAGCAAGAATCTCTCCTCGTGGCGGATTTCAGAGTTTAATGTAAACAATCAAAGTTAACGGGCCGCGGGGGCCCGGGCTGAGCGATAATCCGGACTCTCAATATCCCGCCTCGATAAGCGCCCCGCCGGGGACCTGAATTAAAACCAGAATTTGTGCTATTTCCCCGGGTTTATGCCGGGCACCTATTTCCTCGAACCTCATCCGTTCCTACGACTCGGCTATTTCGGTCCCGAGATTGAGTCGGCGGGCGGAACCAATTTCGCTTTACGGCATTATACACCTAAGCTAGTTTATAAGTAACCTGTTGACAAGTGCGCAGAAGATTCTTTTTGTATTGCCCTATCCTACGCATACTAATATTTGAATATCTCATATTTATTTCAAATATTTCATATTAAATCCCTTTGCTCGGATTCTTTGAAAGTACCTTATAGTAAAAATCAACAATAATAATAATAATGTAATTTATTAAATCCATCTGACCAATTACCATAAAGTTGTAAATTATTAAGTGTTCGCAAACGATAGTTTAGATCAGTTGTCGAAGAGGCTATATAGCAGTTTGTAACGGTCGTTTTGGTTCTGTACGTTTGAAACTTGTATGCGGATCTTGTGTACGTGTTGGCCAGGATTTGGGGGCTCTTGTGTGAATTCCACGTGTAGTTTTCCGCCCAATTGTAGTTCCGTCCCCGATTACCGCCCTAAATCTCGCTCTAACCATGAAATACGGCAATCATACTGTCCGCAAGGAAAAGTACTGTTTCCCTCAGGTAGAATAATAAAATTTTCGGAAAACCGATAGATTGGGACTGTTTCTTTCAAAAGTACCGAGCAAGAATGTTTCTTTCAGCAATGCCCTAACCGAGCCAACAATGCTGGACAGACAATTTCTAATATTTGATTCCAAACAAAAACTACTTACTCGGATACAATTCTGCATCTATTTTTAATGTAAAGTTTTTCTTGCCGGAAAAGTGCAACATATTCGATTTCGTCGGCGACAGACAAACACCCCTAGAGGTTTAATTAATTAAATAAAAAACAAATTAACATGTAATTTGTTGACATGCTTCCTACTCCACCGAGGTGATCGCAGATTTGTAGTGCGTACTTTTAGTATTGTCCCGATCCCTCTGTTATTTTGAACTGCGTTCAAGGAAGCCGGCTTTCAATTTCAACGACCAAAGACCGCCCCTCCCCCTCCCCGCACCGAGCCCGTCTCAAACTGAGTTCAACGTCTTTCAAAGACAATGAACGGCTTGCCAGTGGCATTCAGATTTCGCTAAGCCTGTTCCTGATGTTGTCTTCCGTACGAATTGCTTTCAGGCAGGAGTGAATAAATCCTCCGGGGGGCATAGAACGGCCCCGGCTATATAGATCGTTCCATTAAAATTTGAAGATCAAACGTTGAATTGTGGAGATTATTATGAGGGATAGGAAAATTAACATTTCATCCACCACCTCTTGTCGAACTTTCCAACGTATTCAGGATACATCACTATTGAATAAGATATGTATGTACACGGAGAGTACAGTTGTAGCAACATTATGAGGTGCGTCTCATTCATGTGTTTAGACAGTGAAAAGACCTTAAATTAGCGTGTATTGTAATTGAAAATTTGTGACGCTAAATAAAGGATGTAGTACTTATTCCAAGTTAACCGGTAATTCAGTTTTAAATGAAATGAAAGTCCCAAATGCGGTTTCATATAAAAATGGCCGTGTTCTTTTATTATTGTTTTATAATTTACTGCTTACTCATGATTGGGGGTTGATTGAATTTTTTTTAGGTCTACCTCGGCTCGTTTTAATTATAACGCATTAGAAAACCTTTCCATTTAATAATAACCCCTTTAATTAGCATTTTAAAAAGGTTGCCCGGGGGTATCCACCTCGAGCCATCAATTTCGCATTTGGCGTGGAGGGGGGGGAGTTATTGAGTTTCTTATTCGCCCTAAGTCCCTTTCAACCGCGCGTATCGGGTTACAGGGGAAGGGGGAGGTATAATCCCTTCGTTAGTGACCGACGAGTTTTTCATACGGCCCTGAAGAGACGCCGCGGTACATTTTAATATCGGGGACGTGTATTCGCGGCCATGAATGGGCGACTGGGGGCTTTTTCATGCAGAAAAAGCGTAACTGACTGAAGTAGGAGCGCGGACGGCCCCCTTCGGCTCATCCCTTATGCTTTTATCAATTTATGAATGCATTGCCTTTAAAATAATATGAATTGCTGTAATTATTTTCAATTGGTATCCTAATCGTTGAGTACCTTTCGAAAGCGGTTACACAGTCCGGAACCTCAGACATTTCCCGTCCCTAGCGTTGTGCACAAGCGGCTAAAAATATAATAAAACAGTTGTCTTATAGAATTATAGAAAGTGTTTCTTCGACACTCTGTGGTCAATATCAATTTTACTTTCATGATAATTAGGCATATAATACCAAATTGTAACTGATTTAATATTTTTATTGAATACATAGGAATTCTCTACTCTATAGGCCACCCACGGGATTATATGTGCCTGTTCAATTATACGAGTTCTGCTGCCCCTAATTTTAGACGCAATTGTACCTTAGATACTAAGGAAGGTAGCTTTATTGTTATAAAATATTAATTTGATTTCGCGCTCATTTTTTTGTCCCTCGTTTTTAGCATCCTTTCTTCACGTTTGCTTTAATTCTTGTGGGAACGCTGGCGTTGACCTTTTCCAACGGTAGGACTTCAAACGTAGGCAACGTTATCTGCGGATGAGAGGAAGGACGAACGGAGAGGGAATGGGGACGATTCTCGAATTTTGCATGGCGATTGCGACAGGGCCCAAAAAGTCAGAGGTCGCCAAATTTCGTCATACCGCGTCAGGGCCATGGATTCAATATCACTCGGGTAACCTGGGAAACAACCCGCCATCTGTGCCCACTGTATTGGAGACGAGTATATAAATGTATAAGGACTGAGAGGTTTTCCGTTTTATTACTTTATCTCTAACCCCCGCGATCGATCTTTATTGGGGGCTTCGTATACATCCAGGCGCCTTTCTAATGGTGTGCATACAGCGCAAAATCTGCCCCCGTCTGTACAGTAATAAGTGTACAGTGCGATTGGACTGTTTCGTATCGGTTTTTACTGGAAAGCCCGAGTTTTACTGGCGCCCCTAAGTACTGTAGAGGACCCCTTTAATCGGGACACAGGCCTGTCGGGATTAGCGAAAGTTCGGCTTGTCCTCACTCGTCCCTAAAACATTTACTACGATTTAAGTGGGTGTTGTTTATCCGTGGACCTAACTCTTTAAACATGTGTTGTGTTGAGGGGCGCTGCTGTCTCAGTTGAGACTTGTCTTGAGACAAGTCTGCTATCTGGTTTTGTCTATACCACGAATTTCATAGGCGCACACGTATTCGTACATTGTACGAAGGACATATCAAGAAAAAAACGTTTAGTATTTATCAATTTCCAAGAATACCTGGGTACACTGCCCTCATGTAGGAATAAACCATACACATAACGATTAAAAATTTAATAAAGCAATTAAAGGATTCAGGATTGCGGAGTTTTCATGCCAATCGATTCCACAACATATTTTTCTCCTGCAACGAGTTTTGTTTGCAATTATATAGATTACATACTAGTCTTTTTTTATCACTATATCCCATATTTCCACGGTTAAATCGCTCATTCATTGTGCGCACTCTTAATACGGTTTTATTTGGACAGCTGGAAAGGTAATCCATATAAATTTGGTCTCTTCCCAAACCAGAATCGCGACCGGAAATACAGTGGGCCGTCCTAATGATAATCTTGCTAAAACCTCGTCGCTGGCCCCGGGCCAACCACTGTTCGTACTGCGTACGTCATATGGCGGGAGCAATAAAGCCCGGCCCTGTCGGCCGTATAAAGGGAAACGGGCAGCCATCCCGGACGACCGCAAGCGCCCCCCCCCGCACACAGTTTCGGCTTTATCGGCACTCCGATCCCCAACTCCGTCCCCGGGGCCACTCTCGGTCGCTCTCCGAAGTCCAGCCCCGTGGCGCGATTCCGCCAATCCGGCTGTTGATGTTCACGATTATGGCCGCAGTCCTTCATCGATAATTCTCTTGGTCTCACCAATCTGTTCCCGATTATGGGGCTCAGGACCCCGTCGATTATTTAATAAGGCAATCCCCGATTGGAATATCCTACCGTTTCAATAATGCCGTTTGAAGCGATAGCGGGAATTTATCACTGAATTAAGGAAGGAATAATTTAATTCCGAAATCTCCGCCGGGTTCAAATGTGTCTATAACCTCCTGTTATATTCAATAATACCTCACAATAAATGTTCACATTTTCTTTCCCATTTTCAATGCTTTAAAAATTCTACAACGAATTTTACTTCCGTATCCGTGGGCCCAGATAATGGAAATTTCAACCTCTGTGAATAAAACTTCCTGAAATAGGAAAACTTCAAAACTGCCGACTGTTAATAGATTTTTTATCAAATTTAAATTCCGATCAAACTTTTTTTTTATTGCTCCCAGTGAAATGCCTCACAAAAAAATGTTAACAAACGGAATGTACATCTCTCCCCGCAAAGGATTTGTCGTTCGATATGAATGAAAATTGTATCTCATAGCGCTTATTAATAAAAGTTTGTATAAATTACATTGGTCCTTTTTTTGCCTCGTATATGCTGCACTGTGTTAATTAATTTATTCACATTTCATTTTATATTCAATCCCATTGATAGCCGCTAATGAACTGTATTGTTTCAACTTCGAAATTCGAGTACACTTTTTTTATACCCACTCATTTGTAGCGGGTTTTCATTCAAAACTCGTACGCGGTAATTTCTCTTTAAATATGTATTTCACATTAATAGGGATTCCCTTTGTCTCCGGCAATCCGCACAGTGTGGTAAAAAATGACTAGTTATACCGTATATCTTTGATAAAATAATAATCGCGTATAGCGATTTGATAAAAAATTGAAAAAAAGGTTTTTAAAGTACAGTTATAAATTAATAATTTTTTCTAAGTATTTCGATTCGAAAATTAAATAATTATATTTCAGAATAATATCTGTGTATAAAATATCTTTATCCTGCATATATGGAACGCAACAGTGATGATATATGAAATAAAAAACAAAATTTCAATATACAGGCTTTGAGGTTTGTTAAAAAAAATATAAATTTTTAGGATTGGACGCGTATCTCCGCTTTTCGTACGGGATTGATGCCGACGTTTCCGATTCTCCGTGGGCCGTCGGGCGTTATTGAATAACGCTAACGCGTCGACCGACCGAATTGTAATGGTGGGGCCGCCGCTTCGAGGCTGGCAAAAACGACATTTCAAGTCGACTCCCGACTCCCCCGCCCCCGTGGTGGCGCAATACGCGACCTGCATGTGCAGGCTCGCGCTTATATAATGCACGCTCCCGAGTCGCGTATTTTCGCTCCCGGCACTTTCCCGACTCATCCGTATTCGGAATGGCAAGCGGCTATTTTTTCTGATTTGCGGTGTGAAAAAAAATTATGTCCGCCGACGCCGCTCTTACCCAGCACCTCGACTCTGGACCGATTCAACAACCGTGTTATGAGAGTTTACAAAACCTTTTACAAATGTTATTGTATTTTTAATATATAATCTGTTTAGGGAGACACCGGACCGTCTTTTATAGTCGAAACTGGGCGTGTATATTTTATGCGGTCCCCATTACGGCCCAACTTTTCCTTTCGGCAGTAAATTTTCAATTCGTGTCATCTCAGTTTCCTTCTGTTCTCGTCCCCCGCCCACCTGGCTCTTGTCTACCCGAAGTCCCTGGCCCCCATTGAAGGACGCCGCTGGCGAAGTTAATCGCGGCGTCCCCGGCGAGTTATTCATTCCCGGGCCGCCGCAGAAGTGAGCCCTCCGCAGGACAATTACAGGGCAAGAACGGGAACGATGGACAAGTCTATAATTTGAGTCTATAACACGACACGCGTCTTTAATTATGGACGCTCTTTTGTTAGCGGCCAAAGTAGGGGGACGGTTTTCTCCCTCTTCCACCCACCGCGGTACAGACCTCGACGGGGCAAATATCGCACTCGGGGGGCATTTGTTGCAGTATTTATGGTGAAATTAGGAAGCGTTTAATGTCGCCGCCCCGACCATTAATTAGGGCGAGTGTACGCCCGCTCGTGTAACCAACAAGCCCTCGGTTCTAATAATTTTAGAATTTACGATGGAGTTTTATTCCCTTTTATCGTCGGGCTTTATGCATTCGACACGACGTTGGAGCCGCCGCCTATAAAGGGGTGCGCTATTGTAATTTCACCTTTGAGTCAAAAGAAAACTTTTGAATATATAATTCGGCGATACACCGAAAATGTTATGTAATCGGAATCGTTTTCATCTGATGCATGTACTCCTCTCCATCATCCCAGCCGTTGTTTTTCCGAGGGAATCGCCCTATCCCGGCGAGGGTTGTCAGCAAACACCTCGCAGGGGGAAAAACCTTAATCAACTTGTCCCGGAGATAGTGGATCGCAGTGGAAGAACACTCGGTGCAGATTGTCCCAGCGCTTTAAAGCGCTCCCGTAAATAGAGTCTCGACACCAGCTGCTGTCACGAGGTCGCTTCCGGTTCCATCTTAGAGATGTGATCCTGTTCTTCCCCCCGCAGGCGCACTCCGCATATGAATGAAACTAATGCAAAGAATTTTATTCGTATGTACTTACTTCTCAGTTTCTCTTCGAGCTGGCTTCAGTACCTCTGTTAAAATTGCGAGTTGGAAAAATATGTTTTTGCATTCAGCAGGAAGTTCGTGGGCAGGCTCCGCTTTAGAAAATTGTGTCTCGTACTCACCCTATCGCGGGTCGGTATAAAGACTGTATTAAATTATGGTTATTTTGAGGCGAGGGAGTTATCCCCTCGCGGTCCGTTTAACATCTCCGTTCCGCCCTGAATAATGTAGGGCCACTTCCTATTGAGAACACAGTTTCCTTATACAACTTGTACAACCGCAGAAGTTTTCATTCCGTAATCAACTATTCAGTTTCAAGTTTTCAACAATCGCCGAGAAACCCCTCCCCGCACCCAAAAAAAACTTCCATCTACTTAGAGCGGTCCACAGTGCCGCGTATTTTTTTCTGAAATATTTCCCGCTTTATTTAATTTTTCTACGCTACGCAGATTTGTTACATCGCCAATATTGCGAAGCCCTCTTGAATTTCAGCTTGTATGGCCTCCTCAAAAATGAAAATGCGGCGTACCGTTTGTCCCCCTGTTTTTTCCCTCCGCTTCTCGGCGTTCATTTTTCAGAGAAATGAGGTTGGCGGAGCCTTGGCGGTTCCATTCATTTCTTCCCGTCCCACGCGTCTTTCCCGTTTAAGGGAAACGACACCGTTTCTTTGTTTCTGCTGAATTGCATTTTGAATTATTGCCGGTGGAATACGAGTGATACGGAAAGTTTCGCGATAAGGGTGTACATTCGTCGTTGCCCTTTCTTTTCTTTTCTTGCAAGCGGGATTGATGGTATTTAATTACATATTTGAAGGACCAATTTACTAACCCTTCAGAATCGGTAAATTAACACTCTATGGGCTAAATTTTTATTTTAAATCCAAAAAAATTGGGGGAACGAAAAATCAGCAATTCTCACGAAAAAAGCTATAATTATTTAGTAAGATCTCGACAAATTGAAAGTTACACTGGCCCATAAAGGGTTAACTCTTTTGTGGGTTTTCCAGTGTTTTAAATACCGGACGATTTAAAAACCACAGCCCGCCTAATATGACGGTTTCATCATACTGAGTAATTTGAGAAATTCGTATTGCAATTGGCATAGTCAATTTCAGGTTAAATAAATTGATAAACTATTGTAGACGATTTATTATTTCTTTAAATGAATTGTTAGGAATGGTTAATTATTATTATGTAAGTGTGTATGTGTATATATATATATATATATATATATATATATATATATATATATATATATATTTAAACATTCCAGGGTCTAAATTGTCCGATTAACACTTGGCTGGCAAAAATGGAAGTAGTTCTGTGCTGTGGATACATTTGTCTATTTGTACTGGGTCGCTGTAATCCCAATTCCGTTCCGGACCGTTTATTCCCAGGCTTTTATTACTGGCTCCACTCGAGGAATTAATTTGTTCCTCTTATTTTTTGTTTATTTGGCCGGCACGATGTTTTCTGAATCTCGATCTGTAAATACGGTAGAGTGGTCGGTTTTTATTGATGTTGCGGTTATCCTCTTACGGATTTACATACCATCTCGGTTCCGTATCGCCATATTCCCAGACAATTGTCCTAAGTTAGTTCCAATTATTTCAGACCTCTTGAGGCACTCTAATTAGGTCCTCTTTTAGGTGTTTGGTACACATTTCTGTGTCAAGTGACAAGCAAATGTTGTCGAAAGAATGTTTCTAGAATTTTCGTTTTGCACTACTAATTTAGAAAATTAGGTATCCACATAATTTTTTATTTTTATTTGGTCCTAAAACCAGCCTCCAGTTAAATGCTACCGAGTTTATCCTGGTTCTATAAAATTTTCCTGTGGTATATTATATGTAAATTATATTAATGATTATTGCACTTTATTGTCACAGTAACCAGCCAATGGTTTTTATATTTGTTATAACGCGCAACGAGGTTATGAATGGCCTCTAAACGCGTTAAACGAGCAGTTTAAAGAAAGAATTTATATATAAAAATCAACGCGGGAATATATATTTTATTCAGTTTATTGTAAGTTACTGGCAACACTAATGGTCGATGGTCATCCTAGTTTCGAAATGGTCGAGCGTTTCGCTGTTTATGTGGACCTCGGCAATAAATCCAGCGCTATAACTGGAATCTTCGGGCACTAGGCGATTACGTTCCTCAATTTGTCTTTGTGCTATTGTTCCCAGAAACGCTCTAGGACAATGGATGGCTATCTTATAATAATTTTATACGTTAGGCGCTAGTTTTCTAACTGAAATTGGACCTTTCTTCGTATTTCCTCCACCCGGGCAAAGGGGCCCGGGGGTCTCAGTTGGGGCGAGATCGGACTGTACATCCCTACACATCCCCATCATTATTCCACGACGGGATATTGCCCCCGCCCGGTGTTGTAGGGTCGATCGATGGGCCCTATCGAGTATGACCCCTCTGAAATGCTGCACGGGGAGATTGAGTGGTATTATTGAGCGCTGGCTCCTCAAGATATTTCCCGCCAACTTGGATACTCCAAGTGCCCCTCCCTCACTTAGCCGCGCTTACTGGCTTCGAGTGGTTTACCAAGTCCCTGACTCTCCTTTAATATAGCCAACTTAGACCGCCCATTTCCACATCAGCCATCTTCTTGCATACATATACGTATATATCAAGGATAGCTTCAGAACGATTATTTAAGGAATGACTCAAAATCAGTCCGAAACTACTACGTTTTTGAGCTTTTTTTATTGAGAATAATAACATTATTAATGTTTTTTTTGTTAATTCTGTCGTCATAAATGAATTTTGCTGTGGTAATTCTGACAGGGCCCATGTAACTGTAGGCACGTTTATTATGTATATATACATACATGTATGTACATACATACACACAGAAAATATCTACACGAGGTATGTATTCATAACAGGAGATTCCTTAAAAGTGGTATTCCATAAAAATAGTTTTTCAAAAATTTGTTAATGGTCCCTGTCATTTCTTTTTTGAGCCTGGTTTAAATTTACGTGTCATTTATATCCATTCCCAGTCCCCACCCATATGTGGGCGAAGGATTTTTGAACTTACCCTGGAATAACAACGGAAACACATTTAAAAGGGGATGCTCTTTGGAAACATCCTCGATAGAGTATCGAATAGAATAGCCCCTTCCTTTAAATGTATGGTTTTATGGTTAGTCAATATACGCTTCGGCGAGGTTCTCTTTAAAAGCGGTTCGTAGTGGCTGCCAACCGGAGGATTGTTTCCGTGCCAATGAAAAATCACAAATCACGCCGCCGGATTCATTCGTCAGAAAACAGATAAAATATTCTAGTGTGTGTGTGTGTGTCTCTGTGTTTGTAGGGGTTGGTGTGGGGGTGGTGGGGAGTGGATTAATTTTTGCGGGTGAACTAGCGCCACAAATCAATTCTCTGGAAGTATCTTCGAGCGGTTCGACTCATTGAGTTGACGAATAAATCGTGCCCCGCCAATCGGTGAATTGCAGTTATCCGTTAAATTGGCCGATAGGCGAGACCGGGGCGAATTCGCCCCCCGTTCACCCCCTCACGCCCCTTCAACAACTCCTGTAGGGAGTTCTGTCCCGTCCGAACTTTTAAAGTCCTCCCGGACACCTGATTTATTCCCAGGGTCTTAATCTTCCTTCAAATGATTAATACTTAAATTAGTTTTTCGAGGGAGGTACTTGTTGGGGAGGGGGGAATCTATTTTCTCCTCCGGTGAATATCAAGGCCCGATGATTTCATTTCTTTTTTTTTTGATCCTGTCGGACATCGTGCATTCTTGCCCCATCCAGCTTCTTATTTAAAGGAGTGATCGAACGCGGATTAGCTCATCGTTGAATCACTGACATGGGCTCGGTTTTACCAATGATTAGTTTCCGCAAAATAACTTTCATATTTGTATTGACAGTTTGGAATCATGACATGGAAATACATATGTTAGTGGTGAAATCTTGTTTTAGAATTTTATTTAATGTAGAATTTTATTCTTATGACACATTAACTTACTCGAATGAAATGCATTTAAGAATCTGTAGCGGTAGAGGAACTATATTATTATTTTAATTTAGGTTTCTAAAAATTATAATTGAATCCCGACATTTCGGACCTTCACGCGAATTAATGGTTCTACATGCCTCAGAGTTCGTAATTTAAGTGGCACAGTTGGTGGCTTTGGAAAAAGGGGTTAAAAGGGGTGTTCATTTTTTTTTTACCTTCGGCTTTAGAGACGGCGCTTCCGAATGCGTTGTTTCACTTATTAATAGCACTCGAAACTTCTTTTTTGCCGAAAATAAAAGAGGGAGAGGTTGTAACAAAAACAAAAAAGGAGACGGGTCATATTCTCAACCGCCGCTCGAAGCCGGCCTTTGGCCCTTGCGATTCGGATGCACTCATTCATTCAATTTCCCCGCGTCGGTTGTTTTTCTTTTTCTCTTTTTTTGAATCGCTGAACGTGAAAATGTCTTTCATGTGAGCGGCATTGTCTGCCCGGCTCCGGTCCACACCGGGCGACACAATGGACATTTTTCCCCGAGGTTTGGGGCGGCAGCGAGTTTTCACAATTTCTCGACCTAAAAAAAACATTTTCGAATTTAAACTGTGTCCTCTCGGGCAGAACAGATCCAAATATCAGTATTCCTTTGTGTGTTCAAAAATATTAACAGTAGAGAAGTGAAGGTATCAGGTGAATAAGAAAGTTAATTCACGTGCTTTGGGACAGAACCCGGTAAGGACAGACCGAAGAAAGTTCCTGGAGGGAAGGTTAACTTTCAGAGGGACTTTGGTTAAAGTTCAGAAACGAAAAATTCGGAGAACCTGAGGAGCTGCTGTTCGAATTCTCAGGGAAAGTTACTAAAAGAAAGTTAATACCAAAGTATTAACACCAGGAGTCTAAAAGATTTTCCCGGTAACTAACTGATAAGAGGTGTCTTGTGGATCCTTGAAAAGACTAGTAAGTGTGTAATTGTTAATGAAATTCCATTATTCTTGCCATTTTCTGCCACCCTCCATCTTCCATGTCAATAGATTAGTGAGGTAGGTGGGACGGAACAGGTATGACATTAGACATAGAACACACATAGTTATATTTATTTTAACAATAAAAATATTTATTTTAATTTTATTTTTCATCATATTTATAGAAACAACCTATTTCACTATAAAAACCGATAAATCGTTTTTCAATATTTGTTATCACCGCTGTTCAGTTAGGCGGCCATCGCGTGTCCGTTAACTTCACTTGTTGCAGTATACTTGACGAACGAAAGATTATGATATTAAATATGTAAGTGATTGTTTTTCGATTGTATCATAGTCGTCCACTAATTTGACTTATCGTCGTAAATCGTTGTCGATCGGTATCTGAAAATTATCCGGATTGTTGTAGGGGCTTTTCATTCTTCATTGCTACAAGCTACAAGTGGAATCCCCGTTTGGTAACCTTTGGTAATATGCCTTCAGAGTGTTTCCGACGGAATAATAAATCTGTATCTTATTATTCCAATATTTAGCATTAAAGTATATATTGTTAGAATTGGGGAGGGACTCCTGAATTTTATTGGGTTTTCAAGCGTAATTTAGGTAGTACATTTTTTTTTATTTTAAGATTCATCGTTGTTTTCTCATTTCTGTTATGTGTTTTCTTAGAAAAATAAGCAACAGTTCCAGGCAATTTGTTTCTATATTAATTAATTTTGTTTCTGCACTGGAGTATGTCTGAAATTTAATTTCTGCTTTCAATTCAAATGTTCATAACGTTAGGCGTCCAATTGACGCGCGGCTCGAGCGCACGTGTCGGCATTTGGGGGGTAGTATTCTCTCGGCAACCCAGTTGTGTGACTTTGTCTGACGGATAAGCACGTTTTCAAGTCCCCGGGAAACGTTTTGAATATATTAGCGGCCTAGTTCGGGCCGCATGACGAAACTTGGCTCGACGAAACTTGGTCTCGATGAATTTTGCATTTCTTGTAAATTGGGGCCGCAGCCCAATTATTGTTTTTAGTGCGATTAAATTAATCAAAGCATGATTGTAAAATATAATCATTTGTAATGTCACGAATAACTCCTCCTCTTCGATAATGACTTTTATCTAGATTTGAAAGAAAATTATATAAGTGTGCTGATACGGCAATTTGTATATAAATAACTACTACGTGAACTTTATTACTTTTATTACCCTTTTTTATGTTATTAATGATATTTTCGGGTTAATTAATATCTTGTTTTTTTTTTTTAATTTCAGACCTTCCGGCATGGATTCCCGTACCAGCCGACGGCTGTCGCTTTCGATCCGATACAGCGACTCCTGGCCATCGGTACGAAGAGTGGTTCGCTCAGGATGTATCCTTTTGAATGTTAACTGAAAACGTCGCCAGCCAGCCATAAGATAAGTAAAAGATTTTTCTCGTCCTCTTCTCTTTCATCTTTGGGCCGAAAGGATTTGGATATTCTGTCCGATGACATCAGATAACCGAGTATCGTGCCAGGCATTCCATTATTCATAACTCAATCCCGCAAATACACACAAATAGCTTTATATTTCGTAACAGATAATTATTACCGGTTTGTACATCTTTCACCGCGTTAGTCAAATAGGAGCGGTTAATTGCAAGAATGAAATTATTTTAGCCGAAATTTCCATTTCTAATATCCCCATCTGTTCTTTTGATGAAGTCATTACCATTTGAGAAAGATACTAGTTTCTGGGTAGGTGCCTCCTTTGTCTTTATTTGACTTCGGTACCTCCAGGAATTATTATTTAATGATAAGTATTTGGGAATAACTCAATATTCTGTGTTCAATAACTAATTACGTGTACAACAGAGCCCTATATGTCGTATTTGATTATCGACCACTTGGTGGATGAATATTGAAAATCTGCGCTATTCCTCTTGGCCTTCTTGCGAATTAACCCATTTAGTCCGGAGGCGACTGTAACGGGTCATAAAAAAAAAGCAATGGAACGTCAATTATACGCCCGTTCCGTGGGCCGATTTCTAATCGGAAGGGTCGACGCGTTCGGGGTGAAAGGACTGAAAAAATTGTTCAGGGGTGAAAATCACATATGCGGTAAGACGGTGCTGGGGTGCGGTTTTGTCACTGCAGTTGACGTCCTTATATAAAAGAGGTAAAAAAAAATATATGATCCCCTTACTGACGCTGTCGGGTCACAAAAGGTTTCCATAGAAAATTGAAAATCGTAGGCTATAGTCACTTTATGTGGGCCTATGTTGAATGGCCGTGCCCTCGGCCCCGTATCTATTTTAATAAACTACGAGTGTCCTACACTGCTTTAAAATTTCAGATTCATTTCCGAAAAAAACAGAGATTTAGTCCAAGGAAAGACACTATCATTAATTTCCTAGTGGCAAGTCAGGTAGATATAAAATATATTATTCAGAACTCAATCCATTTACGGTGTTAATGGTTGCTTTAATTGCCCTAAGTTTTGTTATAACAATAAAGACATTATTTTAGTCTTATGACCTCTGATTTTAAGGTAGGAATGATCATGAATTTACGATATGCTCTCACTCGTCCCTTGTCAATTGCAAAATTAACCGCACTGTGTACAATGTTGCGGGACGTTACTTGAACGCAAAAAAATTAGTATTGGCGATTTGCAAGCGGGACGGAATAAAACAGGGGCGGTCACCGGAACCCAGGCCTTAAACTAACCGTAAAATCAATGACTTACCTTCTACTAAACCAATTGTAACAACGCTATTCAACGAATCGAAAATCGTTCGTGTTTTCATTTTCCGTCGTGTTATCGCCCACCTTTCAGCTCGCAATTGCATTCAGAGTATCGACTCCCCGACGATTTCTTCTAATAAATTATTTATGATAAGAAATCTTCGGGTAATTATCACGGTTAAAACTGCTCAGGCCTGACTTTAACAATTGGCCTAGCAATAAAGCATAAACAGACTTGCATAATTAAGTCAGACTTTACTCATTAGGCGGGTTTTAATGCTTAGGCAATGGGGTAAATATTTTTGTAATGGTATTCTTCAGAAACTTGATAATATATACATAAGTTTGTGATGTTGTGCTGTTATTCTGGAATTACTCTTCCAGGTAAATGAAACGAGCCTTTCTTTTATAGCATTCATTATGTCCCAAGCTGGGCGACGTAGGATTAAAAACGCCGGATGGAAAACAATCAATTTTCGTAATCCACCACGGATTTAACGACGGTTGTATATTTCTATTTTAGTAAGCCCTGACCGTAGTAAAATTTATCCCCCTAATTTATTGTTTCTCAAGTCCTGACAATAAAACGCCCGGCTGGAATAAGGGCCACTCTGGAATTTAGTGTCGGCTTTACGGCCGTTTTATTGGAAAGCAATAGGGACAGTTTGATTTTTAGTCGGATATTCGAGTTGGGTCCAACATGTCGGCAGAATCTGTTGTTCTAAACTTGCTCAACTAGTTTGCAAGGTCACCAGTCGAATTTCAATTGTGTTGTATGCAGTAAGTTTAATTAAATCGTGCGGCGACAAGATTAAATTTTGGGTATATTATTTTATTTACCCCAGCCAGAAGTCATTACTTGGTAAAATTGAAATCTGGGAAAACACCGACAGTGTAGACTGCCAATTTCTATTGGTCTTTTGCTCAGCTACTCCAAGGGAACGAGTACATGAAATATATTATGTAAGAAATGATGTTTTTTGAGCTAAAGCATTAGCGGAATTTGATGAAATATCCAGGGTTGTACTAAATCTGAAATTTCTCCATAGTTCAGAAATGTTTTCGTACCGATCCTTATGATAAATGAAGTAATATATCTTGGCGAAGGAAATGGCCGAGTGCTCGGGTTTTTGATCTTATTTAATCCGAAACGCAATAAGGATATCCGGGACTCGAGCAAAATTTCCCCATGTCAGGGAAGTGATGCCGCAATTTTCTTTGGAGTTTCAAATTTAAATTTGAAAGTTTCCGCTAGATTTTCATTCATACGCCTGTTTGAAGCTGTTTTCGCGTCGGTGAGGTATTCCCTTTTATTCGCCTTTAGGAAACTTTTACACGGTGTTACGATTTTTAACTTCGAAAAGATCATTAAAGCCTAGATCATAATGATGCTTATCACTAACTACGAAAAAAGACGAAATGATGAACCATTGCACTCTGTAACCGTGAAATAGCGCTGGATATTGTTAGTAATTAATTAAGTTTCGCGCTCTGATATTATTGTTCGTTTACTCCTAATTTCGAGGCCCGTATAATAGATCAACAGTCGGTATAATTGGTCGTGAAGGAGCCACAAATAGATCGCATTTCTCCGTGTGATGTAGGTTCGGGGATCTCTGTTGCAATCTGTTATTCAAACATCCCACACCGGCTGTTTGTTCAAGTCTGAGCTTAATTATGGGGACGCGCGGTCAGTGTAAACCTTCTTGTATATTCACAATTGGGGGCAAATTAATCTGGCCCGTTGAATGAAATATGTTGGCATTAACGTTATAATTAATCGAGTGGGGCTCATAAACTCCACTATACTGATTAGAATTAAATATTTCAGGTCGTCGGAATTCAATCGCAGAAACCCATAAACAGTGTGATACACGATAGTCGAGTTTTTTCCAACAAATTAAGTACATGTTTACTTTACCTGTGGGAATGTTTGATCTGGTTTGAAATGATAAACCCTCAAGTATTTTAAAGAACCGGAACATTATGAAAAATTTGGTAACTTCACTAGTGGATCTAGGGTTAAATTTAATTTTCACTGGTTGCTACTATATATTAACATAAATGGGAATCTTTCGACTCGCACCCACTTTCACGGCTCCCCCCGGTGAAGTTACCCCGAGGGGAACTTCGAGAGGGACTTTTCGAAGCCCCCAGTAACTTAGTCTCCCGTCTCGGGTTCCGGGCGTCTGGCTTTCGCGAGTCCGGGGAGTTGTTCAACGGCTGTTGAAAAGCGTATGCCTTTACGGCCGCCCTAACCGCAATTTCGGCGTATTCGGAAATTCCAAACTTCGAAATTCAAAACTCGAACCGATCCCGTTCTGAATAGGCCGCTAATTGGGACGACAGCCTAACAGTTTAGGATTAAATGAAACAGATCCGTTCCAAAATTCAACAGCACGTTGATGACTTTACCCGGGAGTGATTATTGTACTTTATAAGCTTATAGGCTCAGGTTTACACAACCACGGGGAGTAGAAAGCTATATTATTATATTTCAGAAGTTGACTCTACGGACGCGATTTATGTTTAAGTAATTTACACTTTCGACTGGAAAATATTGTGATATATTCTCATTTTAAAAGCCCAGCAATGTCGGTATCTATAGGTTGAGACCTGTTAATAGAAACCCTTCAGTCTATTACAAAGTTGTAATACCAACTGAGTTGTACCTCCTGGTCTGTTGGAATGTTACTTTCTTCGGGCTTATTGCGCCTTTGATTTCCCGGAACTAGCGGCGATTCGCGGTTGCGGATTCGGGAGGCGCCCGGAATTCGGGAAACTCGGAATTTCCCTCGGTCCCGAATAGTTCGAACGTAACTTGTCGCAATCCGGGATTGTTCGCTCGTAAATCTCGTTATCGGCCAATACCCGACTTCATTGGCGGTCTTTGCTTCGCGTCGCCTAGTGACGCTGGGAGAAAACTGGTTTTACGGTCGGTTTGGTTTCGGCTTCTTCAATTTCTCCGTGAAACGATTGGATAAGAGATCGTATTTTGGTCCTAATGTGAAAAAAGGTTGAGTGGCCGTACCTAAAAGCCAGTAGAGTGGTCGATTCAGATTCTTGTACTCGGGGGGGTTGTCCCTCGCTCTACCGTTCCAGGCGATATAGGCAAAAAGAATTTAAGATATTTTCTGGGGTAGTATATGGGTATTCTGACTCAGGTATAGGCCTACTGGCTGCTCTTAGCAAGACGATTCGGATTCGGGTTCGATATTCCTCGCCCCGGGAAATGTGGAGGGAATGGCCTGCCGGGCGACGGGGTTGAGCGCATCTCGTAATTAGCGGCAGATTTGGCGAGCTATGCGGTGTTGCGGGCTGCCGTTAATTTGGCCGGTAATTCCGGCCTGTCCTGGCCCTGGGTAATTAAGCGTTCGGGCTGGAGCGGGGGGGGGGGAGGGTCGAGCGCTCGCCTCGAGCAACGAGCACCGATTTCGACTGCTTCACAAATACCCGTAGCGCCGCGAACATTTCGCCCCCCGCTCTGATTGATGATGGTCGACCGTTGAACGAGTAGGTCGTTTCCGGATCATTTCCGCCCTAAGAATAATTATAGCCGGATTAATTACTTTCCTAGCGTCGCTAATGGTCCTATTATGTTGCCTCATTAGAGTGTATGCCGGGCGTTTGCTTATTTTTTGTTGTCGCTGGAGCTATTCATCGATTAAAATTTCTTTGTCCATCGTTCGTTCGCGATGATACGAATAAAATACTCTTAATTTTTTATGATAGTAATTCAGATTGTAGGTCAGACACCTAACCTATACTAGGTAAATGTTTTTTCCCGCATTATGACTACATTTGAACATTTTAACTTTCTTTATTATCTTTTCATTTGTCTCCCTCGTGACCCATTTTCTGTTTTCACTCGCGGGCCTCACGTAGTCCTGTTTCCGGCCCGCACTGGTTCCAACTTTTGAACTTATTGTACCTGAGACGGGGCAACTTTTGCGCTGGAAAATAAAAATGAGGCCAGAAAAACGGGAAGTGTATTAGGACGAAGACGGAAATCCCGGCGCCCGGCCGGGTTTATGAACTTGGCTCCCGCAACAACTTTTCTTCCCTTTTCTTTTCTTCAACGCCGGGAGTTTCACCCGGGAAAAGCGGGGAACTGGGCGAGTTATTATGTCGGGTAGCGGGCGGGGGCGTTATCGGGCTAGCTTGGGTCCGGATGCAGGAAACGGAACCGGGCCTTTATCACCGGCACCTGTGGAGCCGTCAACCGCGTCAATGTTTCCCCACCGATCGCACTAGGTGTCCACGTCTTTTTCGTTCCAGTTCAATTTTCCTAAGGAATTCATTTACAGTTATATTTAATGAAGAAAAAACGTAAAGAAGAATAAAGAAAAAGCCCAGATTGTTGCTGGTAGCTCGCGATCGACGTTTGTCTCCTCCCGCCATAGGTCCTTGGTATCTGTCCTTCACCTATGTGGATGGAGTCGGGATCATAGTAGGGTCCCCCCGGTTGCAATATTCTATCGAAATTCGGGTCACTGGCTCGGGTTAGAGGGTTCGCAGTAAACTCCCTTCCGACTCCGGCCCAGTGTTGAGGTCCTCCCCTGTTTACGCTCGGTCTGCTCTGCCCCCTGTAATGATTTGGCGCAGTAAATTGTTTACCGCCCGCATCTCCTCACTCACTCACTCACTACCTCCCTCCCTCCATCCCTCCCTCGCTCCTCCCTCTTTCTTCGAACGATTGTAAAATCGGGTCCCCGACCGATGAAATACATCCCAATGGGATGACACCGTAAAATTCTGCTTGGAGGAGCCCCTTTACGACCCCGCCCACAGTTCGGGGTTTGCCCATAATGGGCTCCCGTCTCCTCCGGGTCCTAGTCAAATTGCGGGCGGATTTTATTCGGCCCGTTCGGACAAGCTTTATGCCCGCTCCAGTTTTTATTTTATTGCCCCGACGGTTGAGGCCCCCCCCCTGAATGGAAGCCTCGTTAAAATGTCCGTTTCGGATTGTACGAAAAACTCGTGCACAAAAAGAATGTCTTACTCCTTAATCTTATTTGAATATCGTCGTCTTTCCTGTATTTCAATCGCACGTTTCAGTTTATATTGCTCTCAAAAGTTATCCTAAATTATAACCTAGTCGGAGTCGGTACAGGTGATGGATACCTGAACGTTCGTTTCAGTGCATGATATTCATATTCCAAAATATCTGATAAAATGTACTCATTCAAAATCCCTCTCTAAATTTAGTTAAGAAATATATAAATTCGCGCACCATTTCTGCTTATGGCATTGTTGGAGCCACTGTTTTAAAGTTAACTACACGCTGATAGCACTAATGATTACAGCATAGATGCATTATCGGCAGTTGGTGAACCACATTTATTCTAATTATAATCCGGCGAAAAGCCGGAAATTGTTTAGACCGAACGGATTTCCGTCTTCCGGGTTCGGGCCGAAAGTGCGTTAGCCCTAATGATGTACCATAAAATAACTGTTTTGTCTCACGTCCACGTTTTAAATAATCGACAAATTTTGTACGTAAATGTGGCTCCTTTCATCATTTGAGTTTTTTTTGCCTAAGCATCAATTACAGTATCGGTGAAACGTTGGTGTGATTATGCTACCACCGTTAAATTAATATAATGGGAACGCGCACCATATGTCCACCGATTTCAAACGAATCCTATTAATATTTACATTTTTGTATTTTGACATTGTATTCATGATCCTGAGCTTTTTCTTTTGGAGATCGTTGAAGCGCTATAATTATGCAATGTGTACGAGAGCTCATAGCGTTTAGTCAGTTGAAATTTTTCTCTAATTACAAATTTCAACTCAATCACTAAATTACTGTAATTTTCACACAATTTTCGGTTCGCTTGTTTTGTGATTTGGTGGTTTTAATAATCCGTTTGATGTTTTGCTAGTCGTCAGTACTGAGGAGAAGGGTTAATTACACGAGATCAAAATATATAGGGATAAATATTTTATTTGTTAATCGGAGCGTATCTGAAATTTTATTTCAGATCGGAAAAACTTTCTGTATCACGGGACAATTAATTTACAAAAGGTCCGAGAGAAATATCGAGTCATTTAACACCGGTTTCCGTCTGAACGGCCGTGAAGGCGAGTCAACTAATTACCGCTCGGTCCGAGGGCAATTAGTAACACGTGTATTGTGTCCGAGGAATTATACAACATTAAATCGGAGTTACGCAATCAATTGGAGGACTAGTGGCGGGGGAGCTTAAGCTCGCGGTTTGTGGGAGGGGCAGAGGGGGGACCCGGATTGATCGATGACCGCGGTTATGAGCGGGGAGCAACCCAGTCGCTATATGCGTCGTGTCCCTCTTCAGCTGAATTAATATCTAGTGGTTAACACTTTGTCCTGGTACAGAAAAGGAACTTTGCGAATAATTTTGAAATTTCATTTTATTCCGGTACGGTCGGTGAAAAAACTAATTTTGGTGGATTATAAAAATTCTCACTTTGTTATGCCTTAACCTGCATTTCTTCTTATTTAATTTTTCCTTGTACGTGAAAATTTCGCTCCCAATACCGCCTGGAAACTGGCCCTTTAACCCTAACATCTTTCCAAGCACCCTAACGCCGGTGGTTTCTCCCCGCGGATCTTCGCTAGGGAAGGCCCTAACAACAAGTGTACAGGGGTATAATCTTAATAATATCTGGTAATAACACAGGTATCTTTGAAACTACCTCTAGCCGTTTCCCTTGTGTTTTTGGTTCATAAAAAACCATTCTGACAATTTTTGGCTTTTCGCTATTGTCAGTAGCATTTTATCAGTAATTTAGATACATAATTTGTGTTGGTATAAGGTATATATCAATTATAAATATATTAATCATACGCTGTATTGACCTGGGAATAATTGTTTCTCTAACCCTTTTCATCATTCCTCGCTATTATTGTCGTCGTCCAGATTCCAATATTCGCTAATAAACTTACCAGTTTAATTTAAAAATAAACCTCAGCCGTTCTATTTTCGGGCATAATCATTGCACTTATTCGATTTAAATCGGAAGGTGGCGGCTGCGTGGGTTTTCCGTGGTACATCTATATGCAGGTTCACGTACCCGACTGTTATCGCGAATCGGGGCCCACCCCGTGCGGCTTGGGGCACAACTCAATTTCCCCCGTAATAGATATCCGGTGTTGTTTCAAAAACCTATTCAATCAGCGAGAGCCGGCTCGGTCGGGCACGCGGGCCAAAAATTGACTTACGCCGAACAGTCTCTCTCTCTCTGTCTGTCTCTATCTCTCTTCCATTCTCCTCGTCAGTATATCTCCGTCCCCCTTTAGGCTGATGACATTTACGTCCCAATCTCGACCTGGGGCCCCCGACGGCCGGGGAATTTCAAACGCGGGTCGTGATCTACCTTCCGACAAGAATTCTTTTCGCCCGAATGATTTTTCCGACCCCCGAGCCTGATGCATGGCGCACACTACAAAATAATACGAACTTAAAACGAATATGGGAAAATATCCCAAAACGTACTATCAAATGCCCTCACTGGGATCTGGTGAAACACTAGTTTGCATCACTGAGAGTCATTAATTAAATAATTTCCGAAAGTAATCGAAATAACGATAAGTGTACATATCGAAATTGAAACCCCTTTATATTCGAACCTGCAAGAAAGTTTAATGAATTTTAAATATTACGTTTTTCCAGTTCTTACAGTTTTCCAATATCAACCCCATGGTGCCTATTCTCGTTAGTTTGATCCCATACCTAACCAGTTTTGACTAGACAACCGGTGCAGTACTTACGTCTGCTGCTTTTGAGGAATTCTGCAAGTTGTGCAATGTAGGACCCACCCGACGACGCAAGGCCGGGACCTCGCCGCATGACCTTAAACTAGAGGACTTCTTCCTCTCCGGGACTCCGTGTATTCCGAACCGAACGTTTAAATGTATTCTGGATAGCGGAGAGAAGGGCGAGGGGAGGGGGTTGTAGTGGAGAGCGAATCATTTTTGCATAAAGACCGTGGCCCTTAAAAGGGCCGTTTTACAAAGCGGTGGGGGGGGGAGGTGCCTTCGCTCTACTCCGCCGCTGATAACGTTACTTGGGGCCCGGGCCGGGCTCTTACCTTGTAATTACGCCGGCTCCACGTGGTGGTACGACGGGGGAGGGGGTCGTTTTTTTCGAAATTACTCGCCTTTATACCACCCTCGTCCCCGCACCCCCCCCCCCACGTCTCTTCTACTTTCTGGATCGAGTCGTAGAACGCTCTGTCATGGACGGAGGTTTTTTAGTGGACCTATCGGCCTGTGCCGGTTTGAAATTTCGGTCGGTTTTTTTTTCAACGGATTTACGGCTATAGGTACTCACAAAAAATATACCTGCACAATTTTTATTAGAGAGCACCCTAAAATTTTATCGCTTTTCCCATCTTCCGTCTCCAGTCACCTGAAGAGAAAATCGCAAGAGTGATATTCCGAACCCTCGCCGACCTCCAAACGAATACCGTAAATTCAAATTCTGAATAAAAAAGCGTGATTATCGCAATAAAAAACGAATTTAAAAAAGTATATTTTTACTTGTATATAATTATAATTATAAGTTATCATGATAACGGAAAATTGTATGTACTAGTCACTTCAAAAGTATGATAGAATATTTGTTCCTTACCTGACCGGCTCGAAACTGATTCTTTTCAACAATTAACACATTGAAATTGTCCATGAAATCCGACTGTCGACGAGTGATTTTATTTGATTTATTAAATCAAACAGTCATAATTTATTAATTGATTAATTAATATCTAGCAAAGCAATTAAAGTTCCCGAAACGAAGCGTAATGCTCTCAAATGGCCGGTTTTTTGTTCCGTCTCGCTTCATCAATTCATTCCCCTTTGAACTCGTTACCTCTTTTAATTACGTGACCCGTCCAATTAATTTTTACCTTTCTGGAATTGAATTAGCCTCTGGACCTTGGATGTGTAACTCTCTTACGTGTCCCAGTTTTTATACCCATTTTTCGACCTGAATATCGTGCCTTCGATGTCCGTTTTTTGCTCTCAATTTTTGTTGTTTATTTCTGCAAGGAAATAGCGCGTATTTGTTGTATGTTATAAACGCTGAACGCTTTTAAATAAGCAAATTTAAGTAATAAGTAATGTGAATGTTATTTACGCGAGATAAAAAAATCATTTTAATTCAAATTTTATTTCTCATCAGACGATAGTTATTAGATAAAAGTCATTACCGCTGCCACCTGATAACTTTGCTATACGATTTTCGAGCATGGCATTTACCTAATCACTTTCAACAAGTATTTATATATTTTTAACTTTCGTTGCATCAATATCATTTTTTATTTTACTTTTTTATTTTTATTATTTTCGTAAATTATATTATAAAAACAATTCTGGTCTACTTTTGTGACGATTGGTGTATTATTGAGCATTGTGAGCTGTTTATAAGGTCTCCTGATATACTTTTTTAATACGGCGCATAAGAGTCTTTCCAGTCGGTGAAAGACCACTCTCAGCTCTTACTGCTGCATATTCAGTATGTTGTTACATATAAACCCGGAACGATACTCCGAGTCGGTTCTACTGTAAGGTTTCTTTTAGCAATAAAATATCAGACCGGGCAGCGTTTCGATAAATGTAAATGTCGCTCGTAAAAATCACGTTCCGCCTCCTCGGCCAGTATTATATTTATTCATTCGAGGAAATATGCAAATTGCATCTTATTTCATAGTTGGGTTATACTTTGTTTCCCCCTCGAAGTGCCCGGAATTAGGACGAAAAAAAGTCAGTTATTCCTTTCTTCCCTCTCTTTCCGATATAATAATTTCCCCTTTTCCCAGTGAAAGGCGAGTTCTGTTTTCCATCGTCTCGATCCGGTTCCCCGACCGTGAAATATAACGAAGTGCAAACTTTCTGAAAACTCGGCCTACTTTGGGAAGGAGTAATATACTTGGCTCCAATTAAGTAGTTCGTCGTTACGCTTCGGATATGGCCTGGATAGGCCGTATATACAGTAGTTTTATTTATGTGCTTGCTATCATTTATATGACGCCACAATTTGTTTTTATCATTATTTATTTGTAGTCTTTATGTGAGTCAGGAAAATTGGCGCGTACTTCTTTCTCTGGAAATCTCCATTTCGGAATTTCCGTTTTAAATTATTACTCTACCATGTATTTATAATTGTAATACGTTTGATTCAACAATATAGCGGAATTCTCCGCACGAATAATGGTCCACCGTTTGAAATAAGATAAGAATTATCTGTGATGAGCACTGACGATTTCACGGTGACAAATTCGATCAAAATCCCGCCCATTTTAGGGAAGGCGGAATATTTCGCGCCGAATATTTCATTTCTCCGTTCCCCCCAGCGAAAGTCTGGAGCAATTACGCTCATGAAATGTGACACGAGTCCGGAGCTCCACTTTAGCATAATTCCTTCCTCCACCCTCCGGAACATCACGAAATTGGAATAAACTCGTTACCTCCGCGAGGAGACGCCGTGGGATCGACTCTTTGGGACCGCGGGCCGTGGCAATGGGTTCGATTTCCAACACGATATTGTCATTCGGGAATAGCTCCAGGATTTGGAGGTCCAGATTTGCACCGTTATTCTTACCACTGAATAACTTCCGGGGATCGCGTAATGTAATATTGCGGTAATGATATTCTGAGATCATCAGGGTCCGACATGATGACGGGAACGGTAAGAGTTCCGAAACGTCGCAAACATAACGCGGTAGGAAAGGGCAAAAATCCTTCCGCTAGATCTCAGGCGCTTTCCAAAACAGGAAAAATCCCCGAATAGCGTGTTCTCACAGTATTACGCGATCCCATCGGTAGTTAGTGATGATTCAAAGGAGGAAACCTTCTTTAATTCCTGTCCAGCATTCCTGTCACGTTATTCTACCTTAGGTAGTTACGTACAAAACCACGAAAACTGCTGAATGATTCAAAATAGTATTGTTACAGTCGACCAGTAAAGGCCTATAAATTGAGACGTTACCCCCTCACACCTCGGAGGGGGTCTAACGGGTGGGTAAAAGTGAATTATGACTCCAACGACCCGGTGCTCCGCCTCTTCAGTGTACAGCTCTATATATACAGCCATTGGGCCCCCCTTATGATGCAGAATTCGATCGAACTCGAATTTTCTTCAAGCGTTTCGTTGTTCAACGTTGTTCAAGTCAATAGAAATTGATTCTGGGGCATTGACAGTGTTGCTAGTAGGAACGATCCAGCCTTTCATAATTTAAAAACTATTTGTGTAATTTAAAATACGTCTCTGGGGATATTCATTTACATTAAATATAGTTAGGATCAAATTATAACAATTTTCCTAATAAATCTACGGTTGGGTAGCATATTTAAACTTATTTGGGATTTAACAGCGAATGTTTTCAACATTGGAAAATTATTTCTTCGTTGTGAATACCACTTATAATTTTACCCCGTAATTATATGCAATGATAGTGGACGTTTAATTTATCAGAGTTGAGCCATTTGTCGAGCTAAGTAACATAATTAAACGACCAGTTAATCACCCGACTGACTGATGTGCAAGTGGCAAGGCATCTCGTTAATTATCTCGTTTAATTAGAATATCGAATAATGTCATTATCTTTTATATTAATGCTATGACGATAGGCGCTTATGGAATGTAATGGTGGGTGGTCGACTAATTTGGTTTCGATCATTTTGCCGCCCTAAATCAGTTAGGTCAATACGATTTCGTGTTTCACTGTATTTTTCGTCATATTTTTATAAAGCAGATGAACAGTGAAAATACGGTGTTATATATGATTAATACGTATTCAAAATATAGGAAATTTTGTTTTATGAGTTTATGTGGGGGTTTTACGTCGATGGGCTTATGTCCACATTTTTGTCCCACAGTTAATAGTTTTCATATTCCACTAATGTTCCACCAATTTAACTAATTTAAAAATTGAACTATTCGTTTCCCTTGTTCGCAGATTGCGTTTCCTCATTCTTATAAACAATTGAATATGATAATGAAAATGTTAATTTTGTTTGGACTCGCTAACGGGGGGTGGAATGATGCCCCGGGTCGTTATTAACCCGATTTTTTCGTCGGTTCCCCCGGCCCGTTTTCGTTGTCGCATCGAAAGAATTTGGTTTTCAAATGGCCCAAATAGGATTTTCATTTATGGAAGCTTCCGCTCGGACTCGCGATGCATGAATCATGTATGAATGGGATAAATGCAACCTGGGGAGTTTAACATAAACCCGCCGAGGACGGCGCGTACACACACTCGTGCACAAACAGCCCCCCGTAATGACTTGGCCGTTCATGTAAATAGAGGTGAAGAGCTCTGATGCCGGTTCCCATTAAGCATTTAGATTGCAGTTTCGGGCACTTACGAAACCAAATTGTTGACCCTGGCGACAAATTATATAGAAAATTGAAAAGTCTTTTAATATTAGGTTAAAAATAGTTAAATCGTTATTATTACGTATCTAAAAGAAATAACTCTGTGTTAAGACGAATCTGAACCGGTCATACAAAGCAGTTATCGCGTAGTTTTATCTATCTACTGCATTCAATTTATGTATTATATGTTTATTGCAACTTGTGTGTATTAAAACATATTATTCCTCGCCCTTGGCTAGTAATTAAAATACGAACTCTATTTCCCTTTGCCGATGGTGGTGACAGGCCATAACCGGCTGTAGTGAATGCCGAGAGGCTTTCCATCGATCTCCCGCCGGGGGTTCGAAACCGGCGGCTCTCGTATGTTCCCTAATTACGATGTCTCCGCCTAACCGTCTCAGAACCGGGAAACAGAGAATTACATGCGTGAATTACATGAGAATTACATGAGCTAAACTCGAGCTCCCTCCTCCTACCCAAAATCCCAGGTGTCGAACTCCCTTAACGGGAACTCTCACGCTCGTTTACAATTTCTTCTGGTGTACAAATACTGAAATCAGGTCTTTAAGAGCTTGTGTTTCGTACTGTATTTCATCAGTTGGCACCCCATAAAGATGAATTGAGAGTCAATCTGAAATATGGAGTATTTCCTAGTTGTGCCTTATCTAAATCTTTTCTTTAGTACAGTAGGTCCCAGTTGCATGCTAACTTCTTCAAAATCTATTCCATTCTCTGTTGTGGGTGGCATTTTGGTTTTTAACCATAAATTCTAATCTGATTCGTTCTTCTTCAGTGTGGGCTCATTCTTAGAATCTGGACAGCAACAAGATTGTATGTCCAATTGTCCGTCGCTATCCTGCCTTACAATACAACATCGTAATTTCTTGCAACATCCACGCTCGAGTTCGGACAGTATTTATTATATTTGAAGAACGACTGAACTTCGCGGAATTAGTCTTTAATTAAAATAATAACTGAAAGCGGCCCCACTTAGGCGGTATACAAGCCATCCGTTAACCGTTATAAAGTTTTAATTAGGTGTAGGAGAACTGAATAGACGGGTACAATAGAAATTAGTTTTTTCATGGTTTCGAACGTTTAAAGTAATTTGTCACGCCACACGATCCCCAATTGCTCTTCGTATGGAACTACCTTTTTTTATGTCTGAAAATCAACCAGATCCTCGTCAAAAATAAATTTATCTGTTTTTGGCTTTCCTAGAAAACGGGCGAGATCGATTTTCGAGGGAGTCTCGCTCCGAGAAACCTCCCCCGCCCCCGACTCGGTTTTTGGGGGTCACCCGAAAGCGTATTTGGTAGGTCGCCGTTCAATTTGGAGGACAATCTGGCCCCATTTCTCATTTTCTGTGGATTTTAACATCCATTATTTCCCCTCGGGTATTATTATTTCTTTTTGCCGATCCTTAAAACATTTTGCCGGGTATATTAATTGAGCAGAGGGTTTTGAAGGAGTATTGTATTTTTTAATTATGATTTAATACTTATTGAACAGAGAGAGAGAGAAAATTTTACTATTCTCTGTATCCCTCTAATGAATATTTGCCAGAAATTGTAGCCACATGTAATTCTTACTAACTGCTACTCGTTTATTACCTATATTTATGGACTGCAATAAACATATCCATATGCTCGGTAGTTTATTATACGAATAAATATTTCAGCTTTCGATTATTTGTAAATTCAGACACAGGGTATACTGGTCTTCCAAATCACTATTGGCAGCCCATCACATTTTTGTTCCTGATTTACTTATTTATTGACTTAATATATGATAAGAATTCCGTCAGTAACTTTGAAATGCCGGCTCTTTGAACTTTGAGTCAGAAGTGAAAAAACCAGTCATTCCTGTCAATCTTCTTCGTCTTCAGGAAGAGGTCCATTACTATTCCTTCTTTTCCATCAATTTTGTACATTCCAGTCGAACAGGGAAGCAGTTTAATTTCTCTCTACCGATGCATACATTGCTTATAATTGAAATATAACGGTATCCTGGATAACATAAAATAGAGAGTTTGCACAACTTACAAAGGCTAGTTTGAACTTCAGATATGCTAGAGACGTTTTCATTGATTTTCATATATGCCTGATTTGCTACGATTGGAGAATGAAATACATAAATATTAAGATAAATTCTGTGGTGGAACGTTTTCCAAAAAACGGTTTCATTTATTAATTGCCTTGCAGAGGTGAAGTTCTGTTTATTAAGCTCTTGAGAGTTATAATTTATAGGTTGATTGAGATGAACTCTGATGAAATTGTAAATACATCCGAATGTTTATTACTGCGGGGTAGTTTTTTCATCTGTAAATATTCATTATTAATTCGGAAAAAGAAATTGATTAAATTTTTTTATATAGTCCTCGGTTCAATTATTATAATTTCACCTTCGTCAGCATTCCGAACAGAGGTGAATAAATACTCGAATCTCGCTGTCTCCTGTACCGCTGGGGAGTCTTCTTAAGCGAATTTCTAACCCAAATGAATATTCGCTTATAAGAAAGCATTATGCAAATCTCGTCTTTCGAGCCGAGTAAAAAGAAGGAAGGCCCCGAAGACTTCTCGGCTTTCGCCTTTTGTTCCGACGGATTCTCCACCCGCGGCCCCTTTCTGGCCAGTGGAGCTTCCCGATAAGAAAGCTTCTTATCAGCGTCGGGGGTTTAAAAAAAAACTGCCGACCCACTTTTACGTTTCGATAATCCGGAGACGACTGAGGCCACTATTTTCGTCTGTACCGCTGCAGTTTTCTCGGAGTCGACCGACATTTTCAGGACTCGGAGATATGAATTTTATACCCTTCGTATTTTTCGAAATTAGGTATATTTCATCTTATCGTATCCCCTTTTTTTCAGAATGATAAATGACAGAAATTTACATCGCTTCAAACATTCCATTACTCCTAATCCTAGGGCATTCGTCCAGGTGTCAGATTTCCAATTCTCCGTCTTGCAGATAGCCCGGCTAGCAAGCGAACGGCTGAATTTAATTTCTTCTTAATTCTAAAATCTTTATTTCTTTGATGATTACTGTTCTCGATGAATTTTTAGAAATACTGCCAGGCCTGTAATTTTAGTCAAATTAAAGGGGGGGCTGGTGGTTTAATTCGGGGCCAGGAAGCGGATGCGCGGATCCTGACCTCCGCTTGGATCTCTCCCTGTTCAACCCTTATTATTCGGGGGTCGGGCTTCCGAAATTGGATTGGCGGGTTGGAGAGGGGGCCGACGAATTGGAACCGGCATCGGAACCGTTCCTATCCGGACGCTGGAACGTGCGGGCAATCGTTTTCCGAACTCCCCAAATAGGGGCCTATACACGGCGCCGTACAACCGCCCCTATATACCTGCCCATCGGCTTCAGTTGGGTGTGTTGACGGGGGCGGTCTCTCCCCTTTGATGGTACCTTTTATAGAAGGTTTCAAACAGGTATATCGTATAAACACCGATCCCATTCAAATAACAATCCCATTGTTCCAAATTTTATCCTGATGGTCTGGAATGTATTTCTACTAAATAATATTCTCGCATATTTACTTGCTTTTCTGTAACTAATTTACTTTATACGTTTAGCATATACTTTATTACTTCCCGACGTCATAAACTTGAATATAATTTGAATTTCAGCTGTTTAAACAATGTATTCTGATGTTCTCTTCGTATTTCCTTCAGCAATCTAGAACAATATTATTAATATTGATAATTAATTATATTTCGCAGTTGATAATAATCAGTTATGTTCTGTCCAATCGGTTGCCATTAAGTCTATGAAAATGGCAAGTCCGCTACTGCTTGACTTTCTGTAACCGAATTTCCCGACGGAGGAACGAAAGATTCTTTCTATATAAAGAAAGTTTTGATTGGCCAATCCCACGGTGGAAGTGGCTGCGGCCGTTTCCAATCTTAACCGAACGGTAGATTTTAGTATACAACACTATTTTTCAGTTCCTTTATATAAATTCGTAGTTTTTGTTTCTAAATATATCTGGCTCTTCTGAAGAGTTTAGAAATTTCTTCTTTAAATTCCGTTCACGTTGTTTTTTTTCGTAAATTCATACTTCCACTATTTTAATCAGTCTAAGGATCATTTGATGTACTATATGTATTTTATATTCCCAGCATGTCTGGTAATAGCAGTATAATTATTGTACTAATGAATTAATGCATTTGTGCTTGGGTTGATTGTAACTTGAGTTTGAAAGTCCGTGTTATAAAACTGGGGCGGCGAGAAATCAAGTTTAAGACCGAGCTCGGGATACACGTTTTAACCGGTTGTAATTTAGGAACATGGAAGCCCTTCTCCACAAAAGTGTACTTCGTAACAATTTCGCCCGGTTTACTCCGCTTTATAAAATATGAAGGTAAATATCCGGACTCACGAAGAGAGAGAGTTTCTCATATTGGTTAATGACGTATAAAATCCCCGGGGGCGGATTCTGGGAAAGTCGCGACAGTCGCCAAGCAATATTTCATTTCTGTTTCCATCTCTTTCCCCTTTACTTTGAGTTTCTGCTGCTGGAAAAAAAAACGAGAAGATTGTTGTTTTCGCCCGTTCCGGATGGCCGTGATTGGTGGTGGTTGTGGGGGATTTATCGGTGAAAGGGACATTCGTTATTTTCCCTCGTTATATTACCCCGATCCAACTTCCTTGCCACGGCCTTCCGGGCGTCCATTTGCCCCCCGTCCAGTTTGGCCCGCGATTGACATATTTATTTGCTCCTTCGAATATCTCGACACCGGCCGGAAAGTGCTTTGACCGAGAACGGAATCGATTGAAAAGAATTTATATTGTTTATGCAGTGAACTGTCCGGTATCCGGTATTCTCCGGATTACTGCCTCGGCGCTATACCATATGGGACCATGTAATTCAGAATATATGTACATCATATTCGTCGATCCTATCATTATGAGAGTGTTATGGTTACATCTGACTTAATTTATTATAACGCGATGTAATAATTATATCGCGGTTGTGGCTCTTTCGACGTCTCAAATTGTTGTATTCAATTCGAATACTAAAACATTATACCGGATATTTTTTGTGAACATAGGAATGTGTGTTAATGCTATTTAGTTTTTACAATACGTTTTACCTTTATACTGTATTTCTTTATTGCATTCGTGTAATACTCCGGACTACTCCTTAATCTACCCTTTGAAGTTATTGTAATAGGTTCTCTTTGACCTGCATACAGGAATGTTTCATAAAACTGTTTAAACGGTACGGGCTGACTGAAGTGGCTACAAACTGAATTACGGTATTTGCTATAGAATCCGCCGATCCCGAACGCGATAATGAAACTCATTTCATGGTACCCGGCCACCGCCCCGGGTCTGCCAACGGACATGAAACGCAATGTCGGAAACAGCCGATTTCAAAGAGAACCGCAGGGCGGGTATGCCATTATTTTATTCGTGGAAATTGTTTTCGGCGTAAATTTCGCCACCGAATTGGGTCCGTAAACCCTTTTACCCTTTCATGTATTGCCGGTTGCTAAATAATTGCAGCAGAATATAAAAATATATTAGAAAAAAATCTAAATAATGAAAGGGCCTGTATTATTACTTCGGTAATACCTCATTACACTCTTAATTTTTCTAGTCATTTGGTTGTCTGCGCTTGCACCCCTCGTATAGTGTTGCATGATATTTCCAAAAGTGCTGTCGTCGGCACTTTTTTAAGTCCTAACATCATCGGATTGGAACAGTCGTCATCAGCGTTCAAAAATTTAACGATTCTATTTCCCGCGATTTATTTTCCCCGCTTTTCATTCCCGAGGTTTAGATTGGCTATACGTCTACCTTCTTCATTGTAGCCCTCCCCCCGCCCACACTCGATGTAATACAGTCGGATGTCATTAGTCAGAAGAGCTCATGATTCCTGGAGACGTTTCTCGGCGAAGTATCATCAGCGCGCCGCGTCATCAGCAGGATTTATGTCCCGACCCGTTTGCGGTGTCACGGCCACGATAGCGAGGAATAGTCACCCTATTCCGGCAAGATTATTCCGACAGTGTTACTTACTTAATGTTGTCATTTGTTACTATCCTGTTGCTGTAATTCAGTTCGTTTGAATAAATGTTCTGCCCCTAGGCGGACGCCTCAATAGGGCTCTTGAAGATCTTTTGACTTTTATGAGAAATATAATTTAAAAAAAAAATTAAACGGAGTTTCGTTTTACGTACTAGGGACCTAGTTTTTTCGTCATGTCACTGAGTGGCCCTCTTTGGCCTCTCCGTCCGACCGTAATTTCCGGTATCGATCGATTTCCGGTCGGCGCGTTCCGAACTAATAAACCGAACCCCCCTCCCCACCTACACTACTTTGATTTCAAACCTACCTACTGTATGAAGTGAGCGCGGGCTCAATCATTCGGAAGTTGGTTTACAGTTATGTCCCTTCGACTGTAAATTAAAATGACCCACCCCCGACGCGTTCATTACAGCTTCTAATAAAAGAAAAAAGTTGTGCTCAAATCCGGGGAATATTAATTTTTTTTAACGACTAAATTCAAACTTATTGCCAATGAAATGTGTATGTGTGTGATTTCGGTGTGAATACATTTTCTTACAGAGAAAAATTATCATTTTACCACTTAGTAGTTACAATAGCCATTATTGATATTGTTGTCCCTGTCATTTTTCTAATCAAAGTAGTGAATATTTTAAAAAGGTTTAACCTTAATATTTTCGACGCCCGATGTGCCTGCGTCGTACCGTTGTGGACGTTTTGTTCTCAATACTGCCTGAACTTAAATTCTCAATTAATTTGCTAGTCTCCATCGTGGACTCATTCTTGCCGTTGGTTTCTCCCCCTAATCTTCGTTAGGGTGAACATTTTCCCGTTTCCCTGGATGGGAGAGCACACTATCGGCGCAGTGCAATATGGGAACGCCAGCCACAATGGCGGGCGACCCTACACCGCAAACATACCGGGCCCCCAATATCAACAAAACCAGTAGCACCTCTGTGTATCCTCTTGCTGCTTCCCACGCGTCTCACCTTCGCTTACATCACTACCACTCTAAGTGATCTTAACATTGTTTCCTTTTCCGCCGCCCTTCCATCTAGCGCAACTGAGATTTCTCATTACAGGGCCGATGAATTTGGGCTCTATATTATCCGGCAGTCCATACGTTCTTCGCTTAGGAAGTGTCTCGACGCATATATTGCCTAACGCCTTCCCGTATTGTAGTGAATCACTTCGAAAGTATCCGTACGAACAGCTCGGGAGTAGCCAAACAAGTTATTAAATGTATTTAACATAAGTTTAAGTTCGGAATAGCGTTAATAGCTCCATAAAGATTGCGTATCTCTGCTTGGAAGTACCTAAGTTATGAAAGGCTTTACCAACGGCCGAAGAATTTACCGATTGGTTGAAAAAATAACCTGGATTCTGACTTTGTTTTTTTTATAGGAATTCATAAGTTATACCGACTGTAGGGTATTCAATTTATTCGATATGTTATGTTGACCTGGAATTTCTGAATTGTTAGGGCCTTAGCTGCTTAGAAATTTATTCTGGGGAACGCTTTTATGTAAAATTTACTATCGCAGTAACTTCCCTACCGTTCCACCTGAGCCCATCCGGAGCCTGCCAGTAAATTTTGTCCGCAGGAAATTCTTCCCAGGAAGTAGCAATTGATTTGTTTACTCCGGGTGGTTGGAAGGGTTGTTTTTTCGCCGCCGCCGAAAGGAGGCCTGGAACACGGTTTTCCTTTGAACGGCCCCCACCCCCGCGCTCCCCTAACACGATATCGATTAGCGCCAGCCACTGACTGACCTTAGTGGTCTGGTCCCCCGCTTGTGTGGGCGACTGGCGACGAAATTTCATTCAAACTTATTGTGTATACCTTTATAAAGGGGGAGGGTCGGAGCCAACTCCCGACAGACCCGTCCTGAGATTAAATGTTTTCACCGAGACGTCCTGATTTTTTTCCTGTTGAAAGGACAACTGCCGCCGTATGTTATGAAGGGTGGACCGATAAAAATAAAAATTAATAAAATTGTGACAATATTATAACAGTTAGAACAAACCGGATTCAAATCTCAATATAGGGGGCTTGATTATAGGGACTCAGATTACCTGATTTGCTAGCTTAGTGATTGATAGCATCTGAAAAATAGCCAAATAATTAGATCCGTCTATACATAGCAAATTCATTGACTACATTATTCCAATTTATTACTACAAACGATCCTAATTTATGTTATGCGAGAATGGGCTGTTTTGTTGTGGGTAGACATGAATGGCTTAAGCGCGCACGTTCTTTCTCTTAAAATTCAGTCGCTCGTTGAGATATCAATTACTTACGTTCAAATTATCGACTTTTTTTATGCGCACAACAACTAAGTTAGAACATTAACTGTTCTAAAGGGGTGGGTGGTCCTAGTTCCTTTAATTAATGCTTCCCCGGCGGAATACTATCTGAGAAAAATCGGAAGACAAAAATGGTAATTTAGTATTACAAATGGCCGAAAACATAAAGATAGGGGGGGAGTAGTTGGGGAGCAATGGGATTTCCCTCGGGGGCCCAAATCCTTGGGATGGGGGGTGGGGATAGGATCGTTTCCTTCATCCCTAGTACGGGCCAGAATTCGATTTCCCAGGGTAGTAACAGTCTTCGCGGGGAGGAAAAGCCCTATGAAGGATTTTCCTGACCTGGGGACAACGAAGGAAGCCCTGTAATAGACGGCCCGTCTAACTTTGCTGGATCCCGGGCCCCATTTAATAGGGGATGTGATTAGGAAGGTACCGGAAGCCACCTACCCTCTTGCCCACCTCCCAGAATATATTAATAAATGAATCGAATTACCATACTATTATTTTCCCCGGGAAGGTTCCTCACCTCAAATGGGCCTTAATTAGCATTAGTGTTTTTCCCCGTTAATAATTTCCAGCCTCCGCGGCCGGGGCTCCTCGAAAAATATATTTTCGCCCGGAAGGCGGGGCTTCGATTTCCTCTTTATAAAGTTATGCGGCTGGAATACTGGGATACCGTCGGGAATAAAGTTAAGGGCGACAAAGTTGGGAAATTCACGCGTGGAATGGCGCCTGAGTGGCGTTCGATATTTCCGAAAAGAAATAGTAAAAAGTTTGTGCCGGTGAAAGCTATCTTCCTCGCCGGCTCGGCGAGTGTTCCCCATCACTCTGAAGTCTGATTTAAAAGATCCCCCATTATATTCGGTCGAATAATAATAAAAAATATCCAACATATCGATTATCCCATTATCGATCCAGATTATACAGTTTAGCTTTAGTGGTCGGGGTATTGAAAAATAAAAGGCAAATATTATTCTTTAAATATATTCACCGGCTGCTTTATTCCAACAACCTTAATTTATGCGAGGTTTTATCGTTTTGCAATAAGCAAACACGACCGGTCTGAATATTTCTCTTTAAATTCAGTTATTCGTCGGAGATATCTCGATCGGCACATGACAGCAAAGCGCAGTAAGAACACCTTTCACGTTTCTTGAGTGAAGAGATAACAGAAGAACGGGCGTACTAAAATCTGAAAAACCCTTGTTGCGCTCCATATATTCAAATCAGCGGAGTAGACAGATTTATTGCATAAAATAGAGAAATCGTATTTTTAGAGTGTAGAATGCATATATGACCCGCTAGAATCGTGTGGCGGACCTTTCCGGTCTCGGCGTATATCTGTCGGCCCCGATTGTTGAATAACCGAGAACCGGCGCCTATTTTAATCGGCCCGCCATCTTGGAACCTCCATTGTTCCACTGAAATATAATAGGCACGCCGGATTGTTCGGCCGGAGGATTACACACCGTGGAACCGAACCGATACACCGCAGCCCGTAGCCTCCCACTCCCGCAAACCCACCCTGAAACTTAGTCCCAGACAAAAGCTACCCGGTATTGTGTCCCATGCCCGGGTCGAATTTACCTTTCCTTGAGCTGGCCATTGAAAATCTACAAATTGGAACGCGTCTATGTATAATATTACATATATTCGATTGGAATAACAAATTCGGATGATTTGTAGACCAGGATAACCGAAAATACCGACATCGGGCGAAAATACCCATAGACAACGTTCCAAATTTATTATACATATCTTGTCCTCTTGCTGTTAAAAAGTGCGGCGGCCAAAGCTTGAATGAATATTTTAGTTGGATTCATGAATTTATGCCTAATGGAGCCCAGGATCGGGCTGATATGTTTCCCAGACGGTAACACTTTTATTGTTGTAACAAGGCTTTCTTCTATCGGAAATTCATTTTCGTATAGTAGTGTAAAATTTGACACGTTTTTGCATCATGGATTTTTCGCGGTCGCCACGCGGTATTGTGCCACCTGCCATCCATCATCCACCCGAAGCCTGCGGTATAGTTTCTCCGACACTGTCATTTGGTAGGACTTCGGGGGAAAAACCCCGAACCGCTGATTATCGTCGAAAGATCTATCGGTTTGAAATTTCGGCGAAAATTCCGTGATCCCCGATAATAAACTTGCATTAAATTTCAAGTAGCCGCCGACTCTGACGACGCTCGGGAAAAAACGGGATTTATCAGAATGGATTTTATCGTTGCATGTTTCGTAATAGTTTAAACTACTCTTTTTCTTCGTCACGCTGACCCCGATGAATTAATGCCCGGATGTAGTTCAAAGTTTTTCATTATAAAGTTTCGGCGGTCGAAAATTAATCGGACTACTCCAAAATTGGTTCCAATAATGTCTTGCAATAAACATTTTATTTATAAGTGAATAACAGTTCTATACGTATATATTATGCGGTAATTTTTGAATGAATAATAATAACGATGAAGTTAATAATAAACTCCTCTCTGCTTAATTAAGTCAGTAAAAAAACTATTTAAATCTGTCAAAAAATATATGTAATTAACTAGAAAGTATATATAAGTGAAAAATTGTGGGGAAAATTCTCCATAATCTGTATTATCCTACATTTTATCGAATCTGGTTAGCATTGATTTATACATAGTCCAAACACTCGTGTAAAACGTGTTCGTCAGGCGATACTGGAATATAATGAATTTCAATGGTTGGCTCATCAAAAGTGAAAATTTGCACACGCTGCGGTAACATCTGGCTAAATATCAGCCGGTTCTATCTTAACTCGTTCAACCCGGGGTTCTCCCCTTTCCCCTGCCCGGGGTCTGAACATTTACTAATTAACTGTCTTTATATCCTTTATTGCAGTTTAATGCCCGGACCGCATTATCCCCTTTGAGATAGAGGTAGCCGCCGGGGGCTTTTGTTTTATTCTTGTTTCAGACTTTGCGGACTAGGTATTTAAACCGGGCGGCTAAACCCCCTAATTAGTTTTTAATGAACCATTCGTTTGAAGAAAGGGAGGAGACATTCAGTGTTTCAATTATACCGCCGATGGTTTGTTTGTCTTTTACTGGAACCGACTGCTAGAGAAATTAATCCTATCGCAATTGCAACACACCTGCATCAACTGTGTGTGTGTGTGTATATATACACAGTATATAATAAATAGTCCACCTTATATTTTTAGAGTCGCTGTCAATTCCGGTCTGAAAGCTTACCGTTCAAAACTATCCCATCACTGCAATCCTGTTGAAGCAGGAGTACATCAATGAGTGGATTCACCGTCACTAGTCTCTCGTGCCGCTAAATATAATATTAAAAATTGTAGTTGTGTCTTAATCTACTAAATCATTAGCCGTCAATGTTTCAAATCAGGATTTATCCTTTTGTTCTGTCCTTTCGTCCGCTGGTATACAAAATTATACCTGTTGATGTAGGCCGGAATCGGTATAATGTCGAACTCGGCAAATCGTTTGTTCATCCCCTCATTATACCGCCCCATGGGGGGTAGAGGGATGTGGAGGGGGGTCGTGCTCACTGATTAGGGTCGCGTGTCCCTCCGCTGTTATTTATAGCTGTGGATGATTGGCCACCGACAGGCCGTGTTGCCCAGATTCTAATTTCATCGACGAGGCCGCCCGCTGGCCCCCATCCTGTGTTGATCCTGTGTGACTAACATAAAACCTTTCGAGTCAACCCGATGTCCGAATATAGTCTTCAGCTCTAAATATAAATTACGCTATATCCTTTCCAGCTTAACATACCTGTTTTGTGGTCTGCGAGGGGTTGGAATACCGTAGATTTGTTGTGTTTCTTCTTGTTCTGTTAGTCACTATTGGCACTTTGGATGTTTTTCGGGCATCCTGACTGCAATGCCACTGTCACTTGTACACTGACAGTGTACAAGACCGCTACTGAAGATGGCGACCAGTCGAAACCGGTCTAGCAAAAGACCAAACCAGCGAGAGGAGACAGAAACACAAAAAAATCTAGAATATCGTTTCCCTGAGACAGAGTAAGAGTGATATATTAGGCAGATATCAGGGTTAGCACCCTCAATTTCGTGATCAGGAAATAAAAAACACAATAATAACGAGATTAAAAATATTTTTAAATCTTGCCAAGCGTGTGCTACGGATGTATACTCAAAATTGAATATTTTATATTTACTCGGTTGTATAATTACTGCCCAGAAATATTGTGTGGGCTTCAAATAAATTTTGAATAATAGCGAAGTATAATACGTAATCAACAAACACTTTACTCTAAACAGTAATTTCCAACCAAACAAACTTCCCCTTATTCATTTTTCCAGTTATGGAAATGCGTTGCATGTGTTTCCATATGTAAACTTGAACCGAAGACAATCTAAAATCTTACACGTGCATTCGCACTGACGACACTTGTGAGCAAGCCTAGAAAGGAACTTATAGGAAAATACTGGAGGAATGTTTATCTTATTTTCCTTAATTATAACTTCGAATTCTTAGTAATGCACTTTTTTAACGTATAAAAATTTAAAGCATAAATTTTAATTATATTTCGTGCCCATAATACGATATTCAGTGACCGAGGATTTTGAGTCGATGCGAATTACCGACTTCCACATCATATATATATATTCGGCGATTGAACATAAGTCAAAGTCCCGCTCGGTGGAATATTATAGAAAAGGATTAATTTTTTTCCCCGGTTCTGAAAAGTACTTCTGACACTCTGGTAGAATTTCCCTTTTCATGATTTTCATGCATATTCGATACTTTTTTATTTATATAAAAAAAGTATCCCTTCAAAGGCAAAGAGAGAGAAAGCTCGACCGTACTTGTCGACAGGAGTGGTCTCGTTGAAAGTTGTTCTTACCGACTCCTTAATCAGTCGGGTAATGCAGAGGGCCGTTTTTTATTCCTTTTTAGTGAAACCTCCGGGAAAAGATTAAAAACCATCGATAAAATTAAATAAACACTTTTATTTCATATTTCACCCTTATTAGAGACCCCTAATAGGGTTATTAGAGAAACCGCGATACCAAACCCTACAGTTTTCATTTCGCTTTTAGATAATGACGATAACGAATAACATGTCTTATCATGTTATCATTAGTGATATATTAAAAAATAATAAAATGAATAAAAAATTTTGTTGGGATGAGTTTCAGATCGTCCACAATAACAAAGTATTGTATTATGAATGTTTATGTTCCGCAGAATTGTATCTGTAACTTCTACATCGGTTGTACGTCTCCGCTCTATTCTGTGCCATGGTCTATATTTTACGGTCTTCGATTCGGGGGAAAATATGCGAAAAGAAATTCTTGATTTTTCCCGTTAACGATCTGCTTAAAGATTGTCACCGTTTTTTGTAACGAATCTTAAAGCACGGGGTTCTCTGAAATATTGTATATTACAAAATAAATGATTAATCGAGCCAAACGATTAATCGGCTTTTTAAAATTATATTTAGGGATTTGATAGAAATCACTTGGCCTTGTACTGTTGAGGCGGCTCCTGTGTACTTAATAAGTGAATCTGTCATTAGCGCGAAAATAAGTTGTTTTTGAAGGCGACATCCGGCCGACGGGTGCGCGGGATAAGTGTTCCAGTCGGAAGTGTAACGATCCATCTTTCCGTGATGTAGTATAGAAGTTGAGGTGCCTGTGTGGTTACGTGACTTTGATTGATCGCTGGTTCGGGCAGCCTTCCGAAGAGCAAAGTTATATTTCTCGTCGTCGGCGATGATTCAGTTGGCGCTTCCCCCAAACTATCTTAAGACTCACTCCTTCCTTGTTGTCGTTGATCCGTCTCCAATCTCTTTTCCTGCGGGCCGGGTCACGCTCCAGACCGAGTTTCATTTGTCGGCCTCTCCTCTATCGCTTCCTATTTATCTCGTCCCTTGTAAATCGTTTCTCTTCTCCACTCGCTTCCCCCCCCCCCGGATTCTTCAAATTCCCCCGAGTGAACGGTTGTTTTTGTCTCGAAAGGGGTCGACGGGCCGTTTGTGTCGGAATTTGTCCCTGACCCTCGTCGACAGATCACTCTCTCTCTCTCTCTCCTCCCTCCCTCCTCTCACGATGGTTGAAACGGGTGAAATTTCCCGAACTTAAATTAGACTTAAACAAGATTTACCATTGGTTTAAGCTGTCTGTTCGGTGCACTCGCTGGTTTCGTTTTCCCGCCATCCTCAGTAATCAGGCAGTATTTTTCACTGATTTATTGGTGGGCTGCCAACAAAGAACGTAGACACCGAAACAACATTGTTTTTACATTATTTTTCTTCTTGAATCGTATATTGAATCAACATATTAGAATTGGTAAAGCTGATTACTAATATTAAAAGTTATTGTCGACAACAACTAATTTATGAGAAAACGTTGTTGAAATCAAACACACAGCTATGCCAAAACTTAATACAAATAAAAAAACATTTAAATAATTAAAAAGGGAATTTACGGTCAATAAATAGGAATAAATAGGGGTGGTATTTTCGGTGAAAGATGGAAAGCTACTGGCCGCATTATTATTCCGGCGATCTGAAAAGAAAAAGTTTCGATAATATTTTAAATATTCTTTTATCGGACAATAATGGCGTCGGTGCTTAACTTGTTCCTTTTTCGTTTTTATTCCTTCTCTCTCTCTCTCTCTCCCTTTTTGTTTTATTATGAAGTCGCAACACGCTCAGGATCAAAAGTTAATTACGCCGCCTCACAAGTTGGCAGCGTGTAATTTGTTTTCAGGGAGTGCCTGTTAATCCAGAAAAAGGGCTCCCTTTGTTTCCGCCGGGAAATAAGATATTTTATAAAGGAACTACTTGTCACCGTTTGATGAATAATGACCGGCCGGAACAATAAGAGTGAATATTTTAAAATTGAAAAATGCATAAAAAAATACATCAATTATAGTTTTAACCTATTACCCAGAACTACATTTTTTTATAATACCCTATCTACGAAATAATTGTGCATGTTGCAAGACAGTGAAATATTAATATTTGTTTTAGACATAGTGTCAGTAGGTAATAGTTAATTTCAAGATATTACTGGAAATGGTAATAACAAATTAAAATTTTATCTCATTGTTTGGACTTCGATTGGATTCTCTGTCTTGATATAGGAAGAAGGAAAAAAATCAATTTTTCATCAATTCACTGGTTGTATGCTTAGGGCCTCGACAGCAATGAAATTTCGCTCTGCGAAATTGCCTAAATTCTATACACAAACTGTATGTATAAGGGAGTTTATTAAAAATTGAGATATCGTTGGATAGGGGGGCGACGTTGAGATTGGAGTGGTTGGAGCGGGGGTCGCCTCCTCGGTAATGCAGTTCGGCTCGCGGTAATTCAATACCGGCCCCATTCCCTACCCGCCTCACGTTACGATTAGATTGCCCGCCATCACTGTTTTTCTCGGCATTATTTCTGATATGACCCGATTCGTTATTTATAAATTTACCCGCGAATACGCTTCATTTTCTATTCCAAAAGCGGCATTTCAAATCGACCCGCTTGAGTCGCCAATTTGTGACCTTATTTTTAACAGTTTTAGTATTGTAAATATCGGCATAATAAAAGAACATGTGCTTAATCCTCCCTTTAAGTGGAAGAAATTTCTTGGATCTAAATTACTTAATTTTCAAATAAATAATAAAATAATTTAGGTGTTTAATAAATGAGATTATTATTCAGTGAAAACACGGCGCTGATACCAGACCCGCGCAACACAGCGTCGATGCGTTGCTTAGTATCGTGCGCGCCGTTACATTTGCCTCGCCGGTTCTCATCGCGGCGAAATTAGATTAGGCCGAACAGTTTTCGGATCACTTTCGAAATTCGAAACTCAACGCAGTTTCACCCCCTTGAAGAACTCATTAGCCGGCGATGCTAATGCAAATGTTAATAGGGTAGGATCCCACTAATCCGACTAGGCGGTAATCCGACCGCTTGCTAATCCGAAAGGATTTTCTGTACTGATTTGGGGAGTGGTAACATGGGAACTGTTTTTGTGTCCTACAAGCCCCTAATTGACTAATCCTGTTTTTAAACTCCCATTTAAAATTGTATTTTTAGTTCCTTACTAGTCCTTAATTTATTTCCCTACTAAAACGTTTGTCTTTTTAGTAAGGAATTAAAGTAACTATTTTAACAATTGTAGCTTGTTTTTCCACAACAATTATTACTTCCAATCTTCCAGGGTAAATTCAATTAAACGATCCTCAAACTCCTGGACCTTTGCTCTACTCATTTGAAAGAATAATGCGAAAAAATAGTTTTGACTATTGACTATTCGAGTTTAATATTGGCAGTAGAACTGTAGTCCTTTGCCGTGACTAATTGAAGAAAAATAATGCGCTTTCGTGTTTGGGGGACGGGGAGTGCCCCAATTAGTTTTCCAATTTAAAGAGTCGCCCGGGACCGGACATTATTTCCCTCTGTCGTAATTTATATGAGAGCGGAGTTTTTAAAAATATAAAAATATACGGAGGGGAGCGAAGTGGCGCGTACATGTTGACAATGGAGTAATGGCCGCCGTCATGATGCATGCCCACGATATTAGAGGGGCCCGCAGAGCCAAACTGAAATGGCGGCTACTTAGGCACCATTACTCCCATTGTGGGCTCGCGCTCTCTGTTTTATCCGCGTGTTTATTACGGTGCTGGTTTCAGCTCTTCGAATTGACGATTGAACAGATATACGGAATGGGAGGCCGCAAGGGATCGAACCCCGTACCCCGTGGGTCCCGGCCTACTTTCGTTACCTGTCCCTCAACGGATCCAGTAAGTCTTCTTTCAGCGCGAACAAGAAATTCATATAATTCCTAATAACTTTAAAATAGCCTCATTTTAAGTTTAAATTGATAAACTTTATTACTACCTAATAGTTGTTATAGAAATTAAAAATTCTGTGTATTTACAATAAATCTTTAGTCAGTTGATCCAAAACGTGCGCTTGGCGATTCTATTTTCAGTTAAATTGCTTTGGTCGTACCGATCGACTACTAAAAAAAAATTCGTTAATTTTTAAAATTTTAGATTATTTATTTAATGAAAGCGTGCACTTTTAGCCACGTTACTTTGCATGTTACCCTAAACTGATTGGCTCCGTATAAACCGGGTTTTGTACTCTATTATTCAAAGTACAAATGTATTACTTTGGATCTTTAATAATTGTTTATTGTGTCATGTTATTTTTTACGTGTAATATAAAGTCTATTATTTCACTTTCAAATCATCAACTTTCAACGGCTAGCCTTTATAATAAAGGGTCACATTAAATATTAAAGTGTAATAGGAATAAAATTAGAAAAATATTTTACTTTATAATACTTTTAAGAAGTACGTGTAATGAGTATAGATTGAAAACAATGAAGTTCATTTACAGGAATAAGTTACGTTAATATTAAAACTGGAGTGAGTAATGTGTCCGGCTAATTTGAATTCTAATCATAAACCTGAAGGCGAACTTCAGTTTAATACGATTACCGCTATGGGACGAATAAGATGGCATAAAAGATAATCCGAGTCCCGCATTAGCCCCTTATTGTTCGGTGGCCGGACAATGTAGGGATCAAAAAATAAAACTCAAATTACCGGGGGAAAATACTTCCTGGAGGTGAAAAAACATTGGGGGTGGAAAAAAAGTATCCTCTCCTCGGCCCGAAAATCCCTCGTATCGGGATTACCTCAGGACCGAAAGGTCCTTTTTTCATCCTGGGAGTATTCCCCGTCTCTCTCTCTCGCTTCTCGATATAAAAATTTAAGCAGCGAAAATCCGCCCCCCGCCCTCTACAACTCGGGTCCTAAGCCGGCCCCTCCCTTATGAGAGGATTACGAAAGCAGTGTCCGGGGCCGGGACAAAACGGTGCTTAAAAATATCCCCCTTCTCCTTGCTAATATTATGTTGGCAGTGCCTCCCCTTTGCCCGGCATCAATGAGGGCAAAAGAGAGGACGGGAAAATTAATAAAGCCCGGCCAATGGCCAAGAGGAGGAACTGAGCCGCATAACAATGAATGCACTTTAAAATTACCAGTCGGCAATTCTCCCGGCGATCCGAACCAGAGTCTTCAGTTTATATTGTTTATTTTCCCGGCTAGGAAAATTAAAACTTTACGGCGTGCGAATGAAAATTAAAACGGGATTGGACGCCCCGAAGATAGCTGCAAATTCAGCTAGATAGTTCATAACCCGCTCCCATTATGTACAACGTTTGCGAGCGGTATTTATTAAAATTATTTCTGTAATTTAATTTTTTCTTATTCATTCAGAATTTTTAATAATTAATAATTTTAATGCATTATTCCATAATTATGACAAGTGTTCTGGTTTTCCCCAACTACCTTAACATCTCGAAATATATATCATAATCTTTCAGATTCGAAATTTTTTTTTTACTTTCTCTTTTGTAAATATCAACTTTCCGCTAAATATTTAGGCTGGTAAACAACTGGAGTTGTATATTTATCTCTGTGTTGTACAATCAACCTCGCGTCTCCCGATAAGGAGTAGCCCATTGCTTAGTACCGTGAGTTTTAATATACGACAGGATACTTAAGGTTCTTAACGTTTGTATCATTGTTATTGATTTGTTTTAAATTGCCAGAGGTCCATGAACAGTTGTTATTATAGTGTTTCCCAAAGTGTTGCCCACCGGGGGACTTTTCCCCATTATTTATTCCAGGTTTTATCTCGTATTCCAGTTAGTCGGTCTCTCACAAAGGAAGAAGGGACATTAAGGGGCGCCTCCCCGTTAGAAGTAGGGGCGTGATTGGTAAGGAAGAAAGGGGTTTGGGCCGGGGTTAACGACGGACCACTATTTCGGCCCAAGTTTCCCCCACTTGGGGCTTTTATATATGTAGTTGGAGGGATCGTTTGCGGTTATAAGAGCGTTTCTTGGAACTTCGGTAACCCTCGTTGGGGCCACCGCGGCGTTTGTCTTCGGAGGACCGTGAATCGCGACCCCCAAATATACCAATAACTTTCCCTTCCTCGTTGAAGTTTTAATTCGGCCCTTTAAAACCTCGCGCCAACGTTAACTCAGCATATAGAGTGTGAAATCTTAATTTTAATTGCATTCCGCCACTTTGGTACTTATATTTATTATAGATCCTCAATAAAGTAGCAGTTCGAGAATTCGAAATTTAATTATGGATTACAGATACATTAAAATCATTGTCTTGTGCGTATGATAGTACTACCAGAAAAATCGTTTGAAAGTAGTCAGAACTGATTTGGGCTGTCAATAGCACCAAGAATAACAGATATTTAACTAAACCCAATGTATAATATAGTTTATTTAGTGGAGGATATTTGCAGGAAGAGGTTTTGGCTTGTTATTCAGTAATATCGTATTGTCTATGTTCCACAGCGAGCGAAACCCCTTAATAATTATTTTACGAGATGTGAAAATATTTCTCAATCTCTCATTTATTCCCACACTTGTAATTTACCAAATACAGAGCTCCGTTCTCTGTCCCTTATGTTCGTTGAAGACTTTTATATCGGATCTAGCGTTGGGACCTCGGCGAAAATAAGAACGGTATTTAAGTATAGCTGGGAACGTCCTTCGCATATTGTACCGAGGAAAAACTCGAGGAGTGTTATTTTTTTGAACTTCACCCGGCTTCCTTTATTGCTTTGGAAAGCCCCCGGGGGGGTGGGGTAGTTTGAATTTATTCCGGACTGTGGAAGGGCGCATATTGGAAGGGACGAAGCTGTATTCAAATAAGGGTTCCGCTGACGACATTGTAATGACGTAATCATCATTAAATTCCGCCCGACCGACATCCCCGCTCCACACCAATCGACGTTTTGTTACACTTTGTTCGGATTAAAAGTGCTTTTTATATTTTCACTGTACAATAACAGCCCTTTCCACTCCCAACCCCCAGTTCACTCTACTGGATTATTTAATCGTGGTTGAATCTGTGTTCAATACAATATGGTCGGAAAATAGGAAACACTAGAACAGATTATTCTCTGTAACGCGTTTAATTGGGAAGCTAATTAATTAGGGTTCCATTTTACGAAATTGAAATTGAGAATTTCACAGACATGGTAATTAAATTGAATGAAAACAATAATTTATACAGCTCTAATAGTAGCACTTATTTAGGAAATATTAGCTTCAAGACGAAATTGAAATATTTTTAATGTATAAGGAATCACGATATCAAAATAGAATTGTGAGAGTGCGGTGTTTGGGAGTTGAGTTGCAGTAATATATTCCAAATACGTTGTAACTTCTTCACGGTATCTCCACGTTTGGAAACTTTTGAAAGAACATACATGCGAACGTCCCTTGCACAATTGTATATTGCATGACTGGAGATTTATAGACTGGTTAAGGCGGCGAGAAGCCGAAACCGGTCTAGTGTAGGACAATATATAGCTCATTCATTACACACTATTTTGAATGTCCTTGATATCTAAAAAGAATATATTTTCGGTGTATTCTTCTTGGCGTAGATTACAGCCTTTAGAACTTGTTTGCTGTGTTCAGCTTTATGTGTTAGCCTGTATGCAGTATGCAGTCTCTAGTTGAATCTAGCGTACCCAGTTAATCGAAAATCGGTAATTGTTTCGCGTATAATTCGATAGAGTAATTTCGAACGGTCTCCCGGAAAAAGTGGGTCGTAAATAGGGAGGGCCCTGGGCTTTATACTTGCTGCCAACTTCCTTATTACTATTTACGAGCGGGCCTTAGGGGGGTGGTTACAACCCTCGGCCCCTCCCTCCCTTCACCAATTAAAACCCGCCGAGTTATGAGCCCGCCGTATGTGCGGACTAATTTCTCCAACGGGAGTTTGAAGAATGTAGTACGGTTTTCGGAATTCATTTATGGGCCCCGCCGAGTTCACGGCCCATTACCGCCACGGGGAGAATTCAAATTAAGAAGAATTTATAACGGCCATCTTTCATATTACCCCCATATGAAGGTCCTCACACTCTAGACGGTCATTGAATTGTATCTTATATATACTCCATATAAGTATTCATAATAGAATAAATTTCTGTAGATTTATGTTTATGCTTTCGGCCATCATTGCAGTTATATTGTTAGTACCCTCTGTACTGTATATGAATTGAATCATAAAAGATTTGTCCTGAGCGTTAAAATTATAAAAAAAGCCCAATACCAAATAAATAGATATTGATATAGAATAGTCACAAACATTATGTTGGACTAGCCGGGTTTTGAGATCCGAGTAAGGGAACAGACCCCTCAAATACTTTTTTCGCTCAGAAGGGGAATAGGGAAATAAGCGTCGAACCGAATGGCCTTTGATATAACTTTATGGGTATTATTTTGGGATGTATGTATATATATATATATATATATATATATATATATATATATACCAGCACCCTCAGTTATTTGTGAGCGTATATTGTGCAGCGCCTTGAATATATTGTTTGAGACTCATCCTTTAAACATTACCTTAGTCCCACGAAGAACCCAAAATACAATTGTAATATTTTACGCCGTCATTATTGTTGAACAATGGGATACGGAATAAATTTGATACCTACAAACTGGTACTAAAATGCTCATAAAAAATATATATCTCGTATGTATAGCTGCACGTGGTAATAAAATTGCCATATAACCGTCCTTGTTAAATTATCGACACATATATTTGATTACATTATATGAGTACGAGGTGAGCTGATTGATCTAATTATTTTTGCGTCAACGGTTTAAGAATATTGATTAAATATTATTAGTATTCACTTTCTATTTTTCATATCCACTGTAGAATATTGTTCTTAAAGCGAAGAAATATATTTCATACGTACCAAGCCCTTAAACTAACTTTTAAAAACACAAATATGTGCTTTGAATACCGTTACATCGAAGTGACCTGCTTCATACTTAACATCTACGATTGTATGCATTATTACATCTTAACTCTAGTTAACGGCATCACTTATGACTATAAGGTACGATGAAAACATAGTAAAAAGAGCATTGCTCTTGAGGCAGTTATGATTGGATCCATTTATATATACCCTGGTGAAGAATTAATGGGGTATATATATATATATATATATATATATATATATATATATATATATATATGGTAGTACTCCTATACGGAGCTCAGAACGTGGCTTCGTGTTATTTATTTTTCGGGGCGAATTTATGCGATAGCGTCACGGACCTCGGACTCGCCCCCGTTCCAGAAACTCTTTCCAAACTCTTTTCAGCATTGTGGGCAAAGCCGATTTTATTCGTTCGGCCTCGTTGACTCCGATCCGAACGTATTCCATCGGGAACAATACTCCGGTTGGAACGCTTCGATTTTCGTCTTAGCGCGACACTTTAGGAATATAATGGGCGTGTAATTTATAAGAAGAACGGATTTCGCGTTATTTTCAATCCTGAAAGACAGGATGCCCCACAATCCATTGTGCCCTATTGACAGAAACGACTACTGAAGATGGCGATCGGCCGCAAGAGACCAAACCACCGAGAGGAGACAGAAAATCGAGGAAACTCTGGTTTTCCAAACCTTCGCGGATAAATTAACGGCTTTAGGAATATTCAGGGATATATACGAAGGGAATCCCCTCTCCCGCTCCTCGATAATCCGAACGCTACCCTAATAGCGCCTTCGGTCCCCGCCCCGTTCTTCGGTCTTGTGCGTCCCCCGGAGCGATTTCCAATTTCCGAGCGATTACATTCGGTCTAACGGACGCAGGTACCGTCCGCCAATCAGGGGATCATGACCCGGCGGTGTAATCTTAGCCGGCTCATTACCCCGCCCCACGCCCGTCCTCAAATTGGATGCGGCCCCGGGCCCTACCTCCCCCCTATTAGATTTTCTCCGGCGTTAGATTCGACCACGCCCCGAGGATAACCTCAAATAATATCCACCTGTTTTCAATTTACCCGGCTTAACCGATTTGAGTTTTTTCTGCGTTGCTGTATTCTCATTACCGAAGGGGGCTATATCAGTGTGTGGGGTCGGTTTTTGATTACATCCTTAGTATGCCTAATCCGGTGGGATAGGGTGCTTTGCTTGGATATGAGCAAATTTTATTTACAGTAGAAATGCAAACTAATTCGGATCTTAGGTGTTGTTAATCGAGAACATAACTCTTTGGACATGTCTTACGGGAGAGCTGTATTTTTAGTTGAGACGTCTGTTAATAAGTCTGTTCTTGAGGAGTCTGTTGTTATGAAGTGTCTAGTTAAGGAGCATGAAATATCGAAGCGTTTTGTTGGATTCTTTTTTCTGTGAAATAGTCGCATATGTACTTAGAAATGGGGATGGCGCGGTCTGTTCTGTATGAAGGGCATTTTATGGAAAAATATATATAAGGAGCTCACCTCAATTTCGTAGAGCTGAACGGGCACAACTACCTCATTATTTGGGGAGAAATTCTTTGCTGTTTTTTCTGGGAAATACCAATTCATCTTGTAAGAAAGGACCGAATTTCATACGTTTTCGAGAACTTGGCACCAAAAAGCAGCATCTGCTAGGATCACGTCCCTTCGTCGGTTGGCCGAGGTGGATGATTTTTTAAAAAAAAACATTAAAGATTCAAGACTGTGAGTAAGGTTTATATTTTTATCACATTTCTTATTCCGTTTTTCAAGGCACAATTTCTCTTCGCTTTTCCTTTCTTTTAACATCGTTCCGATTATCTGGATTAACGTGGCTCTACTGTATTTGAATATTAATGTAAGGCGTGTTATTATTTCCGGAAAACCTTTTATCCTCAGTGAATTTCAAGGAATGTTGAAAATAACGCAGCTTATTCGAAATGTAATAAAAAAATTGTTAAACCTCAAAGTTTCGCATGCGAATTGCTCGTTACAAGAAAAACTGCTAAAGCGGAAGCTATTCTGAGCGGATGCGGAAGTAACGTTCTAGTTGCCCGCGTTCCGCTGGCTCACAACAACTCTCTTATGTTATTTATAATTTAAAACTTTATTTGAGGTAACTCGGTTTCGTAAACTCTGATGCCGAGCTTTTTTGATGTATTTAAAATGCCTAATGTTCGAATAAATGTCGGAGGGCGTAGGATAAAAGTCGTATTTAATTAGGCGTATCTTGTTTTTTCTTCACGAACGTCCCTTTTAAGTCTGGAAATGAAAGAGCCGAAGCGCCGGGTTCATTTTTTCGAAGAACGGATATCTTAATAATACATTTAATTATTATAATATCGCAGTAATTATGATGCTCTTAGTTTCTTCCGTCATTATATGAGTTTTTAGAGTTTCAAAAAGATTTTAATAAATAATTTTATTAAATCAAATGTCTTTTGATGTCAACGCTAAAACATTTCCAGTAGAAATATTGGGTGCCCGGCTTTATAAATGTTCTACAGGAACAGTAATTATTTGTGCCTATTACTTCGTATTCCAAGTTAATAATCAGTGCCCATTGCATTTTAGAATCTCAAAGTAAATAGGAGAACCATTTAGATTTTCTAGTTGTAATCGAGGTATTGAAATTGTGGTTATACTATTTAGTGATTAGCGACATTGTCGGCAAAGCATTCAGTTTAAGGAAGTTTCATTTGAAATAATCATTTACTTAGAGTGCTAAAAAAATTAACTGAATCCCCCAAAATATTTATTTTGCATTAACGTTATTATTGTTGGCCTGTATTATTTAACCTGATTTAATACACTTGTCAGAGAGAGAGGGAGAGAAGAAAATGGGCCTCCTCCACTGTGTTTATGGAGGCCGCTTGCTTTTCATTAGCGGTTCTGACGTCCCCCGCGCCTCCTCCGCTTTTGGGAATTGCTCCTCGGAATGCAATTTCGCTCCGGCAACTCATCGATGTAACACATCAAGGTGGGGAATCTCGGCCCAGAAGCGCTAATGAGAAAAGGCGCCCGGGCCAACGAGATCGTACCGAACAAATACTCCAACACCGGGCTAATGTTTGCTCGCCGGATATGGAAACAACAAGCGCGGTCTTCTTAAATGATTTTACTCCCAAAACAGGAATTGCACGCTTATCGCCCGGTAGGGTACCAAGATATAACGCAGTACTGGATCGAGTACCACTTTGTTCTAGTTTCTTATCAAAGTGCATTCTACTCCTATATTTGCGGTTTCGATTATAGTCAGTCGTGCAATTGCAGTTCATATAATGTTATAATCCACCTGTCCAGGGATCAGTATCAAGTAAAATACTTTGATCCTAGTAGATATTATTTTATGGCTTTTCATTGCGGTCTCGACTTGAGTAAAACATCAAGGATTGCAAAGTACGCTATTTTAAGCGATAAATATTGTTTAAGTTATTCCTTTGGGAAAACGTTAATAAAAACGAAAAAAATAATAAAAACGTTAATATACAGCAGGCTAGCACGAAAACGTCCACGAACTGTTGCAATTAATTTGTAAATTGTTTGTTCCGCATACAGTCTTCTATTACGTCTAACCCTTCTAGAGTACACTGTGATTACGGATGTCATCTCCGACGATTGAAAATTAACATATCGCCGTAAATATTGGTTCTGGACTCGTGTTTAAAGTATAATTCCAGTTACTCTATAAGTCTATATGCGGGAGTTGCGAATCAGTTTTGAAATTGATACACGGAACGTCCAAACATGATGTGTTTAGATTTGAGTTCTGCGTTCGGCGTTTTGGCTGGGTGCTGCTGGCCGAAAGTCTGAAAATTGATTAATATCCGGTCGAGAAATTATTATGTGACGGAGAGCGCCCGAATATAGATGGCATCGATCTCGAGTTAATCGCCGACGTGTAAACCCGAGTGTAAACCGTGTCAGTTTAATCAGACGGGACGGGCTTCTCCGACGTGACGCCGCCCGGGGTTTTGTTGAATTTTCATTAAGGCATCGCTCGGATTCTTGGGATTAGAAATTCCCTTTAATAACCTCTCGGATTTTCACCCGGTTCTGAAAATACAGTCTTCTTGTACCGCTCCAAGTTAATTATTCACTGTATACCCCCTCGCGAAAACCCAATATAAGCCTCGAGGTGAACCGACGATGTTCATAATAATTTGTTTCGTAATTTGAATATTTTTCAACAGGACTTTCACTGAAATCAAATTGTTCCAAACACATTTCAACTATACTCTGCTTATTTACCAAACAGATCCAATTATGTCAAAAAAACAAGTAGAAACGTTTTATGGCAAGCAGTCTCATTGCTTGAAGAGAGAACTAAAAAACTTAGTTGATTTTAGTTTAGATGTTATTTTATACTTGAACAATCAGATGTAACTGGAACGTAAATATGTAGGTATAGTTTCCAAAAAAGGAAACAATTCTTTTACAACGGGTACGGTTTGATAAATGTTCCGTCTAATATTTTATATATTCCTTTTATCGTCTGAAATACGGTCCCCGCGTGTCTACATTAGGGGGACCGTCCTGGAACAGCGGCGGACCCAATAAAAAGGGCCAAACTGCAAAATGATATTTCGAAAGACAACATGCAGTTTTTCGGAGGGACGGTATGAAAATAATGCGATCGATCGCCCTTTCCCTCCTTCGAAGGGTCTATCTCCAGGGCCGGTCATCCGAATGGTGTTTGCTCGGGGTGTTTTTTTTTATCGAGGAAGGCATTTTCTATTTGAATAAAGTATCGGAGGGTTAGCGGGCGGTGTGGGGTGTACGGGGACCGAAAAGGGTAAGGCGGGAGAAATGCCGGGATAATATTTGCCCTGAGAAGGGTACCCGAGTGTTCCCAGATCGATCACCCCCTTCCAACCCTATATATACCTTACCCCCTTACCGACTTATTTATTTATTTTCCAGGATAGTATTGGCGATACGCCAGCGTTATTCGCCTAATTGTTTGCTATTCGTATCTATCCCAACTCCCCCACCCTCCGCCTTCAGATTTTTCTGTAATATACGGCCCAAATGTATTGCCAATTGAGGTTGACACTGATGTCCCATCGATACTAACTGTACCGTCAAAACTGGTCTGGCTCCAGCCCAAACCCCGAATATTTTTATCTCTCGCTCCGATTTGATTGAGCCGAATCGGCAGACTGCTATTTATGCAGTCCGAAATGGTAATTTCAATCTCATCGGTTATCCCTGCATCAATATAAACTGCAAAATTACGCTTGAATTCAATTATCTGTTCTTATTTTGTTAATAAAAGAGGTGTAGGAAGAGCTACAGCAAATATAATTCCAGTACATTCACTCTCCTGCCATTCTCGAACAATAATCCAAATATTAAATTACTGATCAAATGATCAAGAAATAGATTGAACACTAATGAATTACGGTTTAATTTATAATGTGAGAACTCAGAACTTTATTATACGAAAATGAGATGTAATATTTAAATAGCTAGGCCGGTTTCGGTTCCTCACCATCGGTGGTAGCTTAATAATAAGCTTAATGTTCAGTATGCCGGTGGAACACCTACGCGTTTTGTTATCGATGGGGTATGTATATACCATACATACATACATATATACCATATTTCACTACAGTTACTGGGGGTTTTTGGTTAGCAAATTATTTTAATTACTTCCAGTGTTAATCGCCCAATTTT